>CM031237.1:541561593-543047156 GCA_018340775.1 Taxus wallichiana var. yunnanensis | reverse complement strand
TTCATTTAGGAATTATGCCCTCAATAGTCAAGTATGAACCGTATAACAAGAATGTGTCATTGAGTGGAAAAGGTGTTGTAAATGAAGCACAAAGTGTGAATTATAAAAAATAATCTATGAGTACATGATAGAGATAACCAATAGTGATGAAGGGGGGGAGAAAGTGTGATGCCCCCAAGTGTGTGAGTGATGGAAATGTATCCAAAGATATCAAAGAGCGGGGCCCCTTATCTACATCCAAGAAGGAGAAGGCATGTGATCGTGGACTAGGACTACTAGTGTAGGAGAGTAAATATGTGTACTTGAGGGATATAGATTTGGTAAAGGATGTGAAGAAAGGTAGGTGACTTAGGCCAAAAGGGTGGACTAATGGACTGGAGAGGATGATGTGGTCATGTTGTAAGTTATGTATGAATGGGAGAGTTAGGTGAAAAGATAGATGTAGATTTGAGAGCTGGTAGGAGGCCTAGATTTCATGATTAGGGCTAAATTAGATGGGATAATGGCCCAAGGTAATGGCATACATGGTGGAATACCTTTAATGGTTTTATGTTGCTTGTTATGAATGAACTTAAGGCATACGTAGAGCATGAAAGATTTAATTTGGGTAGTTTGAAGTCAATGGAGACTTAATATCATATAAAAACACTTGATTTTAGATGTAATGAGGAATGATGTTGGTATGGTAAAGTACCCAATAGTAATGGGAAGGATGACACATCCATAAGAATTAGGGATTGTAAATGTGATGTGAGAGATTGAAAATTTGAGAGCTAGTAAGAGTGCGAGAGAGCATTCATTGGAAAGGAATGATCGATTGACCATAGTATTAATGACATGATGAACACCAATACTAGCATCAATATGTAGTGAATCAAAGGAAAATTTAGCATGGTATTCATGATATAAGAATGTAATAACTAGTGGTGACATGTCAAGAGTAACAATGAGAAAATCAAGCGACACCGATGACGAAGGAAGCACAACATGATAAGAATGATTTACAGAGGAATCAATAGCCATATTTTGATGATTAGGTAATGGTTAATTTAATATTTTAAGATTTTTATTATCATTTACAAGTTTAGAAGTAAATAGTTTTGGAAACTAGATCGCATTATTATTGATGATATTTTGAATGACATGTTTGAGCTTAAGAAAATTATCGGTAGAATTCCCATTGCATTACTTGATAAGCATAGTGTGTGTTTTCATCATAATTACATCCACATGGTTGAGAATGATCTAGATTGAATGGTGGAGGGAGAATAATCAGATTTCTTTCAATGAGTTGTGGTAATAGGAGCTGAGGTGCATAAGGTAGCTTAGTAAAAGTGTGCCTCGTAGATTATAATTGAATCTTGGCTGGTGTAGAAACAATGTTGATAGTATCTTTAGAGTTGGTAGGCTTAGTGGATGGTTTGAATGTGGATTTGGATTGAAACTTGTTGGAAGATGAAGTGGAAGAAGTATCATAATACTTCAATTGGCCTATAGATAAAAATTTGAGCATGTGACACAATTGATCAAAAGAAGGAGATGTCTTGAAAATGATAGAATCTTGGAGTGGATGAAAAAGGATTTAAATGAATATATCTTAAAATTCCAAATCATATAGAACATTGGTAATTTTGGAAATTTTGTTCTTATACCACCAGACATAGTCCACAAGATGTTCATTAGATCCTTATTTAATTTTAGCTAATTGTGCATAAGATATCTTAGTATCGATATTCATAGAAAAATGAGAAAGTAATGCATCAGCTAAATATGTAAAATATGTTATCAAATGGACAAGTAGATCATAGAACCATCGCATAGCATAGTCATGTAAGCTTCAAGGAAACAATTTTTCCAATAGTGTAAGGTCATCAACATAGTCAAGACATGCAATGTGAAAGGAACAAAGGTGTTCTAAGGGTTTCCATGGCCATTGAAGATAGGAATTTTAGATGCGAAGAAGTTAAGAGAAGTTAAGAGGAAGTGGATAAGAGGATATGAGTGGGTGAGAATGAATTTGGGTTTGTAAATCACACTTTGGGTTTAACAAATCATTTAGTTTAATTTGAATTAAATCTTATTTCAGAGTAACTTACTATAAAAAATGATATTCAGATGCTTAAATATAGTAATGTGTAAGAACTAAGGATTCAAAAATGTAAAACACTAAGTAAATGAGAGAGGGATGATGACTTAGCTGATTTTGTGCAACCTAAGAGTGATTGTGACTATGTATATGTTGGAACAAGCTAGAAACAACGTCACAAAGTCTCAACGAGGGTTAAATACCCCATGAATGTACCGTAAAGAAGTACAAGTAAGAGGACGGGGAGTGCCCTAGGTGCTAATGATTGATCTAGGTTCCTTTGTGTGTTAAAATGCTCATGACCTAGCCTATTATGGGTCGAGAAGGTCATTATTGTTACTCACTCTTATTTCACTCTGGTTTCACTCTTAGGTCGTCGGTGACACTTGTAACCTATGAAACAAATGAATAGTTATACATGCCCACAAACCACATCCAATGTAATAAAAAAGATGCAAATTTGGATTCAAACTGACCCTAATGGTCACTTGAAGAGTGAACTTATGACCAAGCATTGCACCACATCTCAGACTCCATGTAGTTCTCCTGTGTGTGTGTGTCTATGTCTCATGCCCTATGTTTCCCTTGTGCAAGTCACACAATGATAGTAGGATATATATAGATTGTCCCAAATATGCAAAATGTGTGTGATGGAATAGAATAAACTTCCCTCTTATGCAGTATATGCAGATCAATGCAGCCCTTGTCCCTTGTATGAATATGCTAGATGTATGCTTTGTAGTTCTCTTATGTCTTTATGCAAGCTTAGATGGCGATAGATAATTCTTATAGTGTTTGGCCCCTTATTTGAAAGAAGGAAATAAGTATATATATGATTCCTTTGTTTTAATATCATAATTAATAATTGAAAGGTTGATCCAAAGTGTTAAGAGGTGACCAAGAAGCCAAAAGGGCCCAAAAGATTAAGAAGAATAAAGAGAGTGAACAGAGTGCACATGAGGGACAAGAGTGTTTGGGTTCTTCTGTCTTAACTAGGCACTAGTGTCTGAGGCCATTAAATATTAAATCAGTCAAGTTTTGGTAGAACTGTAAGATGTGTAAATCCAGTTAAGTACAAGAGATAAAGAAACTAAAAGGCCAAAAGGATTTTTCAACCACTATTTTGGTTTCTTAGGAATCATGTATACATTATGACCTAGAAATATATCAAAGTGATTATATTTTATGTCTACACCACCTCTACCTCTGCACCCCCTCATTTTTTCCCTATAACTTCCTCCTCCATCTCCACATCCTCCTCCCCCCATTCTTCCTACACCTTGCAATCTTGGCCACTAGAGTACTATCTATGCCTACCACCAAATTATATACTTGAGTTTCACCCCAACATCATCAATCCATGGATGTTACCTCCTTCTTCACTATTTGTTGAACATCCCACACCTAAGCCCCGAGAAACTTTATGCCCCTCTCCACCCTACGATAAAAGATAGGATTAATTGGTACATCTTGTGCCACGCTAAACTATTGTCATACCCAAAAACTAAATAACCTCCACCATATTGACTCTTTTCCCTCACATCCACCTCTCCTAATATATCATTGTAGATCTTCTTCCTCACTTGGTCTTGTAGCTTTTCCCACATATGGTTTTCATACTATGTCATTTGGCCCCAACCCATCAAATAAGCTATTATAATACTCTAAACTCCATGATACATCATTACGGGTAAATTCACTCCTCTAATGCAAAAATCCAACACAAAAATATTTATCATGCCACCTAGCCCAAGGTATCCCACGTGACTTGACCACTCCGATGTGCTTGTAGTCCACACTACAAGATGAAAGTCACATCCAATCCAAACCTCATCCTTGTCAACCACTCCCACAATTCCTTTTACACTTGTTCTAGAAAATCTATCCCCTAAGTAAAAATTGTCTAAAATCTATCATATATACTACTATTCTTACCAAGGCCCATGAAGAATAGCCCACCACCGAGAATCTAGTAGTGCATTATGGTTGATTCCCACCATAATCATAGTATTCAGGGTACTCCCTACTACCTCATCATCCCAATAACTCTCAAAATAAAAACCCCCAACTACATATGTCATGTTAAGGGTAACATCCCCATATAACCTCACATCCCTTCCCCTCACTCTATCTCATCAATCGGTATAATCGGCTTACCCTAAATAGTTAGCCTCAAGATCCTAAAAACATCTTCCATGGTAATCATGATCTCCCTTATAGGTAACCATAACATCCATGTAGTTGGGTCCCACCTCTCCAACAAATCCATCATCATCTCTAAATCTTGATGAACACACATGTAATGGTGCAATCCACCTAATCCCAATACCTCCAAAATCTCCCAGTCATCATCACCCATATACTCCAATAACTACTCTAATAAAGGTGATACTCTATCTCTCATCAATAAAAATATCTTCTCTTATATCCAAAAAGTAACATCATTAGTTAATTCATTTCAATTCAACATCAAATCAAGCACTTAAATGCAATATTTCAAATCGGAACCGATCCTAGCAATCATGACCAACCTTATCTAATTGACATCGATCCTAGTGATTGACATTGATACTATATCATGTTATAGAAAAACATGCATGTAAAAATTTAAAAAAAAAATCACCTACCTTTATTTAGGATGTTTGTTGTCTCCTTTATCCACTTCCCTCTAGCCTCCATCTCTTAAATAGTGAAAATCACAAATTTATAGTAGCCTATCAAAGAAAATAAAATGAACATAATGACCTCTTTTATTCATATGTCACTTATATATAGGTTATTCAACTTGATCGGATCAATTTCTAATCAGCATCAATTAGTTATGAATTGGTATCGATTAGCTAATTGGTATAAATCCCTGTCCCATTACACATTTTTAAAATTTTGTGCTTCTTGTTTATCCCCAAGACCCTCTCAAAGAAAAATTAGATCCTATATTTTGATCTTATGTTTTTTTCGATCCTTTGTGGATTCCACGGCCTCTTGAGAACCTTTTCTTTCCACTTCCTATAAATCATGCATCAATAGGGTGAGAACCCATTGGTTCCCCTATCACTTGACTTCTTGGTCACATAAGCCCACCTTTGTGGAAATATATTTCATGCCCAGTCTTAGGGAATCTTAAATTGAAACATATCTATTTATTTATGCAATCCCATAAAATCTTACACACTCTAGTGTTTATTTATTTATCTATTCATTCAACCCGGTGACCATCACACTAGCTTACAGTGGCCCCCAATTTTAGGGGGATCACCTATCTAGCATCTTATCTAGCGTAAATACAACCATCTTACTACTTTTTGAGTATATTTTCCATTACAAACCACTTGTTAAAAATGGGCAAATGTTGACACCGTAATTAGGACAACCTAATTCCCATAGGTGTGTATGGACTCTAGCACACCCTTTCCCAACCCCACATAGTTATTTTCACCTTTTTAACCAACTTACATTCACCATTTAACCACATGTAACCACCTACAACCATAAAACAAAATTGAATCAATAAAAACAAAAAAATCAAAACAATCAAAACAACCTAACAACCCTCTTATGAACTTACAACTTAAAACCCATTTGAGAAAAAAAAATCTCTAAAATGAAAGTATTTGAACTTATCCCAAAATCAGCACTAATCATTTTAAAGTGGAAACAATCTATTAGAATGGAATTGATTCTATAGAAACCATCCCATGACCTTTCCCAAGGATTGAAATTTTGATCCCAAACATCCATCCTTCAAACCGATTCATAAAAAGTCCAAGCTATTTATGTTCCTACGTCGATCAAACATGAATAATCCCAACCATCTCACACGGTGTTAAGTTCCCTTTAGAAAAATTAGTCCGAACACTCATTCAACCAACTTAGTTTCCTTCTTATCAAGGTAATTTTCTTTTATTTGAAATGTTCATAATCTATTTTCAAGGCCCAACCTTATCAAAAACAAAATTTTCATCTAGAAGGATACTTTCTTTTCTATCATAATAATGAGACTTTATAAAATATATTTTATCTAATCTTGTTTCTACATTGATTGGGATCAATCATTCATATGGCACCGATCTACGAGATCAACATCGATCCATGTTAAAAACTCACGTATTGCATTTCTTATCTATCTTGTCTTGTTTTCTCTATATCTAATAAACATGGATAATAAATTATTTCTTGAAAGCCTATGTTTCTCTTAGATGGCTCTTTCAGGGGGCTCCTTATGAACCAAACACCATATTTGACCTACTAATTGTGTAATAACCACTGGTATGGGAATAATCGGACATCAACTACAAACTAATTCTTTGCACTATCACTTTCACACACAATCCAAGTGAGATCACCTGAGTAGTTGGAAGTTCACCTTAAATAGAGTGATGAGGCCAACCATT
Organism: Taxus wallichiana var. yunnanensis; assembly: GCA_018340775.1. Lineage (NCBI taxonomy): Eukaryota > Viridiplantae > Streptophyta > Pinopsida > Cupressales > Taxaceae > Taxus > Taxus wallichiana. The sequence continues at coordinate 543,040,679 of CM031237.1, read as the reverse complement.
ACTGGGAAGAATTTTCAAACCTCCCCATCCTATCATCGAGGATGTTGATTAAGTCTTGTCATTTAGAAATTACATATCCTAAATTTTTTAATTCTATATCATTTGTAATATTGTCATGATTCTTAGCTTAATTGCCTAAAATTAAGTTAACACTCATCAAAGGAAGCCCTTTGGTTCTTGGGATTGGCCTTTGCTAAGAAATTCACCATATTATTATCTAATATCTCTCTCATTAGGTTGTTTATTTGTGTGCAGGTTTTCTTATTCTCTAGAAGAAGAGTCTATTGCGCCCTTTTGGATCCATAAATCTTGATATTGTGAATGCAGGTATCATTAAATCCTATTATTTTCTAAGTTTTAGTGGTTTGTTTCACTTAACAACATTGAATCCTAAAATATACTAAAACAATCATATCCAAGTGTCATGTTCTAAATATCCTACAAACATAAAAACATCCTAATCTAAATCCTTTGCATGTATCCTGGTTGGGAAATATTGGATCTCATTTTCTCCCTCACATGTGTATTTTCTAGGGGAAAATGACCCAATCAATCCCAAATCATATTACTCCTTTTATGCATCCTTGTTTAGGGTCAAAATGAATAAATCAATCACCATTTTGGAACACATTAGGGATAGAGTTAAGTGCCTTAATGTAAATTTGTGTTACATTTTGTTGGCGAGAAAATTTTTTAGGTGGAAAAACTTGTGGATTTCTTGCCAACGCTCTAGGAATCTAAGTCCCTCTACTTAACCAATGGTGCAACTACCATATGTGCATGTGTGAGAAAGTGTGGATTTCTATGGTGGTCTTTCGACTGGGGATCCAATAGGGGCACTCCACTAACCCTATGGAAAAGCTAGCAATCTCTTGCTAGGGAAGTCTTCGTCTATAGAGTGGGAAAGGGGAGTGAGAAAAGAGGTAGGAGAACTAATGCTGCAGGTAGAAAATCATATTCCTGCACACACACTAGTTAGAAACTTCAACACATGCATTTATTGGAAGAAACAACTCTGCGAATAGCAACAAGACCAAATAGAATTCACCAATCACCAAGTATCAAGAAACCCCTTAGTCAAAGAAAGCTAGAAACTCCTTCTTCTTATATTGATTGCTCAAATCAAAGTTGTACATAATGTGGGAATGGAAGAAATTTGAGAGGGGAAGAGAGTAGAAGAAAATGGATATCTCCTTTGCTTTCTCTTAGGTATAATGCACTCCTGAGTCTACAAGATCAATTGTAAACCCTTTGCAATGGGAATCATGTTACAATTTAAAGAATGAGAGGTGACTTATCGTCTTCCTCATGACCCTCCATATGCCTTATATGAATTAATACTATTCATATTCCACTTTAAATATTTAAGTCCCTTTTATAATAGCAAGGTGAATTAATTTACATTATGTTTCTAAAGTCACTTTTAAGTGACTTAAAGGCATATCAAAAGTGCAAACCCCAAAAAGAATTAGAACATTTGAAAGTGAGAGAAAGTTTGGGGGAAGAGGAGAGAGAAAGAGAGAGAGAGAGAACAAGAAGAGTAGATGTCACCCGATGAAGTTTGTTGATCCGAGTTGATGGAAATCTCCAAATGTAGTGAAATTCTGAATCTTCGAACTCCTCACACTGTGAAACTCCACCAAATTAGCTCCCAAACACTCACCCAGTTGAATGAACTAAGGTGGATCTTGAATTCCCTATGAAAAATGGCTAGGATGCTCCGAACAATGATGTCCCCCTGAATGATTAGCCTTGTACATCCCATTGTGCCAAAACTTCTCTTTGAGTGTAACTTACTATTTTTAGTAAGTGTGAAAAAAGTAACTCCCTCGATCCTTAGCTGAGTGTTGTGACCTTGATTCCCCTTTCTCCCTACATTTCTCACTTCTTTGGATCAAATTTCTACTTTTAGCAAGTGCTCGAGGGCCCACTTACTATTTTTAGTAAGTGCCAAAATTTCCATTCGGTGAATTCTCACCTCGATATCTTCATCTCCTTCGCAGTTCTTTTGTTAATGACTTTCCTGAAATAGCAGTTCATGTGTAGTATACCTGTGATTTTGAAAAATTTGGCCTCCGGGAGTCGAGATATACATGGAACAAAGTTTTTTTGATATGGGTTTTTTCCCAATATCATCCCTTTGAAATTTCAGATCCGCCCACTTAATAATCAAGGTGATTTTAAAGTTTTAATTTTTAGACCTAGCAATGCTTTTGCGTACATCAGTCATTAATGGACCTCAAAATTGCAGGTCTTGTTTTCTCCTTCGTTTGTGAAAAAAATTATATTTTTTATGTGGGTTTTTTCTTCTAGTGCTTCACGTGCAATCTTACTTCGATCCGGAAATCGTTTGACGGGAAATCCCACTTCTTTCTTCGTTGAGCCGGAAAGGAGATTTCTCCATTGTGGATGCTCTGTTGCACATGGGGGAATTTGAAGGTGTATTCTTGATGGCCTTGGGTAGAGGAATGAGTATAAAAATATATCTTGTTGTTTCATTCATCTGTTTGGGATATTTCTTCAACTTCTCATTTCATGGCTATGGAGTTTTCTTCATTTTCTCCTTCTGTGCTCTGTGCTTCTCCTTCGTGTTTCATGAGGATTCCTTATGATACCGCGCTTTGTGGGGATTCTTTTCAATTCTAGGTTTGAGTAGGTCTGAGCATTTTCAATGGCGGAGTGATGGAATAATGTTCTTTGAGGAAGTATGGAGGAATGAAATGTACGAGATAAATGTTAGAAGTTAGAAGTGGGATAAAGCGGCACTTGGAAAAATTTCAAAAAGATATGCACATGGTAGGGATTGGGTGAATTTTTCCATGCTTGATGTCCTTGACCTTAGGGGTTTGAGGGACATCATTTTTCATAATGAGCAAGACAATGACATGTGGCAATAGATCCAACGACAGGGAATGAAGTAGGAAAAACCTAATTTAAAGCAATCGAAGCTAAAAGGAGGTCACATGGGTGTCCAAATGACTCCCCATGGGGGTTGGGCACAATTTTAAAGGTCTGATGTCCCCCAATCAGGTGCATAAAGGACATCAAATTCCATGATGGTCAAGAGCATGACACGCGGTGCCCAACTGACGGCGGGGAATGCACGCTCCAAATAAGCACTGGGGTCCGAAATTGCAGATCACGTGAGTGTCCAGAAGACTCCCTATGGGGGATGGGAAAAATTTTCAAGGTCTGATGTCCCCCACATCAGGTGCATAAGGGACATCAGTTTCCATGGTGGTCTTGGAGCTAACACGTGGCACCCGATCCAACGACAGGGAATGCATGCTCCAAATAAGCACCTGGGGGCTGAACTGTCAAGTCTGGAGGTCATATGAGGGTCCCAAAGGTCACATGGAGGCTGGGTGAATTTTCCAAGGGCTGATGTACCTAACCTCAGGGATGTTGGGGGCATGAAATCTCGCCAGGCTCCTAGTGCTGACACGTGTCCTCTCGAAAAAATGACTAAGTCCTGAACTGCCTTTGAGAGGGTAACTTGGAATGAAGATAACTTGAGCTCCGGTGGAATTTATTGGTAAAATTTCATATGATCTTAACTGGAAATGGAATTTTGAATCCAATTATGTGGTCTAATGTCTTAATTCGACCATATGATCCCTGAAAAATCAGATTTTTGATCTGGGACTCCACTTGTGCCTGAGAAAAACTACCTTCCAATCATATGTGCCAAGGTGTTGTGAAAAATATTATTTCACCATAATGTAGGTATTGGAATCCTCTTTCCAAATGTGTTTTTTTTACTTCCAACTCCATCTGGAGCTCCTGGAATCTTCTTCTGAATCCCAACAACTATTTTAGGCCTGTGTACCGCCTAGGCTTGAGAACCTTGTTTTTCTCTCAAACTACTCCAAGTATTTCAAAACTTCCCAAAGCCTTAATGTATTCAATTCATTTCCATGTTTAATTCAGCCCCTATGTTCTGCTCTAGGGGTTTGAATCCAATCTTGCGAAGGCTAGCGATAGCCCTTCCCAATACTGCCAAAAGATAACATCTTTTCAAAACTCCCTAAAATCACCTAGGGGAATGAATAGAATTTCCTAAATCACCTAGGGACAAATTTGACATCAAATAGAGGGTGAAAAAACTAATGGATTTGGCTTGGGGTTCCTAGGAATGATAAAACATGAAAATTTTGACATCTGGGTATAGTTGTCGTGCTCAAAAATTGTCAATTTCCCTGTTGCACATTTTCACAAAAACAACTGGCTCTAGCTTGGGGACATGACATGGAATGAGCGCAGCGAAGACATGACATGGGAATCCAAAATCTCAATTTTAGACCATATAATTCGTTGACCAGTGCCTTATCCATTGGGCCCTACGGAGTCATGCACAACTTCTAGAAAGGAATATTAGAAGAAGGAAACACACACACACAAAACGAAAGAAAGGAAACACACAACAAGAAGGGACACACACAACAGAAAGGGAAACACACCTATCAATCACCTATGGTACAAGGTGGGGGATAACCCACTTTCACTGAAGTACTTTTCATTTCTCAAAAGTTACCCCTAAAGAGGTAACACCGAATGATGATGTTCTTCATGAAGCCGTTGATAGGTTCTAGAAAGTAGCCTCCTTTCCTTAATTGTTTATGAAAGCCAGGTGCTTTCACATTTATCTATTTACTTGGTAGGAGTGAGTCCATGTGAGCTTCTTGATGCTTAGGTCCTTGCTTGGAAATTCCATTGCCTTCGTGTTCTTTGAAGTCAATTTCATAGCGCCAGTTGCCCTTCATGTTTATTAATATAGCTGATTCTCCATCGAGCATCTCATTGCTGCACCAATGCTGATTTTCGTTCCAATTCCTTGAATCTTTCGAGTTAATTTATTTCCAGGTCTATGTTCATTGACATATTCTTCATGAGAAACATTTGAATCATCCCTTATCTATATTCCCTTGTGAGGCGTTTGAGTCTTGACGGGAGGATCAAATTCAAACTCATACTTGTCTAGCATGTCCATGACATGATTGAAGAGATCAAGAATCAACTCGGGATCTTCGCGTAAATTCTACTACATCAAAAATTTATTTCACAGAGTTATGCTTCATTAATTCCTATAACTCATCTTTGTACACATTTGAGGAATGCAGCTCAAGGAAAATTTCTGGAGGGATTACCTCATCATCTTTGGAATCACTGCACTCTATCGATCCTTCATAAAAAGAGCTTCATCTTCATAGGCTTTAAGACTCCTTGCTTCTATTTATTCATTATGGAAAGAATCTTTATCCTAAAAGGGAAAGAAAATATCTCCATTTCGTTATTACATCCATCAACCATAGCTCCGAGTAGCATCATATTTTTCACTATGGCCAACATTCACATTGGTTAAGGTTTCCAAATTATCTTCATACTTGTCTTGTAGATTTGTGGCTTGCATCGGGAGCTCGAGACTGATCTCAAGGTCTTCTGTTTCTTCCACGGCTCTTAGTAATTCTTGTACAAATAGTTATTTCCCATTACTCAAGGGCCCATTATAGACTGGCTTGGTCTCTTCTTGGGTGACATGATCAAGGGAGTCCTCATATTCAAATGGGAATGAGAAAATTTCTTCATCACAGATAAGCATATAAGCTGTTTTTTCTTTTTGAAAATCTTCAAGAACCATATCCTCTTCTTCATGGTTTGCATCATCCAACAATTTGGGGCTTCCCTCTTGTAACTTGAATCTCCTCAATGCTTCTTCAAAATCCAAATATCTCTAGGAAGGCATGTTTAGCCCTATCAAAATGGGAATATCCTCTCCCTCCTCTTTTGTCACCAAGTGATTCATCCAAAGAGTAATAAGAGCCACCGAGTGGAGCCATGGTGAGTTTTAGAGATTTAGCGATATTTAAAGGCATCACATTATCTGAGGCACCATAATCTATTATACAATTATTCAGTACATATTCTCCAACAAGCAGGGAGATGTAGAAAGGTTCAACTTTATCAATCTTTGATGTGCTCAGAGAAAGCATGTATTGTGAGGGAGGTGTAGTTGAGATTGGCAAGCATGCCTTTGGAATTAGAAGTTACAACATTGGGTGTTAGACTACCACTCTTGATACACCGGACAAACCTCTCAAATTGTTCAGAATGAGTCCGAAAATATTCAGTTTTAGTAATCTACACTTTGGCTTTGTTTGCATATTCTATGAAGTCAAAGAGAGCGAGATGCACGAGACAAAGGGGGTGAAGGGAATGCTTTTAGATTTAGGACAGGTTTGGAAGAAAGATTATATTTTTGGGGAATGGAGGGTATTTTGAAAGGTACACTAGAAGTTGTCAAGGTATTAGATTTTACAGGAGAAGATTTAGATTTAGGCTTGGAAGAGACATTAGAAGACTTACTTGGGATTACTGGAGTCTTTCTTACTTGCTACGGGATCAAGATCCAACAATGCAAACTTCATGGAGGATGGAAGTGGAGATCCTCGACTGATTATTTTATTTTTCGAAGTCGCCATAGGAGGATCATACCCCTTCTTTTCTTTTGCAGTAGTGGAGGGAGATTCTCTTTTCTCGAACTGAGAATGAGTGAATACTGCACATGAGAAACTGGGTGCATCTTCTTCATAACCTCTAGAATACTCACAAAATCTGATTTGTGTATCATTCTCAAACTCATCACTTTCTAGGAAGTCACCACCTTCACTTTCTTGTTCAAACTCTTCTTCACTTTCTTGAAATCTGCAATTTACGCTCATGGGTGGGGCCTCTAAGGTGGGCCTTTGGGGTGCTCCTACAATCTAATTTTTGTTGCAATATTTCCCTCCACAATGATGTCATTTCATTCACCATTTTCTACATTAAAGGATCGATTCTTTCATCTCCAAGATGTTGAGATTTACCCTTTGAGGGATTCTTGATCTTTCCAGATAGGATGAGATCATCATCAAGTTCAATGGCCAATATTTGTGCTTTTGCAATATTCCTTGGTTGAAATATTCGTAGGAGAAATCCTACCTCTAGTGATTGAGCATTGATGAAGAATATTTTGACATTGTTTTCAAATGGTGAATCCTCTTTAGGTATCCTGCAAAGAAACTATTCAAAATGAGCCACGAAGTCTCTCATGGCTTCATTTTATCCTTTATTTATTTTAGCTAACTACATTAGGAGATCTTGACAGCCTTCTTGAGTTGATTTAAATCTCTCTTCGAAGGCATCCTTGATGTCATTCCAACCCGTGATGGACCAGGAAGGCAAGAGGTAAAACCATTATCTTTTTTTCTCGAGGGACTCCACGAACAATCTTATAAAGCAACGTCTTCATGTTGGATACCAAGAATTCCACATGATGTTGTGAAAGAAGAGATGTGTTCTTCCGGATGTTGTGTGTTGTCACCTTTGAACTTTTGAAATTTCTTGCAGGAACCCATTGGTAGATTGTGAAGAGGGGGTTCAAGATCAAGCAAGCTTGTATTCCTTCCCCATGGAACAATGGGTTGAGGTATTTCTTCTTCATCCGCCATTGTTTCTTCTTCTTCTTCTTCATCTCTTGCTTCTACAAATTCTTCTTTAAATTCTTCTTCTTCTGGGAAGTCTATGTTTAATGTTTGTTGAAAAATTGTAGAATTTGAAGGATTTTGGATAGGATTACCAGGTGAACTTCTTGAAGAGCCAGATGAAGAGGAGGCTTGATAGAAGAAATATGGATTATCTCTAATTATTTCTTTTATATTTTACGAAGCTTTGAATAAGAAACACCTCTCGACCTTCTCAATCTAGGTATCTTCCTTCACCAACTTTTGAAACTTTTTACAATGGAATATGAAAGGACACTATGGAATGTGAAAAGTAACATGCAGAAATCAGTAGTGTATCTTTGGAAATGAACTTTCATAAAATATCTTTTATGGTTTTTTCAATATTTGATTTTTAAAAATATTTGGGACGTTGCAATAATATTTTGGGTGTAGATCTTGCTAAATCTGCCCCTGGTACAAAGGTGTCAAAAAATGTTGGCGAGAAAATTTGTCGGGTGGAAAAAATTGTGGATTTCTTGCCAACGCTCTAGGAATCTAAGTCCCTCTACTTAACCGATGCAAATTCCATATGTGCATACGTGAGTAAGTGTGGATTTCGTGGTGTTCTTTCAACCGGGATCCAATAGGGGTACTCCACCGACCTAGGAAAAGCTAGCAATCTCTTGTTAGGGAAGTCTTTGTCTATAGAGCGGGAAAGGGGAGTGAGAAAAGAGGTAGGAGAACTAATGCTACAGGTAGAAAATCAGATTCCTACACACACACTAGTTAGAAACTTCAACACATGCATTTATCAAAAGAAACAACTCTAAAAATAGCAACAAGACCAAATAGAATTCACTGATCACCAAGTATCAAGAAACCCCTTAGTCAAAGAAAGCTAGGAACTCCTTCTTCTTGTATTGATTGATCAAATCAAAGTTGTACATAATGTGGGATTGGAAGAAATTTGAGAGGGGAAGAGAGTAGAAGAAAATGCTACCTCCTTTGCTTTCTCTAGGTACAATGCACTCTTGAGTCTACAAGATCAATTGTAAACCCTTTTGCAATGGGAATGGATTTAAAATTTATAGATGAGAGGTGACTTATCATCTTCCTCATGACCCTCCATATGCCTTAATATGACTTAAGACTATTCATATTCCACTTTAAATATTTAAGTCCCTTTTATAATAGCAAGGCGAATTAATTTACATTATGTTTCTAAAGTCACTTTTAAGTGACTTAAAGGCATATCAAAAATTCCAAACCCCAACAAAGAATTAGAACATTTGAAAGTGAGAGAAAGTTGGGGGAAGAGGAGAGAGAAAGAGAGAGAGAGAGAGAGTGAACAAGAAGAGTAGATGTCACCCGATGAAGTTTGTTGATCCACATTGATGGAACTCCTCGCACACTGTGAAACTCCTACAAATTAGCTCTCGAATGCTCACCCAGTTGAATGAACTAAGGTGGATCTCAAATTCCCTATGAAAAATGGCTAGGATGCTCTTGAACAATGATGTCCCCCTGAATGATTAGCCTTGTACATCCCATTGTGCCAAAACTTCTCTTTGAGTGTAACTTACTATTTTTAGTAAGTGTGAAAAAGTAACTCCCTCGATCCTTAACTGAGTGTTGTGACCTTGATTCCCCTTTCTCCCTACATTCCTCACTTCTTTGGATCAAATTTCTATTTTTAGCAGGTGCTCGAGGGCCCACTTACTATTTTTAGTAAGTGCCAAAAATTTCCGTTTTGGTGAATTCTCAACTATAGTGCACCTCTCGATATCTTCATCTCCTTCGCAGGTTCTTCTGTTAATGACTTTCCCGAAATAGTAGTTCCTATGTAGTAGACCTGCTATTTTGAGAAAGTTGGCCTTTGGGAGTCAGATTTATGTGGAACAAAGTTTTTTGTTATGGGATTTTTCCCAATATCATCCCTTTGAAATTTCGGGCCCACCCACTTAATAATCAAGGTGATTTTAAATTTTAAATTTTCGGACTGGCAAAGGTTTCCGGGTATGGAAGTCATTAATGGACCTCAAAATTAAAGGTCTAGTTTTCTCTTCTTTTTGTGAAGAAAATTATATTTTTTATGTGGGTTTTTTTCTTCTTGTTCTTCAAGAAAGCTATCAAGAAACCCCTTAGTCAAAGAAACCTAGAAACTCCTTCTTCTTATATTGATTGCTCAAATCAAAGTTGTACATAATGTGGGATTGGAAGAAATTTGAGAGAGGAAGAGAGTAGAAGAAATTGGCTATCTCCTTTGCTTTCTCTAGGTACAATGCACTCTTGAGTCTACAAGATCAATTGTAAACCCTTCGCAATGGGAATGGAATTACAATTTATAGAATGAGAGGTGACTTATCATCTTCCTCATGACCCTCCATATGCCTTAATATGACTTAAGATTGTTCATATTCCACTTTAAATATTTAAGTCCCTTTTATAATAGCAAGGTGACTTAATTTACATTATGTTTCTAAAGTCACTTTTAAGTGACTTAAAGGCATATAAAAAATTGCAAACCCCAACAAAGAATTAGAGCATTTGAAAGTGAGAGAAAGTTTGGGAAAGAGGAGAGAGAAAGGAGAGAGAGAGAGAACAAGAAGAGTAGATGTCACCCGATGAAGTTCATTGATCCGCGTTGATGGAAAGCTCTAAATGTAGTGAAACTCCAAATCTTCGAACTCCTCGCACACTATGAAACTCCTCCAAATTAGCTCCCGAACGCTCACCCGGTTGAATGATGTCCCCTTGAATGATTAGCCTTGTACATCCCATTGTGCCAAAACTTCTCTTTGAGTGTAACTTACTATTTTTAGTAAGTGTGAAAAAGTAACTCCCTCGATCCTTAGCTGAGTGTTGTGACCTTGATTCCCCTTTCTCCATGCATTCCTCACTTCTTTGGATCAAATTTCTATTTTTAGCAGGTGCTTGAGGGCCCACTTACTATTTTTAGTAAGTGCCAAAAATTTCCGTTCTGGTGAATTCTTAGCTATAGTGCACCTCTGATATCTTCATCTCCTTCACAAGTTCTTCTATTAATGAAATTCCGAAATAGTAGTTCCTATTTAGTAGACCTGTTATTTTGAGAAAGTTGGCTCGCTGGGATTTAGATATACATGAAATGAAGTTTTTTGATATGTTTTTTTGCCCAATATCATCCCTTCAAAAATTTGGGCCCTTGCCCACTTAATAATCAAGGTGATTTTAAAGTTTTAACTTTTGGACCTAGCAAAGGCTTCCAGGTACAAAGAAGTCATTAATGGACCTCAAAATTTTAGGTCTGGTTTTATCCTCCATTTGCAAAGAAAATTATATTCTTGATGTGGGTTTTTTCTTCCGTGCTTCGTGTAATCTTACTTCGATCCGACAACCGGTTTGACGGGAAATCCCACATATTTCTTTATTGAGCTGGAAAGGAGATTTCTCCATTCTGGATTCTCTGTCACACATGGGGGGACTTTGAAGGTGTCTTCTTGATGGCCTTGGGTAGAGGAATGAGTAGAAAAACATATCTTTTTGTTTCATGCATCTGTTTGGGATATTTCTTCAACTTCTCATTTCATGGCTATGGAGTTTTCTTCGTTTTCTCCTTCTATGCTCGTGCTTCTCCTTCTATGTTTGATGAGGATTCCTTATGATACCTACACATCACTGTGGGGAATGTTTTTCAGTTCTTGGGTTGATCAGGTTTGAGCATTTTCAATGGTAGAGTGATGGAAGAATGTTGCAGAGGAAGTATGGAGGAATGAAGTGCACATATAACTGTTAGAAGTTAGAAGTGGGAAAAAGTGGCACTTGGAATTTTTTAAAAAGATTTACACAAGTAGGGATTGGGTGCATTTTTTCATGCTTGATTTCCCTTACCTTAGGGACGTGAGTTACATCAATTTCCACAATGAGCAAGATAACAACATGTGGCACTAGATCTAACAGCAGGGAATGAAGTAGGAAAAAGCTGATTTAAAGCACTGGGAGCTAAAAGGAGGTCACATGGGTGTCCAAATTACTCCCTATGGGGGATGGGTGAATTTTTAAAGGTCTGATGTCCCCCAACTCAGGTGAATAAGGGATATAAAATTCCACGTGGTCAAGAGCATGACACGTGGCACCCGATCCAATGGCAGGGAATGCACGCTCCAAATAAGCACTTGGGGGCTGAACTGCGGTCACGTGAGTGTCCAGAAGACTCCCTATGGGGATGGGAAAATTTTTCAAGGTATGATGTCCCCCACATCAGTTGTATAAGGGAAATCAGTTTCCACGGTGGTCTTGGAGCTGACACGTGGCTCCCGATCCAACGACAGGGAGTGCATGCTCCAAATAAGCACTGGGGCTGGCTGTCAAATCTGGAGGTCATATGAGGGTCCCAAAGGTCACATGGAGGCTGGTTGCATTTTCCAAGGGCTTATGTACCTGACCTCGGGGACATTGGGGGCATGAAATCTTGCCAAGATCCTGGTGCTGACACATGTCCTCTCGAAAAAAATGACTAAGTCCTAAACTGCCTTTGAGAGGGTAGCTTGGAATGAAGATAACTTGAGCTCCCGGTGGAATGTATTGGTAAAATTTTATATGATCCTAACTGGAAATGGAATTTTGAATCCAATTATGTGGGTCTAATGTCTTAATTCGACAATTTGATCCATGAAAAGTCAGATTTTTGATCTGGGACTCCACTTGTGCCTCGTGAAAAACTACCTTCCAATCATATTCACCAAGGTGTTGTGAAAAATATTATTTCACCATAATGTAGTAATTGGAATCCTATTTTCGAATGTGTTTTTTTTTACTTCCAACTCCATCCGGAACTCCTAGAATCTTCTTCGAATCCCAACAACAATTTTAGGCCTTTGATCGCCTTTAGGCTTGAGAACCTTGTTTTTCTCTCAAACTACTCCAAGTATTTAGGAACTTCCCAAAGCCTTAATGTATTCAATTCATTTCCATGTTTAATTTATACCTTATGTTCCACTCCAGAGGGTTGAATCTAGTCCTGGGAAGGCCATCGATAGCCCTTCCCAATAATGCCAAAAGATAACATCTTTTCAAAACTCCCTAAAATCACCTAGGGGGAATGAATAGAATTTCCTAAATAACCTAGGGACCAATTTGAAATCATATAGAGGGTGAACAGACTAAAATATTTGGCTTATGGTTCCTTGGAATGATAAAACATGAAAATTTCGACATCTGGGTCTAGTTTTTGTGCTCAGAAATTGTCAATTTCCCTGTTACATATTTTCATGACAACAGATGGCTCTAGCTTGGGGACATGACATGGACTGAGCACAGTGAAGACATGAAATGGGAATCTAGAATATCAATTTTAGACCATATAATTCCTTGATCAGTGCCTTATCCATTGGGCCATGCGGAGTCATGCACAACTTCGGAAAGCAAGATTAGAAGAAGGAAACACACACACACAAAATGATAGAAAGGAAACAGACAACACACAACAGGAAGGGAAACACACACAACGGAAAGTGGAAAACACCTATCAATCACCTATGGTATAAGGTAGGGGATAACCCACTTTCACTGAAATACTTTTCATAAAATTTACCCCCGAAGAGCCAACACCAAATGATGATGTTCTCTGCGAAGTTGTTTGACAGGTTCCAAAAAGTAGCCTCCTTTCCTTAATTGTTTATGAAAGCTAGGTGCTTTCACATTTATCTGTTTACTAGGTAGGAGTGAGTCCATGTGAGCTTCTTGATGCTCAGGTCCTTTCTTGGAAATTCCATTACCTCCATGTTCTTTTAAGTAGTCCGATAGCACCAGTTCCCCTCCATGTTTATCCATATAGCCGATTCTCCATCGAGCGTCTCATCTCGCCCCAATGCTGATTTTCCTTCCAATTTCTTGAATCTTCTCGAGTTAATTTATTTCCCGTGTCAATGTTCATTGACATATTCTTCATGAGAAACATTTGAATCATCCCTTATCTCTATTCCCCTATGAGGCATTTTAGTCGACAAGAGGATCAGAGGAAAACTCATACTTTTCTTGCATGTCCATGACACAAGTGAAGAGATCAAGAATCAGCTCGGGATCTTCTACAAATTCTAATGCATCAAAAATTTCTTTCACGGAGTTATGCTTCATTAATTCCTATAACTCATCTTTGTACACATTTGAGGAATGCAGCTCAAGGTAACTTTACGGAGGGATTACCCCGTCATCTTTGGAATCACTACACTCTATTGATCCTTCATCAAAAAGAGCTTCATCTTCAAAGGCTTCAAGACTCCACGGATTCTATTTCTTCATCATGGAAAAATATTCATCCTCAAAAGGGAAAGAAAATATCTTCATTTTGTTATTGCATCCATCAACCATTAGCTCCAGAGTAGCATCATAGTTTTCAATATGGCTAACCTTCACATTGGTTAAGGTTTCCAAATTATCTTCGTACTTGTCTTACAAATTTTTGGCTTGCATCAGGAGCTCGAGACCGATCTCGTGGTCTTCTATTTCTTCCCGGATCTTAGCAATTCTTGTACTGAGATAGTTCTTTCCCATTGCTTAAGGGCTCATTATAGATTGGCTTGGTCTCCTCCTCGGTGACATGATCAAGGGAGTCCTCATCTTCAAATGGGAATGAGAAAATTTCTTCATCACAGATAAGCATATAAGCTATTTTTTCTTTTTGAAAATCTTCAAGAACCATATCCTCTTCTTTATGGTTTACATCATCCAGCAATTCGGGGCTGCCCTCTTTTAACTCGAATCTCCTCAATGCTTATTCAAAATCCAAATCTCTCTGGGAAGGCATGTTTGGCCCTATAAAAATGGGAATATCCTCTCCCTCCTCTGTTGTCACCAAGTGATTCATCCACCTAGTATTTTGGTACAAAATGTTAGCTTTTGGGCTTCGAAATTTTGCACAGTGTACCTCATCTTCTTCTTGGGAAGTAATTTCTCCATGTCTCCCTTTACTGGTATGGTTGTGGATGACCAATTAATCTGAATTTTACCTCCCAAGTATCGACAAAAACTTCTACTCAACAACATTCCGAATGAGGCCGGGACATCGGCTACTAAAATCATCGCTGAAATTTTCTTTTTGGAAATTTGGCGAGAGACACTTGTTCATCTTCAACTTTCCCTACAAGTGGGACCTTTTTTGACTCGAAAGAGTAACAAGAGGCACCGGGTGGATCCATGGTGAGTTTTAGAGATTTAGCGACCTTAAAAGGCATCACGTTATCTGAGGCACTAGAATCTATTATACAATTTCTCTAGTACATATTCTCCAACAAGTAGGGAGACGTAGAAAGGTTTAACTTTATCAATCTTTGATGTACTCAGAGAAAGCATGTTTTGTGAGGGAGGTGTAGGTGAGATTGGTAGCATGCCTTTGGAACTAGAAGTTACAACATTGGGTGTTAGACTACCACTCTTGATATAAAGAGACAAACCTCTCAAATTTTCGGGATGAGTTGAAAATATTCATTTGATAATCTGCACTTTGGCTTTGTTTGCATATTCTATGAAGTCAAATGGAGCAAATATAGACAAAGGGGGTGAAGGGACTGATTTTGGATTTAGGACAAGTTTGGAAGCAAGAGTATATTTTTGGGGAATGGAGGGTATTTTGAAAGGTACACTAGAAGCTTTCAAGGTATTAGATTTTACAGGAGCAGATTTAGATTTAGGCTTGGAAGAGACATTAGAATACTTACTTGGGATTACGGGAGTCTTCTTACTTGCTACGGGATCAGGATCCAACAATGCAAACTTCATGGAGGATGGAAGTGGATATCCTCTATTGATTATTTTATTTTTTGGAGTCTCCATAGGAGGATCATACCCCTTCTTTTCTTTTGCAGTAGTGGAGGGAGATGATATTTTCTCAAATTGAGAATGAGTGAATACCGCGCATGAGAAACTAGGTGCATCTTCTTCATAACCTCCAAAATACTCATAAAATTTGATTTGTGTATCATTCTAAAACTCATCACTTTCTAGGAATTTTCCACCTTCACTTTCTTGAAATCTATAATTTACGCTCATGGGTGGGGCTGCCAAGGTGAGCCTTTGAGGTGCTCCTGCAATCTGATTTTTTTTTCTTCTTTGAGAAGATACTCATTCAGATATTTCCCTCCTCATCGATGTCATTTAATTCACCATTTTTGCATTAAAGGATAGGTTCTTTCATCTCCAAGACATTGAGATTTACCCTTTGAGGGATTCTTGATATTTCCGGATAGGATGAGATCATCTTCAAGTTCAATGGCCAATCTTTGTGCTTCTGTAATATTCCTTGGTTGAACTTTACGTAGGAGAAATCCTACATCTGGTGATTGATCATTAATGAAGAATCTCTTGACATTGTTTTCGAGATAGTGAATCTGATTCAGGTATCCTGCGAAGAAACCATTCAAAATGAGCCACGAAGTCTCTCATGGTTTCATTTTCTCCTTTATTTATTTGAGCTAACTACATTAGGAGATCCTAACAGTCTTCAGTTGATTTAAATCTCTCTTGAAGGCATCCTTGATGTCATTCCAACCCGTGATGGACTGGGAAGGCATGAGGTAAAACCATTCTACTGCTTTTTCTTAGAGGGACTCCATGAACAATCTTACAAAAATGTCTTCATGTTGGACACCAAGAATTCCACATGATGTTGTGAAAGTAGCGATGTGTCTCTTCGGATGTTGTGTGTTGACACCGTTGAACTTTGGAAATTTATTACGAGAACCCGTTGGTAGATTATGAAGAGGGGGTTCAAGAGAAAACGAGCTTGTATTCCTTCCCCATGGAACAATGGGTTGAGGTATTTCTTCTTCATCCGCCATTGTTTCTTCTTCTTCTTCAGCTCTTGCTTCTACGAATTATTCTTCAAACTCTCTTCTTCCGAGAAGTTGATGTTTAATGGTTGTTGAAAAATTGTAGAATTTGAAGGATTTTGGATAGGATTACTAGGTGAACTTCTTAAAGAGTTAGATGAAGAGGAGGCTAGGATAGGATAGGTGAACTTCATGGATAGGATTACTAGGTTTGTGAGAAAATTTTCAGGTAGACAAATTTGTGGATTTCTTGCCAACGCTCTGGGAATCTAACTCCCTCTACTTAACCAATGCAGTTGACATATGTGCATACGTGAGTAAGAGGGGATTTTTGTGGTGGTATTTCGACTACAGATCCAATAGGGGCACTCCACTGACCCTATGAAAAAGCTAGCAATCTCTTACTAGGTAAGTCTTCGTCTATAGAGTGGGAAAGGGGAGTGAGAAAAGAGGTAGGAGAACTAATGCTACAGGTAGAAAATTAGATTCCTACACACACACTAGTTAGAAACTTCAACACATGCATTTATCGGAAGAAACAACTCTGCAAATAGCAACAAGACCAAATAGAATTCACCGATCACCAAGTATTAAGAAAACCCTTAGTCAAAGAAAGCTAGAAACTCCTTCTTCTTATATTGATTTCAAAGAAAAGTTTTACATAGTGTGGGATTGGAAGAAATTTGAGAGGGGAAGAGAGTAGAAGAAAATGGCTATCTCCTTTTGTTTCTCCAGTGTACAATGCACTCTTGAGTCTACAAGATCAATTATAAACCCTTTGTAATGGGAATGGTGTTACAATTTATAGAATGAGAGATGACATATCATCTTCCTCATGACCCTCCATATGCCTTAATATGAATTAAGACCGTTCATATTCCACTTTAAATATTTAAGTCCCTTTTATAATAGCAAGACGACTTAATTTACATTATGTTTCTAAAGTCACTTTTAAGTGACTTAAAGGCATATCAAAAAGTGCAAACCCCAATGAAGAATTAGAACATTTGAAAGTGAGAGAAAGTTGGGGAAGAGAGAGAGAGAAGAGAGAGAGAGAGAGAAGAAGAGTAGATGTCACTCGATGAAGTCCGTTGATCCTCGTTGATGGAAAGATCCAAATGTAATGAAACTCTGAATCTTTGAACTCCTTGCACACTATGAAACTCCTCCAAATTAGCTCCCAAACGCTCACCCAGTTGAATGAACTAAGGTGGATCTCAAATTCCCTGTGAAAAATGGCTAGGATGCTCCCAAAAAATGATGTCCCCCTGAATGATTAGCCTTGTACATCCCATTGTACCAAAACTTCTCTTTGAGTGTAACTTACTATTTTTAGTAAGTGTGAAAAAAGTAACTCCCTCGATCCTTAGCTGAGTGTTGTGACCTTGATTCCCCTTTCTCCCTGCATTCCTCACTTCTTTGGATTGAATTTATATTTTTAGCAGGTGCTTGAGGGCCCACTTACTATTTTTATTAAGTGCCAAAAATTTCCGTTCTGGTGAATTCTCATCTCTAGTGCACCTCTGATATCTTCATCTCCTTCGCAGGTTCTTCTGTTAATGACTTTTCATAAAATAGTAGTTCCTATGTAGTAGACCTACTATTTTTAGAAATTTGGCCCTCCTGGTAGTTGGATTGACGTGGAATGAAGTTTTTGATATGGTTTTTTTCCCAATATCATCCCTATGAAATTTTGGCCCGCCCATTGAATAATCCAGAGATTTTAAAGTTTTAATTTTTGGACTCGACGGTGCTTCTAGGTACGGCAGCCATTAATGGACCTCAAATTTGTAGGTATGGTTTTCTCCTCCATTTGTGAAGAAAATTATATTTTTTATGTGGTTTTTTTCTTCTTGTGCTTCACGTGCAATCTTACTTCGATCCGACAACCGGTTTGACGGAAAATCCCACTTCTTTCTTCGTTGAGCAAGAAAAGAGATTTCTCCATTGTGGATGCTCTGTCGCACATGGGGAGACTTTTAAGGTGTCTTTTTGATGGAATTGGGTAGAGGAATGAAAAAAAACATATCTTGTTGTTTCACACATCTATTTGGGATATTTATTCAACTTCTCACTTCATGGCTATGAATTTTTCTTCATTTCTCCTTTTGTGCTCCGTGCTTCTTCTTCTGTGTTTGATGAGGATTCCTTATGATACCTTTAACATCAATGTGGGGAATGTGTTTTTGTTCTTGGGTTGAGCAGGTCTGAGCATTTTCAATGGCAGAGTGATGGAAGAATGTTGCAAAGGAAGTATGGAGGAATGAAGTGCACATATAACTGTTAGAAGTTAGAAGCGGGAAAAAGCGACACTTGGAAAAATTTCAAAAAGATATACAAAGGTAGGGATTGGGTGCATTTTTCCATACTTTATGTCCCTGACCTAGTGATATGAGGGACATCAATTTCCACAATGAGCAAGATGGCGACATGTGGCACTAGATCCAACGGCAGGGAATGAAGGAGGAAAAAGCTTATTTAAAGCACTGGGAGCTAAAAGGAGGTCACATGGGTGTCCAAATGACTCCCTATGGGGGCTGGGAACATTTTTCAAGGTCTGATGTCCCCCACCTCAGGTGCATAAGGGACATCAAATTCCACGGTGGTCAAGAGCATGACACGTGGCACCCGATCCGACGGCAGGGAATGCACGCTCCAAATAAGCACCTGGGGGCTGAACTGCGGTCACGTGAGTGTCTAGAAGACTCCCTATGGGGCTGGGAAAATTTTTCAAGGTCTGATGTCCCCCACCTCAGGTGCATAAGGGACATCAGTTTCCATGGTGGTCCTGGAGCTGACACGTGGCGCTTGATCCAACGACAGGGAGTGCATGCTCAAAATAAGCACGGGTGTTGAAGCTGTCAAGTCTGGAGGTCATATGAGGGTCTCGAGAGGTCACATGGGGGCTGGGCACATTTTCCAAGGGCTGATGTACCTAACCTCAGGGACATCGGGGGCATGAAATCCTACCAGGATGTTGGTGCTGACACGTGTCCTCTCGAAAAAATGACTAAGTCTTGAACTGCCTTTGAGAGGGTAACTTGGAATGAAGATAACTTGAGCTCCCGGTGGAACTTATTGGTAAAATTATATATGATCCTAACTGGAAATGGAAGTTTTAATCCAATTATGTGGTTCTAATGTCTTAATTTAACCATATGATCCATGAAAAGTTCATTTTTTTATCCGGGACTCCACTTGTGCCTTTAAAAACTACCTTCCAATCATATGTGCAAGGTGTTGTGAAAATATTATTTCACCATAATGTAGTAATTGGAATCCTCTTTTTCAATATGTTTTTTTACTTCCAACTCCATCCGGAACTCTGAATCTTCTTCTGAATCCTAGTAGCTATTTTAGGCCTGCGTACCGCTTAGGCTTGAGAACCTTTTTTTTTCAAATCGCTCTCTCAAAATTGCTCCAAGTATTTCAAAATTTCCCAAAGCCTTAATGTATTCAATTCATGTCCATGTTTAATTTGGCCCTTTATTTTTCTCAAGGGGTTGAATCCAGTCCTGGGAAGGCCAGCGATAGCCCTTCCCAATACTGCCAGAAGATAACATCTTTTCAAAACTCCCTAAAATCACCTAGGGGGAATGAATAGAATTTCCTAAATCACCTAGGGACAAATTTGACATCAAATAGAGGGTGACTAGACTAACGGATTTGGCTTGGGGTTCCTAGGAATGATAAAACATGAAAAATTTGACATCTAGGTATAATTTTTGTGCTTGAAAATTGTCAATTTCCCTATTGCACATTTTCACGACAACAACTGCGCTCTAGCTTGGGGACATGACATGGACTGAGCATAGCGAAGACATGACATGGGAATCCAGAATCTCAATTTTAGACTATATAATTCATTGACTAGTGCCTTATCCATTGGGCCCTACAGAGTCATGTACAACTTCTAGAAAGGAAGATTAGAAGAAGGAAACACACACACACAAAAACGACTGAAAGGAAACACACAACACACAACATGAAGGGAAACACACACAATGGAAAGAGAAAGAAACCTATCAATCACCTATGGTACAAGGCAAGGGATAACCCACTTTCACTGAATTAATTTTCATTTCTGAAAAGTTACCCTTGAAGAGGCAACACCGAATGATGATGTTATGTGAAGTCGTTGACAAATTCCAAAGTAGCCTCATTTCCTTAATTGTTTATGAAAGGTGCTTTCACATTTATCTGTTTACTTGGTAGGAGTGATTCCATGTGAGCTTCTTGATGCTTAGGTCCTTACTTGGAAATTCCATTTCCTTCCTATTCTTTAAAGTCAATCTCATAATGCTTGAGTTTCCCTCCATGTTTATCCATATAGCTGATTCTCCATCGAGCATCTCTTCGTTGTGCCAATGCTGATTTTCGCTCCAATTCCTTAAAATTCTCGAGTTAATTTCTTTCTTGGGTCTATGTTCATTGACATCTTCTTCATGAGAAACATTTGAATCATCCCTTATCTCTATTCCTCTCGTGAGGCGTTTGAGTCATGATGGGAGGAACATAGGCAAATTCATACTTGTCTTGCATGTCCATGACACGAGTGAAGAGATAAAGAATCAGCTCGGGATATTTTGCAAATTCTATTACATCAAAAAATTCTTTCATGGAGTTATGCTTCATTGTTTCTTTTAACTCATCTTTGTACACATTTGAGGAATGCAGCTCAAGGAAAATTTCTGGAGGGATTACCCCATCATCTTGGGAATCACTGCACTCTATCGATCCTTCATCAAAAATAGCTTCATCTTCAGAGGCTTCGAGACTCCTTGCTTCTATTTCTTCATCATGGAAAGAATCTTCATACTCAAAAGGGAAAGAAAATATCTCCATTTCATTATTACATCCATCAAATATTAGCTCCAGAGTAGCATAATATTTTTCAATATGGCCAACCTTCACATTGTTTAAGGTTTCCAAATTAGCTTCATACTTGTCTTGTAGATTTGTGGCTTACATCAGGAGCTCGAGATTGATCTCAGGGTCTTCTATTTCTTCCATGGCTCTTAGCAATTCTTGTACAGATAGTTCTTTCCCATTGCTCAAGGGCTCATTGTAGACTGGCTTGGTCTCTTCCTAGGTGACATGATCAAGGGAGTCCTCATCTTCAAATGGGAATGAGAAAATTTCTTCATCACAGATAAGCATATAAGCTATTTTTTCTTTTTGAAAATCTTCAAGAACCATATCCTCTTCTTCATGGTTTACATCATCTAGCAATTCGGGCTGCCCTCTTGTAACTCGAATCTCCTCAATGCTTCTTCAAAATCCAAATCTCTCTGGGAAGGCATGTTTGGCCCTATCAAAATGGGAATATCCTCTCCCTCCTCTGTTGTCACCAAGTGATTCATCCACCTGGTATTTTGGTACAAAATGTTAGCTTCTAGGCTTCCAGACTTTTGCATAGTGTACCTCATCTTCTTCTCAGAAGCAATTTCTCCATGTCTCCCTTCACTGGTATGGTTGTAGATGACCATTTCATATGAATTTTACCTCCCAAGTCTCAACATAAACTTCTACTCAAAAATATTCCAAATGAGGTCGAGACATCGGCCACCAAAATCATTGCTGAAATTTTATGTTCTAGAAATTTTGTGAGGGACACTTGTGCATCTTCAACCTTCCCTACAAGTGGGACCTTTTTCGAATCCAAAGAGTAACAAGAGCCACTGGGTGGAGCTATGGTGAGTTTTAGAGCTTTAGCGACCTTCAACGGCATCACGTTATTTGAGGCACCAGAATATATTATACAATTGCTCAGTACATATTCTCCAACAAGTAGGGAGACGTAGAAAGGTTCAACTTTATCAATCTTTGATGTGCTCAGAGAAAGCATGTTTTGTGAGGGAGGTGTAGGTGAGATTGGTAGCATGCCTTTGGAACTAGAAGTTACAGCATTGGGTGTTAGACTACCACTCTTGATATACCAGACAAACCTCTCAAATTGTTCAGGATGAGTCTAAAATATTCAGTTTCAGTAATCTGCACTTTGGCTTTATTTGCATATTCTATGAAGTCAAAGGGAGAAGATGCGGACAAAGGGGTGAAGGGACTGATTTTGGATTTAGGATAAGTTTGGAAGCAAGAGTAGATTTTTGGGGAATGGAGGGTATTTTGAAAGGTACACTAGAATCTTTCAAGGTATTAGATTTTACAGGAGAGATTTAGATTTAGGCTTGGAAGAGACATCAGAAGACTTACTTGGGATTACGGGAGTCTTCTTACTTGCTATGGGATCAGGATCCAACAATGCAGACTTCATGGAGGATGGAAGTGGAGATCCTCGACTAATTATTTTATTTTTTGGAGTCACCACAGGAGGATCATACCCCTTCTTTTCTTTTGCAAGTAATGGAGGGAGATGCTCTTTTCTCGGACTGAGAATGAGTGAATACCACACATGAGAAACTGGGTGCATCTTCTTCATCTTCTTCATAACCTCCAGAATACTCACAAAATCTGATTTGTGTATCATTCTCAAACTCATCACTTTCTAGGAAGTCACCACCTTCACTTTCTTGTTCAAACTCTTCTTCACTTTCTTGAAATCTACAATTTACACTCATGGGTGGGGCCTCAAGGTGAGCCTTTGGGGTGCTCCTACAATCTGATTTTTGTTGCTTCTTTGAGAAGATACTCATTCAGATATTTCCCTCCTCAACGATGCCATTTCATTCACCATTTTCTGCATTAAAGGATCGGTTCTTTCATCTCAGGATGTTGAGATTTACCCTTTGAGGGATTCTTGATCTTTCGGATAGGATGAGATCATCATCAAGTTCAATGGCCAATATTTGTGCTTCTACAATATTCCTTGGTTGAAATCTTCGTAGGAGAAATCCTACCTCCGGTGATTGAGCATTGATGAAGAATCTCTTGACATTGTTTTCAGATGGTGAATCCTCTTCAGGTATCCTGTGAAGAAACTATTCAAAACGAGCCACGAAGTCTCTCATGGTTTCATTTTCTCCTTTATTTATTTGAGCTAAGCTGCATTAGAGATCTCGACATAGTCTTCAATATATTTAAATCTCTCTTCGAAGGCATCCTGACGTCATTCCAACCTGTGATGGACCGGGAAGGGAAGAGGTAAAACCATTCGCTAATTTTTTCTTGGAGGTACTCCATGAAAAATCTTATAGCAATGTCTTCATGTTGGACACCAAGAATTCCACATGATGTTGTGAAAGCAGCAATGTGTTCTTTAGATGTTGTGTGTTGTCACCTTTTAGCTTTGGAAAGTTCTTGTAGGAACCCGTTGGTAGATTGTGAAGAGGAGGTTCAAGAGCAAGCGGGCTTGTATTCCTTCCCCATGGAACAATGGGTTGAGGTATTTCTTCTTTTGTCTGCCATTGTTTCTTCTTCTTCTTCTTCAGCTCTTGCTTCTACAAATTCTTCTTCAAATTATTCTTCTTAGGAAGTCATTGTTTAATGGTTGTTGAAAAATTGCAGAATTTGAAGGATTTTGGATAGGATTACCAGGTGAACTTCTTGAAGAGCCAGATGAAGAGGAGGCTTGAGAGAAGAAATATGGATTATCTCTAATTCTTTCTTGCAGATTTTGCAAATCTTCGAAATTGAAATCAGAAACACCTCTTGACCTTCTCAATCTGGTGTATCTTCCTTCAGCCAACTTTTGGAAACTTTTGCAATCGGAATACGAAAGGACACTGTGGAATGTGAAAAGTCATGTGTAGAAATCAGCAATGTATCTTTCAGAAATGGACTTTCATGAACTCTCTTTTATAATTTTTTCAATATTTGAATTTTTTTAAATCTTTGGGACCTTGTGGTCATATTTTGGGTGTAGATGCTACTAAATATGCCCCACGATGGGTGCCAAAAACTGTTGGCGATAAAATTTTTGGGTGGAAAACTTGTGGATTTCTTGCCAATGCTTGGGAATCTAAGTCCCTTTACTTAACCAGTGTAGCTGCCATATGTGCATACGTGAGTAAGTGTGGATTTCGTGGTGGTCTTTCGATCAGGGGATCCAAAGGGGCACTCCACTAACCCTTTGAAAAAATCTAGCAATCTCTTGCCAGGAATTCTTTGTGTGTAAAGTGGGAAAGAGAGTGAGAAAAGAGGTAGGAGAACTAATGCGAGGTAGAAAATCGATTCCTACACACACACTAGTTAGAAACTTCAACACATGTATTTTTGGAAGAAACAACTCGTGAATAGCAACAAGACCAAATAGAATTCACCAATCACCAAGTATCAAGAAACCCCTTAGTAAAATAAATCTAGAAAATCCTTCTTGTATTGATTGCTCAAATAAAATTTGTACATAATGTGGGAATGGAAGAAATTTGAGAGGGGAAGAGAGTAGAAGAAAATGGCTATCTCCTTGCTTTCTCTAGGTACGAGGCACTCTTGAGTCTACAAGATCAATTACCAACCCTTTGCAATGGGAATGGTGTTACAATTTATAGAATGAGAGGTGACTTATCGTCTTCCTCATGACCCTCCATATGCCTTAATATGACTTAAGACTGTTCATATTCCACTTTAAATATTTAAGTCCCTTTTATAATAGCAAGGTGACTTAATTTACATTATGTTTCTAAAGTCACTTTTAAGTGACTTAAAGGCATATCAAAAAGTGCAAACCCCAATGAAGAATTAGAACATTTGAAAGCGAGAGAAAGTTGGGGGAAGAGAGAGAGAGAGAGAGAGAGAGAGAGAGAGAAGAAGAAGAGTAGATGTCACCCAATGAAGTTCGTTGATCCTCATTGATGGAAAGCTCCAAATGTAGTGAAACTCTGAATCTTCGAACTCCTTGCACACTGTGAAACTCCTCCAAATTAGCTCCCGAATGCTCACCCAGTTGAATGAACTAAGGTGGATCTCAAATTCCCTATGAAAAATGGCTAGGATGCTCCCAAACAATGATGTCCCCCTGAATGATTAGCCTTGTACATCCCATTGTGCCAAAACTTCTCTTTGAGTGTAACTTACTATTTTTAGTAAGTGTGAAAAAAGTAACTCCCTCGATCCTTAGCTGAGTGTTGTGACCTTGATTCCCCTTTCTCCCTGTATTCCTCACTTCTTTGGATCAAATTTCTATTTTTAAAGCAGTGCTCGAGGCCCACTTACTATTTTTATTAAGTGCCAAAAATTTCCATTCTGGTGAATTCTCAGCTATAGTGCACCTCGATATCTTCATCTCCTTCGTAGGTTCTTTTGTTAATGACTTTCCCAAAATAGCAGTTCCTATGTAATAGACCTGCTATTTTTAGAAAGTTGGCTCTGGTAGTCGAATTGACGTGGAACAAATTTTTTTGATATGGTTTTTTTCCCAATATCATCCCTATGAAATTTTGGGCCCCGCCCACTTAATAATCAAGGTGATTTTTAAGTTTTAATTTTTAGACCTAGCAGGTGCTTCTAGGTGTGCAAGAATTAATGGACCTCAAAATTGCAGGTCTAATTTTCTCATCCATTTGTGAAGAAAATTATATTTTTTATGTGGGTTTTTTCTTCTGATGCTTCATGTGCAATCTTACTTCGATCCGGCAATTGGTTTGACGGGAAATTCCACTTCTTTCTTCGTTGAGACAGAAAGGAGATTTCTTCATTATGGATGCTCTGTTGCACATGGGGGACTTTGAAGGTGTATTATTGATGGCCTTTGGTAGAGGAATGAGCAGAAAAATATATCTTGTTGTTTCATGCATCTGTTTGGGAGATTTCTTCAACTTCTCATTTCATGGCTATGGAGTTTTCTCTGTTTTCTCTTCTATGCTTCGTGCTTCTCCTTCGTGTTTGATGAGTATTCCTTATGATACATGCACATCATTTGAATAATGTGTTTCATTTCTTGGGTTGAGCAGGTCGAGCATTTTCAATGGTGGAGTGATGGAAGAATGTTGCAGAGGAAGTATGGAGGAATGAAGTGCACATATAACTGTTAGAAGTTAGAAGCGGGAAAAAGTGGCACTTGGAAAAATTTCAAAAAGATATGCACATGTAGGGCTTGGGTGCATTTTTCCATGCTTTATGTCCCTGACCTTAGGGATGTGAGGGACATCAATTTCCATAATGAGCAAGACGGCGACACGTGGCACTAGATCCAACGACAGGGAATGAAGGAGGAAAAAGCTGATTTAAAGCACTGGGAGCTGAAAGGAGGTCACATGGGTGTCCAAATGACTCCCTATGGGGGATGGGCACATTTTTCAATGTTTGATGTCCCCCACCTCAGGTTCATAAGGGACATCAAATTCCACGGTGGTCAAGAGCATGACACGTGGCTCTCGATCCGACGGTAGGGAATGCACGCTTTAAATAAGCACTTGGGGTTGAATTGCAGTCGCGTGAGTGTCCAGAAGACTCCCTATGGGGGCTGGGAAAATTTTTCAAGGTCTTATGTCCCCCACCTCAGGTGCATAAGGGACATCAGTTTCCACGGTGGTCTTGGAGCTGACACGTGGCGCCCGATCCAACGACAGGGAATGCATGCTCCAAATAAGCACCTAGGGGCTGAACTGTCAAGTTTGGAGGTCATATGAGGGTCCCAGAGGTCACATGGGGGCTGGGTGAATTTTCCAAGGGCTGATGTACCTGACCTTAGGGACATCGGGGCATGAAATCCCGCCAAGCTCTTGGTGCTGACATGTGTCCTCTCGAAAAAATGACTAAGTCCTGAACTGCCTTTGAGAGGGTAACTTGGAATGAAGATAACTTGAGCTCCCGGTGGAATTTATTGGTGAAATTTTATATGATCCTGACTGGAAATGGAATTTTGAATCCAATTATGTGGGTCTCATGTCTTAATTCGACCATATGATCCCTGAAAATCATATTTTGTATCTAGGACTCCACTTGTGCCTGAAAAACTGCCTTGCAATAATATGCACCAAGGTGTTGTGAAAAATATTATTTCACCATAATGTAGGTAATGGAATCATATTTCTGAATATTTTTTTTTACTTCCAACTCCATCTTGAGCTCCCGGAATCTTCTTCTGAATCCCCAGCCTATTTGCGGCCTATGTACCACCTAGGCTTGAGAACCTTGTTTTTCTCTCAAACTACTCCAAGTATTTCAAAACTTCCCAAATCCTTAATGTATTCAATTCATGTCCATGTTTAAGTCGGCCCTTATGTTCTACTCCAGGGGTTGAATCTAGTCCTGGGAAGGCCAGTGATAGCCCTTCCCAATACTGCCAGAAGATAACATCTTTTCAAAACTCCCTAAAATCACCTAGGGGGAATGAATAGAATTTCCTAAATCACCTAGGGACCAATTTGACATCAAATAGAGGGTGAACAGACTAACGGATTTGGCTTGGGGTTCTTGGGAATGATAAAACATGAAAATTTTGACATCTAGGTATAGTTGTCATGCTTGAAAATTGTCAATTTCCTATTGCACATTTTCATGACAACACATTGTTACTTTTTTTTAGTTAGTTTTGACCAATTACAAGTTTTTTATTTATCTTGTATATATTGTGTGTGTGTGTGTGTGTGTGTGTGTGTGTGTGTGTGTGTGTGTGTGTGTGTGTGTGTGTGTGTGTGTGTTTATGTGCATAAAATAAGTTACTCATTGGAGTTATTTAATAATCATGATGCATAATATATTGTGTAAAGAGTAAAGTAGGATGCTCTAAAATTACAAAATTGAATGGAAGCTAAAGCTACGAGCAAATTCTCTCCCATCATCATTTCATCATAATCACAATCAAATAAACAATAAACCAATTGCCATCATATATCATCTACCATAATCAAATCATGAATAAAATGACATACATCTATGACATATTAATAATGTGCAAATAAACAAGATAATCAAAATCATTTATTTAACCCTTTTTCTAGCCCAAATTCACTTCATGCAACAATAATTTTGGCCTTTAACCCACAATTTCTCATTTTATAAGATTATTTTACTCATATCTCATGAAACAATCTCTTATTCCTCCTATCAAGTGGTTTTTCACTACTTTATCGTGTGACCCATCCACTCGAGGGGGTACTCCTTAGCATAATCTAGAGTTATTGGGGAAATGCAAATGCTTTATTGGGGAAAATCAGGAAGTCCATAACATTTCTTTATCATTTTTTCACTGATCTACATGCATATACTATCTTTAAAATGTTATTACTTTGTAATAACACTTTAAAGAGGGGAAAATGTAGACACCCTAAAAATACCCATTACACATTATAACCTCCAAAAACACCCATATAATCCCATAATTGTTAAAAAACGTCAAAAAAATAATATTAAATCCATTATTCACCCATATCCCACTTCTAGAATTAATTTAATTAATTATATTACACTCATTATACACTATACACCCCTTTGGCTAATTTAATTATATTTTAAATAAATAAAACAAATTAAAATGCCTCACCTTCCAC
This sequence comes from Taxus wallichiana var. yunnanensis, assembly GCA_018340775.1. Classification (NCBI taxonomy): domain Eukaryota; kingdom Viridiplantae; phylum Streptophyta; class Pinopsida; order Cupressales; family Taxaceae; genus Taxus; species Taxus wallichiana. Next base: position 543,012,005 of record CM031237.1, on the reverse strand, counting down.
TCATCTCCACTTCATTGGCCACTTGACTTGATAAGTTCTATAATCCTAAAAACATGGAAGCAAATATGCAAAAACACTTTGGAATAATTGAAGAGCCAATTGTTTCCTAAAATACCCCCCGTAATTATTTTAACAACTTACAGAAATAATTTTGGACTAAGATGCCTTTTTAATCCTTGGCGGGACTTTTCTGTGCATTTATAATTTCGTAGGTGGAAAATTTTAGAATGCACCCAAGCTTCGATGGTAGTTCTTATTAGGCTTAGTAAGTTATCTCAAACATTTCATATCCGCAATGTTTTTAAAATTGTAAACTCCCTTAAAAACTCCACCACCTAACACCACGTGGCATCTCCACGGGAATCGGGAGAAGTGCATGTAGGGAAGAAGTTCACTTGTAATATGAAATTCTACATTCCACCCCCAACCTCGATGGTCTCCTCGTTGGGTCTCTAAGGCTTTATTACATTGAAACATCTTTCCGGGATAACATATAATTTTCAAACCATTCCCGACCCTGTGTTTTTGTAGTTAAGGTTCCGACCCCCACAACCAATCATCATCCGACACGTAGTGGGTCAAGGTGGGTCATCGGTAGTCATCGACAATCTAAGGAAGATGTGTGAGTGATGTACACATAAATAAAGATAATCCTAGTATTAAATCAAAAGTTTTCTTGTATCACTAGAGATATCTCATTGCTCCTAAGCTGTAAAATTTGAAATGGCCACAACTTTTGACTCAAGGCTTGGAATCATGCAAAATCAATCTCATTGGAAAAGTATCCTCGAGCTCTTCAATTTTACATCATCATATTTATATTTTGGTAACATTTTTTTAGGTGAAATGAGTAAAAATTATCCAGGTATTTAATTATGAAGATGAGACAACTTAACCACCCGAATTAAATAAGAATGGTGCTCTTTCATCCTCTTATAAGAAAATTAGCATGGGGGATGGTATTTCAGGTGTCCATATTTGTTTTTAGAGAATTAATTCATGTTATTGGTGGTTGGAGATTGAAATTTTGGTTTCTCTCTTTTCTTTCTCTCCTTTTAATTTTCTATATATTATAGAATGATTCTCATTTGTAAGCGTTGGATCCTCTCAAAAAAACTTCGCTCATAGTGTTTCCTAAGTTTTTGATTTGCAGTACCATATTTGAAATCTATAATGTGATTTATCTTCCTCTTTCATTGTAATGATCTATAAATATCAAATAAGTAATAAAATCTCTTGTTTTGTGGATATTCTATGCCCTGGATTTTGTTTTGTTATTTTCCCTTTCCTCTTCATTATTTACAGTGTGTTTTTATGTTGTCCATTTTGTAGGGTTTATTTTCTACTTTGCTCTGTAAAAATGGAATTTTAAATGTTGTTTTGGATTGTGGTACTCTATTCTATCCTATCTTTACTCATTTTCTCCCAATTTCCCTCATTGATAGTATATTTCTCCCTTTTCTTGGTGTTATCACCTCTCTATTAGCTTAGGATTTCCCCTTTCGTGCATCTCTCTCTCTTCCCTAGTCCCATGGATTGTTAGAGTAGGATTAGATAGTTGTATTTCTAGGACTAAGAGTAATTTTAGCATTATGAATAGGTAAAGTAACCAACCTTATTTATAGGTCTATCTCAAGAGAAATTCCCACAACTTAGAGACAATCCCATGTTGCCTCAAAATCCTATGTCTCTCATGTGGATTTAGGGAAGGGTGCAATTTCGAGCTCCCACAATTTTGACATGCCCTGTGGGACATTTAATGCACTTTACAATATTTTTTCTAAGTTTTGGTGTGTAACTTAGTGATTTATAGCCTTTAGAAGCATCTTTCAACACATTTGGTGACTCCAATTTTCAAATATATTGGTTTCAAAGTAGTTAAATGGGAATAATTCAAACTAGATCAAGTGCAACAAGTAGTGATCCTTTTGAATATTTATAGTTATCACCAAGGAGAATAAGAAGAGGTAGAATAGTTCAGAGATCACCATCTCCTCTTAGAAAAATCCTTTCTACTCCTCCCCTGGTAGGACTTTCTAACTCACCTTTAGGGTTTTAAGACATTTTCCATTCATGGCTCATTAAAGGAGCTTGTATTCTTTTGTTTCAATGTTGGTAACCCTTTGGATCTCATTGCATAACATGATATACTGATGTCGATTTAAAGAGTATTCTTTTCTTCACTCGTGAAAATCACACCACCCCCGGTGACCATATCTAAGATATTGCTAATATCTATTTAGTCCATTTTTTTATTGAGGATGATGTTGAGGACAAACTCTTAACTTCATCCTTTAAGGAAAAAGCACTTAATGGTATAGAATTTTAATATCTGCTTCTATTTACAATTGGGATAAACTTGGCACAACTCTGTGTCAACAATTTGAAGAGAAGGAAGATGATATTTCCTTGTTAGAGAAGTTAACAGAAATCAAAAGAGCTCCAAGTGAACTCATGGTGGATTTCAATTTTAGATTTCAGAAGAAATGGGACATAATTCCAATTACCTTAAGACCTTATCTTGAAGGTCCTTTCATTTACTTATTAAGAGATATAAATTAATATATTTTTGTAATGATACAATCAAATTACCAAATGCATATCCAATAGCCATTAGTGATGGAAATTATTTTATACAAGATAGAAAGATAGCACCTAGATCACCTATGCCTTTACTCCTGGATTGCCTCAATATTCTCAACCTACCATTGATCCCATCCTTGAACAAGATTCCAAATGTAATCCCTCCACATCTTATCCTCCCAAAAAAAAAGAATGATGATGAAATTAAATCCCTAATTTAAAAATTTTAAAATAAAGTTATATCCTTGGAGAAACAAAAATCCCAATCTTATAGAAATTACCCAAATCCTAGCCAAGGGAAATATTCTAACCAAGGATTAAATCAATGTTAGCATCCCCATAGGTTTCAATATTCAAATCAAATATATGGTTAGAATAAACAAAATGACATATTACAAGGTCAAAATCCACATCTTTTTCTTCAAATAGTTGCTCCTACTCAGCCACTTCCTACTACTAGCTCACATAAGGAACTTGCTCCAGTGTAAAATAATATGATGCAAGAAACATAGTGGGTTTTTTTATATAATTAGCCACATAATCAATATATTTATAAAAATTAATTACAAGATCAAGCCCTTATGGTTCAAAATTCTTCCAATCAGCAAAAACCATTCATTGAAACAGTCAAATCTAGCATAGAAGAAACTCAAGAAGTCAATCGAGAGCCTAATCTTATGTTTTTAAGGTTGATGAGTTTTTTTGCAATGAATCAATCTATGGATAATTACTAGAGGCCTCATACTCATATTTCTTATAATATAAGGTCTAAGAAGAGATTGTTAGACATTCAACCTACATCTCCTTATAATTGAGACAACCTCTTCAAAGAGAAAAGGAAAAGGATATTAAGGCATGTTTAAGTAAGAACATATTGTCTAATGTTCCTAGTAGACCTATTTTAGTAAAGGATGTTATTTCTTAATAAAAGGGACTTGTTCCAACATTGGAACAATGAAGAAAATAGAATACCATACCTCAAATGCATAAATTCATTGGCATTCCCTTTAACATTTTTGAGTAGATAAAGAAGAAAAACATGAATATGAAAATGTGGGATTCCCTGGATATTCCATCGTAGAGATCTCCTACGTGAAGATCTCAATCAGCTCGCTCAATTTGAATCAAGAACCATGCAAAAACTCATAGTGTTGTCAATTTGTGCCAAGAAAATGAAGAACAAGTAAGAAAAGTTTTGAAGCCCCCACATTTTTTATATTTCTTTGATTATTAGAAAAAAATTGGTTTTTAACGCATGATTGACTCATGGGCTAGTACTTTTGTAATGCCTTATAAAATTGTTGATATCCCATGTCTTAAATATAATCATGTTTCCAAGAGTGTTTTTCAACTTTATGGCTCAACTATCAACATCCTATGAATGATCAAATATATTAATTTAACCCTTCATGCTTTTTCAAGCCTAACCATAACTCAAGATGTATCAGTGATTGATTTTCCTCCTTTATTTTCCATTTTCCTATCAAGAGATTTTACTACCAAAGTGGGTGGCTATTTTTCTTCAAATTGGTCTCATATGCTCTTAAGAACTAGATATGGTACTCAATTCACCATATAACCTAAGCCAATATTTTATTATTATGTTGAATCTTATGATCCCACTCCCCTCTAATCTAATTGTCTTATACATGAAGATCAAGAGAATGATTTAGTTTAAATAGAGAAACATGTCCCTCCTTCAATTCTTGATCTCTTATTAGATGAATGGGATAAAGATCATTATGAATTTGATCCTTATGATAATATTATGAAAACTGAACTTGGAATCTATTACATTCGTGAAGAAGAATCTACTTTCCCCACACCACTCAAGCTAGAAAAGGATAGTGTTTCTAGAAAAAAATGTATTTGGGGCAGGTGTTGTATTGATTTTCCCAATAAATGAGAAATTATTATTTACTCATAGGTTGTATTTTTCATGTTCTAACAATGTAGAAGAGTATGAGGAATTAGTTCATGCTCTTCTTATTGCAAAAAAAGAGACAAATCAAAGCCTTTTAGTTATTTGGGGACACCGAATTGGTCATTGACCAAGTGAGAGGGAAGTATAATACCAAGAATAAGCTTCTAAAATCTTATAATCATAGAGCTCGGGGCCTCTTGGAGAGATTTGATATTGTTAATATGTAAGTGGTGCCAAGAAAATTAAACAAAGAAGCCAACCAGATGGTAGCACTTAGATCAAAAATTTCACTATTTGAGGATCTCATTCAAGGAAATCAAAAACATGTTACTTTGGTGATTATTCCATCAATTTGAGACAATGAAATCAACTAGCATATTTTTGATAGTGATGAACAGATTTTTCATTTCATCTAAAATGAAGTGGAATTTTCCTCAAAAATGCAATCTGATTTACATGAAGACTATAGCTATCAAATTATTTAATTAAGAACAAATAAATTACCTAAATGGTTGGTTACTCTTGAGTATGTTTTCATTCCTAATGATGAATTTAGAAGAACATAACAACAAGGCAAGAGGATTGTCAATCACTCACTATTGCACAAGGTAATGAGTTGTTTCTTGGAAAGGTTTATGATGATAATTAAAGGCAATCTTTATCACCTTATGTAAAAAAAATTAATGATATATTCTCATGTGATTATGAAGATATTAAGGGTTTTGACCCCAACATTTCTCAACATTCCATTGATCTTGATCCTAATATCAAGCCAATTAGACAAAACTAAAGACCTATCAATCCCAAGATAGATCCCCTTATGAGGAAGGAATTATCCAAGCTGATTGAGGAAAATCTAATATTCCCTATCAAATACTCTACTTGGGTGGAAAATCTTGTTCCATTAGGAAGAAGAATGGATAAATCAAACTTTCTATATATTTCAGGGATTTTAACAAAACTTCTTTAAAAATCACTATCCTCTACCTTCTATGGAACAAATTTTATAAACAGTAGTATGAGATAAAATATTTTATATTCTTGATGGCTACTCAAGTTTCAATCAAATCAAGTTCAAATAAAAGGATCAGTTCAAAACTACATTTACAACCAAGTAGGAGCATATGCATATCATAAGATGCCCTTTTTTTTATCAAATGTAGGTGCCACATTTCAAATAACAGTGGATATTACTTTTAAAGGTTACATCAATGATTTCATCCTTGTCTACTTGGATGATATCACCATATTATCAAAGGAAAGTAAATATCATATCAGTCATCTTGAGAAATTCTTTGAGAGATGTAGAGAATTTGGGGTGTCTTTTAACCCCAATAAGTGTAATTTGCGCAGTTCTTAGGGATAATATCTTGGGCCACATTGTTTCAAAATATGGTATTTCTATTGATTTATAAATAATCTCAGCCATCCTTTCTCTTTCCTTTCTAACTCATAAGAAATCCTTGCATTTATTCCTTTGGAAAATTAACTTTATTAGGAGATTTAATCCTAATTTGCAGGATTGGTTAAACCCATTACTATAATGCTCAAGAAATATTTGGTGTTTAAATGGACAACAAAAGGAAAATAAATATTTTCCAAGATCAAACAAGAAATTTTTCAATGTCCCACACTTATCAACCTTGGTTATTATAAGGATTCTATCCTTTACGCATATGGGAGTCGACTCTAGTATTGTTGTGGTTTTGACACAACAAAATGATCAAATTTTACACTAACCATTAGCCTTCTTGAGTTAAACAATGAAGGATTATGAACTGAAATATAACCATATAGAAAAATAGATATTTTCCATCATGATATATCTTAATAAATTCAAGATTATATTTCCTACAAATCATATCAAAATCCTACTCTCACACTCTAAAGTGTGACAGACTTCATTATGAGAGTAGAAATCAATAAGAAAAGAGTTGGGTAGGTTACCATGATAATGGAATATGATGTGAATGTTAAAGCCACAAATATGGTAAGAGGAAGAGTACTTTGTTAGCATCTAGCCTTGGATACTCAATATGATCAAGAAACCTCTTTCTTCATAAATGACAAGATTCCTCATAACACTAAATTCAAACAGGGTGAAGGAGATTCATTTAGTGACTTCAATTTGGATTAACACCATGGCCACATTATTTTCTATTATGCATAGCCTCATGGCCTAAAAAATTAAAAAAGAGGACACTTTATATTGCAATCAACCCCTTATGCATTAATTGGTAGAATTATTTTCAAAAGGAATCTTAATGGAGTGTTTTTAATATGTATTGAAGGTGAGTAGGTGAAAAAGGTATTGGTAGAATTCCATAATGGTTTCTTGAGTGAAAACTTCTCTACCAAAGCCACTACTATGAAAATCATAAAAGAAAGATATTTCTTGCCCACATTATTTTATATGCTCACAAATGGGTTAGAAAATGTAAGGAATGTTCCTTCCTTTGCTAGTAAAAATAGGTTAGATGTCCTTCCACTTAACCCAATCCAAGTAGATCAACCATTCTCCCAGTGGGGTATTTAATTTATTGACATGATTAATCCTCCATCAAGTTTTGGTCACAAGTGGGTCTTAACAGTAATTGATTACTTTACCAGGTGGAAAAAAGTTGTGGCATTAAAGGAAGCTATTGAATCAGCTATCCTTGATTTTTTAAGATATTGTGACATGGTTTAGGGTTCGTCAAACCATCATTTCTGATAATGAAAAATTCTTCCTAGGATCCAAAATTTATGATTGGGATATTGTACTTAGGATTCACTTATAGTCATATTCCAATTATTACACTCATGGTAATGGTTTGGAAGAATCTACTAACAATAATTTTATTAGAATCATGAAAAGGAAAATGGATATCAACCAGATGTAATGGCACATAAAGGTAAGAAATGTTCTTTAGGATGAGAGAATCACAAAAAGAAGGAAATTAGTATTTCTCCTTACAAATTTTTTAATGGAATATATTTAAGGCTTCCTTTATATTTAGAATTGGCTCAACAACTAGAGTTGAGAGTGCAGACAGAGAGAAATTAGAATGAAGGAACTAGTTAAACTTGAAGAATCAAGGAATTCTACCATGATCAAGTGAGAAAGGAATCATAGGTCAACCAAATAGTGGTTTGATAGGAAGGCTAGGGTTCATATTTTTTAATTTGGTGATTTAGTCCTAAAATGGGACGCAGAAAGATCTTAACTAGGAAGGCGCTCTAAGTTTAATGCACTTTGGAGTGCACCATACTCTATCACTTCTTATAAAGAGGTTGAATTTTTGAGTTGTCAAAACTTAATGGAAATACATTACAAATCCCAATAAATGGGATATATCTCAAGTATTCTCATTAGGTTGTTTGTTTCATCTTGTAAATATTTAGTTTTCAATTCCTCCAAGTGTTTTTTAATACATTGTCATTTTTGGTAGTATAGGTTTTCTTTCCCCGAGTACTTTACACAAGCTACTTTTGATATTAGATGGCATTTCCCATTGTAGATTCATTCATGAAGGACTCGAAGGAGATATATTCAAGAGGAGTTAAAGATTGAAATCGATGTTTGTAAAAATAGCACGACAAAGTTCATTTCAGCTTACAAGCATCTAATTCTAAAAAGTTTAAATTTTATTAAGAATCTAATAGACAAAGGTGATGTAATAAATGAAATATACTGAAATGTAAATGATAAGTAATTTATTTGGTAATTTAAAATGAAATAAAATGTAATGAGAAGGTACTTACTTTACTTAAACTTATCTCGTAATGATTTGGGACTAAACAAAGTGATTAAATGGTAGATCGAGTGTCACAATGACCTTTAGGAAAATAGCAGGAGGGTGGATCTTGCCAAAATGGGGTGCCTGGAGAGGGATAAGGGCACTTGTGGGTACCCTGGTCTTAAATTTGGGTGCCCTGGTCTATGAAATAGCTCAGAATTTGATCCTCATATGGTCATTAGGTTTTACAAAGTATCTCGCCTTAGGTCATGTGAATGTTGTACCTATTTCATTGATGTTGACACAAATTTGTAATGAAGAATCATCTACAAACCCCACACAAAGCATCAAACCCTAAAAACATAAAGATCTAAATGAAGGGGGTCATACTTTCCTCGGCTTCTAAATGGATGGAATTATCACTGAGCATTGCACTACATCTCATAACCAATGTATTTCTAGGTGTGTGTGTGTGAAGATTGTGCCCTAGGTGCTCGGTGCCAATTGCACTTTGTGAATTAGCAAGAAAATAACTAGATGTATAATGTAGTAAATGTGTGTATGAAAACAATAGAATCCCCTCTTATGAAGTGTGATGCAGATGAACCAACCTTGTGTTCCTTGTGATGGAGATAGATGGATGTAAATGTATCTTATCTTTAGATGCCTTGGATGGATGCGACTCTCTAGATGGTGATAGTAGATGCTTAGTGTTTGGTCCCTCATCATGGTGACATAACTTTATGTTTATATGGCTCTCTTGTTCTAATTTCATAAATTAACCCCAAAAAGGCCAACCACCAAAAATATAGAAAGATCAAATGGCTAAAAGATCAAACAGCTAGAAAGTTCCCAAAAGTGAGAGTAAAGTGAAAAGAGGATCAGCAAGCCCCGGAGGGGACCAGGATGCCTAGGGAACCCTAGTCGAAATAGGAAAAACATAGAATGACAATACAAACTGGGAAAGTGTTGGTACAAGATTGAAAGTATGAAATCAAGTAATGTAAAAATGGCCAAAGACATGGGTTAATGATTACTCTTTTCACTTAAGAACCATGTGAATGTTATTATGAGACTCGGGACTAAATAATGACTCAAATTTCATGATTTTGTGTCTACATTTTTCTCCACTTTATTTTGGTAAGAAAAATCTCGGTAACATAAAATAGATAGATATGTGTACCGATAATCCATGTATATTGATGTAGAATGTGTTTTGAAGTATTAGAAAAATCTTGGAGTGATAAAATCATAGAGGGTGGATACTAAAGATGCAAAATGTGTGAAAAGTAATAAAATTGAACCTAGGGAAAAAGTGCATGTGTAGATGCCAATGTGTGTAGTGTACTTGGATGGTTAGTATTGTGTGTGTGATGTACCCGCATGTGTATGTTTTTGTTGTTGATTGTTTTCTTCCCATACGGATGGACCGCAAAAGAGAAGATGATCAAGTAGTAAAATAGCACGTATATGTGTAAAAAATGTGTGTAAAAATGCATGTATATTATAAAAAGACTATAAATAAAAGTACAAAAGTGAAAAAGGAACATGTGCACTGATCCGTGATGATAAAAAGGGGGTAGAAAGGATATCATGTAACTATCGGTGAAGTTTGAGTTTTTTTGGCAATCTCACACCATCGGCCAAAGAATTATAGGGAGAAAATTTTGATGTTCCTCCAACCTATAACTGCTTCCTTAGATTTGTGAAGAGATATCTATATTGTCTATTTTTTTGGTGATCCGATGCCACCGGTGAAGAAATGTAGGGAGTGATGTTCAATTTTCCTCCAACCTGTAACTTCTCCCCATAATGTTAAGGACAATCTACCCTGTAAAAGCCACTATGTATGGAGTTCTATAGACTGGTCTAAACCCACTTGTTGCATAACCCATTGTGTCATGGATATAAATTTTAAAATTAAGCTGTCAGACTGGTACTATGTTTTGTAGTGTGTAAACCCAAATGATGCCCCCCTCTTTAGGTCACATGTAACATCACGGATAGGAGGATGTGGCCCCAAAAGAGGACCGACCATGTAAATGAAACTTTTCCTTCATGGGGAGGGGAATGTTCTTGGTAAAGACCAAGGTACACATAAAATAGTGGCTAGAAAACAAGTGTTATTATGAACATGCATGTAGAAAACAAGTGTATTCCAAATAAACAATATGTAAGCTAAAACATAAGAAAATGAGGTAAACACCTAGAAATAACATGTAGGTCGTACAAAGTGGGTTGAAAAAAATGGGACACCACTCACGATGTCGTAAGACACTCAAGGCCATAGTGGACACAAAAAAACAAGTGTGCACACAAGACAAAGGGAAAATCCCACAAACAAGAGAAAATAGTAGCAGAGATAATGCAACGAAACAAATATGGAGACAAGTGTCACTTCAAAAAAATATTACACATGAAGCACCCATGAGCATGTTGTAAAGATAAAACATATGTCAAAGTGTGTATAAACCAAAGGAGTGTGCTATGAACAAAAATGAAACAATAGCACCTATAGTGGATGAATGTGGATTCCCCAAGAGACGTTGTGGGACCGGTAATCAATCATCTATGATGTGTGTAGTATCCCTATATATAATGTGATCACAACTAGAAAGAGAGTGAATTTGCATGTGTATGATAATGATAATGACATATAAGATATCTATCTAGCATGTGTAATAAAGTGAACATGTAAAAGAAAGTGTAAGAAAGACTAAATATAAACATAAAATGTAGTATTTTTGTTTGGATGGAATGGAATGTAGAGTGAATGATGGGATCCATGTGCCTCCCAAGAGAATGTAATATTTTTAGATAGGTTCATTTAGTATGCCCTCAACAGTCAAGAATGAACCATAAATGAGAGTGCATCATTAGGAAATGGTCAAACTATGTGTTGTGTGTAGTGCATTGTGATGAGTGTGTAGTGATGAAATGTGACATAGAGATGAACTGTGTGACTCTATAGCCTAAGCATATATCATGACAAGATGAATATAGAGGAGTGGTGATTTATCCTAAAATGTATACCACTAAACGATGTAAGAGAAGGTGATGATATAACCTATCACAAGATGATGCTAGAAGAAGTGACCCTATAGACCCAAGTGTATATCAATAACCCTAGGAATGTTACATGAGAAAAAAAGATTGAATGATTAAATGTGTGAGTGTGATGTGGTCCATTTTTGATGTATATCCTCAACATTCCAGTATGGACTGTGAGACTAGAGTGCGTCATTGGGTAGTGAGTGCATCTCGTAGAAGTGAATATGTGTACTATGTATGGTAGGATGAATAGTATGTAATTCAAATGTGTGTGTAGATGACATAAGATGTGTATCATAGTATATGTAAGATGCGAGATGTAAAATGGAATGTGAGATGACATGTATGATGTGTGAAAAATTTTCAATATGGGATATCTATGGTGTATTGGGTGAGGCATGTGTAGAATGTGTATGATGTATGTAGGACAAGATATATGATGCAAAGTGTAGAATGTATAAATATGTGCAATGCCTATAGCCTATGATGTAGTGTACAATGTGTATAAATGTAGGATCTTGTGATGATATGTGCTACCTAAGGTGTAGTTACTACTATGTATTGTGTGGGGTTCATGTGTATAGAATTCCCTCAACAGTCAAGTGTGAACCAAAGCACAAGAGTGTATCATCAAGAAATGATTTGATAGAATGTGCTAGATGAATATATATATAGTGCATGAAAAGAGGCTATTATTGTAATAGATCACTCAATAGTCATGTCGAACCGTAAGAATGAAAGTGCTTCATCGGGGTGAGGTGATAATAATCACCTACCAAAGACCGAGGTGGCATGAAGTGGTGGAAGTATGTGGGTTGGAAGCAAAGCATGAGCATATGAGCTAAATTGAATCTCATGTGGATAAATAGTGGGGGTGTGAATTCCAAGGGCTATGGAAGTCAATGTAAAGTAGTAGCATGATGCGGTGGATGAGATGGATGAGATGGTGCAATGATGGATGGATGTGATGGAGAGTGTGCATGAGTGGAAACCTGTGGTGATGGATGAATAATGACCTTAGCACTAGATGGAGGAGAAAATTGAACCATAGTAGTAGCTTTCCTATGAGGGAGTTGATAGATGGACTTCTCACATGAGAGAGAGCCAAAGGAGATGATTCCCTTATCCTCTAATTGTTGCAAGTGACCATAAAGGGTGAAACAATCATTGTCCCTATGGTGATATGGTGATAGTTACAATATGTCTAATCACACTAATGTTGTAAATGATATTTTTATGATGTTGGTTAGAGGGTAAGTGAATTAAACACTCATTGATAAAATCACAGAGCACATCATGCAATCAAATGTGATGAGATAAATACAATGGCTCACACAAAATAGGTGTAGAAGATTGAGGTGTCACATCCCTTGAATTAGGAGAAGAAGGATTCTTTTGTGATGTAGTAGGTTGAGATTTCTTGAGAGGAGGAGATAGAGATCATTTAGGATGCTCAACTGATGGTAATGGATAAGAACTAGATGATGTGGTAGTAGTAACTATAAGTGAAGGATCTATAACATGTGTGGCAATGAGGTCTTTTTCTTGATCAATGACTTTATAGCATAGAAGTGTGAATTATTCACATGTGTCATATTGTAATCTTTGTTTTAATGTTGGAACAAACCTAGACCAAAGATAAATTGCTTCTCTATGTCGATATTTTGAAATAATAATTGGTACATACAAGCATTGAATCGTAAGATGTAATCCATGATAGGTTCTATTTTTTCTGATGTAAAGTAAGTAGATGATCATAATAGCTCTAGGTCCATTTTTTATGATAACGTGAGAGAAAATCTTCTTCCATCTCATGATAAGTGCTAATAGATCCGAATGGTAGGTAAGAATACCATTTCAAAATGTCATCAATAAGGATGTGTTGAAAGGATTTAAGTAATAATCGATCAATAGAATATTAAGCCATAGCCATACAATAATTTTTGAAATGTAAGTAGGGGTTTCAAAGTACCATCAAAACATGAAAAGGTATCCATGATAAAACCTTTAGGAAATGTTGAGTTATGAATATTCTTAGGGATATGGTTACCATGCAATGAATTGTTATCAATGGGAGCATAATAGGATTTTATTTTTAATGTGAGTGATTGATCCTAAGACCGTAAATGACCCACAACATGCATAAGAGACAAGATATTTCATGTAATTTTCCATTGTGAGTAATCATAGGGATGTCGAGAGGACATGTATGAGAATACAATGCTAAAGGAATGATAAGTGTGGGTGCTAAAGAAATAATAGGCGATGAAGGATATGGAACGTCCATGGAAGTGGTAGAACTATAATCGAGTAACATCCCTAGGAGATGGAGTTTCAAATGGAGGTGGAGGGAACAAACTAATATATGGAGATGAAGTGATAGACAAGGAGGAACTAATAGATGGAGATGAGTAATGCATGGGAGTAGATACAACCTCGGAAGAAGATGACAATGGACCGGGATATTCACACTCGGATGTATGTAAATTAGCATACTCATTACTATCAATTGTTTTGTCAAAATCAGATAGAGACTCGATATGAAAATTTCATCAATTAGATCATCAAAATAGTGTGAATGAGCATTTGAACGAGTATGTGATGTATCATGATAAGTGATGTAGATATAGTAGTGGTCTAACTAGGAGGAGAATCGGTTTGTACATGTGTACTAGCATCAAAACCAAGCATGAAATCAATAAGAGAGTCATCTATAATTTCCTTAGAAATGTGAAAAGGAGGATCGTGGCTAACTAGATAACAAGGTCGAAACCCGTAAAAGAAATCCAGATCCGACACGATGCTAAAAGAATAATTTTCAAAGCTAATAAGTATATTGCATTTGTTAGCAAAGATTTCTTGTTGAATATCATATGGCATAATAATATCATGATATAGAGCCATAAGCTCAAATATAGTTGCCTCATCATAGATAGGATTGATACTAACATGAGGCATGATGAGACAAGAAGGAGAAAATCTATCCTTAGCCATTAAGGTTTTAGTGGATCCTAGGGGAAGTGTTCTAAGTTATGGGTTCACCAAAATGATTCTACAAAATTTGAATTTTATTAAGAATATAAGATTACAACAATGTAATAAATGAAATATACTAAAATGTAAATGCTAAGTAATTTATTTGATAATTTAAAATGAAATAAAATGAAAGGGGAAGGTACTTACCTGAATTGAAATTATCTTGCATTGATCCGGGAGTGAACAAATTGATAAAATGGTAGAGAAAAGTGTCACAACAATCTTTGGAAAATAGTAGCAAAGGTAGATCTAGCCATAATGAGGTTCCTGGAGAGGGATAGGGGTGTCGTGGTCTAAAACTTTGGTGCCCAAGTCTACGAAACAACTCAAAATCTGATCTTGATATGATCACTAGGTATTCATAGTATCTCACATTTGGTTTGGGTGAATGTTTCACTTGTTTCGTTGATGTAACCATAAACCTGAAATGAAGAATCACCTACAAAATCCCACACAAAACATCAAACGCTAAAAAAATAAAGATGAGAATGAAGGGGTTTGAACTGTCCTTAGTTGCCAAATGGATGGAATTATCATTACCATTGCACCAAATATTATACCCAATGTACTTCTAGGTGTGTCTGTGTGTGTGAAGAATCTGCCCTAGGTGCTCTTGTGTCATTCACACTTTGTGAATTAGCGAGAAAATAACTAGATTTAGAATGTAGTAAATGTGTGCATGGAAACAATAGACTCTCCTTCTATGAAGTGTGATACTGAGATGAACCAACCTTGTGTGTTTTTTGATGGAGCTAGATGAATGCAAATTTATCTTTATATGCCTTGAATGGATGTAACACTAGATGGTTATAGCAGATACTTAGTGCTTGGTCCCTCATTATGGTGACATAACTTTATATTCATATGATTCTCTTGTTCCAATTTCATAATTAAACCCGAAAAGGTCAACCAACAAAAAGATAGAAAGCTCAAATGGATATAAAGTTGTCAAAATGTGAGAGTAAAGTACAAAGAGGATCAGGGCACCGTGGAGGGGACTAGGGTGCCTAGGGTTCCCAGTCAAAAAAGGAAAAATGCGAATGACAATACAAACGGGAAAGTGTTGGTGAAAGATCAAAAGTACTATAGAAAGCAATGTAAAAATTGCCAAATACATGTATTAATTCTTACTCTTTTCACTTAAGAACCATGTGAATAGTAGTATGAGACCCGGACTAAATAATGACTCAAAGTGCCACGATTTTGTGTCTATAACATCTATCATATGGAAGGGATATTTATGGTAGTGTTACTCATGCATTCCTAAGATATTGGAAGGAAATAAATTTCAAGATAGTTTTCCACTCTCATTAATCTCAATCAGAGTAATTCTTATATTGAGAATGATATCTTCATGTGGCTTCACTTCATGGTTAAGTCCATATGAGCTAAGGGGTAAAATTTTCAAAGTTTTAGATCATTTTTCATCTTACAAGATTTGACTCCATGCCCAATGGACGATCAATGTCACTAATATTTCTATCTAGAATGTATATGGCCTCTAAAACTCAAAAGCATGTTTTATAAAACACCCTTGTGGCTACTTGGAGAAATTATTCTAAACTAAGACACCTTTTAAAGCATTGGCGAGAATTTTTTTGCATTTGAAATTTAGTAAGTAAAAAGTGCAAAATGGCCCCTAAGGTCTTATGGAAATACTTATTAGGCTTAGTGATTTATCTCACACATTTCCTATTTGTAGTGTTTATGAAAGTGCAAACTACCTCTCGAAACCTGTGTCACCCGATACCACGTGGAATCTCTGTGGGAATTAGAAAATTACACACAAGGAATAATTTCGCTTATAATATACAAATCCCTTGAGATTTGATAGTATCCTCACCATGTCTCTGGGTCCTTTCTTCCATCAAAACACCTTCACAAGCCAACATAAAAATTTAAACCATTCCTGGACCCTCTATGTATCGTCAGAAGTCAAGGGTATGACCCCGGAATCAATCATCATCAAACATGCAAGGTTAAAGTGGGTCATTAAGTAAGTCAAGTGGATAATTTTTGGAAGACAAGTGGGTGATTTACATATAGAAAACTCAATCCCCACAAAAAATCAGAAGCTTCCACGTGTCACTAGAGCTCTCTCTTGTTCCTCCCAAGCTATTAAATTTCAAATGGCCATAACTTTCAATCCAGTCTCCAAATCATACAAAATTGGTCTTGTTGGAAAGGTCCCTCTAGATATTTAATTTGGCATCATCAAATTCATATGTTGGTAAGTTTTGGTAGGTGAAATGGTTAAAAATGGTATGGGAATTTAATGATGAAGATACATATTGCTTAACCATCCAAATTGAAGAAGTATGGTGCTCTTTCCTTCTCCTACAAGAAAATTAATGTGGGGGTGGTCTTACAAGGGTTTCCATCATTGTTTTTAGATACTTAATGCATGGTGTTGGTGGTTAGAGATTGCAATCTAGGTTTCCCTCTCTTTTATTTCTCTCTCTTTTTCATCTTCTATATATTTTAGAATGATTCTCTTTGCTAAGTGTTGGATCCTCTCATAATACAAGGGCTTCATTTAAATTTTTTCCTAAGTTCTTTTCATTACAGGCCCGAGATTTGAACTTTGCAATGTGTTTTTATCTTCCTCTTTCATTGTAATGATTTGTACATCTCTATACAAAAATAAAATATCATGTTATGTGGCTATTATATACCCTAGCTTGTGTTTTGTTGTCTTCCCTTACCTCTTCATTATTTGTAGGGTTTTTGCATATGTTATCCATTTTTTAGGGTTTATTTTTGTTTTGCACCATAAAAATGGAATTTTAAATTTTGTTTTGAGTTATGGCACTCTAGTATTCCCTCTCTTTTCTCATTTTCTCCCACTTTCCCTCATTGAGAGTGTCTTTCCCCTTTTCTTGGTGATATCACCTCTTTTATAGCTTAGGATTTCCCCTTTCATGCACCTATCTCTTCCCCTAGTCCCTTGGATTCTTAGAGTAGGATTAGATAGTTTCATTTCCAGCAGTAGTAGTTTTAGCATTATGAATGGGTAGATGAACTAGCCTTCTTTGGAGGTCTTTCTCAAGATCAAGTCCCACAACTTGGATACAGTCTCATATTACCTCAAAACCCTAGGTCTCTTATGTGTATTTGGGGAAAGGTGCAATTTTGAGATCTAACACTAACTATTTGAAATAAATACCCTTTATTTCTTGTTTGAAGGTCTAACACCATAGAATAAATCAATTGTTCTAAATAAGGAAAATGAAATCAATAGCCTATAACTCAATCAATTCCACCTTCCTCAATCCATGGCTTCTTCTACATATATAAATAAGAATCTCCATTCCTCTCAAATCATCATTAGAAGCTTGAGGAATTTACATTGTTATTCATCCAAAAAACCACTAAAAATCACTCTTGCATAACATTATACTATCCATTTGATCACCCAATCATTCAACCACTCAATCTATAAATATCCCTTATTCATAGCATTTCTATCTTCCATTTGGAATATCTTGGAGTTACCACAAATCCAAGAAATAAAATTCATAGAGGATTCAACAATAATGTCACTTGACCCCACTCTTTAGGTTGATCCAATTTGAGGTGATAAGGAAATTTATTAGCAAAAGGTTTATATTTCATTTTTTTAATTTATTTCTTTATTCTACATTTTTACCTTTTCACAATCCTTAACATAAATAAGCTCAAATATGTTGTTATTTTTCCCCACACGTCTAATATAATTTTTAAGAAACCCAATTTCAAATTAAAACTAACGACAATAAAATTATGCTAAAGCTAATGTTAATGTTGGATCTTAACCTATAAAAATTTAGTTGCAATCTCCTTGGTGGAACTTCACATGATTTTATTTCTCACCCAAGTTAATTTTAAACAATTACTAGAGTAAAACCTTATATATCACCCTCCTACTTTAAATTTCAATGAAAGGAAGCCTTGTGATAAATTTTTTTTTTAGAACTAAAGCCTTTTGTGATTAACATAGATGTGTTGGTCATTGTACTAATTAATGTTTCAATCTTCATAATGGTATACAATATATTATTAATCTAAATGATATTTAGTGGGACACTCATGTAAAACAATCTAATCCTACTAATGACAATTCCAATCTTAAAATGTTTAATGACTCATTTCCTAATCATAACACTACTAAATCTAATTCTAACTACACCATACTAATTAAAGATCACTCTCCCCCTCCTTTATATGGTCATCCATTGAACTCTTTAATAATTACTATTACCATTATTCCACCTCTTGGGCCCATTATTACATTTTATGATAATGATATATCTAATTATATTGTTTTAGATACACTACGCATTCATGCTTTTGTTGGCCAATGCCCTATAAATAGTGTTTTTATTAACAATAATGTTAGACATAATACGTACACTTTCAAGCTAATTAATTCTCTTGGATATACTAAAACAAGTGACATTTGACACCAAGACCTCTCTCAGACTAATCTAATAAAATCTAGATATATTTTATTTAAATCTAAATGCAAAGATTTGTTGTAAATGATATACAATGAAATATAAATGCTAAACAATTTATTTAATTTTAACTATGAAAGGAAATGAGAGGGGTAAGGTACTTATCTAAATTTCACTTATCTTGTAGTGATTTTGGATTGGATAATGTGATGAAACAGAATCATAGATCGTCGCAAAGGCAAACCACAAAAAACAATAAATTGGAAATGGTGGATTGGGGTGCCTAGAGAGGGACAGGGGCACCCATGGGCACCCTAGGCCTATTTTTAGGCCCCGGGTCTGTTGAAAATGTTGTAACCTACTCATGATATGGTCATTAGGATTCACACTTGTTCACCTTTGGTCTCCTATATGTTGCACTTGGATCACCGAGGTATCTATAAACCTACACACAAATATCCTCTTGTAAAACCCTCAAAAAAGACATCAAATCCTAAAAATGAAATATGAAAAATGAGGGGTTAGACTATCCTCAACTGTCATAATGGTGAACTTATGACTAAGTGTTACACTAAATCTTGAACCCAATGTACTTATGTGTTCTTATGTGTGTAATAGTGTTCCTAGGTCACCCTCACGCCAATGATGCCAAGATAGCGGGCGGTAGCTAGATAAAATGTAAATGTGTGGATGGAATAGAATGAAATCCCCTTCCTATGCAATGTGTATGCAAAGTAATGAGCCCAAATACAATCCTTTGATCTATTTATATATCTATCCCTTGATAAGAATTATTCACCCATACAATGGTATGCATTTTTATTTATATAGAGATCTCTTGCTCGATTTCAACACTAATGACATGACATGTCAACTAGTACCTCGGGACACGTGAGGTAAAACCAAAAATATTGACGTCAAATGTCAAAAATAAGATCAAACATAAAGAGGACATGGGTGCCCACAATGGACAGGAGCACCTAGCACTAATATCCGGTCTTGGGTGCTATTGTCAAGTCTTGGGTGCTATTGTCAAGTCCTGGGCATTAGTGTCCAGGGGACAAGTGATGAAAAAGAGTGAAGAATGATACATAGGGATCCCTTTCACTAGACTAGAACTGGGTGTATGAGTGAAAAGTGTGAGAAATAAAAACAAAAAAACCAAAAAAGTAAGTGGATGGACTATGGAATGGGTCACCAATGAATACTTTTCTTACGTAAGATCCATATATAAAATAACATACTTGGTGGTATAGTAAATAGTAGTAAGTGTGTGATTTTTATATGAATTTTCCCCCACTTTATGTTGGTGAGAGAAATATCAGTAACATAAAGTAGATGGAGATGCATATCCGAGATAATTCCATATAATCCCATGTTGCAAAAGTAAGCACAGATGTGGTAGAAGTATGTGCTAAATGCTAGCACATATTGTGGTGATCCATGGATCAACTTGTTGATCTATGTGGTGTAACAAGATATGTGGCTCCATTATGAGGAGTGTTAAATGAGATTGATGATTATAGTGTTGAATGATTTGAGGTTTCACTTTTTGTCGGTGGAGATGTGGTGGGGTAGGGAGTGATCACTTCCCAAAATGACTGTGTGTGTATGAAAAACTAGTGTTACCCTCCAACTTTAACTACATCCTCAAAATATCTAGCTTTTGCAGATAGAAAAAGACCAATTTTTTTATTTGGATCCATTTTGATTAAATGTGATAGCCCATATAGGAGAAATATAGGAAAGAAAATGATTTCCCTTTTCCCTCACTCCATGGGTGTCCCCACAATGTGTGTGTGGTGGCTTCCATGTTAGGTCAACTATAAGTAGTCACAAAAATGTAAAATAACTTCCAATGTTAGGTCATCTAGGAAAGCGGTGATATAAATCCCAAGTTAGGTCATTTCAGAGGATAAATACATGATGTCATGTCAATTGATTGAATAGTGGAATATTTGTGTGTTTTATGATTGTTTGATTGATTGATTTATTCATGGAGATATCTTACACTTTTTCCCCATATTAGGTCATAGGGGATTCATTTGGAAAATGATGTGAAATGTCACATGGTGTATGAGAAAATGACGGGTTAGAGATGTAGATTGATCATGTAATGGTGTAAGGGGAATTATAATATTACCCCAATGGTATGGCCTTTTTTGTGAAAGGGGAGAGATGATGAGAAAAAATGTTTGGCCGAAAGTTAGTTTATAGTGATGTAAAGAAGAATGTATGATAAATATCACTAAAGTATTTGTATATTAAGTTGAAATGATGTCAAGGAGGAATATAATGTGTGTACGATATGATATTAGGCATAATTCTAAAGAGAATGACATAAACGAGATAATAATTGGAGTAAGAATGCACAAGATATGATTAAAATCGTGAAAGGGTTATTATTTTGATGGATAAGTGTGAATAATGACTATATCGGTAATGATGGGAAGTAAATATAAACATTAATGTGAAAAAGTGAATAGGTAATTCATTTGATTATTGTACAAGTGTGATTGTAAGCTCTAGGTGTGCAAAAGATGCCTCAAGTGAGAGCACTATGATTGAGTCAATTTGAGATGGTGGTGGCAGTTGTGGTGTCACGTACAACAATGGAGCTAGTAAGTGTGATTTTTTCAAAAAATGTGTTGATATTATTTGTTTTTGATGAATTTTTGTTAAAAAAATTGAATTTCTTATTGTTTTGGACCTAGAAAAGAGTGATGAAGGCTTTAATGACCCTTGGGACACTTACACCTAAGCATGGGCAATAGTAAATGGTTCTTGGGCACCCCTAGTCCTTCGTCTAGGTGATGACATCATAGAAATATTGGGTTGAGTCTAGAGTGATGTAGATGTGAAATTTTATGTATGTTGATGTTATAGGGAGGTGTATGTGCATATGTATGATATTTTAACATTGCATTTATTGTTTTATTCATGTTTAGAGGGACATCCATTCGAGACAGGTTTCAAGATGGAAAATTCTTGAGTACATTGCTAGGATTAGGGTTGTCAAATGATGAGTGGGATGTTTTAGACCATGTCATCTTGCGAAACATGGCGAGGATGGAGGATGTGCCCCATAAAATGCCTATGATCATAGCTTTGTGTGAGACATGGCATGCGAGATACTTACACCTTTTTGTTACCTATAGGGGAGATGAAAGTTACTCTAGAGGACATGTATTAGATACTATGATTACATATCATTGGTGAGAGAGAGTTAAATTTATGGTTGTGGATGATGCATAGAGATAAATGAGGTCCACTAAGTGGTATTTTATGGGGACTCGTTTTCATATTGAGGTCCATGTTATCTTGAATGGTATTCTCGAGATCAAGTGTTATGTGATTACGGAATTATATTTTCATGTTGTTTGTGTCATAGATTGCAATGGAGGGTGGTGGTATAGGCATATTATATAAGATGCATGATATTTGTTTTTGGATAGAGGAGGAGAGCACAAGGTATTCCTAGGAATGATGTGTATTGGCCCATATGTACAAGGATTTATACATATTTAGATAGAAGGATCATGTAGGTGGTATTAGAGTGACTACATTATTAAATATATGGGCCTATGAGCATATTGTGCATCGAGCCCAATTGGTGGTCCATGAGGAGAATGGGCTAGACCAAATATATTTTTTGAGAGATGGGTAGGTTTTTGTGGTAGTAATATGGATAAAAACACCTATAGAGAAATGATAGATCAAATGGGGCTAGAGGCCATACCAAGACTACAAGGGATGGCCAAAGGATGCGAGAGAGCTATAATTTGTTCGATGGACTATGTGGCTAGAGCATTAGTTTCCGGGGGTAAGCGAGTTATTTCAGGTGGAGTGTGTATAAAAAGTTTGGCATTGCCCAGGATATTCTCCCTAGGATAAATATGTATGGGTGAGAACCATTAGGGCAAAGAAGAGGGTTAAATCTAGGTGAGGGCCCACATAAGCACAAAGTTAGTACCTCTCGGACCAAATGAGGTAGATGTAGTGATTAAGCCGATAGATGTGGATGATGTGGGGTGTATAAAGTCCTACCACGAATGGCGGGCATCACATCAATGGGTGTTTTTGTTTCCAGATTATTCGATATAGTGGGAGCATTGTTGGGAGGAGGAGTAGAGAGGTAAGAACATACCACCGATAGTGTAGTGACAAAGTGGTAGAAAAGCATGAGTATTTGTATAGTGATGTTTGATGATTTTTTATTTGGTTGATCAACTATTATTGTTGTCTAATTTTTTTCTATGGATGTAGGTGATGTGTATTTGTCATTTATCATGGACATATCTATCCGTATATTTACGCATAATTTTCCCACCGATGTATGTGTGGGTGGAGGTATGCTAGAGCATGTAGATGATATTGTGGGTGAGCATGCACATTTTTTGAGCTATTAATGATAGCAATAGTGACGTGTACAATACCACTTGGCGAGAGGATGAGGTGCATGAGGAGACATAATGAGCTAGAGAGGCTACAGGTGGTGGTCTTCTAGCACAGGATGTATTTGCACATTTTTTTGAGTTACAGGGTTACTTTGTAAAACATTCGATTGAGGTGACATTATTGCAGATGAAGGTGGAGATATATAGGGGTCGCAATCACTGGCATAGAGTGAGTAATGAAGATTCTCATTTTATATCTCTCATAATGGTAGATAGTGATAGTGATGACGAGATATGATATGTACTTCGATGTATCAATTTAGGGGAGTTTCCCCAACGATGAGATGTTTTGTAACTATTATTGTGAACAATATATATGGACTTATTGGTGTATGATCATTGTATTTGATGTTTATTGATGTGATGATGTGATGATTGGGACTTGTATCTTGATGTATGATGCATTGATTATTATTTTGATATGTGATACATGATGTGTTGAGTATTGTTTGTATTTGTTGAATTGATTTGCAATGGGTAGTTGTTAATATTGAGTAATGTGATTATAGATAGATAAATGATGATATAGCATATATGATGATAGATGATGTATGTAATGTGATTTGTGAAAAGTGGATTATATGTATGAATAAAGTTGTGATGAATGATAAAGTAAAAATGAATAATGTGTAAAAGTATGAGATGGTCGTAATAGTGTAGTGAAGCGCATGTTAGTATGATGAATATGGGGGGAAAATAGTGATCCCCCTAGTGTATAGATGATAAGGTTCATTTATATAGACCCCTCAGTAGTCAATAATGAACCGTAAAGCAAGAGTGTGTCATCAAGAAGTGATATGATAATGTGTGTGAGATATATTGATCGATAAGGCATGTAGCAAAAGAGTGAAGAGAGGTTATTATTGTAATAGATACCTCAATAGTCATGTTAGAACTATAAGAACATGAATGTTTCATTAGAAGGAAAGGTGATAGAAATCACCTACCAAATACCAATTTGCATGGAGTCATGTGGAAGAATGTGGAATGAAAACAACATGATTGTATGAGCCAAATTAAATGTCATGTGGAATGGTGCCAATGATGGGTGATGCAACGGTGGGAAGTAGATATGTTAAGGGCTATGGAATCCAATGTGTAGTAGTATCATGATACAGTGGATGAGATGGTATAGCAATGAATATATGAGATGGAGAACGTGCATGAGCAACAACCGGTGGTGGTGGGTAAATAATAACCTTAAAACTAGACAAAGGAGACAAATCAACCAAAGTAACTAAACGCTTACATGGGATTGGATATATAGACCACTCACGAGAGCAAGAGCCAAAGGAAATGACACCCTTATCTTCTAATTTTTGCAAGCGATCATGAAGGGTGCAATAATCATTATTGCAATGGCCATTGATATGATGATATTTTCAGTAATTTTTATCACGCTGAAGTTGTAAGTGATAAGGTGGATGATGTTGATTAGAGAGTAAGCGAATCAAACACTTTTCAAGCAAGGTATGCATCACATCATGAGGTTTAGTGTGATGAGGAAAATGTAATGGCTCTCATGAAATAGGTGCATAATTCTGAGGTGTATCCCAACATGGAGGAGGAGAAGGGAGGATTCTTATGTAATGGATAATATTGAAATTTCTTGTGATGTGGAAGATATGGAGACCATGGAGGTTTTCTGATGGATGGGAGTGGATAAGAAATAGATGATGTAGTAGTAGAAATGTTATGAGGATGATCTATAACATGTGCAACGATGAGATCTTGTTCTAGATAAATGACCTTATAGCACAAGAGTGTGAATGATTCACATGTGTCATATTGCAATCATTGTTTTAAAGTAGGAATCAAACCATGATAGAAGATGAATTTATTCTCTAAGTCAATGGGATGGAAGACTAACTGATGCATGCAAGCATTGAATCACAAAATGTAATCAATGATAGGTTATGTTTTTCCTTTATGTAATCCGTAGATGTAAGTTACTCTAGGGCCATTATTGAGTATGAATCAATGAAGAAAAAATTATTCCATCTCACAATAGGTACTAATAGATCCAAAGGGTAGATGTGTGTACCATTGGAGAGCATCATTAGTAAGGCTATGGTGAAAGGCTTTGAGAAATAGTTGATCATTAG
This sequence comes from Taxus wallichiana var. yunnanensis, assembly GCA_018340775.1. Taxonomy (NCBI): domain Eukaryota; kingdom Viridiplantae; phylum Streptophyta; class Pinopsida; order Cupressales; family Taxaceae; genus Taxus; species Taxus wallichiana. The sequence goes on along the minus strand of CM031237.1, from coordinate 542,986,694 downwards.
AGTATGAAGCCATAGCCATATGGTAATGTTTGAGATGCAAATATGGATTTCCAATACCATCAAATCATTAAAATGTAGGCATAATGAAATATTTAGGAAATGTTGAGTTATGAATATTTTTTAGAAAAATAATTCCATGTAAATAATTATTACCGATAGAGACATAATAGGCCATGCTTTCTAGGGTGAGAGATTATACTTAAGATTGTAAGTTGCCATCAACATACGTGAGTGATAAAATATCATGTCGAGGAATGGTAAAGGGTGGAAATAGTGTATTGAGTGGTTACAATTTTCCATTATGAGTGATCATAGGAATGTCAAGAGGAGACATAGAATATGTCAATGCTAAGGGCACACTAGATATGGGTGCCAAAGAAGTAACATAAAGTGAATAATGTGGAACATCAATAGAAATTGTAGGACTAGCATCGAAAACATCATTAGGAGATGATGTAATAGAAGGAGATGAATCACGCATGTTATTAGAGACAATATCAGAAGAAGATGAAAGTAGAGAGAGGATTCACATTCATGTAGTATGCAAAGAAGAATAATCATGACTATCAGTTACCTCATTAAAACTGAAAAAATATTTAGATGCAAGGATTTCATTAAGCATATCATCAACATATAATGGAGGAGAACTAGTATGAAATGTATCATGAGAAACATTTTCAGAAATGGAAGGAGTATGAGATGTAGCTATAGAATCATCTGAACTAGTATGAGAAACCATAATCATGCACATGTTTATTTTCTTCTTGTTTGTTAGCTACAACATTATCATCAAGATTAAGCATAAAAATAAGAATAACATCATCTAATTTCTCATTATAAATAACTATATGATTTTAGTTGATGAATAAGAAGGTCTACAACCATAAAATATTACCAGATTAAAAATGATGCTAATGGTATCATGATCAAATCTAGTAGGCACATTGCATTCATTAGCTAAAATTTGTATTTGAGTATCATCTATAAGAACAACATTGTGATATAGAGTGGTGAGTTCAACTATGTTTGTTTCATCATAGATAGGATTGACGCTAACATGAAGTATGACTAGCCGAGAAGGAGAAGAGATATCCTTAGCCATTGGGTTTTGAGTGGATCCTAAGGAAAGAACATCTAAGCTACATGTTCACTAAAATGATCCAATAAAATCTAGATAAATTTGATTTAATTATGAATGCGAAGATTTATTGTAAATGATATACAATGAAATATAAATGCTAAACAATTTATTTAATTTTAACTATGAAAGGAAATGAGAGGGGTAAGGTACTTATCTTAATTTCACTTATCCTATAATGAGTCTGGACTAGACAATGTGATGAAACATAAACATGGACCATCGCAAAAAACCATAGAAAAATGTAGCAAAGGTGGAAATGGCTAGACTAGGGCACTTGGAGAGGGACAGGGGCACTGTGGGTACCCTAGGCCTATTTCTAGGAAATTGGGTATGCGAGAAAAGGTCAAAACCTAGTTCCTATATGGTCTTTAGGGATTTGCACTTGTTTTCCTTTGGTCTCTTGAATGTTTCACTTAGATCATCAAGGTACCTATTAACTTGCACATAAATATCCTCCTGCAAAATCCTCTAAAAGACATCAAATCCTAAAAAATAAAGATGCAAAATGAGGGTTCAGATTGTCCTCAGCTATCATAATAGTTAACTTATGATTGAGTGATGCACTACATCTCTGACCCAATGTAGTTTTGTGTGCTTGTGTGTGTAATAGTGCTCCTAGGTTACCCCGTGCCAATTATTCCAAGATAATAGGCGGTACCTAGATAAAATGTAAATGTGTGGCTCGAATAGAATGAAATCCCCTTCTTATGTAGTGTGTATACAGAGTAATGTGCCTAAATGCAACCCCTTGATCTATGTAGATAGCTATCCCTTGATAAGAATTGTATTCCCATATAATGGTATGTATGTTGTTTTTATATAGCGATCTCTTGCTCTAATTTCAACACTAATGACTTGAAGAGGCAACTAGTACCTGGGATATGAGAGAGAAAACCAAAAAGACTGACCTCAAATGTCACAAATAAGATCAAACATAAAGAGGACATGGAAATCTAGAATAGACAAGAGCACTGGTGTGAGTGTCCAATCCTGGTACTAGTATCCAAGGATAAGTGATGATAAATGAATGAAGACTAATGATAGGGATCTCTTTGACTGACTAGAACTAGGTGTATGAGTGACAAGTGTGAGAGATAGAAATAAAAGAAACCAAAAAGGAAAGTGGATGGAATATGGAATGGGTCACCAGTGAATATTTTTCTTAAGCAAGATCCATATATAGAACAACATACTTGGTGGTATCGTAAATAGTATCTAGTGTATGTTTTTGTGTCTACATAAGGATATTGTGTTACCTCTTACACTTTGTTATGATATTACGGATATCATAAGAAATTAGACACCCCAAATCTCTCTTATTCAAGGAGATAAATTTAAATTATTTTAAAATTATTTTACATTATACTATTCTACATTAATTTTTAGAATAATTAGGATTGAAAATTTCAAATGTTTCCACCAATAAAATAAAATAAATATTTTGGAAGAAAGGAATATTTTACATAATATGAAAAATGGCATATGATAACTTTTACCAATGGATTTTTGTCATGATCCCTTTCATGATCATTAACTCCCTTAATTCATATGATATTCATCTAGGTTAACCTTGGTTGCATGTTATATTATTCTTTATTTTGAACTTAGGCAATAAAATCGAAAGTCGGCTAAGAAAAAATTGTCACAATCGATAAAACTTCATAAAAATATAAGTGTTAAAAATTAATTTTTTCCGTGGTTCGGAATTCTTAAACACGTTTACAAGCTAGTTAAAAAATTATCCCAAAACCCCATATTGTGAAAAACTCTTCTTAGTGTAAATCGACTTTTGGTGTTATTGGGCCTCGAATATTGACTAATTCCCCAAGGGCACATGTGCACGCTGTGGGACCAATATGATGAAGGGAACATAGGAAAAGCATGTAGGACAAGGGTTTTAGAATTGTTTTGTAGAATCCATGGCACACACGTAAGACAAAACCAAGGGTATCATGACTTAGCCATATTTGGCATTCCAAGAAGCACACAAGGAAAGTGTTACCTGACTAAGCATGTGGAGTGGATAAGGTGCCATCCTGGAAAGCTGGTGACCAAGAAAGGAATATTCCATGTGATGGCAGGATCTAAGAGGACATCATTGTAGAGAGTGGAAATCTCGGATGAGAATAAGCATGCTCCATTAGAGGAGCACCTTGACACTTGGCAACCGATCTACTACTTCAAGAAGGCATGGTGGTGGGCGATAAACCTATATATAGAGATGCTCGGGTAGAGGAAAAGGGAGACTAGGCATTGAAATTAGAGAGACTACTCTTGAAAAGGGCATCATCATAGAAAGGATGAAAGGTGAAGCTCTACAAAAATAATAGGAGGTTCCAGAGGGATAGGGTTACCATTAGAGTATCATAGTAATATTGGCATATCTCAAGGGATAGGTTTGTGACAATTCTTGTAATATGGGAAGCATAGTGAGGACTTCTGATGCATAAGTCTTATCTGCATTGATGCATTAGTCTATTATGACCCTAATGAATGTAATGTGGTTACTGAACTATGATCAATATGAATATATGGTTCTATTCTAAATACATATTGTTCATGGGTGTAAACCCTAGTGCATTTTATTTATATTATGAATCAGATCTGCTATCTGTATGATGTTTCTCTTGTTATCTAAATGGGTGTATTGATATAATAACTCATCCTAGGATCTCAGAATGAATGCATGGCCCTTTACCTTTTGCATCTAAGTTTCTATCCATAAGCAATGTATTCTCACATAACTCACATAAAGGAGGGGCTTGGTATCCACACGTGCCTTGAGTGAGCACCCATAACCCACTAGGTGATAAGCTAGTGCACATGGGATTAGAAGGTTATTCTAAGGACATAAAAATGACTACATATCAGTTCCATTCTTTGGGACTTATTTTCAAATTTGTTGTGAGAAATGACTACATCTTGGTTATTTTTTAACGTGTGATGATAAAGTGCTTGACCTTGGAAAGTGTCAAAGTGTGGTTTAAGAGCACAAAGGATGAGTTTTCTCAAATATTTAGTATTGGACCTGAGTTTGATGCACATAGATGGGTAGAAGAGCACATGTATCATGAGTTATATGAAACCTTATTTTGTTGTTTTTCTAGTAGAATTATATGAATGGATTTTAGCATATGCACCCAAGATCGAGATGGCACTCTAGATCATGCGTATGGACCCTAGATGATTACCGAGAGGCTGCACGATGTGGATCGACTTGGACACGTGTTGTTGATCATTGGTAGAGATGCGTGTTAACCAATTATACCCTAGAATATGCCATATCTATGTATTCTTGTCTGGAGATTACTTATTTTGAGTTCCTAGGAGAACCTTGAGGATTTTTTTATGAGCTATGTTATTACCTATGAATATCTTGATAATTACATTAAGTTTAGAGGAATTTCCTATGGTGGCTAAACTTCTCTAAGCTTGGGTGAAGAAGCTAGGTTAGAGGCAGATGGCGAGATTGCGGCTGAAAAGGAGAGGGAAGAGAGACGACTCAAGTATGGTGAAGCTCGTGAAAGGGAAATGGCTAGACAACACAAGGTTACAGGAGTGATGGATTTATGGAGGTAGACATTGTGGGAAGGAGTTGAGGTTCATGCAAGAGGACATGGAACTGAGCAGTCTGTGCTACCCCATTTGGGCAAGTATGGTAGAGAGACCCTTGACTTCTAATGAGAGTTCATCGTGTGAAGAAAGGATATCCATCGGCACACATCTGAACCCACCTGGTGACCAACCCCTGATGCTTATTTTTCTAGATCAAGAGATAAGCATTGCTAACCTAGTTAGTATCGGAGGAAGTAATCGATATGCACCTAGGAGATATAACTTCTCATTTGGGACATCTATGGTTACACAAACCATTCCTGTGTTTGGAGGAATTTTTGGGCAAGGTGCAAGTACATGAAGTTTGGGTATCACAAGTGCAGACACATCCGATAGTGGGGCAATATCACAAACCATTAGCGCATAGTTCGGTGGGATGTTGGAAAATCTAGGCATGACCACTTCAAGCCCTTTTTGGCTTCAAGAAGTGGATATGGTGGTGTAGAAGCTGAGAGGACCTGGTGGGCCTAGTGGATCTAGAGGATTTGGTGGGTTAGGAAGGAAAATACCTAGTGGGTCTAGTGGGTCTGGTGGTGAAAGAAACACTAGAGGAAACCAAGGTTTTGGGTCAGGTGGGAAAGGGCCTCAGCCACCTTTGCAAGTATTTTTCAAGATGTCATTGTACCTACCATACTATAGAGGTATTGAGGATGTTGTAGATCATGTGCATAAGTGTGAATTGCTATGGCATGTGAAGGGGAGCACTACCCAAGAGTGGAAGGAGAGTCAATTTATAACAACATTGTAAGGGTGCACGCATAGCTGGTACCACATGTATAACCCCCATCAAATGGTGGTGGATTACACTGCACTAAAAAACACCTTCGTAGTAGAGTTCTATATCTTTGAGTTTGAGAAAAATAACATCAACGCTATGAAATAAATCTAACAAAGAATGGAAGAGAGTGTGTGGGAGTATGATGCACGGTTCAAGAACTCTCTTGTAAAAACTATCCTATGACATTTACCCTCTCAGCATGCTCAATGGTTTATTGGAGGATTGATAACACTATTTAGAAGGGAACTGTCACAAAATACTTTCACAGACTCATGTGAGGCCTTGGAGGTGGCCATGTATGCGAGAGGCTATTGGAAGCATTGATACCGATGTTATCCATTTCATTGAGGCTCAAATTGTTTCAATGGAGAAGTAGCTGGAGAAACTATCTATGAACTCAGCGCATGAGACCCATAGTGGTCTATAGTGCATAGAGTGTGAGGTAGAGGGACATGTAAAGGATAGTTTTCCTCGAAGGTCAGTACGTTCCATGACAGTGGACTATGAAATTTTCCATGGGGATCATGATGCAAGTAGATGCCAACTACTTCAAACATGTTATCCATAAGAATATATCATATTATTGCAAGATTTGTACCTCTACGACCCATGACACCAAGGATTATAGGTTGCTTGACCAGACCCATGATGTCATTAATCTCGATGTGTACTAGACTATCCCTCAAGCAAGCGATTACAAGGATGGAGGGAGCACATGGAAGAGGTTTCTATGGAGGATTTTGTGGTCATAGTAACCATAGGAGAGGGAATAGTTAGTTCCCATGTGGAATCTGTTATAATTGTGCATTGATAGAACATTATAAGTGTGAGTGTTCGATTCGTTATAATGGTCATGGTGTGGAAATAAACATAAGTATGTGTAGTTCCCTCGGCTATTTGATCAATTGAGCCATCAGCACTAGAAAGAAAAGGGCTTTGGGAGGGTAATCATAAAGAATTTCAACCCATAATGGATGCCAAGAGTGGCACGTGAGTCGATTAGAACTGTGATCGGTGATGATGCAAGTGGAGGCCACACATGCCGGTGATATACTAAGGTAGAGAACACTACTTATGAGAGAATATATGGTACATGGAAAGTATCCAGACCCTGATCATCAGAAAGAGGTATATCAAGAGACTATGGATGTGATTTGGAGTTTACAAGGAGAGATCCAGTGTCTGAAGGAGCATTCAAGGTAGTTAGAACAAAGGAAGAATGTTGAGGCTCACAAAAGGATCTGGATGAGGTCATGGAAGTATGCAAGATGTTAAGGAAAGAGAATATCATTCCCTTGCTAGGAGAGTGGTTATAGGAGAAGGTATCATGCACTGGAGGAGAGCATGAGAGGAAAGTGTTGCATGCTAATATTCCTCCCCATAGCCTTGACTATGACAAAGAGATAACCTTGAATGTTGTTGTAGATGGATGGCTTCTAAGCAATATTTTGATCGACACGGGCACAAAGGTCAATGTTCTCACCTTGGATGCATGGCATCAAATGGGAAGGCCCACACTACAGCCATCCTCGAATGTGTTGTATATGGAAAACAAGACAAAATAAATTCCCATTGGTGTCTTGAAGGATGCATTTATCACTATTCAAGGGGCCAAGTTTATTGGGGACTTAGAGGTCTGGTGTTATCTTAGGAAGATAACTTCCTAGTATTGCTTAGGCACCCCTGGTGTTAGAAAAACAATGCCAAAATATGGTTTAACAAGGGGTATATTAGTTTCGAGAATAAGGAAGAATGGGTTATCATCCCTTTAATGGATGGGAATTCAACACCCTATACTGAGCCCTTAGGAGAGGAATTCCTCGAATGAGTAATCTATATGCACTCTATCAGGGACCCTAAAGTAATTCATCCTATGGAAGGATCTATTTAGTTTTAAGATGCTCAGTCAATGAGTGATACAACTATCATAGCATGCAAAAATTTGGCGAGTGGAGCCTATGAGTTAATTGGGTGACAATTAAGAGGATCTGTAACACGGGTGACAAAGGCATGCTCATTCGATCACCTAGGAAGGATGAAACTTCCAAGTTACTCTGGAAGAGAAATCCCTCATGATTTCTTGCGAGAGATGGAGGCTTAGTGGAGAAATGGGGACAAAAGGAGAAGTAATCTATTATAACTTTCTCGGGACTATAGCACGCGTTGGTGGGAGACACATCGTGGGAGTCTTCTAAAGTGGCATGAGGTAAGAATCACATTCTCTATTATGTTCTCCAAAAGAAACATGCCCACTATTTTCAAGACTATCATGGAAAATAACCCATCTCTTCCCATATCCAGTCATATGAGAAGTCTTGGATGGAAGGCACAGAAGCTTTACCAACTTCTTTATGGGTGCATAAGTTATATTCCACCTTACAGGATTGTGCACGTGCATGGTACATTCACTCAGAGATGTGCTGTCATGAAGGGAATTGGAAGGAGTTGGTGGATGATCTCATTCAAGTGTTTGAGTATCAAAGTACAAATACATCAATGGATAAGGCATTACAGGTGGTCAAGCACCTTACATTGGGAGATAGTGCTATGACAGAAGATAGGGTACTGGAGTTATTAGGTGAGCCTAGTTTGGAGACATGTTTTGATGAAGATGAATCTGAAGAGATACATCTTGAGCACACGTGTATTGAAAAATAAAAAGGAAAAAAATTTCTTTGTGATAGATGGGGAATAAATTGAGAGTCTAGATGTTAACCATTCTGTAGGTACATGTGAAGTCATGGATAAAACTGATGAGATAGTGCGTGCATACCATGAGCCCTTGAAGACAAAGAAGATTAACATTGATTCTGAAGCAGAATCTAAGGAAGCTATCATTGGGGATTATTGGTTAGAGAGAGAGGTTTCTAAGATCATTGAAGTTTTGAGTGAGGTTCAGGATTCATTCCCATGTGGGTACCATGAGCTCAAAGGAATTCACTACTCCTAGGGGGAAATGCAGATCAATTTGAAGGAAGGTGCATGCCTAATTCAAAAGAGACCATATCAGATGAATCCAAACTTGTAACTACAAGTCAAGGAGGAGATAGACAAGATGATAGCATCAAGAATCATTGAGGTTGTGGAGGAATCAGAATGGGTGATTCCAATGGTCATAAGCATTAAGAAGGATGGAAGAATAAGGATTTTGTTGATTACAAGGAATTGAATACAGTGTGTTTCATTGACCCTTTTCCAACCCCTTCAATGAAGAAATTTTGAAAGGAGTAGTCAAGGGCGCAAGGTCTATTCTTTTACGGATGGGTTCTTAGGGTACCACCAAGTTAGAATTGCAAAGGAAGACCAGGAGAAGACAACTTTCACCACTAAATGGGGAATTTTTTCCTACATGGTCATGCCTTTTGGGCTAAAAATGCACTTGTTGTGTTCTTGCGCATCGTGGTACAAGCCTTCCAAGACTTCATCCATAAATTTCTTTAGGTCTACTTGGATGACTAGATTGTGTATGGGCTAGTAAAATACCATTGTGACAATTTGAGGCTGATGTTTGAGAGATGTCGGCAATTGAGGATATCCCTCAACATTAAGAAATGTGTCTTTGCTACTCCATTTGGAACCCTATTGAGGCATATTATATGTAAGGATTATTGGTGGATCCTGCCAAGGTTACAGTTATTGTGAGATTGGGGGATCCTACCAATCAGAGCATTATGTGTGGATTCCTTGGGCATATGGGGTACTACAAGAAGTTTATTAAGGGGTATGCCAAGATCATTGTGCCCTTGGAAAAATTACTTAAACACAAGATTTCCTTTCACTGGGGAGAGGTGTAGCAGAATTCATTTGACACATTAAAGGATAGGCTTGTCACTACACCCATATTACGATTTCCCTCTTAGGATAAGCCCTTCCATGTGCATGTTGATGCCTTGGGGACAACCATTAGAGAAGTACTAGCACAACTTGGTGAGGGATTATTGATCACCCTTTGTGTTTTTCCAGTAGGAAGTTGACACCAGCAGAACAAAATTACATAACTACTGAGCGTGAGGCATTGTCAATGATCTATGTGCTACATAAGTTTAGGAAGTATCTATTGGAAACAATTTTTATATTATAAACAAATCACATGGCATGAAATATTTGGTAAATAATCCCATTTTTCAAGGGCACATATGTCATTGGGTCCTATTATTTCAAGAATTCGAGTTTTCAATTGTGGTAAAACTAGGAAAAAGTAACTCAGGACCTAATCACTTATCAAGAATTGACTTAGGGAGGATGTGCAGAGCATTGAGGATACCATGTTAAACGTGCAACTGTTTAGGTTGTGGTGCACACCTCTAACTTGGAGGATATTGCAGTGTTTCTTAAAATGGGTGTGGCACTGGAAGGAATGAAGGCTTTGGAGAGGAAGTAGTTGGCTATACACGTCATGCCCTACATGTTGATTAGTGGATATTTGTACAAGTTAGCACATGATGAGGTTCTTCGTTGATGCATGTTAGAACATGAGCGTGTTGCAATTATGGAGGAAACGCATGGTGGGATTACATGAGGACACTATGTAAGGAATGTCACCACACGAGAAGATTCTAATCGCAAGGCTTTGGTGGGAAAGTATCTATTAGCATTATATTGAGTTTTGCAAGGCTTGTGACCATTTCAGTACCTTGAAAAACCTCGGAAGGAGGTATGAAATGCCCTTATGACTGATAGCTAGGGCTGAACCATTTGAAAAATGGGAAATCAAATTTGTACAACCAATTTCACCTACACACGAAGGATTGGCTCACGTTACATCATCATTTCGCACTATTACTTGACAAGATGGGCAGAGGCAGTGCCTATAAATGATTGAACAACAGTGACAGTGGTGATATTCTTATGGGAAAACATAATCAATAGATATGGATGTCTGTTGAGTTTAACTAGTGATAGGGGAACACATTTTTTGAATATCAAGATCTTTTTGGTAGATTTTATGGTGGCGCGTCACAAGACTATTCCTTATCACCCTCAAGTGAATGGAACAATTGAGGTGTTTAATAATGTACTAAATCACACATTGACCAAAATTTGTGATGTTGGAAGAAAAGACTCGGATAACAAGGTATCAACCATTCTATGGGCATACAGAGCAACCTACAAGAATCTTTTAACAAAGCCACACCATTTTATTTAGTGTTTTCCACATAGGCTATTTTTTAGTTGAATTCATAATACCATCACTACATATAGCTTAAGTAGGAGGATTGGTGATGAACAAGAGCTCAAGGAAAGGATTGGCAAGTTAATGCAGTTAGACAAATGGAAATCACTTGCTAGATGGAGTCAAAAGACTAAAAATCCTAGATAAAAGGCATGGCATGATCATCATTTTAAGAATAAGCAGTTTGAGGTTGGGCAGATGGTTTTTTTGTATGATTTCAAGTTTATGTGTCATCTGGGGAAGTTGAAATTCCATTGGTTGGGCCCATACATCATCTCATACATAATTGAGTCAGGCATATGTCAGTTAAAAGTACTAGATGGGATGAAATTACCTAGCCATTTCAATGGGAGTAGGCTAAATCCCTACTATAAATAAACCACCCTTATGTTTGTAAATAAGGAAGTATTACCAGTTAGCTTAGGATTTCTCTTTATGCTTTCCCTCTCCTTTTTCTTCCCTTTCTCGTTGTGTTTTCCTTTTGTTTGTGTTGTTTTGTGCCTTGTGCATTAGTAGCCACTTATTACGCAGGATTGGGCACATGGGTAAGGGTGCTTAACGATTGTCTTTAGTGTAAAAATCCATATTTAATTTTGAGTAGATCGATGGGTGGCATAGCATTTATTACCAGAGAATAAAAAAACTATAAGTATGAATTCAAACACATTATTATTTTACCTTGTTATTACGAGATTGAAGAATATCTTGCGAACTAGGGCATCCACAAAGAGATATTTGTGTGAAGGGAAATTCATAGAGATTTGATTGTGTGACTAGAATGATCTATAAACTAGAGTGGAAGGAGTACACGAGCATATGGAATAAAGTTTCAAAGGAGTACATTGTCTTGTGGAATAATTTTTCCAACTTAGGGTTTTGCATCTAGGGAATGGAAGTAGAAGGATTGATTCGTGAAGTTGAGCCACAGTGGTTGAGCAGAGTAAGGAAGAGGAGTAAGAAGAGTTTATATTTTAACCGAAAAGTAAAATGGCACCAAAGAAGGAAACCATTTCACCAAATAAGGGCAAGGGAAAAGGAAAACAAACTATCGCCATAATTTTTAATGAGGAGTGAGTACGTAGAGATAAAGTACCGGAAGGAGTGTTGTTGGGGAAAGAATGGGTATCCCATGTGAGGAAGATGGTTGTGAGTGACTAAAATCATCACAAAAGCATCACAGAGAAAGAGATGGCATTGGAACTGGTCCATCCGATGGACAAGAAGACACCAGAGGGAATACCGATCTACAATGATGAGGTGAAGGTGAAGTTTAGAAAGGTTGGGTTGTTGCACATTTATGAGTTGCCATATTTTGGCAAGCCCGAGTGGTTATACCAATGGCTGATGTCACATGTGTACAAGGACCACTTCTATTTTACTGAGGCCAAAAATGTGCATAACTCCCCAACTCATATCTAAGTTTATGAACTTGGTTTGCAAGGGGGAATCCATAGATGATGACTTGGAAGATAAGGAGGCCATCAAGGAGATAGTGGAATCCTATGATTATAAAATGGTTCACACTCCTTTGACATTGAAAATATCACCGGTCATGTAATGAGGATAGCCACATGCTTGGTTACCAAGCTAAATGGTCAAGAGAGGTGGATGCAGGTAAACAAGGCATGGTTGAATGTATGCCAGAAGATTTCAGAAGGAACCATCTACAACTTATCCGCCTATATTACAGAAGAGATCATCAGCAGCGCTAGGAAGGGGATAAGATAATGTTTGGAAATGTCCTTCTCACCATTGTCTTCTAGAGATTAGAGTGTCCGATGGGATAAAAATTTCATATGGGAGTATCCAGACGAAGATCCCTTACCCACAAAAATATTTTAAAAGTATACTTGTGATACCATGATGACCGCCCACAAGGTGTGCCTGGAGAAATGGTACAAGTGAATGTGCGACACATTCGAGGAAGAATGGAGAATACCCAAATAGTTTCCCACGCTAGTAGATGGAGAGGATGATTTTTTTGTATACCAGCACTTCTGCATTAGTAGATTCACTCTGATAGATGGGACCGAAAGTCCATGGTGTAAACTACCTTTCTCTTTCACCATGTAGTATTTCCAAGCAGGGGTCAACCGCTTCAAGGAAGCTAAAAGGCTAAGGTTTGACCTTAGTGAAGTGGACCAAGACCACCATAAGCTGCATAGGAAGCTCGTATACCCAAATAAGTACGTGTATGTGGAGAAGTATGTCTCCCACAAAGTACAGATGATGAAACCATTAACGTTGCCAATTGCTGAAAGGACCACAATAAGGGTGTATTTATGCATCAGGCCTAAGTTTTAGAAGGGCACCTACTTAGAGAATGATGTCTCCATCCCGCAGAGGATCCCTTAGGAGGAAGAAGGACGTGCTAAAGAAGAGATAAATGGAATAAACCACGGAGAAAGAAGCGTCATAAAATAAATCACCAAGTGTGTGGATGACACTGATCTATGGGCGTCTTTAGAGTCAAGTGCAAATCCAAGCACATATACACGTAGGAATAAATATCCCATCAAGGATAAGGAGAAGACACCTAAGTAAGAGGTTCTAGTACAAGAAGATTCACCCAGAAGGGAATCACCTGCTGAGGAAGAGGAAGAATCCCCAACTAGGAAGAAACAGAAGGTAGCGGGGAAGGAAGACTCGGAGGAGACAAAGAACTTAGAAGCCTACAGAGGTGAGAAGGATGACAATGAGGATGAAGAAGTTCATAATCATTTCGTTTATGATGTACATGATTCAAAAGAATAATAAAATGAAGAGAAGAATGGAGATGAGGAGGACACCCAAGAAAAATGGGTTAGCAAGGAGGTGAACATGAAGGATCGGAGGATAACCACCTCACCCAAGGAGTAGGTAGAAGAATCACGAGAGAGAGAAGTAGCGGAAATAATGAAAATGTTAGTGGAGAAATAGGTGGAGTGGAGCACAGAAGATACTCAAGGAGATAGAAGATAAGAGCGTAGGGAAGGAGTATGGGAGCATGGGTGGAGATCCCATCTTAACATTGAGCTTTATGAAGGTTGTGCTTATAGGAGGGAAGAACGTGGCAAGAGAAAAAGGGTGGGGAATGGATTATATCAATGATGCAAAAAAAGTGCTACATATGAGCTTCCAAATCACCATGCCAATAGAAAAATCTTGGTGATGTCTTCGTTTGATGAGAAAATCACGCACTGTGATCTAGGAAGATGTTATCTTGGGTGTTCTAGTCCCACGTTGATAAACCTGAGTTCAAAGTAAGCCAAGGGGTGTTGATGAACATGCCAAAGGAAAAAGGGATAAACCTACTGGTAAATGCTCAACAATTATCTAATGAACAAGTTTGTAATGTGCTCAACAAGGTTTCAGTGGAATTTGAGGCAAGACTTTTCACAAAGAATGACGGGTAAGATTCTGGAAGGGGAATTGAGAAGAAGAAAAGGAGGAGCTCATTGAAAAGAGAAAAGATCAGAAGCAAGAGGAACTAATCAGTGCACGGTTAAGGTGTGAAATAAAGGAGGAAAAGGATAGGGTGCGTGAGGTATACAAAAAGGTATAAATGATTATAGATGTTATTATCTTAAGGAATCCAGACCTAGCACCACCCAAGAAGAAGTATGATTCAACCTTGTAATGCTTGGAATACCTAACTTACATCCTCACCATGGAGAGGCATCCCCTCACTTTGGAATCAACGAGAAAAATTATTAGCATGCTTTGAGAGAAATAGGAGAAGATGAAGGTGGTGGAGATATTTACTCAATATACTAAGCTCCTTGTCGATGTGAAGCCCATCGCATAGATAGACAAAGCTGCTTATGAAAATTACACGGATAGAGATAGAGTGGCAAGAATTTTAGTTGCCACCCATGAAGTAGATCTCAAGGAGTTTCAGGAGAAGAATAAGGGAAACATGGAAGAGTGGGATAAGATCCTAGCCGAGGTGGAGAAGAAGTCAGAAGCTATCGAGACCTTGCAGGGCTCGATAAAAAATTAGCTGAAGGATTTATATCCCTAGATCACCCACAAGATGGATGCGTTAGATGACCTTGGAAAATAAATGGAAGGTATTTTTATATGATGAGCGCTAAGGGGGATGAGCTAAACTTTGAAGAGGTGAGTGCCCTAGTAGGTGACCTCTGTCAATAGGCATAGGGTGAAATAGATTCTGGTGAATATCGACATAGATATAAGAAAGGATTGCCCACTCCAACAATAAACATATTATTCTTCTTTCCTCCATTCTTTATTCCTTCATTATTTGTTCCAACTATTTAGATTCCCACCATTATTTATTCTTTGAAGGAATGATGTTTATGAGGATGGAGAACAATATTAGTGTGGGGTGATGTGGGGTCTTAAAATATTGACTAAGTCCCCAAGGCGTGTGCACGATTGGAAAAAATATGAAGAAGGGAATAAGGGGAAAAGCACGCAGGACAAGGATTTTAGAGGGTTTTATGTAAACCATGGAGATCATGCAAGACAAAACAAAGGGTCTCAGGACTTAGCCATATTTGGCATTCCAAGAAGCACACGAGGAAAGCGTGACCCGACCAAGCATGCAGAGTGGATAAGGTGTCAGCCTGGTGACTTGGTGACCAAGAAAGGAATATTCCACGCGATGG
Organism: Taxus wallichiana var. yunnanensis; assembly: GCA_018340775.1. Taxonomy (NCBI): domain Eukaryota; kingdom Viridiplantae; phylum Streptophyta; class Pinopsida; order Cupressales; family Taxaceae; genus Taxus; species Taxus wallichiana. The sequence goes on along the minus strand of CM031237.1, from coordinate 542,971,374 downwards.
AAGGATCCAGAAGGACATCATTGCAGAGAGTGGAGATCCCAAATGAGAATAAGCATGCTCTATTAGAGGACCACCTTGACACTTGGTAACTAATCTACTACTTTAGGAAGGCATGGTGGTGGGTGATAAACCTATATATAGAGATGCTTAGGTAGAGGAAAAGGGAGACTGGGCATTGAAACTAGAGAGACTACTCTTGAAAATGGCATCATCATAGAAAGGATGAAAGGTGAAGCTATACAGAAATAAAAGGAGGTTCAAGAGGGCTAGAGTTACCATTAGAGTATCATAGTAATATTGGCATATCTCAAGGGATAGGTCTATGACAATTCTTGTAATATGGGAAGCATAGTGAGGACTTCTGATGCATAAGTCTTATCTACATTGATGCATTAGTCTATTTTAACCCTAATGAATGTAATTCGGTTACTGAATTATGATCAATATGAATATATGGCTCTATTCAAAATACATATTGTTCATGGTTATAAACCCTAGTGCATTTTCTTTATATTATGAATTAGATCTACTATTTGTATGATTTTTCTCTTATTATTTGAATGGGTGTATTGATATAATAACTCATCCTAAGCTCTCATAATGAATGCATGGCCCTTTACCTTTTTGCATCTAAGTTTTTGTTCATAAGCAATGTATTCTCACATAACTCACATAAAGGAGGGGCTTGGCACCCACATTTTCCTCGAGTGAGTGCCCAACACCCATTGGGTGATAGGTTGACGAGAATAGGATTAGTTCTAAGGACATAAAAAATGACTATAGGTGCACATTTACAATTTTTTGCAAATTACATCTAGACCTCGAATTCACAAGCAGTCTTTCCTCTTTGTATTTCAAAATTTCAAAATTTTCTTGCACATTCCCAATTTACATGCAAATTGTAAATGTGATTTGATATCCTGATTCTCTTCCATATAATTTTTAGGATTTTTGTGTAAAATCATGTCAAAATTTTAGGCAATACTTAGGAAAAAATTGTATACAAAAGCATGTCAAAATAATGAACAAGACTTGGGTGGATTTTTCTGTGAAAAAACACATCATTAGTTTGACCAAGACTAGGCATATTTTTTTGCATACCAAAGAATGTCAAAAAAAAATTAAAGCCTTGGGAAGACTTTTTGCAAGCAAATCTATGTCAAAAGTCCAACCAAGAATTGGGAAAAAAATTGCATGCTAAAGCACATTAAAAGTTTGACCAGGACTTGGGTGGTCTTTTGAGGTGTGAAATCATGTGAAATCTCACTAAGTTTTTAGTGGGAATTTTTGGTGCAAAAAGAACCATGGAATCCCAAATCCCAAAATGTAATATTTTAACATGAAGATATAGAAAATAAAGGTGTTCTAAAGGTGATAAAAGCTCAAATTGTGCCCAAATTTAGGATCGTTTCCCAAGACCTGCAAGGACACTAACTCTCAAACCTATTAGAGGTTTCCACCCCTAACCCCACTCTCATAAATAAAAAGGAAAAATATATTTTTTATAAGAACCACAATGATGCAAAATGTCACAAAGTTGAAAGAAAGGATCCAAATAAAAAGAGAAAGTTATTGATGTTGAAGAATATTATGGAAAACAATTGCAAAAGTAATACTTGTGATTTGTAACAAGTTATATGAAGTTAAATGTACAATTCCAATATCTTATATTTTTATCGTTATAAAAGCGCACATTCCATTTTACAAGTTTTAATATGGATTTTTTAATTTGTAGAGTCCTAAGAGAAATTGAATTTTGCCAAAATGAAATGATGAAATTTTCTCTTACAATAAATTGTCTCGCATACTATAGATACCCCCAAATTATGCTACACATTATAAATGTTCAAAATCCTAAAACACCCATTGTCATTCTCTTGGATTAATGTAATTGATTCTATCTCGACCTTATCACCCGCTTTAGCTAATTTTATTAGCTAATTTAATATCAAATTAATTAAATAAATAAATCCACATGTCCACTTTCATATTTAAATAAATTAAATAATCCTCATATCTTATCCACCTCCTCAACTCAAGTTGACTAAAGTCATGACTAAAGCTAAAAATCATTATTATAATCAAGAGGATGTGTTCAAATTAACTCAAATCATGCATTTGAGTTAATTGAAGCTATCTCCCAAGTCATGACAATCCAAAATCAATTCACATTATTCCAAAAGCCAATTATTCGTGACATTTTTTGGGTGAATAAAATAGTAGATATGAAATTAAAAATCAAAAACATGTGCAAACCCAATGTCAACTCATCCATAACTCACTCATGCAAATCTAGAACAACATTTTGACTACTCAATCAATCTAGAAACTAGACTAAAAATCTTAGTCATATTTATTTATCTCTAATCAACTCAATCTAAACTTATCTTGTGGACTCACTTTCCTCAGTTATAAATCAATGATCCTTCCTTTGCAAATCATCCACCAAAATCTTGAGAGTTCATGTTGTTATTTTTTGTAATCATTTGGTGGATCAAATCAATTTTCATATTGTTATGTTTCCTAAATCACATCCTCATACTTGTGGCTTAGCTATCTTCCATTTAGAGTACTTAAAGCATCCACAAATAAATCATAGTTCACAAATCAAATGGATATGATAAATAGCATCACCAAACCCTGCACTTTCAGTCAAATCTAATCTTAGTTTTCTTTGGGATTTACAATGAAAGGTTTGCATTTGTTTTGTTTTAATTTTCCTCTTTTATTATACTTTCCATAGTCTTCATTCTAGCACGCCTAGTGGGAGTCCTATGCTTATTTTATAATTTTTAGATTGTTTTTCATTAATCTAATTCTTTCTTTGTTTTTTTGGTGTTGTTTAAGACATACTATTCAAATTTCAGGGTTTTAGATGCAGCAAATAGGAGAAAATGAATTAAAAATTAGTTCTTTGGTCATATTTCTTCAAATCTATCCATCTATAGGTTATATGTGCTAGTGTCGCACATGATTTTTTTAGCATATCAATGCATGAGCTAGCATCATAGTGAGCATGCTAGCATAGTCATTCATGTGTTTTGTAAAACTAATTTTTTTTTCTTACTATAGCCTCGCACACACTAGGGTATTCTTATAGGTGCTATCATAATGCTAAAATTTGTGCACATGTACCTATGTACCTCTTAACATGTTTACGTGCATCTACACACATTGTCATTTTCATTTTGTAAGTAGGAAAACCCTTTGTTATATTAATGCATACAATTGAGCGTCTTTTACCATAAGTGGTTACACTAGCTTACCCAAGTGCACACGCTAGCATTTTGTGTCTATCTTTTTACTATTTTCTTCATTTTCCAGCATGTTAAATATTTTCTAATCACTGTTTTATTGTTTTTTTAATCACTTTCTTGCATTTTTCATAACTAATTTGTCAACATGTTTAATTTACTTATAATTGTTAGTTAATCTAAAGTAGACAAACCAACCATGTATGTTATTTATCACACCCTCTTAGGTGATCTTGAAAATAAGAAATGGTGAATTTTTCCTTATTTGTTTTATATCATGATTTTATTTTAAGAAAACTACTATAGTATTGATTGCGAAGACTACATCATGAGAAGATTACCTTGAACATTCAATCAAACTTCTAACTGCATGTTGCCTTGATCAAGAAAACTAACCAAAATTTATTATTAAACTTTATAAACTTGTATTGTAGGTTTGGATAATGGTTTATTCTCATCCGCTTTAACTATGGGAAGTGCATGGACAGGTCAGAAACTCATTGTGAGTACCACAGAACCCCAAAGTAGTTGGCACCTTGAGGGAACTAGCCAAAAAAATGGGTACCCTTACCTACCGACTAGTACACCCATGAGATTTAGATCCAAGGTTATCCTTATTGATGGTCTTAGTTTTATTCTTTGAGCGAGTAACATCCATCTTGTTTAATCAAAGGGGTAAAACAAATCCGATTACTATAAATTTTCTAGTGTATTATGATCATTCGGATAATACTTGGTACTTAGGGAGAGATATGATATATACGAAGCTTGATTAATCAAGCCAAGTTCTTTGAAAGTTATCCCTACCAATATTATTTTTATCCAAGTTATTGAATCATGTTAGTTTGTGCTACACATTCTTCTCTCAAATCAAAATCATATTCTTTTTCCAATCAACATCATATTATTTTCCAAAATCAAACTCTTTCTTATTGGGTTTTCATTCCAAATAAAATTTATTGTGTCTAAGCCTTACTCTTTGGACTCAATTTCAAGAGTTTAAGCACATCGTTCAATCAAAATCTAAGTCTCAGTCTTAAATTTTGGATACCCATATTTAAAATTAAGCAACCTCTTCCATCTCTAAGTCTTAATTTTTGACATTCACTTTGTCAAAATTAAAGCAATCTATCTCATTTATAAGTATTATATTTTTTGCATTCACTTTGTCAAAATTTAACCAATCTTTCCAATCTTTTAGTCTTATATTTAACATTCACTTTTTCAAAGTTTAAGCATAGTCATTATTCATGTCTACATCTTATACTTTGATATTCCAATTATCAAGTTTAAGTTAATCAAATTCCTACCTAAGTCTTATACTTTGATATTTTCCTTTATTAAGTTAAAGTGTAATCATTCCTATCCAAGTCTTACATTTTGATATTCACTTTATCAAATTTAAGAAAAACCAATCTTCACATCAACGCCTTAAATTTTGACATTCACTTTGTCAAATTTTAAGTGCATAAAATTTCAATCCAAAGTATTAGGTAATTGGATATTCATTATATCTAAACTCTAAGCACATACCACCATATTCTCAAACCAATTCACAAACCATTGCTTCACTTTAGGTCTTTATCTTTAATACAATTATAGGCTCATGAAAAATTTCGTATGAAGTGTTATTCAAAAAACTTAATGAGAGGTCAAAACAAATCTCTCATATGGCTTCCCAAGTTAGTGAGAAATCAGATAAATAACCAATCATACTCCTTAGTGAAAAACTATTTTGCATAAATTCAAATGATAATTTACATCTCTCAGAGAAAGTTTCTCTAGTGTATTTCATCAAAAAGAAAGCACCAATATGATAAAATATCCTATCACAATACCCTTTGCTAAAGGTAAACCAAAAGCATATTGGTATAAATAATCAGAATATTTTAAATACAACTACATCAAAGGACACTATGAATCATTATTCAAATCTCTACCACTATGTCCAAGACTTAATTGACAACATAGCCATCGAAATAAAAACCAAGTCAACTACCATAGCATCCAGTGAAGAGTTGAATGTTTTCAAAGACTCTTTACATGATGAAACTCAATGACACCAAGCCAACAAGGGCCAAGGATCTACAAACCAAAACCTATCAACTTCTCCTCTAGATACTCTTTTGTTAGTTCAATCAGAAATTGAAAGTTCTTTGAACAACTATCTTCAACCATCAAACTAGAATATGAAATAGTTTCATGATCCCTTTTTAACACATGGTACAAATGAATAATCTAAATACAAGGGTCAATCATTACATAATACTTTTGATTACGTCAATTCATCTCCTAATATTATGCCTAGCATCCCTAGTTTTTTTGTAACGATGCAACAATAACAAGTTTGGAAACTTGCAACAACATAGCCTTCCACATCCATAATACCTTAAATGATTGATCTTGAAAAATTTTAATGTTTCACAACATTTATCCAATGAAAATTCTTTGGTTTCTTTTCATGACATTAACACACATAGAGAAGACATCTCTACAAATCCCTTATCTAGCTTTGACTAGAACATCATCTTTGTATCAAGACATTATTATCTCATGCACTCCATTATGTGGGTGTTCCTAGGGGTATCAACATACCTCCATTTCATGTTTTAATCATAAATATTTCATAAAATAATATAATCTTATCATTTATTCCTCGTGAAATTTTGACTATTAACATCACAAACATCAAATTCTTACACGTTAAAGACCTCATCAATAATCATAAAATTCAATGAATACTTATAAAAAAAGGAGAAACATTGAATATTTTATTTATAAATCCTAAAATATGCTTTTATGCCCATCTATAGAGCATTATTTTTCTCCTCACACCATTCGATTCACAAATGAAACTTACTTTAATGCAAAGACCCTTTTAAAAAATCATCCATCTAATACATTGGAAATCATGGATGAAGGTATTGAAGAATATGAATTTCATCATATTCTTCACATTGAAAAATTACATCTATCCTCACATAGGTTTTTCAATCTCATCAAAAATGTACCCAATCACATATCCATAAACTTGGACCTCATCTACCCAAGTCTCATAAATCAAGACCAATCAAATCACATGTTTGTTAAATGAAGGCCAATCAAATCATAAACCACGTATCGTAAATTAGGGCCAATTAAATCATAGATTCAATGAAAAAATTTGATCCAATCCATTGACTTGGACTTCATATTCCCAAGTATCATAAATCAAGACCATTCAAATTTCATAAACATGGACCTCTTCCACAATGATGAGTCCATTACGAACCTTAATCTGTGAAAAATCAAAAAGAGAAAAAAGATCCATATCAGACCCATCATCAAAGCACTATTTGAAAATTGAAAATGGAAATAATAAAAAAAATTATTATTCACAGGTACTCTCCGCACGGGGGATGTTGCTTCTACAAATAATTTTAATCATTTCATCCATTGGTAGATATCTCTATCATTTCATTATCATATTTTCACATTCTTCACCTATAAGGTACGGGTTAATCTTGTTCATGGGGTGTTTTGTATCTCATTCCTATTCTAGTTTTTACCATTTTGATATTTTTACCTATGGTCTTGTCTATAATATTATTGGTGGAAAATTATCCTTCCAAAAAATCTCTCTCTATAACAAAAACACTAAAATTATTTACGAATCTTTTTCTTCCTATCTCAATATAAGGTGATGAGCCCTTATGTCCTACTAGTCATGTGGGGATGATATTTAGGGGAAAACTATCTTTCCAAAGCAAGCACAATACAAAAACAAGGAAAAATCAAAATAAATTACAAAGAAAATCAAAATCAATGCACCTTTCATCCTTCACAGTCTTTCGTTTTAAGCACACGCTTCTTAGTTGTAGCGTGAGATTAGGAAAGGAGAAATATACTCTTAATTGCATGTGTATTATCTTCATTGTTTAACCCTTATCTCTTCTTGGTGGTATGGGGTGGAATGTAGGGGTCATTTCAAAAAAATACAAATGAAATCCTTCTAAATCCAAAGTTCTTAAGCATAAAAAATCCCAAATAGTCAATTTATTTGATCATGTTAAGAGAGAAAAAAATTCCTTCAACTAGATCTTTTCAATTAGTAGGCCATCAATGGATCTAAGTTTACTCAAGACCTATAAAGTGAAGTCATCTTGGAATCGGTCAGATAATCTTGACTAGAGATGAGTCACATTTTCCCAAATGGACCATTTTTATCATCACTTCTTTGCATCCAACATCTTCATTTTGACATCACTATCTCATATGTCTTACATCCTTTTAGATCTTAATGTTGAGCCCTCGCATCTTACTAGTTGTGTGGAGTCAAGAGTGGAGTTAGAAACCCTAATCACTATTTCAACATTATGTCAATGAAATGAAATGTTTACAATTGTTTGAACATAGGTTCAAATATTGCATCCTTTACCAAAAAAAATGAAAAAAAAAAATCACATATTCCAAAATCCTTAAAAATCATAAATTTTACAAAATAAAATCAAAACAATAAAAATAAAAAAGTTCCAAAAAATATCAGCAACTATCAACACAACCAACAATACCACACTTTTAACTACAATCCTAGTGATTGTTCCAAATTATCCTATAATTATCAATTTTCTTACCCTTTGCATGTATCCTTTCTTGGGGGAAAGAAAATTAATCAAACCCTCATATGTATCATCATTTGGGACATCTCGGCTCTCATATTTTTCCTTACATGGAAACTTACCCAATCAAATTTCATATCAAACTTCAACTAGTTCCAACAAGAGTGCCATTAGGATTTACTTAACTTCGCTCTTAAGTTTGATCCAATCCCCTTGCATGTATCCTTTCTTAGGGCATTTAAATATTCTTACCTTTCATTGTGGAACATGTTAATGGCATAGTCATATGTCGTTAATTCAATTTTGTTGCATTATTATTATTTGTTGACCTATTCCAAGTAATTTTATTAACATTTTGGTTTAAATATAACCATAGTGTGTCATATTCTTTGTATAATTAGAGTTTGTTTTATATTTTTATCTTTACTTGACCCGATTGTGCAACTTGCTACCATCTTGTCTCATTATTAGCCTTGGCATAATCATTTTCTTCGTATATTGGGCTTGGTTTCTGATTTTGTTTTTGTTTCGACCAATTACTAGTATTTTGTTACCATCTTGGCTCATTGTTAGTCTCATTGTAATCACTTTGTCTTGTATATTGGGCTTATTTTTTATTTTATTTTTATTTATGATCAATTACAGGTAATTTTCTATCATTTTGGTTCATTCCTAACCTTGATGTAATCACTTTGGTTTATATATTGCATTTTTTTAAAATTTTGTCTTCATTTTTGGACCAATTACAGGTATTTGGTAAGCATCTTGAATTATTCATAATCAAGGTGTCTATCAATTACTAAGTTTATTGGATTTTTTTTATTTTTATCTTCATATTTGACTAGTTACAAGTATATTGTTAGCATCTTAGTTAATATATAACTTTTATGTAATCAATTACAATGTATATTGGGTTTGTTTTACTTTTTGTATTTGTCCTTTTGACCAATTACATATATGTTGTTAACATCCTAATTCCTATCTAACCTTGGTGTATTCAACTTATTTTGTATATTGAGTTAGTTTTACTCTTTTCTCTTTGTATATGTTTTCTACATGAATATGGGTTGTTCATCATGGTTTTTCAATAATTATGGTGTTAACTATAATGTGTAATAATAAAATGGGATATTCTAAAATTACAGTCGATGAATAGAAGCTAAGCTATGATCATGTCATCATATATCCATAATAAATCATAAATCATAGTCATAATCTACACTATGTGTCTCATCATGTCAATAATGCAAGAAATAACCAAAAATAAATCATCACAACATCAAATATATAATATCAATGTCGATATGCAATGTCGATGTCTCAAAATGTCATCTACATATATACATCAAATTTCCATCAAGGTTATCCATCTAAAAATTATGTTCCTTCATCACAAGGCATACACAACAAAAATACAAAATGTCTATCCATCCTACATTGAGTCATGAATAACTCTCTCCTATGATGTGAATACATAGCCTCTCATCCTCACCCCTTAGTGGTAGCATCTGAACTAATTTGATTAATTTTGATGGCCTCTGCGATCTTCTTGTTCTAGTGGATTGTCTACACCTGCCCTCTTACTATACCCTAGAGCCCTCGTCCCTCGGGAATTATCACCTCATACAAGGCTCTATAATATCCCATCTCATATGATACAACAATCACATCATGTATAAAATCACTCATCCCACCTTCCTTCACCACGTAGAGCATGAAATCTCTCCATAATAAGTTTTGTACTTGTGTAGAAATTTGATCCCTCTATATCGATAGTTGTTGTATCGGTGTCATAAATTGATCACTCTCCCTTATCGGTTGTTGTACTAATGTGACAAGACAATATCTCTCCAAAATCAACAGATGTATCTATGTGGTAGGCTATTCTATCTCAACAATCACCGATTGTACCCATTATAACTATATATGACACATTATTAATACAACATCTCACTCTCATTTAAATCTTTCTCTCCGAGCTTGCAATGCTAACTTTGTGGAAAAAGGTCTTGGAGGTGGTACATGTACAAGATAACCTAGACATCCTCCTTTTCCTCATCTCCCCATCTATTTCCATCTCCATCTATAAACCCATATCCATCTCCTTGCCCTCCCGATGGAATCAGTGGCCTTGGTGGTGATAAAGGAACTGTAATGGAACTGTATGTATACTGACACCTACATCGAACATCTACATATGTTAGCACCTAAAACATAACATGTCTAACCTATAGTGGCATATGTGTAACCTATATTGAATCCTACACTTATATTAGACATTGACCCTATAATCGAGCCTCATCTTATTCCTAGCCTAGTCTACCTCCACCTCTAACCCCTCTCTATTGTATTGTACCCATGGTTGTTGTTAATATTCCTATTTTTATTTTTTCATAGGGATTCATAAGACATTGGGGAATGATTCCTACATATCATGTAATGTACTATGTTGTCATCTCTGGATCCTTTATATGGTCTTGTGCATCCCAATTTTGTGGTATCACTCCTGCAAAGATAGTCTTGACTACCCTCTATCTAATCAGAGATCTAAAATCCATTATCATCAAGATTAAGCATGAAAATAAGAATATCATCATCTAATTTCTCATTATAAATAATAGGAGGATTGCGGTTGACTAAATAATAATGTCTACAATGGGAAAATATTACCAAATTAGAAATGATGCTAATGGTAGAATGATCAAATCTAGTAGGCACATTGCATTCATTAGCTAAGATTTGTCTTTGAGTATCATCTAGAAGAACAAAATTGTGATATAGAGTGGTGAGTTCAACTATGGTTGTTTCATCATAGATAGGATTGACACTCACATGAGGCATGACTAGCCGAGAAGGAGAAGAGTTATCCTTAGCCATTAGGGTTTGAGTGGATCCTAGGGAAAGAAGTTCTAAGCTACAATTTCACCAAAATGATTCAATAAAATATAGATATTTTATTTAAATCTGAATGTAAAGATCTATTATAAATGATATACAATGAAATATAAATGCTAAACAATTTATTTAATTTTAACTATGAAAGGAAATGAGAGGGGTAAGGTACTTATCTTAATTTTGCTTATCCTGCAATGAGTATGGACTAGACAATGTGATGAAACATAATCACAAACCATCACAACAAACCATAGAAAAAAGTAGCAGAGGTGGAAATGGCTATACTAGGGCACCTGGAGAGGGACAGGGGCACTGCGGGTGCCCTAGGCCTGTTTCTAGGAAATTGGAGTCTGCAAAAAGGTCAAAACATGGTTCCTATATGGTCTCTAGGTATTTGCACTTGTTTTCCTTTGGTCTCTTGTATGTTTCACTTAGATCACCAAGGTACCTATTAACTTTCACACAAATATCCTCCTACAAATCAGCAAAAAAGACATCAAATCTTTAAAAATAAAGATGAAAAATGAGGGATCAGATTGTCCTCGGCTATCACAATAGTGAACTTACAATTGAGTGATGCAATACATCTCTGATCAATGTATTTTTGTGTACTTGTGTGTGTAATAGTTCTCTAGGTTACCCCATGCCAATGATTCCAAGATAACAGGCGATACTGGATAAAATGCAAATGTGTGGTTCGAATAGAATGAACTCCCCTTCTTATGTAGTGTGTATGTAGAGTAATGTTCCAAAATGCAATCCCTTGATGTATGTAGATAGATATACCTTGATAATAATTGTATTCCCATATAATGGTATGTATGTTATTTTTATATAGGGATCTCTTGCTCTAATTTCAACACTAATGACCTGACATGCCAACTAGTACCTCAGGATATGAGAGAGAAAACCAAAAAGACTGACCTCAAATGTCACAAATAAGATCAAACATAAAGCGGAAATGGGAATCTAGAATGACAAGAGCACCTAGTGTGAGTGTCTAATCCTGGGCACTAGTGTCTAGGGAAAGTGACGATAAATGAATGAAGGCTGAAAAATAGGAATCCCTTTGACTGACCGGTACTAGATGTATGAGTGACAAGTGTGAGAGATAAAAACAAAATAAACCAAAAAGGAAAGTGGATGGACTATGCAATGGGTTGGTGGATATGTGGTGGGGTAGGGAGTGATTAATTCTCAAGCTGACTGTGTGTATGAAAAACTAGAGTTACCATCCAACTTTAACTACATCCTCAAAATATCTAGCTTCACGTGAGATAGAAAAAGACTAGATTTTTTTTATTTGGATCCATTTTGATTAAATGTGATAGCCTATATAGGAGAAATATAGGAAAGAGAATGATTTCCCTTTTCCCTCACTCCATGGGTGTCCCCGCAATGTGTATTTGGTGGCTTCCATGTTAGGTCAACTAGAAGTAGTCGCAAAAATGTAAAATAACTTCCAATGTTAGGTCATAGAGGAAAGTGGTGATACAAATCCTAAGTTGGTTCATTTCAAAGGATAAATACATTATGTCATGGCAATTGATTAAATAGTGGAATATTTGTGTGATATTGATTGTTTGATTGATTGATTTACTCATGGAGATATTTTACACTTTTTCCCCCATATTAGGTCATTAAGGGGATTCGCTGGAAACCGATGATGTGAAATTTTGCATGGTGTACGAGAAAATGATGGGTTAGAGATGTAGATTGATCGTGTAATGGTGTAAAGGGAATTATAATATTATCCCAATGGTATGCCCCATTTTTTCAAAATGGGGAGAGATGATGAGAAAAAATGTTTAGCGGAAAGTTAGTGTGTAGTGATGTAATGGAGAATGTATGATAAATATCACAAAAGTCTTTGTATATTGATTTGAAATGATGTCAAGGAGGAATATAATTGTGTACGAGATGATAGTAGGAATAATTCTAAAGAGAATGACATAAAAAGATAATAATTGGAGTAAGGATGTGCAAGATATGATTAAAATCATGAAAGGTGTATTATTTCGAAGGATAAGTGTGAATAATGACTATAACGCGGTAAGTGATGGGAAGTTACTATAAATAGTAATGTGAAAAAAGTGAAATAGGTAATTCATATTATTATTAAACAAGTGTGATTATGAGCTCTAGGTGGGAAAAATATGCCTGAAGTGAGAGCACTACAATTGATTCGATTTGAGATGGTGGTGGCGATTTTGGCGTCACATACAACAATGGAGCTAGTAAGTGTGATTTTTTCAAAAAATGTGTTGATATTATTCGTTTTTGATGAAGTTTTGAAAATCTATTTGTTTTTGAATTTCTTATTGTTTTGGACCTAGAAAAGAGTGATGAAGGATTTAATGACCCTTGGGACACTTCCACCCAAGCATGGGTGGTAGTGACCCGACTCACAGGCATTCTAGTCCTCCATCTAGGCAATGACATCCTATAAATATTGGGTTGAGCCTAGAGTGATGTAGATGTGAAATTTGATGTGTTTTGATGTTATAGGGAGGTGTATGTGCATATTTATGATGTTTTAACATTGCATTTGTTGTTTTTTTCATGTGCGAGAGGGACATCCATTCGAGATAGTTTCATGGTCGCCAATTCTTGAGTACATTGCTAGGATTAGGGTTTTCAAACAATGAGTGGGATGTTCTATACCATGTCGTCTTGCGAGAACATAGTGAGGATGGAGGATGTGCCCCATAAAATGTTTATGATCATAGCTTTGTGTGAGACGTGGAATGTAGATACTTAAACCTTTTTGTTACCTACGGGGAGATGGAAGTTACTCTAGATGACGTGTATCGAGATATTGTGATTGTATATCATTGGTGAGAGATTTAAATTTATGGTTGTGGATGATGCATAGAGATAAATGAGGTCCGCTAAGTGGTATTTATGGGGACCCATGTTCATATTGAGGTCCATGTTAGCTTGGATGTTATTCTAAGATTAGGTGTTCCATGATTATGGAATTTTATTGTCATGGTGTTAGTGTCATACATTGTAATGGAGGGTGATGGTATAGGCATATTGTATAAGATGCATGATATTTTTTGTCGGATAGAGGAGGAGAGCATGAGGTATTCTTGGGCATGATGTGTATTGGCCCATATTTACAAGGATTTATACATATTTACATATGAGGATCATGTAGGTGGTATTAGAGTGACTACATTATTACATATATGGGCCTATGAGCATATTGTGGTAATGAGCCCAATTGGTGGTCCTCGAGGAGAATGGGCTAGACCGAATATATTCTTGGGAGATGGAAAGTTTTCATGGTAGGAAGATTGATACAGACACCTATATAGAAATGATAGATCAAATGGGGCCATAGGCCATACCAAGACTATGGGGGATGGTCGGAGGATATAATAGAGCTATAATTTGTTCGATGGACTATGTGGCTAGAGGATTAGTTTCTAGGGGTGACTGAGTTATTTCAGGTGGAGTGTGTATCACGAAAGTTTGGCATGGCATAGGATATTCCCCTAGAGCCATATGTATGGGTGATAACTATTAGGGCATAGAAGAGGGTCAAATCTAGAAGAGGGCCCACATAAGTGCAATTAGTACTGTCGGGCCAAATGAGGTAGATGTAGTGATTCAGCCAATAGATGTGGATGATGTAGGGTGTATAAAGTCCTATAGCACATGGTGGGCATCACATCGATGGGTGTTTTTGTTTCCAATTTTTTCGATACGATGGGAGCACTATTGGGAGGAGGAGTAGAGAGGTAGCACATACCACCGATAGCGTAGCAACGGTGGTAGAAAAGAATGAGTATTTGTATAGTGATGTTTGATGATTTTTATTTGTTTGATCGATTATTATTATTGTCTAATTTTTTGTTCTATGGATATAGGTGATGTGTATTTGTCATTTATTATGGACATATCTATCTATACATTTACGCGTAATTTTACCACCGATGAATGCGTGGGTGGAGGTATGATAGAGCGTGTAGATGATGTTATGGATGATCATTCCCATTTGTTCAAGCTAGTAATGATAGTAATAGTGACATGTACCATACTACTTAGTGAGAGGGATGAGGTGTGTGAGGAGACACAACAAGCTAGAGAGGCTGTAGGTGGTGGTCCTCTAGCACAGGATGTATTTGAACATTTTTTTAAGTTACGGGGTTACTACATGCAAAGCATTCAATTTGAAGTGACATTATTACATAGGAAGGTGGAGATATATAGGGGTCGCAATCCTTTGGTGTAGAGTGAGAAGTGAATATTCTCATTCTATATCTCTCATAATGGTAGATAGTGATAGTGATGACAAGATATGATATTTGCTGATGTATCAATTTAGGGGGAGTTTCCCCCAATGATGATATGTTTTGTAACTATTATTGTGAACAATATATATATGGACTTATTGGTGTATGATCATTGTATTTTATGTTTGTTTATGTGATGATGTGATTATTTGAACTTGTATCTTGATGTATGATGCATTGATTATTATTTTGATATGAGATACATGAGGTGTTGAGTATTGTTTGTATTTGTTTAATTGATATGAAATGAGTAGTTGTTAATATTGAGTAATATGATTATAGATAGATAAATGATGATATAGCGTATATTATGATAGATGATGTATGTAATGTGATTTTTGAAAAAGTGGATTATGTGTATCAATAAAGTTGTATCCCAAACATTGAGGAGGAGAATGAGGATTATTATGTAATGGATAATATTGAAATTTCTTGCGATGTGGAAGATATGGAGACCATGGAGGTTTCCTTATAGATGGGAATGGAGAATAAATAGATGGTGTTGTAGTATAAATGTTAGGAGGAGATCTATAACATGTGTAGTAATGAGATCTTGTTCTAGAACAATGACCTTATAGGACAAGAGTGTGAATGATTCGCATGTGTCATATTACAATCTTTGTTTTAAAATGGGAATCAAAGCATGATAGAATATGAATTTATTCTCTAAGTCAATTGGATGGAATACTAACTGAGGCATGGAAGCATTCAATCAAAAATGTAATCAATGATATGTTATGTTTTGCCTTTATGTAATCGAGGTAGATGTATGTTACTGCGGGGCCATTATTGAGTATGAATCGATGAAGAAAAATTATTCTATCTCAAAATAGGTACTAATAGATCGAAGGGTAGATGTGTGTACCATTGGAGAGCATCATCAGTAAGGCTATGGTGAAAGGCTTTGAGAAATAGTTGATCATTAGAGAATGAGGCCATTGCCATATGGTAATGTTTGAGATGAAAACATAGATTTCCAATACCATCAAAGCATAAAAATGTAGGCATAATGAAATATTTAGGAAATGTTGAATTATGAATATTTTTTGGAATAATATTTCCATGCAAATAATTATTACCAATAGAGACATAATAGGCCTTTCTTTCTAGTGTGAGAGATTAGACTTAAGATTGTAAGTGGCCAACAACATGCGTGAGTGATAAGATTTTATGTAGAGGAATGTTAAAGGGTGGAAATAGTGTATTGAGTGGCTGAAATTTATAGGAATGTCAATAGGAGACATAGAATATGTCATTTCTAAGGGCACACTAGATATGGGTGCCAGAGAAGTAACATAAAGTGAATAACGTGGAACATCAATAGAAATTGTAGGTCAAGCATCAGAAACATAGTTAGGAGATTATGTAATAGAAGGAGATGAATCATGCATGTTATTAGAGAATATCAAAAGAAGATGAAAGTGGAGCGGGGATTCACATTCAAGAATATGCAAAGAAGTAGAATCATGACTATCAGGTGCCTCATCAAAATTGAACAAAGATTCAGATGTAAGGATTTCACTAAGCATATAATCAAAATATAATGGAGGAGGAGAACTAGTATGCAATGCATCATGAGAAATATTTTCAGAAATGGAAGGAGTATGAGATGTAGCTATAGAATCATCTGAACTAGTATGAGAAACAGAATCATGCACATGTTTATTGTCTTCTTGTTTGTTAGCTACAACATTATCATCAAGATTAAGCATAAAACTAAGAATAACATCATCTAATTTCTCATTAGAAATAACGGGAGGATTGCGGTTAAGTGAACAACAAGGTCTGACCAAAAATATTACCATATTAGAAATGATGTTAATGGTAGAATGATCAAATCTAGTAGGCTCGTTGTGTTCATTAGCTAAAGTTTGTATTTTAGTATCATCTAGAAGAATAACATTATGATATAGATTGGTGAGTTCAACTATGGTTGTTTCATCATAGACAGGATTGACACTCACATGAGGTATGACTAGCCGAGAAGGAGAAGAGCTATCCTTAGCCATTAGGGTTTGAGTGGATCCTAAGGAAAGAAGTTCTAAGCTACAAGTTCACCAAAATGATTCAATAAAATCTAGATATATTTTATTTAAATCTAAATGCAAAGATCTATTGTAAATGATATACAATGAAATATAAATGCTAAAAAATTATTTAATTTTAACTATGAAAGGAAATGATAGGGGTAAGGTACTTATCTTAATTTCACTTATCTTGTAATGAGTATAGACCAGACAATGTGATGAAACATAAGCATGGACCATCACAACAAACCATAGAAAATTGTAGCAGAGGTGGAAATGGCTAGACTAGGGCACCTGGAGAGGGACAGGGGCACCTATGGGTGCCCTAATCCTGTTTCTAGGAAATTGGGTCTACATAAAAGGTTGAAACATGGTTCCTATATTGTCTATAGGGATTTGCACTTGTTTTCCTTTGGTCTCTTGAATGTTTCACTTAGATCACCAAGGTACCTATTAACTTGCACACAAATATCCTAAAAAAGACATCAAATACTAAAAATAAAGATGCAAAATGAGGGGTCAGATTGTCTCGGCTATCACAATAGTGAACTTATGATTGAGCGATGCACTACATATCGACCCAATGTAGTTTTGTGTGCTTGTGTGTGTAATAGTGCTCCTAGGTTACCCCTGTGCCAATGATTCCAAGATAACATGTGGTACCTAGATTAAAAGCAAATGTGTGGCTCGATTAGAATGAACTCCCCTTATTATATAGTGTGTATGTAAAGTAATGTGCCTAAATGCAATCCGTTGATCTATGTATATAGCTAACCCTTGATAAAATTGTATTCCCATATAATGGTATGTATGTTATTTTTATATAGGGATCTCTTGCTCTAATTTCAACACTAATGACGACATGCCAACTAGTAGCTCGATATGAGAGAGAAAACAAAAATACTGACCTCAAATTTCATAAATAAGATCAAACATAAAGAGGACATGGGAATCTAGAATGACAGGAGCACCTGGTGTGAGTGTCCAATCTGAGCACTAGTTTCCGGGGATAAGTGACGATAAATGAATGAAGGCGATAGATAGGGATCCCTTTGACCTGATCGAACTAGGTGTATGAGTGACAAGTGTGAGAGATAAAAACAAAAGAACCCAAAAAGTAAAGTGGATGGACTATGGAATGGGTCACTAGTTAATATTTTTCTTACGTAAGATCCATATATAGAACAACATACTTGGTGGTATTGTAAATAGTATGAAGTGTATTTTTGTGTGTCACATAAGGATATTGTGTTACCTCAAACACTTTGTTATGATATTATGGATATCATAAGAAATTAGACACCCCAAATCTCTCTTATTCAAGGAGATAAATTTAAATTATTTTAAAATTATTTTACATTATACTATTCTACATTTATTTTTAGAATAATTAGGATATAAAATTTCAAATGTTTCCACCAATAAAATAAAACAAATCCTTTGGAAGAAAGGAATATTTTACATAATATGAAAAATGGCATATGATAAATTTAACTAATGGATTGTTTGTCATGATCCCTTTCATGATCATTAATTCCCTTAATTCATATAATATTCATCTAGGTTGACCTTGGTGGCATGCTCTATTATTCTTTATTTTGAACTTAGGCAATAAAATCGAGTCTACTAAGAAAAAATTGTCACAATTGATCAAATTTCATCAAAATATAAGTGTTAAAAAATTAATTTTTTTCAAGGTTGTGGAATTCTTAAACACATTTACAAGCTAGTTACAAAATTCTCCCAAACCCCCATATTGTGAAAAACTCTTCTTAGTGTAAATCGGACGTTTGGTGTTATTGGGCCTTAGAATATTGACTAATTCCCCAAGGGAACATGTGGAAAATCATGTGGGATAAGGGTTTTAGAAGGGTTTTGTAGAAACCATGGCACACGCACAAGATAAAACCAAGGGTCTCAAGACTTATCCATATTCGGCATTCTAAGAAGCACACAAGGAAATTGTGACCCAACTAAGCATGTGGAGTGGATAAGGTACCATCCTGGTAACTTGGTGACCAAGAAAGGAATATTCCATGTGATGGAAGGATCCAAAAGGACATCATTGTAGAGAGTGGAGAGCTCGGATGAGAATAAGCATGCTCCATTAGAGGACCACCTTGACACTTGGCAACCGATCTACTACTTCAGGAAGGCATGGCGGTGGGCGATAAACCTATATATAGAGATGCTTGGGTAGAGGAAAGGGAGGCTGGGCATTGAAACTGGAGAGACTACTCTTGAAAAGGGCATCATCATAGAAAGGATGAAAGGTGAAGCTCTGCAGAAATAATAGGAGGTTCCAGAGGGCTGGGGTTACCATTAGAGTATCATAGTAATATTGGCATATCTCAAGGGATAGGTCTATGACAATTCTTGTAATATGGGAAGCATAGTGAGGACTTCTGATGCATAAGTCTTATCTATATTGATGAATTAGTCTGTTATGACCCTGATGAATGTAATGTGGTTATTGAACTATGATTAATATGAATATATGGTTCTATTATAAATACATATTGTTCATGGGTGTAAACCCTAGTGCATTTTCTTTATATTATGAATCAGATCTGTTATCTATATGATGTTTCTCTTGTTATCTAAATGGGTGTATTGATATAATAACTCATCCTAGGCTCTTAGAATGAATGCATGGCCCTTTACCTTTTTACATCTAAGTTTCTATCCATAAGCAATGTATTCTCACATAACTCACATAAAGGAAGGGCTCGGTACCCATGCGTGCCTCGTCTTTAGTGCCCATCACTGTTGGGTGATAGGATGGTGCACATGGGTTTAGATGGTTATCCTAAGGACATTAAAATGACTACATCCGGGTTTCATTGCGGGACCTATTTTCAAAGTTTTTATGAGAAATGACTACATCTTGGTTCTTTTGACACATGATGACAAAGTGCTTGACCCTAGAAAGTGTTGAAGTGTGGTTTAAGAGCACGGAGGATGAGTTTTCTCAAATATTTAGTATTGGACCTGAGTTTGATGCACGTAGATGGGTATAAGAGCACTTTTATCATGAGTTATATGAAACCTTATTTTTTATTTTTCAATAAAAATCTATGAATGGATTTTAGCATATCCATCCAAATTGATATGGTAGTCTAGATCATGCGTGTGGACCCTAGATGATTACCAGAGGCTGCACGATGTGCATCGACATGGACATGTGTTGTTGATCACCGGTGGAAATGAGTGTTAACCGATTATACCCTATAATACGCCATTTCTACGTATTCTTGTCTAGAGATTGCTGAGTTTGAGTTCCTAAGAGAACTTAGAGGATTTTTTATGAGATATGTTGTTGGTTATGAATATCTTGATTATTACATTAAGTTTAGAGGCATTTCCTAAAATTAGATAAACTTCTCTAAGTGTTGGGCAAAGAAGCTAGGGTAGAGGAAAATGGCGGAGATTGTGGCTGAAAAGGAGAGGGAAGAGAGACGACTTAATTATGGTGAAGATCATTAAATGGAAATAGCTAGACAACGTAAGGTTGAAAGAGTGATGTATTTATGGAGGTAGACATTGTAGGAAGGAGTTGAGGTTCACGCAGAGGACATGGAACTTGAGCAATCATGTTACCCCATCTAGGAAAGTGTGGGAGAGAGACCCATTGGCTTCGATGAGAGTTCATCATATGAAGAAATGATATCCATCGGCACACATCTAAACCCACCTGGTGACCAACCCCTAATGCTTAGTTATCCAGATCAAGAGATAAGCATTTCTAACCTAGTTAGTATCAGAGGAAGTAACTGATATGCACATAGAAGCTATAACTTTTCATTTGTGACCTCTATGGCTACACAAACCATTCTTGTGTTTTGAGGAATTTTTGTGGAAGTTGTAAGTACACAAAGTTTGGGTATCAAATGTGGTGCGGGAAACACATCGGCGGTGGGGAAATATCACAAACCATTGGCACATAGTTCAGTGGGACATTGGGAACTCTAGGCACAACCACTTCAGGCCTTTTTCGGCTTCGGGAAGTGTATATGGTGGTGTATAAGCCGGAGGACCTAGTGAGCCTAGTGGATCTAGAGGATTTGGTGGGTCAGGAGGGATAGGACCTAGTGGGTCTAGTGGGTTTGGTGGTGGAGGAAACACCAGAGGAAACCAAGGTTCGGGTTAGGTAGGAAAGGGCCTCAGCCACCTCCGCAAGTATTTTTCAAGATGTCATTGCACCTACCAGACTACATAGGTATTGAGGATGCTACGGATCATGTGCATAAGTGTGAATTACTATGGCATGTGAAGGGGAGCACTACCTCGGAGCGAAAGGTGAGTCAATTTACAATAACATTATAAGGGCGCGTGCATAGCTAGTACCGAAGTATGACCCCCATAAAATGGTGGTGGATGATAATGCACTAAAAGAAACATTCCTAGTAGAGTTCCATATCCATGAGTTTGAGAAAAATAACATCAACACTCTGAATTAAATCCAAAAAAGAATGGCAGAGAGTGTGTGGGAGTATGATTCATGGTTCAATACTCTCTTGTAAAAACAATCCTATGACATTTACCTCTCTCGGCATGCTCAATGGTTTGTTAGACAATTGATAACACTATTTAGAAGGGCACTATCACAAAAGATTTTCATAGACCCATGTGAGGGCTTGGAGGTGGCCCTGTGTGCTGAGGCTATTGGAAGCATTGATACTGTTGTTATCCCTTTCCTTGAGGATGAAATTTTTTTCAATGGCGAAGTAGTAGCTAGAGGAACTATCTATGAACTCGGTGCATGAGACCCGTAGTGGTCTATAGTGCATGGAGTGTGAGGTAGAGGAGCATGCAAAGGATAGTTGTCCTTGAAGGTCGGTACGTGCCACGATGGTGGACTATGAAATTTTCCATGGGGATCATGATGCAAGTATATTCCAACTACTTCAACACATGATCCATAAGAATATGTCATACTATTGCAAGATTTGTACCTCTACGACCCATGAAACCAAGGATTATAGGCTGATTGACCAAACCTATGATGTCATTAATCTCGATGTGTACCAGAATATCCTTGAAAGTAGTTCCGAGGATGGAGGATCACATGGAAGAGGTTTCTATGGAGAATTTCATGGTCATAGTAACTTAGTAGGAGAGGGAGTAGTTAGTTCCGTGTGGAACTGTTATAATTGTGCATTGTGAGAACATTATAAGTGTGAGTGTTCGATTTGTTGTAATGCTCATGGTGCGGAAATAAACATAAGTATGTGTAGTTCCCTCGAGCTATTTGATCAATTGAGCCATCAGCACTAGAAAGAAAAGGGCACTTTGGGAGGGTAATCATAAAGAATTTCAACCCATAATGGATGTCAAGAGTGGCATGTGAGTCAAGATTAGAACCTATACTGGTGATGACACGAGTGGAGGCCACACGTGCCATTGATATACCAAGGCAAAGAACACTAGTTATGAGAGAATACGTGGTACATGGAAAGTATCCATACTCCATTCATCAAAATAGGTATATCAAGAGACTATGGATGTGATTGGAGTTTACAAGGAGATATCTAGTGTCTGATGGAGTATTCAAGGTAGTTGTAACAAAGGAAGAATGTTGAGGCTCCACAAAAGGATCTAGATGAGTTCATGGAAGTATGAAAGATGTTAAGGCAAGAGAATATCATTCCCTTACTAGGAGAGTGGTTACAGGAGAAGGTATCATGCACTGGAGGAGAGTGTGAGAGGTAGGTGTTGCATGATAATCTTCCTCCCCATAGCCTTGATTATGATAAAGAAATAATATTGAATGTTTTTGTAGATGGATGGCTTCTGAGTAATATTTTGATCGACATGGGTAGAGAGGTAAATTTTATCACCTTGGATGCATGACATCAAATGGGAAGGCCCACACTACAGCCATCCTTGAATGTGTTGTATATGGAAAACAAGACAAAATTAATTCCCATTGGTGTCTTGAAGGATGCAATTATCACTATTCAAGGGGCCAAATTTTCACTGGGGACTTAGAGGTCCTAGCACTATCTTAGGCGGATAACTTCCTAGAATTTCTTAGGCACCCCTAGTGTTACAAAAACAATGTCAAACTACGGTTTAACAAGGGGTATATCAGTTTTAAGAACAAGGAAGAATGGGTCATCATCCCTTTAATGGATGGGAAGTCAGTGCCCTATACTAAGCCCTTAGGAGAGGAATTCCTTGACAAAATCTATGTGCGCTCTATCAGGGACCCTAAAGTAATTCATCCTATGGAAGGATCTATTTAGTTTGAAGACACTCAATCAATGAGTGATAAAACTAGAATAGCATGTGAAAATTGGGTGAATGGGGCCTATGAGTTAATTGGGTGACAATTAAGAGGATCTATAACAAGGGTGATAAAGGTGCACTTAGTCAAGCACAGGAAGGACAAAGCTTCCAAGTTACTCTATAAGAGAAATCACGATGATTTATTGCGAGAGATGGAGGCTTAGTGGAGAAATGGGGATGAAAGGAGAAGTATGCTCAGTTATAACTTGCTTGGGACTATAGCGTGTTTGTGGGTGAGACATTGTAAGAGTCTTCTAAAGTGACATGAGGTAAGAATCACAATCTCTGTTACGTTCTTCAGAAGAAATGCACCCACTATTATCCAAGACTACCATGGAAAATAACCCACCTCTTCCCATATCCAAGCATATGAGAAGTCCTAGATGGAAGGCATAAAAGATTTACCAACTTTTTTATGGGTGCATAAGTTATATTCCACCTTACGGGGTTGTGTGCACACATGGTAAATTCATTCATAGATACACACGTCAAAGCGGGGAATTGGAAGGAGTTGGTGGATGATCTCATTCAAGAATTTGAGTATCAAAGTACAAAGCCATCATTGGATAAGGAGTTGAAGGTGGTCAAGAACCTTGCATTGGGAGATAGTGCTATGACAGAAGATAGGGTACTAGAGTTATTGGGTGAGCCTAGTTTGGAGACGTGTTTTGATGAAGATGAATATGAAGAGATATAGCTTGAGCACGCATGTATTGAAAAAAGGAAAAAGAGTCTATGTGATGGATGGGGAATAAATGGAGAGTTTATATGTTAACCATTATGTAGGTACACATGAATTCATGGATAAAGTGTATGAACGAGTGCATGCATACCATGAGCCCTTGAAGAAAAAGAAGGTTGACATTGGTTCTGAAGCAAAACCTAAGGAAGCTATCATTGTGGATTATTGGTTAGAGAAAGAGGTTTCTAAGATCATTAAACTTTTGCGTGAGTTTTAGGATTCATTCCCACGTGGGTACCATGAGCTCAAAGGCATTCACCACTCCTTAGGGGAAATTCGAGATCAATTTGAAGGAAGGTGCATGCCTAATTTGAAAGAGACCATATCAGATGAATCCAAACTTACACATATAATTCAAGGAGGAGATAGACAAGATGATAGCATCAGGAATCATTGAGGTTGTGGAGGAATCAGAATGGGTGATTCCAATGGCCATAAGCATTAAGAAGGATGGAAGAATAAGGATCTATGTTGATTATAGGGAATTGAATACAAAGTGTGTCATTGCCCCTTTTCCAACCCCCTTCATTGAAGAAATTTTGAAAGGAGTAGTCGGGTGTGAGGTCTATTCTTTTATGAATGGGTTATTAGGGTACCACAAGTTAGAATTGCAAAGGAATACTAGGAGAAGACAATTTTCACCATTGAATGGGGAATTTTTACCTACATGGTCATGCCTTTTGGGCTAAAAAATGCACTTTTTTGTGTTCTCGCGCATCATGGTATAAGCCTTCCAAGACTTCATCCATAAATTTCTTCATGTCTACTTGGATGACTAGACTATATATGGGCTATTAAAATGCCGTTGTGAAAATTTGAGGCTGATGTTTGAGAGATGTCATAAATTAAGGATAGCCATCAACATTAAGAAATGTGTCTTTGCTACTCCATTTAGAACCTTGTTAGGGAATATTATATATAAGTAAGGCTTGTTGGTGGATCCCGCCAAGGTTAAATTTATTATGAGATTGGGGGAGCCTATGAATCAAAGCATTGTGTGTGGATTCCTTGGGAATATGGGGTACTATAGGAAGTTTATTAAGGGGTATGCCAAGAATGTTGCACCCTTGGAAAAATTACTTAAACACAAGAGTATCTTTCACTATTATATTTCTCTTTGCATTACAAGCGTTGGCATGTGATTTTCTTGAATGAGGTGTGTTCCCTTGATTGTTGAAAATCATGCTTGTTATGGATAAATCATTTCTACTCTTGGATGGAAATGATATGGCTTGTAAGAATCCATTTTCACTTCTTATTGTTAAGCTGCAATCTGATTTTGAGAGTTGCAAACTTATCTCTTTTAACTGACTCATCCTTGAATCAATTTCAGTGATCCAAGGAATGTTTTAAATCTTCCTAATGAACTGAATGGTAAATTGACATTCATTAGTTTGAGAGACATAGTGGACTATACTTTTGTATTTTACAAATTCTATGGTCTTGTGTGAACGTACCTTCATTCGGTTGTATGTTTGTGCTTGGGTCTTTGGGATTGATCTTTGTAGGACATTAATGGTGTAAACAAAATATAGTCTGCTTCATGACTATGAAGGGGATCAGAATCCTAAAACTAAAGGATTATCCTAACGGTATCCTAAACTAGGTAAGAGAACCTACTTCCTAGCTATGTCTACTTATTTGGGTTTCATTCTAACCTAAGCTTCTTATTCTATTTTGTTGGGATGGCATCCTAACCTAAGCTCTTGTGCCAAATGAATAAGGGAGAGATTACTAAAGTAATGCTAGGCTACTTAACCTAATGCCTAATACTAATGGTTGTGAATTTTATCTAACCTAAGGTGGAAATTACCTATGGCAATGTTTTAAGACCTAAGGTAATTTATTGTTAGACTAACCTAAGTTTTGGGAAATCTATCCTAAACTATTAAAAAGGGAACCTAAGGGTTGCATGACACTATGGCAATGGTTCCAATGGAATTTAATTGATTTGATTGGGTTAAATGTATGGAGGTATAGCCAATTTTGGAAAAGGCTAGTTAACTTTAGTGGAGACATACATGGAGGCTTCACTAAAGATGGAAATGCATGTTAAATTAGAAATGGCATTCACCAATTTTGGGAGGCGGTGGCAAGGAGAGATAAGCGGGAGATTTGGGAGTAATGGCATTAATGGACCTCGGTTTTTGTGTGCAAACCATCTTGGAAACAAGGGAGGTGGATTTTGGGAGGTTTCTTTGGTCTTGCATGTCTCACATGATTTTTCTGCATGGAGCTATCTGGTTCTTTGAACCAACAGTTTGACTTCTACTTTGTGGCTATTTTTGGTTTCTCTGGTCTATTTTCAATCAAAGGAATGTATATGAGGCATTGGAAGAAAATTTTTTTGGTTTTGATCTTTCGTGGAGAATAAAAAGAGTGGGAAGCTTGGTTAGAAGTCTCCTTGAATTGGCAGAGGCACTATTAGGCATGATAGGATCTATCCATTAAGATTTCTTGCTTTCTTCTAAGTGATTCATTAAAACAATTATGTTCTCATGAGATATATGTTTGCATGATTTTTCTAGTTAATTACT
Organism: Taxus wallichiana var. yunnanensis; assembly: GCA_018340775.1. Classification (NCBI taxonomy): domain Eukaryota; kingdom Viridiplantae; phylum Streptophyta; class Pinopsida; order Cupressales; family Taxaceae; genus Taxus; species Taxus wallichiana. The sequence goes on along the minus strand of CM031237.1, from coordinate 542,944,726 downwards.
TTCATGTTTTTATGAATCTCTGTGGTTTTTGGGATATAAATCCATTGCAAAGTAATGTTAGCTTTTGGAAACTTTCTCTGTGCAAGTTTAATGGTGACATACATGCGAAACTTGTTTTGGAGTTTCATGTTTTGTTTTGAGCTTGTATTAGAGCTTCGTGCATGTGAAACTTGTATTTGAAGCTTTGTAATTCATTCTGAAACTTGTATTCGAGGTTGGTGTTGTTCTGAACTAGCATTCATTTCTTCATGTTTGTTCTAAACCTTTATTGGAGCCTTATGTTTTTTTGAACTTGTATCGGGGCTTTGTGTTTTGTTATGAGCTTGTATTTGATCTTCGTGTTTTTTCTAAGCCTATATTGGAGCCTTGTCTAGTTCTGAAATTTTGTTCGAAGCTTTATGTTCGACATTGTACTTGTATTCAATACTTGTATGTTCTGAACTTGTAGTCGATTCGATGTGTTTGGTTTTGTACTTGTATTCTGAGCTTGATTTTTACTCGTATTCAAGGATTTGAAATGCTTTGAACTCATTTATGGACTTTCTGCTCGAAAGGAACTTGAGAGATTAGTTTTGGTTTGAGTTGGTTGGGTAATCTCTTTTGAGATCTTCTCCTTTTAGCTTCTTATTGGAATGGTTGTGGTACTTCTATTTTTGGAGACTGTACCACCTTCTTTGAACTTGTAAGGGCATGTGAATATGGAGGATAAACTTCTCTCCTTTTCTCTGAGAAAACCACGTCTTGTGGAAAGCTTGACTATTTTATCTAAAGGATTATTAGACTAGAAATTGTATCTTGTTGTGGGTTTGGTTTGATATAAATTTCATTTGGAGCAGTCGTTAATAGTTTTGAGGTTTATGGAAATGCAGTATGCATTCTCCTTCTTGTGATCAATGTTTGAAACAAATACCTTCCTTGTCACAATATTTTTAAATGGAACTTGGGAGTCTTTGTTGTGATTTTGTTTCAATCATGTTGGTGGTAAGATTGGGTCATTACTTGACTTAAACGTTTATTGGGTTTTCTTACTCTCTTCAGATCTTCTTAATTGATTTCTAGGTTTTATTAGAAAGATGAGTTGAATACCCTAGTGTACTGAATTTTGTATGGAAGGATACATTATCTCTAGTTTAGATTGTTTTGTATAATTGTTCTTTTGGATCATGAACTACTTGCTCTTTTGTATTGAGTTGTTGAAGCCTTGTAATGGGATTTCAGTTTTTTGAGTTCGTGAGTACTTGAACTTGTTTAGCTTATATTGTTTTGGGTTTTCTATTCCTTGTTGGATTCAATGAATGAATCTCTGGGTCTTTTAAAGAGAAAGGAATATGTTCTCTTGGGGATAGTATACTATTTTTGGGACTATATTGTGTACTTCATTTTGAGAATTGAATTCAAACTTGTGTTTAATGAATGGGAATAGATAAACCAGTTGGTAAAGATTTGTAAGGGAAACTAGAAGTGTGCTTTCTTCTAGCTATGTGTTTGGTTTTGTGTTCTCTCTTGGGAACTAGTTAAAGAACTTCTAAGTTTGAAATAGAAATGGGAATTCATTTGATAGTATAAATGAAATGAATTATTGATTAGATGTTTTCTAATTGAGATCCCTTTTCTTGTTGTTTGGATAAGTTCATTTGATTGAACTTCTCTGTATTTTGATTCTCTTCTAAGATGGAAATTTCTTTGTGGATTGTTTGGTCTACTTTGTACAAGTCATTTATTGTAATGGTGTAAAAAGAGAATAGCTGAGTCGGTTATGTTGAATAGAGAATGTAAACTTGTTTTGACTGACTACCATGCCTGACTGAGTCATACTTCTTTTGGATTTGGTATTGGAAGGTTTACTCTTTTGCACCCTATCTTTTATGAATCCCCTTTTTTGGATGGATTCGAGAAGAGTGTAACCCTATGTGAGTCTAGCTTTGATTTGTGGAATGTTTGGTTCAAATCTTTGAATGATATCTTCTAACATGTAGTGGTTAGTTAAGACTTGTAGGTAGACTATTTGGATATTCTATTCCTTCATGGATTGATTTGGAATTCTTGTTAGGTGTTGTCTCTTTAATGTTGAATCCTTATATTGTTATCCTTGAATTGAAGTAGTTGGGTGAGTTCTAAACCTATTTTTGTCTTTCAGATGATTAGTGTATGGGGAACAATATGTATTGATTCTTCTTCTTTTCTTAAGTTGTAGGATGAATCATCCTAATATGAGCTATGTTGTATATAACTCTTTTGCTACTTAGTAAAGATAATTATGTATTTCTATTCTTATAGAATTATGAAACAATTGGATGACAAGACCTGTTGTTTGTTTTAAAGTAATTGATAGGATCAATTAAAACTTATGATATAATGTAGATGTTGTGGATTATATTATGCTCCTTTCTTAAAAGTAAATTCAGACTCATTATTGTACTTCTTATTTGGTTGTTATTACTTATGCTTATTTGTATGATATATTAATTGTTTCATTAAAGAAAATTTATTTTAATGGAACAATTAGTGGAATGCACTTCACTTTAATGTTTAGTGTTTATCATGCTCAGTTCATGAACTGACCCATGCTAGAAATTTTTGCAAATGGACATCGTAAGTGATAAAAGAAGGAAAAAAATTATGATGCATTGGCTTATTTAATTTTGAATCTTATGTAAAGAGTTTTGAATCATTCTTGAGTGTATTGGAAAAGAAAAGTGATGTTCTTTTAAGATCTTAATTCTGATTGACATGCAAAATGTCTAAAATGCATAGTCTTGTAAATGTATATTTATCATCATGAATTGAAAGGTTTTGAGTTGGACTCCAATTTGTGGTGTGAATTCTTTTGTACTTGTATGATGAAATTAGTAGTGATATCTTGGTGGTATTCTTTATATCTGGTTGTGTACTTTTAATTTTATCAATTAATAAGTTAGATAAAGGGGATAGTACATTTCCCCCTTATTATAATGAAACTTGTTAAATTACAAAAGATGTCATTCTCTATCTACACAACTATAGTTTAATAATGAAATATGCTTTGGACATACAATTAAAATATATGAGTAAAGAAAGATAAAAGGAATAGTGGTTATGATCTTTAATCTTTATACTACGTTTATAAAGTAAACACTAGTTGAATCTAGGTGGATGACACACTTGATTTGGAAAGCTAGGTTGCATTAAGAATTAAACGTTTGATGTTTGTTGTCCTATTTTTGGGATAATTGCTTGTTATGCCATGTTAATAAACATTAATGCAAACATGAGTTAATGAAGTTCTCAATATCAAATTAGAATAATTATGGATATAGAACTTAATGAATATTGGAATTGGGGTTGGGCATGGTTGCTGCAATCTGAATCTTAATCCAATAATAATTATGAATTAATGACCGCTAAGGGGTATGTACATCTTGATGAATTAGTTCTAACGGATGTTGGCACATGCCAACTACAGGACTGTACCCTCAAGAAGTCCTAGGACTTCTCGAGGATATAGTGTTGCAGTTGACATGTGGCAACACCCTTCCGTATTTGTTCATCTAGATCTACCCACATTTGGACTTGAACTTAGTTTCTCTCTAGGTCAAGTTAGTAGCATGTTTAAGATAGGTAGTAGCTTTCTATGACTCAGGGTACCTTGGCACATTCGGTTGACTTAGGTCAGCCAAGTATGCCCATATACCCTAAGTCATCGTGAGCGTCTTCCTATAATAAATTATGTTGCTAACCTAGGCTAGGGTCAAACCTTGGGCAAGTGGACTGATGGTAGTTAGTAAAGACCAATCTAGATAATAGTAGAGTGAGGTGAAGGACATATTCGAAATGATGAGTATGTTGTCTAGGAATAGTAACATGAACAATATGTTGAAAATCTTTGGCCAAAGTATTGCAAGCTATTGGTTGCATTGTCCTATGTCACCTAGTTTAAAAAAACGTGATGTTAGATGAATATTGGTAACAAATATTTATATAGGTTATTTAAACAGATCACTCAAGACGAAAATTGGATAAGAAACCAAGTATACGTAGTATACATAAAGTATTATATACTTTAAGTCAACATGAGAGATTGGTTTGTAACCGAGTCATGGAATGAGAGATCGGTAGTATACCAAATCATTATAGCTGCATATGGTTATCTATTATGAGATTGATTAGCATGTAATGTGTGTTCTAAATGATGTTTTATTTAGAATAGAGAACATTATGTTTCAAAAAAAATGTCCTTGTTTCTAAAGTCTTAAAATGGGAATGTTACAATGGGAATACAGAGAAACCTACAAGATACTAAAAAAACCACACCATTTTATTTAGTGTTTTCGTAGAGGTTGTTTTGTCAAATGAATTATATTACCAATATAGCGCAAGCAAGAGGATTGGCTGATGAGCAAGTGCTTGAGGAAAGGATTGACAAGTTAATGCAGTTAGATGAAAGGTGATCACTTGCTAGATGGAGTCAAAAGATTGAAAAGGCTAGACAAAAGGCATGGCATGATCATCATATCAAGAATAAGTAGTTTGAGGTTGGGAAGATGGTTTTGTTGTATGATTCCAAGTTTCTGTGCCATCCGGGGAAGTTGAAAGTCCATTGGTTGGGCCCATACATCATCTCGTACATCCTTGAGTTAGGCGCATGTCAGTTACAAGTACTAGATGGGATGAAATTACCTGGCCATTTTAATGGGAGTAGGCTAAATCCCTACTATAAATAAACCTTCCTTGTGTTTGTAAATAAGGCAGTATTTCCAATTAGCTTAGGATTTCTCTTTATGCTTTCCCTTTCCTTTTGTTTCCCTTTCTCGTTGTTTGTTCCCTTTTGTTTGTGTTGTTTTGTGCCTTGTGCGTCAGTAACCACTTATTACTTTCAAAAGTTTGTGTATGCATAGAGGATTGTGCATTTATTTTACTGTGGGGTAGAGTAGTTCAAAGTAAAATACAAGTTGGTAGTAAAAATTGTATGGCATGGATTGAAGGATTAAAGGTAGAAAAGATAGAAGAATGCACGTGGAAATAGTGTACAAGAATTTTTGGTGACATTCTATCTTAACAAAGACCATGTACAAAGGATGACATAAGAAGTTCCTTCGGAACCATAGATGCGAGTGTAAGAGTCTTTGGTCGAGTAAGGTTGTTTGTGTGCTAGAAGTTTGTAGAAGGTTTCACGTAGGATTGGACACATGGGTAAGGGTGCTTAAGGTCGGCTTTAGTGGAAAAATCCACATTTAATGTTAAGTAGATCGGTGGGTGGCATAGCATTTATTTCTAGAGAAGAACAAAAGGATATAAGTATGAATTAGACACATTATTATTTTACCTTGCTATTATGAGATTGAAGAAGCTCTTATGAACTAGGGCATCCACAAAGAGAGATTTGTGCGAAGGGAAAGTCATAGAGATCTGATTGCATGACTAGGCTGATCTCTGTGAACCAGTGGAAGGAGTACGTGGGCATATGGAAAAAAGTTAGAGTACGTCATCTTGTGGAAGAATTTTTCCAACTTAGGGTTGCGGCTAGGGCATGGAAGTAGAAGGATTGATTCACAAAGTTGAGCCACATGGTTGAGCACAGTAAGGAAGAGGAGCAAGAAGATTTTATATTTTAACCTAACAAGTAAAATGGCACCAAAGAAGGCAACCATTCACCAAATAAGGGAAAGGGAAAAGGAAAACAAACTACCACTATAAGTTTTAACGAGGAGTGGTACGCAGAGATGCAGTACCTAGATGGAGTGTTGCTGGGGAAAGAATGGGTATCCCATGTGAGGAAGATGGTTGTGAGCAACTAAAATCATCAAAAATCATCACAGAGAAAGATATGGCATTGGAACTAGTCCATCCAATGGACAAGAAGACACTAGAGGGAATGTTGATCTACAATGATGAGGTGAAGGTGAAGTTGGGAAAGATTGGGTTGCTGCAACTTTATGAGTTACCCTATTTTGGCAAGCCCGAGTGGTTATACCAATGGCTGATGTCACATGTGCATGAGGACCACTTCTATTTTACAGGCCGCAAAATGTGTGTAACTCCCCAACTCATATATAAGTTTACGAGCTTGGTTTGTGAGGGGAATCCATAGATGATGACTTGGAAGATAAGGAGGCCATCAAGGAGATAGTGGAAGCCTATGATTACAAAAGGGTTCGCACTCCTTTAACATCACGAGATATCCCGACCTATAATGAGGATAGCCGTATGGTTGGTTACCAAGATAAATGGTCAATATAGGTGGACGCATGTAAACAAGGCATGGTTGAATAAATGATGGAAGATTTTAGAAGGAACCATCTACAACTTGTCTACCTATATTACAGAATAAAGCATAAGCAACACCCAGGAAGGGGATAAGATAATGTTTGGAAATGTCCTTCTCACCTTTGTATTCTCAGATATTGGAGTTCCAGATGGGCTAAAAAAATTCATATGGGAGTATCCAGATGAAGATCCTTGCCACACAAAATATTTGAAAAGTATACTTGTGATACCATAGCGGCCACCCATAAGGTGTGCCTAGAGAAAGGTACAAGGGAATGTGTGATGCATTCATGGCAAAATGGAGAATACACAAATAGTTTCCCATGCTAGTAGATGGAGAGGCTGAGTTTTTTTTATACCAGCACTTTTGCATTGGTATATTCACTCTGATAGATGGGACTAAAAGTCCATGGTGCAAACTACCTTTCTCTTTCACCGCACAGTATTTCCAAGCAGGGGTTAACCACTTCAAGGAAGCTAAAAGGATAATGTTCGACCTTAGCGAAGTGGACCAGGACCATCACAAGCTGCATAGGAATCTCGTATACCCAAATAAGTGCATGTATGTGGAGAAGTATGTCTCCCAAAAAGTACAGATGATGAAACCATTAACGTTGTCAATTGCTGAAAGGACCGCAACAAGGGTATATTCATGCATCAAGCCTAAGTTTGAGAAGGGTTCCTACTTAGAGAATGATGTCTCCATCCCAGAGGATCCCACTAGGAGGAAGAAGGATGTGCAAAAGAAGAGAGAAAGGGAAGAAACCCTGGAGAAATAAGCGTCATAAAATAAAGAACCAAGTGTGTGACCAACACAACGTGGGCATGCCAAATTCAAGCACCAATCCAAGCACATATGCAGGGAATAATTATCCCATCAAGGAGAAGGAGAATACACCTAAGGAAGAGGTGCTAGAATAAGAAGAGTCACCTAGAAGGGAATCACCTACTAAGGAAGAGGAAGAATCCCAGCTAGGAAGAAACAAAAGGTAGTGGGGAAGGTAGACTCAGAGGAGACGGAGAGCTTAGAATCCTATAGGGGTGAGAAGGATGACGATGAGGATGAAGAAGTTCATAATCATCCCATGTATGATGTACATGATTTAGAAGAAGAAGGAAATGAAGAGAATAATGGAGATGAGGAGGACACCCAAGGAAAGGGGGTTAGCGAGGAGGTGAACACTAAGGATCAGAGGACCCCCACCTCACCAAGGAGTAGGTAGAAGAGGCCACAAAGAGAGAAGTATTGGGCATAATCAAAATGTTAGTGGAGAAAGAGGTGGAGCAGAGCGCAGATGAGATACTCAAGGAGATAGAAGATAAGAGCGTAGGGAAGGAGTATGGGAGCATGGGTGGAGATCCCAGCTTAGCGGTGAGATTTCGATGGTTGCACTTATAGGAGGGAAGAACGTGGTAGTAGCACAAGGGTAGGGAATGGGTTATATCAATTATCCAAAAAAAGTGCTACGCATGCGCTTCCAAATCACCATGCCAATAGAACAAATCCTGGTGATGTCTTCATTTGATGAGGAAGGCACGTACCTGTGAACCAAGAAGATGTTATCTTGGGTGTTCAAGTCCCACGTTGATGAACTTGAGTTCGAAGTAAGCCAAGGGGCATTGATGAAGATGCCAAAGGAAAAAGGGATAAACCCATTGGTAAATGCTCAAAAATTATCTAATGAACAAGTCTATAATGTGCTCAATAAGGTTTCAGTGGAAGTTGAGGCAAGAATTTTCAGAAGGAATGACCGGGTGAGATTCCTAGAAGGGGAATTGGAGAAGAAAAAGGAGGATCTCATTGAAAAGAGAAAATATCTGAAGTAAGAGGAACTAATCAGTACATATTTAAGGCATGAACTAAAGGAGGAAAATTCTAGGGTGCATGAGTTATACAAAAATGTATAGATTATTGCTGATGTTATTATCTTAAGGAATCTAGACCTAGCACCACCCAATCAGAAGTATGAGTCAACCTTCTAATGCTTGGAATACCTAACTCACATCCTCACCATAGATAAGCATCCCCTCACTTTGGAATCAGTAGAAGAATTATTAGCATGCCAAGAGAAATAGGAGAAGATGAAGTTGGTGAAGATAGTCACTTGGTACACTAAGCTCCTTGCCAATGTGAAGGCCGCCACAGAGATAAACAGAGCTTCTTATGACAATTGCGCAGATAGAGATAGAGTGGAAATAATTTTAGTTGCCACCTATGAAGCAGATCTCAAGGAGTTTCAAGAGAAGAATAAGGGAAATAGGGTAGAGTGGGATAAGATCCTAGCAAGGTGGAGAAGAAACTAGAAGCTATCATGACCTTGCGGGGCTCGATCAAAAACCAGTTGAAGGAGTTATATCCCTAGATCACCCGTAAGATGGATGTGTTGGATGACCTTGGAAAACAACTGGAAGGGATTTTTGATACAATGAGTGCTAAGGGGGATGAGCTAAACTTTGAAGAGGTGAGTGCCCTAGTAGGTGACCTCTATCAATAGGTGTAAGGTGAAGTAGATTCTTGGGAGAAGAGTGACATAGATATAAGAAAGGATTTCCCACTCCTTCAACAATAAACATATTCTTCTTCTTTCCTCCATTCTTTAATTCTTCCATTCTTCATTCCTTCATTCTTTGTTCCAACTATTCATATTCCCACCATTATTTATTCTTTGAAGGAAGGATGTTTTTGAGGATGGAGAACAATATTAGTGTGGGGTGATGTTGGGCCTCAAAATATTGACTAAGTCCCCAAGGGCGCATGCACGCGTGGGACCAATATGAAGAAGGGCATATGGGGAAAAGTGCGTAGGACAAGGGTTTTAGAAGGGTTTTGTAGAAACCATGGAGTGCGTGTAAGAAAAAACTAAGGGTCTCAGGACTTATCCATATTTAGTATTCCAAAAAGCACACGAGAAAAGCGTGACATGACCAAGCATGCGGCGTGGATAAGGTGCTAGGCTAGAGACTTGGTGACCAAGAAAGGAATAATCCACACAATGGAAGGATCCATAAGGAAATCATTCTAGAGAGTGGAGATCCCGGATGAGAATAAGCATGCTCCAAAGTAGAGGACCACCTTGTGGTTGGAAACCAATCTACTACTTTAGGAAGGCATGGCGGTGGGTGATAAACCTATATATAGATATGTTTTGTTAGAGGAAAAGGGAGACTGGGAATTGAAATTGGAGAGACTACTCTTGAAAAGGGCATCATCATAGAAAGGATGAAAGGAAAAGCTCTACGAAATAGTAGGAGGTGCTAGAGGGTTGGAGTTACCATTGGACTATCATAGTAATATTGGTATATCTCAAGGGATAGGTCTGTGACAATTCTTGTAATATGGGAAGCATAGTGAGGACTTCTGATGCATAAGTCTTATTTGCATTCAGCATTAGTCTATTTTTACCCTAATGAATTTGATTTGGTTACTAAACTATGATCAATACCAATATATGGTTATGTTCTAAATACATATATTTTATGGGTGTAAACCCTAGTGGATTTTCTTTATATTATGAATCAAATCTACTATCGTGTGATTTTTCTCTTATTATTTGAATGGGTGTATTGATATAATAACTTATCCTAGGGTCTCGAGAATGAATAAATGGCACTTTACCTTTTTGCATCTAAGTTTTTGTCCATAATCAATGTATTCTCACATAACTCACTCAAAGGAGGGGCTTGGCACCCGCATTTTCCTTGATTGAGCACCCAAAGTGCCCATTGGGTGATAAGATGACGAGAATAGGATTAGAAGGTTATTCTAAGGACATAAAAATGATGACAGTGTAAATTTACAATTTTTTTGCAAATTACATCTAGACCTCGAATTCAGAAACAATTTTTCCTCTTTGTATTTCAAACTTTCAAATTTTCTTGCACATTCACAATTTACATGAAAATTATAAATGTGATTTGATATCCTGATTATCTTCCATAGAATTTTGTAGGATTTTGTTTGTAAAATCATGTCAAAATTTTAGGCAATACTTGGGGAAAAATTGTATACAAAAGCATGTCAAAATAATGAACAAGACTTGGGTGGATTTTTCGTGTGAAAAAACACATCATTAGTTTGACCAAGACTTGGGATATTTTTTTGCATACCAAAGAATGTCAAAAAAATTGAAGCCTTGGGAAGACTTTTTGTAAGAAAATTTATGTCAAAAGTCTAGCCAAGACTTTGGAAAAAAATTCCATGCTAAATCACATTAAAAGTTTGACCAGGACTTGGGTGGTATTTTGAGGTGTGAAATCATGTGAAATATCACTAAATTTTTAGTGGGAATTTTTGGTGCAAAAACAACCATGGAATCCCAAATCCCAAAATTTAATATTTTAACATGAAGATATAGAAAATTAAGGTGTTCTAAAGGCTAAAAAAACTCAAATTACACCTGACTTTGGGATCGTTTCCCCAAACCATGTAAGGACACTAACTCTCAAACCTATTAAAGGTTTCCACCCCTAACCCCAACTCTCATAAATAAAAAGGAAAAATATTTTTTTATTGGAACCACAGTGAAGCAAAATGTCACAAAGTTGAAAGAAAGGATCCAAATAAAAGAGAAAGTTATTGATGTTGAAGAATATTATGGAAAACAATTGCAAAAGTAATACTTGTGATTTGTAACAAGTTATATGAAGTTAAATGTACAATTCCAATATCTTATATTTTTATCGTTATAAAACTGGACATTCCATTTTACAAGTTTTAATATGGCTTTTTTAATTTGTAGAGTCCTAAGAGAAATTGCATTTTGTAAAAACGAAATGATGAAATTTTCTCTTACAATAAATTTTGTCTCGCATACTATAGATACCCCCAAATTACTGCTACACATTATAAATGTTCAAAATCCCACAACACCCATTTTCATTCTCTTAGATTAATGTAATTGATTCTATTTCGACCTTATCACCCCCTTTAGCTAATTTTCTTAGCTAATTTAATATCATATTAATTAAATAAATAAATCCACATCTCCACATTCATATTTAAATAAATTAAATAGTCCTCATATCTTATCCACCTCCTCAACTCAATATTGACTAAAGTCGTGACTAAAGCTAAAAATCATTATTATAATCAAGAGAATGTGTTCAAATTGACTCAAATCATGATTTTGAGTTGATTGAAGATATCTCCCAAGTTATTAAAATCCAAAATCAATTCACTTTATTCCAAAAGCTAGTTATTCTGACATGTTTTTGGTGACTAAAATAGTAGATATTAAATTAAAAATCAAAAACATGTGCAAACCCAATGTCAACTCATCCATGACTCACTCATGAAAATCTAGAACAACATTTTGACTACTCAATCAATCTAAAAACTTGACTAAAAAGGTTAGTCATATTTAGTTATCTCCAATCAACTCAATCTAAACTTATCTTGTGGATTCACTTTCCTTAGCTATAAATCAATGATCCTTCCTTTGAAAATCATCCACCAAAATCTTGAGAGTTCATGTTGTTATTATTTGTAATCACTTGGTGGATCAAATCAATTTTTCATATTGTTATGTTGCCCAAATCACATCCTTGTACTCATGGCTTAGCTATCTTCCATTAAGAGTACTTAGAGCATCCACAAATCAACCATAGCTCACAAATCAAATGGATCCAATAAATAGCATCACCAAACCAAACTCTTTCAGTCAAATCTAATCTTAGTTTTCTTTGGGATTTACAATGAAAGGTTTGCATTTGTTTTGTTTTGATTTTCCTCTTTTATTATATTTTCCATAGTCTACATTCTAGCACACCTAAAGGGGAGTTCCATGCTTATTTTATAATTTTTAGATTGTTTTTCATTAATCTAATTGTTTCTTTGTTTTTTTGGTTTTGTTTAAGACATACTATTCAAATTTTAGGGTTTTCGATGAAGCAAATAGGGATAAAAAAAAATTAAAAATTAGTTATTTGGTCATATTTCTTCAAATCTATCCATCTATAGGTTATATGTGCTAGTGTCACACGTGATTTTTGTTAGCATATCAATGCACGAACTAGCATCATAGTGAATGTGATAGCATAGTCATTCATATGTTTCTGTAAACTAATATTTTTCTTACTATAGCCTACACACACTAGGTTATTCTTATAGGTGTTATCATAACACTAAAATTTGTATACATGTACCTATGTACCTCTTAACATGTTTACGTGCATCTACACGCACTTTCATTGTCATTTTGTAAGTAGGAAAACCTTTTGTTATGTTAATGCATACAATTGAGCATGTTACCATAAGTGGTTACGCTAGCTTACCCAAGTGCATGCGCTAACATTTTGTGTCTATTTTTATACTATTTTCTTCATTTTCCAGTGTGTTAAATATTTTCTAATCAACTTGTTTTAATGTTGTTTATAATCACTTCCTTGCATTTTTCATAACTAATTTGTCTACACGTTTAATTTACTTATAATTGTTAGTTAATCTAATATAGACAAACCAATCATGTATGTTATTTTCTCACACCCTCTTAGGTGATCTTGAAAATTAGAAACAGTGAATTTTTCTTTTTGTGTTTTATATCGTGATTTCATTGTAGGAAAACTACTATAGTATTGATTGCAAGAGGCGCATCATGAGAAGATTACCTTGAACATTCAATCAAGCTTTCTAATCGCATGTTGCCTTGATCAAGAAAACCAACCAAAATTTATTATTAAACTTTATAAACTTGTATTATAGGTTTGGATAAGGTTTTATTCCCATCCACTTTAAATATGGGAAGTGCATGGACAGGGTCCAGAAACTCATTATGAGTACCATAGGAACCCCAACGTAGTTGCACCTTGAGGAACTAGAGAAAAAAATGGGTACCCCTACTTTCAGACTATTACACCCTTGATATTTAGATCCAAGGTTGTCCTTAGTGATGGCCTCAGTTTGATCCTTTGATCGAGTAACATCCAACTTGTTTAATCAAAGGGGGTAAAACAAATTTGATGACTATAAATTTTCTAGTGTATTATGATCATTCAGATAATAATTGGTACTTAGGGAGAGATATGATATATACAAAGCTTGACTAACTAAGCCAAGTTCTTTGAAAGTTATCCCTATGACTATTCTTTTTATCCAAGTTCTTGAATCATATTATTTTTTTCTACACATTCTTCTCTCAAATCAAAATCATATTCATTTTCCAAAATCAAACTCTTTCTAATTGGGTACTCATTCCAAATCAAATTTATCACGTCTAAGCCTTACTCATTGGACTCAATTTCTAGAGTTTAAGCACATCGTTCAATCCAAATCAAATTCTCACTCTTAAATTTCGATACCCATATTCAAAATTAAACAACCTCTTCCATCTCTAAGTCTTAATTTTTAGCATTCACTTTGTCAAAATTTAAGACAATCTTTCCAATTTATAAGTATTGTAATTTGACATTAACTTTGTCAAAATTAAATCAATCTATCTCATTTATAAGTATTATATTTCAGCATTCTCTTTGTCAAAATTTAACCAATCTTTCTAATCTTTCGGTTGTATATTTTGACATTCACTTTTTCAAATTTTAAGCACATACATTATTCATGTCTACGTCTTATACTTCTATATTCCCATTATCATGTTTAAGTTAATCGAATTCCTACCTAAGTATTATAATTTGATATTTTCCTTTATCAAGTTAAAGTGTAATAATTCCTATCCAAGTCTTACATTTTGATATTCACTTTATCAAATTTAAGAAAAACCAATCTTCACATCGACACCTTAAATTTTGACAATCACTTTTTCAAATTTTAAGTGCATCAAATTTCAATCAAAGTATTAGGTAATTGAATATTCATTATATATAAACTCTAAGCACATACCACCATATTCTCAACCCAATTCACAAACCATTGCTTCACTTTAGGTATTTATATTTAATAGAATGGTAGGCTCATGAAAATTTTGAATGAGTGTTAACAAACTTAATGAGAGGTCAAAACAAATCTCTCATATGGCTTCCCAAGTTAGTGAGAAATAAAATAAATAATCAAGCATACTCTTTAGTGAAGAAACTATTATGTGTAAATTCAAATGATAATCTACATCTCTCGGAGAAAGTTTCTCTAGTGTATTTCATCAAAAGAAATCACCAATATGATAAAATATCCTATCACAATACCCTTTGCTAAAGGTAAACCAAAAGCATATTGGTATAAATAATCAGAATATTTTGAATACAACTACATCAAAGGCCACTCTATGGATCATTATTCAAATCTCTACCACTATGTCCAAGAATTAATTAACAACATAGCCTATTGAAATAGAAACCAAGTCAACTACCATAACTTCTAGTGAAGATTTGAATGTTTTCCAAGACTCTTTACATGATGAAACTCAATGAAACCAAGCTGAAAATGGCCAAGGATATACAAACCAAAACCTATCAACTTCCCCTCTAGATACTCTTCTGTTAGTTCAATCAGAAATTGAAATTTCTTTGAACAACTATCTTCAAACATCAAATGAGAACTTGAAATAGTTTCATGATCCCTTTTTAACACATGGTACAAATGAATAATCTAAATACAAGGGTCAATCATTACACAATAATTTTGATTATGTCATTTCATCTCCTAATATTATGCCTAACATCCCTAGTTATGTTATAACGACACAACAACAACAAGTTTGGAAACTTGCAACAACATATCCTTCCACATCCATAATACCTCAAATGATCAATCTTGAAATTATTAATATTTCACAAAATTTATCCAATGAAAATTCTTTGGTTGCTTTTCATGACATTAACACACATTCAGAGAAGACATCTCTACAAATCCCTTATATGGCTTTGACTAGAACATCATCTTTTTATCAAGACATTCTTACCGTGCACTCAATTATGTGGGTGTTCCTAGGGGTATCAACACACCTCCATTTCAAGTTTTAATCATAAATATTTCGTCAAACAATATAATCTTATCATTTATTCCTAATGAACTTTTGACTATTAACATCACAAACATCAAATTCTTACACATTGAATCCCTCATCAATAATCATAAAATCCAATGCATACTTATAGACAAAGGAGAAACATTGAATATTTTCTTTATAAATCCTAAAATATGCTTTGTATGCCCATATATAGATCATTATTTTTCTCCTCACACCATTTAATTCACAAATGAAAATTACTTTAACGCAAATAACCTTTAAAAAATCATCCATCTAATACATTGGAAATCATGGATGAAGGTATTGAAAGTATATGAATTTCATCATATTCTTCACATTGAAAAATTACATCTATCCTCATATAGTGTTTTCAATCTCATCAAAAATGTACCCAATCACATATCCATAGACTTGGATCTCATCCACCCAAATCTCATAAATCAAGACCAATCAAATCACATGATTGATGACTTGGACCTCGTATGACCAAGTCTCGTAAATCGGGGCCAATCAAACCATAGATTCATTGAACAAAAATTGATCCACTCCATTGACTTGGACCTCATATTCCCAAGTATCATAAATCATGACCTTTCAAATTTCATAAGCATGGACCTTTTCCACAACGATGAGTCCATTAAAAACCTTAATCTGTGAAAAAACAAAAAGAGAAAAAATATCCATATCAGACCCCTCATCAAAGCACTATTTGAAAATTGAAAATGGAAAAAATAAAAAAAATTCTTATTCGCATGTACTCTCCATTCTGGGGGACACCTCTTCTACAAAAATTTTAATCATTTAATCCATTGGTAGATATCTCTATCATTTCATTATCATATTTTCACATTCTTCACCTATAAGACACAAGTTAATCTTGTTCATGTGGGGTGTTGTGTATATCATTCATATGCTAGTTTTTACCATTTTTGGATATTTTTACCTACGGTCTTGTCTACAATATTCTTTGGTGGAAAATTATCCTTCCAAACAAGCTCTCTCTTTAACAAAAAACACTAAAATTCTTTAACTGAATCTTTTGTGTTCCTATCTCGATCTAAGGTGATGAGCCATTACATCCTACTAGTCATGTGGGGATGATATTTAGGGAAAACTATCTTTCCAAAGCAAGCATAATACACAAAAAAAAGGAAAAATCAATATAAATTACAAATAAAAATCAAAATCAATACACCTTTTGTCCTTCACAGTCTTTGGTGTTAAGCAAACACTTCTTATTAGTAGCGTGAGATTAGGAAAGGAGAAATATACTCTTACTTTCATGTGTCTTATCTTCATTGTTTACCCTTATCTCTTATGGTGGTATGGGGTGGAATGTAGGGGTCATTTCAAAAAAATACAAATGAAATCCTTCTAAATCCAAAGTTATTAAGCATAAAAATCCCAAAGAAACAATTTATTTGCTCATGTTAATAGAGACAACAAGTCCTTCAACTAGATCTTTTCAATTAGTAGGCCATCAATGGATCTAAGTTTTGTCAAGACCTATAAAGTGAAATCATCTTGGAATCGGTCAGATAATCTTGACTAGAGATGAGTCACATTTTCCCAAATGAACAATTTTTATCCTCACTTCTTTGCATCCAACATCTTCATTTTGACATCACTATCTCATATGTCTTACGTCCTTCTTAGATCTTAGTGTTGAGCCCTCGCATCTTACTAGTTATGTGGAGTCAAGAGTGGAGTTAGAAATCCTAATCATGATTTCAACATTCTATCAATGAAATGAAATTTTTACAATTGTTTGAACATAGGTTCAAACATTGCACCCTTTACCGAGTAAAAAATGAAAAAAATCATATATTCCAAAATCCTTAAAAATAATAAATTTCAAAAAAATCTCAAAGAACTATAAACATAACCAACAATATCACACTTTTAACTACAATCCTAGTGATCGTTCTAGATTATCCTATGATTATCAATTTTCTTACCCCTTGCATGTATCCTTTCTTGGGGGAAAGACAATCAATCAAACCCTCACATGTATCATCATTTGGGAAATCTCGGCTCTCATATTTTTCCTTGCTTGAAAGCGAACCAATCAAATTTCATATCAAACTTCAACTAGATCCAACAAGAGTGCCATTAGGATTTACTTAACTTCACTCTTAAGTGTGATCCAATCCCTTGCATGTATCCTTTCTTAGGGGCATTCAAATATTCTTACCTTTCATTGTGGAACATGTTAAGGGCATAGTTAGATGTCGTTATTTCAATTTGTGTTACATTATTATTATTTGTTGACCTATTGTAAGTAATTTTGTTAGCATTTTGGTTTGTATATAACCATAATGTGTCTATATTCTTGTATTTTAGGGTTTGTGTTACGTTTTTATATTTATTTCTTACCAATAATGAGTGCAACTTGCTACCATCTTGTCTCATTATTAGCCTTGGCATAATCATTTTTCTTCGTATATTGGGCTTGCTTTTGATTTTGTTTTTGTTTCGACCAATTACTAGTATTTTGTTACCATCTTGGCTCATTGTTAGTCTGGTGTAATCACTTTGTTCATATATTGGGCTTATTTTTTAATTTTATTTTCGTTTCTAATCAATTACTAGTAATTTTCTATCATTTTGGTTCATTCCTAACCTTGGTGTAATCACTTTGGTTTATGTATTGTGTTTGTTTTTAAATTTTGTCTTCATTTTTGGACCAATTACAGGTATTTGGTAAGCATATTGACTTATTCATAATTAGGGTGTCTATCAATTACTAAGTTTATTGGGTTTGTTTTCTTTTTTATCTTCATCTTTGACTAGTTGTAGGTATATTGTTAGCATATTAGTTCATATATAACTTTTATGTAATCAATTACTATGTATATTGGGTTTGATTTACTTTTTATCTTTCCTTTTGACCGATTCCATGTATGTTGTTAACATCCTGGTTCTTATATAACCTTGGTGTATTCAACTTATTTTATATATTGGTTTAGTTTTACTCTTTTCTCTTTGTATGTGTTTTCTACATGCATATGGGTTGTTCATCATGGTTTTTCAATAATTATGGTGTTAACTATAATGTGCGATAATAAAATGGGCTACTCTAAAATTACGGTCTTTGAATGGAAGCTAACCTAAGAGCATGTCATCATATATCCATAATAAATCATAAATCATAGTCATCATCTACACTATGTGTCTCATCATGTAAATAATGCAACAAATAACCAAAAACTAAATAATCACAACATCAAATATATAATATCAATGTTGATATGTAATGTCAATGTCTCAAAATTCCATCAACGTTATCCATCTAAAAAAATTAGGTTCCTTCATCACAAGGCATACACAACAAAAATACAAAATGTCTATCCATCATACATTGAGTCATGAATAAATATATCCTATGATGTGACTACATAGCCTCTCATCCTCACCCCTCGGTGGTGGTATCTAAACTGATCGATTAATCTTGATGGCCTCTGCGATCTTCATGTCCTAGTGGATTGGCTACCTGCCCTCTAACTATACCCCGGAGCCCTCTCGGCCCTTAGGAATTGTTGCCTCATACAAGGCTCTATAATATCCCACCTCATATGATACAACAATCACATCATGTATAAAATCACTCATCCCACATTCCTTCACCACATGGAGCATGGTATCTCTCCATAATAAGTTTTTGTACTTTTATAGAAATTTGATCCCTCTCTATCATTAGTTGTTGTATCGAGTGTCATAAATTGATCACTCTCCTTATCGGTTGTTATACTAATGTGACAAGACAATATCTCTCCAAAATCAATATATGTATGCATGTAATAGGCTGGTCTATCTCTACGGTCACCGATTGTACCCATTATAAATATATATGAAAGATCCTCTTGTTATCTATCCCTTGATATCCCCAATGGTCAATGAGAGATAAATGTGATCCCATGACCAAATATGAAGTAATGTAGCCACATTGATGTAGGGGAATCACTACAAGGGTAGTATAGATAGTTGAAAATCCAAATTTGGGTTGTACAGAGTGCATGTAAGGGTTTTGAAATACATTAGGTAGATATTTTAGGCTATATGGATCTAGAATTTGAATAAGGAGGTTTCCCTCCATTTTTCTTAGTTTAAAAATTTGAATTTTTGTAAAGCCGAGTTGTAGGCTTATTATCATGTATAGGTGGCCTAGTTGGTGTGATAATTCCTTTATAGGTTTGTATGGGTGTAATCATATATTTTGAGCTCCATCATGGCTTATGACAATAAATTTGTAACTCCTTCCATAAAAATTGTAACCCCCTCTTGCATGAAACTCATACCATGTTGTCATCACGAGTCTCAGGGGAATTTAAAATCAAGGAATTTGAGAAAGGAGGTAAATATTCTACTTTTTAACCATTTGGAACTATTAATCAATCAACACATGAAAAATTTGGAGCTCAAATACATGTATCGGGAAAAAGGATACTTTTACACTGAGTTCTATTGTATTCAAGCATGTATCTTACGGTATTGATTGTTACATGCATGTGACTAAGAGCACGGGGTGTATCAGTGATTTGTGTTCCTATTATTTTTTGATAGTGAGATTAGTGTGGAATCCTCTTGTGTGTGACTATAAGGGAATGACAAAGGTATAGAAACTTACTACATAGTATAATTAGGGAAGAAATTCAAGCTATGGATGGATTTTAGAGTTTTTAAAAGGGAATTTAAGGTTAAGGGAACTTCTGCAGAGTTAAAACATTGTTCCCAACCTTAGAGATTTGAAGGATACTATAAAATGAGCATAAAATAATTAAATTTCATCTCTCGAGATCTGTCTCAATATTTAACCTTGTCTCTAAGGTTTCGTGGAGAGAATATAACCTCTATCTTGAGTTTAAAGCTGATAGAATGTTATAAAAATTTGTAGTAATGTTTGTGATATGGTCGTGAGGGTGATGCAAAAATAATAAAGTAATTTCATTTCAAATTTGAGGAGAAATCCTTGATAGAAATTTGGGGCGATCAGCAAGACGGTGAGAAGCAATTAAAAAGGAAAGTGGAGTTTAGATTACATCAAAGGAAGGGTTTAAAATATTATAAATAATATATAGAGGTTTGCAAAGTGTTAAAATTCCTTGAACTATTTATAAATACCTTGGAGAGCATTAAATTTTTGACAAAGCAATATTGGGATTTTAATAAGACTGAAACAGAACCAAAAACCCACAATTGTTTCTTGAACTAGATAAATGTCTGTCAATATTACTCATGGTGGGATTAAGTGACCTTTAGTAGGTGAGGGATGTGTAAACCAAGATAATGGAGACTTTAGAAAGCTTGAAAATCTCACTTTATCATTGGCCCGAACTTGAGAGGCTTGGGAAACATAGGTGAGTTGTAAAGGAAATGGTAGTTGTTCTAGAGTTGAATCAAATGACTTTTCCCACACTTGTATCTTGATGAAGGGTGATAAAAATCATCAGTAGTTTCCTCATAGGCCTTTTATATCACTCTATCTCATACCATTCTAATAATTGTGGTCTCAAGAAGCCAATAATCACAGTTTTAGAAAAATTAAACAAATTCCCCAAATCTTGTGCTTCCAATTGCCTAGGTAGATGAGGTAGGGTGAGTCGAGGATGATGGACATGTTTAAAGCATTGAGTGAGACCATTTGAACTCATATGAAATTTTATTATGATTTGGGATGTTTCTTAGTCTTGAGGAAAGGATTACATGTTTTTAAGAACTTAGATAGATTGAAGTTGTTTAGCTAAAATAGGTTTTTGAGTGTGTATAAAATTCCTAGATGCTCGCATCATGTACCAGAACTCCTCTACTCTTTATCAACAACTGAATGTAAATATCTATATAAATGAGCTAGAATGTAAGGTCCATGTTGGTATTCAAACTTTTACTGCATCTCAAATATGGAAGAGCTAAGATGTTTGAGATCACAATGGAACTATCTCCAAGTTGTGGGACCTTGTGCATTTGAGACAGATCTCGGGAAGGCAAGTTCCTTTATCTATTTCTACTACTACTCTTGTAGTGCTAAAAGGGTAAACTAAGCCAATAAATGCCAAAGGACCGAGGATAGAAGGATATCATGAAAATAAACTACATTAAAAGGTAATAACACTAGATAAAGAGGGTTGAAAACTTTCTATTATGAGTGGGAATGAAAAGGGAAAGAGTGAAAGGAGGAAAAACATGAGTATAACAAGCTGAAAATGCATTTACCAAATCATTCTCATGGAACACAACTAAATGAGGACTGCTGGGGGGCCGTGAAGTGGCACAACAAGCACGCAATGTAAAAGAAAAGGTAAGAAGAAGGAATGTAAACACATTAGGATAGATAATAGTCACAAAATAATTATTATATTACTTCCAAAAATTCATAGAGTTTTTCTGATGGCGAAAGAGGTCTACATCCACATGCATGATCCAAATCTAGAGGTATGTAACTCACAATACTGAGAAAATATGAAGTAATTAGCAAAATGTATAAGGATCTTAAGTATCCAAATTTAATATTGAGCCCAGCTCTTACATTTATAAATGAATTTGTGGAAGGATAAGAGAAGGAGGAAAACCTAAACTTGAAATACAACCACCAACAAAAAGCATTCAATGCCTTAAAATCCACCTACAAATTTTTGAATGCACTTCCCATGTCTTTTTGGCATGTGGAGAAGGAAGGAGGGTGAAACATATCAAATTGGGTGGTTGAAGCAATCAAATCTATTCATTAATTCCCAGAAATACATTTTCCCATTTCTCACCTACCGATCTACTAAGAATTTCAATTTGAATGTCTAGCCCTGTAGCCTACGTCAATAGCTATATGAAAAGTCTAGATGCCCACCCAATTAGAGATATGTAGAAAAATATACGTGTATCATAAGTTGTCAAATTCGTCACCACACACAAAACACATGGTGCGTATGGATTGAATGAAAGGATGGCCAACTATGTAGATTTTTTGTTGTTTTTTTCCACATTTCACTCATTGATTTATTTGAGGGTTTGGCACCCTATTGGCATGCATGGATTGGTTTTGTATGGCATACTCAAGCATATCGAGAGGATGATGTGGCATAGAAAGGTGTAGAGGAGGGTGTAAAGATATGTGCATGGAAGGAAAGGGAATGGGGATAAGGTAGAAGGAAAGTGTGCAATCTACACTTTGGGAGATGAGGCAAAATGGTGAGCAGAGAATGCATGATCAAGGTGTAACCATTATAAGATGATGCGAGTGCGTGAGAAGACTAGGGACTTGGCTGATTGAAGCAAGTGCAAAGTATGGGCATGGGGTGAATCCTGCTAGGAAGAATTTGGACATGAAAAGGATGTGAGTAAGAGAGGAGGGGAACAAGGAGGAAAAGGAAACTAAGGGAAGAAGGGAAATTGTGCAAGGGCGTGTGAGGAATCTGCAACCTAGGGAATGTGCCAAGTGAACATGAGCACGCGTAACTTTGTAATAAAGAGCTCGAGCTAGAATATGTATACAAGTTGTCCAAATAATTAGGTGAGTTATTTGGATAATAGTTTTGGCAACTTTTTGGGCCATATTCTGCTTAGATGAAAGAGATCGTAGCATCCTAGAGCATCCATTGGGCATGGATTCTATTATGTAATCATGAAATTTTTATTTGTAACTTTGAACAAATACCCTTGTAGTCACTTGAAGGATCATTTCTTGACTCTATTCTGAATCTTGGAAGCTACTAAAAAATTATCGGCATCCTGGAAGAAAATAGAAGAGTGCACATAGGAAGCATGTGAGAAGAAAGAAATATGTACAAAAAAATAATGTGCACATAATGCACTTAGAGGAATTAAAACTACTCTAATATATACATAATGATGGAGAAAACTTAATGTAAGGGTTTGAGATAGATCCCATTTCTGGGATTTGCAATGCACTCCACCAAGATGAGTTAGCTCGAAAGAGTTAGTCTCCTTACACAAGCCGATGATGTCCGGTCCACTCTAAAGTTCATCAAACTTTGAATGGCACCCTAGTTTATCTCTATCAACATCCCATTTTAAGACCAAATCCCCAACTTTGAAATCTTAAGTATAGCCTTTCTATCAAACCATTTGTTTTTTGATTTTTGATGTTGTCCCTAAGCTTGATCATGGTAGAGTTTCTTCATTCTTCAAGATCAACTAGCTCTGCCATTCGATTTCTCTTTTATTTTCTCCTTCAAATTCTAGTTTTGGGCAAGTGCCAATGAGTTCAAATCTACTATCAAAGGAAGGGTAGCCTCCTTTCCATAGATAATCTTGTAAGGTAAAGTTCATATTTCCTTTTTAACTTTGATTCTATCTACCCAGTGCGCATGATACCTTTGTATGCCACTATCTTTGGTTGATTTTCATTGTGTGCTTCATGATTCTGATCAAGTTCTTGTTTATTGACTCATCCAAACTGTTTCCTTATGGGTAATAGTTGGAAGAATTCTTCATATATATTCCCATATTTAGAGCCCAATCATTTATTTTGGTCCCAAGGAAGGATTTTGCATTATCAGAGATAATGGTTTGAGGAACGCCAAACCTTGTGACTATACCTTCGAGAAATTCAAGGATGACTGACTTAGTTGATTCCTTGAGTGTAATAACTTTTGTCTATTTGGTGAAATAGTCCGTAATTGTCAAGCACCCACTTATGTCTAGCGCTTGAAGGTGGATTGATCATGCATATGAAGTTGAGACCCCATTGCGTAAAAGGCTGATCCACTTGAATTGGTCGGAGGGGAAGTGTTGCCATTTTTTATTTCTTTCAAAGAAAGTGCATTCCTTACATTTTGTGACCCATTTGTGTGCATCTGCAAATAGGGTAGGCCAGAAGATTCCTTCCATTATGATCTTTATTGTTGTAGTTTTGGTAGAAAAGTGTCCACTAGAGAATCCATCATGAAATTATGCTAACACTTTTTCATTTTGTGCACCATTGATACATCTTAATAACATGCCATCAATATTTTTCTTGAAGAGAAGTCCATCAATAAAAACATAAGGGATAGATTGTAACCTTAGATGTCTTCTCTTTTCCTTGTTCAAACTAGGAGGGTATACGCCCTCAAAAATGAATGTGATCATGTCCTTCATCCAGTCACATGCACAAGATCTATTCTTCTCAAGTTCTACACACTGAGAAGACCTTCGTCAAGAAATAATGAAGTCTTAGATTCATTGTGCACATCTTCAACAATTTTCTTGCGAGTGTGCTACCTCTTACCGATTTTTGGAATTGATAGTCACATCATATTCCATGATTTTTTCACCCATCGTATTCTCTTTCACCGATTTCTGCCATGATGAAGTCTATAATAGAAGAGTGGGTGACTAACACCTTGATATTATTTGTGGTGAACATTTTGTTGAATTTATTGAGTGCGAGCATGATGGAAAAGACCTTCTTCTCCATGTGTTGTATCTTAATTCATAATCCTTAGATGTCCCATTGAAGAAATCCATTGGTTGTTCTAGCCCTTGTTCATTTTTTTGTGTTAGGACAACAACAACACTCGTATCAACGCCATAAGCATGAAGGATGGAGTCTTTTGAATAATCCAAGTTGATGAGTGTTGGCACACAAGAAATATCTTTCTCAATTCTTTTGAAGATTTCTCTTCCCTTTGTTGTCCATCTAAAAGCCATTTCCTTCTTGAGCATCAGGCTGATTGGCCTTACTAGTCCTACAAAGTTAGGGGCAAAGCACCTAACAAAATTGATGTTCTTGAGGAAGGATTTGTAGGTATTTTTGTGTTCTATAAGGGAAAGAGCCGGGATGTCTAAAATGTGCTCAGGATTAAGTGTAATTCCATCCTTTGAAACCACATGGCTCAAGAGCTTGCCTTGTGCCACAAAAAAATTTCACTTCTTGGGGTTAAGAGACACCCCATACTTTCTCCATATCTCAAATAATTTATCCAAGTGCATCATATGATATGTGCTCTACTTTGAGAAGACCATTATATCATTAAGGTAACCAAGATGAACTCATTGATGTAACCTTTGAAGGAAATGTCCATATCATCTTTGGAAAGTTGTACTTGTGTTTGATAGACCAAAGGGCATTTTATGATATTCATATGTTCCCCACTTGGTTGTACACATTGTTTTGATTTTATCCTCTTCCTTGACAAGAATCGATTAAAACCTAAATACCCATCTAACATTGAGATTCTTTGTGCACCAGCCCACTGATCGCAAAATCTGCTCCATTGAAGGAAAAGAATAATGATCCTTAAAAGATGCTTTGTTCAAATCTCGAAATCAACACAAAGTCGATTTCACCATTCTTCTTTCACACTAGAACTAGTTTCACGACCTAGGAGGAGTAATTGATGGGAAAAATAATCTTGGCCTCAATGAGTTTGGATAATTCCTTTCTCATGAATAGCTCTATCTTTGGATTGATTGGTCACTACTTTTTTTGTCGATGGGCTTGATACCGGGATCAAGGTTGATGGAGTGTTGAGAAACACTTGGATCAAAAAATTTGAGGTATTCATACTCCCATAAGAAGATATCACTATATTTATGACATAGAGAGATGAAGGCCTACTTTTCATAATGTGCACAAGTCTTCTTGAGCACCAACTCCTTTCCAAGCACAATAGTGTCGGGATTAGTCTTCTTATGTATTACATATATATTTTCTTCACCCTTGAACTCATCATCAGAAATAAACATTTGTTCTAAGGTGACCAGCCCTTTAAGAAACTTTCTTATCTTCAGCTGTATTACTTGGTCACCATAGTTTTCATGCAAGTCATCTTGCATGCTTAATGAGAAGTCAGCTTCATTTTGAATCAACTAGACAATCTCCGCATCACTGTCAAACACTTTCCAGCTGGTATTTTTTTGGAATGGATGGTCTAATCACCATCTTAATGTGTTGGGTGTTTCCTTTGAAAAAATCCTCGGCATGAGACAATGTGAACCGAAAAGTGCGGCCATTTGATCAACTTCTTTATTCATTTTGTGTGGTACTACTTACAAGTTTAGAGCATCAAAGCTCTCAAGAAAGTCCCAAAATATGTGGTTATAAGTTTTGAGAATCTTATTCTTTGCTAAGCACTTGTTGGTAACCTAATGGATAACCAAATCTATATCCCCAAATATTTATAGCACCTTAATGTCTTTTTCTTGGAAATGAGAAGGCCATGCACGGTGCTTGATATTTCATACTTTGGCACATTGTTAGAATATTCAAAAAGAATAATTTCTCATACCTAGGGGAAATGAGAACCACTCCTGCTCCCATGCCATTTTTGATTTTGACACCATCAAAATATAACTTCCATAGACTAGGTTCAACTTGATCTTTCTTGAGCATGTGTGGAAACATAGTTTCTTCTTCAAGAATTTAATAAGTACCAAGCCCAGTTTCATAAGCTTCTAGTTCTTTAGTATATGGATCAAATTTATGGTGCCTCTCCACCCATTCATCAAGTACTAGATCAGGAATATAATGTGGGATAGGATGCTCTTCAAGAATGAAAGCTTGTTCTTGGATTAATCGGTTGGCTTAGAGATGGGATGGGACATATGACTCTATATGATAGGAAGATATTGGCTCAGCTTGTATGGTAAACCAAGTACCATACCTTTTCTTAAGTAACATATGAGACCAATCCGAAGACAAGTAACCACCCACTTGAGCAGTGAAATCTCTTGATAAACATAGGGTAAGTAAATGAGGTAAGTCAATGAGTGACACATATTGAGTAATTGTTAAACTTAGACATGCATGAAGGGTCAACTCAAGATCCTTGATGACTCCTAAGGTAGTGACAGTTGATCTATCAATTTGTAGGACTCCTTTAGATAAGGGGATATACCTAAGACCTAAGACATCATCTATCTTCTTGGGCATAACAGAGGTACTAGTGCCTGATTCTATCATGTAGTTATGGACAAGATGTTTACCTATGATCAAGGACATATAGAAGGGTGGGGTTTTAACAACCGTACTTACTTTCTTCTCCTTTTCTTGGAAGGTGTTAGTAGAAGCATGCAGATTTTTATGGCTAAAACGGTGCCCAAGAGTTGTGCAGAGAGATTCATGCAACAGATCTCGCTAAGATGGAATAGTCAGGGAATCCCACATTGTGACATTTATATTCATCTTCTTCATCTGGTCAACAATTCTGAATGGAAGACTTGCTGACTTGTGTAATTGAATAACAACATCCCCTTTTTATTGTTCAGGCACGAAAGCAAGAGTTTTATCTAAAGCAGGATCTTGTCCTACCAAAGGAGGGGCGCACTTCACTTTAAGATCCTTGCATGGGGCCTCTTATGTAGGGACTTGAGAGCTCTTTCTAGATGCCTTGGGTCTTTTCTTTCTTGAGGGTCGGTCTATGTTCTTTAGGAGTTTGACTTGTGTGCCTGATTCCAACATTCTCTTCTTATATCTTGTGTTGTCCATAACTTGGGCACATAGTCTACTTGTATCATCTTCTGCTTGGTTGATTTCATGTAATTCCTCAACGCCAAAGAACATTAAATTTTCCTTTGTAGGAACTTCTGGTCTTCCTTGGTTTTCTACTTCAGAGGAACTTGTTGAAGGCTTGCTTGCAGTTAAAGAATTCTAGATCATGTAGGCTTAGGCACATGTAGTATTAACACAGTTGATATTGACCATGGGGCATATTACAAGGGAAGCACCATTCTGACTCCTATGCCAAATTATTTTGAACTGGAAAAAGTTCCTAAATGCAGACTTGGAGTCTTTGGAAGAGAGGGTGCGGGAGGAATGACTTGTAAGGGTAGATGCATATTAGCATGCCATCTATAATTTTTTGGTTGGGCACGTATATTTGGTTTCCATATTGATTCCGCCAAGGATGATTTTTGGATATGCACCTGATTAGAATTGCCTCTATAGGCTTACGCTGTTGCTTTTCTAATGATATGACTTTGTTTGATAAATTTCTAATTAGAGCCTTTAATTCTTCATCCTCTTTTTTTTGCACTAGGGAGTAGGATGTAGATGCAACTGGTTGCATGCTTTATTCA
Organism: Taxus wallichiana var. yunnanensis; assembly: GCA_018340775.1. Taxonomy (NCBI): domain Eukaryota; kingdom Viridiplantae; phylum Streptophyta; class Pinopsida; order Cupressales; family Taxaceae; genus Taxus; species Taxus wallichiana. Next base: position 542,916,554 of record CM031237.1, on the reverse strand, counting down.
GGAATAGGAATAGGGGCCACAAAAGGTTGAGGTGCTTGTGAAATTTCTAGGAATAAGGGCATAGGTGGTCTAGGAGCTATCTTTCCCACTTGAATAAGACTATTTTCTACCCTTACTGCAATATTATAAGTAGTTGGTAAGGTCCTACCTCCCATGGATTGAATCATGACTGAGATATTGTTGTTCAAAGCACCTTTAGATAATACAGAAAAGCATGTTGGGCTGTAGGTCTTACCACAAGAGGGATTCTATCCCAAGTCTTCTAAAATATGATGTTGAAATCATTCATCTACTCATTGGGTGCCCTTCTTGTTGTTGTTAATTGCTCCACCAAAGATAGGTGATATAACTTATCTTCAAAGTAATTTCCAAGATTTGTTACAATCTCATCTTAGGTGGTAATAGATCCAAGTCTCAAGCCTCGGTACCATTGAAGCACTTTACCTTTGAAAGAGGTTGTAAGTAGCCTAACTGCTACATCATCATGTGTGATCAGGTAGAGAAAATATACATTTGCTACATCCTAAATATGCTCTGAGGGTGACTTGATTCTCACCAAGTAAAGTATGGAATACTTTTGAGTGCACCATTTGACATATCATGTTGAATGACCGAGAACAAAGGACTTCCTCTAGCAAAGTTAGCAAAGTTCCTTAATGGAGGAGGTGGTTGGTGCACCATAGCATAGCACGCTTGTTGTCTATTATGACGGGGAAGTTGAATGGGTGCAAGGCACTGGAGCTAGAGATGTACACATGGGCCTTCTCAAATGAATTCTTCTTAGGGATATCTAGAGGTACTTAAAATAATCTTCATCTATTGTACTTCTTCTTGTATGCACTCTTCTCATGAAAGGTGCTCAAGGCTACTAAAACAAAGATATGTAATTTTGGGAGATGCTAGATGTGTTGAAATGAGCCTCCAAAGGCTGAAATACTAAGTCCACACACCAGAACTTAGCAATATGAAATTTAAGCTTTCATTTCTCATCCCACCAAGCGTGCCAAAAACTATTGGTCTTCAAAATTACACCCATGTCTCAAATCTGGAAGATCCAAGCTATTTGAGATCACAATGGAACCATATCCAAGTTGTGGGACCTTGTGCACTTGATATGGATCTCGGAGAAGGTCGGTTCCTCTATCTATTTCTACTACTACTACTACTCCTAGTGTTGAAAGGGGAAATTAAGCCAATAAATTCCAAGGGACAAGGGATATAAGGATATCATGAAAATAAACTACACTAAAAGGTGATAGCACTAGATAAATAAGGTTGAACACTATTTTTATGAGCAAGAATGAAAAGGGAACACGTGAAGAGAAGGCATGAGTAACACACGGCTGAAAACACATTTACCGAGATCATCTCATGAAATACAACTAAATGATGAGCTGCAAGGGACGTGAAGTGGCACAACAAGCATGCAATGCAAAATAAAAGGAAAGAAGAAGGAATGAAAATGTGTTATGACAGAGAATATTCACAAAACTATGATTCTATTACTTCCATAAATACACGAGTTGTTACAAGGGTGAAAGAGTCTAATATCACATGCATGAGCTAGATCTAGAGGTTTGTAACTCATAATGTAAAAAATATGAATTCCTTAGAAAATTCATAACGATCAGAGTATCAAATGTTAATAATGAGCCTAGCTCTTAAATTTATAGATGAATCTGTGGAAGGAGAAGAGAAGGAGGGAAAAACTGAATTTGAAATACAACCACCAACAAGAAGCATTCAATGCCTATAAATCCACTTGAAATTTTTTTGAATTCACTTCCCCGGGTCTATTTGGCATGTTGGAGAAGGAAGGAGGGAGGATCAAATCAAATCAGGTGGTTAAAGAAATCAGATCTATTCATTAATTCCTAGAAAGACATTTTCCCATTTCTCACCTACCTAAGTCTGCCAAAAATTTAAATTTGAATGTTTGGCATTGTAAGCCTACATTAGCAGCTATCTAACAAGTCAAGGAATATGTCAATTAGATCTCTGTAGAAAAATATATGGTTGTAAAAAAATTTAGAGTTGTTGTCACACTCTAAACACATGGCATGTGCAGATCGGTTGAAAGGATGACTAACTATGTAAATGTTTTTTATTTCTTCCACATGTCACTCATTGATTTTTGTAAGGATTCGGCACCCTTTTTGCACTTATAGTTTTCTTAAGATAGAATATAGGATATATATCTTGTTCATTATTTATAAATATTTTGTTATCTATTTTTTGACTAATCCTATTGATTATTTGGGAAAAGATGCAAAGTCTTGTGTATGCAGGCCATAAAGGAAAGATAATGCTAGTATTGGGAAAAGTGGAATTGATCATGAACAATACATTTAAAATTAGATATGATTTCATATTCAGATTCCTCTCAAAAAATTATGCAAGTTCAAAAAAAGAATCATCTCAATCCTGAGGTCGCATGCAAAAGTTATAGTTGTTTTAAGTTAGTTGTGAAACTCACAGAGTTAGTTCTGAACTCACAGAGTTAGTTCTAAAACTTGCAGGTTTAGTTTTCGAAACTCACTGATTTAGTTCTAAAACTTGTATCAATTGAATGATAGTTAGTTTTGGAACTTTTAATTCATGGAAAAATCAGATTTAGTTCCGAACTTGCAGATTTAGTTCGGAACTTGCATAAAAGGAATGACAACTTTAGTTCGGAACTTGCATCAACATGGAATGAGTTTTTGAGGGATTGTGAAAACTTAGAGATTCCAATGGGAAATGAGAGAGATTTTTTTTTCATAGAAATGTGTTTAACAAAAACCTCATTCATATTTTCTACAAGTTTTACCAATGAAGAGAGATCTAACTTTTAGTGAGTGCAAGTCGAGGAAAAGTGTATCAGACGAGCACTAAAAGTTCCATAAACAAAAATAGAAAAGTCAAATGGAAAATATGAGAGAGGTTTTTTTTCATAGAAATGTGTTTAACAAAAACCTCATTCATATTTGTTATAGGTTTTACCAATGAAGAGAGATCTAACTTTTAGTGAGCTGTAGTCCGAGAAAAGTGTATCAGACGAGCACTAAAAGTTCCATAAACAGAAAATAGAAAATTCAAATGGAAAATATGAGAGAGGTTTTTGTTCATAGAAATGTGTTTAACAAAAACCTCATTCATATTTTCTACAGGTTTTACCAATCAAGATAAATCTAACTTTTAGTGAACTACAATCCGAGGAAAAAGCGTATTTGACAAGCGTCAAAAGTTCCACAATCAAAAACAACAAAGTCAAATGGAAAATCGAGAAAGGTATTTGGTCAAAATCATATTTTGAGGAAAATCCTCCTTCCAATAATGTAGAGGAATAAAATCATTATGATTCTTGTTACCAAAAAGCAAGGAGAAGATTTGGGAGCAAATCTTCCTAAAATAAGTGAGATAAGATTTGACTTCAATAATATATCTCTCCATATTTTGTGGAGATGGAGATCTTAGTTGTTAGGATTGGAATAAAGATAAGATCAGATTGTATTTCCTAAAATAAGGAGTTGGTTGGATGCATGAATTATAAATGCAACCTTCCACACTTAGATATGTAATGCTTTTCTCCAAAGAAATAAAGATCTATTCTTTCCTCTCAAATATTTTGTAGTTTTAAGATCTCAGAAGTATGATTTAAATCCTCTTCCAAGGAATGAGTTGGCCACTCATTCCAAGGAAGATGGATCTATGTATTTATGTTTATGTTTATTCATTTGTCTTTAATTCATTCTGTTGTATTGTTTTTATCTTTGTATTGTGAAAATTCAATCTATTGTAAACCCGTGTGTTTCATTCAATTATGTTTATTTTTAATTCAACAATTTCATTTATGCAAGTGTGCCTTTTAATTCATGCAAGTGTGTTTCTTTCATGCAAATTTCATTTATGCAAGTGTGATTTCCTTCATCAAATGTGTTTCTTTCATGTAAATTTCATTTATGCAAGTGTGTCTTTTAATTCATGCAAGTGTGTTTCTTTCATGCAAACTTTATTTCTACAAGTGTGCCTTTCAATTTCCAAGTGTGATTTATTTTATGCAAGTTTGGTTTGTGTTTAAAGGAGTTACTTTCCAAGATTTTCTTCTCTTAATGCATACAACCTTTGGACACCAACCCAGATTGACATTATTAATGGTGAGGATTGATGACCCTCATCATTTTGGCACCATTTTTTCGGGGACATGGTGTTATTAGGAGATTCAGAGTTCTCTAAAAGAATATTCTAGTGACAGTAGAATACCTTTTAGCAATTTTATGATGACAGAAGAATTTGGTAAGTAGTTTCTTTAGACTTTTATTTCCTACAAGTAGATTAAAATTTCATTTATGTAATTAGGAATATTAGATTGTAAATATCCCCACAAACTAACTTTGTGTATAAGAAAAATGAATGTGATGTTTGATCAAGAAGGTATAATGGTATGAACAAATAATTCAGATCTAAAAATGGTAGAATATGATATTGAATCTGGAAGTAGATCTAGTTGATGAAATATCATATGCCATTTTGATAACCACCACCATTTCCCCTTGTATCAACTAACAACTCAGTGATCTTATTACACATAACCTTAGTCAAAAACTGGCTTATCCAGTTTGTAATAATGAAGTGGTAGCATTTCTAATTAACTCCATCCATATTTAGGATTTCATTAGAGCCAAAATAAAAACCCACTCATAATAAATCCACCCATCCAAATTAGTTTTTCATCCCATAATAAAATTCAATCCCTGAACCATATCCATTAGAAAAATTTGTTTCATGTCTTTCAATTTCTTCATTTTTGTATATGTTTGTATAACGTTAAGAAGCAATTATGGTGAATATCAAGGAAAGAAATTTTTACGTACTAACATCTGAGGACTAGATCTATAGGAATTTCTAGAGTTGTTCTTGATATCAAGCATGTAGATTTTGGAGCACCAACAGTATCAACCAAGGAGCATGCAGATTTTGGAGGGACCCATGGATACCTTCACTTTCTCTTTTAACAACTCTCCATCTCTTGAGATCACTAGTCCGGGCTTTGAAGATTACTATGGTGATTTTGATATTGCACAATTCAAGATGGGCTTTGAAGACCTAAAATTGTCTACACAATTTTTGGAATCTTCTTGGAGTTACCAAGTATGCAAAAAGGTTTTTATGAGATCTCAGACATTGCTTCCTATTTTACACAAGTTGTACTTTGATGAATATAGTCTGATGATGGATCAAATTTTTCTCTAATCCTTCTCATGCTATCATTTTAGCAAAAAAAAAAAAAAAAAAAAAAAAAAAAAAAAATATTTGATTGGAAAACTAGCTTCTTTCAGCCAAAAAAAGGTAAAAAAAAAATGGAAAAAAATTTGATTGAAAAACCTTGATTTGCTAGCCAATCAAAGGCAAAAAAAAACTTTGATTGGAAAACCAGCTTGTTGGCCAATCAAAGGAAAAAAGGAGGGTGGCTCTTCTTCAAAAGAAATCAATTATTACCTAGTGGCTTTCTTCTCAACACTATTTGACCATGTTAACAATAGGATGACAAAGACAACTAGAGGTATGATCAAGTTATTTTGTTCTACTATTTTATTTTTAAGCTTTCTTGTAAGTTTTTTTATTACAGCTAGATCCACTTTTAAAGATTTCCAAGGAAGGCAAGATAAAATTCATATCTCCCTACTTATATGAAAAATATGTGCACCTTTTTGCAATCAAACTTTTTTGAGTCTAATTTATGGGCAGCCATAAATAAACAACATGCATGAGGACATGCATGAGTTTAGGTGTGGAGAGAAAGGAGCTATGCATTTTGATTTTAAATATGAGAGCTAGAAGGAGATCCACACAAGAATTTTGATTTTAAAAAGAGATCAAAAAAGTAAGATCCACACAAGAACCCATTGTAAAATAAAAGAAATCAAAAAAAAAAGGAACAAAGAGATCCACATAAGAACCTGTTGTAAAATAAAAGAAGATCAAAAGGAGCAGAAGGAGATCCACACAAGAACCTGTTGTAAAAAAAGAATATCAAAAGCAACAGAAGGAGATCCACACAAGAACCTGTTAAAAAAAAAAAAAAAAAAATCAGAAGGAAAAAGAACCTGTTGTAAAAGAAAGAAGGAGATCCACACAAGAACCTATTATAAAAGAAAGAAATCAAAAAGCAAGAAGGAGATCCACACAAGAACCTATTGTAAAAGAAAGAAATCAAAATTAGCAAGAAGGAGATCCACACAAGAACTTGTTGTAAAAGAAAGAATATCAAAAGCAACAGAAGGAGATCCACACAAGAACCTGTTGTAAAAGAAAGAAATCAAAAGCAGCAGAAGGAGATCCACAAGAATGTGTCCTCAATATGAGAGAAGAATCTAAGAAGAGGAGATAATAATGTAATGCATGAGGACATGCATAAGATTAAGTGTGGGGCAATGATGAGGCCATAAATTGGCCATAAATTACCATTATTTTGTCCTTCCAAGTTACCTTTGAAAGTGGATTTAAATGTAATCTAGGAACTTATAGTTTTCTTAAGATAGAATATAGGATATATATCTTGTTCATTCTTTAGAAATATTTTGTTATCTATTTTTTGACTAATCCTATTGATTATTTGGGAAAAGATGCAAAGTCTTGTGTATGCAGGCCATAAAGGAAAGATAATGCTAGTATTGGGAAAAGTGGAATTGATCATGAATATACATTTAAAATCAGATCTGATTTCATATTTAGATTCCTCTCAAAAAATTATGCAAGTTAAAAAAAATAATCATCTCAATCCGAGGTCACATGCAAAAGTTATAGTTATTTTAAGTTAGTTGTGGAACTCGCAGAGTTAGTTGAAGTTCAGTTCTCGAAGTTAGTTCACAGAGTTAGTTCAAACTTGCAGGTTTAGTTTAAAACTCATAGATTTAGTTCCAAAACTTGTATCAATTGAATGAAAGTTATTTTAGAACTTTTAATTCATTGGAAAAAATTTATGGAAAATTTAAAGTTTTTAGAACTTGTAGATTTAGTTGGAACTTGCATAAAAGGAATGATAACTTTAGTTTCTGAGGAACTTGCATCAACGGAATGATATTTTTGAGGGATTGTGAAAACTTAGAGATTCCAATGGGAAATATGAGAGAGGTTTTTGTTCATAAATTTTTTAACAAAAACCTCATTCATATTTTCTACAGGTTTTACCAATGAAGAGAGATCTAACTTTTAGTGAGTTGCAAGTCCGAGGAAAAGTGTATCAGATGAGCACTAAAAGTTCCATAAAAAAATAGAAAAGTCAAATGGAAAATATGAGAGAGGTTTTTTTTTCATAGAAATGTTTTAACAAAAAATTCATTCAGATTTGTTACAAGGTTTTACCAATGAAGAGAGATCTAACTTTTAGTGAGTTGCATTCCGAGGAAACGTGTATCAGACGAGCACTAAAAGTTCCATAAAAAAAAAAAAAATTCAAATGGAAAATGAGAGAGAGTTTTTGTTCATAGAAATGTGTTTAAAAAAAATCATTCATATTTTCTACAGGTTTTACCAATCAAGAGAAATCTAACTTTTAGTGAACTGTAGTCCGAGGAAAAAGCGTATTTGACAAGCGTCAAAAGTTCCACAATCAAAAACAACAAAGTCAAATGGAAAATCTAGAGAAAGGTATTTGGTCAAAATCATATTTTGAGGAAAATCCTCCTTCCAATAATGTAGAGGAATAAAATCATTATGATTCTTGTTACCGAAAAGAAAGGAGAAGATTTGGGAGCAAATCTTCCTAAAATAAGTGAGATAAGATTTGACTTCAATAATATATCTCTCCATATTTTGTGGAGATGGAGATCTTAGTTGTTAGGATTGGAATAAAGATAAGATCAGATTGTATTTCCTAAAATAAGGAGTTGGTTGGATGCATGAATTATAAATGCAACCTTCCACACTTAGATATGTAATGCTTTTCTCCAAAGAAATAAAGATCTATTCTTTCCTCTCAAATATTTTGTAGTTTTAAGATCTCAGAAGTATGATTTAAATCCTCTTCCAAGGAATGAGCTGGCCACTCATTCCAAGGAAGATGGATCTATGTATTTATGTTTATGTTTATTCATTTGTCTTTAATTCATTTTGTTGTATTATTTTTTTATCTTTGTATTGTGAAAATTCAATCTATTGTAAACTGCAGGTGTTTCATTCAATTGTGTTTATTTTTAATTCAACAATTTCATTTATGCAAGTGTGCCTTTTAATTCATGCAAGTGTGTTTCTTTCATGTAAATTTCATTTATGCAAGTGTGCCTTTTAATTCATGCAAGTGTGTTTCTTTCATGTAAATTTCATTTATGCAAGTGTGCCTTTTAATTCATGCAAACTTTATTTCTGCAAGTGTGCCTTTCAATTTTCTGCAAGTGTGATTTATTTTATGCAAGTTTGGTTTGTGTATAAAGGAGTTACTTTCTAATATTTTTCCTCTCGTACATCTAACACATATAATCTCTCCTATAATACATTAAAACACATTTTTAAATCCTTAGCCATTTTCAATTCTTCATTTACATCCCTAACTTTCTTCTACATCTTGTTAAATATGTTAGCGCACCTATTCATATGCTAGCATGTATACTTGTATGGTAATGCATCCACGCTAGTGCGTCTACTTACACACTAGTGCATCTACACTAGCGCATATAATATGTTACACTCATGATCTTACTTATATGTTAGCACATTTAAGATGTCGGTGCACTTATCGCTTCACGCTCCTACACATACATGCACACTAACACATACACTAGTACACTAGTGTACATCATAAGTTACGCTAGTGCACACACTTTCGCTAGTTCCATTTTCTAATTTTCTCCTACTTCTAAAAATAATTTAATGCACTTAAAAGTATTTTTTTGGGTTACATAATGCACCACCCTTATCTGTTGTTATTCCAAACTCTCAAACGTGATCCACATGATGTTTATGCTGAGAATGAAAAAGTAATTTCTCTCCAAAATCAAAGCAAAAATATCACCCAAGGGGAAAATGAACTCTAATAGCCAAAATGAACTATGATATTTGAAACCCCTGCCACCTATATACTTATACCCTCCTCCTAACCCTAATTCTTCCATTTTGGCCTCAAAGGTCAATTCACTAAATTTCTTAGTGGTTTCTATCACACCTTATTTTTACTTCTTCTCTCTCCTATTGAGCTCTTATCCACCACTTCATGACATCACCCACCCGCTTGAGGGGCATTCCCTCATTACTTAATACATATTTTTGGGGCTTCTAAATACTTCACTTTGGGAAAATCAGGGTATCACTAACACTTCATTATTATTTGTTCCACTATTTTACACACGTCTACTATCTTTAAAGCACTATTACTCCATAATAACACTTTAAAGAGGGGAAAATGTAGACACCCCCAGATCCACTCGTTTTATACTGTTTACTATCTTTAAAGAGTCATTACTCCATAATAACACTTTAAAGAGGGAAAATGTAGACACCCCATATTACCGCTACGCATTATAAATTTTCAAAATCCCATGTTATGAATAAAACTTAGCTTAATTCATCATTTGTTGATATTTGAATAAATGTAATAATTTAAAGTATTTAATTAAATACTTTAAACTTATGTCAATAGATATTAGTTATCCTTAGTTTTTAGTTAACTAAGTGATAGTGTTATCATCCCAATGTTTGTGGGATCATGTTCTATATTTTACATATTTTGTTCCCAGATGATTTCCATGAGGGGCAATAGGGGCAATTAGGGGCAATATGCTATTTCTACATATTTTCTCAAATTAGATGATTTGTTTCCATATATTGTGGATGAGATAGAAGTTGTCCAATATCTATAAATATTGCAGCTCTCTCATTTGTCTATAATGCTTGATTTTGATATTAATAAAATACACAAGCACGTCTTGTTTATGTGCAAAGCTTCTATGTCAATATTGTTTTCAAGTATTCGATATCATATCGAGAGAAGTGTAGGAAGGTGTATGGAAGTTTAGGGAGATCTAGAGAAATTAAAAGCTAGGAGCCATAGATGTCTCCAGCCATTTCATAGCCCCTACTCAGCTCCACACCTTGAATCATGATTGATTTGCAGTTGAAGAACACTTGGAGTGCAATCACGGGACTTCTGAGACTTGGATGTTAATCATTTGTAAAAGGTGACATCGTTTCATTCTCGGTATTTAAAAAAATTACTTGTGCGTGAATTTTTTTTAACAAAAATTTGGAAGCATTTAAATATATATATATATAATATTTTTGATCTGTGGGTACCCAATATTTTCAAGCTCCCCACATTACTTGTTCTTCCTCTTCTCTATGTTTTTAGCATTTTAAAAAAGGAGATCCAATCAAACGTGGAAGGTTCTCTGTGAACCTGTATCTACTAGAGGAGTGGAAGCTGTATATTTGAATGATCTACAACATGCCTGCATCCAAAACGAAGACTACAAATTACACGGGAGAAGATTTACAACTTTGTAATAAAAAGAGCTATGCTAGAAGAAGGAAGAACAAGATGCCTCCAAGCAAAAGAAATACATGTGTACAAAGAGAAACAATAAAATAAAAGTGCGGCCAAGGGTTATTATAACACATATGAAAAGGTTGAAGCTAGTTGCACCCTAAAATGCGATGCACGCATGCATGTAAGTCGTTAGCTACGTTCGGTTTTTAAAAATTCCTTTTTAAAAAAAAATCTATTTTGGACATAGTGAAAAAAATTAGAAGGCAAAAAAATTCCATTTTTGGAAAGGGGCCGGAAAGATATTAAAATTGTAATTTAAAAAAGGCATAACTTTCAACTGGTACCTCGGATTGAGGTGCCGTTTTTTTTTTTTTTAAAGTGTGTGTTTTTGTGAGCTCTACATTTTGGTCTAGTTTTTAATCAAATTTGGAAAAGATTTATCTTGTAAAAATTGCAAAAATAAGATTTTTGTATTTGAAAAGAGACCAAAGAGTCCAAAAAAATTATTTTTTTCAAATCGGCCAAGAGTGCCATTTTATTTTTGCAAATTGGCCACAGAGCCAAATTTGTAACATGGCCAATAGTGCCAAAAATTCATTGTACATGGCCAAAAAGGAGCCCAAAATAAATAAAATAATATTTTTTGGGGGTGTGTATGCTTTAAGGGGGAAATTGTTCAATTCTTCTTTCATTATTCAGTTTTCACAATGGCCACAATTACGGCACCAAAGTTATTTTTTCTAGATTCTCAACTTTTACGTTTTGATAATTATCCAACATGGAAAACAAAAATTCATGCACAACTTGATTTTGAAAATCTATGGACCATTGTTTCTGGTACATTAACAAGATCTACAATGATGTTACACAACAAGCTACATTTGATCGTGCAAATAAAAAAGCAAATTTAATAATCTTGTTTAGTGTTTTAGATGAGGTACAACCTCATATTTGTGAGTCCACAACAACAAAAGAATCTTGGGACAAGTTGAAAATGGTATATGAGTCAAAAAATAAGAACACAATACTTCATCTCCAAAGTCAACTATTAAACTTGAAAATGCAACCAACTGAGAAAGTTGAAATGTTTTTTAGAAGAGTGGCAACTTTGCATGCACCACTTAAAGCTTTAGAAGAAGAAGTAACTGACACATCACTTGTGCCTATAGTATTGAGAGCTCTTCCTCCTTCTTATAGGATTTTTGTGACCATGTTAAACATAACTAGTCAAACAACTTTTGAAGAGTTAGTGAATATGATCCAACTAGAAGAAACTATTCACTCAACTATTGAAACTAAAGAGTAGGCACTTGCTTCTAATCAAAAAGGGAAAAAATAGGTGAAGTCTAGTAAAAAACCTCAAAATTAAGGTAATCTCAACAAGGCCAAAAATACTAACAAAAATGTCTTATTTGTGGTGAAAAGGACATGAGTTAAAAAATTGTTAGTACAACACATTCCAACAAGGATCATCAAGTGGTAAAAAGACTAATTACAAAAAAAAAAATCGGGCCAATAATAGAGTAAACAGGACAAAATTATCAAAAGTGGAAGAAGAAACCAACTCAACAAGGAAATGTAGCCGAGCAAGAAGATCAATTTGATGATGATGACTTCCTATATTTTGCACAGTCAAATGAAGTATCCAATTCTATAAATGAAATTTGGTATGTCGACTGGGTGCAACTCACACACACATGAAAGAAAGAAAGATTGGTTCTTCACAATGAGTAAACACCCACCAAAAATCATGTCTCTTTGGGTGATGATACATCATACAGTGTTGAAGGCATTGGTTCCATTTCACTACCACTTGGGAAACATAATTGTAAAATTACAGATGTTCTTTATTTCCCGGGTTTAATAAAAAAATTGTTATCTGTGAGTCAATTATTAGATCACAATCTCAAAATTGAATTTTATTGTAAAGGTGGTAAAAATATGTGCCTAATTCGAGATAAGTCACGAAGCTCAAAAATTGTTGTAAAAGCTTCGAATGTTGGAAGAATGTTTTAGATGGATTTTGTTCAACGAAATGATCAAGCACTTTTAGCCAAAAACATCATCAACTCAACTATGCCATCGAAGACTTGGACATGTGAGTTTTGGCTATCTTGACACACTTCATCGATATGACATGGTTAGGGGTTTACCACCTCTAAAAAAGGGTACAGATAAATGTCAACATTTTTTGGTAGGAAAATAAAATAGAGCACCATTCAAACATAGTACATTTTGAGCTAAGGAAAAACTTGACTTGGTGCATATCAATTTGTGTGACCAATAAGACCTAGCCACTTTGGGTTTCAATATTTCATGCTCTTTGTTGATGATTTTTCAAGAAAATGTGGATATACTATCTTTCTACAAAATACCAAGCTTTTGAAACTTTCAAGAAGTTTAAAGCCCTTGTTGAAACAGAGTCTGGTAGGAAAATAAAAACACTCCACTTAGATCGAGGGGGAGAATACACCAGCAATGAGTTCAATTATTTTTGAAAACACATGGCATTCATTGTCAAATGGATCCTCCTCACACACCACAACAAAATTGTGTTTTTGAAAGGAAAATTGTACTATCATGTATATGGTGTGATGTATGATTGATGATGTAGGTTTATCAAAAACATTTTGGGCCAAGAAGCTAAAATAAAATGAAGCAGTGTATTTACTAAACAGAGTTCCCACTACATCTCTTGATGGAGTAACACCACATGAATCATGGTCAGGGCATAAGCCATCTATTTCACACCTTATAGTTTTTGGATGTAAAGAAAGTATGCAAATTCCTAAGAAATAAAGAACTAAGATTGATATGAAATCAGAAAAACTTATCTTCTTGGGATACAATGATGAAGCACTTGGCTATAGACTTATGAATCCAAAAACAAGAAGGGTATACACTAGTCGGGATGTTGAGTTCTTTGAGAAGAAAGAAGAATATTCTCCTTCCATACACTCACATGATGAAAAAATCATCCCTACAGTAAAAACAAAGGATGGTAATCACTTTGATGATGAAAGTGATGATGGGGAAGATAATGAAATTCAACCTCCCACAGGAACCACAAAAAGTATGCCTAAATGGTATACAAGTATGATTAGAGATGCAAAATTGGATAGTGTCCCCGACACATCTACCACTAGAATGAGGACTCGCAAAGATGGCTCGAAATGAGGTCAATTTGGCCTTAATGAGTAAATTTGTTGAAACTATTGAGCCATCCTCAGTTTCAGAATCCCTACAATCTAAACCTTGGAAAGATGCTATGGATGCAAAATATAAGTCACTTATGAAAAATAATACATGGCAACTTATAGATCTTCCACTAGGTAAAAATTTGATTGGATGCAGATGGATCTTCAAAACAAAGTACAAAGCAGATGGAAAAATTGATAAACATAAGGCTAGACTAGTTGCTAAGGGATATGCTCAAAAAGAAGGCATTGATTATGAGGAGACTTTTGCTCCCATGACTAAGATAAAAATTTCAAGTTAATATTCGCTCTAGCTGCACAATTTGGTTGGAAAATACACCAAATGGATGTGAAAAGTGCCTTTCTTAATGGTGATTTACAAGAAGAATTTTACATGACTCAACCAGAAGGTTTTGTCATACTAGGTAAAGAGGAAAAGGTATGTAAACTAATAAAATCACTATATGGTCTAAAGCAGTCTCCCAGGGCATGGTACATAAAAATCGATGAGCATCTCATTCAACATGGATTTAACAGGAGTCCATACGATCCTAATCTCTATCTCAAAAATCAAGGGGGGGAGATAGTGATCGTTTGTAGTATATGTCGATGATCTAGTCATCACTGAAGGATCTATGAGGATGATTGATTCAACAAATAAATATCTAACATGATCATTCGACATGACCGATCTTAGGCTTCTGCATTATTTTCTTGGACTTGAAGTTTGGCAAAGAGAAAATCATATCTTTGTGTCATAATTGAAATATACCAAGACAACGCTCGATAAATTCAATATGATGGATTGTAAGCCATTTTCCACACCTATGGAGACAAGACTTCAACTATCTTAAATAGATCCATCACCACAAGTAAATGAAACTCTCTATTGGAAATTGATCGAGAGTCTCATCTACTTGACTTACACTAGGCCGATATCAGCTATGCAGTCAGCTATCTTTCACGGTTCATGCAAGAACCAAGGGTTTCTCACTGGAAAAAGAAAGGGATACTAAGGTACATCAGAGGAACTATGGACTATGGCCTAGAATACAAGAAGAATAATAACTTCTTCTTGACAAGATATTCAGATTCAGATCATGTAGGAAACATAGATGATAGAAAATCCACTTCAAGATTTGTATTCTTTTTGGGATCTGGACCGATATCATGGGGGAGTAAGAAGCAGACTTGTGTTTCAAGATCCTCCATAGAATTAGAATATCGTGTAGCAGGTGGAGTTGTTTGTGAAGTGATATGGCTCCGACGTATACTTGAAGGATTGGGAATACCACAGAAAGATCCAACTATCCTACATGTTGATAACGAAGGAGTAGTAAAACTTATTCGGAATCTAGTTTTCATGAGCGCACCAAACACATTAAGATACGGGTATATTTCATTCGCAAACATTTTTATAAAAACAACATCCATCTCCAATATTGCCCAACAGATATGCAATGTGCAGATGTCTTCACAAAGTCACTTGCTCAAGGTAAATTTGAGGGTTTTAGAGAATTTATCTCCTGTTCATTTGAGACCATGTTAAATTAAGGGGGAATGTTATGAATAAAACTTAGCTTAATTCATCATTTTTGATATTTGAATAAATGTAATAAGTTAAATTATTTAATTAAATACTTTAAACTTATGTCAATATATATTAGTTGTCCTTAGTTGTTAATTAAGTAATAGTGTTATCATCCCAATGTTTGTAAGATCATGTTCTATCTTTTACATATTTTGTTCCCTGGATGATTTCCATGAGGGTCAATAGGGGTAGTTAGGGGCAATATGCTATTTCTACATATTTTCTAAGATTAGATTATTTGTTTCCATATATTTTGGATGAGATAGAAGTTGTCCATTATCTATAAATATTACAACTCTCTCATTTGTCTGTAATGCTTGATTTTGATATTAATAAAATACACAAGCACCGTCTTTCTTGTTTCATGCAAATCTTCTATCTCAATATTTTTTCAAGTATTCCTTGTCAAGATCCCACTACACCCATTATCATTCTCTAAGATTAATTTAATTAATTATATTTACACCTTATCACCCCCTTTATCTTAATTTTATCAGCTAATTTAATATAAAATTAATTAAATAAATAAATCCAAATGTCCACATTCATATTTAGATAAATTAAATAATCCTCATATCCCATTCATCTCCTCAAATCAAGATTGACTAAATTCATGAATAAAGCAAAAATCATTATTATAATCAAGAGGATGTGTTCAAATTGACTCAAATCATGCATTTGAGTTAACTAAAGCTATCTTCTAAGTCATGACAATCCAAAATCAATCCACCTTCTTCTAAAAGCCAACTATTCACAACACTTTTTGGGTGAATAAAATAACAGATATGAAATTAAAAATCAAAAACATGTGCAACCCCTTGTTAACTCAGCCATGACTCACTCATGCAAATCTAGAACAATAGTTTGACTACTCAATCAATTTAGAAACTCAATTAAATAGCTCAGTCATGTTTAGTTATCTCCAATCAACTCAATCTAAACTTATCTTGTTTGAATTCCTATTCCTCAACTATAAATTAATGATCCTTCCTTTGAAAATCATCCACCAAAAGCTTGAGAGCTCATGGTGCTATTTTGTGAAATAATTTGGTGAATCAAATCAAATTTTCATACTATTGTGCTTCCTAAATCATGTCAAAATCACATCCTCATGCTCATGGATTAGTTATCTTCCATTCAGAGTACTTGGAGTATCCAAAAATCAACCATATCTCACAATCAAATAGATCCAAAAAAGAAAATCTCTAAACCCTGTTATTTTATTTAGATCTAATCCAAGGTTTCTTTGGGATTTACAACAAAAGCTTTACATTTGTTGTGTTTTAATTTTCCTCTTTTATTGTATTTTCGTAGTCTACACATACTATTAATAAAGTGTCATATTTTTATGTGAAAAAATATTTTACTTAAAAACTCTTAATTTTATACCGCATACCTTGCACTAGTGCATCAACTCCATTTACAACTAACAATTTGTTATGGTCAAGGATTCCCATATACCATAATACCTTTGTTCTTTAGTTAGAAAGTGACAATTGTTATGCCTCAACATATTACATCTATACACAATACTTCTAGTGGGTATCTCCCTCTTAGGCCTCATTATAGGTCTCCTATTACACATTCTAGTTATAAAGGGTCTCCCCTTATTGGCCTCTTTCTAGGTCTCCTATTGATATGTAAACTCTCTACTTTGTAATTGTTCACGTAATCATAATTAAACGTTGTTTTTCTACTTTCGATTAGAAAATGACATAGATGGCTAGTGAATGAATTTGCTTATGCTTAGAATCAACAATTACAGGAAAGGAAATAATATAAACTAATGAACACCAACAATTTTTTTATCCTAGAAACCTCTAGAGGAGGAAAACCAGTTGAGAAAGGAAAGCACTCTTTCATCTCATTTTTATTGGCCAATTCAAATAAGAACTACATAATTTACAATAAGTATGAAAAGAATTATATAATATCTCACACTTCCTCCCAATTACTTGTTTACTCTGCCTCAAAACTCCTTTATTCTATAAACACAATTCCAACACTAATAATTCCTTGCTCACTTGTTTTCATGCTTCTATAATCAAAAATTTCCTTCCTACATGTATTTATTTCCTTTCTCATGTCCTCACATACACTGGAAGATGGGAAAATTCATGGAGGAGAAGAGAAACAATAAACCTTGGCAAGCTAAAATGCACCCATACATTAGCTTGTTGCCTCATGTTCTTTTTCTTGTGTTTTTACATGCCATAAGAATACACATCTTCCTAAAGCTATCAATAACAACATAGAGATAGTCATGGCCATGTTTAGACATAGGTAATCCTCCTACAAATTCCATAGAAATTTCCTTCCATGGATGAGTAGGTACTGGAAAAGGCATTTAGAAACCCTCCTTCCTAGTCTTAGGCTTACTGGTACAACAAATTTTACATCCACGTATAAATTTTGATACTTATTCTCGCATATTAGGCCAATACACATACCTTTACAAGTGGGCTACAGATTACCAACACCAAAATTTCCCGCTACTTTATATGTATGTGTTTCCCTCATCAATAAAATTATTTCTTCTTTAGGCACACAAATCTTCCCCATTAGTAGAGAAGCCCATCCTTGAGATAAAAATCTTAAATCCTCTTCCTTTCATCCCTTGGGACTGCAATCTGCTAAAATATCACCCAAAATTCTTTTTAAGCTTTCTTCATGAAGGGATCGATCTAAGAGATAGTGGAAAAGAAGGATAACTTCTCTTATGTGGGAAGCCTAGACAACATGTCTTACACTAAGTTTGTACTACCCTTGTTGTATTTCATCACCAGATGGAACTGCTGAAGGAACCCCATCCATTTGTAGTGCCTTTCATGCTGAAATTTAGACTATGCTTGAAAATACTAAAGAGTTTTGTGGTTAGTGTACACAATAGTTTCTTTACCCAACAAATAATGCTTCCATTTTTGAATTGCTTGAACTATTGAATACATTTCCTTATCATATATTGAATATCCTTTAACTACTGAAGTAAAAGTTTCAGAATGATAGCATACAGGTTTACCTCCCTAAAGCAACATTGCACCAATAGTGTAATCATTTTCATTTGTCTCTACTTAAAAGGGTTTCTAAAAATTAGGAAGAGAAATTAATGGAGTATGATTAATCTTGTATTTAAATAACTATAAGGATTTTTCTTGTTCCTTACCCCAGTCAAAATTCTTACTCTTTGCGGCCAATGTGTGTAGAGGTATTGCAATCGTGGATAAGCTTGGAATGAAATTCCACATGTACTGTACTACTCCCACAAAACTCCTAGTCTATGTGGCTCTTGTTGGTGTTTTCCAAGTGGTGATGGCTTCCACCTTCTTTGGATACACTCGTAGCTCTCCTCCTCTGACCATGTGCCCAAGATAGACAAGTGAATTTTTGGGAAATTCACATTTCTTCATATTACAAAGTAGTTTTTTCTCTTTCATAACTTGCAAGACTTGCTACAAATGAGTTAGATGTTCCTCCCATGTGGCACTAAAAATCAATATATCATCTAGATAAACAATGAAACATGAATCTATGAAATCCCACAATACATCATTCATCAATCTCATAAATGTAGTGGGTGCATTACATAAACCAAATGGAAGTACTAACCACTCATACAAACCTTGTTTTTTCTTAAAGGAAGTCTTCCATATATCCTCCTCCTTCATTCGACTTGGTGATAACCTAACTTGAGATATAACTTTGTGAAGCATTTGGCATGCTGAAGTTGGTCCAAGAGATCATCTATGTGGGGAAGTAAATATTTTTATTTATGGTGATTTTTTTCAAAGTGGGGTAGTTGATGCACATTCTCCAAGAACCATCCTTCTTCGGCACCATCATAATAGGTGAACCGCATGGTGAGGTTCTCGGACATATCACACCTTGGTCTAGTAGTTCTTAGAGTTATTTCTTTACTTCAATACTCTCCAACAAGGATTTCCTATACAACCCAATGTTCAATAGAGGGGACTCTGGAAACATCTGAATCTCATGCTCTACTTCCCATTTTGGAGGTAACCCACTGGGATCCTAAAAAACTTCCTAAAAATACTGAATAATACTATCCAAATCTTGTTTTCCTTATTATAAATCTCTTAAACTTCTACCCCATCTTTTTTATCCTTTAACAAAAGTAAACAAAAATTATTATGATTTTCTTGAATAATTTGTTTTGCTTGGTTAGCACTCACCATTGTAACTCGTGTCTTATGTTGGTATGCCCGGATGTTGTAGCTGATCTCATCCTTGAGCCATATGTATCGGTTTTCTCTTCTCATAAATATAACATCCCTGATATACAAGGACTCTTGAAAAACACTGAAAAACAACATCAAAAGCATCAAGTGGAATAACATCATCTTCCAATACATCAATATACTAGGAATTTATCCCAAACTTGACCTTACATCTTCTTGTTACCTGAATTTCAACACCTTTCTTCACCCAACCCAAAAGATAAGGGTGTGGATGCTCATAATTCTCAAGACCAGGCTTCTTTACAACTACTTCAAAAATCAAGTTAGATTGAGAACCAGTATCAAAAAAAGCATTTAACTTAGTTCTCTTAATCTAGATTTTGATCTAGAATATTCTACTCATCTCCTCTTCTTGGTTTTCCATGTTGGTGGTCGTGCATCCAATCCTCTCTTATACATCAAAGTCATTTTCAATTTCTACCTCCTCTTCTGTCTTTACAACTATCATGGAGTTCTTTGAGTCTTTGGTTCGAGTTCTTTGGATGTAACTACAGATGCAACTTCCAACATGTAGCGTCATTATGACCATTTATATCACATTTATTACAAAAATTATTGGGATCTTTACAAGTATTTAAAGTAGTGGCATCTTGTTTACCTTTTCCTTTCCACTTACCTTTGTTACTTGTTTGCCCATGTTCTTTCTTCTACTGATTTTTCAACTTCTTTCCCTTGGCTCTACTTCTCCTTGCTTCTTTTCATCATCTATATAGTATGCTTGCATACACACCTCGTTAATATATTTGGGCTTCATGGAGATGAATTTTCTTCAAAGGTGAGTGTGAAGTCCTCCCAAGTACTTAGTCAAAATATCTTCATCCTCTAAGTCCAGATTTAGCAATAAAGTCTCAGCATCTCGAAACTCCATAGTATAGTCCTACACACTTTGACCATTATCTTGTCTAAAATATTTCCATTTAATCATTTGGTCGGTCTTGTTGCCAATAGGATAGAAGTTGGCTCTAAGTAATTCTTTAAATTCTTGTCAATATTTCACACTAGGACATTTCTTCTTTTTGACAAGTAGCTAGATGGGTTTCCCACCAAACCGAGAGCATGTCCTTCTATTTTGAGATATGAAAAGGTGATCCTTGGTGCCTCAATGAAATTATGGATACTAAAGTAGACTTCTAATTGTTTTATCCATTTATCAAGCAACTTTGTATCTACTTTTTCTTCAAATATTTTGATTTCAACTTTTGTCTCAACTTTAAAAGGAACATCATTAGATTCTACCTTTTCTCTTACATTTGAAGTATCTTCTTCATGATCTTCCCCATAATCTTCCTCATGGTGGCTCCTCCTATGCCAAAAATTTTGGATAATCCTCAAACCACCGAGTCCAAAGAGTCTTGCTTAACATAAGTCATCTTCTCCAAATTTGCAAGTTCTTCTTGTCTTCTAAACATCCTATCCATCATGGTCTCCAAAGCATCTCGATTCTATGGAATAATTTTTCTTCCTTCATTTGTCCCCAAATTCTATGTTTCCACTTCCTTGTAGAAATATCGGATCACAAGGTAAATCCTCTTCGCCTTTGGATCTCATCATTTCATATAAATCCAAGAATGAATACCATAGTTCTGGATACTTGTTATCTCTGATACCAAAATGATATGTAAACTCTCTACTTTGGAATCATTCATAGAATCAAAATTAAATGATGTTGTTCTAATTTTTATTAGAAAATTACAGAGATAGCTAGTTTTTGTCATGCAAATGTGCAACAAGGAAATTGACAATTTTCAAGCACAACAACTATACCCCTGTGTCGAAATTTTCATGTTTTATCATTCCTAGGCACCCCAAGTCAAATCCATCAATCTTTTCACCCCTATTTTATGTAAAATTTATCCCCTAGGTGATTTAGGAAAGTCTATCCATTCCCCTAGGTGATTTTAGGAATTCTGAAAAGATGTTATCTTTTGGTAGTATTGGGAAGGGCTATCACTGGCCTTCCTAGGACTGGACCAACCACCCTGGAGTGGAACACAAGGGTAATATTCAACATGGAGGTGAATTGAAGACCTTAAAACATCATGGAAATTGTTTTGGAAGGTTTAGGGAAGTTTTTAAATACTTGGAGTAGTTTGAGTAAAAGCAAGGTTCACAAGCCTAGGTAGTTCACAAGCCTAAAACAATTGTTGGGCTTCAAAAGAAGATTCTGGGAGCTCTAGATGGAGTTAGAAGTAAAAAAAAAAATCTTCAGAAATAGGATTCCAAGACCTACATTATGGTGAAATAATATTTTTCACAACATCTTGGCACATATGATTGTTAGGTAATTTTTCTATGTCACAAGTGGAGTCTCAGATCAAAACTCATATTTTTTGGGGATTTTATTATCAAATAAAGACATGATACCCCAATAATTGGATTAAAAATTCCATTTCCAATTAGGATCATATAAAATTTCACCAATAAATTCCACCGGGAGCTCAAGTTATCTTCATTCCAAGTTACCCTCTCAAAGGTAGTTCAGGACTTAGTCATTTTTGAGAGGACACGCGTCAGCACCAGGAGCTGGTAGAATTTTCATGTCCCTAAAGTCCCTGAGGTCAGGTACATCATCCCTTGAAAATTTTTCCCATCCCCATGTGACCTCTGGGACCCTCATATGACCTCTAAAATTGACAGTTCAACCCCTAGGTGCTTGTTTAGAGCATTCATTCCCTGTCGTCGGATTGGGTGCCACATGTCAGCTCTAGGACCACCATGTGGAAACTGATGTCCCTTATTTCCTTGAGGTAAGGGACATAAAACATGGAAAAATGTTTCCATCCCCTATGGGGAGTCATTTGGACACCCACGTGACTGACTTTTAGCCCCCAGGTGCATTTTTGGAGCATTCATTCCCTGTCATCGGATCAGGTGCCATGTGTCACCTCCAAGACAACTGTGGAAACTAATGTCCATTATGTACCTGAAGTGGGGACATCAGACATGTAAAAATTCACCCATCCCCTATGGGGAGTCATTTGGACACCCACGTGACCGACTTTCAGCCCCCAGGTGCATTTTTCAAGAAAATCCCCTGTCGTCGGATTGAGGACACATGACATCACCTTGACCACCGTGGAAATTGATGTCCCTCACATCACCGAGATCGAGGACATCAGGGACATAGAAATTTTCCATCCCCTCCATCTTTAAGTTTTGAGTATTCAAATCGGCACTTAGCCATTTCTTTCCCTCATTTCTCCTTCACAACTTCATACCTTGCCATGGCTCCTGCATGTTTGTCCAGACACCCGGTCCACCATTGTTGCTCCAAACCAGATTTTCCATGGCCACATAAATTCTCCAACCATGAATACATAGAAATATTCAGGCCTTAGAGAAAAATGGAGTGAAATGATGAAGAACGGGAAGAAAATGAAGGTTTTTTGCTAGATAACCATGAAGTCACCCGATCGAAAAATCTTCATATCTCACAAGATACAAGTCAGATGGAGATGTCATCTTTTGCAGAATTCCTCATTTTTCAAGGTGATCAAGATGCAACAAACAATAGGTCAAATGATGCCTAGAATAATTTTCTCCAACAAAATCCTCTCTTCATGCACCGACTCACATTCATCGGATTTCCCGTCATTCCAGCAATGGAAACAAGCTAAAAACTTACACACAAGCTCCAAATAAAAAACCTATCACAATGGAGTTGTTTTAATTACAAATGGAGACAAAACCAGACCTGAAAATTTCAAGCTCCATTAATGGCCGCCATGGTAGCTCGTGCCCGAAGCCACTTCTAAGAAAAAAATTTCAAAAAAATCCAGGCATTCTAGTTGGCAAAACTATGTGAAATTATAAGGGTGTGATCGTAATGACAAGAAGAGTCCAAAAACATATGTTCTATCACAAATAGAGTACTGGAAACACCTTTTCTAAAAATAGTAAGTTTTCCTACACATGTTTGCTATTTTTGGTAAGTCTTCATCAAAAGTGGCTATGGAAAGAGCAATGTGCACTAAAGATCTCCAAAAGGCCAGAATGATTCTCCGGAGAAAAAAATAGTGAAAATGACCACTTACTAAAAATAGTAAGTCCCCCATCTGGGAATTTACTAAAAATAGTAAGCCACACTAAAAGAGCAGTTTCGGGATAATGGGACATTCGGAATCGAGCCATAACATCTAGTTGAAGATCGTGGAATTGATTTCTCACACTTACTAAAAATAGTAAGTTGATTTTACCTAAGGGAGATATGAAGCCAAAATGGATGGGTTAGATGGCTTCTCGAGATCAATAAGTGGAGAAAAATCAGAGAATGGAGCCAAGTCCCATTGTAGTAACTCATCCTTTGACATAATTCTTCTTCCTCCTTTTCTTTTCTCTCTCTCTCTCTCCCCATACGACACTCTCTCTTCAATGTTATATTTTTGCATTGGGGTTGCACTTTTCACATGTCCTAATGTTCCTAATGTAATAAGTAACCTTTATGTTATAAAAGGGACTTAAAAGTTTCCTAGGAAGTTAAAAAAAAATTAAGTTGTGTGAGGACATATGAAAAGGCATTGGGGGGTAGATGAAGAGTCATATTCTATTCTATAAATTGCAAAGCCACTCCCATTTCAAAGGGTTGGAAATTGATTTTGTAAACTCACGAGTACATTGTACTTAGAGAAAGAAAAGGAGATAGCCATCTTCTTCTACTTTCCTCCATTCTCAAATTTCTTCCATTCCCACATTATGTACAACTTTTATTTAAGCATCAATATAGAAGAAGGATTTTGTAGCCTCTTTGATGAGGATATTTTAGAAACTTTTAGTTTGCAATATCATCTCATCTTGTTGCCATTTGTAGGGTTGTTTCTTCTCATAAATGCATGTGTTGAAGTTTCTAACTAGTGTGTGTGCAAGAATATGATTTTCTACCTATAGCATTAGTTCTCCTACCTCTTTTCTCACTCCCTTTCCCACTTTCAAAAAAATCATCCCTTATAGGTATCTATAAGATTTGTCATAGGGTCAATGGAGTGCCCCTATTGGATCCCTGGTCGAAATGTCACCACAGAAATCCACATTTTTTTGCACATGCACATACGGCAGCTGCACCGGTTAAGTAGAGGGATTTAGATTCCCAAAGTGTTGGTAAGAAATCCACAAGTTTTTCCACCTAACAAATTTTCGCCAACATTTTTGGCACCCAGTGGGGCAGATTTAGCAACCCTCTGCACCCAATATACGATTGCAAGGTCTAAAAATAAAAAAATAAAAATTATATTTGAAGGAAAATCATTTTTTAAGGTGAATTCATCAAGGAACAAACCCCTGTCACATTCGTTTCCCGCATCATGAAGAAATTTATAGATTGGAGTGAAGTACCAATGAGTGACAATGAAGAAGAAGAAGAAGATGTTTTCCTAAAAAGAAGATCATTGATCAGCCATGGTTTTGGACTAGTGTTGACAAAGGAAAGAAGAAAGAACATGTCATCGATGAAGAAGAATGGATTCAAAGGAGACATAAGATAAGGTGTGAAGCTCGAGAATATGCCAAATTATTGCAAGAGATGAATGAGCAACTTGAAGCAGCCCATAGCGAGAAAGAAGAAGAGGATAATTATCCTATAGAGGAAGACCCTGAAGATCATTTGTACCATAGGTTTTTCATACCCAAAAGGTTCTTGAATTCCATGAAGAAAATCCTATCCTTGATCCTTCGATGAAGATAAAATCAGCATTCAAGAAGATGATGAAAGATAGATGGTGCAAGATCCACTGAAGAATATTTTTGCAATCTTGCACAACTCACTACAAAATTGAGAATAGTGTCCTTCCACCGTTCTCTAGATGAATTCATTACATATGGTGATGAAGAAATGAACATTTTGAAAAGAGAATATGTGGAAATACTTGAGAGCATAATAAAAGGAAATTCTGACCCCAAGTCTTTAATGAAATTTGGAGGTATGCTTTAGCTCTACAGAGAAGATATGAACATTTTGAAACTCCGCATCAAATGGAGGAAGAAGATGAGATGCACCCTATGGAAGAAGACTCATATTTCTTCCCATACTATGAGGTTTTCATTCCCGAAAGATTCTTGGATGCTTCTAAAGAATATCTTGTCATGGAATCTCCCAATGAAAGCCAAAGCAATGTCATGGAGAAAGAAGTTGAAGAGACAAAGATAGGATCACCATTCAGCAATTCCATTTGGCTCAAGTCACAGCCCATGGGGGGAATAATATATTTAGTAAAGGAATATCCTTTCTACATAATGGATGATCCAATGCTCTCTAAAGACTCCACCAATGATGAAGAAGATGGTCAATTCAAAGTAAGCATGGATGATCTCTTTTCAAGTTTTTATCTTTCAATTGATGATGAAATGGAGAGATGTGAAGAAGTGCAAGAAACTCAGCCAACATCATGGCCCAAAAATGATGAATTCAAGATGGTCATAGATAATCCTCCTGATTCCTCAAGTGACGTAAAAATGTTGCATGAAGAAATGAAGGAAGTCAAAGAATCAAACTCTCTCCCCGATGCAATCATGGATGATCAAATGGAAGAAGCCCACTCTATTTTCAAATCCAAGGAGAATGAGAAATTTAAACACAACCTCTACTCACTTGAGGAGAAGAATCATCATCATGGTGAAAACATAGCCTTTCATCTTTCACCTGAGCAAGAGGATTTAATAATGGATGATCAAGATGTAGCTGAAAATTCTTCTCATATTGTTGTCCCAACATGGTTATCTACTCCTTACCAAGGAGAAGATGATATGGATTTTGATCTTGAAGGAGCCCCATTCCCTCGAAGCTTGGAAATATTCTCCTTGTCAGTAGATGTCATGAATCAAGTATGCCCATGTATGCAAGAAAGTGAATCTTTGGCAACACAAATCATGAAAGAGGTGAACGAGAATGTTTTAGATGAATCATGGGCCCGTATGGATCAGATTTTTAACCATCTCCTAGAGGCACAACAAGAATATTCCTCCAATAAAGATAAAAAAGAGCCTATGGAAATTTTAGAAGAACTATCTATACAAGACATCTTGAAGGCCACGAAGAAACTGAGGATCCTCAACTCGGTCTTGAACTCTTGACCCGGGCCATGGAGATACAAGAAAAGTATGAGTCAATTTGTGCTTCCTATTTTGGTCCACCAATTTTTGATGTTGAAATGGAGTAGTTGGATAAGCTTGATGACTTCTCTAATACTTTGGTTGACAAGAATAAACATGAAAACATGCCTTTTTCTTCCACATTGTGTGAAGAAGTTCATGAGTGCAAAAGAATAAAATTTCATGTATCTCCTTTGGACATCTCCATTTTTGAAGACAACACCTCCGCCATGGAAGAAGATAATAGGGAAAACATTGAGCTGATTTGCATTGAAGAAAGTTGTTCGAGAACATGGCAAAAATCATCTTTGGGGCAGTGATGAGATGCTCAATGGAGAATCAGCTATATCGATAAACATGGAAGGTAATTGGCATTATGAAACCAACTTCAAAGAACATGAAGGTAGTGGAATTTCCAAGAAAGGACCTAAGAATCAAGAAGCTCACATGGAATCACTCCTACCAAGTACACAGATAATTGTGAAAGAACCTGGCTTTCATAAGTAGCTGAGGAGGGGAGGCTACTTTCTGGAACCCGTCAATGGCTTTCGTAGAACATCATCACTCAGTGTTGCCCGCTCAGGGGTAACTCTTGAGGAAAGAAAAGTGCTTCAGTGAAAGTGGGTTTGTCCCCAGTGTTGTGCCATAGGTGATTTTTAGGTGTGTTTCCCTTTCTGTTGTGTGTTTTCCCTTCCTTTTGTGTGTCGTATGTTTCTTTTCCATCTTTTGGTGTGCATGTGTTTTTCCTTCTTTCTCTCTCTCTTGTTGTAGGTTGTACATGACTCCGTAGGGCCCAATGGATAAGGCACTGGTCAATGAATTATATGGTCTAAAAATGAGATTTTGGATTCCCATATCATGTCTTCACTACACTCAGTCCATGTCATGTCCCCAAGCTAGAGCCAATTGTTGTCGTGTAAATGTGTAACAAGGAAATTGACAATTTTCAAGCACGAAAACTATACCCCTGTGCCAAAATTTTCATGTTTTATCATTCCCAGGCACCCCAAGTCAAATCTATCAGTCTGGTCACCCCTATTTGATGTAAAATTTATCCCCTAGGTGATTTAGGAAAGTCTATCCATTCCCCCTAGGTGATTTTAGGAATTCTGAAAAGATGTTATCTTTTGGTAGTATTGGGAAGGGCTATCATTGGCCTTCCCAGGACTAGACCAACCACCCTGGAGTGGAAAAAAAGGGTAATATTAAACATGGAGGTGAATTGAAGACCTTAAAACATCATGGAAATGGTTTTGGAAGGTTTGGGGAAGTTTTTAAATACTTGGAGCAGTTTGAGTAAAAGCAGGGTTCACAAGCCTAGGTAGTTCACAGGCCTAAAACAAGCTTGAGATTCAAAAGAAGATTACGGGAGCTCCGGATGGAGTTAGAAGTAAAAAAAACATCTTCAGAAATAGGATTCTAAGACCTACATTATGGTAAAATAATATTTTTCACAACACCTTGGTGCATATGATTGGCAGGTAATTTTTCTATGGCACAAGTGGAGTCTCAGATAAAAATTTGATTTTTTAGGGATCAGATGGTAGAATCAAGACATGATACCCCAATCATTGGATTAAAAATTCCATTTCCATTCAGGATCATATAAAATTTCACCAATAAATTCCACCAGGAGCTCAAGTTATCTTCGTTCCAAGTTACCCTCTCAAAGGTAGTTCAGGACTTAGTCATTTTTCGAGAGGACACGTGTCAACACCAAGATCCTGGAGGGATTTCATGTCCCCAACATCCCCAAGGTCAAGTAAATAATCCCTTTAAAAATTGCAAATCCCCATGTGATGTCTCGGGACCTCATATGACCTCCAGACTTGACAGTTCAACCCCAAGTGCTTGTTTGGAGCATTCATTTCCTGTCGTCGGATCGGGTGCCATGTGTTAGCTCCAGGACCACCGTGGAAATTTATGCCCTTATTTTATTGATTTTGGGGACATCAGACATGGAAAAATGTGTCCATCCCCTATTGGGAGTCATTTTGACACTCACATGATGACTTTCAGCCCCCAGGTGCTTTTTTTTTGGAGCATTCATTCCCTACCGTCGGATCGGGCACCACGTGTCATCTCCAAGACCACCATGGAAATTGGTGTCCCTTATGTACCAAAGGTGGGGGACATCAAACATGGAAAAATGTTCCCATCCCCTATGGGAGTCATTTGGACACCCATGTGACCAAATTTCAGCCCCCAGGTGCATTTTTCAAGCAAATCCCCTATCGTCGGATCGAGGACACATGGCATCACCTTGACCACCGTGGAAATTGATGTCCCTCACATCCATAAGTTCAAGGACATAAGGGACATAAAAATTTTACCAGTCCCTCCATCTACAAGTTTTGAGTATTCAAATCCGCACTTAGCCATTTCTTTCCCCTCATTTCTCCTTCATAGCTTCATACCTTGCCATGGCTCCGTGCATGTTTGTCTAGACACCCGGTCCACCATTGTTGCTCCGAACCAACTCTGCCATGGTCACATAAAGCCTCCAACCATGAATACATAGAAATATGCAGGCCTCAGAGAAAAATGGAGTGAAATGATGAAGAAATGGGAAGAAAATGAAGGTTTTTTGCCAAATAACCATGAAGTCACCCGATTGAAAAATCTTCATATCTCACAAGATACAAGTCAGATGGAGATGTCATCTTTTGTAGAATTCCTAATTTTTCAAGGTAATGAAGATGAAATAAACAATAGGTCAAATGATGCCCAGAATAATTTGCTCCAACAAAATCGTCTCTTCATGCACCGACTCACATTCGTCGGATTTCATTTCATTCTAGCAATGGGAACGAGCTAAAAACTTGCACAATCCAAATAAAAAACCTATCAAATGGATTTTTTTCATTGCAAATGGAGACAAAAACCAGACCTACAAATTTCAAGCTCCATTAATGGCCGCCATGGTAGCTCCATGCCCGAAGCCACTACCAGGTCAAAATTTCAAAATTTATTTCCAAGCATTCTAGTGGGAAAAACTATGTGAAATTCAAAGGGTGTGATCATAACGACAAGAAGAGTCCAAAAATTATGTTCCATCACAAATAGAGTACTAGAAACACCCTTTCTAAAAATAGTAAGTTTTCCTACACATGCTTGCTATTTTTGGTAAGTCTTCATCAAAAGCGGCTATGGAAAGAGCAGTGTGCACTGAAGATCTCCAAAAGGCCAGAATGATTATCTAGAGAAGAAAATAGTGAAAATGACCACTTACTAAAAATAGTAAGTTCCCCCATCTGGGAATTTACTAAAAATAGTAAGCCACACTCAAAGAGCAGTTTTGGCATAATGGGACATTCAGAACTGAGCCGCAACATCTAGTTGAAGATCGGGACTTGATTTCTCACACTTACTAAAAATAGTAAGTTGATTTTACCTAAGGGAGATATGAAGCCAAATTGGATGGGTTAGAAGGCTTCTCAGGATCATGAAGTGGAGAACAATTAGAGAATGGAGCCAAGTCCACTGTAGCAACTCATCCTTTGACATAATTCTTCTTCCTTTTCTTTCTCTATCTCTCTCTTCACTCCTCATACGACACTCTCTCTCTTCAATGTTATATTTTTGCATTGGGGTTGCACTTTTTCACATGTCCTAATGTTCCTAATGTAATAAGTCACCTTTATGTTATAAAAAGGGACTTAAAAGTTTCCTAGGAAGTTGAAAAGTTTTAAGTTGTGCGAGGACATATGAAAAGGCATTGGGGGGTAGATGAGGAGTCATATTCTATTCTATAAATTATAAAGCCACTCCCATTTCAAGGGGTTGGTAATTGATTTTGTAAAATCTCAAGTGCACTGTACTTAGAGAAAGAAAAGGAGATAGCCATCTTCTTCTACTTTCCTCCATTCTCAAATTTCTTCCATTCCTGCATTATTTACAACTTCTGTTTAAGCATCAATACAAGAAGGAGTTTGTAGCCTCTTTGATGAGGATATTTTAGAAACTTTGAGTTCACAATCTCATCTCGTCTTGTTGCCATTTGTAGGGTTGTTTCTTCTCATAAATGCATGTGTTCAAGTTTCTAACTAGTGTGTGTGCAAGAATCTGATTTTCTACCTGTAGCATTAGTTCCCCTACCTCTTTTCTCACTCCCTTTCCCACTTTCAGACAAATTCCTCTCTTGTAGGTATCTGCAATATTTTTCGTAGGGTCAGTGGAGTGCCCCTATTAGATCCCCGGTCGAAAGGCCATAAATCCACATAGCACTACACCGGTTAAGTAAGTAGGGACTTAGATTTCTAGAACATTGGCAAGAAATCCACAAGTTTGTCCACATGACAAATTTTCTTGCCAACACTAGTGAATGAATTTTCTTATGCTTAGAATCAACAATTGTAGAAAAGGAAAGAATATAAACTCATGAACACCAACAATTTTTATCCTAGAAACCTCCGAAGGAGGAAAACTATCGAGAAGGGAAAATGCTCTTTCTTCCCACTTTTTACTGGCCAATTCAAATAATAAGTGTAGAATTTAGAATAATTATGAAAGAGAAGTAGATAATATCTCACACTTCCTCTCAATTACTTGTTTTCTCTACCTCAAAACTCCTTTTTCTACAAACACAATTCCAAAGACTAAGAATTCCTTTCTCACTTGATTTCATGCTTCGATAATCAAAAATATCCTTCCTATAGATATTTATAGTCTTTCTCATGTCCTCTTGTGTGCTGGAGGATGGGAAAGTTCATGGAAGAGAAGAGACATGGACAGATTTCTGATTCTAGAACTGTTCATTTCAAAAAAAAAATTGTCTAAAAGTGTTAGGACCGCCACCCAATGCAGACCGACAATCATAGCACCACCGCCCTAGCCGGGTGGTAGTTACATGACCACCGCCCGAGTTTGGTGGTAGTTCTCTAACTGCCACTCTACACAGAGTGACAGTTCTAGCCACTGTGGTAGTTCTCTATAGAAAGATAGAACCTTTGTTTCTTCATTTTCCTTCTTTGGTGCTAGCTAATCTGATGAAGTAGAGTCATTTTGGATCCCTATAGATCTCTATTGTACATTATACTTCTATTAGGTCTTTCCTTCCTAGGCCTACTTCTAGGAATATTGTTTCTTCTAATGTGTATTCTACTTCTAATGTGTATATCCTTCCTAGGCATCTCTTTCTAGGTATCCTATTGCATCGTATGCACATGTGTCTACTTCTAGGAATATTGTTTCATGTTCTACTTCTAATGTGTATATCCTTCCTAGGCATTTTTCTAGGTATCCTATTGCATGGTCTACTTCTGGGTCTATACCTTGCATCCTACTTGATTTCATATTGTACATGTTATTGGGTCTATCCCTCAAAGGATTACATCTCTCTCTCTCTTACAACACATATTATGGTTCCTATATAGTTTACATAGCCCCATATTCCCGAGGTTCATCCTTATCGTACTTGCACATGTGACAAATCTAAGGTATGAGACTCTTTTACATTATGGTTCCACCCCACCTCCTAATGAGGACCTCATAGGGTACCTCTTCTACTACCCCTCCTCTTTGCATATAATTTATCACAAAAATAAAACTTTCATATAACCACATAAATATAAAAACATTTAAATAATTTCTAAAATACAAAACTAGGACTTACATATGATTTGATTTACTAACTCATTACTTTATATGTGTTGTTTGTCACATTAGCTTAATAAATAACATTTTTCTATAGACTTTTTATACATATACATTCACAATGTATGTTTAGTTGGATATATGATATACACATATTGATACAC
The DNA here is from genome assembly GCA_018340775.1 of Taxus wallichiana var. yunnanensis. Classification (NCBI taxonomy): domain Eukaryota; kingdom Viridiplantae; phylum Streptophyta; class Pinopsida; order Cupressales; family Taxaceae; genus Taxus; species Taxus wallichiana. Next base: position 542,884,212 of record CM031237.1, on the reverse strand, counting down.
AATGATGTGTTGGCCTAATCCCTTCCCAATACACCTTGATCTACTAGGGGAATCTCCCACACTATATAAGTGTTTTTGTTTCAATGTAATTACTTTGACTTCATATTATGATAAATTACTTATATTTTGTATATTTTATCTTGTAGAATAACACACGTGTCTTGTGCAACACTAGCATATCTTGTTGTAGGATCCTCGAGATATTTTTTCCATTATTTTCACTTGTTTAGTTACTTGATTACTTAAATTATTGATTGCTTCTTTATATACATATCATTCACCTTCACCATGTTTTGCTTGTGAAACTTTTGTGTTCAGACGCACCCAAAAGTACACGGTACTACATTGGTGAAATGGTAAAATTTTCCTATGATGATTTCCTCTTTTCTAGAACAAATGATGAGGTCTAGATCATATTTCCTTGTCTGCAAAATGCCTATGTGACTTATTCTTCTTTATTTCTCAATTCCTTAGCTTTCCTTTCTTTCACAAATGCTTTTCACTTCTTTTTCTTAGTTTTTAACCCTTTAGTTACGTAACCATCCGTCTACCTAAAGCGGTAGTTACACAACCACCATGGTGGTTGCATAACCTCGATCTACATAGACAGACGGTTTCATGTGCTTTTATCCAAGACTTAAACTACAATTTTTATACGTGTGTTGTAGGCTTCTCGGTTTCTTTCTCCCATATTTCTCAACCATGTCCCTTGATTTAAAGCTTATTAGATACGTATGGAACTCCTCTTCCTTCCTCAATGTTCTTATACTTTTTAATGCCCCTTCTTAGGATGATTTGGAATTTATTGATTTCCAAGTGTGTTGGAATTATTCTATGTTGTTTTGCTATAAGAACCAAGCATTTTCCCGAAGCATTGGTTAGAGATTATCTATTTTGATTGCACTATTACTCTGTTGAAATCCTGTCATAAATTACACAAATAACTCAATATTTTCTTTTTTGTTCTTTTGATTTCATTTGTTACTAGTATACCTACAACCAGTTTACTCCAGCATTCTTCATATTTCTCGATTTTCTTATACAACCAAGACTACTCCCTCGTAAAAATTGGACTCATCTCTAGAAAGGAAGCTAAGGGGATAAAGAGAAGCATAACCACGCTTGGGAATTGTCTCGAGTTCTATGATACCTAGGTTGGGGATTTATTTAGTTTTCTTCAAATATTTTAATCTATAACCAACATTCATTGTTAAATCAATAGCTTTTTTTAAGGAAGTAGAATTCATAGTTATTCATTTTCCTGTAAGTATCTTCATTGATACTTCATTCTTGGTTTATCCTGTGGATTTTCTCAGGAAAGGATTTGGAGTAAGTTCATGTGTATTAGTCTCCTTATTTCTTTATTTATAATATTTATAGACTTCATTTTCTTTATCACTTAAATTTATGTGCATACAAACAAAGCTTCCATTGAAAAATTCCTCCCTTCTTATCCCGTGGATCTACAAGGGAAATACGTGTTGAAAGGTAAAGAATGTTTCTCTAAGGAGAAGACACACGTAGGATGTGCGCGTGGGAACAAGATGCTTTTGAAGGTGCATGAAGGATAGGGAATGAAACGCACACAAGAACATCTTTGCTCAATACTTAGCCATTTTTATGGATAAGGGATATTTTGGAAGATAGTGTGTGGAGCACACATAGAGATGAAGACTTACACAACACGCAATGGTATTTTTGGAATGAGCGGTGATAAGCACCATGCATGGTTTGAGCTAATAATAGGATTGCTTCTTCAAATTAAATATAGACATCTATTATTATAACACTTGCAAGTATGCATGTTATTATAAAGGTACATGGCTATTAGTATTTTGATAAGTATATAGGTGGTGAAGGGAAATTCCCCACCTCTATAAATATTTATTGAACTGTGTAGTTTAAGATATATGGGACTAAATTATTACAGAGTTATGTTGTTGGATCTTATGCGCGAATGACTTATGGATAAGTGTATAATATAAGAATCTTTTGTTTTTTATAGTGTTTAATGTAAAGGATAATATTGGCTGGATAATGGTGTTAAATGTGATGTGATCTCGGTTCATGTATGGTTAATCTTGTTATAGTCATTGTTTAGTTCATGATTCTCTAAGATCTAGATATGGATTATGCACTTTGGAATGTTTATGTTTAATTATGGATCTGAATATGTTTTATCATCATCAAACTAACATCCTGCACAAGTAACTCTAAAGAGGGGCTTGGTACCTTTGTGTACTTTAGGTGAGCACTCCAGTCGGGTGATGTGCCATCGCACTGAGTTTTCTACGGTAGATATTCTAGGCTACACCATTGGTTCAATTATCATGATGGAAATTTACTTTAGTGTGGGTTAATGTTGAGTAGATAGAATGTTTCTCTAAGGAGAATAAATAAAAAGGCTGCACCCTGCAAGAACAAGGCTCATTTGAAGGCACGTGAAGGATAGGGAAGGAAACGCACACCGAATAGTGTGGCTCATGACTTATCTGTTTTTATGGATAAGGGATATTTTTGGAAGATAGTGTGTAGAGCACACATAGATATGAATACTTGTGTGAAACCCAATGGTATTTTGGGAACGAACAGTGATAACCTTCATGCATGGTTTGAGATAATAATAGGATTGCTTCTTCCAGTTAACTATATGACATCTATTATTAGAAAACTTACATGTATGCATGCTATTGTAAAGGTGCATGGATATTATCAACATGCAACCTATTTTGAGAAGTGCATAGGTGGTGAAGGGAAAGTCCCCACCTCTATAAATATGTATTGAACTGTGTAGTTTAAGATATAAGGGACTGAATTATTGTAGAGTTATGTTGTTGGATCGATACGCATGACTTATGGATAAGTTGTATAATATAAGAATCTTATGTTTTTATAGTGTTTAATTCAATGGATAATATTGGCTTGCTAATGGTGTTAAACGTGACTTAATGTAGTTAATGTATGGTTAATCTTGTTATATTCATTGTTTAGTTCATGATTCTCTAAGATCTAGATCTGGATTATGCATTGTGGAATGTTTATGTTTAATTATGGATCTAAATATGTTTTATCATCATCACACTAACATCCTACACAAGCAACTCTAAAGAGGGTCCTGGTACCTTTGCACACTTAGATTGAGTTCTCAACTCGGGATGGGTAATGTGCCGGTGCACTTGGGTTTTCTACAGTAGATTCTAGGCAACATCAATAAGCTTGAGGAAGCTTCGTGTCTATACTTTTTATTGTATTTCTTCACAATTAGTCTTTTATGAAATTTATTATCTTTTGGGAAGAATAAATTACTTCCGAGAAGCTATATTTCTTCTCATGGTTCTAAGGTGAGGTAATTAGAAGAAGTATAAAATCGTGATTAAAAATTGGAAAATACATCTATTCAAGTTAGATTAAGCTTCACATCCTGCAACATAGGAATAGCCGCATCCGGTTATTGCATATTTATTTTATTTTAGTGTAGAAGTAGATTTTATTTAATTTATAAGACATTTATTTTATCTGTAGAATTAATTTGTTTTATTTAATTTATAGTAGATAAATCTTAATGTTTGTTTAATTAGTTACTTTCAACTTATTTCTTTTAAATATATTAGATTGTTCATTTCATTTTAGATAATTAATTGGGAATGAATTTAGCTAATTAAAAGATTAAAACACACTTGTCTTTTATTTAAGATAGATTTACTTTTCTTAATTATTTAAAATTAACCTTTCAACATAGCTTAGCATTCAAATAAAACCAAAAAATCAAACAATAGGGAACTTACGCTACCCATACATAGCCTCTAATTCCCCTTTGGTAAACTTAGCTCGTAGGAATTCACAATACATGTTCTTAGTCCCTAATTCTCCTATAGCTACATTTCAGTGTGCCCTCAATCCTACACATTTTGGTTGTCCTGGACGACCTCATGAGGTCAAGTACATAGTGAATCACATGTTTATTCTCAAGAGTACAAAATTGGTGAACCTGACATGAAGGATTAGTTCCTTCTTATTTCCTTGTCTTTAATTGCTACTATCTCACCTTCCATTTCTTCCCCTATTTTGGTAGGTATTTTATACTTCCCCAAATATGTATGGTAGAGATTTTGGTGGGCCATTTGGATTTGATAGATACCACACCAACATTCAACCATAATGATATCCTTTTCTTTCAAGATGAGATGAAACTACACAAATAATGTGCAAGCCTCCCTAGTTATGTCTCAAACCCCACTAGTCACGTGAGAATAGAGGAGGTTGACCAACCTTTAAACATGCAATACATTCAACCCAATTCAAACAACATGGATTTTATGTAAATTCTTGTCCATACCTCACATTAGCATGCAATCAATAGAAGATGACATTTTTACATGAATTACTAATCCTCTTCACCAAATAGATGATTCCTTGGATAGGATGAAGATTCATACCTCTAATATGTTCAATAATAATGTATCGACTACCAATCCTTATATTCCTATTTTAAAGGAAAAAAATAATGAAAACTTCAAAAAATTCATAAGAGGATATTGTGTGTCCTCTCAACTAAACCCTACACCATATGCACCCAAATAAGGGACTCAATCCTCACCTCATGATGTTATTTCTACCTTAATAGGGAGGTGTAGACACCAAAATTGGGTCATACTCCCCTTAAACCCTGTTAATTAAATTAACCATATCCTAGTTATTCATATCCCCTAGTGCACATGTTAATTAAATTTATTATCTTAAGTAAATTAATTAATATCCTCACTTAGCCACCTCACTCAATGACCTACTCAAACCTCATTAATGACCTAAGACCGAGTCTAAACCTATCCTAACTAACTAGGACTTAGTATAAACCTAGACTTAACTCCTATTAACAAACCTAAAAGAACTCCTACTTATCTGCTCATGATTTATCACTCAAGACTCGACAGAAGGTTGGAGATCACACCAAAAATAGCAATAATCTAGCTTTTTGCCAACCTAGATATTCCCTCCTTAACTAATGTCAGTTATATCTAAACCAACACTAGTCACCTAACTAGGGTTGATTATGTTAAATATGTTTCCAAAATCCTTAGCCTAGGTTGGTGAATTGATTCGAATCTCATTCTTCCAGAGACCTGGAGCACTCGAATTTCTTTATCACTCAGGTAAAATAAGACACACGGAAGCACTACCAACATTGGTCACCATTCATCATCCTCTTCACGATCACATATTCACAATAGATAGGCACGGAGTCCGAGCTATCATGAAATGAATACAATGGATCTTCTCTTTGGATCTCTATTGTCATCATCTTCATCACCTACATTCTCCAATCTACTTTCTAGTAAGTATTTAACATCTCTACATTGAATCTCTAGTTTCCTTGTGTAGATTTATTTATTCATATCTGTAGTTTATTTCTCTCCATACCCATATACTTCCTTCCTTCCATCAACCCATCACCTAATCATACCCAAAATTTTCACCCATTTTCACCCTCTCCTAATCATCTCTGAGTCTTTAGAACCATTTTACGATCCTAATCACCATTTCCAACCTCTGTACAATCACAGGGAGTCTAAAAACTAATTCTAATAAATTTCTACTAATTTCCTCTACCGACACCGGTTAGCCAACCGACATTGGTCACTCTTCCTAACCGGCATATCGGTCGGCCGACACCGACACCACATTGTGTCTATTAATATAACTCGAGAATAGTGAGATAATACCCACTTCCCAATAGCCCAAAACCATTTCTAATCCTTACCAGACCTTACCCAGAGCCTGTACTAGACCTACAACTCAACACCAGCCAATCAACCCTCCCATTTTGACCTTAAACAACCTTTTACACAACCTTTCTTATTTTTTGAATTATATACCTAAATTTTTTCAATTTCAATAGGATCTTTACTTCATGTATGATTTAACTAGTATTAATATTGTTATATAGAAGTGGATTGACACCCTATTTAGGAAGTATCACACTTCTCAGATCTAGCTTCTGCTAGGAAATCCACTCATTGTTTTGTTTAACTCTATTTAGTGGTATTATTTTGTATCTACAGGTAGTTCCTCCTAGCCAAAAGGGAGCTCTCACATTCATTATGATCTAGAAAGTCATCTATGCGTGCATTTGACCTTCAACTAACATTACAACAGGTATTCCTCCTTAGCCTTCTTGCTATTGTCTACAAGAAAGCATACTTTTAGTGCTTTAAAAAGAACACATCTTCCTTTTACTACATTGCATTAAAAAAGAGAATCCCCTTCATGTTATCCATTTGTTACATCAAGTGTAATTGTGGATTTGGGATTAAAACACTTGTATTTCATTATGGATTTTTGTATTATAGCTCACATTAATTTGAGGAAAACCTATACACTAGAAGTCATGCCCAACTAATGGTTGACTAATTTAATCATAGTTCACTTGCACACACTCTCTACATACCAAATCACTTACATAATTTACACATCTTCTTAAACATCCTCTTACCTAGAAGAAGTTTTCAACGATCACATGATTAGAGAATTGATATGTGATGCCCAGCTGGTTTCTCTGTCTAGTCATAATCTCAAAGAAAAGACCGCCCCCACCAAAACTTTACCTAAAACCATCCTTAGATCTTGTCTTTTCATAGGATGCATTCTATCAAAAAAAAAAATTTGTTCTATTCATGATTCAATCTTAAATAGCATAAGCTAAAACATAAAATTCACCCATAGGATTTTGTGTTTCTTAACTTTTGCTTGATTTGTGTTTTGAGTTGTGAGGACATGTTTTACATTTTTCTTTCTTCCTTTCACACTCCACAATTATAGTTGGTGTATTCTAACTTTTTATGAGTGTGTTAGAGTCCACCACTATCATACTCAAGTTTATGGGTTGATATTTTACCTAATCTAAGTCACAAAAATCAAATTTCTCCATCTTTTCAAATTTCACAGTGATGACCAACATCGGTCCGGTGATCGCATCGATTTACTAATCTGACCATCATCGGTTTACTTGATTTTCGGTTATCTACTTTTTGGTCATTTTACCAAAAATAGCACTCACCACATTTTATGTTCTTTCTAAAGTTCCTCAAACATATCATCATACCCCTGGATCTTTTAAATCACTTTCAGATCTAGTTTTGTCTCATTTTCATCAATTATTGCCCCATTTGTAAAAATTTTGATTTCTATAGTAACTAGTATCGAGTTAATCTAACCAAAATCGGTCACCCTATCACTATCATTTGTTAACCCAACTACCAGCAAAGAATTCTTGTGTTTTAAAGTTTAATTAAAACAACAACCTGTTTTACCTCCGAGACTATTTTTCTCCATTTCTGTTGTTTTTATGTGTCATTTATAGAGAACCGAGTTCCAAGCCTACACCAACTCATGGTTTTGACTCATAGTCAATTCAATTCCTTGTATTCCATGCAAGTCTTGACCACTTGTGCCTATCCCATCACCATCTTCCATCCTATCACCTATGGATCCTACTCCACCCATTATCATTAGTACCGGTGATGAGGAGTTTGCAAGACTCCTTAACCACAACCCCACTGCCTTACAACATTATCTCACCCATTCATCCACTCAAGATTCATTAGGAAATTTGATATATGGCATGCATGTGTCCATTCCTTTTGACCTCGAGCCCACTTTTACATCAGCTACCACTAGCTCGACATTACCTTCTTCCACCTTACTACCTGTAGTATCCTAACTTGACCCCACATCATTAGTATCTGTGGCACCTATAGCATCGGTCACACTTCTAATGTCTATTGCTCCCATCGAATCAACCATTTCTTCATTACCCACCTTGATCATAGCCTTGTCTGCACCTGCCACCTCATATATACCTATTGCATTGCATCCACCCATACTATCAGAAACTCATACTCCATTCTAAAACATCATCCTCTCCATCCTACAGGTCTTTACCTTTGATCACTACTGATAATCTCTACATCCACCCCACCTACTTACACATATCACCAACAACCACATATCTCGTATATCACCTATTAAGGATATTTGTCACTTACATCTATTCCCTCCTCATAGTTATCATACTCGGCACCACCATATACTAGAATGTTGTCCACATCATACATTCATCATCAACCTCCTTATACTGCAGGGGGTGCCCAGTCATCACAACCTACCAATGACCTTATTAAAATGATGATGGAAAAGATGCAAACATTGGAAGCATCAGTTTCTGGCTCTCATAACTCTTTAACATATGATGAAATCTGTAATGAGCCCATTCATCTGTCTATTCCCATTTGTCCATACCCTACACATTGGGAAATGCCTAAATTCAACCAGATTCAATAGAAAAAAATACCCATAACAATACTTACAGTCTTTAAACATGGGTGCTATTTAATCACTCATGACCACACAAGATATATCCTTAATAGGACATGTGTTGGATTGGTATAGTGGTTTACCTCAACATTCCATTTACTCATTTAACCAAGTTGCTCAAGTCTTCTTAGACCATTTTTCAATCAATATTGCCAAGAAGGTCACCATGACCGACTTGTACTCAACACTACAATACAACAATGAGTCTATCATATATTTTTTCACTCATTGGCAGAGCCTCATCAACCATCTTATATTCTAGCTACCTCAAATTGATCTCATAGAGTTGTTCACTCGGGCTTATTCTAGGCACATCTTACAAACTCTCCAAGTCCAAAACTTTTATACCTTTGATGAAGCATTCACTATGGCTAGAAATCTTTAAATCCATGCCATAGAAGAGAAGAAAATTCAATTGTGTAACAAAAACGCATTCAAATCTAATGATGCTTCTTCCTCTTCAAAACCACAAAACAACTATTCCAAAGAAAAAGGATCTGCCAACATGGTAGTTTTAAAATATTGGCCCATCTCACCCATCCAATCAATTGAAACCTTCTTCTAACCTTTCTCCCATTTAAGCTTTCTAGTTTAAGTGAGGGTAATAAAAATACACTCCAATCGGGGAGCCTTATTATTTAGTATTAGAAAAACTTCTTAAAGCCAAAGCAATTTCTCTAACGCCCTGTCAAACCACATACTAGTTTTGACCCCGATCGTCCCATGCCTTCATGGAACAAGGAACATAATTACTGCAACTACCATCTTGTAAAATTTCATAGCGATGGTAATTGTATAACCTTCAAAAACATTATCCATGAAATTTTAGACAACCCAAATGCAGGGCAATCAGAACTTGCATATCTTCAAGAATCCATTTCCTAATCACACCTCGTCATCTAACCAAACTATCGAACCTTTAACTAATGACAGTAATGTCCGTGAGGCCCATTATTTGTTTGACACCATATTGTCCCTTCCTAATTTCCTCTTATCCCCTCCATTGAGGAGATTCTAGCATGAGCTCCTTTACCCATGGAGGATCCTATTTCATCTACTCCTTCACCCACATAGGATTCCCCTTCATTTCCCCTTCACCCATAGAGGAGACCACAATATCTACCAATGCCATTTCATCACTCCCCTCATAATCTAATGAACAACCTATGGTGTTAACTCTCCTACCCACCGAAGAGTCTCTCACCTCCCTCTCCACTGAAATAGGAACCTACCTCATCCAACCTATCATCTCCCCTACTAATAGAGGATCCTTTAGAAGTGCCACTGCCCATTGGTGACAATTCCCCATTAGTATTCCACGATCTAGTTAATTTTTCTCTTAGATCTCTTACCCACGAGTCCAAATCCAACCAGTTCCTGTCTCACCAACATACTTTTATAGGGATTAATACTAAATCAAAGTCATCTCCTCTTACAATAGTACCATTTTCACACCTGGTAGACCACTTGGATTATGTTGATAATTCCATGATTTGGGGGTGTCTTCAGCTACCCTCTTCAACCTAAATGTAAATGTCATATGTTGATACCTCTACAATTTATCCAAAGGTATTTCAAACCATCAAATCAACCATGCCCATATCGGTCTAACATCCTCTTATTCATCACTCTCACCTACACCTAAACCTTCACCAATAATCAAACCAGATCTTATACCTAAGAACCTACCTGCACCTACATTTTCCCCCACAATCAGAACCATCACCACATTGGGAGTCATGACAACATCAATCCTATTCCATCCTCCTGTCAAATTGGACTCAGCCACATCTTCCCAAGCTCGTAAAAAAAAATTCCTATCTAAAAGGAAGACCCAACCTTCTAGGCCACATACACCGGTTTCCCCACTAATCCTTTATCACTTTCACCACTTCCTCCATCCTAGGACCTCATTTGTCAACCTTTTCCAAATAACTTCCTATCCAAAGGAAAACCAACAACATTGCAGCCCACCTCTTCATCACAATCTTTTATCACACCCAAATTACTGTACAACACACACCTTTTCCATTACTCGCATATTTGTTATCGCCTATACCCTCACCACCTTTAGTAACCTCATCAGCACTTATGATATTTCCTCCTCTTCAACCCATACCTTTCACCTTACCTCCTGCCAAAGAACCCTCACCGTGCCTTCTTTATCACCTTGGATAACTTTTCCTCTTCCACCATCTACCTTCCCTTCCACATCGCGTACTCCTTCCTCACCTTTACCCAGGAAGGTGTAACCAAAATTGAAAAACCCACTACCCTCCAAAGAGGTAGTTAAGCCTACAATACATTATATCACTAGTTCATCTCTACCATGCCTTTACCCAAGTAGGTACAATCAATACCTAAAATAGTAAAACCTACCAAAATAGTGTTCAAACCTATTTCACCTCCAATTCCACCTCTCGTGACACCTCTCCCACCAAAATCACCCACACTTCAATCCAGACCCACACTCACCTCACATTTTGATCCATTGGCAGGGTCTTACGCCAACATTCTAGCTAACCTTTTAGAGACCTCCATTATCACATTGCCACCCCTTAGACCTTACAACCCACTCAAACCCAAACCAAAAGGGTTTTATGATACTAAAATTTGCACCTACCATCGTGTGTCAGAGCATGATGTAGAAATTTTAAGGCTCTTAAAACCGTTCTCCTTCAACTGTGTCCTCCTGAAGAAAATTTTGACGATGATTATCTTCTAGACAAGGACCCAATTACACCTCCACCTATCACCACACATCCTCTTCCACTACCTATTCAGCAACCTACATCACCACCTCTAAAATTTGAGATCAATATGGTCCATATAAGAGAGCTATCCAAAACCCCACCAAAATGCTAGTGTTCCCTACTCATTTCACGAGGCTCTTATCCCGCACTAGGTTTTTTCCATCACATCCTTATAGTTTTCATGACACACCTTCTCCATCCACCTCTCTTCCTGAGATTAACATGATCCAAGTTTCCACTTGCACCCAAAAAGACAATGGAAAGGAAAAAGAAACTAGCTCATCTCGCTAAACTTGTTCCCAATATACCATCTACACCCACACAAAAATCACCATTTGGGAACCCACATGCCCTATTTCATACGGGTTCACCCATCGTATAATGATAAAACAATTACACTAATCCCCTCTAAAAATTTCTTTGTACGACCTTGTCCAAACTTCTGAATCCCATCAACAAGACCTCATGGAGGTTCTATAATCCATTGAGGTTTTACCTAATGACCCTACGCCTATGGCCTCCATTATCACCCCTCACCATGTGGCCTTGCTCACCAATTCATCCCCTTCCTCTACACCCACTACCACTCATCAAGTAGTCGCGCTCAGTTTCTCTAATGATAAGATTGTACCTCTCCACTCAAATGATCCTGATCCCACCCTTTTCATTTCCATTTACATTGATAATATACATCTTTGACATGTTATGATTGATGGTGGTGTCAATATCAACATCATCTCCTCCCATGTGTAAAAAAGATGTGTTTCTACAAATTACATGCATAATAACCCAATTATGTTGTGTTCATTTAATGATGTCATCACTTCCACCCTTGGCACCATCATTCTCCATGTTTGTGTGGGCCCCCATACTATTCTAGAATTGTTCTATGTCTTAGAGGGAGAATTCTAGTACAACCTGTTGCTTGGCCGACCTTGGATCCATGTCATGGGTTATGTCCCTTCAACCTTACATCGTTGTGTAAAATTTGAACATGAAGGACATAACTATACCATTCCAGCTGACCCTTCACCATTCAAAACCTATAACATGTTGTATCAACCTAATGATGTCCTTATACCAGTCAAGGCATCTACCAACATTCTACTTATCCTTCACCCACACCCCCATCTACTAATGCTACCGCCACCTCTCCCACACCTAATTCCTCAATTCCCACTACTGTCGTAGCCTCCGTAGCTGACCCATCTACTAACCCATCTACTTCTCAACCAACCATTACTTCTTCTTCACAATCACCTAGTGATTAATTGATTCCCACTACCCACATCCACTACCAATCCCTTAGAAGGTTTTTTTCAATGTCTCACTCTGGGAGAGTACCACTTGTACAACATTGACACATTCCTTACTCCTCAAGAGTACGGTAACCTTGCTAACATCCCACTATGAACACCACATAAGCGAGGTTTTCCCTTATGGTCCTCCCTACCTTCACATGGACTTAACATATGGGGAGACTAGATACTTCCACCTACTCACCCGAGCCACCTTCCTAAATGTGACCATTTTCATCTAACCTTCAATATCTCACCAATCATCTCTTTGCCCACACCTTCATCCATCTTTATGCATGGAAAGGATTTAGCTTTGGTTTATATGAATATGGTCATCATACTGTCATCTCATGCACCACACATAAACATAAAGACCGAAGTGGTATTGGACTTTTTTAAACCATCTTCCAAGAAATTCAGTGTCAAACTCATTAAGGACGATAACCTTCCTTCACCCCATCTACCAACTTCACCACCTTCACCTACGGAGTCTATGGATCTAGAATCCATTCCTCCTAACTTTTTTTTTTTGTGAACACCATTTCCTAGGACCTCTAACTTATCAATGAGATGGTGAGGCTCCCTCTTCCCTTCCCTTCCTATATCCTGACATGATCGATGACGATACACCTTATATTAACATTGTTCAATGTCAGGACAATGAGTCTATTCTCACCTAGATTTGTTTGTAAGATTCCTATATTCACCATTCATTTCCTTCTGAGACACAAACCATGTTAAATGAATTGACCATCAAAATCAATATCCACACTTAGAATGACCTGCACATTTTAAAGATAGGTCAATCTTTAGATATTGTTGAATAGAAAGATTTTACTTTTTTCCTCCAGGATCATAGAAACATTTTTCTTGGTCCTACGCTGATATGCCCGATATTAACCCAAACATTGTGGTCCATAATATCGTAACTATGCCTAAAGCCAAACCGTAAAATAAAATATGTGGAAACTACATCCTCACATTTCCCTTATGGTAAAATAATAACCGATGTACCTTCTTTTGTTTTCCTTAATCCTACCCATTGATTATCCTCAATGGATCTCTAACATTGTTCCTTTTACAAAAGTGATAGGGGACTCCACATTTGCATGGATTTCGTGACCTTAACTTAGCTTTCCCTAAAGGAGAATTTCCTCTACCTAGTATTGACCAACTAGTTTATCTCACCATTGGCCATGAGATTTTATCACTCATGGATGGTTTCTTAGGCTATAACCAAATATTACTTACCTTGAATTAAAAAAACCACCTTCATCACTCCTTAGGGGACCTTTTGCTATCATGTCATGTCTTTTGGCCTTAAAAATGCTAGTGCCACAAATCAGCGGGCTATGAATTATATCTTTCATGACATTATGCATCGCATATTGGAAGATTACGTTGATGACCTTCTTTCCAAATCCAACCATTAGGCTAAACACCTTACAGTCCTTAAGGTCATCTTCGACTTTCTCATCAAGTACCAAGTTCTCCTTCAACCTAAGAAGTGTGTCTTCGTTGTTCTCTCTGGAAATCTCCTTAGTTTTATCATTTAGTTCTATGGCATTGAAGTCGATCTTGCTAAAATCAAGGATATTCTCAAAATACCTGCATCAACTAACCTTCTTCAAATCCATAGTTTACAAGGCAAGTTGTAATCTATTTGTCATTTTATTTCACATCTTTCTCGACTGCTACCACCCATTTCACCATCTCCTCAAAAGGATGTCTCCTTTAAATGGGATGATGAATGCCACAAAGCCTTTGAGGCCTTAAAACAATACCTCCTCCAATCACTTGTGCTCATTCCCCCTAAGGATGACCAAACATTTTACCTTTACATTTATGCTACTGATCATTCCTTCGGTGTCATGCTCTCTCATCGTGACAAGCAACATAGGGAGAAAGTGGTTTATTATATAATTCATACACTTTTAGACTACAAAACTAGATACATCCATGTTGAAAAACTCTTCTTAGCCTTAGTTTTTGTCACCACTAAATTGCACCAATACCTACTTAACCATAAAACATTAGTTATCACCAATACGGACCCCTTACATTACATGTACGCTAAGCCTTGCCAACATCAATGTGTTGCATGTTGGCTCATGCTTCTTGCAGACCTAGAACTTGAATTCATCCATAAAAAATTTTCAAAGGAAAAACCATTGTTGACCAACTTGCATAGACACATCTCTCTCCGTAAATCAATCCTCTAACTTAAATTTCCCATATGAATCCATCATTACCCTCTCTCTAGATGATATCGATTACCAAATGACCTTATTCATCGATGGTTCCAAATGTCAATATGGGGGTGGTGTAGGTGTTATTCTCATTCCTCTTGATGGTGAGACTATTCCATTATCTTTCGAACTAGATTTTTAATTTACTAACAATATCATCGAATATGAAACACTCATATTAGATCTTTAAATTGTCATCACCTTAGACATTAAATCGATTAATATCTTTGGTGACTCTTAACTGGTTGTAAATCAAGTTAATGGTATATACCAGTGTTGTAACGAAATACTTCAAAATTATAAACATCATGTAGATATAATTTTGACTACCTTTGACCATTTTGAACTTCAAACCACCCCATGTTTTACTAATAAATTTATGGATACCATGGTCTGTCTTGCTTCAAATCCCCGCTTCACCCTCCAACTCAAAAAAATTTGTCACCTTACAAAGGTTGCAATCACCTTCCTATCTATTTCAAGACATCAACCTTGTTGTAACCATTACAAATGACCCACGTGACCTTTGGTATAAGCAGTTTGTTGATTACCTTTCCCTTTCAATTCTACCTCCAGATCTTACTCACAATAGACAACGAGCCTTTCTCAAAAGTTTCTCTCACTATGTCATCATGGGTGGTCTTCTTTATAAATGTGGCTTTGATGGTATCCTCTTACGATGCCTTACAAGTTCTAAAATTCCCTATACCATAAAGGAAGTTCACGATGAAATTTTTGGAGATCACTTCAATGGTTTAGCTGTCACTAAACACATTCTCCACTTGGGATATTATTGACCAACCTTAAACCATGATTGTTGTGATTATTTAAAACATTGTGTGAAGTTCTAATAACATACTAATATTCATCACATGCCTATTCACACCTTACATGTCACACAAGACCTTTGGAATTTCTCTCAATGGGGTTTGGATCTTGTCGAGAGAGATCAATCCTCATTCTTCCCAATGTCATCAATGGATTATTACCGCTACTAAATACTACACTAAATGGGTAGAATCCATACCTCTTATTTCTACAAAAGCTGAGAAAATATGTGAATTCATCAACCATCACATCATTTGTCACTTTGGTGTTCCTCATCATCTCATCACTAATAATAGAAAACAGTTCAAAAACAAAACCCTACGGAAGCTTTGTGATGCCTTTGGCATTCAACTCATTTTTTCTTCACCCTATTACCCTAAACAAATGGCCAAGCTGAATCAACCAAAAAAACCTTAAACAAAATTCTTATGAAAGTTGTTGACAATATTAGAAAGGATTGGCATATGCACATTCCTTTTTCCTTATGGGATTATCAAACTAGTATTTTTACTTCATTTGCTTTCATGTCTTTCTCTCTATTCTATGGTACAGAGGTTTTTTTGCCTCTTGAATTTTAGATCTCATCTCTTCACATCTCACTTAAAGATATGTTCAACGATGATGACTTTTTCCAACATTGTTTAGCACAACTTGAGTTATTAGACGAGCATCGTCTCATTACTCTCGACCATCTCCAAATCTACCAAAAATGTATCAAACATGCCTATGATAAACATGTCCATGAACAAACATTCTAGGTCGGTGACCTCGTCCTGAAGGAAAATCAACATGTAACAAAAGAAGAGAAAAGTAAATGGGGAAAATTTGCTCCTAATTGGCTTGGACCATATATTGTTACTCATACTTATGGATCAGGTGTTTATCCTTTGTCTTCACTCAAAGGTAAACCCAAACATGATCCCCTCAATGCTTTGCATCTTTTACCATTCTATTGTTTAATCAAGTCCTATATCACCTTCTTTCCATTAAGCACTTGTCCCTTGAGCACCATTCACCTTCTCGCTTACCTATTTTAAGGAGCAACGACTAAACAAGAATCATGTGATTACCCATCACCTTTTAAGCCTTATCTTCAATATGAGTACCACAGCTCTACTCATGGCATGATTCTCATGGATAATTTTCATCTTTTTCAAGATGGAATCCCATGTCATTCATCACTTAAACCCTCTCTTTCATAGTTATCCTCTGTGTGCTATGGTTTTTCTCGCAACACAAGAGCCTATCGGTCTCTATAGTCTTTTCCATGACCTAAAATTCCAAAGAAAAATAATTTCAAAAGTAAAATGGGATTCAACTCCTTGAGTCAAAATTCCAGCAAAAATATGACTCCCTCAAAAAGGACATCTACACTTTCTATCTCACTATTATAAATAGATTGCTCCCTTGAAGGAAAGATATACCAAGCTAGCCATATTGTACACAGTCTATCATAATAAGAAGACTATTCTTGAAAATAATAAAATCAAATATTCATAAGATTCCCACATCGATCAACTTCACGAAGACCTTAAGGAGAAAATATACTCATCCCACTTATGATTCCCGCATTGATCAGTCTATCAAAACAAAAAAGCAAAAATAAAAAAGAAAAGATTAAATTTTTCATCATGGACTTGCCTATTTTGATCTTAGGTCTCTTGCCAAATAAGCATGTTGTCTCACACTAGGTTACGCTAAAACCAACCTATTTTTCACCTCATCACCTTTTTCACCCTAATTTTCTACCCGCTCAAGGGATGTGCCACAAATGCAACATTTCGTGATCATGTGACTTTCTTCACCCTTGAATAGTCAATCAAGAAATGCCTTTAGGGTCTTACATTCATAAGCCCATCTTTGGTATGGTAGACTTGTTATGGTTCTTACCAATTAGGTGGATCTTTTAGGTCACCTCTTACCCTTCACCTTCTTCATTACTTGTTGATTCTCCTATACAGGACTAGACCATCGACACCTACATTTTAAGAATTCCTCTTTCACCAAAATCACCATGCCTAACTGACCTAAACTCAACCATACCTAAAATAACCTAAACTCAGCCATTTCTAAAATCACCTTAACTCAACCATGTCTAAAATAACCTAAAATCAACCATGTCTAAAATCACCTAAACTCAACCATTCCTAAATGACCTAGACTCAAAAACATGCCTAAAACCTAGCGACCCATGCATCTATCTTTATAGTATTCTTCCCTAGCTTACGGGAGAACTACATCATCCTAGGGTCCTTTTTCATCGAGGCTATGTAGGAAGAACTCGAGGGCATGGGGCCCTTGGAAGTTAGCTTGAACACTCTTTGTTTTGTTTAATGCTTAAACTACGGGTTATCCATCTTCTCCTCCTCCTCATCATCGTAAAGGGGGTCAATGGTGGATTCTTACGTGATGGGCACTTACACTAAGTATTGTAAAGAACCCCTTGATTTCACAATATGGGGTGTCATGCTTCCATGCCCATTGCCTGATCTTCCTAAGTTTAAGGGAGAAGGAGACCCAAATTCTCATATCAAGGCCTATGTTCTTTGGCATTTGGGAATTGCTTTGTTAGGATGTTGTAGTATCTAAAATATTTTTGAAGACTCTCAAAGGAATTGTGTTAGATTGGTACTACCAGATTCCATAAGATTATATACATTCCTTTAAATAAATTGTTTCTAAATTCATCAGAGAATTTCACATGAAAAATGTGTTGAGAATAGGGATTAGGGAGTTTCTGCATATTAAGTAGGAGAAAAATAAATTTTCCACCCATTTGATCCAAAGATGGCATCAAGTTCTTTACTCATCTATAAGTGCACCTAACATGGATGAGATGGAACTTTGTGATATTTTACTTCACTCAATCATTTGAGAGACTACATAGGGTGTTCAAAAGTTTCCTTTCCACAGTTACGAAGAAGTGTTGGAGGTGCGCTTCAGATTTACCAAGTCATTATCAACAGCGGGTGTAAGACTTATGGTCTCAATGGGAAATTGTTGTCCCTTGTTCAAAATAACACAAACCATCAACACAACACATCCAATAACTAAGGACCCAAGGTTGTTGTGAATTGTAATCATAATGCTACCACAATGGCATTACCGATCAAGCAAAGAATGATGGATTTACGAACAATGGTAATACAAACAATAACAATAACAATAACAATAACAACAACAACATGGGAAATAAAAGAGGCCCTAATGTTTTTCCTTTCTCAATACGGTTAATGTCAATCATCCCCTCATCAATAGGCTCAAATCCAAGGCTCAAACTAATACCATAATTCTAGCTAAGGGGCAACAAACTATGGTTATAACAACCAGTTTCAAAACTATAATCGAGTTATAATCAACAACAAAACTCAAACCAAAGGCCAAGAGACTATGACCCTAATCTTTTTTTTTCATCATGTTATTTTTCATGATGCTATAACTTATAGGGATTGAAAAAATTTCATACAAATACTCCCCGGTAATCAAAGGTAACTCTTTGTGGACATGTTCTTAGAAAATCCTGAAATAACCTCTCGGTCAAGTTATGTAAGACCCGTTGCACCTCACAATGCAATCTTAGGCATTTATCGGGATCCGTTCCTAAAAATCATGTGGATAGTAAAGTAGATCCTCCAAATATGAATAAGGGTATTCCTATTAGGAATAATAACCATGAGGCCTCAACTTATGAAAACTCTTGAGTTTCCCCAACCTTGGCTCAAACAACAATACAAATATCTTGGGATTAGTTGAGTTAGAGGTTGAACCATAAATTAACGCAATAACTCAAACAAGGAGTACATTTCACAACCTCCTTCCTCTCATTCCCTCCTTACATATGATATTCTCAAAGTCTCAAAACTTATAAGAGCTTATGATTTGATTTTGATTTTGAACAAGATGCTTTCTTACATCTCATTTCTAGAATTGTTGAATAATTCCCCTATGCATCATTCTACATTGTTATATACATTGGGTATTGGTCATTTAATTCATGTTACACCTCCACCTGGGGCTCAAATCAATCATATTTACTTCGACATTCATCCTCCGGGACAAAGTGATAGGGATACCGAGTTTGTCTTTGATATAAGAAATATGTCGTCTGATGCTGAAATGGCCCAAAGAGGATATCCTACATTATATTTACAAGTTTGGGTCTATAATAATTGCATCAAGAGAGATATGATCGATGATGGGGCTATTGTGAATGTTGTTCCCTTCTCTTTCTTACAGAAGTTGGGATATGGGGAGACTAATTTTTCCTCTACTAGAAACACATTATGAGGGTATGACAGTCTTAAAGCTACCTCAATTGGAACTATAGTTCTTCCTGTATCCCTTAGGCCAAAAATATTTTAACAAAATTTTACATCATTAACAAGGAGATGAATTATAACATGATCCTTGGTAAACCATGGATTCATCAGATGAAGGCTATACCTTCCACCTTATTTCAGGAAGTTAGATTCCTCCATTTGGGAAAGGTCTTTGTTGCTCAAGGGGATCCTAAAACTTTCAATATATATATATATATATATATATGACACACACACACACACACACACACACACACACACACACATATATATACATATATATACATACATATATATATATATATATGGATAATCTCAAGAAGAAACCAAGGATTAATTCATATTATGAGCTCCCCATGAATTAGTAAAACAAATAACTTCCTTAAATGAATTGGTCATGACCACTAAGAATGTCCTGAAAGTTGAGTTTAATGACCCAAAAACATTTAAAGTGGCAAAGATGGATAAGGATAAAGTGATATCTATGGAAACCATGTCCACCAAGGCTATAGCAGAGATCATAAAACTCTTAAAGAGTGATGAGCCAATATTTCTCCCATTCGAAGCATAAGGAATTGGTAATCTCATTGGTTTAGCCTCTTCCTGTTGATGGTCTTGGTCTAGACATACATATGATAGAAATAGCAGAAGAGGAAGAGGATTTTGAGAAAAACAAAGCCCATCAAATCCATTTCTAGGGATTATTCTATTCCTAACCTTGGTACATATATAAACATGTCAAAAACCAAGATTTTTCTGTCTACAATGCATGACCTCATAGCATGACAAATGCCAAATGTAATCATTACTCCTTACGTAGGGAGTAGAGTTAAACAATGCCATCATGCTCACATGAACATGATACGTTGATAGCATGACAAAGAGGTTTACAAATACCTCATACAAATGAATTTTCATGCACAAAAAATAGATATTCAGATGAATATTATAATAAGTAAGGGTTGTGAGTTCAAACCCAAGGTAGTAGGCCCTTGTCAAAAAAATGAAAAATTTAAAAATCATGTGTGTCATTTGTGTACTTTAGAGGGTGAGGAATTTAGCAATTTCATCAATTCACTTCACCTTAAATGATTCTATGTATAGTCATTTACATTCCCATACTATAAATTATTACATTTCTATCACTTTGTCATTTGCATTATCATCTTGTGAAATTATAAACTGGAAACTTACTTTTCAAGTAACTTTTAAAATTTTCAAACATTGGTGAATACATTAATCATACTTATTCAACATTCATTACACATCTTCAAATTATCCAATCTCTCGTTGTCATCTCCCACTCGTGAGACAAAATTTTGACATTGATACTATAAGGACTTGTATGCTTAGTCTTCTTCATGGTTTCTCCCAATTCGGGTGTTTCTTGCCCATAGTTTTCTCTAGAAGCTTCTTGATGATAAATATTTCCCTACAAAGATAGCTTTATGACAAAAAAATCCTAAACATTTCACTAGGAATGTTTTTTCTCATGTCTTAACCTTCGGTGGTGAGCCCTCACATCCTACTGGATACTTGGGTTTGAGGCTAGGGGAAAATTCTCCCTCCCAAAAGCACAATCCAAATTCAATTCAAAAATATACTAATAAACAATAAACACAAATTTCTTTCATTTACAAATAAAACTACACTTCTCGTCCCTACCAACCTTTGTTGATGATCCCATGCTTCTTACTGGTATCATGAGGTTGGGAAAGGAGGGAATTTCCCTTACTAACCTATGTCTTGTCCTTGATGATAAGCACATGCTTCTTACTAGTGGCATGGGACAAGATGTAGGGGTCGCAATAATAAATCATAAATTACAAATAAACAAGCAAATAAAAGTGCTTCTAAAACTTCCCATGAAAATGAATTATATGTTTAATATTAAGAGAGTTTCATTCATAAATACCATATTTTTCAATCAATAGTCCATCCATGAATCTAATTCTATTCATACTTGCAAAAAGAATTCATTATGAACTGGTTAGTTGATCTTGATTAGGGTTGGGTTATAAGTTTCTCATTGGATCTTTGTCAAAGTCTTGTCTTTTGGTAATCATTCACAATCACATTCTTCAAGTCATATAACTTGCGTCATTCTTGACTTTTGATGATGATATCTTGCATCCTACTAGTTGCATGGAGTTAAGAATGGAGTGAGTTCAAACTTTTTTATCATATCATGTTCAACACATTTTTCAAATGAAATAGAAATGCTAAATATTACTTGAAAATTAAAGTATTAAGTTACAATCGATTATCATATGTATATTCATAAAATCATTTTATTTACCACATTGCATCATCATCCATAGCATGCATTTTAAAACAAGAAAACATTAGAAATTCCAAACCTTTCAAGAGTACACAGATAAGATAAACCATAACAAAGTAACTCTTACAAGGAATGCCAAACCAGAAATATGTCTATAATATATATATATAATGTAAGTTTCTCATGTATGATTTCTTCACACCATAGAGTAAATTTCATCAAAATTCTCAATCACAAGCCCAAAATACAAAAAAAATATATATATATATATATATATATATATATATATATATATATATGTATCAAAAATTATCTCTAAATAATAAAGGCCCTAGACTTATCCCTCCCTCCCGGATCCATGTGAAGGAAGGAGCACGAAGAGTAATCTTGTTACAAATCTTATGATGAGAGTGTCTCGGTGAAGCTTGAAAACCTCGTGAGTCAATCTATGATATTATACATTCATCTTCCCTGGTGATTGACCAAGTAGTGGTAGCTCCATTACTTGTGTGCTCTCTCCTACACCTCTCCTAACCCTCATGCAAATTAATATCTTCCCTCATCTATGTTATCACCTCTGCTACATGTCGGGATAGCATGAATACATCAAGTATGGTGGCCTACCATCGTTGGGTGACATGTTTCAATGAGCATTTAATCTCATGTCATCTTCCGGGGATCGCAAACATATCAAGGAAATTTTGCCGAATAAGATCTTGCCATCTATCAACAAAGGATGCAAAGTATAAATGAGTAATGATGAGTTAGAAAATATAAGAAAAAAATAAATTAGAAGTAGCTTACTGAAATCTACTCTAAGAAGTAAATATAGGGAAAGGAGTGTTTCACTCACTCATCTCTCTAAGCATCTAGCTCAAATCAAAATGGTACCAGCAGAGGAGTTGGTACATGTTCCTCCTAAACTCTAGCCTCCTCCTCATTATGTATTATCTCCTCCTTCATCTATATAAGCTCTAGTTAGTGTAAAGGCCTCTCTAGTGGCCATCCACTTTTACTCTTTCTTCTCCCCTTATTCCAAACCTTCCTCGTCCTCCTCCTCCTTCCTCTACATGGGGCCTGTAGAAATTGTAGTACTTGTCTATTCCTAAGTATGGCCCCTGCAATGGGATCTAGTATGGCATGTGGTGTACTAATGGGAATCACAAGTTTGGAAATTGTCCACTATAACTTGCCCCTCTGGGTATCTCTCGACTCTCGTATCCCTTTCAGACTGTAGGAATGGATAGAAGAGCATCGAATAAGGATTCTTGAACTTTGAGGTACTCATAGTATTGGGTGGGTCTCTAATATCCTACTCGGGTTAACTAACCGAACTATCATGGCACAAGAAGTCAATGTCACCTCCTCACCCCACTAGAATATCATGTCTTAATATGGTTGGGCTATCATATATGTTAAAATTAACGTAGAAACTAATCTGTGGAGGACCCCTAAGTGGAGTTATGTCCACCCATATAGATGTTAATATTACTATGCAATTCATTATCACAACTCCCCTCCGGTAGGGCATCTTCCACTCATAAACCTAGGACATCACTAGAGTAGGATGGCTAAGCGATGTAGCTCCCAATCTAATCACCCTGGTAGTCCCCATAATGTCCACTCCCAAGCATAATTTTTTTCATACATCTCGATGCTCTAAAAAATGGGATCCCAATAGCATAAAAACATGTCTATGTCCCTTGTCCCCAATCAAACATTAGGCCAAGATAACTATAATTTCCTTACATAGAGTTGGGATATGTGTAGTTTCAAATGTAACCAATATAATACACTTCTTAGCACTATTGTCAAGTGCATATGCATATCCGAAGTAAGAATCCCAGCTACGAGCCTCGGATGTCAAACTAGAACTCTTCAGCTCTAGTTTCCTATTGGTGATAGGAACCCCAAGAATCTAGAGGACATCCTCTAAGGTGATAGTCCACTCACCTCTCCGAATCCAAACAATTTGGAAAGTGTTTTGGTCTACATCCTAGTAACTCAATAAGTCACAGAGTAAGTTAATTGCATGAGCGATGCATCATGTCTGTTAAATCCTCAAGAGACTAGCCCTACCCAATAAGTCCCTCTCTACCTAGATGAACCCCTGTAATAGCTGAGGAAATTAATACTACTCTCGAGCTCTACTCTATCTAACATAGCCTCCCTATATCCATAAACAGTAATAAAGGAGCAAGTTAGAACCTCATGGACATATAAAATGCTCATGAAAATAGTCTAAATGCAAGTAAAAACCAAAAAAAACCCATACTTAGCCAATAATGTGAAAATTTCCTTGATGGTTACAAAACCACCACTTCTAACAGAGTAGTCGTTGCCTGACCATTGTGGTCGTTACACATTCATCACTTACTTGAGTGATAGTTGTGTAACTACCCTAGTAGTTGCATGACCACAACTCTATATATATTTGTGGTTGTGTAACCACTACGGTCATTCCACTTGAAAATTTGGTTCGTACCCTAAAAGATAAAAATGCAAAAAAATATTAAAAATACTCGAACTTAAGTCAAACAAGTTGCATATAGTAAAATGTGCCCCCTTGTGGTCATTTTCACCATAAAATTATTAAAAATTACCCCCTATGGCTAATTTTTATCAAATCCTACATTTTAGGGGGAAAATGAATAAATGAGTATAACTTACCTAATCATGACCATATGCTCCCTCTTGCTGGTTGCGCTATCATTGTCTTGAAGTACTTTTCGATTTGGTTATACTCTCACATGAAATGGTCACATGTAATCCGAGCTCCAAAATCAATAAGTGGGTAAGTAAAATGATTTATATGATTGGTAAAAAGTTATATGTATAGTGTTTTCTAATTTCATTTGAAGTGTGTGTGTGTATGCAAGGTTGGAGTGATGGCACGGGTCTATTTCTTATCCCTTCGATATGGTGAGTACTCTTGTCGCTTTTTATTTTAAAAAAATTGTCGATTACATTTTCTATATTCAATTGATTCCTATCTTCTCTTGTCGGTGGTAGGAACCTTGGATTGGCGTGGTTTCAACACATGGATGAATGAGTTATAAGTTCTAACTTTCCCATTTTGGAACACCATACTCAAAACTTACATTTTATGCCCATTCATGGCTAAAACGATTCTTAGAGGGGACAATATGCACATGCCCAAAATTTGATGGTGCTACATTAGCGAAATGGTAAAATTCCCATATGATGATTTCCTCTTTTCTAGAAAAATGATGAGTTCTAGATCTTATTTCCTTATCTATAGCATGCCTATATGACTTATTCTTCTTCATTTCTCGGTTCTTTAACTTTCCTTTCTTTCATAAATGTTATTTTTTTCTTTTCCTTAGTGTTTATCCTTTTATTTATGTAATTTTCACAAAAAATTTGTAATCACCAGCCTGCCTAAAGTGGAGGTTACGCAACTACCGTAGTGGTTACATGACCAACGGTTCCATGGGATTTTATCCAAGACTCAAACTGTAAGTTCTCTGCATGTGTTGTAAGCTTCTCAGTGTCTTTCTCACACATTTCTCAACCATTTCCCTTTATTTTAAGCTTGTTGGATACATATGGAGCTCCTCTTCCTTCCTTACTCTTTTTATAAATTTAACTTCCTCTTCCTAGGATGGTCTAGAATTTCTTGATTCCCAAGTGTGTTAGACTTCTTCCCTAATGTTTTTCTATAAGAACCTAGATTTTTCCTGAAGAATTGGTTGGAGATTATTGATTTTGATAACACTATTACTTTGTTGAAATCCTACCAAAAAGTACACAAATATCTATGTTTTTGTTTTGTTTCTCTTATAATCTCATTTGTTACCATTCTACCTGTAACCGGTTTACTCCAGCATTC
This sequence comes from Taxus wallichiana var. yunnanensis, assembly GCA_018340775.1. Lineage (NCBI taxonomy): Eukaryota > Viridiplantae > Streptophyta > Pinopsida > Cupressales > Taxaceae > Taxus > Taxus wallichiana. The sequence continues at coordinate 542,858,261 of CM031237.1, read as the reverse complement.
TTCTTGTTTCTTGATTTTATTCTACAGCCAGCACTACTCCTTGGACCAATTAGACTCATCTTTGGAAATGAAGTTGAGGGGATAAAGAGAATCATAACCATGCTTGTGAATCATCTCATCTCTACGATAACTAGGTTTTGGATGTTATTTAATTTTCTTCAAATATTTTAATCTAGAATCAACACTCGTTGTTTATAGTCCTTAATTTTATTATACTCTTATGCATGATAACACTTCATCTATTCTAAACTAAACGTTCACATGAATTACGTGTAGCTACCAAGTCCCTCCTTTGTATTTTTTTTCAATATATTATCATGTATAATCATAATAAAAAATTTCCATATAACCATTCAATTATAAACCATTACATACATCTCATCATGTAAACACATATAATAAGGAAGCATAATAGATTAGACAATAACCAATATCAATTACACCATGAGATCTCCAAATTCAAGCATTTAAATTATCATAATCCATCTACCATAATCCATTATAACAAAAGTATTACATCATAGAATTTGAATACATAACAATCATTATACGAGAGAATTGAACCATGTGCACAAGTATCAAACCCTAGACCAAAATAGCATATACTTCTTATACATCCAAAACTATGCACTTAATTCTAACTTGTCATAATACTGATCTACAACATGTATATATAGGGGTGGGAATTTGACCTTCGCTACCCATGTGCTCTCATAATAATAGGTGTGCCCCAAAAATAGTCATGCGTATTATACATGCATGCTTTTACAAAATAGCTAATAATAGAATATCTTATAAATAAGACTTGCTTTAATCCTATTAATAGCCTCCATTTGTGTGTTTTACTTGCATGTTCATTTTCAAAATATATCATTTTCTTAGCCGCCAAGTTATCACGCTTTATCTCATTTACATGTTTGGCACTCCATCCTGCTTTTCTATTTGTAGCCCGTGATCGGTGAAATCGGTTAAGTCCACAATTCTCGTCTACCTCGGGACACGAACCTCCTACGTGGTTTTTCCACCTTTCTTGCAATCACCTCCACATCACTCTTGCGTTCCTCAATCTTTTGCACACTCTTCAGACTTAGGTATTTTTCTTATCAACATTACCTATAACACATATGATAAACTTTTAACTTCTCCTCTTTGCAATGCAAGAGTTGTTGCTTGCAAGGAATCCATTTTGTTGGAGGTTGTAAACTAGTAAAGTGGTTTACAAATTTATCTCTATATAATAATGAGACCTTGGATCAATTACATTGATCAAGGTATGTTTTAATTCTTCTTACTTGATTCTATATGGAAAACTGACATTCAGAGGTTGAAGGAAATAAAATAATGAGCCTTTGTAGGATTACAATTTCATTGATCTTCTTGGAAGTTCATGTTGTGCTTTTTGTTGAAAGTCGTGTGCTCAGATCTTCTTGTCAACTCCTCCGAACGCTGAATGGTGTAAGTTGGAAAGAGGCCTACTTGAGGACTATTGAGGGTAAATCCTAAGTCCTAGATCTATAAGATCTATCCTAATGGGATTCTAACCTAAGGTAAACTAGACCTACCTTATGTCTATGCCTACGCTAATCTTGTTACAACCTAACCTAAGTTGCATGTTTTCTAAGATTAGGGATTTGGAAACAACCTAAGGTGATAATAGGTATATTTCTAACCTATTACCTAATACTACATTAGTAGAAAGAATGACCTATCCTAAGGTGGAAAATAACCTAAGGTAAATATTTTCTAAACTAACCTAAGGTCATACCCTAAGCTAAGATATCTATCCTAAACTAATGTGGGGATAGAAGGGGACCTAAGGGGTCGTATGGAAAGTTGAGGGATGGTGACGGTTCCTAAGTCTTTTATTTGATTTGATTTTTGAATTTAAGATCATTATGTACTATCAGTTTGACAAAGGCATGGAATTTGGAGGATCCTAGCTGGCACCATCTCTAAATTTAACTATGCATGTTCTTTTTGAAATTGGACTCGCCAATTTTGGATGGCGAGTGGCGTGGAGATTTAGGTGGGAGAATGGGAATTAATGACATTAATTGTCATCATTTTTGGCGAGAAAACCACCTTGGAAACCATGCGAGTGGATTTGTTGGGAGTTGTTTGGTCTTTCATGCATTCCGATTTTTTTCTCACATGGAGCTATCTGGTTCTTCAAACCAGCAGTTCTACTTTCAGTTTGTTGTTATTTTTAACTCTCTTGGATTATTTTTGATCCAATGGAAGTATATGAGGCATTTGAGGAAGAATTTTTGGTTTTTGATTTCATTTGGAGAAGAAGGAGTTGTGAAGGCTCGGCTGGAAATCTTCTTCAAAAAAAAAGAAACTATCAGGCATGATAGGCTCTATCCATTAAGTTGCTCTACTTTTCTCTAAGTGTCTTCATTAAAACAACTTTTCTCTCTTGAGATAATTGGTTTTTATTTCTGAGATGGTTATTTGGTTTCCTTGCTTGAATAATTTTGTGTTCTTTGATGTGGAATCTCTGTTTGAAAAGGAAGTCATTGTATTGCTTTCCTGTTTATTTGTTGTTGAATTTCACCTTAAATCTTGTGGTGATATAAGTAATGAAGTACATGCATGATTCTTTCTTATCTATTTGAAAATGGGTTATGGAAATGATATGTGTCTTTAAGTTTGAACAAAGCTTTAGCTTGGGTTGCAGAATGTAAAAGTATACCTTTCGTTGTAGCTTCTTGGTTTTGTGGAAGTTATAATTCTCTGTTGGAATTATAGGAATATGCATGATTGGATTTGAGTTGTGTGAGCTCAAATTTTTTATTGAAATAGTAATGTGTGCCTTCTTCTTGAACTCTCTGTATACTCTATCTGTTCTTTGGATTCAATCTGCGATAGAAGTTGGTAGTTTTGTAATGTTTGGAATCTCTATTTTCTTTTTGGATTCTCCTTGTATAGAAACAAGATTGAAGGTTTATTACTTTTTAAACTTCAGTTTAAACTGGGTACTCAAATTTGGTCCTTCTTAGGAAACTTTGGATTATTCATTTCCTGGGAACTTTGTTTTTGAGGCATTGAGCTTGGGATTCCCATGTTAGAAGTCTTTTATTCTGATCTTTATGCGTACTTGTGTTTCTTAAAAGATCTTGAGTACTGATCTAAAAGTTTAGAGGGGAGAGCTTGTTGGTTGGAGGACATGTGTTGAGGGTGGCTTTTTAGAGTCGACATTGGGCTGCATCCTAGTAGCTCTGTTGAGTTTTCTTTTCTTTGTTCTTGCTGTCGAAGTAGATGTTGTTGTTTTTGTTTAACTGTCTTTGAATTGGATTGACCTCTGAGTATCTTTCTAGGGAAACTTGTTAAAACCTCTTGATTGGGATATCGGAACATTTAGGATGATCCTTGAAATTGTGGTTGTCATTTCTTGATTTTGAACTATCGAAATCGGTTCTGAATAAGGAGTCTTTGGGATTCTTCCATTCTTTGATCTTTGAACGAGATTGGAGGGAATTAATTTGTTGATAAGTTTTGTACTAGTAGCTAAGCTATGTCGATCTGGGGCTATATCTTCTTGGAATGGAATTGTGAAGGAACCTCCTCTGTCTTTTCATATAATGTATGTCTTTCACCTCTATGAGGACTCATTTTAGAGTCTATCTAGCTGATTGTTTTGTTTCTATCATTGGAGGAATCGGTTAGACTATGGACCTTGACTGAAATTTTAACATCCTTGAGTGATTGTTGGGACTGTAAGTTGCCCACATGGCATTTTTACAATTTTTTCATTGCATCTCCTTTTGATCTGGTTTAATGTCTCAGTCATTGGATGTCTATGAAGAGAAATCATGTTCAATTCTATTCTATCACAACAATCACACATTCTATTGGTCTCTTCTTCTGTGTGTTTTCTCTTTTAAGGAGTATGGGAAGTACTAAAGGCCTGCATTGTCTTTTGCTACCTTCATCCCATATGTTAAGATGTTAGAGTTCCCTTCTGATCTTGATTTTGACTCCTTCTTCTTCTGTCCTTAAGGTGAAGCCTGACCACTATCTTTGGAAATAATAGGAAGTTTGGGTTGTGTTCTCTGCTCTAAAGTTGTGTATGGGATTGGGCTAACCGAATTATTTAGGAAGTTCCTATTATTCATCTTAGTCATGCTTCTTTTGGGTAAATCTGGTCATTGATTTATTGGATCAGTTGCTCTACTATCCTTAATGTCTTGAGTAGTCATCATTGCTACTTGCTTGTTCTCTTGACTAGTGTTAAGGCTTGTAATATTTGAGATAGAAGGAAAATGTGAGATGTTGTACATTGAGTAAATTCTATCTTAATGTTGATATTTGGTCTAACTTGATAAATTAGGCTATGCCTTGCATTTGGGATTAGGATGCCACATCTAATTTGTGAGACTCTTATTTGCAATTGTATTTCTAAATTAAGATGATTTGTGAAGGAAATAATTAGAAAGTACTTTTATTTGAGATGGATAAATGTATTGGAAGGAATGGTATTTATCTGATAACATGTTTTAGTTTGTATAGATTACATCATGATCATTTCTTTGAATGTTATTTAAAATATTAATTGTTCTTCTTTTAAGGTTGTTATTGTTATGATTTATTTTCTCTCTTGACCACATTGTTTCATTAAAGCAGAGTTGGTTTAATGAAACAGTTAGTTGAAAGCATTTCATTTTAATGCTTAGTGCTTATCATGCTCAGTTCAATGAACTGACCCATGCTAGCAATTTTTGCAGATGGACTTCGTAAGTGATAAAGGAAGGCAATAAATTTTATGATGTATTGGTTGAATTAAAAGTCTGGACCATTATAGAGAAATTTGAGTTATTATTGAAATGTATTGAAGGAAGAAAAGTTGTAATCTAAATGATCTTGATGTTGTTGACATGAAATATGTCAGCAATGCATAGTTTTGTAAGTTGTGTATTTTATTTCGATGAATTGGAAAGACTGAGGTTACTTAAACATGATTAAGTCTATTCTCTTGCTCATAATAAGAAGGAAAAATATGTAATCTTATCCTTGATATTGTTATTATATCTGATTGGATCCTTATTCCTGATATTAGTAAATTGTCTAGATAAATGGGGAGTTAGTACAAATTCCCTTACTTTAATGCAACTTACTAAGTTGTATGTATTAATGTTCCTTACTTAATCTTGAATGGTGGATTATGATGTTATGAACGTGTTGCTATAATGTCAGGATGTGTAAATTGGATATGGGTATAATAAACCCTAATACTTAACCATAATGAGGAAGGTTCTCCTCTTCTAAAAAGGATGCAAAATAAACTAATGATATATGGGTTTGATAACCATTTAGACTTCATAGGTATGAAGTCTTTTATATCGAGAACCTATTTTGGTTCTTATACATTCCTTGAATGGTTGAGACACATTAATTAGATCATTTGATTTATGTTGATGTTGTTTTCAATTAATTAAACGTTAAGAAAAAAGTTAATTGAACATAAAGCAATCATTAGTCTTTGAAGTTCCGTATTAGTTAACCAACTCAAATGGGAATGGAAACCTTTAAGGTTGTTGGAATTAGGGTTATGTAAGGTTGCTTAATCTGAATCTTAATCCTAAACTAATTAAGTGGAAATGATCTCTTGAGGTGTGTACGTCGAGATGAAGTGGTTCTTCGGATGTTGGCACATGCCAACTGCAGATCTGTACCTTTGTGAAGACTTGGGTCTTCACAAGGATACTGAGGTTGAGTTGACATGTTGCAACACCCTTCAACATTGGTTCATCTAGACCTACCCAAACTTGGACTTGAACTTAGTTTCTCTCTAGGAAATTTAGAGTTATAATCTAGCATAGGAAATGACTCACAATGATTTAGGATAACTAGGCACATCCTATCAACTTAGGTCGATAGGGTATGTCTATATACCCTAGGTCATCGTGAGTGACTCCCTATTCTAAATTATATCACTAACCTGTGTTAGGGTCAAACCTTGGACAAGTGGACTAATTGAAGTTGGTAAAGACCATTCTAGATAACAGAGGAGTGGGGTGAAGGATGTATTCCATTTAGATGAGTATGTCATCTAGGAATAGTAACATGAACAGTATGTTGGAAATATTTGGCCAAAGTATCGCAAGTTGTTGGTTACGTTGTCCTATGTCACCTAGTTTAAGGAATGTGATTTAGATGAATATTGGTAACAAATATTTAGATAGGTTTCTTAAATAGAACACTCAGTACCCAAAACAGGGTAAGAGAACCAAGTATACTTGGTATACATAAAGTATTCAATACTTAAGTAACATGAGAGATCGGTTGTTAATCAAGTCATGAAATGAGAGATCGGTAGCTCACCGAGTCATTTACAGTTGCATATGGTTATTTGTTATGAGATTGATTGGCATGGAATGTGTGTTCTAAGTTATGATTATTTAGAATAGAGAACATTATGTATAAAAAAATTCCCTTGTTTCTAAAGTCTTAAATTGGGAATGTTACATCTTGGTATCAGAGCTAAAGGTTTACAGCTCTTGGACCTATTGTGTCCATAATCTGATAAAACTTAAATTTTCTTGTTAACAAAAATGGTTAGGACAAGAGGAAATGTTGCAAATAACCCACCACCTGGTGGAGAAGTAAACAACTACCCAAAAACTCGATGAGATCCTTGCTACCCTGTTGGACACAAGAGATCATTTGATTGTACTTGAACAACAAGTAATGGGAAATGAGGAGGAAGAAGATGCTGGTAATAACAATCAGCCACCTCCTGTGGACAATGCCAATTTGGGGAATTTGGGTGTTGATAATAACAATGTAAACATGTCGGATCAGCTAGAAAATAAAAAGGCAAGACTAGTTGAACTCACTAATGATATAAAAAGGATAAGTCCACCTAAGTTTGATGGCACCACATTAGGAGATGGAGCTGAGAATTGGCTCAATGAAATGGAGAAGTACTTTGCAATAAGGAACTTCTCAGAGGAAACAAAGGCAATATGGGGAGCATATCAACTTTCCCATGAAGCATCTTCATGGTGGGACAACCGTAAGGATGAGTTGAACATTGATGAAACTAATATTACTTGGGATCAATTTAAAAGTTATTTTAGGCAATGATGGCTGCCACAACTTTACTATGATCAGAAAATGACTGAGTTTTAGAACTTAACCCAAGGAAAATTAATAGTAACAGAGTATTGGGAGTGGTTTACTAAACTCCTTAAGTATGTACCTTAGTATCAAACTGACGAGAAGTTTAGGATACAAAGTTTATCATGGGATTGAATCCCATTATAGGGGAGAGGTAGATGTTCACAACCCAACCACTATGGAAGGGGTTGTTGAAAAATCCATAAGGCAGGAACAAAAATTAAAGGCAATTTCTGCTCATAAGGAGGAAGTAAGAAAGAAAGTTCCCAACTCCTCTTCATCATCTCTGGCACCTAAGAAAGGACCATGGAAGAATTTTGGTATGAAAAGTAAGTTCTTTTTGATAATAATAAGAAAACAACAACGAATAAGCTGTTGCTAATGTACGCAATAACTTTGTCAAGAACAATAATAATGAGACAGAAGTCCTATGGAGGTCAGAATGATAACTTTAAGGTTGGGAATAAATTTGAGCCTAAAAAGGGACCTGTAGGAGGCTATTACAATTGTGGCAAGGATCATTATGCAAACCAATGTCCTTTGAAAAAGGATGACCGTAATCAACAGCACAAGATACATGCTACAGTAGCTGACAAACAAGTTGAAAAGCAAGTCACACCCATAGAAGTTTTGGGTAAGTTATTTGACATACTGTAACTATTATTTTTGATACGGGAGCTACTGAATGTTTTATTTCTAGTAAATTAGCATCGAAATTAAAAATAAAAATATGGAAAAATGGATAAATCATGGATGGTACATTATGGGAATAATGTTGTTCATACAATTAGTATGTGTCTTTTTGGAGCAGTCCTTGACTTACCTAGTTTTTCCACAGAAGTTGATCTTTATGTTGCTCCTTTGGGGTCTTATGATGTAATCATAGGTGTTAATTGGCTAGCTGAGCATAAAGAAAAAGTGGACTATTTTGAAAAATATATTAGTTGTTTAGATGACCTACTAGAAAATAATAGAGATTAGGGTGTGAAACGTGAAATTTTAGTTAGGAAATTGTTGGCTATGCAACTTAAAAAGGCCAAAAATAAGGGTTGTATCTTGTATGTAGTAAAAATTTTAGAATCTACTAAAGAAAATAGTGATCTCTTAGAATGTTACCCATTGTTATGAAATTATAGTGATGTGTTTCAGAGGAATTACCAGGTCTTCCACCCAAAAGGGAATTTGACTTCACAATTGAAATCAAACCTGGAACTGAACCTATTTCTAAGGCACCTTATCGGATGACTACTATTGAATTGGTAGAGCTTAAGGCACAGTTGCAAGAAATTTTTTCTAAAGGATTGATTAGACCGAGTGTTTCACCTTGGGGAGCACCGGTAATTTTTGTGAAAAAGAAAGATGGAACACTTAGGTTGTGTATTGATTATAGAATGTTAAACAAAGAAACAATTAAAAATAGATATCCACTTCCTAGAATTGATGATTTATTTGATCAGATGCATGGAGCATCGGTATATTCTAAGATAGATATTGATCGGGATATCATCAATTATGAATTAAGGATGAGGACATTCATAAAACAACTTTTAGAACAAGGTATGGGCACTATGAGTTCACAGTTTTACCTTTTGGATTAACAAATGCACTGCAAACTTTTATGAATTTAATGAACAATATTTTTCAAGAATACTTGGACAAATTTGTGCTTGTATTCTTGGATGATATTCTCATATACTCTAAAAGTGTGGAAGAACACCATGAGCATTTGAAGATAGTCTTGGAAATCTTGAGAAAAAGATGGTTATTTGGTAAGTTGTCTAAATGTTCTTTCTATGACATGGAAGTGCACTATTTGGGTCATGTTATAAGAAAAGATGGAATAGTTGTAGATCCTTCTAAAATTGTAGCTATAACTGAGTGGCCTGCACCAAAGAATGTACATGAAGTTAGAAGCTTCATGGGTCTTTGGTTACTATAGGAAATTTGTTAAAGATTTCTCCAAAATTGTTACACCCATAACTTCTTTGCAGAAAAAGGATAAGAAATTTGTGTGGAATGAGAAATGTGAATCTGCATTTAAAATTTGAAGGATCAATTAACTTCAGCACCTATTTTAGTTTATACCTAACCCTAATGGAGACTTTATTGTTGTAATGGATGCATCGGGGAAGGTCTTGGAGGTATTCTGTTACAAAATGATCATGTCATAGCTTACAAAAGTAGGAAACTTAAGTTACATGAGCTGAATTATGCTCCACATGATTTAGAGCTTGTTGCCATTGTTCATGCACTTCAAGTTTGGAGGCATTACCTGCTTGGTAAACCTTTTGAATTAAAAATTGATCATCTTGGACTGAAGTATATTTTTACTCAGCCAAATCTGAATGCAAGACAATGAAGATGGTTAGAGTTTTTATCTCAATATGACTTTGACATAAGTTACATTAAAGGCAAGGAGAATAGGGTAGTTGATGCTCTAAGTCGTAGGAAGCACATTTCTGCTCTTATAACATTGAGAACTCAGTTCAAAGATGAAGTAAAGAGTGTTATGGAATCTGATTCTTATTTTCAGCAAGTAAGAACAACACTTACTACAGATCCAAATGATGAGAGATATAAAGGTTTTCACTTTGATAATGAAGGAATCTTACGATTTGAAAATAGGGTTTACGTACCTTTGCTAAAGGATTTAAGAAATAAATTATTAGTTGAATTTCACAATTCACCTTTTTTGGACACCCTGGTATCACAAAGATGCTTTGTTGATATAAAACAACAATATTTCTAGAAGGGGATGAAAAAGGACGTAATTGAGTTTGTGACACATTGCTTAGAATGTCAATGTGTTAAAGCTAAACATATGCATCCAGTTGGTTTATTGTATCCTCACAACATACCACAATACAAATGGCAAGTGATAAGCATGGATTTTGTACAAGGGTTTCCTATGTCAAGAAATAAGCATGATGTTATTTTGGTTGTTGTTGATAAACTAACCAAAGTAGCACACTTTATTGTTGGTAATCTTAAAGATGATTCACCTATTTTAGCAAAAAGGTTTGTTCATGAGATTTTTAGATTACATGGAGTACCTAAATTAATCATATCTGATAGAGATCCAAGAATGACTTCAAGGTTTTGGAAAACACTTAACACAACTTTAGGAACTAAGCTGAATTTTAGTTCTGCGTATCATCAGAAATGGATGGAAAACTAAAAGAGTTAATCAAGTTTTAGAAGATATGTTAAGAATGTATTGTATGGATCAATAGTATAAATGGGAAGAGTACCTTCCATTAGTTGAGTTTGCATACAATAACACATATCACACATCTCTAAAGATGACACCTTTCGAAGCATTATATGGAAGGAAATGTAGAACCCCTGTGAGTTGGGACAACATTGAGGATAGGGAGGTAATTGGACTGAAATCCTTATGGAAATGGAACAACAAGTTAAAATGATTCATGAACACTTGAAAGAAGAAATAGATAGGAAAAAGAGTTATGTTGACTTGAAGCGGGTTGATAGGAAATTTGAACTTGGTGAGAAGGTCTTTCTTTGGGTTAAACCGAAAAAGAGTTCTATAACTTTTGGCAAGGCTACCAAGTTATCACCTCATTATGTGGGACCCTTTGAAATTGTAGAAATAATCAACCCGTAGCTTATCATTTAGCATTACCTCCTGCTTTGTCACATGAATGCATGATGTTTTCCATATTTCTTTGCTTAAGAAATACGTTTCAGATTTATCACATGTATTAAATTGGAATTCCTTGCAGGTCCAAGACCAGGAATAATCATGGTTAAGCCTATACGAGTGCTGGAAACTCACCAGTTGCACTTAAGAAATCATGAAATAAGTCAATGTAAGGTCCAGTGGGACCAGTTTAATGAGGATAGTGCAACATGGGAAAATCTGGAAGATATGAAAACTACTTTTCCATATTTATTTGGACAGAATTGATTCTGTTGACTGATAAAATTTGTGATTTTATTCTTTTATGACAATAAAATATTTTTTGGACAGATATTTCATTATTTGAAATAAACAACTACGTAAATGCTGATTTTGGAAAAAATTAAATCTAGAAATGTTATGAACATGTGAAAAGAAAGTTAATAAATGGATTGTCCTTGATGCAAATTTGTTTAAATAAATTAATCATCGGGATGATGATTCTTTTTAGGAGGGAAGTATGTAACACCTATGATAAACTGTTAACTTCTCCTCTTTGCAATGCAAGTGTTGACATGTGATTTGTCCCAAGAAGGTGTATTCTTTTGACTATTGAAATCATGCTTTGCCATGGATAAATTATTTCTTTTCTTGGATTCAATTGCTGAAATATTGTTGCTTGCAAGGAATCCATTTTGTTGGAGGTTGTAAACTGGTAAAGTGGTTTGCAAATTTATCTCTATATAATAATGAGACCTTGGATCAATTCCATTGATCCAAGGTATGTTTTAATTCTTCTTACTTGATCTGTATGGAAAACTGACATTCAGAGGTTGAAGGAAATAAAAGACTAGAGCCTTTGTAGGATTACAATTTCATTGATCTTCTTGGAAGTTCATGTTGTGCTTTCTGTTGAAAGTTGTGTGCTCAGATCTTCTTGTCAACTCCTCCCGAACGCATTGAATGGCATAAGTTGGAAAGAGGCCTACTTGAGGACTATTGAGGGTAAAGCCTAAGTCCTAGATCTATAAGATCTATCCTAATGGGATTCTAACCTAAGGTAAACTAGACCTACCTTATGTCTATGCCTACGCTAATCTTGTTGCAACCTAACCTAAGTTGCATGTTTTCTAAGTTAGGGATTTGAAAACAACCTAAGGTGATAATAGGGATATTTCTAACCTATTACCTAATACTACATTAGTAGAAAGAATGACCTATCCTAAGGTGGAAAATAACCTAAGGTAAATATTTTCTAAACTAACCTAAGGTCATACCCTAAGCTAAGATATCTATCCTAAACTAATGTGGGGATAGAAGGGGACCTAAGGGGTCATATGGAAAGTTGAGGGATGGCATGACGGTTCCTAAGTCTTTTATTTGATTTGATTTTTGAATTTAAGATCATTATGTACTGTTAGTTTGACAGAGGCATGGAATTTGGAGGGGATCCTAGCTGGCACCATCTCTAAATTTAACTATGCATGTTCTTTTTGAAATTGGACTCGCCAATTTTGGATGGTGGTGGCATGGAGATTTAGGTGGGAGACTAGGAATTAATGACATTAATTGTCATCATTTTTGGTGAGAAAACCACCTTGGAAACCATGTGAGTGGATTTTTGGGAGTTGTTTGGTCTTTCATGCATTTCTGATTTTTTCTCTGCATGGAGCTATCTGGTTCTTCGAACAGCAAGTTCTACTTTTAGTTTGTTGTTATTTTTGACTCTCTTGGATTATTTTGATCCAATGGAAGTATATGAGGCATTTGAGGAAGAATTTTTGGTTGTTGATTTCATTTGGAGAAGAGGGAGTTGTGAAGGCTCGACTGGAAATATTCTTTGAACAGATAGAAGCACTATCAAGCATGATAGGCTCTATCCATTAAGTTGCTCTTCTTTTCTCTAAGTGTCTTCATTAAAACAAATTTTCTCTCTTGAGATAATTGGGTTTTTATTTCTGAGATGGTTATTTGGTTTCCTTGCTTGAATAATTTTGTGTTCTTTGATGTGGAATCTCTATTTGAAAAGGAAGTCATTGTATTGCTTTCTATTTATTTGTTGTTGAATTTCACCTTAAATCTTGTGGTGATATAAGTAATGAAGTACATGTGTGATTCTTTCTTATCTATTTGAAAATGGGTTATGGAAATGATATGTGTCTTTTAGTTTTGAACAAAGCTTTAGCTTGGGTTGTAGAATGTAAAAGTATACTTCATTGTAGCTTCTTGGTTTTGTGGAAGTTATAATTCTCCTGTTGGAATTGTAGGAATATGCATGATTGGATTCTGAGTTGTGTGAGCTTGAATTTTTTATTGAAACAATAATGTGTGCCTTCTTCTTGAACTCTTTGTATACTCTATCTATTCTTTAGATTCAATCTGTGATAGAAGTTGGTAGTTTTGTAATGTTTGGAATCTCTGTTTTCTTTTTGGACTCTCCTTGTATAGAAACAAGATTGAAGGTTTATTACTTTTTAAACTTGTTAGTTTAAATTGGGTACTCAAATTTGGTCCTTCTTAGGAAACTTTGGATTATTCGTTTCCTGGGCACTTTTTTTTGAGGCATTCAAGCTTGGGATTCCCATGTTAGAAGTCTTTATTTTGATCTTTATGAGTATTGTGTTTCTTAAAAGATCTCGAAGTACTGATCTAAAAGTTACAGAGGGAGAGCTTGTTGGTTGGGGATGTGTTGAGGGTTGATTTTTTGGAGTCGATGTTGGGGCATCCTAGTAGCTCTGTTGAGTTTTCTTTTCTCTGTTCTTTTTGTCAAGTAGATGTTGTTGGTTTTTGTTTAACTTGTCTTTGAACTGGATTGACCTCTGAGTATCTTTCTGGGGAAACTTGTTAAAACCTCCTGATTGGGATATCGGGAACATTTAGGATGATCCTTGAAACTTGCAGTTGTCGTTTCTTGATTTTGAACTATCGAAATCGGTTTTGAATAAGGAGTCTTTGGGATTCTTCCATTCTTTGATCTTTGAATGAGATTGGAGGGAATTAATTTGTTGATAAGTTGTACACTTAGTAGCTAAGCTATGTCGAATCTAGGGTTGTATCTTCTTGGAATGGAATCGTGAAGGAACCTCCTCTATCTTTTCATTTAATGTATGTCTTTCACCTCTGTGAGGACTCATTTTAGAGTCTATCTAGCTGATTGTTTTGTTTCTATCATTGGAGGAATCGGTCAGACTATGGACCTTGACTGAAATTTTAACATCCTTGAGTGACTATTGGGACTGTAAGTGCCCGCATGGCATTTTGTAAATTTTTTCATTGCATCTCCTTTTGATCTGGTTTAATGTCTCATTCATTGGATGTCTATGAAGAGAAATCATGTTCAATTTTGTTCTATCACAGCAATCACACATTTTGTTGGTCTCTTCTTGTATGTTTTCTCTTTTAAGGAGTTATGGGAAGTATTGAAGGCCTGCATTGTATTTTCTACCTTCATCCCATATGTTAAGATGTTGGAGTTCCCTTCTGATCTTGATTTTGACTCTTCTTCTTTTGTCCTTAAGGTGAAGCCTGACCACGTCTTTGGAAATAATAGGAAGTTTGGGGTTGTGTTCTCTGATCTAAATTTGTGTATGGGATTTGGGATAACCAAATTATTTAGGAAGTTCCTACTGTTCATCTCAGTCGTGCTTCTTTTGGGTAAATCTGGTCATTGATTTATTGGATCAGTTGCTCTACTATCCTTAATGTCTTGAAGTTGTCATTACTACTTGCTTTTCTCTTGACTAGTGTTAAGGCTTGTAATATTTGAGATAGAAGGAAAATGTGAGATGTTGTACATTGAGTAAATTCTATCTTAATGTTGATATTTGGTCTAACTTGATAAATTAGGCTATGCCTTGCATTTGGGATTAGGATGCCACATCTGATTTGTGAGACTCTTATTTGCAATTGTATTTCTAAATTAAGATGATTTGTGAAGGAAATAATTAGAAAGTACTTTTATTTGAGATGGATAAATGTATTGGAAGGAACGGTATTTATTTGATAACATGTTTTAGTTTGTAGATTACATCATGTCATTTCTTTGAATGTTATTTAAAAGATTAATTGTTCTTCTTTTAAGGTTGTTATTGCTATGATTTATTTGTCTACTTGACCACTATTTCATTAAAGCAGAGTTGGTTTAATGAAATAGTTAGTTGAAAGCATTTCATTTTAATGCTTAGTGCTTATCATGCTTAGTTCATTGAACTGACCCATGCTAGAAATTTTTGTAGATGGACTTCGTAAGTGATAAAGGAAGGAAATAAATTTTATGATGTATTGGTTGAATTAAAGTCTAGACCATTATAGAGAAATTTTGAGTTATTATTGAATTGTATTGAAGGAAGAAAAGTTGTAATCTAAATGATCTTGATGTTGTTGACATGAAATATGTCAACAATGCATAGTTTTGTAAGTTGTGTATTTTATTTCGATGAATTGGAAAGACTGAGGTTACTTAAACATGATTAATTCTATTCTCTTTCTCATAATAAGAAGGAAAAATCTGTAATCTTATCCTTGATATTGTTATTATATCTGATTGGATCCTTATTCCGATATCAGTAAATTGTCTAGATAAATGGGGAGTTAGTACAAATTCCCTTACTTTAATGCAACTTACTAAGTTGTATGTATTAATGTTCCTTACTTAATCTTGAATGGTGGATTATGATGTTATGAATGTGTTGCTATAATGTCACGATGTGTAAATTGAATATGGGTATAATAAACCCTAATACTTAACCATAATAAGGAAGGTTCTCCTCTTCTAAAGAGGATGCAAAATAAACTAATGATATGTGGGTTCGATAGACATTTAGACTTCATAGGTATGAAGTCTTTTATATCAAAACCTGTTTTGGTTCTTATACATTCCTTGAATGGTTGAGACACATTAATTAGATCATTTGATTTATGTTGATGTTGTTTTAATTAATTAAATGTTAAGAAAAATTTAATTGAACATAAAGCAATCATTAGTATTTGAAGTTCCGTATTAGTTAACCAACTCAAATGGGAATGGAAACCTTTAAGGTTGTTGGAATTAGGGTTATGTAAGGTTGCTTAATCTGAATCTTAATCCTAAACTAATTAAGTGGAAATGATCTCTTGGTGTGTGTTGAGATGAAGTGGTTCTATCGGATGTTGGCACACATGCCAACTACAGATCTATACCTTTGTGAAGACTTGGGTCTTCACAAGGATACAAGGTTGCAATTGACATGTTGTAACACCCTTCAACATTGGTTCATCTAGACCTACCCAAACTTGGACTTGAACTTAGTTTCTCTCTAGGATAGTTTAGAGTTATAATCTAGCATAGGAAATGACTCACAATGATTTAGGATAACTAGGCACATCCTATCGACTTAGGTCGATAGGGTATGTCTATATACCCTAGGTCATCACGGGTGACTCCCTATTCTAAATTATATCACTAACCTATGTTAGGGTCAAACCTTGGACAAGTGGACTGACTAAAGTTGGTAAAGACCATTCTAGATAATAAGAGGAGTGGGGTGAAGGATGTATTCCATTTAGATGAGTATGTCATCTAGGAATAGTAACATGAACAAGTATGTTGGAAATATTTGGCCAAAGTATCGCAAGTTGTTGGTTGCATTGTCCTATGTCACCTAGTTTAAGGAATGTGATTTAAATGAATATTGGTAACAAATATTCAGATAGGTTTCTTAAATAGAACACTCAATACCTAGAACAGGGTAAGAGAACCAAGTATACTTAGTATACATAAAGTATTCAATACTTAAGTAACATGAGAGATCGGTTGTTAATCGAGTCATGAAATGAGAGATTGGTAGCTCACCGAGTCATTTTACATATGGTTATCTTTTATGAGATTGATGCATATGGTTATTATGTTTATGAGATTGATTGAATGGAATGTGTGTTCTAAGTTATGATTATTTACATTACACACTAGAACATTATGTATAAAAATGGGGATCTCCTTGTTTCTAAAGTCTTAAATTCTTCCTGTGTTGTATAAAATTTAAGAATGGGGTCAAGGTTTTGCAATGGTCAAAGGTTGATGTTGCTTTCTTCAAAGGAACCTTTATTTTTTACAACATGGCTTTATATTCCCCAATTTTGAGCGATGTAATCTTATTATTCTTCTCCTTTTCATATTTTATATCTCCTTCACTTATCCCCTACACACTTCTCTTCTCCTATAATAACATATGCACCAAATCATGCAAGTACTTTGCAGTGTTGAGGATACATTTCCTTAGTCTTCTCTTCAAAATCTGGGTGTGCCTCCAAAATCTCTTCACCAATATGTTTTCTTATTTTCAAGATGCCTTCGTGTTCCTCTCTACTTTCTCTTTCTCCTTGGTGAGCCACTTTGGACTTCTTGAGCCTTATCCTTTTTATCCTCCACCAATTATTTGGATGGTGAATGCCTTGTCCATATTTATGTGCGTTATTTCTTCCACCATATTATTTAGACCATTGCTAGCTTTCTAATTTGTAAGCTCTATTGGCCTCATAGTCAACATTTTATTTTTGCACTTTTTTATTTTGCACATGTCGAATGTATCTCTTCTAATTTTAAATTTTGGATCTTCTATGTGTGTTTGCATGCTCCAAGACAGCACCTTTCTTGTATGCATGGATGTTCCTTTTTATGACCTCCCATCCATACAACTTCTTTGTTGCCACAAGTACTCGGGACCGCATGCATAGCACCTTTGATTGGTCATTGATGTATCTTACTTTAGGCATGTACATGACCTCATCCTTCTTCTTTTGTCCTCCAATGCACTTCCCTATATGTACATGTTGTGTATTCCTTGTGTGTGCACTTTGGTTTCACCTAACAATTCATCCCCTAGTCAATGTCTTATATGCTCCTTCCTCCTTTTCATGCTCTAAATGGTCTTCATGGACCTCATACACCAAATTTACTTCATGCATATCTTCATCATGTATCTCACTCTCTTCTCTATGCCCTTCTTCCTCTACATCTCGAATCGGATCTTCCTACTCTCTAACCTCCCTTTATTGGTGAAGCTCCTCTACCACATCCACATCATAATTATCACCCCTTTGCACCTTCTTCTCCTCCTCTTTTTCTTCTTCTTTGGGCTTTTCTTAGGTGGTGAGGCTACTAGTGACTTTATAGGTTTGGGATGGCCCTACGCAATCTGTCATGCTCTTCATGCATCCATTTGAACCTTCCTCTTGTTTCATGGTCAAGTACGAAACTGTATTATTTTTCTTCATCTTCCTCCTCATTCTTAGTATTTTCTTCACCTTTTGACCTTGGAGGAGTGGCCTCACACACTTTCCTTGTCCCAACTATTTATCTTCCCTTTGGTGGCTCTGGGATTTTAAACTCATCCTCGATGTATTTATCATTATCCAACTTAGACTTTAGGTAATGTATACCATTTTCACCTTTCATTCCCTACCACCCAAGTTGAATAATTGATGTTGATATCACTATGTAGGTTACCTTCCCAAGGTACACATACATCTTACGCAATGTATGGTAGTCACTGACCTACCTTATCTACATCGAACCTTAGTTTTCATGTGACCTAGAATATATTCACCGATGCTTGAAAATAGTGCAATATGAAGGCATATGGTAACTTATACCAAGGGCTCTTCTTGTCATCCCTCATTCATAATCTTCCAACATAGTAGTTTTGATAAACTTCAAAGTCCTCCTTCCTATCCAGGACCAAGGTCAAGTTGTTTGGGATGCACCATTCATGATTAAATGCCTCGCATATTATTTTGTACCACATTGCCACCCTTAGTTTATTTGCACATGTGACCCCATCGTACGTATAATCTACAAATCATTTTGTAAGGGAATTTTTTCTCTGGTGGGTACTTTCACATTTGGTCCTTAGGACCATCTAGGACTCCAATCTCTGTAAACACAATAGATAAGATGATTACGCCCCATGAAATATTGTCACATGCGTGTGCTTTTTCAATTATTCATTTTGCAATAAAGGAAGCAAGGTTATACACCATTCTTTATGCCATCTTCTTCATGGTGTGGAGCCACTTTTTATTTGAAAGGACCCATCTCTCATGTGCATTGAACTTGGTTAGTAGGTGCGCAGAAATCCTTAAAATAGGGTCGGTGATCTTAGAGACATCCATCGCATGCCCTCTTTAATGATACTTCATATTTAATGTGGTAGTCCAAATTTTTAGCAATTTCAATCCTTGAGCTATGTAACCCCTGTGATTTTCCTAATCATACACGCAAAGTGATGCACACTCTTCTCCCTATAAAGTAAAATAAGTCCTCATGGAATCTTGACATGAGCCACTAGTAAAATCACTCGATTTTCCAAAGTATGGAAACTCATAGATCGGCAATACTCTCATGTCTTCCAAGGTCTTGTACCCTTTATCATCATAACTAGGTTTTTCATCCTCAGTCCTCTAGTTGGTCTTCTACACCAACTCATTCTCTATTTGGCTCTCATTTTCACTAGAGTGATGATTATAGTCGATCACTTTGAATTTTTAGATGTGTGACTCCCATATATGTCCCTTTACAACCCCTTTTGGGTAATTCATTTCAGAAAACCTCTCCTTAGGTGTTTCCTCAACTTCAAATTTCACATCTTTATTCTTCTTTTTGGTCACAACTACACTTTCTATTTTAGGTGTCATCTTCAACTTCCATAGCTTACCTTTGCAATTCCTTTTTTTTTCCTTTTTGGATATCCTAACTTTGTGTGCCTTAACTACGAATTCTATTTACTAAACCATAGCCCCATAGTTCAATTCTTACCATCATATTATTCCCTTCACATGCCTATTTCTTTCTCACACACTTCTTACGAAGGTGCTCCTATGCGAGTCATGCCAAATCTCTTACAAGTTTTTCAAATCTCTCTTCTAATCAAGATTTTTATATAGATTTACACTTCAATCACTCTTTAAGGCTCAAATACTTTATCATGCAAGGTAAGAATGAAGTTGTTCACCCCCCTTTTATATATTTTCATGGTTTTCTCATATTAATTACTCTCCAACCACCACCGTACCACATATTTAATTACATTTTTCTAATTTTTTGATCTTTTTCCTTTGTTTTCTTCTAGGCACCACAATTGTAACCTTTTAGTATGCCTATTACTTCCAAGTAGGAGGCATCTTCACGAGCACTTCCATGCACTACTACAAATCTTTCCTTTGTGGTTTCCATCAAGTAGTTCATCATGTTACTTCCTACCTTGAATTATATTGTGTGGCCTCTTCTACATGTGGTCTTCATCTTGAGAAACTCCTCATAAGCACCATCATCCTTAGCACTTATATCACCTTTCTCTTACGTGCATCTTTCAAGGAACATCCTCATTTCACACATTCACCTATGTACATGTGTCAATCTTCCCGAGTGCACCAATATACTATATGAATCTCAACACCAATGGATCTCTCTTTCGTGAACTTTCACCTGGTTCACCCCACACTAAATTATGTGTGGTCCTCTACACATGAACTCGATATATAGTAATTGGCTTAATCTAAGCAAGTGTACTTATTATAAAAAATAAGAAAAAAAACAACGAGAAAGTAAAACACGAAATAAATCCTAGTCTAAGTGGCAATACTTCCTTATTACAAACACTAAGAAGCTTATTTATAGTAGGGCTTCAACCTAATCCCATTCAAATAACTGAGTAACATGGTGTCATCTAGTTCCTATAATTGACATGTTCCTGATTCAAGTATCTTGGTTTCTAGAAAAGGTCCCACTAATGCACTTTCAATTTTCCTGGGTGGCACGTAAACTTGGATTCATAGAGAAGGACCATCTTACCAAATGTAAATGTCTTGTTCTTAATGTTCCTATCATATCAGGCCTTCTGTCTCACCTTCTCAGTCTTCTAGCTTCAATGTGCAATGGCACGCCACTCATCTAATTACATTAATTTTTCAATGCACTCCTACACAGATCATTCATCATCTAGTCCACCTATGCAAGAAATACATAGGGATGGTAACATGGATTCAACTAGTAGCATATCATTTGTGCTAAACACCAAATAAAAGGGTGTGGCCTTATTCAATATTTTATATGTGGTCCTATAAGCCCAAAGTACAATTGACACTTTATCATCTCAATCCTTCCTTCTAACATCATAAATTTTTTTCAATTTCTATCCCAAGATCTTGTTGAAAGCCTCTGCAGTGTTATTATCTTGAGGGTTATAAAAACACCAAATAAAAGGGTGTGGCCTTATTCAATATTTTATAAGTGTCCCATAAGAAAAAAGTACAGTTGACACTTTATCATCCCAATCATTTCTTCCAACATCATATATTTTTGTTAATGTCTATCCCAAGATCTTTTTAAAAGCCTTTACAAAGTGTTATTATCTTAAGGGCAATAAGGGAAAGTTTTATGGTGTGCCACCATAAACTCTGCCAATATAATTATGATTGTCTCATTCAGGAAATGAGTTCCTCTATCACTTGTCAATAGTAATGTAAAACCATACCTACTAATAATTTTTACCCATAGAAACCTTATTATTATGGTTGCACAACAATCCTTTGAAGGCACAGCCTCTCCGCCCACCTCGTGATATAGTTAGTACAAGTGATTATATAGCACACTCCGAGTCCTGCACATGGGTGGTGCAATAGGACCTACAAAGTTGATTTCCCATTTCTCGAAAGGTTTCATTCTTTTAATTTTTCTAAGTGCCAATTCATCTCTATTTTGAGGATTCCTAATGCGCTGAAAATGATCACACACTTTCAAAAAATCCTTAACATATTTGTACAAAGTTTCCCACAAAATTCTTCCATAAGAATATTGTGTACGGATTGCATCACCTGCATAATGGCCTCTTGTTATACTTTCATTAGTCTCCTCCATAATAGATTCACATTCATGCTCAAGTATACAACAAAACAAAATCTCATCTTTCCCCATCTTATATAAGTCACCTCCAATCAATTGATAAGGTGTTGCACGTATAGAAAGTTTTTTTTATCCAATTTCTTCATCCCCTATGGCATCAGTCCGATTGCACAAAAATATTTCTATATCCTCCAAATCTATAGGAACGTGGTTCAACTTGAACAACCGCACATCAAGCATAGTATATTCAATGCTTTGCATGTCCTTTGTAGAATTGATTCTTTATAGATGATCGAGGCCCTAAATTTTCATGCCTGGTTTGACAATCTGTGAAGTCAAACTCCTAAAAGAGAATTATCTACCTACAAATGTGCCCTTACAAAATAGACTTCTTGGCCAAATAATCCAATGACATATGATATTTATAAAATATAAATGGGGTATCCAACAAGTATTTTCTAAACTTATGAAGCACGTAGATCATAGAAAAATATTTCTACTCAGTGGTAGTGTAATTATACTCTGCAGTGTCAACTTCCTAGTTGCAAAGAAAATGGGATGATCCATAATTCCTTCCCTTGGTTGTGCCAATATTGTTCCAATCACCATGTCATAGGCATCAACATGTACATGAAATGGTTTATCCCATGAATGAAAGCGTAAAATTGGGGCAGTGGTAAGCCTTTCCTTTAATGTCTCAAATGTCTGCTATTGTGTGTCTCCCCAATAACATTTCCCTTTAGCTTTGAGAAAATATTCTAGGGGCATGGAAATATTTTCATATTCCTTTATAAAATTCCTGTAGTAGCTAGTATATCCCAGAAATTTTCACACTTCACTCTAATTGGTAGGATCCTCCAAACCCAAAATCATAGCTATCTTGGTTGGGTCTACCAATAATCCTTCTTTACAAATAATGTGCCCAAGAAAAGTTCCAAAAGGTGTAGAAAAATACACTTCTTAATGTTATAATATATATTTATTTTTCTAAACCTCTCAAACATGAGCTTCATATTGTCACAATGATATTTAACAAGCCCATAAATAGTCTAGCCATCCAAATATACTTACAAGAACTTGTGGATAAAATCCTTAAATTCCTGCACAACAATGCACGAGAACACTATTGGTGTATTCTTCAATCTAAATGGCATAACTATGTATGTAAAGCTTCCTCATTCAATAGTGAAGGGGGTATTATCCTGGTCTTCAATTGCAATTCACACCTAGTGATATCTTGAGAACCCATGTAAAAATGAATAGATCTCACACCCTGCAACTCCTTTTATGATTTTGTCTGTGAAAGTTGTCGGAAAGGGTTCTATGACACATGAAGCATTAAGTTTTTTGTATTCTACATAGATCTCGATCTTCCCATCCTTTTTTATATTAATAACCTTATGACTAACCCACTCAGACTCTTCAATTGGCTCAATAATTCTAGATATGAGCATCTTATCAATTTCTTCTTTCACCTTGACACACATATTTGGGTCCATCCCGTATGGCATATTTCTAATAGCTCACACACCTTATTTAAAATTTATCCTGATTTCACCTAAAGAAGGATGTACACCTTTTAATTCATGGTAACCTCTTGGAAAAATATTCTAAAAGTCACACAAGACCTCAACAATTTTTACTACCACATGTCTTGACTAGTAATCCCCAATGATTGCTTCCTTAGGTTCATCTTCAGCCAATTTTAACCTTATTTTTTTTCATGGGAGTATGGTATGCATGTGCCTTCTCATCTGTCATATCCATGACCTTGTGCACACCCTTTGTGTGTCTAACACCCAAAGTTGTCCACTTCTTCATCATCAATCATGTATGCTAGCTTTCCATTTTTCCTTTTCCTTCAAGGTGCATCCCAATTGTATTTCTCTTACTCTTAAATGTCTAGACGTGCCCGTGATCAGGTTCACCAAGTAATTCCAACATAAGATATTTTTCTTTCCGTTATCCCTAAAAGTGATGCACTTCATAATCTATAGAGGCTTATGTACGGGTGACTTATTAAAAAATAATCAAAGGTTTGAACCATACCTATATTTATCTCATGCCAATTTGTAGTATCTCTCTTCATTTAAGCATGGATGTACCATGTGTGTGCACATCCACGTAGTGTGGAGTAGAAACTATATACCCATAGGGATGGCATTAAAGCCTCCTTCCTTATGCCCATAGTCTCTCACAATTATGAACATGTACCAAATTTGGAGTCTTACCATGATATTCACATATGTGTGTAGGTACATTATTCCGAGTAAACTGGTGAAAAGGTGATTCTCACTTCTCACCATTCCAAAAGGCTATCTCTATGTGTACCCCATCGATTGCGTTGTTTTCCCATGCAAGGTATAAATGAGCATGTTTCTTTTGTCACCTTAATTCTTCCACTAACTTTCCACAAACACTTAGAAATGTATCAAGCTTCCCATCACTAGTATACCTTAGTGCCTAAGTTGAGCCTAAATGCTTCACCATGCATAGCCAAATCATCATGGTGACTTGTCCTTTCATCTCGCACTTGATCATCTCATATGTTTCATGAGCCCAATTATCACAGGAAATAATTATGGTATCATCGACTAACTATGCATATTCCCATTGTAACATGCCTTCCTTGGATGGTTTGACATCCTCAGGGTCTCACACTCTCCACACATAAAAAAATTCAGATCTTCTTCACTCAAAGGCTCAACGTATGGTGTATCTTTGGCCTCGCCTCAGGGTATAATAGCATGCTCTTATTTATTATCAAATCTGATATACCCTTTATTGAACTGTAATTTTGCGTTGTTTTCATAACATTTGGGCCACCCAAATAATGTTGGAAATTTTTCTACTTCAGCAAGCTCTAAAACCTTAAATTTTCCATAAACTTGGCTCCTGAATTATAATGGATTCATCCTTCAAAACTTTGATAGGCATAACCCTTGTCTTATTTTTCATATACAACACATTTAAATATGGTTGTAATGTTGGTCTCCTGATCTAATTTCATGCATCCAGAGTCAACACATTCACCTCTGCACTTGTATTTATCAAAATATTTATTACCAACCATCCATCAATAACTACATCATGTGTAATCTCATTGTGAAATTCAAGATTATGTTGTGTCAAGTTTGCTTGTATTATCTGTCACCCATGCTCAACTCTATTACATGGAACTTTTTCACATAGACATTTCCCTAGTATTGGGATGATATTATCTTGATGTAACATCTTACACACCTCTTTAGGTCATCCACATCCTTCTACAGGAGCTCGTTATTATTTACACATTCTCTCTCGCATGCCTTCTCCTTTAAAAATTATATTCCACACTGGATATCCTTTATGACTCCCATAGTCTCTTGGTATAATTCCTTCTGATGCACCACATCTAGATAGTTAGCATTTATAACTTCCTCCCTCGTGATGAGTGGTTTTTCCTTCATATATTCAAGTGTGTGTGCTACCTTGGGGTGCATTATGACCAACATGGGTTGCGATCTTGGATCAAGTATCTTCTTAGACATCCACTTATCATAATTTGCATGTTGTACTTTGATCATCCCCATTCCCTTTTCTTTATTCTTGTTTTTACTCATTTACTCATATAGATCCGTAAAATATTCTAACTTATGTTGTTACCCACACCATGAGCATACTATATTATGGGGACAATCATGTTGATAATGATGGGGATCCATAAGAGTAACAATTTTCTCGAGTGAACTTGTCTTTACCACCATTACAACCTTGGCCTTAATATCCCCCTGGAATCCTTCATTCTTGGTATCCCCATTGTTGCACCCTTAATTATTTTTTCCTTCCTTCTCATTTTATCCGCTCACTACACTAATCTAGTGCACTCATGTTTCAATGACTTCATAGATATGATAAATCAATCTACAATCAATGGTCTCATGGTTATAGGCATTACAAATCTTACAATACATTGACATTTTATTCGAATCACACATTGCAAGATAGTGTAATTCCAGACATCATGGTCCTTATGGAAAATTTCATAATCTAGTAATAATATGCACACTAACTTGTGTAGGAAACTATCCTTAGTATTTCCCTCAACCTCATAATCAGTGCACCATATACCACTATGTGTCTCATGTGTTGAGTTGGTAGAGAGATTCTCCAATTACTTCGCTATGGCAGAGATCTACACCTCTAAAAATGGGCTCACTCCAGTATCAACACTTCTAACTACCTAAACATGTAGAGCTTCTTCCAAGGCCTCACATGGATTGACATATGTCTTATTAGATAAATCTCTTCAAAACAAAGTCATGAATCCTCCAAAAACCACTTGTGTATGTTGACTAGGATGGATTTCATAAGATAATTTGGACAATAAATTATAAAAACACGCATCATATTCCCTCACATTTTCAGATAATCCTTGCTTGATATATTTGATTACATTGATGCTCTGCTACTAGAACTCAATAATGTGAGACTCAACCAAAAACTCAGTTCACAAAGCATTATAATCTACCATAGTCGATGTAGATCATATTTCTTATACCAACTATGTGTATATCCTTGTAGCATAGTGGAAAATTAAATTTCCTTCTTATCCAAAGCATTAATCCCCTTCATGTTTCATAGTAGTTGACACTTATGCACATACTGTTACATATTCTATTCCCCTATAGTCTAGCAAGTGGAGTGACATTTCAAAATAAACCTAAGTGGTGTCTGTTTAGGCTGATTTGGTGGTGGCTGCTAAGGTTGATGTGGTGGTGGTTTTTAACCTTGTTAGCTAGATCCAAATCCTAAACCACCACCAAGGTTACCTCCATGTGGTGGATGCCCCGATCCTTCTAAGACACTCACACCCCCTACTATGGGCTACGTCCTGGTTGATGAACTCCCTTGAGTCCTAATTGCTTGATATTGAACTAGAAACCTATTGTTTGCATGGTCATAGCACCCACAAAAGTTCTCTCAATATTCTAAGAATTAATAATATGCCCTAATTATGCTCCCGAAAACAATACTCCAAGTGTACTCCCAAATAATGATGCTCGACGTGCTTCCATGAGTGTATTTGTAGTCTCGATGCACTTCTTGATTCAACACGAATGATACCTCCCCATAACAAAGATGTATTCCTTAATTTCTCTAGATTGTTATGAATGTTAGCACTTAATCTAGTCTAAACTGAATGCTCACCCAAAGCACATGCAGCTACAAGGTCTCTCCTTTGTCTTTACTTGCTTACCTCCACTACATTTCCTTTCGATAACTACCTTTAGATCTAGAGCACCATGTGATGGGCTAGGTAGTTGGGTGGGATCATATGCATGCTCATGATCCTCATTCTTTCCTCTAACACATTCTCATCCAAAGTTAAAGGGGAATATCTACTGTTCTTGATAAAATCTAGAAGAACCTAATGTCATGGCTCCTCATCTTCCATAAGAGCTTCAAAACATTTACGATCCATTATTCCACTCAACGCGAGTTACTCCTCAATATCCCATGCTCGTTTCATGTTCCTCTCTCAAACTTCATTAAACCTAATCCATATTTCCTCTCTTTTTCTATCCTCTTCACGAGCCACCACCATCCTTCTCCACACCTACTCCTGTCATTGCGCATGGTGGTGGGTTTAGCTAGCCATAGGTAATCTCTTTAAACATAGTTCTATGATCAATATCTTGATTGCTAAAGATATAACATGCAGATAAGATCCTCTGAGATCACACAAAAACTTAAAATCAACTTCCTATGAACATGAATATGTAGAAATAATGTACTCCAATGTAAAATTTTGCAACACTCCAACCCATCAATGATCTATAGATCTAGTCCACTCCACATCTGCATGAAAAGGATTCTGGTAATCTTCTTGTGTCCAAATTTTTAGCCTAGGGCCCCAACGCTTCTTTGATGTGTATGATTCCAACCACACATACAATTCTACTAGAAAGAAGATGAAGAACGTCTCATATAGCTCATGATAAAGATGATCTTTCACCCACCATCATGCATTGAAATTAGGGCTAGTGTTATACCTATGTGAAAACTTATCTTATACGTCTTCTACCCAACTTTCAATTCTCTCCAAATTTAATCGATATGCCATATGTATGTAACATCTTAGCAGACGGTTTGAAAAGAGGTCCGGAAATGGATCTAAAACGTAGTCCTTAATTTTACTAGAGCATTATACGCACTGGAACTTCATCCATTCTAAATTTAATGCTCACTTGAAGTGCTCACAACTACTAGGTCCCTCATTTGTATTTTCTTATCAAGATGTTAGCATGAATAATCATAATAACAATTTTCTAGATAATCATTCAAGTATAAACCATTACATACACATCATCATAGAAACACATATAATAAGGAAACATAACAAATTAGATAATAACCAAAATCAATTTCACCATGAGATCTCCATAGTAAGACATTTAAATGATCATAATCCATCCACCATAATCCATTATAAAAAAATTAGTACATCACATAATCTGAATATATAACAATCATTATAAGAGAGCATTGAACCATGTATGCAAATATCAAACCCTAGACCAAAACAACATATTTTTCTCATACCTCTGAACTATGCACTTAATTTGAACTTGTCACAATACTAATCTATAACATGTATATATAGGGGTGGGTAATTTTCTTTCACCACCCATGTACTCTCCTAATAATAGGTGTGCCCCAAAAATAGCCATGCATACTATACATGCATGTTTTTACAAAATAGCTAACAATAGACTATCTTATAAATAAGACTTTCTTTAATCCTATTAATAGCCTCCATGTGTGTTCTTGATCTGTATGTTCATTCTCCAAAAATATCCTTTGTTTGGCCACCAATTTATCATGCTTTATCTCTTTTCTTGGTTGGCACTCCATCTTGCTTTTCTATTTTTATCATGTGATCAGCAAAATTGGCTAAGTCCCGACTTCGTCTACCTAGAGTACGAACCTCATGCATGTTATTTCCACCTTTCCTATGTGTGCTTTCACACCACCCTTGCATACCCTAATATTTCATGTGCTCTTCATACATATGCATTTTTTCTCCACGACATTGTTAAATCAATAGCTTGTTTTAAAGAATTAGAATTCATAGTTATTCATTTGCAAGTAACTTCCATCAATACTTCCTTCTTGGCTTATCCCCTGTGGATTTTCTCGGAAAGGATTTGGAGGAAGATATTATGCATCATTCTCCTTATTTTTTTAGGGAATTAATGGGAATGTATAATTAACAAATTATAAATCCATAATATAATTTTTGAAGATTATAGATTACAAAGTGCGATTAAATCAATCATATATTAAGATGTTCATATTACATATTATAGAACATGACTAGAAAGTAAATAACATAAATATAAAATACATAGAACACCATATTTATGGTGGGGAAGCCCAAAGTAAAAACCCCACTCATAAATAAAGTACTACCTTTATTAAGAATTCCACATAAGCTTTAACCCAACACTTTCACTTCAATCCTCGGTCTCATAGAATAATTACAAAATAGTTTCTCACAATTACAATATAATTATCATAACAATCAAAATGTCTAATCTGGTCTAATATGTTGATAAATCAATCCTATGAGGGATCACCCTATTTATATAGGATGGTTGAATCGGTCAAAAAGTTTCACTCTAATTGTGAAATACCAACCTAATGTTTATTAAATAAACTTATAAACAAAGGATTCATGAAGTGGTGGTCCAAAAAAGGTATCCCCACTTGAAATTATCACCCCAACACTCCCCCTTAATGTTAAGTGGAAAAAAAATAAAACATGCCAAATTACCTTTTTCTACAAAAGGATTTACATATCCATAAATCATCAATGATGATTCAGGATAGCATGTAAATAAGGGAAATCATACAGATCTTCCCATACATAAATTCTTAAGACAAGTTCTTTACATATGAAGAATTACATCAAATTATGGATCCTTTTATAAAACAAGGCATTCCTAAAACTAATGCTTTTTGAGATTTACAAGAAAATTCACATAGTGTGAACATTTACTTGTCATAAAATGGAGGAAGTATCACAAGCTTACAACAAGATGTTAAGAGGTGGAATTTTCATGCACACTCCCCCTAAATGGAAACTCTGATAGGCCCAATAAGGAATGAAACTTGTAAAATTTCATAGCACATAGTGGTTTGGTGATGATATTTGTAACTTGATCTTCAGTCGAATAGAACTTGAGATCAATATCACCATTCAAGACTTTCTCTCGAATAAAGTGCATATGAACTTCAATATGTTTTGTCCTTTGATGTTGAACTAGATTTTTTACAAGATAAATGCAACTATGGTTGTCACATAAAAGATTTGTGTGTCCTTTAATGTCCATATGAAGTTCATCCAACAAATGATCATTGGCAACCACATAGCTTCCTTTTCTACTTCCATAGAACTTCTATACTCTACTTCAGTAGAAGAGATAGAAATTATCAGTTACTTCTTGCTAATCCAAGTGATGACACTTGTACCCAACTTGAAAACATATCCAAAAGTATATTTTCTATCTATAGCATCACCAACATGGTCAGAATCACAATATCCAAATAAATTTCCATCATCACAAGAAGAATAATACAAACCATAATTAACTATTCCTTTAACATATTTCATAATTCCTTTTTCCATTTTCCAATTATCCTCATAAGGATCCTACATGAATTGAAAAAAACTCCTACTGCATATGAAATATCATGCCTAGTTATATTCAAATAAATTAGACTACCAACTAGTTATCTATACAGAGTAGGATCAAATTTAGCACATGCAGGTTTAGGATCTAATTTTGCATAAACTTCAATAGGAATGAAAACATGTTTACATTCAATCATGTTAAATAAGTAAATTAGTAGCATACTGAGATTGATATGCAACAATATATTTATGATCCTAAAATATAACCATGCCTAAAAATGATTTAATGAGACCTAAATCAATCATTTCAAAATATTGTTTTAATCTTTCTTTGATTCTAACAATTAAATTTTTATCACTACTAGTAATCAAGAGATCATCAACATATAAGACAATAATGATAATATGATTATTTTCAAATTTAACAAATAAATCATTATCAGAACAACAATTTGTGAATCTAAGATCCTAAAAGAAACTATTAATTTTAGCATACCAAGCTCTAGGAGCTTTCTTAAGACCATACAAATATTTTTCATCTTACATACATATAGTTCCTTACCAAGTTATTCAAAACCTTTAGGTTGATGCATATATATTTCTTCTTTTAGGTCACCATTTAGAAATGCATTTTTAACATCCATTTGGTGAATCTCCCAACCATATTGGGCAGCCAAAGAAAGAAGAATCCTAACATTTCTCATTTTAGCTATAGGAGAAAAGGTTTCAACATAGTTAAGAATAATTTTTTGAGTGAAACCATGAGCTACTAACCTTGCCTTGAATTTATCTATTTCTCCTACATAGTTATACTTAATTTTATATAACCACTGGATCCTACAATGCTTCATTTAGAAGGAGGGACTAGTTCCCAAGTGTTATTTTTAATTAAAGCATTGTATTCATCTTTCATAGCCTTGATCCATCTATCATCTTGATAATCTTCTTCGAAATATTGTGGTTCAACCTCATATAGGGTCATCAAGGCATGATAATTATGTTGACTACAAGTTACCTTTCTAAGGTTAACATGATTAGAATCCTTAACAATATTTTGAGCCCATTTAGGAATCTTGGGATGTAACACATTTTGAGATGACTCCCCCTCAATCTCCATCATATCTAGATTAGGATAATCATCCTCTTGAAATTTTGTTTCCATATTGTTAGGAGAAGGATTATCAAGCTCTATTTCAAGAGAAACAGAGGAGGGTTCATAAGAAGCATCACATAATGTTTTCTCTAAGACATGAACATTCTTGTTTTCAACTATGTCATGCTTGAAAGGGTCATAGACTCTTAAACCTTTTGTTTTACAACCATAACCAAAAAAAATAAATGAAAAAGAGGTTGGGTCAAGCTTCTTCCTTTTAACTTTTGGAATGAAGATGGAAACAAGACTACCAAATATTCTTAAGTGAGAGATATCTAGTTTTTATTTTTCCATACTTCATGAGGAGTATTTTGATGAAGATCTTTAGTAGGAACTCTATTAAGGATATAGACTGCAGTATTCATTACTTCTGCCCATAGAAATTTAGGCACATTTTACGCATGAATCATAGTCCTAGCCATCTCTAAAATGGTCATATTTTCCTTTCTACAATGTCATTTTGTTATGGGGAATATGGAGTAGTCAACTCTCTCTTAATCCCACATGACACACATAACTCATCAAAAAACTTTTTTATAATATATTCACCTCCATTATCAGTTTTAATTCTTTTTATTTTCATATTAGAAGCATTTTCAACTAAGGCTTTAAATTCTTGAAATTTAGACAAGACATCAGACTTTTTCTTAATGAAATAAGACTAGGTCATCCTAGAGAAATCATCAATAAATCATACAACATACAAAGCTCTATTGAGAGAAGGAACTTCAAGTGGACCTCTTACATCACTATGAATCAACTCTAATAAATGAGAAGAATTTGGATCATGATGTTTGTGAAATGGTTCAACATGTTGCTTACCACACAAGCAAATTTCACATGTTTCATGATCATATTTCATCTTAGGGAGACCAATTACAAGATTTAGGTGATACATTTCATAAAAATTCAGAAATTCACATGTCCTAATCTTTAATTCCAAAGTTTAAGATCATTCTGGAGGAAGAAAAAAAAAGATTCAGAAACAAATCCATGAAAAATGTATAAACCATTATTCTCTATACCAGAAGTAATAACATTATTGAGCTCATCTTTTACATACCATTTATCTTGTAGTAATAAAACTTTATAGTTTTCTTTAGTTAATTGAGAACAAGATAAAAGGTTCTTTTTCAACTGAGGAACATACAAAACATTCCTAATTATTCCATTTTTAGTTTAATATTTCCACAACTTACATATCTAATGATGGAATTATCTCCTAGATATATATTTTCCTCACATTTTACAACATTTGAGAGGATACCAGAAATATAGGTCATGTGCCTAGAGGCACCACTATCTAGGATCCATTCATTATCATTTGAAGCTGAGAGAGCAATATACAGGGAAATAGAATTCTCAACATTATTTACAAGATTTTTCTTTTGCTCTTTCTTCTGATTGTTAAATTTTCTATTTTTAGTATTTTTAACAAATTTGTTAGTTTTTACACGACAATCAGATTCTTTATGAACAAATTTTCCACATTTATTACATGTTCCATTGAATTTCACTTTAAAATTCTAACCATTTCTAACATAATTAGATTTAGGATTGGTTTAAATTTTGATCTAATGTTATATTTGATTAGGATTGATATTATTCCTATTTTGAGAAGGTTTATGATTATGAGAGAACAATGTTTGAGAGGTAGTCTCTTTTGAATCAAAATTTTCCATAACTCATTCTTCTTGAATTAGAAGAGATGACAAAGTATCCAGATCAGGTAAATCATTCTCATTTTGATATTTAGAGTTAAGGATGGAGATATAGTTTCTAAAATTTTCATGGATATTTATCTGAATGATAAAATACAGAATCTTATCCTAAAACAATTCACAATTACATCCATCCAACTGAGCTTTAATATTTTTAATTTTAGCTAGGTAATTAACAATTTTCTCATCCCCCTTCATGGGAGTTGTAAACAATTCCAAAATTAGCTTAATTATCTTGGATAAACAATTTCCTTCATGCATAGTTTCTAATTATTTCCATGCATCAACAAGAGAATCCATATGACCTATATGCATTAAAATTTATCTCTTATGTTTCAAATAGGATCGATAGGGCTTCATGTGATCTTTGAGAGAAAGAGCTAAGGTTTTCAGGATTTGCAAGTCTTCCAGTGGGTCATTTTTCCACACCAATTACAAGATCCCATAATTTTCTAGCCATGAAACAGGATTTTAACCTAACTCTCTAAATACTATAATTAGTTCCATTTAATAACTGAGATTTATCCATTGAGAAACTAGCATTACTAGCCATTTTTAGCACAATTCAAAAAATAGAGTGAAATGGATTACAATTTTAAATAAAATGGCTTTATCTTGATAACAAAATATCTAAATGAAGTTCAAGAACAAGGAGGCATCTTTTTACAACACAAAAACAAGTTGCAGTGGAATACCACACGGGGTAGAGGAGAAAAATATAAACTTTTCAAATTTTGAAACCCGTAGTATAAAGAAATTTAGAAAGGACACATGTTGACATTCGAAAAAATATAAAGTAGATCCCCAAGTAGACATGAAGTCCTGTAATTTAATCAAAAATATAACGTATTGGGTCCACGACATGGTTGACAAGTCAACCAAAATATGTGGTGAACAAACAAAGAACCACGTGGAAGAAGATAAAAAAACCGACACTACAAAAACAAAATACATGTGGTGCTTTTCTATTGGATCATACTTTAGCCAAAAAGACAACAAACAAGTCCAAAGATAGTTAATAGAAAAATAGAATGATAAATTGTGCATATACGTGTAGTTAACTTGTTGGATTTATTTTCATACTTTGACACAATTATGACAAAAGACTAACAAAATGTGAAATACCATGGACACATTATATTAGTTCCCATCTAACTAACTCTGACAAAGTCTTAATATAAAGAGTAGTGAAAACGGTGGCTTAATCTTATTAGTTAACCACTGACATGTTTAACAAAAGACTAACAACATGAAATGTGAAAATAATTGGAGCTTTTCTATTGGATCATATTTTTTCATTAGACGAAACAAGATAACAAAAGACTAAATTTATCTAAAAACATTGGAACAACTTTATGATTTTGCACTTCACAAGCGATAAAAGGATCAATCCAAAAAAATCGACAATAAAAAGTTGCATGGACTTTTCTTATTGGCTAAAGCTTCGCAATGTAGAAATTCATGAATATATATAGCACTTGGTGTCGGGAGGAGTTAGAACCATGGATTTAACCATATTCCAAAGGAAAATTTTTGGAGTCATTAGACACTTGGAAAAAAAAACCAAAGTAAGTGCAAAATAAGAGAACTTGTTTTAAATAAGTCACACAACTATAACGGATATATTAAAAGGTGTGAAATATTTGAAAAACCTATAGATGGATATGAAGAACCAATAAAAAAGAGCCAAGGTCACATAAACACATATCTATGCACACAAAATGTATAAGCAAGATTTAATCAACAAATCAACCAATATTCATATAATTTTTGGGTGGGAATTAGAATTTTTCACCTGATTAACTTGAAGTTGATCACAAAACAACTAAGGTTTCACAGATCCAAAAGACTTCAATTTTCTTCATCCGAAAAATCAAAACCATCCAAATCTATCTCTGCACAAGCATAGCCACTAGCTCGATACCATGTTAGGGAATTAACGGGAATGTATAATTAACAAATTATAAATCCACAATATAATTTTGAAGATTATAGATTATGAAGTGTAGTTAAATTAAACATAGATTAAGATGTTTATATTGCATATTACAGAACATGAATAGAAATTAAATAATATAAATATAAAAGACATGGAACATTAGATTTATAGTGGGGAAACCCGAAGAAAAAAAACCCACTCAAAAATAAAGCACTGCCTTTATTAAGAATTTCACATAAGATTTTACCCAACACTTCCACTTCACTCCTCGGTCTCACATAATAATTACATAACAGTTTCTCATAATTACAATACAATTATCATAATAATCATAATGTTGAATCTGATTTGAGATGTTGATATATCAATCTCGTGAGGGATCACCCTATTTATATATGATGGGTGAATCGATCACATTGTTTCACTCTAATTGTGAAAGACCGACATAAAGTTTAATAAATAAAATTTTAAACAAAGGATTCATGAAGTTGTAGTCCACCAAATTGTATCCCCACTTGACATTATTACCCCAACAATTTCTTCATTTAGAATATCTTTAGACTTTATTTTCTTTCTCAATTAGATTTACGTGCATACAAAAAAAAACTTTCATTAAAAATTTACTCCATGCTTATCCTTGTGGATCTACAAGGGGAAAAATCTTTAGGAAGCTTATGTGTTTGTGATTTTTGTTGTATTTCTTCACAATTAGTCTTCGTGTAATTTATTGTCTTACCGGGAAGTCTTAGGTGAAGAATAAATTACGCCAATAAGCTTTATTTATTCTCGTGATTATGAGGTGAGGTAATTAGAAGAAGTAGAAAATCCACAATTACAAATTGGAAAATACCTTTGTTTAAGTTAGATTAAGCTTCACATCCACAATAGAGGAATAGCCACATCTAGTTATTCCTTGTTTATTTTATTTTAGTGTAGAAGTAGATTTTATTTAATTTAGAAGCAATATATTTTATCTATAGAATTAATTTTTTTAATTAATTTAGAGTAGATAAATCTTAATGTTTGTTTAATTAGTTTCTTTAACTTATTTATTTTAAATAGATTAGATTGTTCATTTCATTTTGGATAATTAATTGGGAATGAATTTAGCTAATTAAAAGATTAAAACACACTTGTATTTTATTTAAGCTCTTTCTTTCTATATTATTTAAAATGAACCTTTCAACGTAGCTTAGAATTCAAATCAAACCAAAAATCAAATAATAGGGAACTTACGCTACCCATACATAGCCTCTAATTCCCCTTTGGCCAACTTAGCTCGTAGGAACTCACACTACCCATTCTTAGTCCTTGATTCTCTTATAGCTACATTTCAGTGTGCCCTCAATCATACACATTTTGTTATCTTGACATGACCTTGAGAGGTTGAGTGCATCTAGAATCATGTGTAGATTCTCAGGAATACATTGTCCCATGTTTTTGTCTTTATTCCTCTCTTTTATGTGACATGACTTGTATACTTGTATGTGTGATTACTTATATAATCACTTCTTTGTATGTAGATTATTCATTTTCACTATGATCATCTTGAACCTCTTTAGTGTCCCATGTCAGTGTATCTATTTACCAAGTTTCTCATTCTTAATGAGGTTAATGCACTAGCTACTAAAGAAACTAGCAAACTCAAAAATGTTGGAGGGTTTATGTTACCTCGGATGTGATGTGATACAAGCACAAGATGATGATGGATTCTATTATTGTAAATCATATAAAACCTACAGATAAGACCCATTGAAAGGAAAATGATTAGATGGTTTAGGTGGGGTTTCCCAACAAATTAGACCCGAGAAGCGTTTAACTTCCTCGGTGGATGTCAACCCTCGTTGTTAAACAAAAATTGATACAAAGTAAAGATAAACTGAAAATATGCGAAACTGAAGGATTTACAAAATATGAAAGTAATTATGATTGATTTAATATTGATCTGATTGAAATAAAATGAAAATTAAATGTATCTAGCATGGTTTGACAATAATCTAGATTGTATAGCAGAGGTAGGTCGATGACGACCTGAGGTAAAAGGATGGAATAGTAGTGAAAGTGTAGATTTTGATACTCGAGTGCAAGTCGAATAGAACAGAGGCATGTAGACATTGTAAATAACATGCATTAGAGGTATGAGAAAAGGAAAATAAAGGAATACAAGGTAACAAGGATCACGTTGGATTTGGGATGAAAACTAGATAGGTTCATAGAAGTGGGATGGAAAATTTAGGGTCTAGAAATAGTACAAGAGCTGGAATAGAAACCGAAAGTAATCTGAGATAGAAAGTATAAGGATAGAAGACCGGGTTGATGATGACTCGGGAAGATTGAGGGTGATTTGGGAAATTCTAGAAAAATGAGGGAAACAAGTTGGATCGGGAGATC
The DNA here is from genome assembly GCA_018340775.1 of Taxus wallichiana var. yunnanensis. NCBI lineage: Eukaryota > Viridiplantae > Streptophyta > Pinopsida > Cupressales > Taxaceae > Taxus > Taxus wallichiana. The sequence continues at coordinate 542,820,739 of CM031237.1, read as the reverse complement.
TTGCAAGTAAAAAAAGCTAATAGACTAGGCCAATAATGGAGTCCCGAGCATTCTTATACCTAAAAAATTTTAGATGTAAACAAGGTAAAAATAATATGATAATAACTCGCATAAAAGGATACCAAAAATGATAACCTCACAAATGAATGTCTACAAGCAATGCAAAAACTAGAAGGAGATCCAAGAGGTGTGTGATCATTGCAAATATGTTAAGGAACGAGGAGCAACTCACGGTGGCAAGAAGCCTAGGGTATGTGCATCTATCTAATTGAAGAAAATAAATAAACACCTTGGATTTATAAGGTCAACAGCAATTGGATTGGGTCCTTTTGCCAATTGCGGTGTAAGTTTTCCCAATGGGAGGATTTTTCTTCTTTTACTTGATTTTATGTTTTTAAGGATAGGATTGAATGATTTAAAGCATTAGGTGGGAAGAGGGTGTTTTAGGATGAGGTGTAGGTGAGTTGGCAATAGAGATAGGTTAGAAAAAATGTGGGATATGAAATAGAAATTCCATTAGGGAAAGGGAAGCAAAGGATGCGAACTAATTAATTAATTAATTGAAACTTAATTAATTAATTAATTAATTAATAATTAATGTAAATTAAAGGTGATAGATATTAAAGTGGGAATTTAATTAAATGAGGGGGATGGATTAAATAAACATGTGCACACGAGTGATAAAAGGTATAGATACCGAATTTAGGTGTCTACATTTTTCCCCTTTTGTTGAGTGGTTTGAGCTAGCAAGCCATGAGACAAAAACAATAAGAGTTGGATGAGAATTGATAAAAGGTAGATGATGAGCTCCCCCTCAAATGGGGGATCAATGACATCAAGGGAAATTGATGACACATTTAAAAAAAGGTAGATGAGAAAGGGTGGGTGGGTGACTAAAAATGGGTGAAAGCATAACCAAGGAAAGATGCCCCGGGAAAAAGGATTGCAATATCAATAAAAACTATGGCGGTGACTCCAATATCACATCATTAGTAAAGGAAAATTTTGGTCTCAATGGAGAAAACCTACAATGTTATATGGACCAATGAGTGGGTGAAGATCACTACAGTATGGATGCAGGTCGGAATGAACAATGGATCATAGGAAAGTCATCAAAATATGTGCAAATATATGTAAATGCTATGTAAAATCCTTTTACACAAGGAATCGAGTGAAAATATATGTGTCCATGAGGATGAAAAATAATGGTGCCCCCAAAGGGGAGCACAAATATGGCCCAAAAGGCAAGTGGTGAAAAGGAATGTCCTAAAGGGGAAGGTATGGCTGTGAAGGCAAAAAGTGAAAAATATTCCCAAGAGGGGAAGAGTATGGCCATGAAGGAAAAAGGAGGTAAAAAAGGTATGCCCCAAGAGGGGAAAAGTATGGCCACCAGGTGGGCTTTGTGCACAAGTTGAATAAGATAGTGAAATAAAATTCCCAAAGGAAGAGTGAAAATGGCCATGGAAGTGGACTTCGAAATGAGAAGGAGAGGATTCAGAATATGAAAACAAAATTCCCTAAAGGGAGAATATAGAATATGGCCATGAATGTGGACTTTGGAAAAGAATGTATTCCTAAAAAGGGATAATTTGAATATCATAATAAAATTCCCTAAAGGGAAAGATGAGTATGGTCATGAATATGGACTTAAATAAATGAATGGTTAAAATGTGTATCCCAAAGGAAAATATGTATGTCCTAGTGGGACTTAGGATGAGAAAGAGAAGATAAGATGATATGAAGAGGGAGATAATATGTCACCTTAACGATAGCAACCTATATATGTAAATGTCTCCACCTCAAATCAAGGAATGTGCAAGGAAAATATGCCTCTAATTATATTGGAGGTAAAAAAGAGGGGGATCCAGGTGACACAAGGCACATGCAACCAAAACTAAAGTTGGAAAATAACCAACAATAGTTAGTTATATCAAATATCATAAGGAAATAATGGATGAAATGAACTCATAAACCTAATGTTGACATGACAAAGAATTTTGATATGTTCTTGTACAAAGGAAGAGGGTTCTCTAAAATTGGTGTTCCCTAAAACTATGCCCTAGCTCTAGGAAGGGGAAAGAACAAATTGATCAATGTGGGAAGTCTTCTAGAATAAAGTTGATCAATGCGGGAAGCTTTCTTAGGATGTTAATAAAATGAAAGGTTGATCAATTTAGGAAGCCTTCGAATCTATAAGGAGTATCCATCCTTTGAGGATATGGTCTACTTTATACAATATATAGATGGTAAGAATAATATGATAGCCATCCTTGAGGATCGGTCTATTTATTTTTATTTTCCTTTGACTTTGATTTTGATTTACATGTTTTTTTTTTTTTTTCCTCTCTTTTTTTCATGAACACCTTTCCTTCCAAGGATCAGTCTATTTTTGATAACTTTTATCTTTTTGATAAGAGCATCCATGATGATTTTTACATGGGGGAGAGTTGGGACTAGCTAAGTAAACCACTTAGGAGGGGATAAAGAATGTACAAGAGACACCCCTGGATCCTTTGCATGGTTCCAATAGGTGAATAAGAGGGTGATGGATGTGATGATCATAGAGTTCTCACAAAAGGGGAGAACCTATCCATAAGGAATATGTTATGGTAGAGTCGTGGTGCCCATATTTAAGGTCACGTCTAGGAAGTGATGGAAAACCACATAATTCCAAATCATCACAAGGAGAGATGGAAGAGGCTAAGATGGAGGAATGATCTAAATATTTAACTAAGGGCACATTGGTAAATGTGCTAACAATAGAATGGTTGTAAGTGCAGTGCATTAAGAGGTTCCACTTATGGTTTACCATCAAGGGAGGCCAAACAATAGGCTCCCAACCCATACTTTTGTGTAATAATGTATGGTACAATTCAGTTATGGGAAACTTTCCATGTTTTCCCCTTTCTAGAGTAGTGACATTCTAATTTTCCTTAAGGTGCTTATTGTAAGCATGTTTAATGCACTCTTAGTAAACATGATGGTGTTCAAAAGTGAGAAGGCAACGTTCATCTAGCAACTCGAGTTGTGCTAGATGAGCTTGGTGATAGTCTTCATCAAGAGATGAAGTCATGAAGGACACACACAAAGAGGGAATTTGAACTTCAAGAGGAAGGATGACTTTAGAACTGTAAACAAGAGAAAATGTGTATCCCTCATGGAGGTATGAATGCTAGTGCGATAGGCCCAAAGGGAAAAAGGAATATGTAGATGTCAATTACGACCTATTTTATCAATTGTTTTGGTAAGAGTGTTTTAAGGGTTTTATTAGTAGCTTTGTCTTGGCCATTAGCTTGAGGATAATATGGACAAGAGAAGTTGAGTTACATGTTGAATGCATTATAGATTTTTTTGAGATCTTTCTTTTAAAGAACTTCTATTGTCCATGACAAGTTTTGAGGAACACCGAAATGGTAGATAATATGTTGATAAATAAAATTAATTATTGTGTAGGATTTAGTTGAGGTGAGTGGGATTTATTCCACCCATTTAGTGAATATTCGGTTGCAGTGATGATAGAATGGTGTTGATATGAAGAATGAGGATTAATAAGGACAATGATATTAAGACCCCATTCAGGAAAAGGGCCAAAGGTTCTGAGCCAGTTGTAAAGCTTGTCTAGGGATATAAATAAGATTGGAATGTTGCTGATATTTTTTACATTTCTTAACATACTCACAACAATCATGATTGAGGGAAGGCCAATAATAGCTGAGACAAATAACACACTTAGTAATGGATAAGCCACTAAATTTTCCACCAAAATACCATCATGGACTTCTTGGATGGCTCGGGAGGCTTCATGGGATTTAAGACATCAGATAAGAACATCATCAAATCTGTGTTTATAAAGAATGTTGCCAAGGATCACATAGTAGTTAGTGCGCTAAATAAAAAACCTCTTAGCACTTTTGGATATATCAGGAGGAATAATGGATTGGGATAAATAATCAAATATTTGAGAATACCAAAGGTCTGATGAACTATATTCAATAATATTAACCTAGGGTAATTCATGGAAAGGTTGATCATAGTGATGAACAATGACAGTAATCTTAGACTCCCCCGTTGTCCATGGAATGAGATCCATGAGGGATGCCATCATATCAGTGAAATGATTGTTTGATTAGGGAATAAATTGGATGGTGTAGGAATCAAAGGCTTTATGAAAAATATGAATGATGTTGTAATATTTTTGAAGAGTATCATTTTTACATTAATACTCTCCTATGACTTGTTTGATTATAATCTTGGAATCCTTACAGATGTCAATAATTTGAACACCTAGACATATGGTCATTTCAATACCCAAGATAAGGGCTTCATATTATACCATATTGTTTGTGTTGGCTCCCAAAAATGCACCCCTAGAGGGGAGAGGAGGCTCTAAGGTAGAGAGGTTAAGCTACTGAGGGGAGACCTGTGAGGTTCATCATTTTGTAGCTAGGGGTGAGGTGTCCCTCTGATCACCCACCCACTCTTCCCAAATGGAGGTGATGGGGAGGCACCTAGATAGAGGGTGTGGTTGTGGTTACCATTTCTTTTGACATTGTCCAAGTCAAGGTAAGAGGACCTAGTGGTGTGGTCATGAAATTATGGAGGTTAGGGCACGGAGTCGAATCGAGTACTCTGGAAACACCAAGTAAGGAAAATCAGGGCTAGGTAAAACCATCAAATGTAACATTCACTTGATGGAGTGGTCAAGAAATGCTACAAACACCCAAGAACCCAATGCAGACCATGGAGGGAAAATAAAATTCTGACCTGAAATTTCATATCCAAAAAGTGATTATCAAGTTAACAACATGGGACTTTGAGTGGGACACAATAACAATAAATTTTTGTCAAGTTTATAATGTGTTCTTGGGGTGGGTCAATCTGATATTATCAAAGTACTCCTAAGCCCACCAAATGGATCATGGTTTTTATTACATAATTATATCAGTTTTAAATGGATGTGGGGAGATCCTACAGTGAGGAAAATAAAAAGAAGGGGGAAGAGACAAGAGGAAAAAATGATGAAAATCATGAGAAACAAAAGCTTAACCAAGGTCTGTCTGCATCTCAATGTGGATGCAAGTGAAGAAAGTTGGTGAATTCAGCAAATAATTGTATATGAGTAAAGCTCTGGGTAAATCAATCTTTAAACTCCTTACAATCTAGCTCAGTACACCTAACGCAAGATTTCAGTATGTGAGATCATGCTCTAATGGCCTAGATCAAGGGACCCCCAAGATATTACCAATCATACCCCTAAATTCTACCCAGTCCGTAGGGATATTTTATAGGTCTAAGAAATAAAGTTTTCAAGTACCCCCAGAAAACATCATATGCTTACACCTTCCTAGATGAGATTTGAGAGAGCACAGGATACATTCATAGTATGAATACAATCACAACCCACAAAGATTTTTAATGTAGAACACACTTCATTCCCACCCAACATCACTTTGAGACCAAGAAAGAAAAGAAAATATCATGATTCCAGATACATTCATTAGACACAACCATTAAACATAGGAAAAGACAAGGGAAACATGTATTAATGCTCTCAAATTTTGTTAATGACTATACAATATGCAATCATCTTAACACAAATTCCTGATAACTAGTTTGCATAGAGAAAACCTTCATCACGACAAGTTCTCATTCCATGGTTTGTTATGCCACTATGAAGTCCCACTGAAATTTTCCTTTCCCCAGGACTTTCCCACCAATTTTTTTCTCCTCCCTTTGTTTTCCCTCCTCTTCATAATATTCTCACCACATCTATATAAAATCATCTTATCCTTTTAGGGTTTCAAAGCATATTCCTCTATTATCTAGACTAATTATTGTTGTTTTTAACTACCTTTGGCCACCATGAAAACATAAACTATTATCATCAAACAACCACCTGTTGCACCGAATTCCACTGTATCATATGTACGTCATTTGATGACATAGGTGGATATTTTCAGGTCATATCACATTTAACATTAAAATTTTCCACATGTGTAAAATCATGATGTGGCAGAAAAGTTAATGTGATGAGACATTCTCAAATTTTGTGGGTAGTTAATTCTTCTCGCAGTGACACGCTCCTCATAAACAATATTATTTTCATTTACATTTCACACACACTAGGAAATTGAAAATTGATATGGTATTAATAACGAGAATGATTTTCTTACCATGTTAATGCCACCACCATGCCTATTTAAGCATCCCATCAATTCCTTCCCTTCGTCACCTATCCAACTTAGATTTTCTGTAATTTTTTAAGCCACCTTCCTTTTTATTTCAAAACTCTTGGTAATGGCTTCATCTTTTCTGATTGAAAATCCCTCAAGGGAGGAATTGGTCCATATGGGCCAGTTTTTTCAGCTCTTATGGCCTAATGAGGCCCTAATCCTCTAGGTTTTCATCATTCCAAATGTTAAGGCTAACCCTTAGGATTGTCTCCACTAACTTGCATTGGTTCTATCCTTTGTAAATCATATGCGAAATGTAACCTCTTTTCCCATCTTTCAACCCTCAAACTTTTACTTGGTGCATCTAGAGTTCAGTTAAAATATGAGGCCTTGAGAAATCACTTGGTCTCATCACTTCCCTTATGTTCATGATAATCATTGGCACATGATGAAGGCCTACTACACTCCCTCCCTTTTGGGACAACACTCTAGTTTTCTACTCAACACCAGGGAACAATGATGAAGGCCCTCTTTGTCAGTGGCCATGCTAGCAGATTGGAGGTGTGGATAGTTACTTTAGAGTCTTCCATGGAAGAGTTTCAATCCGTGGTTGGGTTATAGATGGTCTCTTCTCAAAAGGTTCATATCCTTCCTAGTAATTCATCCGGTGGAGTCACACCTACTACTAGGGTTTTCCCAACCATAGGTCGGCCTTCCAAATCAAATTTCTGAAGTGGACTTTCTTTTCCTAAATGGGAAAACACACATGAGTGAAGGAGGGAATTGGTGGACATTTTGAATGGGCCGAGGATGAATGGTGTTTCACAACATGAAAAGGGGATGTCCAAGTTTTTGCGGGGGATATTCAATTTTTTTGTGTCGAGTCCCATGAAGACTTCATTAAGCATTGAGACTAGCTTTTGAAGGGCGTTTCCTACATTCCTTGATGGGATGGAGACCTAAAGCTACTTCCACCATACAAATTTACTAACAATATGTATTTAGTTATATTATTTTGTTTGAGAAATATTATATAGCGAAGGGATGGGGCCCCATAAATAGAATCCCCATTTTTTACTATAAACAATGCCTCAAACTTTCCTTTTGTGCATGTGTGACTATCATTCATTCATACATCCTCTTACACTTTGTTTTTTCTCTTTTTGTCAATAAGAACACCTTCAAAGTAAATATTTTAATTACCATTTCATGTTTTAATATATCGCGCTTAACTGCATATGTCATGGGAAGGAAAGAAAGTCATAACCATTCTTCTCATTCCTTTATAAGTTGTGCACCATCAAGCCCCTTTTCTTTATCAATTCCACATGAACAGTTTGGGTTTGGGACAACTATTTGCACAAACAGATTAGGCCCCCGAGTTGTACTTTACTCAAAATGACCACCAAAGGCATCATCTCGGGAGACATGGAAGGATTGTCCCTCAAACATCTTTAGAGATATCAAGATTCTAAGATCCAAGGTAAAATACGGTTATTACCCTTGTGTTATTACCAAGCATACCCGAAATCCCAGTTTCACATTACCAAATCAGCTTATGAAAATTAGCCCCATACTGATCCATCTTGTTCAAACAAATCTACTTAATAATCCAAATATAGCCAAAAACAAGGTAGACTTATTTGGGTACCAACATTTTATACACTCAAAATTGAGTTTATATGCGAGGGGAATAGGATTTTCCCAAGGAGGAATAAGAAAATGCCAATGCCTCCCCCTTGCTAACACTTAGAGCCATCGAATAAGAGAATGAATTTGAGAGGGTTATATTCATGATGAAAATGGTTAATGGATTCATCCAGAAAATGCTCATGAGGAAGTTGCATACTAGGAAGAGGGGCTTCTACTAATTGATTAATAATAACTTGTCCCTTAATGGATTTTCAAGAAATAAACTTGAGGTCAAACTCTATCATGAGCATGATCCATCAAGTAATGTGATCATTGTGATAAGGTTTATAATGCAATGTCTTAAGAAGATGAAATCTAGTAATGAAATAAGTCTTGTGATTGAGAAGATAATGTCAAAGCTTAGATGTAGCAAAGAAGAGAGCACAACACATCCTTTGACTTCAAGTATATTGGGTTTCACAGTCATCAAGGGTGTAACTAATATAATAAATAGCTTTCTCATGACCTTGGTCATCATAATGTGCTAGCATGGCTCCTAGAACATGATTAGTGGTATAAATATACAAGTAAAATGGATCCCCCTTGCGTGGAGGTGTAAGCACCGATGGAGATAGGAGATATTGTTTAAGATCATCAAAATCCTTCTGGAAATCGTGATCCCAATTCAATTTTATGTCCTTCCAAAGGAGGTGATGAAAAGGTTGGAAATGATCGGAGAGTTGTGAGATGAAATGGGAAACAAATTGAAGGCAACCTTGAATGCTACAAAGTTTCTTGAGATTTAAAGGAGGATGTATTTTGATAATTTCCTTTTTTGTGGGGTCAACTTTAATTCCCTTAATAAAAATGACAAATCCAAAGAGTTTTCCCATTAAGACTCCAAATACACACTTTGCTATATTAAGACGAAGACAAAAATGAATAAGGTGCTCGAAAAGGATTTCGAGAATGGTAAGATGGTCATGTTGATGTTTATATTTTCCTAGAAGATCATCAACATAGTCTTCTATAGTTTTTGGATGAGATCATGAAAGATATAAGTCATGGCCCATTGATAAGTAGCATCGGCATTCTTTAAACCAAAAGCATGACACGATAGGAAAATTTCCCCAAGGAGTAATGAAGGAGTTTTTGTGTTAATCTTCTGGTGTGATGAGAATTTTACTATAACCAGAGAAACCATCCATAAGAGAAAGCATCACATGACTTGTGGTAAGATCCACAAGCTAATCGATATTTGGAAGAGGGAAGTTGTCCTTGGGGAAAGAGAGATTGAGACTTCAAAATCGGTACATATACAAAGCTTTCCCGATGCTTTGGAGATGGGGAAAATGTTAGAAACCCATTGAGGGTAGTCAATGGGAATAATGAAGTTGGTAGAAATAAGGTGTTGTAACTCTTCTTTAACAAGGAGGGAAACATGAGGATGCATGTGGCGAAGATTTTTTTCACTGGTTTAGTGTTGGGATAGGTGACGATATTTTGGATGATGATAGAAGGGTCAAGACCTGGCATGTCTGAATATGACCATGCAAATGCCTAGCTATGATGGGAGAGGAATGTAGTGAAATATTCTATCTCATGTGGATCAATATATTATCCCACTTTAAGAATACGAGGCTCCGAGAAGTCCTAATATTGACATCGATGGTGGCTTTGTTGAGAAGAGTAGGTGTGTCGGATGGCAAGGTATTTTGAAGATAAGAATCTTATACCCCCATGTGGGAAATAATGGCATCATCATCAGCACACTGAAGGACGTTAATGGTAGGAGAGTCTTCTTCTATCATGTCCGGATGGAAAAGGGGAAGGGACCTTGTCTGATTTTCACACTGATAAGTGATCAGTCCCAAAGTTATGGTGGAGACTAAAAAAAAGTCAAAAGTAATGGAAATGGTGTCATCCAGTTCCATTTCTTCAAGATCCGATAGAGAAGGTATGTTCATGTCTTGAGAGTCAAAAGAGATAGAGAAGGTAGAGAAAGCATGTCCATGTCTTAGAGGGTTGGAAAAGATGGAGAAGGTAGAGAAGGTATGTCCATGTCTTTGAAAGTTAGAAAATGCAAAGGAGGTGGAGGAGGCATGTCCGTGAGTATCTCAAATGGTGGAACAAGATCATAGGATTGCACTTATAGCCTTACCCAAAATTTTCACAAGGTTTACGATATTGATTAGGTATAAGGCCATGTGGGGTGTTAGGATTAGAAACACCGGTTGTATAGATAATATATCAGATCTAAGCATACATGCAAATAAAATCAAATATTCTACCAGACAAAATATTCAAAACAAGAGATATAAATCAAAAACATATTTGACATGGTTCACCCAATATGGGCTACGTCCACCAAGAAACAAGCCAATCTATTATCCAAAGCTTTGACAAGATATACAATTGAATATTTACAATCTTCCACACCTCTCAGATGTACAATACTTTATTTCTCTCAATCTTTTGCTTCTTCTCCAAGAATTCTCTCTCTTGTTAACTTTTGTAAGTTCTTTCGTAATTCTTGTTAATCCTTCCTTCTATCATGCCTATCTATTCATTTATAAAATAGGGAACTTAGCCATGTAATTGCAATCAATAGATCTACTTTAATGCTAAAAATAGATCTAATTCCTAAGAGTTAATTAAAACACTCCCACACAGGTAACCAATGTCGGTTCTCCCTAACCGATGTTAGTTCCTCCTTTCTTGGTGATGTCAATCACGGGTGACCAATGCCGGTTCCCCTAACCAATGTTGGTTACTATATTTTCTAGCAAGTTTCACATTGCATGCTAAACTGAAGTAATTAAGCTCCACAACTCAACAATCTCCCACTTGGAGATTAATTACTACACCATACATGTACATCATCATTATTGTATCCTTCCTTATCTTTATTTCTTCCTCTTCAAGTATCAAACTTGAAGACCAACAGAAGTGGAGTGTAGCTCCAACTTCTCCTTTGCTAATGGCTTTGTTAGCATATCCATAGGGTTCTCGCTCATATGAATATTTTCCAGATTCAACTTCCCATCCTCTAATACCTTTCGTATGAAGTGATACCTCAACTAAATGTTTTTATTTCTCAAATGAAATGTTGATTTCTTTGCCAAATGAATGCACTTTTGATCGGTCATCTTTGAGCAGTTTACAATCACCTTGCTCATTTCCCAACTCTTCCATGAATCTACTCATCCATATCAATTCCTTCTAGCCTATGTAGCTACAACATACTCTACCTCTGTAGTAGAAAAATCCACAACCTTCTGCAATCTTGAAATCTAGCTAGCTATCATCCCACCTCCTGTGAAAATATATCTAGTAGTACTCCTCCTACCATCAAGATCTCCATCCATATCTGAATCAACATAGCCACATAATGAAATATCGAACCTCCATAGCATAAATTCATGCTATATGTCCCTTTCAAATATATGAGTATCCATTAAACTACTTTCCAATGATCTTTACCTAGATTAGCCATATATCTACTCACAACTCCCACTACCTGTGCAATTTCTGGTCTGGTACAAACCATAGCATACATGAGACTCCCAACTAGTGAATAATATGGCACTCATGTCATGTATTTGACCTCCTCTTGTGATGATGGACACTGATCTTTACTTAATTTGAAGTGTCCAACTATAGGTGTACTAATAAGTTTTTCATTATGCACGTTGAACCTTTCTAACACCTTGTAGATATAATCTTCTTGAGACAAATACAATTTCTTGTTTTTCTGTCTCTGTGTATTTGCATGCCAAGGATTATTTTTGCAGCTCCTAAATCCTTCATAGAAAATGTGTGAGCTAGCTTTCCCTTAAGCTCACCAATGTCCTGCATACTAGATCCATTTCTTGGAGCTTTCTTGAGCCCATATAGGCTCTTTTTAACCTACACACTAATGTCTCCTTACCCTTGACTTCATACCTAAGCGGTTTTACATATAAATCTCTTCATCCAAATCACCATGGAAGAAATCCGTCTTCACATCTAGTTGCTCTAAATGCAAATATTCTACTGCAACTAAACTCAACAAAGTATGAATAGAAGTCATCTTAATAATAGGAGAAATTATTTCACCAAAGTCAATACCTACTTTACGTGTAAATGCTTTTAATACAAGCCTTTCCTTGTAAATTTTTTCCACCCTCTTCTTACTTGATCCCTGTAAACCCACTTGTTTTGTAATTTTCTCTTACCTTCTTTCAACTTAACCAAATCCCAATTCTGGTTATGTTCCAAGGATTCCATCTCCTCATCCATACCATACTCCCACTAGATGTGGGTCTTATCTGCATTACTTCTTCAAAGATTTCCGGTTCACCATTATCAATCAATAATAGATAAAATAGATAAGGTTTAAATCTTTCTAGAGGTTTACTTACCCTTAATGACCTTCTCACAGAATTTTGGGGTGGCGGAGGACATTCGGACCTCCTGGACCTTTGTATCCAAATCTTTCGAGTGACCGACACCGATCACATGTAATCGACGTCGATTCTACTAACCGATGTTGGTTTGGATATTTGGTAACCGATACCAGCTTCTACTTAAATGATGTCGATCGGGGTAAATCAACACGTTCATGTAACCCTTTCGGTGTTACTTTTGAATCCGAGACTTCATTTTCATATAGAAACTTCTCAATCGATTCATCCTTGGGTACAAAAATATAATCCTTATACATTCTCTTTTCATTCCATTCAACATCATGACTCCTAATAATTTTATAATTCTCTAAATCCTAAAAATGGAATGAAATCACTAAATCCATAACCAATGAAAGTGTATCTCTTGGATTTTTCATCTAACATTTTCCTATTTTCCTTATCAACATGCACAAAATCTTCTCAACCAAAAATTTAAGAAAATAAATATCTACATCTTTTCCCGCCCAAGCTTCCTATGTTATTTCTCTATCTAGTGAACTTGAAGGCCCACGATTAATCAAATAAACCATTATATCAACTTCTTCTACCCAAAATTGCAAGGTTGTCATATTCAAACCAAGGGTGGTGTCCAAGCTATATACAACAAGAAATCTTAGTGATCTAATAACAAATTGTAGGTATTTGTTTCTTTCTATATATTTTCTAAGGGATTTTTTTCTCAATGTCTTGGAAAAGGATTTCTTGGTCAAACTAAACCTTAGTAAAATCGACTATGAAAACTTGTTGGAAGTAAACACACATTTGCAGAATGGAATAGATTGCTTCAAGTAAACACACATTATAGAAATAAACACACTTTCTTTGTAAATAAACACACAATTTGAGAATGCTAAAATTTGATTGCAAAGAAAGAAGAATCTAATCTAAACACAAGCATGAACAAGTATATGATAAATTTCAACTTGAGTAATCAAAAGCATTTTACATAATTAATAGATCTATACTATTTGCTCTAAAATATAAATACCAATAAAAACAAAGATCCTATTTCTTTAAAGAGTGGTCCCTGCTGCTCCCCCTTGAAATAGGATTTGACAACTTAATATACTCTCAAAACCAAAATGGCTATTTTATTGATAAAATGTTCTACATTACAAAAATGTATTGTCTTTTTTTATATATGTGTCTTTATCTATGTATACATATATATATATATATATATATATATATATATATATATATATTTATCTATCTATAGGTCTACATATATATACTTCTTCCACAGGTGTATTTATAGCCATAGATTTCCTACCGATTCAGATATAACCGAATCGTGCCCAAAATAGATGTTGAATTGGATCATGGCTAGACATACTGTTGTATGATAGTTATCCCTGGATCTGAGTATGAAGAATCAAAAATCTTCTAATCTGCTCTTGATTGAAAGGATCATTGATTATAAATCACCGGATGTTGTTGGAATAAATAAATTCTCATAGGTTTGGAACTTTAGAGAAGTTCCGAACTAAAGGAAATCATTCCAGATCTAACTGTGAGGGTTCCGGAGCTAGGAGTTCCAGAACTAAGTCTGAAAGTTCTAGAACTAAGTGATGGAGTTCTGGAACTAAGTCCAAAAGTTCTAGAACTAAGTGATAGATCTCGTAACTATGTAATGGAGTTCAAACTAAGTCTAGAAGTTCTAGAATTGAGCCGTATTGAAACCAATGCTTCTAAAAACATGTTGACCGCTTCATACTTTGTTCTTTTGACTGATTGTGACTGTTTTATTACAAAACTGAATTTCCAAAGCACTTAGTTAGGAATTACAGAGTTTTTAAACATTATAACTACAATCAACAAAAGATGGACAATTACATCCTAACTTATATTAGATCAAACAAAAGTCACAAAATGCAATCAATCTTGATAAAAAGGAGAGTAAAATAAGATCATTTATTGTACATTAACGAGACATATTCTGGCCTCATCATCTCCCCATACTTACTTGTTTGTAAGTCCTCTTACAAACTTTATTCTTCAAACCTTGGTTGTGTATTCTACATTCCAATTGACTACTCAAGGTCAAATGGATGAAACTGAATATCCCAGTGTTTTAGTTCAGAAACACTATACCCTGATCTTGTTTCTACTTTCCTCTTCCATTCCTCAAATTGAGTGGGATCTTGAGGTTCTCTATTTTTCCATGGAGACATGGGAGTGAGAAGAAGGGGAGGCCTTGTTCTCATTCCCATCCATATGCCCCTGTGCTTTTCATTGATCTGAGGGATTAGTGTGCATAAATATTTTCTCTTTCCAGACTCCAGATCAAATTTGTGGGAGATATTACTTCCCTTCTCCTCAAGGAAACTATAAGAAGCTCCCATCTTTTCAAACATCCATCATAAATCTCCTCAAAATTTCCACCTCATAAAAGGTGAAGGCATCAATACTTTTTGTAAAATGGCAAGATAATGTGTCTTAAACCATCTATCAAAGGCATGGGTTCTAAAATGTTTAACGAAAGTAGATGGTTTACCATAATGAGCCCTCATGTAGAGACCAGATGAGCTAGCTTTCAATAGATGCTTAGAATCCCTTTCCTTCCATGCAATATGATTTTGAAGAATAGAAATAAATGCATTAAGTTGGCTTTCTCCCACATACAAATTGATCATGAAGCCTGTGTTATTTTCTAGCATAAGATTGCAGAGATAGAATTCACAGAGAAGATTTTTTTTCTCTACACTAGTTGAAGAATAGGTTGTCATGAACTCATATTCATATTTTATTTCATGTGGAAGGCCACATGCAATTCTTGACAATTTCTAGTGAATGAATTGTTCTTCTAGAAACATGCTTATATGCAAGAGAAGGTCTCCTGCATGCAAGCAATTTTTCACTCATTATGCAAACCATTTGTATTTTTATAAGACATTTAAATTTGTCTCCCTTCTCTTTGTAAAACTTTTCTTCCCATTCCTTTCTTTCTTTATTTCATCTTCCATCTTGCTTCTCAAATCCTCATTGGATGTTTTGATTTCACTGAGTTCCCTGCAAGTATCATCCCATAACTACTTGAGTGGCCAATAAGTTAATTCAGTTTTGTGTAGAGACTGTTGACATAGTACTCTATCTTCTAGAAATTTTACATTCTTCCTCTTTCTCCATCATCTTTCTTTAACTCTTGTTAATTCCTCAGTCCTGTTTATGAGCTGAGTTGTTAGTTCCCCAATGAGCATCTCTCTCTGTTCCAACTTGAGTTTGAGGAAGTTCAATTCCTCATCCTTTTCTTTGATAATGAGTTCTACTCTAGACAAGAATAGAGCCTATCTAACCTATTGTTTCTCTTCTTTCTCTGAAATTTCTTTGGGGGTTAAGCATTCCTCTTCTACCAAAGGAAATTTCCTTTCCATCTCCACGATGCCAACTCTTCTTCTTCATGTGATAGTGTTGTTGGTTCACCCAACTCTTGAAAAACTTGTTCCTCAAATCTCTCATCTTCTTTTTCCATCTCAGTTTGGCTTGGTCCAGGAGGAGTCATGGCCATGCTGCCCAAAATATCAGCAAGCTTCTTTTTCCAACTTGTCATGTTCTTTCATCTCCTCTGGAATTTCTCTAGACCTCTTATGAATTCTTCTTCTTTGAGGAGCTTCAGTATGTTCAGAAATAGGTTTCCTCCTAGAGCTTCTTCTAATTTTCACTTCTTGTCTCTTGCCTAGGTGAACTATCATTGTCAGAGATAGATATTAGCTCTCATGTAGCTGCTGCAGAGGAAGGAGTTTCTTTTAAAGGTACAATAGGTTCTGCAGCTTTAATTCTTCTTCCAGATCTTCTCCTTTTGGTATAGTCTCCCCACCTATTTCCTTCTTTTCCTCTGTAGGGGCACCAATTTCCAAATTAGTTATAGGAGAAAAAGGAGTTGATATTACTCTGATAATATCAGGGTTTTGCTTAAACTTGTTAAGAAATTTCTCCCATATTTCTTCTCTATTTTTCTTTGCAAGAAAATGGTGTTGGCACACCAAATGAACTAACCCATGATGTCTGATTGTTCCAACACCCCAAGAATACCTCTGGGCCATTGTATGAATGGAGTCAAAAAGAAACCCTAGAAGGTTTACTATATATTCTGGTTTTGTAGCTCCATATCTAAGATGTATGAGCATCTTCAGAACTTCTCTTCCTACCGACCCAAATTGACCATCACAAGTTAAATACTTGACTATCCAAAATTCCACTCTATCAAAGGGTTTGGGAAAGTTGCCCTTCTAACCCCTTTTATGATTTTCTTAGTGTTGTAAATATATTGGGGTTCATTTTCCCCTCTTGTAGCAGGGTTTCAACTAATTCTTTTAAGGTATGTTTGACAAGATTTGGGACATGCATAATTGGCACACCAGATACATTGCTTATTGTATTCATAGAAAAAGGAATTACAATATTTCTAACCTTTTTTTGGATTGTTCTAAATTTATAATGAAATTCTCTTACCAATTTGTCATTATACTTTGAGAAATTTTCAGAATTCCAACCACCCTGCCTGTTCAAAGACATCTGCCACTTCTTCATCTGCAAGAAGTTGGGTATCATCCTCAGGTTCTAACTTCTTTTTAATCCCCATGGTAAAGAGGGTGATTCAAATTCATTCTCCTTGAATTATTTCTCTACCCGGATTGGCTATAGAACTCTTTGCTTAGTACTGGAATGGATGGGTTTAGCTGTGGAACTGTTGTGCTTAGCTGCAGAACTGTTGTGTTTAGTTGCGGAATGCAAATTTAATTCTTGCTTCTTCCTTGAAGTTTTTTTTTCTACAACTACTTCTTCACTTTTTTATTCTGCACAAATGATAGATCATTATAAACATGCCGCCACTTTTTTCCACCGACATCACCCTCATGATTACTCTCTTTTAATCATAATGTACAATAGATGACTCATCATACCACTTTTAAATCAAATCCAATCACACATGCAAAATTTTAATCTAACCTTTAATAAGTTAAAGACATAATTACCATCTTTGATGATGTGATCCCTCCATCATGATGACTCATCATTCCTAAAAGTGAAACAAAAGAAAAAATGGTTAGAAAAGACAACTAGAATTTCAAGGAAGTTCCTTTTATTTTGGATTAGCCATTTATTTGAGGAGATCAACCACCATTGTTGGTTTTCAATTGATCTCTGAGAGAAAATTTTTTTTGGGGAAGAGAACGCCATTTACTGGTTTTCATTCCTTCCTTTTATTTTATTTTTTTTTTTTTTTTTTTTTTTTTTGGGGAAGAGAATGCCATTTACTGGTTTTCATTCTCTTCCCTTTATTCTGGATTTATCCATCTGATTATTTGATCATTTTGGAAGAATTGGGTTCTTCCATATGATCAAATTCTTTTTTGCTTCAATCTACCTCAAGAATTCATCCTTAGTAGGAGGCTTCCTATAAATTTTTAGCCTATGTCCATTGACCAAAAGTGTCCTTCTTCTACTGCCATCAATGGGAAGTAATTGAATAGAACCATTGTCAAATATCTGCTCAATCTGATAGGGTCCCAACCATCTGGTTCTCAACTTTCCCTTGAATTTTTGGTACTTAGAATCAAATAATAATGCCCAATATCCTACCTTGAATTTCCTCTTCTTGATATGTGTGTCATGCCATTTCTTTCTTTGATCTTGGATTATCTCTATCTGTTGAAGTGCTTCCATCCTTAACTCATCCAACTCATTGAGTTGAAGAATTCTTTCCTTTTGTGTTGCATCCAACTCAATACCTATTTTAGTTGTTTTCCTCAATGTTTGTAGTTCAAATTCAATAGGTAACAAGGGATTTTTCCCATAGACTAACTCATATGGTGAAAATCCTATTGTAGTCTTCCAAGTTGTATTATAGGCCCTAGATAGCTTAGGTAGTCTCTTTGCCCAATCTCTTCTACCTGATTCAACTATTTTGGTAAGGATGTTTTCCAATTCTCTATTTGTTACTTCAGCTTGTCCATTTTTGTGGGTGATAGGGAGATGACTTCCTATGATTGATCTGATAATGCATTGTGAAGGCTTGGATCATATTAGACATGAATTGTGGCCCCTGATCTGAAACTATACTTCTTGGTGTGCCAAACTTTACCATAATTTTGTGCCAAAGGAAATCAGCAACTACTTCTTCAGTGGCATTTGTTAAAGCCTGCACTTCTTCCCACTTTGTCACATAATCAGTACACATAAGAATGTACTCCTTTCCTTGTGAAGGAGGACTAAAGGGACCAAAAAATCCAACCCCCATCTTTCAAATGGTTCAATCACCACTTGAGGTTATAGAGGCATTTCATTGGTAAAAGTTGGTTATCCCATCCTTTGACAAGGATCACACCGCTTGATATATCTCTTCACATCCTTATACAGAGATGGCCAATAATAGCTAGTGCCAAGTATCTTGTGAGCTATTATTTTCACTAAAAAGTGTCCTCCACTTGGTTCATCATGACATGCCCTCGTATGTCAAATATTTCATCTTCTCTCACACACCTGCGTAAAACCAAATCAGGACCACATTTAAACAACATTCCATTTAACCATTTAATTGTGCACTAGTTTTGATCAACTTTTTCATTTGTTTTTCTTAGTGAAAAAGGAGGAAACTTCCTTGTTGCAAGATAATTTTCCATATCAGCAAACCATGGTGTATCAGCTGAAATAGCAAACAATTGTTCATCTAGAAAGTTTTCCTTAACTGGATCTTGCTCCCTTATAGTGGTCAGTCTTGATAAGAAATCAGCTACCACATTAGATTTCCTGGATTATCTACTATGGTAATATCAAATTCTTGTAAAAGTAATAACCATCTAATTATCCTACCTCCAACCACTAGTTTGTTCATTAAGTACCTAATTGTTGAGTGATCTGTATGTACAAATATTTTGTACCCTGTGATATAATGTCTGAATTTATTAATTACATAGATCACAACAAGAAATTATTTTTCAGTGGTAGTGTAATTTCTTTCAATGGGAGTAAGATTTTTACTGAGGTAATAAATAGCATACATCTTCCTTCTTCATCTTTCTATCCCAAAACTGCACCAATGGAGTTATTTGAGGCATCTATTTGAATGTGAAAAGGTTTTTTCCAATTAGGTCCTCTCAATATTGGGGCAAGTGATTAATTTTTCTTTGATTTCATCAAAAGCATGCTGACATCTTTCATCCCAAAGAAATTCATTCCTTGGTAAGAAAATTAAACATGGGGGCAGAAATTTTACTAAAATCCTTGATAAAGCACCTATAGTATTCAACATGCCCTAAAATGACTTGATATCTGTGGGGGTTTGAGGAATAGGTAAGTCTGAAATAATTCTGATTTTGTTTTGGTCAACCTGAATTCCTCTTTTTGAAATGTGGTGTCCTAATACAATCCCCTCATCAACCATCATCAAACACTTCTCATGACTAAGAGACAGATGGTGTTTCTCACATCTTGTTAATACTCTATCTAAATTCCTCAAAGCATCATCAAATGTGTCTCCATGTATAGTGAAATCATCCATGTATACCTCTACATAGTCATTTGTTAGGTCTACAAAAATTGCTAATACAACTCTTTGGAAAGTTTCATTGCCGGAGCATTACATAATCCAAATGGTAATACCTATAGGAAAAGGTACCCCATGGACATGTAAAGGTAGTTTTTTCCTGATCCTCAACAACAACTCTGATTTGATTATATCCACTAAATCCATCCAGGAAGGAAAAGTATTGCTTACCTGCAAGGTTGTCTAGGACTTGATCTATGAATGGTAAGGGAAAATAATCTCTCAGTGTGGCTTTGTTTAGTTCCCTATAGTCAACAAAAATTCTCCATTTTCATTCTTTTTAGGAACAATTACAAGAGGAGACCCACTGACTATCTGAGATAGGGTAGATAAAACCTACTTGTAATAGTTTTTCAATTTCTTGTTTGACTATATCTCTTAAGGCTATGGATTAATCCTTTCTGAGGTTGCCTAACTGGTCTAATGTTTTCAGTATAGATGTGATGAGTGAAAATACTTGGATGGATTCCTTTCATATCTTTGTAGTCCCAAGAAAAATCTCTAGTATGATTTTTCAAAACATCAAACAATTTAGCTTCTTCATCATTCTTCAACCAATTGTTTATGTTCAAAATCTTACTTAACTCAATCTCAACATGTTTGGTTCCAATGTGTGATGAACTAATTTGTTGAAAGGGTTCCATTAAGGTATTTAGTGGACATGCATGTGGAAACAACATATGATATGTAGCAACATCTCCAAAAGTTCCTTGAGATAGAATATTGGAAAAAGGATAGTAGGCAGAGTTATGACACTTATCTTGTTGTAGGTCAAACTCCTCATCACTGTTGCTTTCCAAAAATTCTTCACCATTTCCTGATATCTTAGAAATTGAAGCTACCGATTCTTCCTCCCCAAGAGAAATCTCATTCCTCTAGAGAAATTATGTACATTCATAGGGAATATTGTTGTGTGGTTTCAAACTAAATGTGATGGTTCTAGAACTAAATTTGATGATTCCAGGGGATAGATTTACAGGTTCCGAACTAAGTTCATAGGTTCCGAACTATTCTTGATTTCTCCAAGGATAATTGGTGTTCATTCAATGGTTGATTAATCATATCTTCTACCTCACGTACGTGATCCTGCAACGTGATCATGGCCAAAGAAGATAGGTTTTTCTTATTAGTATCAAGAGCATCAACCCACAATTGTTCTTGATTATCAATAGAAGGTCATGTAGAAGGATATAAGGAGATTTTCTTAGAATTCTTACCATTTGAGATAGTCATATCACCTGATCTATAATCAATTAAAGCAAAGAATTGTAGCTAACCATGGTCTACCCAAAATAATGGGATAACCAAGTGTTTTACCTTTTGGCTGCAATATAAGGAAATCAACTGGATATTCCCATGACTCCACCATAACTACTACATCTTCAATAACTCCTTTAGTTTTTCTACAAACTGATCTTCCATCTGCAATATGGTGTTAGTAGGTTGTATACCTGTTAATGGTAATGTTTTCAAAGTGTCCACTGTCATCACATTTATAGCCACTCCCAAATCAACCAAAACATTATGTATATATTTATTCCTATATAGAGATAAATAACAAGACTTCCAGGATCTCCATATTTGGGAAGCAAAAGTTTTCCTACTAATAAATCAACAAGTTTCCCATCTACCTTAATAGTCTGGGGTACTGCTTCTTCCTTCCAGGTCTTTTTAAACATAGCATTTTGATTAACTTGTTCAATTTTGGAATGTCCTTAATTACTTGTAATAATGGTATTTCAATATTCAATTCCTTAGTTCCTGTACCAACTCAGATTCCTTAGTTTCTATGGCTTCTTTAAATCTCTCTGGAAATGGAGTCTCAGTAGAGTTGTTATCTAGCTCCTTATCTTTTTATTTTTCATCCTTCTTGGGAACAACCATACTAGGGGTTTCAATTTCTTGTCATCTCAGTGATTATAACAAGGTGGACTACTGATTATTTTTCCAGATCTAGTTTGAATATCCTTACAATCCATGGCATTTAGATCAACTGATTTTTCTGGTTCTATTTCAGTAGACAAGATTTGTTTTTTTTTTCTTGGGTTTTCTACTGGTTGTGTTGGTATTTGGGTTTGGACCACATTTTCATTTTGTGAATTTTGTGTTGGGGAACCCATTATGGATTTTTGATTATGATTGGGATATGTCCTCCTTGAACATAATTATTAGGGCTCCACCTAGGTTGTGACCAAACATTCGGGTTTCCTTGACCAGACCATGGTTGTTGGTGTCCTTGGGCATACCAAGATTGACCTACCCAATCCTGAGGATTCCATGTTGGTTGAGGTGCCCAAGGTGGTTGTCCCCAATTTTTGGCACTATCTGAGCTGCCCATGGCATCATCCAGGGTTAGGAACTAACCTGGGCATGAACTTCCCTTGGCTAGGTTGTCTCTAGAAAAATTTACTTCTTTTGATGTGGATGGAATGTTTGCTTTGTTTAAGCTAATTTTTAATAAATGGAAGAAGAGAACATGCATTACTCTCATGGTCCCTAGATTCACAGATAAGACACATTTCTATCTTATCTAGGGAAAATCTCTTATTGCATGCTTCTTCCTGCATCTAGGACAATACATAGCTAATGGTTCAGTTTTAGCATTTGCTTTAGCTTGCAATCCATCCATGGTGGAGGTTAATTGAACTAAAATGTCTATTTTGAAATTTTCCAATTCATCCATCAGTTTGTTCATATCTGGGTTTAAATTTTTAACTATTTTTCCTTTTCTAGGTCCACCCCTTGTTTGTGAATAGCTTCTACAAATGTCTTTAATATCATTCATTCTTATTTGATCAATATTTCCACCTCCCATCAGATCAAGTGCCTCCCTTGATTCATCATCCAGACCTTTAAGAAAAATGGTTTTT
Organism: Taxus wallichiana var. yunnanensis; assembly: GCA_018340775.1. Lineage (NCBI taxonomy): Eukaryota > Viridiplantae > Streptophyta > Pinopsida > Cupressales > Taxaceae > Taxus > Taxus wallichiana. The sequence continues at coordinate 542,798,070 of CM031237.1, read as the reverse complement.
CTTAACTCTTCTTGTAATACAAATCCACATCTTTTTCTCACAAAGAGGAATCTATCTAAATAATCTTCCATATTCTCATCCTCCTCCTACTTGATTTTGAAAAATTCTTCCTTCCTATTCCTCCCTCTATAGTAATCTTGATACTTGTCTAGGAAGGAAACTTCCATTTGTGCCCAAGTGGTAATAGAATTAGATGTTAATCCCATAAACCACCTCATTGTTGCATCCTTTAGGGTAGATGGAAACAACTTGAGTTTCTGATTATCTATTTTGTAATCATAAGTTTGACACAATACTTTAAATTCAAAAATAGAAATTGGTTGGTCTTTAGATGACATCCCTCTAAATGTGGGTAAATGTGCAGTGAAATATTTTTCATAGTGTATCATCATCATCCAATTGAATTAGATAAGTGAAGGTCCTATCAAGGTTCTCTTCTTGTGCCATTTCGTAGTACCTTCTAGACTTTTCTCCCAATCAATATGGTATGTGATTTATTTTGGGGAAGGTGAAAAGTTAGGAGTAGGAGGTTGACTACTCAATTGTGAATCAAAACTTTCTCTAAATGGGTCTTGGGATATGATCTTTTTCTAAAGGTTCTACTTCCTTCTGGTGATTGATCTAAGAATTCCAAAGGTGGAAATTCTACTTCATGCCTAACAGGGGACAATGGTGCTTCTAATTCTTGATCAACTTCCTTATTTGATCAAGAAGATGATGATTCTTGTTCAGATATTTTTGGGAGGAATCAACCCTTAGAGTCTCTTGGTCTACTCATAAATTTTATGATGATGTAGGGAAGATCCTGTAATTACTAGATGTATGATTTTTGCTCTTTTTGACACCTAATTAGACAATTCTAACTATTGTGTCCCCTGAAAATGGCACCAAAAATGATGGGTGTCGTTATTCCCTTCATTTAATCAACTCTTTGTTGATGTCATATTCAAACCAGGGGTGGTGTCCAAGCTATATGCAACAAGAAATCTTAGTGATCTAGTAATTGACTATAGGTATTTGTTTCTTTTTTTATATTTTTCTGGGGATTTTCTCAATGTCTTGAGGATTTCTTGGCCAAAACCTTATTGAAATCAAACTATGAAAACTTTTTGGAAGTAAACACTCTATAAAAGATTGCTAGAAATAAACACACATTTTCATAATGGAATAGATTTCTTCAAGTAAACACATGTTACAGAAATAAACACACTTGCTTTGTAAATAAACACACAATTTGAGAATGCTAAAAGTTGATTTCAAAGAAAGAAGAATCTAATCTAGAACACCTGCAGAACAAGTATATAATAGATTTCAACTTGAGTAATCAAAAGCATTTATAGAATTAATAGATCTATACTATTTTCTATGAAATATAAATACCAATAAAACAAAGATCCTGGTTCTTGGAAGAGTGGGCCCTTGCTCCACCTTGAAACAAGATTTGACAACTTAATATACTCTTCAAAACAAAATGGCTATTTTATTGATAAAATGTTTTGCATTACAAAAATGTATTATCTCTTTTATATTCATTCTTCTCTGTCTTTATGTATATGTATGTATATATGTATATATTACTATCTATCTACAAGTCTGCATATATATACTTCTTCCATAGGTGTATTTATAGCCATAGTTGTCCTACCGATTCAGATAGAACCGAATCATGCCCAAAATAGATGTTGAATTGGATCATGGCTAGACATACTATTGTATGATAGTTATCCCTAGATCTATGAGTATGAAGAATCAGAAATCTTCCAATCTGCTCCTGATTGAAAGGATCATTGATTTCTAAATCATTGGATGTTGTTGGAATAAATAAATTCTCATCGGTTCCGAAACTTTAGAGAAGTTCGGAACTAAAGGAAATCATTCCAAATCTAACTGTGAGGGTTCTGAGCTACATGCAGGAGTTCTAGAACTAAGTTTGAAAGTTCCGAACTAAGTGATGGAGTTTTGGAACTAATTTTGAAAGTTTCAGAACTAAGTGATAGAGCTCATAATTGCATAATGGAGTTCTCAGAACTAAGTCTGGAAGTTCTAGAACTAAGCCATATTGAAACCAATGCTTCCAAAAACATGTTGACCACTTCATACTTTGTTCTTTCGACTGATTGTGACATGTTTTATTACAAAACTAAATTTCCAAAGCACTTAGTTAGGAATTATAGAGTTTTTAAACGTTAGAACTACAATCAACAAAAGATGGAAAATTACATCCTAACTTATATTAGATCAAACAAAATTCAAAAGTCAGTAAAATAAGATCATTTATTATACATTAATGAGACATATTTTGGCCTCATCATTATCCTCATAATTTTATCAAGATTATCCTTTCATTCTTTCTACAACACCATTCTCCGTGGTGTTTTTAGAACCATTCTTTCTCTATGTATCCCACTTACCCTTAACCTTTATGATCTACATTCCTTTTGACTCATATGGCCCAACCGTTTATGCCACATACATGCATCTGAATTTGAAGTAGATAATGTAGAAAAGGAATCGATAACATAGGTAGATAAATATAATGTTCTTACCATCTTACCTCTTGCCAAAAAAAGAGCACCCTTTGTGACTTTCCAAGAGTTTCCTGTAAAGTAACCATGCAAACTGCATTCACCTAGTTGCCCTACGAAATAAGATTCCTCCCGAGGTTTGGCACATGTCTCACATCTTTCAATACCCTTGTATTTCCATTCTACATTTTTAGATGAACTTCCCTTTACAAGTAATACCGAAAGGTACATCATCACCCAAATAAACATGCCCAAAATTTCCCTAGACATAATTTTCAAATAACCCTTATTAGGGTTGTATGGAAAGAATCTCTTGAATCTTAAATTCGAGATTCAATTTTATTATCTAAATAAATAATAAGATCATATTGCATTACCTCGATGTAGCAATATTTTCTTCTTACATTTATCGGTTGTTGGTTCTCTTTGTCTTTTGACCAACAATCTTTCTTTTCATGTTCTTTCTTTCCACATTTCCAACAAGTAATTACCTTAATTTCGGATTTCGATCTGTTATCCCTTGACTTTGATTTCTGTTACTCTTATTCTTGGATCTCTCCTTATGCCTTCCCTTGATTTCTACATTCAAAGCATTCCCAAATGATGATTCCTCTGTACTCAACCCGTGAATTTCTTCATTCAATATTATACTAACCACATCATCAAACTTCAAAATATTATTATCGGATGTTTGTATTACTAACAACCATTACCAAGTTATCCCAACTATCAGAAAAAGAACAAAAGAATAAAAGTGCTTTTACTTCATCATCAAATGGTATAGAAACTAATCTTAACTAATTTATAATAGATCAGAAATCATTAAAATGACTAGATGCAGATCCACCTTCATGCATCTTAGAACTAAATAGTTTCTTCATCAAATAAACTTTATTTGAAGCAATAGGTTTTTCATATAAATTTGTAATAAATTTCATTAACTCTACCATAGAAGTCACTTCTATAATATTGGAATCCATGGAAGCTACTACCAGGCTCAATCTTATAGATCCTAAATCCTTTCACGTCAAGAATATTCCATTCTTCATTAGTCTTCTTTGTAAGTCTATACTTCTCATCCAACAAGTAAATACAAATCTCTTTTATACAGATAATCCTCAATTTGCATCTTCCATAATTGATAATTTGGTGGTCAATCTTCTCTACCTTGTATTTTTTTTCTTCTACCATTGTTGTAGCTCCCACTCAATTAGAAAACCCACCGCGAGTAAATCTATCAACACACAAAACCCTCAAACAAATCTTCGATACTAATTATTGGGATTAGCACACCTTGGTGGTATAGATAATATATCATATCCAAGCATACATGCAAATAAAAGTGGATATTCTACCAGAAGAAATATAAAAAAAAGAGATATAAATCAACACCATATTTAACGTGGTTCACCCAATATGGGCTACGTCCACCAAGAAACAAGCCAATCTATTATCCAAAGCTTTGACAAGATATACAATTGAATATTTACAATCTTCCACACCTCTCAGATGTACAGACTTTATTTCTCTCAAGCTTTTGCTTCTTCTCCAAGAATTCTCTCTCTCACCAACTTTTGCAAGTTCTTCTTAATTCTTGTTAATCCTTACTTCTAAACCCTAGATTTCATGCCTATATAGTCATTTATAAACTTAGGGCACTTAGCCATGTAATTACAATCAATAGATCTACTTTAATGCTAAAAATAGATCTAATTCCCGAGAGTTAATTAAAACACTCCCGCATAGGTAATCGATGTCGGTTCTCCCTAACCGATGTTAGTTCCTCCTTTCTTGACCGATGTCGATCCTGGGTGACCAATGCCGGTTCCCCCTAACCAACGTTGGTTACTTTATTTTCTAGCAAGTTTCACATTACATACTAAACTAAAGTAATTGAGCTCCACAACTCAACAAAGATCATCGTCAACACACTTAAGGATGTTAATGGTAGAAGAGTCTTCTTCTATCATGTACAAATGGTAAAGGGAAGGGACCTTATCTGATTTTCACACTTCGATAAGTGATATTCTATCACTTGATATGGACCCAACCACTTGGGTCTGAATTTTATTCCCTCATCGGACTTATTGTTTATCTAGATATTGAATCTTAATACCAAATATCCCTCGTATATTTCACGTTCGTAAAATTTTTATTGTATTTTCGGCCATCCAATCAGCATAAATGATGTTTCATTGTTCAGCATTAAGTCTAGCCTCATCGATACTTTCTAACTAAGAGAGTCATGCTTCTCGATAACCCTCTTCTCCCAGGATCCCATGCAGTGAAATATAGAGACTAGGTATTTTGACTTTGAGTGGTAGAACCACCTCAACACCAAACACTAAAGAAAATGGGGTTGCCCCTATTGGTGTTCTAATTGACATTCGATAGGCCCATAAGGCTAGAAAAATATTTAGGTTCCAATCTCATTTGTTCTCCTTAATAGTTTTAAGAAGGATGGACTTTAATGTTTTATTCGTAGCCTTAGCTTGTCCATTATCCTAAGCATAGTAGAGAGAATTTGTGTGATGACTTATCTTGAACTTTGCACATAATTCATGCACGTAATCATTAATGAAAGACATGCCATTATCTGAAATAATGACTTGTGGAACCCCGTACCTACAAATGATCTGGTTCAAGATGAACTTAGTAATTACAAAGCCAAGTACGATGGTAAGATACATGGCTTCTACCCACTTAGTAAATTATTCTGTAGCATGTTTGTGATTATGAAGTTATGGCCATCTGTTGTGACAAGGGATAGAATTTCCCTATTAAATCTAGACCCCATGTGGAAAAGGGCCATGGGGTTGCGATTGGTTGCAAATATTGTGTCAGTATCTGGATCTTATGGGAGAACTCTTTGCAATTATCGCATCTATGCATGAACTCTATTGCATCATGTTCTAGATTTGGCTAGAAATATCCCATCCGATGTATCTTCCAAGTAGTGGCGTGGCCGCTGAAGTGAACTCCACATACTCCCTATGTGACTCATAAATAATCTTTTCGTATTCTTTGGCATCAACACATATTAACAACATTCCATCGAAGGCCCTGCGATAGAGCACCTACTCTACAATAACATACATAGCAACAATGACACATAACTATCTTCTTTGTTGAGATGTTGCCCCTTTGGATCTGTATGTTCCATGATGAAATTTAAAATGTCGTTATACCAAGGACATACGAGAGATAGGGGGCATGGTTTCGACAAACTACACGCATTCATTGGGAAATTCTAAATCTACCGAGATCACCTCCATTTAATGGATTTTCATCCAACCATCTGTAATGATTCATCCCTTAACGGATTTCTGATTTAAAAATACTAGTTCAAACTTGCCCATTAGGATTATGAAATGCCTGACCTTCTTACACAAGGATCCTTGTGTGAGGAATGTCTGCAAGTCATCTGACTTAACAATAACCCTTGTTTCTTAATTTAGCATATAATGTCATAAGCACTTTGTTGCAAAGACTATGACAAGGCATTCTTTTTCTTCCTGGGTGTAACATGTCTCATAATCAAGAAACATTCGACTAATGAAATAAATTACATGCTCTCATTTATCATCATCCTCTTGAGCCAACATGCAAGCTAGCAAAACATTTGTAGCTCTTGAATACAATATCAAATAGTGATCTAATTTAGGTGGAATTAGCATGGGAGGGGATAATAAGAATCATTTAGCTACCTCAAATGCCTCGTTTCTTTCTTCTGTCCAATCAATGCAGCAATCATTTTTCAATAAATTCTTGATTGGAGGAATAGCAAAGATCAAGTCAAGGATGAACCTTCGGTTGGCACCAAATTTCCCAAGAAAATATCTGATACCAGATTCATCTGATGATGGAACCATTTCTACCACAACCCATATTTTGGTTAGGTCGATCAATTCCTCGTGAAGATATAACGTAACCCATAAGCTTTCCTCCCATTACACCGAATACACATTTTTCTAGATTCAATGTGACACTATACTCGATTAAGCAAGAAATTATGACACGAAGAACCTCTGGGTGGTCACAATGCTTCCTGGCCTTAGCTAGAAGATCATCCACATAGGATTCCATGATCTTATGAATAAGGTCATGGAATATATATATATATATATATATATATATATCATCATTCATTGGTATGTGATGCCTAACATTCTTAAGACTGAATGGTATGACATCCTAATAATAGGTCCCCAAGGAGTTATAAACATAGTATTGGCTTGATCCTCCTCCAAGATTTTGATTTGATTCTACCCAAAAAATCCATCCATGAGAGACAACAATTCAAATCCCTTTATTGTGTCAATACTAACATCGATGGATGGTAATGGGAAATCATCTTTGGGGAAATCCTTGTTAATGTCCTATAATTCTATGCAAATACGGATATTTCCATTCTTTTTAGAACGATGACGATATTAGATACCAATTGTGAATAATCGATCGCTTGATGAATCCTACCTGGAGAAGTTTCATTACTTATTCTTTCACCATAAGGGCCACCTTTGGCTTCATAGACCTTGACTTTTTCTTAATTAGATTAGCATTTGGCTTGGTGATGAGATTATGAATTGTGATATGTGGTGCAATTTTCAGCATTTCTTTGTAACTAAATGTGAAGGCTTTTTATGTTCCTTAAGGATTCGGGTATGTATTTCCACCTCCTCTGGAGTTAAGGAGGATCCCAATTTTAAGATTTTTGGTTCCTCCTTTGTTCCAATATTTATATCAATTATTCCTTCAATTAAGGAGACATTGCCTTCCTTGAATTTTGCAGAGCTGGAGGCAATTATAAATCCCCCTCTTCTTCTACCTCGTAAATCTCAAGATCTTTTCTAAGGGAGGATTCGATCATGGGATTCCAAAAATAGGAAGAGGAACATGGAATTAAGGAAAGATCTAACTCATGATAAGTAAGACATCACCATCAACGTGGTCTGAACAATCAGGTTGATTCTCGGCTTCTACATACATCAACATTGGGGTCATTAGTGCTTTACGAATCAAGGGCTCGATGCAAAATAAAACTGTGAAGTTGGTATCTTCCAGGTCACTACTTGGGGTGAAGCACGAAGTAGAAGTTTTTATAGAGTCTGCGAGAAGGTTTTGTTTGTGTGGAACTACTTTGATTGATATGAAGTCAAACCCTTTTTTAGGCCTAGTACTATTGTTTTGTAAAGTTGTAGATGCTCAACTCTAGTCTCATATACTTTAGATATCTAATTTGTGACTAGTTGTGAATCACCCAACACCCTAATATTGAGGATTCCCATTCTCTTAGCTATAATGAGACCTAATAGGAGAGCCTCATATTCAGCCCCATTATTTGTGCATTTGAAATTTAACTTGAAAGAAAAAGGTAGAATCCTTCCTTCGGTGAAGTAAGGATCACGCCGCCCGACACCAAAATGACACTGGATCCATCAAAATGGAGAGCCCAACAACTTCTTGAAATATGGACGTTGGGTCATTCTTTTTACCTTCTCCCTTTACCTCGGTTACTTCAACCATGCAAACCTCATCTAGCTGGAAGAGAACTAAGTCCCGAGAGTATGTCCCATACCCATAGAATCAAAGGGGAGGAGAATAGGAAAATCCTTCTCCAATAGCTTGAAATTTTTTTATGTGGTTCCTAGCAACACTGTATATATAATAACGGTTTCATCCTTGACCACTGGAATGCCCTCAATCAACCCCGTGACTTCTAACTATGTCGTAGGGACTAGATTTTCTTCTAATATTATGCTTACAATTTTTAAACTAATTTGTGGGAACCTCAAACTCATATTGGATCCCTGGCCTCTTCTTTAAGTTATCCAAATGTATGTCAAAGGGTTTTGGATCACCTTGTGCCACAAAAACCTTCCCTAAATGCAGAATATAACCTCATGAAATAGATTAGAGGGGATTTCCTTTATGTGGTGGATCTAAGGATGGCCAAGGATCATATTATAGTTGGTTTCTCGAGTCTATAAATAAACTCAATTAGTATCATCTTAGGCCCAAGAGTAACCGGTAATACTATGGTTCTGATTAATGTTTCCTTGAGGCTATCATAGCCCCTCAGTGTATTTCATGTTGAAGAGAAATTAGTCTCTTCATACCCTAACTTCTGAAGAAAAGAGAAGGGGACTATGTTAACTACTACCCCATCATCGATCATTGCACACTTTATGTAGTTATTGTAAATCCAAACTTGCATAAACAAAGCTAGGTCACCCCTACGAGCTATCTCAGCATCCATGGGTATCTTGCTGATGTTAAACATGAACCCAATATCTCTCTCGAGACTACCCCTGGATGACTAACGTTGAATTCTATGTGATTTATCTATGCCTCTAGTAGAGGGGTAACATTAATCAAATGGCTGAGACCTAGCACTTCTAATAGAGTGGCTCTATGAGCAAGGGAATTCTTCAGTAGATCCAAGAAGGAAATGTGTGAAAAGGTCTTGGTTAGATCATTGATCAAGTCATAAGCCCCTACTGGCTTGCTTAACATAGCATGAAAATTTTCAAACATAATGACAAATCGAGATTGGCTACGAAGAATAATCCTTGGTTCTTGTGGCAGCATTATTTGGGGTTTAGCATCTAACTCTACCAACCCCACAATTTTCATTTGTTGGCAACCATCCTAAGGAGGTGCCACCTGTGGATTTGACGAAGTTGAGTCTTTATGATCATGAGTCCCTATTACAATACCTTTATTCAGACCATTGGGATCTAATCTAATTTCCTTTGGACGTGTGGGGAGAGGATCATTAAATATCCCCAGTGGTGTGTTATACGGAGACACTGGTCCCATGTAGGTGTTTTGAGTGGGTGTTGTTGGGTTTGCCAAAAACATGTCAACAAATTATCTTTGGTCCTCTAGAAAATGTTGTAAAAACTTGTTACAATCACAAAGACACATTCTTGCGTCATGCCCACGAACCCTATAGAAACTGCAGTATAAGTCAAGATCATAATCTTGAGGCCTTTGGTTTGTTCCTTGTTGTGGTCCAAAACTATAGTTATTATTTGGTTGTTGGTTGTTATAATTAAAATTTTGGAACCCTTGCCCTTGGTTTTAGAATTGGTTGGGATACCCACTGGGTATTGACTAGGGCTTGGGGTCGGTGTTTGTCTCTATTGCTGAGGTTGTTGTTTTTGTTGTTGAGGATGATTAAAATCCATAGTGTTTACCAAGGGTGAGAAATTGTTGTTTCTCTGATTATTTCCATTATTTTTGTTGTTATTTGTAGCACTTGTACTAGTAGGATTAACAACATTAGGCTTTTTGGGCTGGTCAGTCACACCGTCGATCGTGGCTCCATGATTATTATTAAGGATCTTTAGTCCTTGATTATTTTTGTGTTGTTGGAGTAATCGGGATTATTTTGACCGTGATTGACTAACTTCCCATTTGCTCCATCGTCTTGCTTATGACCAATGTCAATGGCCGCTTGGTCAATCGAAGAGCACCTCTCAAAGACCTCTTCATAGCCCCTTAGTAGGAACTTTTGAACTTCTTCCTTTGTCTCTTTGTTGAGAGAGTGGAGGAAAAATCACACAATTTTTTTAATCCATATTTGGAGCGCTGCAAAGGATTACAAAGATTTATCTCCATCTTTGAATAAAGTAGGCTACAGACTCATTGTGTTCTTGTTTGATATGAAGGAATTCCCTAATTCCTATTCTCAAAATCTTGTTCATATCAAAAGCTTTGATAAAATATGATACAAGTTACTTGAATGAGTGTATTAAAGCCTCCGGTATCCTATAGTACCAGTCGAGAGCAATACCTTCTAAAGCATCTTAGGGAAAATTATCACAACTGTGTCCCATGGGAGCATCTCTCAACTGGCCATTACATAAGCCTTGATGTGGGCATTAGGATTGCCCTCCCCTTTGAATTTCAGAAGATTAGGCAAGGGTCTTGAGAGCATGAATTTCCAAATGGAGAAGTCTAGGAGCTCCTTGAGATACTTAGAATAGGTTCCATTGCATATGTTTCCACCATTGAAGATCCTTGTTAGGGAGGTGGGGGCTACATCAATTGCTGAAATGGGACAACATAGACATTTATTGGGGCATATGGCATCCCATGCGGTTGTCCATATGGACCTAGGTAGGTATACATGTCCCCTCAGAGATTTAGAATACATGTGTACATAGGGGGTTGATTACCTTAATATGGAATCGAAGGTACGAAGCCAAAGAACATTGCATTTCTAGCTGGTATGGCATTTGAGAATGCACTTTCAGCTAGTGTCTACTACAAATATCCATACGTGGCTTGGGGCATACCCAAGGTGCTCATCCCCATAAACAGATCTCTAGGTTTTTAGTATTTGTATAAACTAGAGGATTCTATCTAGTAGGTATTTTTATGTAATTCTATAAGGAGTAGTTTGTGCATGCCCTACGTATGAATTCGAGTATTTTGGGCAAGTTCTTACTCCTTGACTTTGTCTACCAAATCTGAAATGATGTCACCCATTGACGGGGGTGCTTTTCTTAGGTAATTTTTGTTGAACCCTGACGTTGTTGAGGAGTATGGTATCCTACTCGAATTGTTCACTATGTTGCCACCCTTCATTGGTAGTATTTTTCAATTGATGGAGGGGTATAATTATTTTTTGGAGTATGACATCACCTATTTCTTGAAACCTATCAAAATATCGGTTCTTATTTTGGAAGTGTTGTTCACTCCTAGCATATCGTGCTAAATAATCCTCATCTAGATGGGGGAGCTGATCGTGATTGCATGCTAATGGGCTACCGAAACAATACCTGAGGAGATGAACTTACTTCTCTAGTAAAATTCATGTTGTTTGAACTTGATTTTTCATGAGGATAGGTCTGCATGACTTGGTTAATTTCCTCGATACATACAGAGGGACCAAAATTAGTTCCCTGAAGTAGAGGGTTTTGAGCTAATGAGCAGTTGTCCACCATGTTGAAAGTGAAGGTGATTTTTGTGGTATAATTGATTGGTATTGGTATATGTCAAAACTCAGGATGGACCGACCGTACTCATCGTATCTCAACATATTAGGGGTTATAAAAATACCCACATAATAAAGGATGGACAAAGAAAGTGGAAATGTTTAGAGACTAGCTCTTCACATCGGGTTCACCAATTTGTACAATAGAAAATAAACACATGACCTTCTTCGCACCCGACCTCTCGAGATCATCTTTGAGATATCTAGTGTAGGATGAGTGTGAATGTGAGTGTGGTGAAAGGGATCAAGATAATTGGGAAATATTATATCTTCAACATGAAATATTGGGATCTGTGAGTCTAAGGTAAAGAATTCTCTCCTAACTTGAAGTGGTGTGATGGCTCGATCTAAAATAATAGCCACTCGTAGACTCCAATCAATGTTGAGCTCTATCGAGATTCTATTTGTTGGTTTCGAACACATGAAAAATGACCTATGGGTGCCTCATATATATTTCCAGATAAGGTCATGGAAGTAAGAACGAGAGGCGTGATGGAGCCACAAGTATTTATGGGTGATTTTCTGTCTGGTCCAGAAATTCTTAGCCTGATCGGTTGCTATGTTTAGTAAGGAAAGATGTGCAATAATATTTGGTGGAAGTGGTGAAGATATGAATACTAATGTATGCAAACTAGTGTCAATGTCTAACTGACTAGTAGGCCCATTGGGTTGTGGGACCTGAGGATCACAACCAAATACTTGTGGAGGTTGTGGCCCTTGAATGGTCCCTGTGCGTAATCAAACCTTGTTGTCAGGAATAGTGTAATAGTCGTAGGATTGATTAGAAGTGATATTTAGTGTATTGAGTTATTCTATTTTCTCAGCAAAATTTATAGGTGTGCGTAAGATTGTTAAGTGTAAACAGTATCAATGTCAGTTATCAATTTTGGCCCATTGGGTTGTGGGACCAAGGGATCACAACTATATGTCTTTTCTTGTTATGGACTATTGATGGTCATGTAGAATGAGATAAAATGATTTATGATAAATAAACTAATTACTGAAGGAAATATAATCTATGTTTTTGGTATTTTCACAATATTTCAGATCAAAGCAATAAAAGTGAATTAATCTATCAAAGGAAATTTTTTTGTTCTTTTCTAATTTTTAAACAATGCGTTCTAATCTAATAAATAAACTAAAGACAAGTAATCAGTTAGATTTAGTTGGTTTATGAATCTAATCTAAATCAAATAACCTAATCTAATCAAAACCCTCCAAACCCTACCTCAGAGGTGAAGAACAAATCATGACCCTGAAAGGGGCTATTGTTCCTCATAACTTCCCTAGTAATGTTAAAGAGGCAAACTTACTAATGATTTGATCTACTTGTGATTGATTAATTTATTGAACGAATGATTTTCTACTCTATTTTATATGAATGATTTTCTAGTATATTTGATATGTGATTGAAACTAGTGATTTGAAATCAACAATTCAGCAAACAAGGCAAACAAACATACAATTCCAACCTCGAAAAGTAAGAGTTTTGGAAAATTTGGTTGTGTTTGTATCTATCCCCCAAGATATTCCTTTCTTTCTTTGAGTGTTCATGTTATTCCAAGGGATTGGGAATGCAAGAACAATATTAAGAGGATTCCACTTGAGCAATGGAAGCTTGATGGTAGTCCAAATGCAATCGAGGTAGAAGAGAGATAGCACAAGAGATCAGAGCTTGGCTATGTAATTCCTAGTAAGATCGTAGCAACAATACAATGCAAGATACATAAAATTCTCAGCCTTCTGCTTGAATACAAGCATGGAATATATAGGAATGGAGGATGGGAGGTTCCATCATGTACAAGGCAAGAAGGAGTAGTTCCAACCAATTAAATCTATTTAAAAATAGGAGAAAGGAGAACCAAGAAATAAAAGCTAATTTTAGACAATTTAGCTCATGGATGCATGTAAAAATTAAAATTAAGTGAACTGTCGCATGTTAAAACATGCATGAAGAATTATGGAAAAAGAGGGCAAGACCACTGCCCTACACAAGGAAAGGGTTTTAGGACTGCCACCCTATTTTGGGTGGCGTTCCTGGCACTAAAGGCCAAAACATGAGCAAAAAGAGGTAGGAAGCTAGAACAGTGTGGAAAGGCTAAGTAATGATGTCTAGGCAACAAATATACACTTCGAATGGACTTTGGAGCTCAAAAACCTTCTTGAAAGGACTTGAATCATAATTAGGGACTTTTCTAACCATTTTTCAATAATGTAGCACATGCAATTTTGGGTGCGATACACCGTTAAGGAATTTAGATGAGGGAATGGCTGAGATGGTAAACAAAGTGTACATGGATCGTTCTTAGGAATGAGTACATCATTTATTCTATAGGTCATGTTTCACCCTTGGAAGGGATGAGTGTCCCTGGGGAGCATGAGAATCTTTCCCTCGTGCTTGTATTTAAGGGAACGATGGAGTGTAGAGGGGACGCAATGCATGGCGTGGATCCATGGTCATCCAAGGAGAACATTGTATTGAAACTCTCCTCAATGATATAAAAGACCTCATGGATGAGTTTCTCACCAATGTGGATGGGAAGAATGACCATTCCTAAGGTGATAAGAATGGCATCGTTGAAAGCATGGAGGACCGCAGAGGCATCTAGGTGATAAATTCCTTTAGGATCTTGAGTTGATCAAAAGTATGCAATGGAATGATATTAATGCTCACCCCACTATCAATCATGGATTTCTGAATTAATGTATCATAATTTTGAATGTAATAAAGAGAGGAATACAATTTTCTTCTAGTGGGATGTCCATAATTTTGTAATCATCAAATGAGATGGTATTAGTAGAAGTCGTAAGTGCTCCTACAAGTAATGCAAAGGGTTGAGCCTCGCCAATAGATGTTTGAATGCACTTTAAGGCTTTAGCAAGAGATTTTGATGGTTTGACAATCTTTGGATGAGCTTAGTGACATATTGACTAGGGCCTAATGAATTTTTTTAATGATACTTTGTTCAATAGGCCTAGGAGCTGCTAAAATGGAAACCTTTGTTTTCGATGATGTGGTTAAATCCTTAGGAGGAGGAATAGCGACGAAGGTCTTGGATTTTGGTTTGGAGGTCATTTTTGGATCACGTGAGCTAGATTGAATAGTCACACAAATTGGATTAATGAACAAATGGGGACCACCCCTAGAAGATTCATCTCCTAAAGGCAAAATGGTCGATGTCAAACTAGATATGGAAGGAAGGGATTGACTTGGTCCAAGAAGAAACTAAAAGATTTTCTCTTCAATGAGATTATGGATAATTTCTGGAGCACTCTATAATGTTTAGTATCATGCCCAGTACGATGAAAGGCACACATAAGGTTGGAATTGAACCATAAAGGTTTCTTTCCTTTTGGGTCAAAGGCCTTGATAGGTGGAAGCGTGATTACAGAGGTTTATAATAAGTGTTGGAATATTTTGGTATATGATCCAACTAAAGTGATAGAATATGCCTTATGAGATATCTTGGATGTTTGGGGTAAAATCTAAGCATATTGTTGTTTTGGTGGCTTGAATTCAATTTTGGTGTTGATTGGTGTTTTAGTGTTGAATGGTTTTGGGTTAGCGAGTTGAAATGTTTGTGATCCCTAAAGCAGATGATTTTTATTAGATGGTTTAATAATATGAGGGATTATAGATTTTTATGTGAAGATGCATCCTTGGGAGGAGTGACAACAACTTTGACAAGGGGGTCAGATGGTGATGTTATGGTTGGTTTGGGTGAAGGAAGTAACATTTCTCTGAGGTGATCTATGGAAAGTGGAGATTGGTTGGATAGTGTTGATGATATGGAAGGATTACTTGAAGTCATTTCTAGTTGAATTATTCTTAAAAATTCCTCAAATGATGGAATTAACATGGAGGGAGAAGGTGGTGTGGTCGTGACCACAACAGTTGATGTGGGTAGAAGAATGGGAGGAGGGACCAAGACATGTTCTACATACGTGAGATGATGGGAAATGGTGAAATGGATGTAGGTGAGGGTGCCAAACCCACTAGAATGGATGAAGTAGATGATGAGGTGGATATGATAGGTAAGGGATTTGATGAAGGGCCAATTCTAGATGTGGAAATGGGTTGGAATGGTTGCTTCATGAATGTATATAGGGGCATAAATGATATATTTGTGAATGGGGTTCTAGCAAGTTGTAGAAGTGAAAATGGGAATTGAGATAAATTTAGGTATAATAGATGTAGGAAGGATATCAAAAGGTATACATGTGATTAACGGTGAAGGAGAGGAGGTTTTGGATGGGATAGGTTCTTGATCAGTAGTGTTCAAGGTATTTATAGTGTGAGCGTTGGGTGTTTGGGTTGTAGTAGAAGTGGTGGCTTGGATTGTTGGTGTATGATTTGGGAAAGGTTGTTTAAATATGTCAAGTGGTTGATTGGGTGAAGTGTTTGGATTTTCCACTTGAATATCACCCTGATCGATGAGTCTTTGGACCAAATCCTTGAAATTTTGACATCTCTTTATGTCATGTCCTCAAACTTGGTGGTATTTGTAGTAATGTTCTTCACTATACCACACGGATTTTGGTCTAGACTCATCAAATGGTCAGATAGGAGGGAGTGTGATAATATTTAATGCCATCAATTTGCCAAGTATTGTACCATATGACTCCCTAAGGTGAGTGTAGTTAGGAGTTCGTTGAATGACTCGTCGTTGATTCCACATACTAGATGTAGGTGCAAGAGATGATTTAACGATGACAACATTGGTCTTCATTTATTATTTTTCATTTTACGTGGAAGATTTAGTAAACTTTTGTTAAGGTTTTTTTATTTTAATTTTAAATGACCCTGCTCAAGGGCACATGTTTCAAGTTTGCAATCCATGGTAAAGGCCTCGTCGAAGGTTCGGAACGATTAGATTTGTAAAACAAAAGATATATGCTTCACACATGAATGTGAGAAGAGCTCAATGAGGTCATTTTGCGGGAGAGGGAAGGATAACTAGTTTATAATGCCATGCCATCATGTTATGAAGTCTACAATGGAATCATCCTCAAACCTGTTAGACATAGTGTATAGATCATTGATAGTTACTTTGTGCACAATGTTAATCGAAAAGTGTTCTAAAAACAGTTGTGCTAGTTGGGAGAAGGAGAATATAGAATATTGAGGGATACTATTATACCAGTCTAGTGTAGGACCAGCCAAGGACATGGGGAAAGTGTAAAGCATTAATTCCTGATCATGTGTGATAAGATAACATGCATGTTTAAATGCACAAAGGTGTTGTTGTGGATCCTCTTTACTATTAAACTTGGTGAATTTTGGTAATTCCCAGTGTAGAGGATATGGTTTAACTAGTATGGATGGGTGAATAGGCTCATTATAGATCTGCTCGTAGGATAATGAAACTTTGGATCCTAGAGTAGTGGCTTCAAGATTGGCTAACATGTTTACAAGAGTCTGTATAGGGTCATTTGAAAGATTTTTTAGGGATGAGAGGTGGAGGTTGCATGTAAGAAGTGGTCGGATGAGTTTTTATGAACTTGTGGATGTGTGGGTGTTTGAGGCATTTTTTGGGGGTGAGTGTAAATCATGGGTTGTGATTGAAAAGGTGGTTGTTGAAAGAATTTTTGTTGGGAGATGGGAACATGATAGGATTGTTGGGATTGGGTAGGTTGTTACCACAAGTGCTGAGTGGGAATGTGGGTATGAATGGGTTAGAACTATTGTTGAAAAGGGTTGGATACTGAATAATGTAAAGCACCCATGAAAGGGGGTTGGGAAGTATTGACAGGCATGTTATATGTGAGAAGGTCATACTATCTATTGAGTGTGGAGCTTAATTTCTTCATAAAATCTTATTTTTATATGTTGTTGGATTTGACAATGACCGACATCAGTCACTTATCAACCAAAGCATGGGTTAGGAAGTGATCGGCATCGTCAAGCGATGGACCGACATCGGTCCCCTATGCAAAGGTGTTTTTTTTTCACGAGAATTAGAATAACTATTTTTCTTTAAAGATGATTTCTTGATTGTAAAATCATATTTAATTTCCCAGAATAGATATATATGCATTGTATGAGGGTGTGAGAGAAGAAAATAGTAATTGTTTACATGTTAGTTTTCTTGGTGAGTAAGAAAGAGTAGTTGAGTGAGGGAAAAATATTGAACATCCTGTGAGGTGTTGGAAGACAATGAGATATTTATTTTTTTCCTCTGTAAAGAACTGAATAATAATTTTTTCGTTTCTTGGTGGATGTAGCACACCTTTGGGTGAACCATGTTGAATCTTATGTTATCTTTCTCTTGTTTATTTTATCTTTTGGTTTATTTCAACATTCATTGTTTATATGCTTTATCTGATTTTAGATTTGTGCAACATTGTTATATGGTTAAACCCAAACAACTGGCATCAGAGCTTTGTTTAGAGGTTTTTTGTGTTGATAGGATTTACTCACAAATGGTTTTCTGATTGAGTGGGAGCATAACAATGGCAGAAGATAGTAAATACCGAGTAGATAAATTTGACGGTTGTAATTATCAACTATGGAAGATGCAAAGGGAGGATTATTTGTATCATAAGGATCTATACTTACCAGTGGATGAACATGCACATCCGGTCACTATGATTGATGAAGAATGGAAGGTTCTTGACATAAAGGATCTGGGATCTATAAGACTGAGCCTAGCAGCATCGGTGGCTTCAAATTTTATAGATGTAAAAACTACGTAGAGTTGATGAAATCTTTAGAAAATTTGTATGAAACTCCTAGTGCTTTGAATAAGGTTTATTTGATGAAAAAATTATTTAATTCTAAGATGCAAGAAGGTGGATCTATATCTAATCATTTGAATGATTTCTGATCTATTGTAAATCAATTTAAATTGGTAGAAATTCCATTTGATGATGAAGTGAAAGCAATTTTATTCTATGGTCTTTATTTAGATAGTTGGGATAAGCTCGTAATGATTGTTAGTAATACAACATCTTCTTATAAAGGTTTTAAATTTGATGATCTAGTTAGTGTAAAATCCTTAATGAGGAAATGCGTAGGAAAATCTCATGAGAAGCATCATCTAGAAACATTGTAAATGTAGAAAGCAGGGAAGATCTAAGGAGAGATCATCAAAGATCAATAAGAATGGGAGATCAAAGTCAAGAAATGGTATATCTAGATCCAAGTACAAAGATTTACTTTGTTAGAATTGTGGAAAGAGAGGACACGTAAAGGAGTGTTGGTCCAAGGAAAATAAAGAGAATACATCAGACAAAGGTAAAGAGGAAAATGTTGCAAGTGAGGTAAAGCAAGATGCCCTTATTCTCTCCTTGGATGATAAATTAGAATCTTGGGTTTTAGATTTTGGATCTTCTTTCCATGCTACCCCTAATAATGATTATTTCATAAATTATGTTCAGGGTGATTTTGGACAATTTTATTTAGGAGATGATGAGCCATGCAATATTACTAGTAAAGGTGATGTTTATCTAAAGCTACGAGAATGGAAATCCATGGGTA
The DNA here is from genome assembly GCA_018340775.1 of Taxus wallichiana var. yunnanensis. NCBI lineage: Eukaryota > Viridiplantae > Streptophyta > Pinopsida > Cupressales > Taxaceae > Taxus > Taxus wallichiana. The sequence goes on along the minus strand of CM031237.1, from coordinate 542,779,058 downwards.
TTGAAATATGTGAGGCATGTGCCAAGCCTCAAGAGAAATCTAATATCTGCAGGGCAACTAGGTGAATCTAGATGTGTGGTTACATTCACAGCCGATTCTTGGAAGGTTACCAAGGGATATCTTGTTTTGGAAATAGGTAAGAAGGTAGGAACTTTATATATGTATACATGTGTTATTAATTCTTTTCCGTGTTATCTACTACAGATTTAGATGCAACCATGTGGCATAATCGGCTAGAACATATGAGTGAAAAATGAATGCTATCCTAAAGGCTAAGGGTAAGTTATCATATTTGAAACAATTAGATCTTGAATTTTGTGAGCATTGCATATTTGGAAAGCATAAGAGAGTGATATTTTTCAAGGTTGGGTCAAATAATGAGTAGAAATTAGATCTTGTATACTTAGATGTATGGGGACCAGCTCAGGTAGCTTCTATTGGAGGATCCCAATATTATGTGACTTTCATTTATGATGCCACAAGGAAAGTATGTATTTATTACATTAAGCATACATCGATGTTTTGAGACTTTTAAAAGGTGAAAATCCCTTGTGGAAAATGAAAAAAATAAAATTAAAGTTCCTTAGATCCGACAATGGTGGTGAGTACTTATGAAGAAGGCTTTCAATGATTATTTTTCAAAGAATGGAATACAAAGAGAAAGAACAGTTCTAGAACTCCACGGGAGAATGGAGTTATAGAAAGAATGAATAGAACAATCATGAGGATACATGTTGGTTTGTCTTTGAAGTTTTGGATAGAAGTAGTGGATACAATAATGTACTTGATCAACCGTGGGCCTTCAACAACACTGGATGGTGGAATACCAAAAGAAGCTTGGTCTCAAAACAGGTAGATCTTTCTTTTCTTAGATTTTTTAGCTCATAAGCTTTTGTGCATGTTGATAGGGAAAATAGGAAGAAGTTGGATGCTAAATCTAAGAGATGTAATTTCATTGGTTATGGCTCTGGTGATTTTGGATATCATTTTTGGGATTTAGAAGATTCTAATATTGTTAGGAGTTGTGATGTTGATTGGAATGAAAAAATAATGTATAGGGATCAGGTTTTGGTGCCTAAACATGAATAGGTTGATGAAATTTTGAAGGAAAATCAACTTTCCAATCTAAAACAGACATCCATAGACATTGACATCGGTTCTATAGAAGTCAATGTCGACAGGATAAACGGTATCGAAAAATAGGATCAGGTTAAGAATAGACAACTACTGGAACTAGTGTCGATACTCCTCAAACTAGTAGTGGTGAGGCAATAGCGATGATCGTTCAAGAGAAAAAGTAACCATGATCGATTCACTGAGAACCATGGTCAGTATTAGGAGACTGGCGTCGGTCACTAACAAATATTGACATGAATTTACAACAGCATGAGTGATCCCCAGACACCCCAGATCTCAATGAGAAGGTTACAAAGAGTAAGTAGACCTCCAAAGAGATTTTCACCTTCCTTTTCTTATTTATTATTGACTAATAGTGGTGAACCAAAAATATTTGAAGAAACAATGTAGGTAGATACCCATGATTAGTGGGAGCATGGCATGGATGAGGAGATGGACTCCTTGGAACAAAATCTAGACATGGGATTTGGTCAAGTTGTCAGTAGGTAAGAAAGCACTATAGAACAAATGGGTTTACAGGATCAAGGAAGAAGAGGGTGGACTAAAAATATACAAGGTGAGGCTTGTGGTAAAGGGATTTACATAGAAAGTAGGTATTGACTTTGATGAGATTTTTTTCTCCTGTAGTTAAGATGACTTTCATATTATTTTAAGTTTGGTTGCAATAGAAGATTTACATTTAGAACAACTTGATGTTAAGACAACTTTTCTTCATGGTGATTTGGAGGAAGAGATTTATATGCAGCAGCCACTTGGTTATGAAGTCAAGGGTAAGGAGAAACTTGTGTGTAGATTGAAAAAGAGCCTATATGGGCTCAAGAAAGCTCTAAGGTAATGGTATTTGAGATTTGATAGTTTTATGCATGAGCATGGTTATATGAGATGTGAATCTGACCATTTTGTTTATTTTAAGAAGCTTGAAAATGGGAGCTATGTTATTTTGTTATTGTATGTGGATGATACGTTTATTATAGGATATAGTATGCATGACATTGGTAAACTTAAATAAAGGCTAGCTCACACATTTGCAATGAAGGATTTAGGGGCTATAAAGAAAATTATTTGCATGCAAATTCACCTAGACATAAAAACAAGAAGTTATATTTGTCTCAGGAGGCTTATATCAATAAGGTGTTGGAAAGGTTTAACATGTAGAATTCAAAACATGTTAGTACACATATGGTTGGACACTTCAAATTTAGAAAATATCAGTGTCCTTCATCACATAAGGAATTTGAGTACATGGCATGTGTTTCCTATGCTTCAGTAGTAGGAATTCTTATGTATGTCATGGTTTGTACTAGACCAGACATTACATAGGCAATGGGAGTTGTGAGTAGGTTTATGGCTAATCCAGGTAAAGAACATTGGAAATCAGTCCAATGGATTCTTAGGTATTTGAGAGGGACATCGGCATGGATTTATGTTATGGAGGGTCAGATACTTCTTTATGCGGCTATGTTGATTCAGATATGGCTGGAGATTTGGATGGCAGGAAGAGCACCACTAGATATGTTTTCACAATAGGTGGAATGGTAGTTAGCTAGATTTCAAGATTGTAGAAGGTTGTGGCTTTGTCTACTATAGAGGCAGAGTATGTTGCAGCTACAGAAGCTAGCAAAGAGATGATATGGATGAGTAGGTTCATGGAAGAGTTGGGTAAGGAGCAAGAGGATTACAGATTATACAGTGATAGTCAGAGTGTGATCCATCTGGAAAATAACTCAAGCATTTCATTCAAAAAAACACATTCAATTAAGGTATCACTTCATATGGTAGGTGTTGGAGGATGGGTAGCTGAAGTTAGAGAAAATACATATGGATGAGAACCTTGTAGATATGCTAACGAAGCCATTGGTAAAGGAGAAGTTGGAGCTTCACTCCACTTCTGTTGGTCTTCAAGTTTGAGACTTAAAGAGCAAGAAATGGGCCAAGGGAAAGGATCCAAGGATGGTGATGTATAGTATAGTGCATCAATTGATCTCCAAGTGGGAGATTGTTGAGTGTGGAGCTTAATTGCTTCATAGAAAGCTTGTTTTTACATGTTGTTGGATTTAATGGCGGCATGCATCGGCCGGTCGTTATCAACCAAACATGGGTCAGAAGTGACTAGCATCATCAAGCAATGGTAATGCATCGGTTAGGCAATAACTAGCATCATCAACTTGTGTGATGGTGTTTTATTTTTGGCTAAGAATTAGAATAAATTTATTGCCTTAAAGATGATTTCTTGATTGTAAAATCATAATTATTTTCCCAAAATAAATATCTATGCATGTATGCATTGTATGATGGTATGAGAGAAGAAAATAGCAATTTTTTGCATGTTAGTTTTCCTGGTGAGAAAGAAAGAGTATTGATTGAGGGGAAAATATTGAACATCTTGTGAGGTGTTAGAAGGCAATGAGATATTCATTGTATTTCCTTTGTAAAGAAATAAATAATAATTTTGGTCATTTCTTGGTGGACGTAGCACACCTTTGGGTGAACCATGTTAAATATTGTGTTATCTTTCTCTTTTCATTACTTGTATGATTTATCGATTTTAGATCTATACAACATTGTTATATGGTTAAACCCTAACACTTTCTCGGATAGGGGATATGATGTTTGGGGACATTGATTAGGGATATTAGTGGCAATAGTGACTAAAGAGGTGAGGGAAGAGTAGTGTTGATTTTTGTGTTGATTGGTGGGAGATTGTGGGGAATAGGTGTGACTATCTGGGTGGTTTGATGAGATGGGGGATTGGTAGAAGAGGAAGCAAGATGGGCTATAGAAAGCTCATTTACTACAAATTGGGTAGTTTGGGGATTGGTTTGATAAGGATAAAGTTTTTGGAGTGGCAGACCATTTAAGGGAATCTGAGTTGATCTCCTAAGGAGATAATCTTGGAGTGTTATTAGATTGGAATCCAAGAGCTCCTGGAATATGGTATCACCAAGAGGGACCTTAAGAGGTCCAAAATACTCGATCAAATGGATGGTGGGGTAGTTGGCCTAGATGGGATAGATTGATGGTATAAGAATGGATTAGTCTCACCTAAAGTTGTAGTGTGAACAAGGGGTTTTGGGTGAGAGACATTGATGAGGGGTTGAGTTCTCATGAAAGAAGTAATCAAGGGCATGGATGAGGTAATTGTTGTGGTGAACATTTTTGAGATGAGGAACTATTTGAAGCTAAATTTTCTTCCATTCTTTTGGCTACTAAATGAGTAATTACAGGCATGAAATAAGTTTTACCCAAGAAAGTCAAGAAAATAGTTCTTTTTATGTTCTTAATTTATTTAAGAAAGTGTGAAAATAAAAAGGGATGGATAACAAAGGACCTAGGAGAAGGAAAACTATGTTTGGTTTGGGTTTTTTGGCTGGGAAATTCTAAGAAGAATTCTTGTTGGGTGATGAAATCCCAATTAGAAAACCTAGGTAAGGGGATGTTTTGATGTGTTAATTTGATTTGTGTGGTTTAGGTTGTGTGTGATAAGATGTGATATGCAGTAAGTTAAGCCCCTACTTAGACTATGTGATCAAGCAAGATGTAGAAAGAATGTTCTTTTTAAACCCAAAATGAAGTGTGATATTTGATGAGGACACAAACAAGAACAGAAAATTACAATGCAAAAAAGAGAAAATAGGGAAAAAGAGGAATACCTAGATAATACTTTCACTATTTTTATGCACTCTTGAGCAATGGGAGATCGAGGACAGGAACCCAACACGATCAAGAAACAAGATGAATCCTCATGTTACATGTTAGTGGAAGACAAAAAAGTGAAATATAGATAGAAAATAAGGAGATCACAAAAATGGTGGTCCAAGTGGGCGCACCAGGAATTTTTACCAAGTTTCTCATTCTTAATGAGGTTAATGCACTAGTTATTGAAGAAACTAGCAAACTCAGAAATGTTGGAGGGTTTATGTTACCTCGGATGTGATGTGATACGGGTGCAAGGTGATGATGGATTTCGCTACTATAAATTAGATGAAACCTATAGATAAGACCCATTGAAAGGAAAATGATTTTATGGTTTGGGTCGGGGTTTCCTGACAAAGTAGACTTGAGAAGCATTTAACTTTCTCGGTGGATGTCAACCCTTGTTACACAAAAATTGATACAAAGTAAAGATAAATTGAAAATATGCAGAAACTAAAGGATTTACAGAATCTGAAAGTAATTATGATTGATTTAATATTGATTTGATTAGAATAAAATGTAAATTAAATGTACCTATCCAGTCGATGTCTACCTAGATTGTGTAAAGGCAAGTCGATAGTGACTGAGGTAGAAGGATCGAAAAATAGTTGAAAGTGTAGATCTAGATGCTCTTAGTGCAAGTTAGATAGAACAGATGCCTATAGACACTGGAAACAACCTGTAGATGAGGTATGAGGCAAGGAAATGAAAGGAATACAAGGTAACAAGGATCACGGTGGATTTGGGATGAAAACCAGATAGGTTCAGAGAAGCAGGATGGAAAAATCGAGATTTGGAAATAGTCAAGAGCTAGAACATGAACCGAAAAGAATCTGAAATAGAAAGGATAAGGATAATACATCAAAGTTGACGGTGACACAGGAAGATTGATGGTAATCTAGGCAATGCTATAAATATCTCGAGGAAACAAATTGGATCAGATAACTGCAAGTAGAAAAGATGATAGAATAGGCCGATAATGGAGTCTCGACCATTCTTGGACATGTAGAATGTTATATGAAAACAAGGCAGCAATAATATGATAATAACTGCATAAAATGATACAAAAATGATAACCTCACAAAGGAATGTCTACGAGTGACGCAAAAAAAACTAGAAGGAGATCCAAGAGGTGTGTGATCATTACAAATATGTTCGAGAGTGAGGAGTAGCTCACATGTTGCAAGAATCCGGGGTATGTGTATGCATCTAATCAAATAATAGAAAGAAATACCTTGGATTTATAAGGTCGGCGATAACTAGGCTAGGTCACCACCAATTATAGGGTAAGTTTCCCCAATGGGAGGATTTTTCTTCTTTTGGCGTGATTTTATGTTTTTAAGGATAGGATTGAATGCTTTAAAGCATTAGGTGGGAAGAGGGTGTTTTAGGATGAGGTGTAGGTGAGTTGGTAATAGAGATAGGTTAGAAAAAATGTAGGGATAGGAAATAGAAATTCCATTAGGAAAGGGAAGCAAAGGATGTGGACTAATTAATTAATTAATTAATTAAAGCTTAATTAATTAATGTAAATTAAAGGTGATAGATATTAAAGTGGGAATTTAATTAAATGAGGGGGATGGATTAAATAAACATGCGCACATGGGTGATAAAAGGTATAGATACTAAATGTAGGTGTCTACGGTATATTTTCCTTTTATGACCGTTTTACATCACATTGAGTGTATACTTGTATGTTAGTTCACTTATATACTTATTTCCTCTATGTTTTTTTCTCTTATACATGATTGTTATCGTATTATTTTTTTGTTTATTTCTTATTGCATGTTGTTATGTTTATGCATCATCATATCCACCATGTGCATTCTCTTATAGAAACAATATCCTAATAATGACCACCTAAAGTATCCTTCCATGTGTTCCAACATGGATTTTCAGACTTATCTAACATGGGTACTATTGTCAATTTAACACCCCATGTAAATTAGACAACACATCAAATTTTGACTTGAAGCTCGAGGAAGAGTGAGCGTTCAAATAGCTATCAAATTTAGCATCGGGAGTTAGGTAAAATAGCAGCCACATGGTGAGTGGTTGAATGGTAGGGTCGAAGGAGAAGCAGCGGTGAAATTTTCAAGTAGCATCAAAGGATGTTACCGATCGGTAGCATTTTATGTGCTACCAGTTGGTAAGTAAGAAAAGATGCTATCAATCGGTGGAATTTTATGTGCTACCAACTAGTAGCAATAAAATATATTGTTGATCAAAAACACTTGACAAAAATCACACAAAATTTCCACGCGGGAAAGTGAGTCATATTCACAGGCGCGATTGGATAGGGAGAACATACGCGCAAAGTAGAAGTTCAGATTTTTTAGGACTTAGCCATTTTCACTCATGAAGGTGTATTTTTAGAGATGGCATATAGATCACATGAATGAGGTAGAGACATATGCACCATGCATTGGATATTCTTGGAGGATCAGTTATGAAGCACTTTACATGGACATGGGCGGAAATAGATGCATCTTGTTAGTTATCTAGCATGATATTCTATTGTTAGTGCACTAGCATGTGTGGATAGTTTTGTAAAGGCACATGGCTAATAATAGCATGCGACCTATTTTGGGAATGGATAGCGAAGTGAAGGAAAGTCCCCACCCTTATAAGTAAGTGGTAAACTAGGTAATAAAGAGATAGAGACATATAGAGAGAGATATATACATAGATATAATGTTAAATTTTGATACGTGCATACTAATGTTATTGTAATGAAGCTTCTATATACTTATTGCATTGAATATAATGGAGGATATTTGCTGAATCTAGTGTTAGATTTGTATGTATCGAAGTCTAGTATTTTTGATATCGTCATGGTTAGCACTTAATTATGTTCTCCCTTAGGTATAGATCAGTATGCTCTATAGAATGACTATATGCATCTCTAAGTCTTCATCATTCTAACAACCTACAATAGTAACCCTAAAGAGGGACTGATAACTGCGCACTTTGGTGAGTGCTTAGTTTAAGTGAGTGATGTGCCAACGCATCTAGGGTCTTATTGGATTTGTATCACTGAATTCTAGGTTGCATCATTGGTTCTATTTTTGGGACCTCTTTTTCGATTGTTTTTAGAATGGTTCATGATGAAGACATCTTGGTTTACCTTAGCAAGTGTTGAAGAATGGATACGTGATCGGAAGAAGAATATGCATGGGGATTCAAAGCACTAGATCTCGAGTTTAATGCATGCATGTGGGTGGAACATAATCTATATGATAGTTTATATGAGATATTTTCACTATCTTTCCAAAAAGTAGAATTATGCAGTGGTGAGTGCTTATGCATCTAAAGCAGATTGGAGGTATCGCACACTTGTCTGACACAGGAAGAATTCCGGACCCTTTATGATGTCGATCTGATTTGGACTTAAGTTGTGGATACGTGGTTTTGTAGTGCCTTGAACTATTATCTTTTGGAATAATCAATTTCCACTTATTTGTGTCTAGAGGTAGATGAATTCCATTTTTATGATATCAAGGGATCTTACCTACAAGGCATTCCTCCTGGAAATCAACATCTTGATAGTAACTTTGAATATAGAGAGTAAACCAATGGTTAACTAAACCCCACCACACATGGGTACAAGAGCATGATTGGTGAAAGATGACAGACCTAGCAACAGAAAGGAAAAGAGAGGAAAGGCGTCTTAAGTGTAATGAGGCACGCGAGAGGAGATAGAGAAGCGGCGTACCATTGCGAAAAGTATGGTGTTAAGGAGAGAGATGGCTCATGAAGGATTTAAAGCTCACGTAGAAGACATGGATCAAAGCATTGGTAACTCCCACATCTTGGAAAGTGTGACGGGGATCCCCTCTCGACCTCACGAAGAAGTGCGTCAAAGTAAAGACTTCTGGGCCACGGGCACACATCTAAATCCACTTGGTAACCTATCCCTTGCACTTGGTTTTCCAATATCTAGTACAACAAGTAATCAAGCAAGCAAGTTTAGGAAGTAAGAGAGAAATCACATCAATGGCAAAGCAGATGGCTTCATTATTATTTGGAGGTGTGTTTTCAAGTGCATCGTCTGCATAGAATATGAGTGTGCCAAATGTTGGATTCACCTTTGGAAGTGGAACTACTTCACAGACCGTAGGGGTTCAGTATAGTACTACTATTGGAGCACATGGGAGTATGTCTATAGGACCTATTCCACTACGAGTTTCGAGATCAAGAGGCATATGCAGCTCTAGTTTAGGTGGATCTAGAAGTTTTAGAGGTAGGGAAAACACATGAGGTTCTAGATTAGGTGGGAAAGGTTTGCACTGACCTCGGAATATTTACATGGAAATGTTTCTTCATATTCAGTATAGGGGCATAGAATATAATGTTGAACATGTACACATGTGTGAAATATTATGGCGTGCAAAAGGAATGATAGCTTCGAGTGTAGGGCAAGCCAATTTACTACTATGTTACAAGTGTGCATGCATAACTGGCCCAGTACAGAAAGTTTGACACGATCAAACTTGTGTATATTATATGGCTTTAAAGGATGAATTCCTTAAAGAGTTTCATATCCTTGAGTTTGAGCAGAATAGTATAAGTGTGCTCAAGGATATTAAGCAAGGTGTTCTTGAAAGTTTTAGGAGTATGATGCATGGTTTAAAACGTTGTTATCAAAGCTTTCTTATGACATACATGCAAGCCAACATGTATAATGGTTTGTTGGGGGCTTGATTACCCCTTTTAAGAGGGCATTATCACATAATATGTACACTGATCCATTTGAAGCAATTGAAGCAACCTTGCACGTTGAGGCAGTTGGAAGCATAGATACAAGGTGATCCCTTTTTTAGAAGCACAAATAGCATAAACGGTGAAACAGATTAGAGAAACTATCAACAAATTTATCTCATGAGACGCACACATGGATTTGGTGCATAGATTGTGAAGTAGAAGGTCACACAAAGGATAGTTTCCCTCACAGAACAATACGCTCATTGTTGATGGATTGTGAAATATGCCACTTAAACCATGATGTTAGTTGCTTCCCATTATTACAACACGTGATAAGGAAGAACATTTCAAGCTACTGTAAAATATGTAGGTCCACAACTCATGACACGGAGGACTACCGGCTGATTGGACAGATCCATGATGTTATAGATATTGGTGTACGACAAACAGGAGTTTTAGATAACTCTAAGGGAAAGAATGAGCATTAGGACCGAGAGCACAATCAGGCACACTATGATCGGAATGAGGGGCGTTTTGAAGGAAATCATGGCAGAGGTTGAGGATATGCGCGGTGCATTTGGAGGATGATGCCATGGTGGTGGAAGAAGTGAGTTTCCTTGTGGAACATGTTATACATGTGGATCTCCTAATCACTATAGGTGCGAATGTCCTCATAATATTACATGTTCTTTCTGAAAGAACCATAGCTATGAAGAGTGCCCAGACTTATATGAGCATCTAAATAAGAAACATAAACAAGAAAACAAAGGTGCATTGATGTTTAGGATACATCACGCTAGGGACAATCAATGGATGCCCAAGATGGAAGTAGACACTGAGGCACTACAAGTGAATATCATGACCCATCATTGAGGTGGCACGTGTCAGGGAAGCATTGCAGCAGAAGCCTACCATCACTAAATATGATATTATCCATGCACAGTACCCAGATCCTACCTATCAGAAGGAGGTTTATCATGAAACCATGGAAGTTATAAGGAATCTTCAAGGTGAGATACAATACTTAAAGGAGCAGAAGAAAGCATCAGAGATGGTCCAAACTAATATAGATGACTTGAGAGAAGTGTGTAAAATGTTGCACCAAGAGAACATCATTCCACTGTTAGGGAGTTGGTTAAAAGGGAACACTTCACGTGTAACTAATGAGAATGGATGATAGATCTTGCATGCAATTCTTCCTCCTTGTAGCCTAGATTATGACAAGGAAATCACTTTGAATGATGTTTTGGATGGGTGGCTATTAAGTAATATCTTGAATGATATAGGCATGGAGGTCGGTGTTCTTACCTTGGATGCATGGGTACAAATGGGAAGACCCCATTACATCCATCCTCTAATGTATTATTCATGGCTAATCGGACTAAGACCACTCCCATAGGAGTTTTGAAAGATGCATCCATTACCATACAAGGAGTCAAATTCTTGGAGATTTTGAAGTTTTAGCATTGGTAGAATCACATAGCTTTCCAACTATATTGGGGTGTCCTTAGTCTTTATGAAAATGATGTTGATCTTGATTCAACAAGGGCTATATAAGTTTTGAAAATAAAGAGGAAAGGGTTATTATCCCTTTAACATATGGAAAGTTTGCACCCTATATTGAGCCCTTAGGTGAAGAATATCTAAATAGGATTTATGTACGTGCCATTCAAGATCCATAGATGATTAAACATACCAAAGAAGGACTAATTTAGTGGGAGGATGTACAATCTATTAGTGATATTAAAAGTGTTGCTTGTGATAATTGGGCTCACAAAGCACTTATGAGTTGGTACAAAGGTGCAAAGTCAAGAGCATATTCCTTGAAGCACAAAACTACATTATTTTAGGAGGATAGATAACAACTCGGTACCTTGTTACATAGGAAAAGGAGATCCCATGGTATTTCTACACACCATGGAAGAAAAAAAGGATAGATCCACTTTGGAAAGAAGAAATATCTTTGGCATATACACTAGGTGGGACAATGACACATTGGTGGGTGGTCCATAGGGATAATCTGGTCGAATGGAATGAAATTGGGATTTCTCTTACTACTAGGTTCTTTAGGAGAAATGCACCTACACAAATATACAATTATCATGGTAATCAACCTATTCAACACCACGTTTAAAAGTGTGAGAGACTCTTTATAGAAGGGCAGGAAGCTTTACCACCTTCACTATGGGTGCACTGGTTTTACTCCACTTTACAAGGCTACGTGTGTGTTTGGTATGTATATGCAGAACTCCATACAGAAACTTTAAATTTCCATAATTTAATTACAAGAATGGTCCAGACATTTGACTTCTTCTCAACAAAGCCTCCAGTGGAAGAAGCATTAAAAGTTATCAAGAACTTAACTATGGGGGATAGTGTCAAGGCTGAAGAACTTCTTTAGTAATTATTAGATAAAGAGGACTCTGGATCACATCTTAATAAAGAACTAGGGGCCGATGCAACATTACTCCAACGTGCTTACCTTGAGAAAGAGAAAGGAAAAATGGTCTACTTAGTAGATGATGAAGAAGTAGATAATTTGGATGTAAATCATTCAACGGGGAAGGTGTGAGGCATTGGATAGTGTGGATAAGACCATGCGTGCCTATAATGAACTGTGAAGACAAAGTAAGTGAATATTGGAACAGATATTGATCTAAGGAAGCCATAATTGGAGACTATTGGTCAAACTCTAAAGTGACAAAAATCATAGAGTTACTTAAAGGATTACCAGGACCTATTTCTTAGGAGGTACCATGAACTTAAAGGCATGCATAAATCATTAGAGGAGATGAAGATAAATATTAAAGAGGGTGTGCACCGGTTAGAAAGAGACCTTGTAGAATGAACCCAAATTTATGTGAAAAGGTCAAAGAAGAGATTGATAACATGTTGAAGTCTGGAATTATCAAACCCCTTGATGAGTGACAAAGGGTTAACCCAATGGTGATCGATATCAAGAAGGATGGGTGGATTAGAATATGCATGGAGTATAAGGAGATGAATGTTGCATGTGTATGATTCATTCCCTATGCCATTTACTGAAGAAATACTAGAAGGATTTGTAGGGTGTGAAATATATTCGTTTACAGATGGGTTCTCTAGGTATCATCGGAGTTAGAATTTCCCGGGAGGATCGGGAAAAGACTACATTTACTAAGAATGGGGTAGCTTCACCTATCTTTGTCATGCCTTTTGAGTGCGAAAAATGTGTCTATGTATATTTTCGCGCATAGTTGTACAAGCATTTAAGGACTTTATCCACAACTTCTTAAAGGTATATTTAGATTATTGGGACGAGTGTATGGGTTAGTTAAGGATTGCTATGAAAATTTACGCTTAATTTTTGAGCAGTGTAGACAGATTGAGTATTTCTTTGAACATCAAGAAGTGCATATTTTCTACACCATTTGGGATATTGTTAGGACACATAATCTGTAAGGAGGGTTTATTGGTTGACCCAACAAAGGTTGCAGTCATTATAGGCCTAAGGGATCCTACTAGTCAAAGTGAGGTGCATGGATTTTTGGGTCATACAAGATATTACAGAAAGTTTATCAAAGGCTATGCCAAATTTACCTCACCCTTAGAAGATTTATTGAAAGGGAAAGGGATGTTCTACTAGGGAAAAAAGCAACTACGCATTCGAGACATTGAAGGAGAAACTTAATACCGCACCTATTCTACATTTTCCTTCATGGGACAAACCATTTCATGTACATTTTGACACCTCTAGCATGGCCATTAGCATGGTGTTGGCTTAACCTGGAGAAGGTATTGTAGATCATCCTATTTGTTTTGTTAGTAGAAAGTTGACTCCTACTGAGCAGAATTACATAACTACAGAGCGCGAAGCCTTGTCGATGATCTATGTGCTACATCAATTTTTCCAGTACCTACTAGCTACACACCATTTGTCTTTTATCTGATCACATGGCATTATATTATTTGGTAAATAAGCTTGTTTTACAAGGCGCATATGTCGATGGGTGCTCTTGTTTCAAAAATTTGATTTCACAGCTATGGTAAAACCAAGAAAAAATAATTTTGGACTAGACCATTTATCAAGAATACGATCGGGAGAAGAATCATAGGCAATTGAGGATACCATGTCAAATGCACAATTATACAAGATTCTACAACATGTGCCATCAAAACTAGAGGACATTGTTGTCTTTTTACACACAGGATGACACCGAGAAGGAATGAAATCCTTAAAGAAGAAACAACTTGCTATACGTGTCGCACTTAATATGTTGTCAGTGGTGACTTGTACAAATTGGGGTCACGATGAGGTATTACTTCATTGTGTATTAGAACATGAGCCCACAAGTATCATGGAAGAAGCTCTTGGTGGAATTATAGGTGGCCACTATGCAGGTGATGCCACAAAGCATGCAAGATTCTACTCGTTAGATTATGGTGGAAGACCCTCTATAAAGATTGTAAGGAATTCTATAAGGCATGTGACCATTGTCAGCGTCTTGGAAGACTAGGTTAATGAGATGAAATGCCTCTTAGACCTATTACTAAGCTACGAGAACCATTTGAGAAATGGGCTATAAATTTTGGGTCCTATTTCATCAAGCTGCGCATAGAACTAGATGCGCTACATTTTAACTTGCATAGATTATACGACAAGATGGGTAGAATCAGCACCTATAAAGGAATGTACAATGGCTATAGTAGCTCAATTTCTATGGGAAAATTTTATTACAATGTATGGATGTCCTTTGAGTTTGACCGGTGATAGGGGCACACATTTTCTTAATACGAAAATCAAAATTTTATTAGATGAGTTCATGATTACACACCATAAGACTACACCCTATCATCCTCGGGAAAATGGAACTACTGAAGCTTTCAACAAAATTTTGGCTAGACATTGACAAAAATGTGTGATGTTGGAAGAAAGGATTGGGATGATAAATTATCTGCAGTACTTTGGGCATATCGAACAACATATAAAAGGTTGAACAAAGAAACACCATTTCAGTTAGTGTTTGGCACAGAATCCATTCTTCATATGGAATTTATGTTACCTTCTTTGTGTATTGCGTGCGTTATAGGTCTAACTGATGAGCAAGCTTTAGAAGAATGGATTGAAAAGATAATTCACCTGGATGAACAAAGAGTCATAGCACGTTGGAGTCAAAAGCAAGAAAAGGTTAGGTAGAAGGCTTGGCATGACAAAACATAAGGGACAAGAAGTTTGAGATTGGAAAAATGGTAATTCTCTATGACTCTAAGTTTTTATGCCATCTAGGAAAACTTAAGGTACATTGGTTGGGGTCGTATGTTATCACTTACACCCTTGAAACAAATGCTTGCTAGTTAGAAACCTTTGTATGGAGCATGGCTACCTAGTTACTTCAACGAGATTAGGCTGAAGACCTATTATAAATAAGTCTTCTTTGTGTTTGTAATAAGGCAGTATTGCCATTTAGATTAGGTTTTCAATTTTGTATTTCCTTAATGTGTTTCCTTCTTTGTTGTTATGCTTTGTCAATTTAGTTGGTGTGTTGTGTAATAAGCATATTTACGCACAAGGAGCTAATTACTATATGAAGCATGTTTATGCACATCGGACTACACATATTTTTAGTATGGGGTGGATTGTCGATATTTAGGTACAAAATCATGGGAATTGAAAGGTGAGAGGAATAATCTGCTATGGGTGCTCTTTAAGTTGAATGATTGCTTCTAAAAAGTGGTGAAGATGGAGATGAATGAAGGGATAGTATAACACGAGGTAAGCAGATGCCATAACAAATACCGTAGGTAGAAGGTGCGGTGATGAGGTACTCAAGTGCAAGGAAGCATGTTGAAGAGAAGTCTGTGGCAGAGGGTAGGAAGGCACGCTAGAAGGTTAGAAGCGTGGTGCAAAGATGTAAAGTGTGGAAAGGATGGAATTGGTCAATTAATGAGAGGATATTTGGTAGGTGAAGGAGCAATGAATGCATCAAAAATTTGAAAATCTATATAAGGATGGGATGTGAATTCATTTTTACCTTTGCAATTAGAGTATTTGAAAAAGAGCTAAGTGTGAAGAGCCGAGTGATCAAATTGAGGTGCAAGAGGTGTGTAACTTTTCGTGACAAAGAGATCTATGCGTAGAAAGAGATTTTTTTCCCAGTGGTGAAGGGTTTGAGCAAAGCAATGTGATGGAGAGGATCTAGGGCACTGATTTCACCTAGGGCACGTTGAATCAAGATACGGTTTGATTTACATGTTATAGAATTCAAGAGATGAGTATCTACAAAGGATTATAAGGTAGAAATGGCACCCAAGAAAGTAGTTGCAAGAAGAGTGAAGGAAATAAGAAAGTGGTCTAAGAAGAAGAAGATATGGCTCCGAAAGTAATTTTTATGAAATGCAATATCCATAGGGGTTATCGTAGGCGAGGATTGGGATTATCACATAAGAAAGAGAAAGATGAGTGAGTAAAATCTTCATAATACAAAGAATAAGAAGGAGCTTGATGCCATGTTGAACACAAAGACAAATAAATGCATGGCGAAAGACATGCCGAGTGTATGAAGCGATCTTTGGAAAAAAGCTCTTGTAGAAGATTGGATTTTACTAACTATATGAGCTCCCTTACTTTAGGAAATATGAGCCTTATGTACTAGTGGCTCATGAGAAGAAAGTCTGTGAAGATTTTTCTACTTTGTAGGATCAAAGCTAGAATTTCACCGCGCTCATCTCCGTGGTAATAGGATTGAAGGGCACACGATAAGATTTATGAGATAATTTATGAGACTAGCAGTAATATTAGAGACGAGAAAGGAGTTAGGGTACATAAAGGATCCATGTGGCATGGACATTGACAAACCAAAGAAGTACCCGATTATGTAAGTAGTTGCATATCTTGTTACAAAGTTAAATGACTAGGAAAGGTGGTCACAAGTGAACACCATGTGGGTGTACATTGCCAAAAATATGTACGAAGGGATAGTTTACAACATTTTGCGTAATATTTCAAAAACAATTCGTTGAGGAAGCACGACAAGAGGAAGGATCAGGTTTGGAGTTGTTATTGTCACTAGTTTTCGTGGAGATTAGAGTACTGATGGACCAAAAGAGAAGATATGGGAGTATCTTATAGAGCACAAGTCACCTTAAGATGCTTCAAAATAACTTGTGTGAAGGATCTATGACGAAACGAGTCAAGCAAAGGTGAGAAGTGAGTACAATAGGCCGTGTGGCCTTTGAATAAGAATGGCACATCCCAAGGACTTACATTTTGTGGTTTGAAAGGTAGTTCGGTTTGATGTATACTAGCATTTTTGCATAGCATGGTTCACCGTGAAGGATAGAGCATGGATCCCTTGGTGTAAGTTGTCATATGCCTTGACAAAGAAGGTACTTACAAGCATCAGTACACGAGTTCATAGATGTGTGGCACCTCACGTTCAATGCGGACAAGGTATATTGTGACTACCATACGCTAAGGAAGAAGTATGTGTATCCAGGGCAAGGTGCATATATTGAAAGGCTCATTTCATATGTATTGAGCATTAAACCAAGTAAGCCTAAGCGTGGGAGATATTGGAGCAACATTGGTGTACCTCTAACTAAAGCCCGAGTTAGAGAATAAAAAGTATGTGGAAGATGAGTTCACACTTCTAACACCACCAAAGGGTAAGCACATGATAAAGAAGATCCCCAGGTGCACTAGGCCCATGAGAGCCAGATGGAAGTGGAAGATGAGCATGAGGATAGTGGTGGTTTGGAGCATAGAGGTAGAAGACATCCTACAAACAAGTGTTTATTGAGCCGCCACTACACCACCTCAGCCAAAAGAGGGGGATGATGAGGACTTGGATGCGGTCAAGGAGATCACAAGTTTAAGAGAGTATTAGGAGAACAAGGACCCAGGAGCTACTCCGCATATAATGCACAAATCACCCAGACTCTCTCCATAGAAGGAGACAACTATGAAAAGGAGAAGGAAACTAAATTTGAATGAGGAGGCGGAAGAATCAGAGGAAAGTGCGCCTAATTCTCCTACACCTCTAAAGAACATAGAAGAACAAAGAGATGAAGAAATGAAGTAAGGAGAAGAGGAGGAAAAGGGAACAAATGAGACGATTCTGAGATCGCTCGGGACATGGAGGCACCAGTCCCAAATACGGAGGCTCAAGTTCCTAGCGACCAAGGTCTAGAAGAACAAGTGGAGAGCACATTCCACTAGACATGGGTTATGCGAGAGGATGCAAGTAAAATTGTTCGACCCTATTTCCAAATAACACTATCATATAAGAACTTATATGGCTAGGAGATAATGGATGAAGATATGGCTACAATGCGCACAAGCAATTAGTTATCATGGTCCATACACACACACATGGATGAGCCATATTTTGATGTGTGTGAGGATTCATGTGTATTGAGGAGGTTGAAGAAGAAACCTCATGCTAGACACATGACGGTAAAGCCTACTGTCATGTCAGATGAACATGTAAGCAATGCATTGGTGAAAGTCTCAATGGAGGTGGCGAGGTGGAATATGGACAAGGCTGCCACAATTAGGGTGCTCAGAGAAGAGATTAAAACTAATGATGGAGAAATAGTGTTCTTAACATAGGAAAGAGACTTATACGAGAAAAAGAACGTTGTATTTATCAGCATTACAGAGGAAATTGGTGATAATTTCATAAGGGCTAGGCCACACTTAGAGCCAAAGGTACCAAAGACATTTCCTTCGGCAATACACTATATAGGTACATTAGTGGACCTAGTGCTTGAAGATGAACCTTTGTGCATGCTAGCACCAAAGGATCCAACACAAGTGGAAGAGCATGAAAAGGCTTCAGTGATGTAGAATATTACATCATATGAAGGACTGTTGCAAGCATTGTAAGAAGAACTGAAGAAAGCAGACCAAGCCTTGAACATCGCACAATTTTAGAGGTTTTCATTAACAGAAAAACCCTAGAAAAGAATAATGAGGTCCATAAAGTGATGAAGAACAAAACATTGGTCACATAAAATATTATCAATGGTTAAACAGATGTGCGAGGCCATGGCAATAGCACAAGAACCACACAAGAATCGGTTGGAGGAGCTTGGGAGGCTCATTGCACAAAGATGGAATTACTAGAGGGAAGGATGACTACAACGTCAAGCATTATGTTGGTCTTACAGAATGAGAAAGGAGAGATTGTGAAAGATGAATTGGAGTCCATTGTTGTGGACATTCTAGAAAGACCAGAGGAAGCACTCGCCCGAGTGGAGACCTTAGAGACTGAAATAAAATAGGAATATCCTGAATTATTTGTTTAGACTATAGAAGAAGAGACTACAGAGAAAAGATACTTCATGAGTAAAAATATTCTATTTTCATTCTTTCCATTCTTTAATTCTTTACTTCAGTTTTGGAGATGACCATTTTTGGGGCGACAATGAGATTGGTGTGGGGTAATGTTGATTAGAGAACACTTGACAAAAGCACACAAGAGGTCCAAGTGGGAAAGTGATTCATATTCACGGTAGCGCGATTGGATAGGGAGAACACACGCACGAAGCGAAGTTCAAATTTTCTTTTTTGGGACTTAGCCATTTTCGATCGTAAATGTCTATTTTTAGAGATGGCATGCAGAGCACACAAACGAGGCAAAGACGTGTGCACCATGCATTAGCTATTCTTGGAGGATAAGATAAAAAGCACTTTGCATAGACACAGTGAAATAGATCATCTACTATCGATTAGCTAGCATGGTGAGTCTATTGTTAGCGCACTTACATGTGTGGCTAGTTTTGTAAAGGCGTGTGGCTAATAATAGCATGCGACCTATTTTGGGAATGGATAAGCGGTGAAGGAAATTCCCCACCCTTATAAGTAAGTGGTAAACTAGGTAATAGAGAGATAGAGACATATAAAGAGATATATATACGAGAGATATGTTGTTAAATTTGTTACTCACGTACTAATGTTATTCTAATGAAGCTTATGTATACTTATTGCATTGAATATAATGGAGGATAATGGCTGAATCTAGTGTCGGTTTTATGTGTATCTAAGTCTAGTATGTTTTTATCTCATCATGGTTAGCACTTAATTATGTTCTCCCTTAGATATAGATCTTGTATACTCTGTAAAATGACTATATGTATCTCTAAGTCTTCATCATGCTAACAACCTGATAAGCAACCCTAAAAGAGGACACTGGTACCTTTGTGTGCTTTGGGTGAGCACTTAGTTTAGGTTGAGTGATGTGCTAGCGCATCTAGGGTCTTATTGGATTTGTATCATTAAATTCTAGGTTGCATCATATATTACCGGTTGGTAGCATTTTATGTGTTATCGAGTCGAGTAGTAGGAAAAGATGTTATCGGTTAATAGAATTTTACATGTTATCGATCGGAAGAAGGGTAGCGAGTAGCAGAGACACGTGAAATGCGGTTATAGGAGAGGAGAAGGTATCTCGACATGCTACTAGTTGGTATCATGTATGGATGTTATCGTCCCAACAACATAAGGAGTCTACCAACTAGTAGCATGTTGGTGGAAAAGAGGCCCAATCAGAGATAGTGTTGGTTTCAAAGTAGCATGTTTCATGTTATTTTTACCAACAAAAAATCATGCGCTTACTTAACCGGTGGGAGTAAAAACAATATTTGGGTTGTGTTAATATAGGGTAAAAGTATACGACATGCTAGTTGTATGAAAATGCAACCAACCGATAGAAAGGAAAAACTTGCAACCGATGAACACCGGAGGAATTATGTAGTTACTCGATAGGGAAGAGAATTCTACCATCCAGGGAAAAAATGCATGCGGTTGGTTGAATACAAGAGCATCGAGGAATGTGCGGGTATTAATGGAAGTGGTAGAAATTTTGTTCAACTACCATTTTAATGAAGTATGGCACCCATGATTTGCCAGTATGAGAAAATTGTTAGAGCATAATATTAAATTTATATAATGTTTAGTTTATAATTAAATAATTTAGAATATAATTTATATTCTTTATTATTTAATATAAAATTTATATTATGTTTATTAGTTATTTAATAACTAATTATTTATTAAATAGAGTGCACACCCCGTCACTTAATATTCATAACCCTTGGGGTTATTTAAATATGGTTGTGGGCCATAATCGGGTGAATTGAATTCACACTGGGTTAAAAACATGGAGCAAGAGTGAGGAAAGGAGTTTGGTCTATGCTCTTATAATGGAAAAATCTTATTCATGGTTTTTACCCCATTGGGGTTTTCCACGTTAAAGCTAGTGTCACTATGTTATTTCATTTTATTTCTTTGATTGGTTAATAATTTTTAGATTAATACATTTTTATATAGTTATTTATAACCTCGGTCCTAATATGGTACCAGAGCGGTTTGGTAATGTTTATTAAATTAATTAACTAATAGGCATGATGGTTGGGTGGTTGGTTGGTTGGTTAGTTATAACATTTATTTAACCCCCTTCCCTCTGGAATATGTTTTTTTATATTGGTGTGTGCACAAGTGATTTCATTCTTACCGGTGTATGAAAAACATTTACGATGCAATGTATGGATTATAACTATTTGAAATATTTCTTATATTTTTAAATATGTGAAAATAAATATCAAGGGTAAATACAAAGTAAAAAGGAAAGATTTCAGAGGCTAGGAGACAAACCCCACAAGAATAGGAAATGAATTTTTTCTATTGGTTTATCATTTATCAATGTTTCCTGGTTAAGTTGATAAAACCCATGGTAAAGTTGTTTTCACATTTGAAAATCAAAAACAAATGTGTATGTGTCCTCTAGGTACCCTTTCTTAAATTAATTACATTTGAAATAATTTTAAAAATATATATAGTTTATAGTTTACAAACTATATATCTAGTATATTTAATTTAAAATAAAATCTATCATAAAAAAGTTTAAATCTATAGTTTTTAGAACTCTTTAATAAAAAAACATTATATTATAGTTTATATTAATATAAACTATACTTTGAAAATTATATAGTTTAAAATATTTATTAAACTATAAATGAAAACTTTATATTATAGTTTATGAAATATAAACTATACACTAATTTTTTATATAGTTTAAAATATCCTAAAAACTATAAACCTATGCGGCTTAATCTTAATGTTATTATAACTATATCCTATAGTTTAAATTAAAATACTATAGTTTAAATAGTATATAGTTGAAAACTATATATTTTAAACCAAATGCCACCCCTACATGTTTCCGACATTATACTATATTTGAAAAATTAAAAGTTTAAACATTTAAAACTATAGTAATCTAGCCTATGTTTTTGTTTAGTCTTAAAAAGATTAAAATATAATTTTTAAAACTATAAACATGGTGGCCTCATTTATCCTTACCCTCATGTAATAAAAAGGATTTGGAATCCATAAATCAAAAGTATGATTTACGCTAAGCATGATTTGTGAGACTACATCCCACCATTTCTCATGGAAAAATTCTTAAAACTACATCTTTAGGAGCCTTTTATAACACAAGGACCTCCTTTACAAATAGATGTAACACATTGGACTATACACCATAAACTCTATTAGTTTACAAAGATCATAAAGATATATTTACAATGTTTTATATCATAGCAGAAGTATAAAGGAGAAGGAATCATGAATCGGTCGGCCATTAGGAGGTGACATTTCCATGCACACTCCCCTCAATGTTAACTTTCTTTGAAAGGACAATCATTACAAAGCGTACTAATATTTTATAGCACCCAATGGCTCATAAACATATCCGCAATATATTATTGATCAGCTTAGCAGATCGAGATCAAGTATCACCGTAGAGGATCTTCTCTTGGATAAGGAGCATATGAACATCTATATGCTTCATTCTCTGATGTTGATTAGATTCTTTAGCAAGAGAAATACATCATTGGCCATCACATAGAAGAGGAATACTTCCTTTATCTTTCATGTGTATCTCTTCCAACATCCTCTTCAACCACATGGCTTCTTTGTTGCTTCCATTCCACTTCTCTACTTTTCCTCAGTAGAAGAAATGGATATTGTTGATTTTTGTTGTTCAAGTAATGACACTGCACCATTTAAAAAAATTTGAACACAAATCCAGATGTATGTTCTATATCAATACAACATCAGCATGGTTAGTGTCATAATATCCATATAGACATCATAACAAGCATAATAAATTTTTCTTGATTTCACTTTTAACCATCTATAAATATTACATTTTATAGGTTAAAAAACAAGTTTTATAACAAGTTAAATAATAGTATGCTTAAAAACTAACCATGTTATATTACTAATATGTTGAGCAATTTCAACATATTAATCTTGTAAAATATATATTAGATACACTTAATATTGGACGTCTCCAATACAAATACAAAGTCGTCCCCAAGTATCAATGTATGATGTTATATTGAATTATTCATTTGAGGCAAAAAGTCTTTATAGAAATCATATATGAATTATATATTCTTTTTTAATTTGATTAAATTAATATTTGATTACTAAAAATATTATTATATGCATATCAAATGACACTTGGGGTGCCTTTGTGTTTGTATTGGAGACATCCAATACTGATTACATCTAATATATATTTTACAAGATTAATATGTTGAAAATTTTCAACATATTGGTAATATAACATGGTTAGTTTTTAAGCATATTATTATTTAACTTGTTATACAACTTCTTGTTTAACCTATTAAATGTAAGATTTATATATGGTTAAAAGTGAAATCAATAAAGATTTCTTATGCTTATTATGATGTCTATATGGATATTATGACACTAACCATGTTGATGTTGTATTTGATATAGAATATACATTTGGATTTGTGATCAAGTTTTTGGTACATGTGTCATTACTGGAACAACAAAAAGCAACCTACGTCTCAATTTCTTCTATCGAGGTAAAGTAGAGAAGTTCAATGAAAGTGGCAAAGAAGCCATGTGGCTGAAGTAGCTATTGGAAGAGATACAAGTGAAAGTTAAAGGAAGTATTTTCTCTATGTGATGGTCAATGATATATTTCTTTGCTAAAAAAATAGTCAACATCCGAGAATGAAGCATATATATTTTCATATGCTCGTTATCAAAGGAAGATCATCTATGGTGATATAGATCTCCAATACTACTTGACTAAAGATTATATTATAGATATTTTTACAAGCCATTGAGTGCTTTGTAAAATGTTGAAAGTATTGTGTAATTCTTGTCCTTTCAAAGTTGTCATTGAGGGGGAGTGTGCATGGCAATGTCACCTCCTAATGGTCGGTTGGTTGATGACTCCTCCTTTATACTTCTTCTCTGGTATAAAGCATTGTAAATAGATCTTTATGATATTTGTAAACTAATATATTTTATGGTGTGCGATCAAGTGTGTTGCTTCTATTTATAAACGATGTCCTTGTGTTATAAAAGGCTCTTAAAGATGTAGTTTTGAGAAATTTTCCATGAGAAAAAAGTGGGATGTAGTCTCAAAAATCATGCTTAGCCTAAATCATACTTGATTTATGGGTTCCAAATCCTTTTGTACTAAAAATTAAGTTGAGCATGATGAAGGTGTTATAATTCCTTCAAAAGTGATATGTTAGCCTAAACATTCACTAATGGTTTATGGATTTGTAAATCCTATTGTACAAATAGGTAATGTTGGCATATGGATCCCCACTTAATATTAAGGGGGAGTGTTAGAACATAATATTAAGTGTGTATAATGTTTAGTTTATAATTAAATAATTTAGAATATAGTTTATATTCTTTATTATTTAATATAAACTTTATATTATGTTTATTAGTTATTTAATAACTAATTATTTATTAAATAGGTGCACACCCCATCACTTAATATTCATAACCCTTAGGGTTATTTAAATATGGTTGTGGGCCATAATCGGGTGAATTGAATTCACACCGGTTAAAAACATGGAGCAGGAGTGAGGAAAGGAGTTATTGGACTATTTAAAAGTTTCGTTATAATGTAAAATTCTTATTCATGGTTTTTTACCCTATTAGAGTTTTCCACATTAAATCTGGTGTCAATGTGTTATTTTATTTTATTGCTTTGATTGGTTAATAATTTTGGATTAATAAATCTTATATATAGTTATTTATAACCTTGGTCCTAATACAAAGTAACAATTTTTATGGTGTCTCATACCTCTTTAATGAAGGCTCATCGGTTGGCGAACTAATTCCACAGATTTCTTTCACTATACATTGTAAAATTCACCTCATTTTGAGGCAAAGACATTCTAAAAACATAAGGAAACTCTTGTAAAATTATTCCAAAATTTTCGGTGAGTTGAGCCTCAAATTTGGGCTTTTTGTAAAAGAATTATTGTCTTGTGTCTCAATTGTAATGGATTGTGCAAACTTTTGAGCAATAGAATTCTTTTTGTGGCGATTATAGCCCTACCTTGTATTTTCTAGGATATCTTGCTTTCCATTGCATTTTTAGGTATCTAGTGCATATTTTTTTCTTGTTATAGGAATTAAATTTGTTGAGCTCCACAAAAATGGAGATTTGAATTTGGTTTGGACAGTGACACTTTTTCTGCCCTCTTCAACCTCATTTCATTCCCATTTTCACTCACTTGAATATCTCCACCCCTTTTTCTTAGTGTTATCACCTCCTTTATCTTAGGAATTTACTTTTGTGTATATATCTCTTTCCCGGTTCCTTGAATTTTTAGGCTAGTGTTAGGTAGTTGCATTTCAATTCCTAGGAGTAGTCTTAGCATTAGGATTAGGTAGAGAAAGTCGGCCTTCTTTGGAGGTCTGTCTTAGTTCAATTCCCACAAAGTTAGAGAGCAGGTCCCATGTTTTCTCAAATCCCAAGATTTATATGATTTGGGAACGGGTGCATATTTGAGCTCCAACATTTTTGCACACTGGTGGGACATTTCATTATTTACACTACTGAATTTTGGTGTATAATTTAGTAATTTCGGTCTTTTGAGGCTTGTGTAAATACATCTAGCGACTCCAACCTTCAACAACCGATTTCAATAGTATTGGTGTCCAAGTGTCTCAGATTCATGAGAAGAATCCAAATAAGGTCTAGAATAGTGAAGAAGGTATTTTTGAGTACCTGTAGTTATCGCCAGGAAGAGGAAGAAGGGGAAGACAAATTCAAAGATCACTATCTCCACCAAACATAACTCTTTCAACACCACCACCTAGTAATCCCTTCTTTCAATCCACAAAATTTCTCAAGCACATCATAATGGTAATGCAACAACAAAATCTAGGGTTTATAAATTTCACTTGGTAGTAATCTACTTGCTTTAAATGCACATAATCTCATTCCAATGGAAGACTTGAAAAATATTATATTCTTCACTAGAGAAAATCACACAACTCCAGTGATCATATCCAAGACATTGTAAATTTTTGTGCTATTCATGAAATTATTGACATGGATGTAGTTTTGAAACTTCTAGTTTCCTCTTTCAAAGGGAAGGCTTTACAATGGTTCAGGAGCCTGACAACGGGATCAATTCAAAATTGGAATGCAGTGTGCACATCCCTTTGTAGTCAGTTTGGAGAGAGAGGGGATAAATTATCTTTGTTGGAACAGTTGACCACCACTAAGAGGGCTCCAAAAGAACTAATGACAAACTTCAAATTTCGGTTTCAAAGAACGTGGGATAGAATTTTGATTTTGGTAAGACCAACTACTGAAGGTGCATTTCTTTACTTGTTAAAAGATCTTAACCCTGATATTGGTGTTATGGTGCAATCCATAGGGGTATTACATTTCTTGTTGCTTATGTATTGGCCATTAGGTCTAAAAAAATTAATTCAGACCAGAAAATTAGCACCTAGACCACCAATGCCTTTATACCCTAAATTACCCCAAGTTGTTCAACCCTCTATTGCTCCTATTCTAGAGCCTAATACCCAACCTACTACCTCCACATTCTATTCCCATACACGGAAATAGGAGGATGAACATTTGAAGGCCCTAATCAGAAATTTGTCCAATAAGGTCATATCCTTAGAGAAACAGCAAGCCCAATCCCATAGGAGTTATTCTAATCAGGGGTAGCCTGCAAATCAAATATTTAATCAAGGGTATCATCCTTATAGAAATCAACAACCTAATTAGAGGAATGGTCAAAACCAATAGCATAACATGTGGCGGGCCTAAAATACTTCTCTTCCACTTGTACTAGTTACTCCTTAGCCACATCCTATTGTTAGTTATAGCTAAGATTTGGTCCTAGTGCGAATAATATAATACAGAAATTGAATGGTGCTTCCCTTGCAATCAGCCACATAGTCAATATAGTTGTGTTTATGCATTACATGAACATGATCTCATGGTTCACTGTTCATCCAATCAGAAGAGCCATCAATTGAAGCATAAAATCCCAATGCGGAGGGGGTCCAAGAGGCTAACCAAGAGACAAATCTTATGTTCTTTGGAGTAGAATATTTCTGTGCTTTGAACCAATTAGTGGGCAGCTCCATTAGACCTCAAACCACTATTGCAGACAATACAAGATCAAAGAAAAGAATGTCTGAGTCTCAGCCTTCTACTTCTTCTAATTGTAGATGAAAAATCAAGTTAGCATGCACAAATAAAATGAATATGAAACCAATTCAAATGCAACATGCAAAATCAACAAATCAACTACCTCATATCAAGCAAAGATGAAAGGAAGAGGAATAATACATGCACTTACCATCTAGCATGTAATTCTCCTTCCTTGATGGTTGGATGTGCTTGAGGATGATTGATTGCTTCATATTTATGATGTGGGAAGACTTAGATAGCACCTCTCTTTGATGATTGTGTTATCCAAAATGTGCCCCCTGCTCATTTTGTGGCTAACTCCTTTCATCCTTCCTTCTCTTGTGCCTCAAACACAATATTTTTCTTTTTAGGCACTCGAAACTTTCTGGAAATGAAACCATTGGATAGAGCTCTCTCTCAGCTTTCCAGAAAGGTAAAGTTTTCCTCCTAACTCCATGTATTTTTAAAGTTATGGCTCGGCAGAGTTTTTGTGGGAAATTTTCCCCTTCAAGGTCCGTAGCCAATGAGATGTTGCCACGTGTCTAGGGAGGTGGGGGGGTCGGAAGAGAACTTGGTTTTTACCAAGTGTTTTGGTAATGTTTTCAAGAGGAAATATTTTCCCGCAGGCCCACCGACGAATCAGGTAATGCCACGTGTCCAGGTGGGAAATTTGAAAATTTTGGTTAAGTATTGGTGCATGAAAATTTTGGAAGGAAAGCCCACAGGCTAATAGAAATGTGCCACGTGTCCTAAGGATCCGGAGTTTCGGAGGGTGGAGGAGAAATTGGAATTTTGACTAAGTGTTTCGCCAAATTTCAATGAAGAAAGTTTTGGCCCGCTACCCCCGCTAGCCAATTATATGTCACCACGTGTCCTAGAGTGGCGGAGCAAGGGGAGAATTTGGGAAATTTTCCCAAGGAGAAAATAAAGGAAAATTCAGAGAGGAAGCCGCCCCCTTATTGCAAGCCAATAGAATCTCACCACGTGTCAAGATGGCACCAAAAATCAAGGAAATTCCCACAAGGAAAATTGGAGAGGGCAAACCCACACCCAATGGGGTTATGCCACATGTCTAGGATAGAAATGAATCAAACAGCCCGTGGAAAAATTTGGAAGGACAGGCCCGCGTCCAATCAGCGCTTGCCACGTGTCCCAAGCTCATCGGCCCCACGGGGAAATTTTGGAAAATTTTCCAAAGTGCAAAGTGAAGGAAAATAGAGCAGGATGGGCCCGCGGCTAATAAAAATGTGCCACATGGCACCTGGAAAGGTGGAGCATGGGGATTTTGGGAAATTTTCCCAAATGCAAAAAGGTGAAAAAATTCAAATTTTTGCCCGCCGACCCGATTTGGCCCTGTTTTGACCTAAAACTTCAAATCACCATATCTTTCGATCCAGAGCTCGGTTTTTCATGTTCTTTATATCAATGGAAATATGGTGAAATTATCTACAAGATTCCAGGTCAATTTTACATTTTGATGGATTTTGGAGAGAGAAAATTGAAAAACACCTTTGGCACGTGGTCATGGATAGAAATGACATTTCAACCACCGTTTTTAATGAAGAATGGCTCGCATTCTCTCCCAAAGCATGGTTAAAAATGTTAGGGAATGGGTCTATAAGGATGCCCATGCTGTTTTGAAAGCATTTTGGTCAATGGTTTAACCCCTTCCATGTTTTTCCATGTTTCTCTCTCTCCTGGGCTCTTCCCTTACCTTGCACTGTAAAAGCCAGTTTTGACTCATTTTCAAAGTGTTGAACATTTTTTTGTATTGCAGGTCCCCTTTCTCTCCTTGAAGGTGATTTTGGTGGAATAACAGACCTTTTCTAGGAACTGCAACTTTATTTTTCCTCTCAGGTGTTGTAATGCAAGTGATTTTGATGTTAAAATAACAATACATGCCCTATGATTAATATTCCATCCTCTGCTGGTGTTGTTTGACTAATTTCTGATTCTTCATTACAGTTATTAGTTTGTGCATGAGGTTTTGTTGCATTTTATGAACTGTGTCAATTTGCAGAAGTGAAAAATGCTCACCACTCCTTTGGTGCATCACCTATTAGCATTAGTTTTAGTTCCCTTTTTGCATTTTCTATCCTTGTCCCTTTGGAATTTAGAGTAGAATTAGGAATTTGAACCTCTACAATTGTGTAAGTGATATAACTGATCAGAAGAGTTGAGGAACCAGCCTCTAATATGGAGATTCCTCTTCCATTTTACAAGTCCCACACTTGGGGAGAGGATTCAATGTTGTGTAATCACACTGGATGCATAGGATGATCAAACTAGAAATCTGATCAACATCCAGGGGTGCTGCTAATTTGCAACAATAGTTTTGGCATGCCCGGTGGGACCTTAGAGGTCTTCATCTTCATTGCAACAAAATTGATGTGCATTTGTTACAAGTTTATTGCTTTAAAGAGCTATAAATTACACATCTGGCGACTCCAAGGAAGAAGAATCAGCTGGTTTTAGCAGTCAGACCTGAAAACTCATGAGAAGAATCACCACAAGGTCAAGAGTTGGAGAAGAAGAGGTGTTATTTGAGTATCTACAGTTATCTCCAAGAAGAAGGCAAAGAGGGAGGAGAATTCAAAGGTCTCCATCTCCACCAAATAGAACTCTTTCCACTCCTCCACCTGGTAGGCCTTTCATTCAATCAACCAGGGTTCTAAGGCCCATCAGAATGGCACAAAACAACCCCTATGTCAATTTCACTAGCAGCAGCCCACTTGCTCTCAATGCACAAAATCTAATTCTAGTTGCAGCATTAAAAAACATCCCATACTTTACTGGAGAAAATTAGACCACTCCTGGTGATCATGTCAAGGATATTGCTAACATTTGTGCAATCCATGAGATTAATGAGATGCAAGTTGTTGTCAAACTGTTGGCATCTTCATTCAAAGGGAAGGCTTTGCAATGGTTCAGGAGTCTTGCCTCAGGTTCTATTCAAAATTGGAACCCAGCTATGTATAGCCCTCCATAAGTAGTTTGGAGAAAAGGAGACAACTTGTCCCTTTTGGAAATTTGACAACCATCAAGAGAGCTCCCATTGAGCGGTTGACTAATTTTAATTTCAGATTTCAAAGGACTTGGGAGAGAATTCGGTGGCGGTCAAAGCCAACAATGATGAGAAGGTGCTTTTCTATACTATCTTAAAGCTTTAAATTCTAATATTTCTATGATAATTCAATCCATGGGAGGCACAACTATCCCCATTGCTTATAGCCTTGCTATTAGAGCTGAAAATTTATTGATTCAAGCTGGAAAGCTAGCTCTTAAGCCTCCAATGCCACTATTTCCAAGTTTAGAGAGCCCAAATATTAATCAAATGCCTAATTTAGCTTCTATTCCCACCCCTAGAAATCAGAATTCGAATGAAGCTTCTACTTCATCTTCTAGTGCCTCAAATGAGCTTCAAGAAGTCATGAAGTAGATGCAAAATCTAGGCAATGAGCTGGTTACACTCAAAAGGCAACAATCCCAAGGCTTTAAACCTTCTTTCCAACCCCAAGCTCAGCCCAAGAGGCAGCCATATCAACCCCAAAGACCACCCAATCTAGCTGCAAATCTAAATCAAGCAAGGTTTCCGCCAATGCAGACCATTTCAGCCCTATAATCTCAATGCTACATCTGCCTCTAAAGCATTAGTGCCAATATAAAACAATATAGCTCAAGAGTATGATTGGTTTTCCCATGCAATGAACCTCATAACCAATCCATGTGCTTCAACGGTTCCATGAATCAATCATTAATGGTGACAAAAAGCTGGTGTAGGGGTTGAAGGTAGTCAAGGAAGTAACCAACAACAAGACACCTTCCAGTAGCATCAGCTCCAAATGATACCACACTTGTAAACTAGCAGGTAGAAGATTTTTGTGGCATGAATCAAACAGTTTCCCAAAGTGTTGTAGCCAACACAAGGTCAAAGAGGAGAAATTTGGGTGAAGAACAGCCATTAGCCCCAAGCAATCCTCAATCTTCTATCACTCCACAAACTATTGGCAAACAAAATCCAATCCCAAACATGCAAGGACTGCCCAAAACAGCTCCTAAGCCAACTCAAATACCAGTTACTGCTGCCCATGTGCAAGGAATGAATGTGCTAGGCCAAGGGACAGCAAAGGGATACTTCATCTCCATTCAATATCATTGATCAGATGAAGAAGACAAATGTAAACATATCAATGTGGGAATCACTATCTATCCCAGGCCAAAGAGATTTGCTACAAGCTGCCATGAAGGACTGGTCAACTTCAAATCAACAAGTCCAAATGCAAGAGAAGGTGCTCACAAATGCTGCCCAGCAGGAGGGGAATCATGGAGGACAGCAAGGTAAAATGTTGAAGCCCCCTCCATTTTATGTTTCATTGATCATTGGGAATCAATTAGTACACAATTGCATGATTGATTCCGGGGCAAGTAGTTCAGTAATGCCCAAGAAAATAGCTGATCAGTTGGGAATTCAGTATGAAACCATATCCAAAGGGGTAGTGCAATTGGATGGGATAACAAAGTAACAACATTGGAGTGATAAAAAACTTGAGTCTTACCTTGCATGCCTGCCCCAATGTTGTTGTTTTGCAAGATGTCTTAGTAATAGACCTTCCACCACTCTTCGCCCTATGTTTGTCAAGGGATTTCACAGCCAAGATTGGAGGTTACTTATCTGCTGATTGGTCACACATGTTGTTTAGAACAAGATATGGAACCAAGGCCATAATCAGATCTGAGCCTATTGTAAAATTTCACATTGAGCCTTACACTCCAAGTCAGATCAATACCAATTGTTCAGCATTTGATCAAGAAGATTATCCAAGCACTGATGAAGCTGACACCAAGGTTGGAAGTATCCCAGATCTAACTCTTGATGAATGGGTGAACAAGGTACATGCTTTTGATCCTTATCAAGAAATAGAAGAATCTGAGTTAGGAGTCTATTGCATGCATGAAGAAAATCAGCCTATTCCTAGCATCACCAAGCCAGACCACAAGGATGACAATGAGGTATGGCAGTTGTTTTTTGATGGATCAAGGAGTAGACAAGGTGTGGAGGGGGAGCTATGCTTGTTTCACCACAAGGAGTTAAGTATTATTCAGCTTTTAGATTTCAGTTTGCATGCTCTAATAACACTGTTGAATATGAAGCTTTGATACAAGGATTGCATTGGTCAATCAAAAGGGGGATAAAGAACTTGCAAGTCTTTGGTGACAGTGAGTTGATTGTCAACCAAGTTAAGGGGCAGCATGTTGTCAAGAATGATCTACTCAAATGCTACAAGAATAGGGTGTGGGACCTCGTTGAAGATTTTGAGGGTTTTGGCATAAGATCCATTCCTAGAAAAGAGAACCAAAGCTCCGATAGGCTTCGGTGATTGGGCAGCCTTTGACATTGTTGAAAGCATTCAAAAGGACAAGTTATAGCTAAACATCCATGTGATTGTGAGGCCTTCAATGCCGACAACAATGTAAGTTGGAAAGTGTTTGAAAATGATCAAGCAAATCATCCATTTCTTGCAAGAAGAGGCTGAGTTCTCGGCTAAAAATAGGAAAATTTGGAGCAGCAGATGGTGACCAAGTGGTGCGGTGAGAGCCAAAAACTACCAAAGGGACTTATTACTTTGGAGTCCATTTTCAATCCCAACGATCAGTTTAGGAAGGAGAAAGCAAACATCCAAGTCAAGGGAGAGGATTCAAAGTGTCCATCTCGGTGGAAGAGGGAAAATCACTCCAAATTGGTAAAATGACAATGAGCAAGAAAGGTATGAGTTCATACAACTTTGTCAAGAATTCCCGATGTGTTTGCTTGGAGCTATGAAGATTTGAAGGTTTTCAATCCCAAGTTAGCTCAACACACCATTGAATTGGATCCAAGTACTAAACCCATCAGGCAAAAACAAAGGCCATTCAATCCAAACATGGAGCCCCTCATGAGAAAAGAATTGAACAAGTTGATAGAATCAAGAATCATATTCCCTATCAAGCATTCTAGTTGGGTTGCCAACTTGGTTCCAGTTAGAAAGAAGAGTGGGGAAATCAGATTGTGTGTTGACTTCGAGAGATCGAATAGAGCATCTCTCAAGGATCATTATCCACTTCCTTCCATGGAGCAGATTTTACAAGTTGTGGCTGGCTCGAAAGGTTTTCATTACTTGATGGCTATTCGGGGTATAATCAGATTATGGTGAAGGAAGAAGATCAATTCAAGACACCTTCACAACCAAATGGGAACTTATGCATACAGAAAATTCCATTTGGGCTGTCCAATGCTGGAGCTACCTTCCAAAGAGAAATGGACATGGCGTTCAAGGGTTTGATTAACAACATAGTGCTGATATATCTTGATGATATCACTTTTTTTTCAAAAACACACAGCAGATCACCTCTTCCATTTGAGACAAGTGTTCCAAAGGTGCGAGAAGATTTGGAGTATCCTGTAATCCTAAAAATGTATTTTTCTATCCCATGAAGGAAAGCTTCTTGCCACATTGTCTCCAAAGAAGGATTAGCAATTGATCCAAAAAGAGTTGAAGCCATAAGAGCACTATCATTTCCAAGCCACAAGAAGGCCCTTGAGTTTCTTGGGAGAATAAATTTTATTTAGAGGTTTGTCCCAAATTTTGCAGCCCTGTCAAACCTATCATCATGATGTTAAAGAAAAGCATGGCTTTTAAATGGACAAAGAGAAGGCAAGAAGAGTTTTGAAGCAATCAAAGAAGCCATCTCTCAAGCACCAACTCTCATCAACCCGATTTCTCAAGGATTTCATCCTCTATGCATTTGGGGGTGATGATACTATTTCTACAATTTTGGTACAGAGAAAAAAGACAATGATGAGCAGCCAATTGCTTTCTTCACCAAATCTTGGAGGACTATGAGGTAAGATATTCTTTTATTGAAAAGAATGTTCTTGCAAAGAATGTCAGGATCTTGAAGAAATTCAAGCATTTAGTCTCAAACAACAAGGTTTAGTTGTTGGTTTCTCATGTGGGAGTTAAAGACTTCCTCCTCAACAAAGACTTGAATGGAAAAAGGGCAGGTTGGTTTACTCGTGTCATGGAGTATGACATTGAGATCAAAGTCACCAAGTTGGTCGGGGAAAAGGATTGTGTGAGCAGCTGATTTTAAGCAAACAAAAGGAAGCATGTAAGGAAAAGGAGGGTGTTTTGGTGCTGCAAGACAGCCATGAGCAAGGAAGCACTCAAGAAGAAAATAATGGTGTCCCCACCCCTTGTTGGACCCAAGACATAATGTACTTCCTAAGCACAGGTCTATGCCCTCCAGAGATGAACAGACCCAAAGAAGACACTTCAGATTGCAGGCTGTCCCATATGCCCTTGTTGATGGTGTTTTGTTCAAAAGAGATGTGAATGGAGTACTACTGAGATGCATTAGTACAAATCAGATTCATAGGGTGTTGGAAGAGTTCCATGGTGGACCAGCTGGTGGTCATTTTGCACCAAGAGTGACAAAGCTCTAAAGATCATGAGGGCTGGTTATTATTGGCCCAGGATTTTCAATGATTGTTATGCATGGATCAAGAGGTGCAAGAATTGTGCATTCTTCACAGGTAAAGAGAGGCTAGCTGCCCTTCCATTGCATCCAATTTCAGTTAACCATCCATTCATGCAATTGGGTTTAGACTTCATTGGAGTTATTAATCCCAATTCAAGCCAAGGGCACAAGTGGATTTTAACACCATAGATTACTTCACTAAGTGGGTGAAAGCATATGCACAAGTAGCACTCGAGAGGAAAATGAATCTAGTATCCTAGACTTCTATGTGGGAATAGCAACCAGATTTGGTGTACTTGCTATAATAATATCAAATAATGCATTGGTATTCATTGGGTCTAAGATGACCTGAATGGGCTGTCAAGAATGGGTTCTACCTAAGTACTTCATCGAACTATTACCCTCGGGATAATGGATAGGCTCGAGTCTACAAACAAGAACTTGTTGAGGATCATTAGGAGGACTCTTGATGAAAATCGAGGTCTATGAAGGCATTTGAAGCTAAGCCAATTGTGCCACATGTATACTAAATTGAAATCAACCTTATGGGCTGATAGGATAACTCCCAAGAGATCTACAAGTAACTCTCCATTCAAACTTGTTTATGGAAGAGAGGCAATTTTGCCCATGTCACTTGAGTTGCCAACATTGGAACTCATGAAAAGCTTGATTGGAGTTGTTGGATTTTGAGCCCATGGAGGTTAGATATGCAGAATTGATAGAGCTCCAAGAAATTAGAAATCAGGCATCCTAAGCAATGGAGAAGGATCGATATGGCTTTGATAAAGAAGACATTTGATAGAAAGGCTAAGAATAGATCTTTCCAAGTTGGAGATCTAGTGTTGAAATGGGATGCAGATAGATGAAAAAAAGCTGGGAAGGCATTCAAAATTTGATGCCATTTGGAGTGCCCCATACATGATCACAAGGTGTAAGGGCAGCAATACTTTCCAAATTGTCCTCATTTGATGGTGAAGAACTCAGTAGATTCTAGTCAATGGAATCCATCTAAAGCATTGTTATTAAAGGGAAATTCTCCACCTTGTAAATATTAGCTTAGGTTTTCATTCCTCCAAGTGCTAGTGCACATTGTTTTGTTGTAGGTTAGTTTTGCTTTCCTAATTGCTTTGGCACAAGCTTATTATTCTTGGGAATGTGTTTATATACCTCACTCCATCAGATGATATTCCATATTCCTCCTTGCATTGTTCTAGTCAGTTGGGGTATCAGACAGAGAATTAGATGACTCCATGCCCAATGGATTGCTTCAGGCAACTAGTAACTTCATCCAACAGGCAGATGACCCCTCTGAGTCACCAAAATTGTTATCCAAAATGTGCCCCCTGCTCATTTTGTGGCTAACTCCTTTCATCCTTCCTTCTCTTGTGCCTCAGACATAATATTTTTCTTTTAGGCACTCATATCTCCGTAAGAAAATTTCTAGAAATGAAACCACCTTTGGGAGAGCTCTCTCTCGGCTTTCAGAAAGGTAAAGTTTTCCTCCTAACTCCATGTATTTTTGATGTTATGGCTCAATGCGAGAGGTTTTGTGGGAAATTTTTCCTTCAAGGTCCATAGCCATGAGATGTCGCCACGTGTCCAGGAGGTGGGGGGGTTGAAAAGAGAACTTGGTTTTTACCAAGTGTTTTGGTAATGTTTTCAAGAGGAAATATTTTCCCATGATGCCTATGTTGAGCCAATTAATTAGGTAATGCCACGTGTCCGGTAGAGACTGACCTCAAGGTGGGAAATTTGAAAATTTTGGCTAAGTATTGGTGCATGGAAAATTTGGAAGGAAAGCCCAGGGAATAACTTGACAATATTTGAAAACGTGCCACATGTCCTAAGGAGCCGGAGTTTCGGAGGGCAGAGGAGAAATTTGAATTTTGACTAAGTGTTTCGTCAAATTTCAATGAAGAAAGTTTTGGCCCGCTACCCCCGCCAGCCAATTATATGTCGCCACATGTCCTGGAGTGGCGGAGAAAGGGGAGAATTTGGGAAATTTTCCCAAGGAGAAAATAAAGGAAAATTCAGAGAGGAAAGCCCACCCCCTTATTGCAAGCAAATAGAATCTCGCCACGTGTCAAGATGGCACCAAAAAATCAAGGAAATGCCCGCAAGGAAAATTGGAGAGGAAAACCTGCACGTAACCAATCGGGGTTATGCCACGTGTCTAGGATGGAAATGAATCAAACAGACCCATGGAAAAGATTTTTGGAAGGACGTTAAATAAGGCTTCCAGGCGTCAATCGAAGCTAAACTTGCCACGTGTCCATAGCTCATATGGGCATATCATCTTAATCATTTATATCCGTGAGGAAATTTTGACATTCTGATATAAATCAAAAAATTTCCAAAGTGCGTTAAGAGAAAAGTAAAGGAAAATGGAGCTAAGGATGGGCCCAGTGTAATGGGTTGCTAATAAAAATGTGCCACGTGGCATCTTAGAGAAAGGAAAGAATAGCGGAGCATGGGGATTTTGGGAAATTTTCCCAAATGTAAAAGGTGAAAAATTCAAATTTTTGCCCATGACCCAATTTGGCCCTGTTTTGACCTAAAACTTCAAATCGCCATATCTTTCGATCCAGAGCTCGGTTTTTCACGTTCTTTATATCAATGGAAAGCTGGTGAAATTATCTAAAAGATTTCAGGGTCAATTTTTTTATTTTGATGGATTTTGGAGAGAGAAAATGTTTGAAAAATTCCTCGGCACGTGGTCATGGAGACCCAGAAATGACGCTTTTTTTCAACCACCATTTTTAATGAAGAATGGTTCACATTCTCTCCCAGAGATGGTTAAAAATGTCAGGGAATGGGTCTATAAGGATTCCCATGCTGTTTTGAATGTGTTTTGGTCAATGGTTGAACCCCTTCCATGTTTTCCCACGTTTCTCTCTCTTGGGCTCGTCCCTTGCACTGTAAAAGCTAGTTTTGACTCATTTTCAAAGTGTTGAACATTTTTTTGTATTGCAGGTCCCCTTTCTCTCCTTGAAGGTGATTTTGGTGGAATAACGTACCTTTTCTAGGAACTCACAATCTGGATGATTGATAGAATGGGTTGATTTATTGAAGAATAAAGGAACAAAATTTTCTTATGGATTTAGAATATTTCTCTCATGGAGGATGAGTGCTTGATTTATATTTTCTAAGTGGAAATGGAGGGTGAGGATCAATCCATGTTGGATTGAATCCAATGGTTGAAATTTGATGAGAAGATTGGATTTTTGTAGAGATTTCTAGATGTGGAGGGTTCTAGATTTTGTGTGGAGATTTTATTGAATTTTTAATTTAATAGAAGAGTGTAGAATATTTGAATATTTAAAAATGAGAGGGAAAGATGGAGAAGCTTCTAGATTTATAAGCCTCTAGATTTAGAGGTGAGGATGTGCACATGATTAGGATTAGATTAGGTTAAATGATGTGATTAGGATAATTAATGATGAGATTTGATGGAAAGGCTAGGTGTAGGGATGTGTAGGGTAGGTGGTAGGTGAGATGTATGAATATTAAATTCTATAAATGTTAATGAAGGATTTAAAATAGGATAATATAATATAATAATGGATTAAAGAGATTAAGGATGAAATGAGATGTAAGATGAAATAAAAGGATTAATGATAAATGATGATAAAATGATAGAGGGGAAATATGATAAAATGGATTAATTAATAATAATTAATCTAATGATTAATTATTATATGGATGATGTTAAATAATAATAAATAGATTAAAATGGATTGGTAGTGGATGATGATGAGGCTAAAATGTGGGACATGATTAATGTTAATTAGTCATGTAGACATTTTAGGTGTCTACATTTTGCCCCTCTTTGAAGGATTATTACGTAGCAATGATCATTCAAAGAAGAAGTAGAAGATGATAGGATGGTATTATGATGCCCCCTCGAGGGGTTAGGTGGGGAGGAACCAAGGGTAACCACTCGAAAAGAGAGGATATGCCCCTTGTTAGGTTTTGGAGCCTATTTTCATGTGAGAAAGTGTTGAAGACTATACACTAAGAGTATTGTACACTTTCCACAATTGTCTCGTTTGGGTTCGAGGCTAGGTCGAGCCCCAGTAGGGGTCCAAGGGTGGAAGCCCCTGTGTAACATGGGTTTAGGGGCATAGCTCTCAAAAAAATTGGCCTTAAAACATGCCCGATATATCAAGAAACATGCTCTTATCATATGGGCAAGATTTTTGACTCAGGTTTATGGGACGGTTTTTGCCCATGGTTTTGATACCCATGATTTTGAAAACTGCTTAAGCATTTGTCTAATTATATGGTTTTATACATATGGTAGCATCATGTAACATTACATATGTGTTTTGAATTGAGTGTGAATTCAGTAGAGTTTGTTGAGCACGGCTCAAACAGATCTGGGTATTATATTGAGAGAGGGGTGGCTTGTAATAAAATATACGAGAGTGATTCTTGGTGGGACGTAGCCCAAATGGGTGAACCTTGTTAAATATTGTCTCTTTGTGTTGTTTTATTTTATTCGCACTTTTATTTGAGATCTCTGTAATATTTTTGCATATTAGTTTCTATTGTTATGATTATGTGAGGATTATTCCACATATTTTATCCCTTATTTCCTAATAATTGGTATCAGAGCCGGTTTGATTTTGAATTATTGAATCATGAGGAAAGTTTTATCTTGAGTGGGAGCTATGGCGAGATGATGGAAGATCTAGGGTTGATAAATTCAACAAGTAGAATTTTGATCTTTGGAAGATGCAGATGGAAGATTACCTTTATCAGAAGGATCTTTATATTTCGTTTTCTGAGAAGGTGAACAAACCCTCGAGCATGATGGATGCAGAATGGGATTTTTTGGATAGGAAGGAACTTCGGACAATCTAGCTTTGTCTTGTATCTTCGGTATTATTTAATGTTTCAAAGGAAAAGACTACAAAATAGCGATGGATGCATTAGGAAGTTGTATGAAAAACCCTCTCGCCTCTAATAAGATATTTTTAATGAAAAACTTGTTTTAGGTGAACATGTCGAGAATTGTTTAGTAGCATATCATTTAAATGATTTTAATACGGTTGTAAATATGCTAGATTTAATTACAATAGAATTTGATGAAGAAGTTAGGGCTTTATTAGTTCTTTGCTCTTTACCTGAGAGTTGAAATAGCTTGGTAATGGAGGTAAGAAACTTAGTTCAGCTAACTCAAAGTTGAAGTTTGAGGATGTTGTAGGGGTGATTCTAAGCAAGGAAATGCAAAGAAAAATCTGGTGAATCTTCTACTTTAGGGAATTCTTTGACAGTGGAAACTAGAGGGAGACAGAAGAATAAAGGAAGCCGTGGAAAATCAAAGGATCGGGCAAGGTCAAAATCCAAAAGCAAGATAGTATGCTAGCATTGTGGAAAGTCTGGGCATGCAAAGAAGGACTGTTGGGAGCTTTGGGACAAGAAGAAACAACAGGAAGAAAACAAGGAGGCAAATGTGGCAATGGGTAATGTATGTCAGGATGCTTTGATTCTTTCTTTGCACAATATTACTAAATCTTGGGTTTTAGATTGGGGCTTCTTTCCATGCTACTCCACATAGGAATTATTTTGTTGATTATGTTTAAGGAGATTTTGGGCATGTTTTTCTTGGTGATGATGAGCCTTACAGCATAGTTGGAAAAGGTTCTATTCAGGTTAAGATGCAGAATGGGAATACTTGGCTATTGAAGGATGTCAGACATGTGCCTACATTAAGATGAAATTTGATATTGGCAAGGTAGTTGGGAAGTGATGGTTGTACTGTGATATTTATAGTGGACTCTTGGAAGGTTACCAAGGGTGCTCTTGTGGTGGCAAGAGGTAAGAAGGTTGGAACCTTGTATTTAACCACTTATAGCACTAATGTTTGTAATCTTGTGGCTTCATAATTTGATACAACATTGTCACACTATAGGCTCAGTCATATGATCCATAAGGGTATGGAGATCATAAAGAAGGATTTTCCTAGATATACGAAACAATTTTGGAGTTACGTGATGACTTCATATATGGGAAACAGAAGCGAGTAAGGTTTCTCAAGGTTGGATCTACAAAGAAAGAGTAAGTTAGAGTAGGTGCACTCACGATGTGTGGGGTCATCTGTATCATCTCTTGGGGGTTCAAGTTATTATGTTACTTTTATTGATGATACAACAAGGAAAGTTTGGGTTTATTGTATTAGAAAAAAATATGATGTATTTTACACTTTTGTTAAATGGAAATCCTTGGTAGAGAATGAAATAGGTCTTAAGCTAAAATTTCTCGGGTCAGATAATGGAGGGGAGTATTGTAGCAATGAATTTGATGATTATTGTTCTAAGAATGGAATCTATAGGAAAAAGATGGTTCCAGGAACTCCACAGTAGAATGGGGTGTCGAAAGGATCAACAAAATAATAATGGAACATGCTAGGAGCATGAGGTTACATGCAGGACTGCCTCTTTCTTTTTAGGCGAGAAGCGGTGAGCACGGTTTGTGTACTTGATAAACATAGGACCCTCAAGTGCCTTGGATGGAGGCATACCTGAGGAGGCTTGGTATGGTAAGAAAGTTGATTATTCATTTCTTAGAGTCTTTGGATGTATGGTGTTTGTTCATATAGATAAGGATGATATGACCAAGCTAGAGGATAAATCATAAAAATGTACTTTCATTGGTTATAGTAGTGATGACTTTGGATATAAATGTTGGAGTATTAAGGACAAGAAAATCATTTGATCTAGGGATTTGGTCTTTAATGAGAAAGTCATGTATAAGTATTAGTTGCAGAAAAATAGGGAAGAATCCAAGAAATAAATGTAGTGGTAGAGGGTCTTCCGGATGGAAAAGTGACACATGAATAAATTCAGAACCTCCTCAATAGGAACCCCAAACTCCTATATTGAGGAGGTCTTCTAGGTAAGAAAAGAACTTAAACATTTATCTCCTTCTCTCTATTATTTATTACTCACCGATAATGGAGAGCCAGAGATCTTTGATGAAGCAATGTAGGTAGATGTTAAGAAGAAGTGGGAGCAAACCATGGATGAGGAGCATCAGGCTATCATGGAGAACTAGACATGGGATTTGGTGAAGCTACCCGAAGGAAAAAGAGCATTATAGAACAAGTGGGTGTTTAGATTCAAAGAGGAAGAAGGAGGAAAGAAAAGATACACAGCCC
This sequence comes from Taxus wallichiana var. yunnanensis, assembly GCA_018340775.1. Lineage (NCBI taxonomy): Eukaryota > Viridiplantae > Streptophyta > Pinopsida > Cupressales > Taxaceae > Taxus > Taxus wallichiana. The sequence continues at coordinate 542,737,346 of CM031237.1, read as the reverse complement.
AATTGGTGGTCAAGGGGTTTGCACAGAAAAAAGGTATAGATTTTGATGAGATTTTTTCTCATGTAGTAAAAATACCTTCTAGTAGAACTGTTCTTGGAATAGTTGCAAACGGAAGACTTGCACTTAGAGTAGCTTAATGTAAAAACTACGTTTCTCCATGGTGATTTGGAGGAGGAACTATATATGCAGATAACCAGAGGGCTATGAGGTCAAAGGTGAAGAGGATTTGGTGTGCAAAGCGAAGAAGAGCTTGTATGTCTTGAAACAAGATCCACGTCAATGGTATAAGAAATTTGATAGCTTTATGATGGAGCAAGGTTATATTAGATGTCATTGACCATTGCGTGTATACAAATAAATTTGAGGATGGAAGTTATATTATCTTGTGTATCGTATGTGGATGACATGTTGGTTCTGAGTAAAAACATTTTGGAAATAAAAGTACTTAAGAAGCAATTAAGTGAATCCTTTACTATGAAGGATTTGGGGGTAGCCAAACAAATCCTTGGTATGAGGATATCTCGGGATAGGAAGGAATGGAAGCTGAATTTATCTTAGGAAGATTACATTAAGAAGGTCTTGGAGAGGTTTAATATGTAGGATGCTAAACTGGTTGGGACTCCTTTGGCAGGCCATTGCAAGTTATCAAAGGAGAGCGTGTCCCAAGACAGATCGAGGAGAGAAACTAGATGTCCAAGGTACCTTACTCATCAACAGTTGGTAGTTTGATGTATGCCATGGTGTGCACTAGGCCTGATATTTCCCATGCAATGGGAGCGGTGAGTAGATTTATGAGTTATCTAGGTAGAGATAATTGGCGGGAGATAAAGTGGATCCTTGATGTATTTGAGAGGACCATGGGGACGATTTTGTGCTACGGTGGATCGAGACACCACTTTTTGTGGTTATGTAGATTCAAATATGGCTGGAGATGTAGATAGCAGGAGGAGGAGCATGATAGGTTATGTTTACACTGTAGGTGGGATAGCAGTGAGTTGGATTTCACAACTACAGAAGCTGGTGGCTTTATCAACCACGAGAGTTGAGTATGTTTCTGCCACAGAGGAAAGTAAAGAAATGATTTGGTTACAAAAATTTCTTGAGGAGTTGGGGCATAAGCAGGAGGAAGGAAAGTTACATAGTGATAGTCAAAGTGTTATACACCTAGCTAAGAACTTTGATTTCCACTCTAGGACAAAGCATATACAGTTAAGGTACCATTTCATCAGGACAACTTTGGAGGAAGAGAAGTTGAAGCTAAAGAAGATTCATACCAGTCAAAATCCTATGAGACATGATGACCAAGGTGGTCACAAGGTAAAAACTGAAGTTGTGTTCAGCTTTGGTTGGTCTTCATGGAAACTAGTGAAGGGTTGAGAAGCTTGCTCAGAGGAAAACTAGTCTCCAAGTAGGAGATTGTTAGGTTGTGGAGCCTATTTTCATGTGAGAAAGTGTTGAAGACTGTACACTAAGAGTATTGTACACTTTCCACAATTGTCTCGCTAGGATTTGAGGCCGAGGTGGGCTCTAAGCGGGGTCAGGGACAAGCATCCCTCGGTAGCAGTAGGGGGTTTGGGTGTGTAGCCCCTGAAAAAAAAAAATTGGCCTTAAAATGTGCCCGATATATCAAGAAATGTGCTCTTCTCATATGGGTAAAATTTTTGACCCATAGGTTTATGGGATGGTTTTTGCCCATGGTTTTGATACCCATGGTTTTGTAAAACTACTTGCAGCGATTTCTACTTATATAGTTTTATGCATATGGTAGCAGCATCATGTAACATTGCGAGATGTGTTTTGAATTCAGTGTGAATTCTGTTGAGTTTGTTGAGCATAGCTCCAAATAGATTTGGGTATTATATTGAGAGAGCGGTGACTTGTAATAAAATATGAGAAAGTTATTCTTGGTGGACGTAGCCCAAATTGGGTGAACCACATTAAATATTTCTCTTTGTGTTGTGTTATTTTATCGCACTTTTATTTGTGATCGTAATATTTTCTACATATTAGTTTCTATTGTTGTGATTCTATGAGGGATTATTTTGAATATTTTATCCCTTATTTCCTAACACCCCTGTGAGAAGATGAAGGGGTTGTGGGTGAGAGGATGAGAAGATGAGAGGATGTTAACTATAGGAGGCCCTAGTCATTGATGTATGACAAGGGTGCAGGATGTTTTTGATTTTGGATTCCCCAGTAAATGGATTTATGTTTTAGATTTTTTAAATGTTTAGATATTGGATATTCTGGATTTTGTAATTTGAATGTTTTTTTATCACATGATTTTGGATTGTTGGATGCCCCAGGCATGGGGAGGATGTTTGATGGTTGGATTTTGGATGTTTTTGTCCCCTGGTCAAGGGGTAAAGATTAGATAGGATCTTGGATTGATGATGTTGTTGATGTTGGATGTTATATTTGGATGATTCATATTTTTGGATGCTCCAAGTCAAGGGGTAAGGATTTGGATGTTGGATATTAGATGTGAAGATGTTTGGATGAGAGGATTTGATAGGATTGATTGAAAATGTTGGATAGATTGATTGGATGAATAAGATTTGATGATTGGATGTTAGATGATTGATGAAGGGTTGGTTGGATAAGGTGATGATGATTAGGCTAAGTGATGATGTAAAGGGGTGGTGTTATCGTAAAGTGCCCACAATTATCATCATTAGCAAGTTTATTAAGATGTGGCATAGAGCAAGATGCACCAATGGTATAAAGACCATGATGTTTTAATTGCTAGATGCCCCTATCCTCATATCATCGGACATATTAATGTAAAAATATGGTCCTCATATCATTGGACCGTGCACAAGAAAAAGAAACAAAAGTGGCCTCATATCATCAGCCAAAAGATGATGCAAATGTAGGAAAATGATAAACAAGTGAACAAGCACACACACACATAAATGCATGCAAAAGTTTTTAAATTGTATATGCATTGTTACCTTTTATGGATTTTTAAGATTTTTTTGATTTATTTATTTTTTTGGATTTTTTTTTTTTTGTTAGATTTTTAAGATAGTTAGATGTGGTGGGATGAATATGTGATAGGGATGGGGGTTGAAAGGAGGTGAATTTCTCCTATAAGTCCCAAGGGATATGTGGATAGGGATTAGGGCTAAAGGGATGGTTTTGGATAGGATAAGGGATGTGGGATAGAGGGATGATTTTGGATAGGATAAAGGAGATTTGATTGGATAAGGTAGGATATGAGATGATTGGTGAGTTGATGGATGATAGTGTAGTTTTTTGTGCCCCCAAGTGTAAGGAAGAATAAAAAGTAAGGGATGGTGCCCCTAGCGGATTATAAAGTTTCCCCAGTCATAATGATGACAGGTTAAAGGAAGCAAAAGGGGAGGATAGGATAAAGCAATATGATCATCGATTGCCCATGGATGATGGATGCAAAAGGATGGATGGTTAGCAATGGATGATGAACAAAAGATGAGCTTAAAAGCACATGTTGTAAAATAAAAGTAGGACTAAAACAAGAGTGTGACCAAGGTCTAAGCCATACTTGGCAACATACAAGCATGATGTCTCTTCGAGATCAAAGTGTGTGCAAAAGTGATAGTTAATTACCACTTGAAGTGAAGACTCAATGGGTAGGATGTAAAAACAAACTAGCCAATGTATAGGGAGTGATTAAGTCAAGTAGGTTGATGGAAGGTGAATGGAAGGTTAAGTCATGCATTGCTCTGCTATCAACTAGGCATTTATAGCCCTGATGGAGATACATCTTATTAATGTAACAACATTTCTCTATTTCTAGCTAGGCATCCATATCCCTAGTAGAGTTTTTAGAAACACCCCTAGAGAGAGTCTTGAGGTGGATTTTATTTGATTTTTTAATTTTGATATGATTTTTTGATCTTTTTATTTTTGATATTTGATATTTTTTATCCACTCTCTTAATACCTCTAGGGGTTAAGAATCACAAGTGGCTTGATGGGGGGATGGAGATGAGTGTGGTGATGACATTGGCTAGAGTTTCATAAGATGCACCCAAGGGTATTCACCACAAGTTAATTAAGATGTGTGATTAAGTGATTGGATCTCTAAGATACGATCATTCTTGGATGTTGATAGTAAGGATAGACCAAGGTCACACAAGTGTAATAGGTACTAATGACTTACATCATGTGTGATTAATTCAATTAAGTATTTGTGAAGATGGATTGGATTGGAATGAGGATGGAGGGATGAGGAAAGAACATCCATGTGCAAAGGACAACCTAAATGCTCAATCCAATTTTAGGTGTTTGGGATGTATAGGGGGATTAGAGGATTGGGGATTGGTAGATGGATTGATGGGGCTGATCATGAGAATTTTTAGGATTGGATTGTGATTGGGTATTACTAGTGTTGGGTTTATATCCCAAGCACGAATGTCTTAGATTTTTACGAAGAGAGATAGGTGCATGATTTCCTTGTTCATGGATGCCTAAGCCTTTTCCTCGATGTTTCATATTAGTGAACATATTTTTGGATATAGGGTATGAAGTGGATGGGTAGGATGATGTCATGTGGTCATCATGAGACTAGGGGTCGTAATTTTTCATGTGCTAAGAGTCCGGATTTAGCGAAGGATGGGGGATGAGATTTGTTTTGATTTTTGGTTAGTGAGGGATGTTTGGATATAGGATGAGATTTGGATGGATGACGTTGTTTGGATGTCGAGTGGGGTTTGGATGATGGAAAATGGTTAGGGATAGGATTGGGATGAAAAGGTGGTGGATAGAGAGGTACAAGGATAATAATTCCTTAGTTAATGAGATTTTGGACATAAGACCTAAATTTCATGCAATAATTTATCAAATGTCCATGTGTGAGATGGAAGTCACAATAATAGTGGTCTTGATACCAAGATGGTTTGGGAAGATTTTGATTGTGGGATTTTATTAAGGGATAGATGATCATGTTAAAGGTTTTAAGATGATGGAAGATGGTAGTCAAGGATTCACCTAAGGAGGTGAAGGTGGTTGGGGTTGGTAGGAGAGATGGTGTGGGTAATAAGGGTGGGTTAGGTAGGATATGTGTAGGAGTGGGTAGGATAGGAGAGGATTGATTGGATTTGGATGTAGGTTTAGGATGTGGATTAGATGGTTGGGATTTGGATGGAAGATTAGCCTTGGGGGCTTTAGGAGGTTGGTTTGGTTTTGGATTGGTAGTGGATTTTGGCTTGGGATTGGATTTGGTTGATTTGGGAGAGGTGGATGGTGTAGGGTTGGTTTGTGTAGGATTAGATGGTTTGATTTGGGATGGAGTGGATAAGGTAGGGGTGGATGAAGAGGATGTGTTAGATTTGGATGAAGAGGATATGTTAGATTGGTTGGATTTGGGGGAGGTAGATTGTGTGGATTTAAAGGATGGAGTAGATGTTGATGAGGGAGATGGGTTGAATTTAGGTGATGTTGGTTGAGTTGAGGTAGAGGGGGTGGTGTGGAAACCACATTGGATTTAGGATATTTAGGTGATTTAGGAGTCACATTGGATGGTTTGGGATTGGATTGGTTATTAGTAGATTTATTAGATGTGGATGGAGAGGATAAAGGTGGCATGGGGCCATGTTAGATGAAGTAGGATTAGGGGATGAAGAGGATGTGGGTGACTTAGGAGTCACACTTGATTGGATGGGGTTGGATATAAGTGATGGAGGCTTAGGAGCTAAAGTAGATGTTAGAGGAGGGGACTTGGGACTATCTAGGAGAAATTCCATGGGATGAGGTTGGGATGATGAGGATGATGAATATTTAGGACTAAGGTGTGATGTAGGGGATAAGGATTGTTGTTTGATTTGATCTTGATTGGATGTGGATGGGTATGTATAAGGTATGTTATGATATGTTTTGATGGGAGGGAGTTGGGGATTAGATTGGTTGATGGGGATTTAGGGGTGGATAATAGTGATGAAGGATTAGGCTTGGATAATAGGTTAGCAAATTGTAAAAGAAGGTCATTAGGTGGTGGTGGTGATTTGGGATATTTAGGTTTGGGTTTTGATTTTTATTTTTATTTTTATTTTTATTTGGAAGTGGATGTGGTGGATAAATCATAGTTGGTTAAGGTTTTGAAAATATCAAAAGGAGATCTTTATTGATGAAAGGGGATGATTGGAGTTGATCAAAATCGAGGTAATTAGTTGTGTGTGAGGAAGGAGGATGGTTAGGGATGTTGGATGATGTGGATTTAGGATTGGGTATGATTGGTTGGGTGGATGATGGATCATCTTGGTTGATGTCAATAAGGTCCTCACTATCATAAGTGGGTGTGAGGTAGGATGGTTGAGAAGATGTTTGATTAAGGTCTGATTGGAGGTCAAGAATTTTTTGGTAAATATTTTCAATCGTTGTGAGGATGGTGGGGTTAACTTTGGATGCGTTAGGAGATTATTGGATATATGATTTGAGTGTAATAATTTGGTTTTTTAAAGATTTGATAGTAATAGGGATGTTTTGATCAAAGTGGGAAGGTAAAGGTTGATGGGTGGTGGATTTGAGTTTGATGGGAGCCATAATGAGGATGGGGGTTTAGATAAAATTTAGGAATAGGATTGGGTATGGATAGATGTAGGTAAGATATGATTAAGATGGAGGGATTAGATGTGGATGGGATGGATTAAGAAAGGGGATAAGATTGGGGTAATTAAATGGATGGATTGGGTTTTATTATGTTTGGATGGGGGATAATTTTATTGTTTGATTAATGTTTAATTGGTTTATTAATGTGTGGTCAAAATGATATGTAAGAAAGCAACACACAACCTAGCTAGTCAAGTGGGTGTGCAACACAAGCTATAGCCCACTTTTAATACCACACACAATAGTGGCACTCACTGAGTTGGCCCACCTTTACATCGATGTGTGATCAGCTAGTGAGTAATCTTTGGTGGTTCCTTCCCCTACACTATAGCTTGATTGCAGCCAAAGGCTACCTATGCTAGGATAAACAAGGCTTGCTAAGGGAGTCCTCTATATATTGTTTGGTACATGAGGTCGAATCGTGTTGCGCAAGGATGTTTTCTCGAGACCTAGGTGTTAGGATGTGGAATCCCTTCACTTCACATCACACTTAAAACACGTATATTCTTAGCCAATATGAAATAGCTCTATAAGAATTTATATACCCCATGGAACATGGGGTGTGTCTACGTGTATGGCTATGAATCCCACAGTCATGAGATCCCTATGACTATGACAAGTGTGTGGTGATGAGATCCATGTCACGTTGCCCCTAAAAAGGAAAAATGGAAGAAAGTGGACCATTTTTTATCCTCAATATCATCGAAGTACGTGAGAGAGAGCATACATAAAATCCAACCTTTGGGTTTAACAAACATGAAAATGATGAAAGAAATGAAAAATGTGAGATAATATAAATATTTTTGATTTTCTTGATTTTTAAATGATAAAAAGATGATTAAAAAAGATGCAAAAGGGGTCTTCAAGAGGAGGCCCTACAAAAAATGATTAGTAGTTTGGAAAGTAACCCCAATTCTTGGACCAAACGAGCTACAAAACAAAAATTATTAGTTGTTTTATATTGATTTTTAATCATTGGTAAGCATAGGAAGTTGCACACAAAGTGTTAGTAGTTTGTAACAAGAAAAGATAACTTAATGTGTAGTTAAAAAGACAATATTTAGGAAAATGAAAACCATGAATAAATTATACAATAAAAATCTAAATTAACACTTTCATTACATAGATCTCTTCAATACCTTTCCAGGAAAAAAAGGATTCATTTCGAGTTCGGGGTCAAAAGTTATGGCTCTCAGAAGATAGGCAAAAAAATGCAAAACAAATGCACCAAAACAAGTCACATATGCATTGAAACAGTCACAAATGATACTTTATAAAAAAGGAAATTTTTAATTTTTAAATGTTGAACATAAACATTGAAGTGTTATAAACATGCTAATGTTGGATAAACGTGCCGAAACAGTCATGAACACATTAATACACAAGAAAAGCCCGAAAATTCAAAAAAAATGAGGTTAAATAAAAATTTATGAAACCAAATTTGGATAGCTTAGTGATTAGATGATAATAAACAATAAATTAAAAGATCTAGGGGTTAAGCCCACGGTGGGTGCCAAAAATGTAGATGAAAAATCAAGTTAGCATGCACAAATAAAATGAATATGAAACCAATTCAAATGCAACATGCAAACTCAACAAATCAACTACCTCAAATCAAGCAAAGATGAAAGGAAGAGGAACAATACATGCACTTACTATCTAGCATGCAATTCTCCTTCCTTGATGGTTGGATGTGCTTGAGGATGATTGATTACTTCATATTTTTGATGTGGGAAGACTTGGACAACACCTCCCCTTGATTATTGATGAAGATGATGAAGGATTGCTTGATTGTAGATGGATGATTGATAGAATGGATTGATTGATTAAAGAACAAAGGAAGGCGAATTTTGTTATGGATTTAGAAGATGTCTCTCATGGAGGATGAGTGCTTGATTTATAGTTTTTGAGTGGAAAATGGATGGTGAGGATCAATCCATGTTGGATTGAATCCAATGGTTGAAATTTGATGAGAAGATTGGATTTTTGTAGAGATTTCTAGATGTGGAGGGTTCTAGATTTTGTGTGGAGATTTTATTGAATTGTTAATATATTAGAAGAGTGTAGAATATTTGAATATTTAAAAATGAGAGGGAAAGATGGATAAGCTTCTAGATTTAGAGGTGAGGATGTGCACATGATTAGGATTAGATTAGGTTAAATGATGTGATTAGGATAATTAATGATGAGATTTGATGGAAAGGCTAGGTGTAGGGATGTGTAGGGTAGGTGGTAGGTGAGATGTAGGAATATTAAATTCCTATAAATGTTAATGAAGGATTTAAAATAGGATAATATGATATAATAATGGATTAATGAGATTAAGGATGAAATGAGATATAAGATGAAATAAAAGGATTAATGATAAAATGATAGATGGGAAATATGATAAAATGGATTAATTAATAATAATTAATCTAGTGATTAATTATTATATGGATGATGTTGAATAATAATAAAAAAATAGATTAAAATGGACCGGTAGTGGATGATGATGAGGCTAAAATGTGGGACATGATTAATGTTAATTAGTCATGTAGACATTTTAGGTGTCTACATTAATTAAAAAAATTTCCCACAAGGAGAAGAGGAGAGTGTTGTAGATAAAATTAGAGTACCTCAGGCTCCTAGTAAGGAGGTTACTTCCCAATCAAAGATGCCTATTGCAAACTTGCAGCAGATCAAGAAAGGACAGTCACGTACCACGGTTGTAGAAATTCATGGGTCTCCCTTTCAACATAGTGGATCAAATGAAGAGCAAAAATTTGAATCTCATGATGTGGGATGTTTTGGCCATTCCAGTAAAAAGGGATCTCCTATGTGAAGCTCTCAAGCATCTTCCTCTTACTAATCCAAAGTCAGCCAAAAGGCCCTTATCTCATCATCGATATTTTCCATAAAAAAGAGGAACAAGTAAGTAAAGTTGTAAAAAACCCACCATTTTATATGTCATTGATTGTGGGCAAACACTTAGTACATAATTTCATGATAGATTCAAGTGCTAGTACCTCTTTTGTGCCAAAGATTATTGTTGATGTCTTAGGTCTTGAATACAGTCCTATTGCCAAGAGTGTCGTGCAAGATGATGGCTCAATCGTTCACGCGTCCTAGGAGTCATAAAAGATATAAAATTAACCCTTCATGCCTACCCAAGCTTAATTATAAAGCATGATGTATCAGTTATTAAATTACCTCCCTTGTTTTCCATTTACTTGTCAAGAGACTTTACAACCAAGGTAGGTGGTTATTTGTCTTTAGATTGGACCCATATGCTTTTGAGAACTAGGTATGGTACAAGATTTACCATACAGGATGAGCCCATATTTTCTTATCATATTGAGTCATATGACCCCACCCTCTCCAAGAAAATTTCCTAATCCAAGAAAATCAAGAACAAGATTAAGTTTTAGAAGGAGCATCCTACTCCTCCCATGCTTGATCTATTGTTAGATGAATGGGATGAGAGAGATCATAAATTTTATCCTTATTCCTAAGAAGATAAATCATTTGAACTGGTCTTGGTACTTATTGCATCCAAGAGGAAGAAGTTGTGCTGCCCAACATGCTTAAACAAGAAAAATAAAATGCTTCTGGACTATGGAAGATGTTCTTATACGGTTCTAGGAGTAGAAATGGAGTTGGGGTAGGTTTTTGTTTATCTCTCTAATGGATGAGAATCTCTTCTTTTCTCACAGATTACTGATTCACATGTTCCAATAATGTTGTAGAGTATGAGGCATTGGTACATGGATTATTGGTTGTTGAAAAGAGGAAGATCAAAGAATTGCATATCTTTGGGGATATTGAGTTGATCATTCATCAAGTGAGAGAGAAATGTGCCACAAAGAATAAGTTGTTAAAATCTTAGAAACATGGAGTTTGGGACATTTTGGAGGGATTTGATGCTCTTAACTTGCAAGTGGTGCCAAGGAAGTTAAACAAAGAGGTTGATCAAATGGTAGCTCTTAGATGACACTTCTCACATGTTGAGGGTTTTATTGAGGGCAATGTGTAGCACATTAAGATGGTGGTCGGGCCATCCATTCCAAAAAATGAGACCAACTGCCAAGTATTTGACAGCGATGAACAAATTGTCCAATTCTTATCAAATGAAGCTGAATTTTCTTAAGGGATACAATCTGATTTGCAACACATTTATGGTGACCAAATTATTCATCGAAAACGAACAAATTGTCAAAGGGACTAGTCATATTGGAACATATTTTTAGCCTGGATGATGAATTCATAGGTAATGAGAAGAGCATAGTAGAAAAGCAAGAAGACTATCAACTAATCACTATTGAACAAAGGAAGGAGCTTCTAGTAGTAAATTTATGTGATGAAAATGAGAATCAAGCATTCATTTCTTTGTGAAAAATTTTGGTGATATTTTTATTGGGATTATGAATATCTAAGGGATTTAATCCAGAAATCATGCAACATTCCATAGATCTAGATCCCAATGTCAAACTAGTTAGGCAAAAACAAAGGCTAGTCAACCCCAAAATAGATCCCCTCATGAGGAAGGATTTATCCAAACTCATTAAGGCCAAAATAATTCTCCTAATTAAGTACTCTACTTGGGTGGCCAATTTGGTCTCGGTTAGAAAGAAAAATGGGGAAATTAGAATTTGTGTCGATTTCCGTTATTTAAAAAGGATTCCTTTAAAGACCACTACCTACTTCCTTCTATGGAGTAGATTTTGCAGATTGTTGCAAGGGCTAAAAGGTTTTCCATGTTGGATGGATATTCAAGTTTTAATCAAATAAATGTAAGGGAAGAAGATCAATTTAAAACTGAATTTACAACAAATTGGGGTACATTTGTGTATCATAAGATTTATTTTGGGTTTTCAAATGTAGGTGCCACATTTCAGAGAGAAATGGATATTACTTTCAAAGGTTACATCAATGAGTTCATCCTTATGTATTTAGATGACATCACCATATTTCAAAATAGAGAAAGGATCACATTAGCCACTTGGAGAAGGTATTTGAGAGGTGCATGGAATTTGGGGTGTCTCTTAACCCCAAAAATGTAATTTTGCAGTTCTTAGGGCAAGCTCTTGGGACACATTGTTTTAAAGGATGGAATTGCTATTGATCCAGATAAAATTTCAGCTATCCTCTCCCTCTCTTTGCTAACTCACAAAAATTCATTGCAATTTTTCTAGGAAAGATCAATTTTGTGAGAAGGTTTATTCCTAATTTTGTAGGATTGGTCAAGCCAATCACTTTGATGCTCAAGAAGAATGTAGCCTTCAGATGGATAGCTGAAGGGAAGGAAATATTTGATAAAACCAAGAAAGATATTTCCCATATTCATACACTAATTAATCTAAACTATGCTGAGGATTTTATTTTATATGCTTATGGAGTTGATGTTAGTGTTGTTGTTGTTTTAACACAACAAAATGATCAAGGTATGGAGTAGCATGTGGCCTTTTTAGCCAAATATTGAAATATTATGAGCTGAAATACAGTCATATTGAAAATTAGGTTTTTATATTATGAGGGCCCTTAAGAAGTTCAAGAGCATGTTGTCCACCAATCACATTAAGGTTATGGTCTCACATTCTAGTGTGAGAGATTTTATCATGGGGGTAGATATTAATGAAAAGAGAGCTGGATGGGTCACCAAGATAATGGAGTTTGATGTGACTATAAAGGCCACCAAATTGGTAAGAGGAAGAGGATTATGTGAGCATCTTGTTGTTGATGCTCGGGATGAACAAGAGGCTTCCTTCATGGTTGAAGAACTTCCAAATGATGCTGAAATCCAACAAGATGGAGGAGAGGAAGCTAGTAATCACAACTAGATGGGTAATATGGTCACCCTCCTATCTATAAGTACATACCCTCATGGTTTGAGTAAAACAAAAAGAAGGAAACTAAGGTTGCAATCCATTCCATATGCCTTGGTGGATGGAATTTTGTTCAAGAAGAATATTGATGGAGATTTGTTGAGGTGTGTTGGAGGACAAGAAGCAGAAAAAAAATTAGCAAAATTTCATGGTGCCTTATCTGGTGGACATTTCTCAGCCAAATCTACAACCATGAAAATTCTAAGGGGAGGTTACTTCTAAACCACATTATTTGTTTATTGCCACAAATTGGTTAATACATGTAAAGAATGTTCCTTTTTCATAGGAAATAATAGGTTGGTAGCTCTCCCACTTCAACATATTCAAGAAAACCAGTCTTTTACACAATGGAGCCTAATTTTTATCGGCATGATCAATCCTCCATCTAGTGCCAGTCACAATTGGGTTTTCAGATCCACACATTATTTTACCAGTGGACTAAGGTTGTACCATTGATCCACACATTTACTTACAAACTTCCTCCAAATACTATCCTCAAGGTAATGGTTTGGCGAATCTACCAATAAGAACCTGATAAGGATCATGAAAAGAACAATGGACATCAACCAAAGGAAGTGGCATACCAAGGTGAGAAGTGCTCTATAGGCTAACATGATTACCATGAAGAAGGAAATTGACACTTCTCCTTACAGGTTGGTTTATGGAAAAGAGGCAAGGTTACCTTTATCACTTGAATTATCTTCTTTTGAGTTAGTCGGGTAGCTAGAATTTGAAGGGATAATCAAAGAGAGATCAGAATGGAAGAATTGGTTGAGCTGGAAAACTAAGGAATCTTGTCATGAACATATTAAAGCGGCATAAAAATCAACCCAACAATGGTTTGACAAGAAGGCTAGATTTCAGAGTTTCAAAGTTGGTGATTTGGTGTTGAAATGGGATGTTGATAGAGCTAAACTAGGAGACACTCCAAGTTTGATGCAATTTGGAGTGGTCCATATGCAATCTAGTGCTTGCAAGGAAGCCAACTCCTTTGAGTTGACTGATCTTAATGGTGATGTGTTGCCAATCCTAATCAATGGGATTTATCTTAAACATTCTCATTGAGTTCTTATTTTACATCTTGTAAATATTATCTTGGGTTTCAATTTCCTCCAAGTGTTTACAACACACTATTTTGTTGTAGTATAGGTTTGATTTTGGATAAGTTCTTGTGCACACTCTGTATATTCCATTTGAAATATGTATGATTTTCATGTTTGTACATAGTTGTGCCTTTTTTTGATCTTGCACTTTCCAATTTTAGGTAAGATATTTTGGTGAGAACAATCAAATATCGGCTTATGCGATTTCGGATCAAAGGCAAGTCCAAGTAGTACTTCAAAAAAATTCGAGGTAAAATTTCAATGTCGATCGAGTTTTAGTTTGCATACTAACTCCATGTCAATAGATATTTCAAGGTGGCTGATATTTCAATCTAATAGGCAAATTACCCCATGAGTCACAAGATTGTTGTCCAATTTTACACCCCCTACAAATTGGACAACACATCAAATTTGGACTTGAGAAGCTCGAGGAAGAGTGACATTCAAATGGCCATCAAATTTACTATCGGGAGTCGGGTGGGATAGTAGCCAAATGGCAATTATTTGAATGGTGGGGTCGAAGGAGAAGTGGTTGTGAAAGCCTTTGGTAGCATCAAAGGATGCTACCAGTTGGTAGTATTTTATATGTTATTGACCGTATAAGAAAAGATGATACCATTAGGTAGCATTTTATGTGTTATCGATTAGTAGAAGGAAAAGATGTTACCATCCCGGTAGCATGGCAATGAGTAGTGGACCGGTGATTGCAGGAGGATCGCAAGAAGGAGGAGAAGGTAGCTGACATGATACCGTATAGTAGTATATATAGATGCTACGGTTGACAACATAAGGATTACTAAGACTAGTAGCATGGCGGTGGAAAAGAGGCTCGATCAGAGACAATGGCGACGCATTTGGTAGCATGTTTTGTGCTACCAACCAACAACAAATCATGTGTTACCAGTTTGTAGTGGTGAAAGAAGTTTATGGGTCATGTTAATATAGAGTACAAGTATGCAACAAGTCGGTTGCATGAAAATGCATTTGGATGACAGGAAGGAAAAACTTACAACCGGCCAACACTAGAGGAATTATGCAACTAGTTGACAGGGAAAAGAATACTATCATTTGGTGGAAAAAATGTATGCAATGGTTGAATACATGAACATCATGAATGGACCAAGCATTAATCAAAGCGGTACAAATTTTTTTAAATACCACTTTAATGAGGTATGGTGCTCATGACTTCCGTGCAAGTAAAGTACCAATTTATATGGTGTCACATACCTCTTTAATGAAGACTGTCGATTGGTGAAGCAATTCCATGTTTCCTTTCTCTATATATTATAAAATTCACCTCATTTTTAGGCATAAACATTATGAAAACATAAGGAAACTCTTAAAAAATTGTTCCAAAATTTTTGTGAGTTGCAGAGCCTCAAATTTGGGCTTTTTTTACAAGAATTCTTGTCTTGTCTCAATTGTAATGGATTGTGTAATCTTCTTAGCAATAAAATTTATGTTTTTGGTGATTACATCCCTAGTGTTTCACCATTTTCTTTACTTTATTGAGATGAAATAGATAAGGGTAAGGGCTGAGGAGGAATACCTATTATTGTTGATTAGTTGATGGTTGTTGTGTGTTCTAACTTCTCGATCCAATGCCGATTATGAGAGCTTCCTTTTGGTTGGGAGGAACTACCTAAAATAGAAAACAAGACCACAAAAGAATAGTTAAATGATATATGATAGTGGACTGCCTAGCGTATGCTAGATCTAGGAAGTGTGATACTCCCTAGATGGCTGTCAATCCACTATTTAAAACAAATTAATGTGAGAAATAAGAAAATTCCTACTATAGTTGATATGATTTAGGTATCTCATTTAATCACAATAAGCAAATCTAATATAACAGGCTACACTATAGTCAGATATAAAGGGTTGGTAGGTGTCGAGAATCTGGAGGCTGGTCGGGGTTAGGTTCTAGGTTGTTTAGGTTATTTGGTAAAAGGTTGTTTGGTTCTATTATTGGCACAAGGTATGAAACACAGAGACCGATGTCGGTTGGGTATAACCAATGATAGTTTAAGGGAGACCGACGATGGTTATGGGTAACCAACATCGATATAGTAGGGTGACAGTAGTTTAATGAAAACCTTATTGTAGAGTCTAGGTGAGGTTAGATGGGGCTAAAGAAGGGGATGGTGAGGTCTGTGGGAATGTTGAGAACACTCAAAGAGGTGGAAGGGCCAGGATAGGTGATCTGATAAAAGGGTGGGTGAGGTTTTGATTTTTTTAGAAAGAAGGCTATGGAGGAATGGGAATGTTAATGGAAGAATGATAATAGAAATGGTAACAACTCTATGAGTAGAATAAGAATGGAAATGATTAATGATAAAAACACTTACCAATGTTGCAGGTCCAATGGTTGGGTGGTGGTGATGATCGGTTGGTGGAATGGAGCTTGTTGCAATAGTGATGCTTCCCGAGAATGTTACCATGAGTGCAAATGCTTTTGGATTTGTCCTAGTGTTGGATATGGATTTCTGGGTGCATGAAAAGACTCTGGTTTTGTTTGCATATAGCTCTCTTCTCATCCTCTTCCTCTCAAAATGTGTCAACCCAAAAAAAACGTTGCTAAGGTGAATAAATGGTAACCGATGACAATTTCAGGCTGACCAGCATCGGTTTAGGGGTGACCAGCGTCAATTAAGGTAGGATTCCCTAGGTTTACTAAAAATGGCATATCCCCTTGATTTCTTGGGCTAGATTAGTTTTATTCCCGCATATCGAATGGAAGCTTCCCTTCTAATGAGCGGGAATTTGGTTAGAGAAATCTTAGGCATGTGCTTTTAGGGTTAGACCAAATCTTATCTCATTAAGGAAAGTAAGATCAAGTCTTAGTTAATTATGGAAACATGCCAAAAATAGGTCTAGGGTGAGGTGGCTAGGTGAGGTGTCTAGGTGAGGTGGTGGGGTAGAAATTAAGATAATTAGATAATAAATATTGTGAGGATATATATTAATTTAATTAAATTAATAGTGATGTGGGGTGGAAGGGGCCATGGTTAGGTGAGTATGTTTGAGTTGGTTATTTGACGAGGGACCAAGGGGAGTGTGACCCAATTTTGGTGTCAATATTTTGCCCTTTTTATGTTGTGTATCTTGTATTGGTAGTTTGACCGACAAAAATAAGATGTGGTTGCCCCATGTGTGGGTGAAGGTGATCCCCCTCAAACTAGGAACTAATGAGGTAGAAGACAGAATCGATGAGTGGTTTGATAAAAGGTGGATGTGATGAAGAGGAAGGTGGACAATGGGGGTAATGGGGTAAAGGTCCAATTGGGTAATCAAGGTAATGGGCCAGGGTCAAAGGTAGCGACATTCAAACACACGCACACATATAAACTATGGCATGGTACCAAGTTAAAGAGCATGCAAACTCTACATCATCTAAGGTCGATAGGTTTATCCAAATAAGGTTGAAGTGATTCCGGTATCCAAGGTATAGGATATGGTGTAGAAGCACATCACAGGTCAGGTGTAGGAACATGTAGGTATGTTCCGGTACACCAAAGGTTGGGTCAGGATAAACGGCACAAAAATAGGCAAGGTAAGGTCATTAGGTCAAACAACATGGGTAATCAGTGTCATAAGGTATAACAAGAGCACATGGGTTCATAGGTCATTAACAATGTTCTGAGGTCTAGGTAGTGAGGTCACGGCATGGGTAGGGCCGAGGTACGGGTAAAATAACAAGTCCCTAAATGTAATTAAGGATAGGTATAGGTAATGTAGGCTTGGAGGTAGGTTGCGATAAGGGTGGGTAAGGTCAAACGGTGGTTGGGTTGGTTAAGTTGGGTCAAAAATGGGGAATAATGGGCCATAAGTGAATTGGTAGGTAACCGATGTCGGTTTAGGTGTAACCATCATCGGTTTACTGGGCATGACTCGAACAACATCGATCAGTCGGGTTGGGGGTTTTAAAAGGAAAAATCCATATTGGACGGATTCATTTAAACGTGTTGTCTTCATTGTGAGATGGGACTTAGTGACCAATACCTTCCATCTACCGATGAGTGAGATCACAGTCACCCTAGAGGATGTGTACAGGATCCTACGGTTACCGATAGTGGGGACATAGGTGTATTCTATCTCCTCAAAGGCATCTGAGGAGTTGATGTTGACCGTGTTTGGTGAGGGGCTGGTGGAGATGAGGTTCCATAGCACCAGTATGAGCTACGGAGATATGTACTAGGCCCATCCGGAGGAGATGAGGCTAGTGGTGTTGTTGATGGAGGTAGTTTGTTGCTTTACATTACCAGACGTGGAGGGTGGGAGATTCCCATGGGCATTGATGGGGGTTCTTCACAACATGATGGAGGATAGGACACGGTTTACATGGGCACCAAAGCATTCTTGGTGTAGCTATATAGAGAGTTATGGGCCTATGGGAGGCTACGGAGGTTCATTCTATGTCATGACGTTTCTACTACATTGTTGGGCATACAAGCACATCATGTGTGTGCATCTAGTTGGTATGCCCCATCTAGATGCATTTGAGGTGGGCTTGGTCCAAGTAGGCTATAGCGATGGGTACGTGTTGTTGGAGAGTGGCAGCTAATGGGCTACACATTATGTAGATTATTACTGAGACATTTTCTAGAGGGTTTTTCCGGCATGAACATTATTTAGAGGCCCTATGTGAGTTTTCCATAATATTGGTGAATGGCAAGAGGAGCCACAGAGCTACACTCTGCTCACGATGGATAGAGGGGTGACGTGTAGGAGAGCATGAGATGATACTTATTGACAAGGTTAGATGGTAGTTTAGGCTACTTCAAGATATACCCCCACCCTTCCCATAGTATAGGAGGGACGACGTGGAGAGGCCTCTACCTCTACCACAACCGACAATGCCGATGGGGTAGGAGGAGCAGATAGTAGACTGGTGGATTGATGATGTTGGGGTTATTGATAGGTATAGAGAGTGGTGGGATACACATTTATGAGCAAGTACCACCAAGGCCAGGGAAGCTAAATTTAGCCACCATCATAGTGCAGAGGGACGCCCTACAAGGGTAGGTGGTGACCCTGATTACATAGTTGGGGATAGTGTAGGGGCATATGATAGGTTCAAAGGCATAGGTTGATATTTTGTAGGCACAAGTTGCCACTCTACAGGCCTAGGTACTGCAGGACATATGTACCCGCATATGGTGGAGGTGAAGATGAGGTACAAGTGGTCACCGTACATATGTAGATTATAGGTTTGTGGGGCTATTGCCAATGCACATGTGCATGTTGTGGCCCTTGAGCCGGATATAGTAGGGCGGGACAGGGTCCCTCAATACTAGCACAGCAGCGGCGGACATGGTCCCAAGAGACAGGTACAGGGGTCAAGGCCAATGGCACCACCAGAGACAGTATGTATAGGTAGGTTGAGGGATGCCTTAGGTGAGGTGAGGTATTACCAGATCAGTGATGATGGTCGCATGGATAGATTTCTTATCCTATGGAGAGTATAGAGCATAATAGGCCTCGAGTGAGAGGACCAGGTCATATACCCATAGTGTGGAGAGCACAAGGGGCCATCGAGCCCGAGATAGGGTTAGGGCAAGGCCACTAGTTCATGGAGGCCAACCCCAGGTGAGGTACCAACAGAGATCCAAATGGACGGGACCGATGGTGAGACAAGTGAGATAGATATGCAAGATATCCAAGTAGGGTGATTTACGATAGCCCTATGTATCTTCTGTTTTGGATAGTTGTTTATTTTATATATATATCACTTACATGTCAAGAGAGTGAGGATGTAGATGAGATTTTTTGTTATTTTTTATCATATACCAGCCTGTGTGCCAAAGATAGTGAGGATGTATATGAGATTTTTTGAGAGACTGGTATTTATCTATATCCATGTACACATGTGTGTATACATAGAATTTTTGATTTATAGTTGATGGTACTTATAGCATGAATGGGGTTATTGATTTTCATTTGTATTTATGTGTGTATGTGATGGAAACTAAGTGGATTAGGCATGATGGAGTCAAGTCGGTTTAGGCATGATTGAGTCAGGTTGGTGTAGGCATGGTGGAGTTAGGTTGATTTAGGCATGGTTGAGTCAGGTTGATTTAGGCATGGTGGAGTCAGGTTGATTTAGGCATGATTGAGTTAGGTTGATTTAGGCATGGTGGAGTTAGGTTGGTTTAGGCATGATTGGAGTCAAAGTTGGTTTAGGCATGATTGAGTTAGATTGGCGTAGGCATGGTGGAGTTTGGTTGATATAGTCATGGTTGAGTTAGGTTGATTTAGGCATGCTTGAGTCAGGTTAGTTAGGCATGGTGGAGTCATGTTGGTTAGGCATAGTTGAGTCAAGTTGATTTAGGCATGGTTGAGTCAAGTTTTATGGTTGATTGAATTTCTAATTCATTAATGTGTGTAATTAGTGATGGTATGGATCATGTTAAGATGATTTATAGGAAAATGTATGATTATGGTAAAGAAATGGTAGATGTGATGAAATGAATGAGTAAATTATAATGGTAAATATGTTTAGCAATTGTTTCTTGTTTAGATTAATTCCCGATTATTAATATAGAAATGAAACTAACTAGGGTAGAATGTGAATAGGAAAAGGAAAGGGAAAGGGGGAATTGGTTAGGGTAGAGAGTGGTTGACCTAACCTCTAAGGGTCACATGCCCTCGAAGTGTTGCCTACATAGTCCAAATGAAAGGGACCTCGAGACCGATGCGATTCTCCCATAAGCTAGGGAAGATTATGATGATGTAGAAGAATGGGTTGGTAAGTGTTAGGCATTTTTGAATGTAGCTCATAAGCATGATTAATTTTAGGTCATAGGCATGGTTGAGTTTAGGTCACAAGCATGGTTGAGTTTAGGTCATAGGCATGGTTGAGTGGATTTTAAATATAAGTTTCGATGATCTAGTCATGTATAGGATAATCAATAAGTAATGAGGAATGTGAATGGTAAGAGGTGGGAAAAGAGTTGCTTAATTGATAATAACCCTAAGGAGTCAACCATACCTAAGAGGGGCTTATGAACGTAAGACCCTAAAGGCATTGCATAATGGACCATTCTAAGGGTGAAGAAAGTTGCATAATTACAAAATGTCACGTTTGTGGAAATTCCCTTGAGTAACAAGGAAATTAAGATAAAAAGGAAAGGAGGTGAGAATAGGTGGTTTATCGTAACTTAGTGTACAATAGCATTTATTTCAAGAAGAAAGCCGGGATTAAGAATAGGAAATCCCATGACGAAAATTTCATCTTTTTCTTCATTTTCTTGTTTTTTAATAGACTAATCGATGCGAAAAGTCTATATGGGATGATTATATTATCTCCTTGAGGTCTTCGTGAAGTTGATCAATGTGGGAATCTTCTGGATATTTTTATTGAATTTGTGAAATAACTATGATATAGTTATCTTTCAAGGGAGCAGTCTATTTATTGTGGTGGAATTAGAGTGAAGAGATGTCCTTTTGAGGGAGTCATCTTTTCCTAGAATTTTGACTCAAGGAGTTGCATCCCTTTTTTAAAACGTTTAAGTCATGGAAAGGCTATAGAGGAAGGGTAGTCTCTCTTGTTGGATGAAAAAACCATAGTACATAGGAGTTAACTATGAAAAGGGTGGTTTTGAGTGATGTATGACCATGGGATTCCATCCTGGAGAAGATGAAAAGTATCCATGAGAATTGTGTTATGAGTAGAGCCGTGGTATTCATATTGAAGACAAGGCTAAAATGGTGATGGGTAATCACATGATTTTTTTAGTCGTGGATCTTCAAAATGGGTAATATGGAAGGTGAGCAGTGCTAAGGGATGAGTAATCAAGCGACAAAAAGTGATAAAGGACTTGATATCAAAAATATAATGGTCAAAGATGCAAGGTATTAAGGGGCTCAGGTTTGGGTTTACCTTCAAGTGAAGACAAACGATAAGCACCCAATCCATAGGCATGGGTAACGATATAGCGCCCAAGCCAATTAGGAGAAAATTTTCCCCATTTACTTGTCTCCTCTTTGGTTACATGTTGATTTTCTTTTAGGACAAGGTCACCGACACGAAAGTTTTGTTAAATCAATACATTTGTCATAGGCATGTTTGATACGTTTTTGGTAGATTTGGATATGGTCAAGAGCATTGAGGCGGCATTCGTCCAATAACTCAAGTTTCACCAAATGATCTTGGTGAAATTCATCATCATTGAGCATGTCTTATAGTGAGATGCGGAGAGATGGAATCTAGAATTTGAGAGGTAAGATAGCCTCGGTACCATAGACCAAAGAAAAGGGTGTGGCAAAGCAATCAAAGTGTGAATACTAGTGCGATAAGCCCACAAGGAGAAAGGAATGTTTGTATGCCAATCTTTCCTAGTATCGTTAACTACCTTCATAAGAATTTTGTTCAAGGTTTATTGGTTGATTTGGCTTGACCATTGGTTTCCGGGTAATAAGGTGATGAGAAACTAAGTTGGATGTTAAAAGTGTCACATAGTTTGCGTAGGGTTTTGTTTTTGAATTGTTTTCGTTATCAATGATGAGGCGGTGAGGAACACCAAAATGAAAAATGATGTGATGGTTGATGAATTCACATATTTTCTCGGCTTTTATAGAAATGAGGGGAATGGCCTCTACCCATTTAGTGTAATATTCAGTAGTGGTTATGATCCATTGGTGGCATTGTGAAGAATGGGGTTGATCTCACCGACAAGATCCAAACCCCATTGAGAGAAAGGCCAAAGGTATCGTGTGACCTATAAGGAATGACTAGGTGTGTGGTGGAGATTAGCATGTTTTGGAATTTCACACAACATTTTACATAATCACAATAGTCACGGTTTAGGTTTGGAAAATAATAGCCTAGGCGAAGGATGTGTTTTACGACAGCTAAACCACTAAAGTGACCTCCACAAATTCCATTGTGGACTTTCTTAATAGTGTAGGGAACTTAAGAACTTGTAAGGCATCGTAAGAGAATTTTTTCGAAGCCACATTTGTAAAGAAGACCACCCATGATGACATAATGAGAGACACTTTTAAGAAAGGCACATTGTCCATTACGAGTGAGATCAGTGGGTAAAATGGAAAGGGAAAGATAGTCTACATATTGCTTATACCAAAGGTCACATGGGTCAGGGGCAATGGTTCCGATGGAGTAGACCTCATGAGGTAAATAAGAGGGTGATTGTAGCCTTTATATTGTGACAAATATTTTAGAGTCAGCAGGTGAAGCAGTATCTGAGAAGCCAAGCAGGCCATGGTATCCAAAAATTTATTAGTAGAACGTGGGGTGGTTTGAAGTGTGTAATGGTCAAAGGTGGTCAAAAGCATATCTATGTGATGCTTATACTTTTGAAGTATCGATTACGACACTAGTATATACCATTGACTTGGTTTATGACTAATTGAGAATCGCAAAAGATATTGATTGTCATAACATCTAAGGCATAGGCAGCCTGGAGACCCAATACGAGTGCCTCGTATTCAAAAATATTGTTTATATAATCAAAATCAAGTTTGAAAGACAAAGGCATAGGTTCACCATCAAGAGGAATGAGGATAACACCAGCTCCACCCCACACTGACACTTGGAACCATCGAAGAAGAGTGTCATTTGGTAAGCGGGTTCATCCAGGGAAAGGGTATCTATAGACTCATCTAGGAAATGCAAGTTAGATGGATGATTCCTAGAAATAGGTGCATCGGCCAGTTGGTCAATGATAGCCTGGCCCTTGATGGAATTTTGATGAATTAATTTTAGGTTGAGGTGGCAACAAGCATAATCCAATGTGCAAAGACGCGTTGATGTTGATAGGGTTTGTCATACATATTATGTAATGGGTCGAGTATTAGTGATAGAAAATTTTTGAGTAGGTAATGGCGGAATTTGGTGGCAAAAAACTAAGGCTAAGCATATTTTTGGCATGGGTATATCTAGTTTCGTAGTCTAAGAGGGTATGGCTTATGTAACAAACCACTCGCTCTTGGTGTTGGTCATCGCGATGAGCAAGCATAGTACCTAGATAATTATTAGTGGCATAAATATATAGGTAAAAGGGTTGATCATCCTTAGGAGGAATGAGCATTGGTGGTTGAAGGAGGTATTGTTTCAAGGATTTGAAGGCTTTATGACATTCGTCATCCCATTTGAAGGACACATATTTCTTGAGCAGATGATGGAATGGTTGACGCGATCGAAAGCTATGAGATAAAAATGACGAATGGATTGCAATTTTCCTTGTAGGCTTCAAAGTTGATGGAGATTAGTGGGTAGAATTATTTCGAATAGCCTTTACTTTATCAGGATCAACTTTTATGCCACGCGAAAAGAAATGATGAAACCTAGGAAATTCTTTGCATGGAGTACCATAAAGACGCACTTTGGTTGAAGATGCACACAATACTTGATGAGATGGTCGAGATGACTGAAAGGATGGAAAAGTGTTCGATTCGATGTTTAGATTTGGCTAGAAGATCATCTACGTAATCTTCCAAAGTATGTGATGCATAATTCATGGAAGATGTAAGTCATGTGGCTCATTGATATGTAGCACCATCATTTTTAGGCCAAAAGGCATGACTCGATAACAAAAAGTCCCCCGAGGGGTGATGAAAGCAACCTTGTGTTGATCTTTTGGAGCTAGTAATATTTGATTATAGCACGATAAATTTTCCATGAGTGATAACATTTCATGGCTAGTGGTGAGATCAACTAGTTGGTCAATGCCCGAGAGGGGGAAATTATCTTTGGGACAAGCAAGGTTGAGGTCATGGAAGTCTCATGGCAAATGCAGAGTCCCCTTGTCACCTTTGTGATGGGAACAATATTAGAGATCCATTAGGGATAATAAATGGGTTGAATGAAGGAAAGCGAGAGAAGGCACCTTTGAAGCTCTTCTTTGACCAAGAGAGATACGAGGATGCATTTTCCTTAGCTTTTGTTTGATGGGTTTGGCATCAGGAATGGTTATGATATTGTGGACCACAATTTTTGGGTCAATACCAAGCATATTGGCATAGGACCAAGCAAACACATTGCTATGGTCCCAAAGGAAAGAGGTGAAGGATTCATATTCAGTAGTGTCTAAGGATTGGCCGATATTTAGAATGTGCGGGTTGTCCTGAGTGTTAATGTTGATTTTGATGGTCGATTCATTCAACATGGTTTGCATCTCAGAGGGTAGTGACCAAAGAATATAAGAGTCTTCCAGTAAGGTAGGTGAGGATGGACTCATCATCCTGACATTGAACAACATTAATAGAAGGCATATTGTCATTGATCATGTCAGGATACAGGAATGGGAGAGAAGAGGGATATTTTCCATCATGTTGATAGGCCAACAGTAACAGGGAAATGGTGTTTATGAAAACAAAAGTTAGGAGGAATAGATTCAAGATCTATGGACTCGTGGGTGAAGATGGTAATGTGGGTGAATGAGATGGGGAATATTTCCCATCCTGGATGAGGTCAACGTGAACCTTCTTGGAAGGTGGTGCATCAAAACCAATGCCACTATGGTCATTGTGTTTATGAGAGGTATAGGAAATGATAGTATGGTGGCCCTATTCATAAAATTTGAAGCCAAATCCTTTCCATGCGCACCGGTGGAGGAAAGTGTGAGCAAAGCGGCGGTTAGTGAGGGAGTGTAGGTCGGATGAAAATGGTTGGGTTTGGGATGGAGGTTTGGGTTTATAGGTGGACATATCAAGTCCCCCATACGTTAGATTAGTGTGAAGGTGGGGAGGGCCATAAGGAAAAATGTCGCCAATGTGGATGTCATAACTGGGGTGTTGGTGTAGGTTCCCATACTCTTGTAGGGTGAGGAAGGTGTCGATATTGTATAGGCGGTATTCCCCAGTGAGGCATTGAAAACACATTCTAATGGATCAGTAGTCAGTATGTGGGTAGTAGGGATGGACGGCTCACTAGATGATGAGGAAATAGTTGAGTCAACGGTAGAGGCTATAATTGAAGTTGGGATAGTGAGGTTAGATGTAGAAGAGGTAGTGGTAGTTTTTGTGGACGGGATTGTAGCCAAAGGTGAAGTAGGGATAGTGGTAGATGTCTTGACTGGTACAAGCACATCATTGGGCTGGTATAACATGTTACAAGTCTTGAAAGGTGATGGGTCGGCAGGGATAGTGTAATTATGTCCCTCATGTTCAAATTTGAGGTAGCAAATTAAAATCAAAGTGACACAACCCATGGTGTGGATCTAAGGTCAGCCAAACAACATATTATCTGGAACTCCCTCTTTACGATATAGAAAAGTTCTGGGATAGTGTGGGGACCTAAGCAGATGTGGAGAATGATGGTGCCTATGGTATAGGTCATGGCGTCATTGAAGGAGCGCAACATAACCGGGTTACCATGCATGTAATTGGTAGGTATTCACATTTGGTCGTATGCATGGGAGGAGATGATGTTTATACTATCACCACCATTGATCATAACGTGTCGTATGTGTATATTATCGATAAAGACGGAGATGAAAAGAGTCGGTTTGGTGTCAGCTGGACTGGAAGGGAGCGATCTCTTCATCTGAAAAGTTGAGGGCAGCTACTTGGAAAGTAGGTGGAGGCGTAGAGGAAGGTGATGACCTAGTGAGAGAGGATACGTGGTGGGGGTAATGATGGAGGTTACTGGCATGGGTTCATTTGGTAAAAATTCAATAGATTGAAGGACCTCCATGAGGGCTTGATGATGTGACTCAGAGGTTTGTTCGAGGTCATAGGAGGAAATTTTGAGGGGGATTGGTGTAATTGTTTTAGCATTGTGTGATGTGTGACCCCATCAAAAATAGGATATGCAGGACCTCGAATGGTGACTTTGGGCATGGGTGTGGATGGTATGTTGGGTATAGGGTTGGTTGATGGGCTAGTTTCCTTTTCCTTTCCCTTTTCTTTCTGAGCACGGTGGTAACGTGAACCATGTTAATTTGAGGGGAAGTGGATGAAGAGGGTGTGTCATGGAAGGTATAGTGGCATGAGGGACAAAACCCTAATGGGGGATATGATCCTTGTGAAATGAGTAAGGCGCATTGGCATTTGGGTGGTGGTTTGGCCAACTCTCTTATATGAACCATGTTAATCTCGAATCTCAGGGGTGGATCAAAGGGTTGTGGGGGTGGAGATTTTGGTCACTGAGTAGGTAATGGAAGGAGATCTAGGGAAATTGGTGGAGGTGAAATGGGGTCCTCATCAAGAAGATTTTGTCATCAAAATTTTCTTTGGGAGGACATAATTGGACAAGGGAAGTTTTTAAAGCCTTATAGTTCTCTACATCATGTCCTGGCACACGATGGTAGGTGAAAATTTTGGTTTCGTTAAACCCTTTTGGTTTGGGTTTGAGTGGGTCATAAGTTCTAAGAGGTGGTAATGTGATGATAGAAGTTTCAAGGAGATTGGTTAAGATTTTGGCATAGGACCCTGCTAGTGGATCACAATGGGAGGTGAATGTGGGTTTGGGTACAGTATGGCTGATTGTGCGGGAAGAGGATTTACGGGAGGGAGAATGGTTTGATTTACTAGTTTGGTGTGTGGAGTGGTCTTAGGTCTTGGTTGCATCTCCTCACGTAAAGGCATAGTAGAAGAGCTAGTGGTGGAATGTTTCATTGGTTTAACTACCTTATTGAAGGCTAGTGGATTCTTAGCTTTAGGTTGCACCTTTTTGGGAAAAGGTGACATGGGTGTATGAGATGTGGAGGGAAAATCAGATGGTGGAAGAGGATAGGTGATCCACGGGGGGTAACCAAGGTGTTCAGAGGTGGTCAGTAGAGGTTAGGTAGAAGGTGTGAGTGAAAGAGAAGAAATTTTCATGGGTAGTGAAGAATTTATGGACGGTAGTGGAGGTATGGGTGGTAAGAAGGCTACGGGTGAGGGTAGAAGTTGTGTGGATTACTTGGGTATATTAGAGGTCCTGTGATGTGGAGATGGGTTATTGCTCTTGGTTTTCGGTGGAAGATGATTGCTTGGCAGAGTCGAGGTGTGAGGCCCTAGGATGGACGGAAGAGGTGAAGGTGATAACGGTGTGGTAGGTGAGGTTGGTGTATGAGGCCTAGGAGGTTGGGTCTTCTTTTTGGGGGCCGAGGTAAGTTTAGTGTTAGTTTTGGAAGATGTGGATAAATATACTTTTATGGGTGGGTGAGTAAGGCTAGCTATCGGTATAACCCTTAAGGTAGTAATAGGTTTAGATAAGGGAGATGATATAGGTGTGGGTAGGTGTTTGGGTGTAGATGTATGTTGGGTTATGGGTAGAGGTGTGAGTTAGGCCATGGGTGGTGACATGGAAGGTGTTGCAATAGTCGTGGTTGTGTTTGTTTTGGTTACTCAAAACACTTTTGGGTAGATAGTGGAGGTGTCGATTAGTGACAACTACATTTGTGTTGAAACAGGAAGTAGAAAGTGTCCCCAAAGTAAGGCTCTATCAACATAATCCAAGCGATCGGCCAAGAATTAAAATGGTACTGTTATAAGTGGGTTCAACATGGATCAAGTAGTAATTCCCATAAAATGTGTTTGAGTCAACATGGATCAAGTAGTAATTCCCGTAAAATGTGTTTGAGATGCACGGAAATAGCTAGCCTTGGACTCTGTGGGTAAGAGAGTCGAAAGTATATCGTCGGGATCTTAAAGGTTTGATGGTGAATGGTCATCTAAATGCAATGGTATTTCTACAAGATCCTCTATGGGTAGAGGAGAGGATGGGTTAGATGAGGTTGAATCTCCTTGTGATGGTGTAGGTTGTGGACATGTATCTCCTATGAGTAGGAGAGGTTCCATTGATGAATTCTCGATAATTTGAGGGGTCAAAGGTGGCATGCTAATTATAGGCTCTTCCACGGGTGAAGGATAAAATGAAGGGGGTTCCTCTGTGGGTGGAGGAGTACATGAAATAGGTTCTGGTGTAGGTAGGGGAGCTCAGGCTAATATTTCATCTATGGAAGGAACATGAGGTAATTGGGAAGCAACTGGTATGTCATCAAAAATAGCATGGACATTGATATCATTGTTTGAAGTGTCACCTGACTTGGTTGGAAGATGGGGCATGATTAGGGAATGGCTTCTTGAAGATATGTAGGTTTTGGTTTGAGTGCATTCGGGCTACCCAAGACTAGATCTTCGTTGTCTAACATTTCTTGGACGATATTCTTGAAGGTGATGCAGTTATTGTTGTTATGACCTTTGACACGATGATAGTTACAAAATTCATGTTCCTTATACCATGTGGGCATGTGGCACTTAGGGTCAAAACCATTATATGGTTTTATAGGTGGAAGGGTAATGGCAATGACCTTAACAAGATTTTCAAGATAGAAGAATAAGATTCTCCTATCAAAGTGTACTTTCATTGCTCTCGTCTAAACTCGAAAGCTTGAATGGGAGAGAGATTAGAAGGAGGTTTGGCTACGTTTGATTGATGAGGAGGGCCAACCTTTAGAACTACAGCATTGGTAGATCCTTTGGGTTTTGAATATTTGTTTTGGGTTTCAAAGATGAAGAAGCATCATTTGATTTGAACGTGATGTTCTTGTTATGAAGTTGAATTTCTTCTCTTTGATAGCACGAATTTCAATTTATGTGCCATGGTGAATGCCTCATCAAAAGTGTGAAAGGTATGCACCTGCAGGGTTGGTGAGATGTGTCTTACGCAAGTCTGAGTAAACAACTCTATGAGTTAAATTTGAGATAATTGAAATGTCGAGATAGTTAATTAGGTTGTGCCAGTGAGCGAAAAAAATTAGTGATAGACTCATCATCGCATCTTGTCATGTGGAATAAAGATCGGTCATGGTAAACTTCTTAACAATGTTGATGGAGAAGTGATCTAAGAAGGCTTGGGTGACTTGATTAAATGAGTAGATGGAGTGTCCTTATAGCCCACTATACCATTTTAATGCAAGTCTGTCAGGGACATTGGGAAGGTTTGTAGGAGAGTAAAGTGTCATCATGGCGATCACGTAACACCCATGTTTGAAAGACCGCAAATGTTGCTACGGGTCTTCTTTACTATTGAAACAGTTGAATTTTGGCATTTCCTAATGTATGAGTATGCGTGAATAGGGATGAATAGATGAATGGGATCATTACAAATTTCATCGTAGGTGAGAGAATTGTGCGAGCCTGAAACTAATGCTTCCAAGGTTTTCATCCTTTCCATCATCAATTTGATGAGGTCGTTGGTAGTTTGTGATGGAATGGAACCTCCTGGCATAAGGGGGATGGTATTGAACCTATGATGTCGGCAAGAATTATATTGTATGGTGATTCGAATAGGGAGGTTGAGAATGAGGGATTGATATGGAGGGCATGTATCTAGAATGGGTGATAGACAAGATAGGGGATTGTTGATAGTATGTGTATGTAGGTGGGACAATCGTAGTGACTCTAGTAGCGATTGGGGGCAGTGTTTGTGGGATGGAGAGGAAAATATTATAGAATGGAGTAGGGTTCACCGACACCATGGGTGGTTGTGTTGTAATGGGTATTTGTGAGACAATGGGTGCGGACAAGGTTATGGTATGGTTGGTCAATGAGGGGACAATAGATACTACATGTGCAACCTGAGATGCAGATGCAATGGTCATAGTGGGTATGGTCCTAGCTGTGAAACCACTAGAGGTGAAGTAGGTGAAGGTAACACCACATTATTAGGGGTTGATGTAGAAGTGGGAATAAGGGTAGGAGAGATCGATACTAGGCATGCCATATATCAACTGACCCGAGGAGTCCAGGTGGAAGAGTGGGAAAGGTAGAACTATAAGGTCACGGGATTCGATTAAGGAGTCATGCAAATTCCTCATTTCAGCAATGGTGGTAGGTAGGGTTGGATCCATGGTGGTAGGTAGGGTTGGATATATTTACTTATATCTTCCATTGTGGCTACATCTACTATATATGCTACCTTAATGATGCATATATCTTTGAGGGAAACCAATACCACTCCTCATAGTGTTATTATGTCTAATCCCATGTCTACCACTATACCTGCATAATTTTAATATATCCATGAGGATTATCATTATTCTTCTAATAGTGAAGCTCTTGAAACCCTTGTTCATCATTTACAAGCTCAAATCTTACAATTATAATATAGTGTGTTTATTTCTTCTAATGATATGGATTCTAATCAATTTCTTCACAACTCACTTGCACTTGAAGTGGCTTCCTCTCATTTTTGGTGCTCCTAACCTTCTTATTTATGATGGAAAGGGAATAGATATAACAACATTGTGAATATAAATATTAGGTGACCCAAATGAAATAGGCACCGTATATGTAGTAATAGTATACGTATGCACAATAGATTATGTAGGAGGATGGCCCAAAAAGGACCTTTCATCATATGGTTGATCATAAACAAGTTTAGTAACAAGAAGATCATGATAATGGGATCAATATGATGAGGATTTTCATGAAGTTGAGCATGAAATTTACATACTAGCGCAACTTGGTCTTGGTCCACATTATGATCATACTCAAAATAATTTTCACTATTTCTTTCTAATTCATCCAAAGACACCTCATTATTATTATTATCTGATATAGAAGGGATGTCAAAAGTATGAGGTGGGGAAGAGGCCATGATGACTTGATGCTTGCAAGTAAGAGGAGAAATTTCAATATGCTTGATGGGTTGATAGTTAGAGTCATTGTCACATTGAAATGGCATACAGAGAAAGCATATGAAAACTGAAAAAGTGAAACCCTAGTGGCCCTATGATTTCAGAAAAATAATAGATTCTATTTCAAAAGTTGGGTTCACCAAATTTTTACACCTAAAAAATATAATTTGATGTAAATGCAATATGCAAAAAGATATATAAGATGTAAGGGTTTGTAACAAAAGGTTATTCTAATTTAAGCTTACAATTAACCATGCATACTCAAAATAATGTATTAATACTTACAACAAAGGTAAGTGATATAATGATAACTCAAATACACAAGAGGGGATGAATACTTAGTTGTATAGAGTGGAATAGATGATATATGGATGTGAAGAATAAGATAAGTTGATATGAGTGAAGATGCTTTATTTTTTAGATTGGAACTAAAAAATGCTCTCTACCGTAGGACCGTAAAACTATATTATGGTCTTTCCTTGATTATGTATGGTCCGACTAGAACTATACCGTCTTGGACCCTTCCATGGTCAACTTCTATAAAAAAATTTGGTTTCACATATCAAAATGTGCTTTGTTGTATATTACACTTATTGGCACAACCTGTAATGACCTACAACAAAGTTAAAACCTAGATACCTACATACCCTTCATCAAAACATTAGATGATTAAAGGAGAGATCAATGTGTGGTTATGCTATACTACTCTTAGTATTAAACCCTTATCAAACCAATCCAAGTGTTGTAATACATACCATCAAGTGATATCAAGCCTCATGTAGTTCTCTTAAGTGTATGTGTAAGTGTGAATGTGGTCTAAGCCAACCCTTATGAGTTCCCTTGTGTTTTTTAACATAAAGATAGTGGGATATCTATAAATTTAATAAAGTGCCCAATTTAGTAGTAGTGTGATGTAGTGTTCTTTAGCCACTAGACTAAATATTTGTCCCTTCAGGACTTTTGATAGTGCTTGAAGTAACTTTTCTCTTGCCAAAACGTGACTCTAAGACTTTTACATACTTGGAAATGGAGTAAGCTACACTTTTTAACATGGTTAGGTACTTAAGACCTATGGTAGTGATTTCCTAAGTCATGTGAAACTATTTTAGGAGGATTTATGAGATATTTGAGTGTTTTTGCATTGATATTTGCAATAGGAACTCATGAAAGTACTAAGTGATTAGTAAAGTGATATTGAATTGTTTATATAGCCTTTGTAAGTGAAATATTATGATAAGGATGACCTTAGGATGATATAATGACACACATAAGATACTCAAACTAAAAGTAAAGTCAAAAATACAAAGGAGTAGGACCATACAAGTTTTCCAAGGGCTGTACTCTTTTCTTGACCAAACCTGTATGATTTTACCCAAGCAATTTATGATGCAAAACCAAATGTTCTAGAATAATGCCTAGGGTAATTTACTAGTTTTGTTAATAAATAATTCCTAGATGGAAGAAAAGTAGAGTGTGGAAATGAAAAATTTTCCAAAGATCTAGGAGATGTTTTGATTTGACTTAGAATGTGAGCATACATCTTAACAAGGAAGCATAACTAAACTTGTCATTACTAAAGTATAGGTTACCAAATTTGAGTGTCTCCAATATTGACTCTGCTTACTTATTCTTGACTTGGATTCAAGGGATATTGATTTGGGAATTTTGACTCTTGAACCTATTTTTAGTTCTTCATACTTATATGTGGGATGCTCCTAATGTTTGTTGCTAATTTTGGGAAATTTAGGAGAGCTTTTGTATGCCTTTTTAGTGATTTGTGCAAGATGAGTGCCAAATTTCCATAAGTGTAAATGAGTATATAATACTTGATTTTATAGGATTTTAAGGATATAATTTCACATTATGTCTAACCCATGGTGGAAACTAAAGGTAAACCTCTCGTATTAAAAGAGAGGAAAAGCTCATGGTTCACTCAATTTTAATAACACACTTTTATTAAACAAGACATCACAATATATATGAATAATCATCTAACAACACTCCCTAGTAACATATTAGTTATTCTAATAACTAACCAGTAGTAAAAGGCCCTTATTAATTTACAATGGCTCTCTCTGCATGCCCTAAACTAGGATCCCCTTTGTGATTCCCTCCTCGTCTTCTATTGTTAATGGAAATGGCGTCCAATTTTCTATAGATGATGACCAAGACTCTCTAACGTACTCTCCTTAGGTCCCTGGTGGTGTGGGTTTTTATATAGGTTGTCTCATGCTTGATATTGGTGGGGGTTTAGCTGCAGATGTTATGCCTTACGGATTCACAAAACATTCATTTTTGTATGTTGCAACCTCTTCTACGTCTTTTAAGCCTCTCTTCGCTACCAAATCTTCTCCCTCGGTTTGCTTTGGGGAATTGGTGTTAGAGTCTAAGGATTTTTTCTCCAACCAATAGTTGATCCGCCACTTCAATGGTCTCGGCCGAGTTGTACCGCTCACTGCACTTATGGATTTCTTCAAACTGGCATCCTCTCTTGTCTAGTAGGGTTGACATTTACCCCTGTGCGGGGTTTTTTATGGTGGTTTTTAATTCTATTGAAGATGGAGATTTTATCCTCTCCAAGCTTTGGGAGCTTTAGAATCACCATTTACTAATGAAACTATGGTTTCTGACCTTCAATCCTCTCACTTTTGCTTTCAATGTCAAGCCAGTTTGGGTTTGTTTACCTCATCTCCGCTATAGTTTTGGGAGGAGGAATGTTTAACAACTATTGGAAACATTTTGGGTAATTTTTTATCCATTAACTCCAAAATAGAACTTTACACACATAGTACCTATGCTCAAATCTTGGTAGATCTAGATACCTCTCTTGATCTACCTGCTTCCATTTATCTCAAAGTTTTGGATAGGACTTGGTCACAACCTCTTAACTATGAAGGTTTTCCTTTCAGATGTAGGAAGTGTTTTGTACTAGGAATCTTTCTTCACTTGCCTAATGAAGTTGAATCATAAGTAAAAAAATATCAGCGGAAGGATTTCCAACCCATCCTATTGGTTATGGGGGATGAATCAAATTCTCCTTGAGATGAGTCGGTGGGGATTATGACAACAATGATAAAAAGATTCATCAATCGTTTGAGACTCATGTTTCCCCACCTTTTTTTGGGTCAAATTTTTGGAATAGAGATCTCGGCACTCACTTGGGGAGGTTTCGATTGTTCTAAAATAAAATTCTTCATAGAGGAATCAAATGTTGGAAAAAAGGATTCCGAAAATGGAATCTTGAAGGTAGATCCATTTCTACAAGATGAAAACTTGGATCCTAATTGGTGTGATGGATGGATAGTTGTTAATTGAAAAAAGAAAGGTTTTCCTCTTCATAAAATGATATTACGATCTCATAATCAGGATCCTCTGGAGTAATTTGTTTGTTATGCATTTATGGGTGCTTTAACTCCTCTCTTCTCTTTCTTCTCTTGTGATTCACTTGTTTTCCTCCATGGCCTTCTTAATTTTTTTCTTGTGGGCTTCTTCTCTGTAATTCTTCAATGCTTTATTTTTCCTTAAGGGCCTTTGTATAAGGATGTGAATCATGGAGAATAGGGTCACTAGATTGAGCCATTATTTTGAGTGCATATGGGAGGATGGTGTTGGGGATCTCAGAACTAGATGCGAGAGGTAACCAAGAAAAATTGAATGGAAAGATCAATATTGTAGCCGGAGAACTTTCCAAAGGAGATCATACAAGTTTTTAGGAGTGTTCAAAACTTGGACCCATAAAATGTCAATGATTCAATTTGATACTTGGACCAATGTAACTATTTTGCAATACAAATAAAACCATAAACTAATATTTTTCTTATTTATTTATAAAAATCTTTTGAATGCCAACAGAGCCTATAGTGGTATGTACTACATTACTACTACCAAAAAGAAAGAAGGCATTTCTAATGGTAAGGTTATTGGACGTGGTCTTCAATCCAAAACCCTCATGACAAATAAGACTAAAATTTATAGAGAGGTCCCTCGGTGTTCCTACTCGATACAAAATGAAGGCAAACCTCCATATTGGAAATAGCCAAACCTCGGGTTTAATCAATTTCAACAACACATTTTTATTACACAATACATTACAATATATATGAATAATCTTTTAACAACACTCCCTAATAACAAATTAGTTTTCTAACAACCAACCACTAACAACTAACAACCATGTAATCACTCTTATAATATCACTACGTGATTTTTATAATAAATCACTTACATTAATAAACTCTCCTATTTATTGTATAGACTTCTCCACTAATTAATATTTAATTATGTGGAGTACAAACCTAACCTCACTAATATATCCATATTAGGACTAATTCCTAACAAAAACGCTAACCCATAAATTACACCCAAATTGAGGAATTGGTTGTTGGATGGCCCATGATGGGACCATTTTTCCTAGGAAATAAACTGTTGGATGGATTTTTCCTATTAGATGGTTTGGTCAAAGAATGGAGTGTAGTACTATGAAATTTTGTACATGATAGTTAGGAGTAATGGATTAATTGTGGCTAATATAAGTGTTTTGTAAGTACTTAAGTAGTGCGCAAAGAAGGAGAGAAAGTCTTAAAATAAGACTAGGGATGGACTAGGATATAACAATTAAGTTTGGAATAGGTGCACTGGTCATGATTTAAAGGATTAATTCAATACTAACATTATCAAGTGATAAATTACAAAATTTAGGTGTCTACATTTTCTACCTTTCAAAAAGTGTGATGGGGTGGAGATGCCCTAAATAACTATTGAATTGTGTATGGGCTCAAATATAGATATGAATCTACATTTAATGTTGTTAGACCTTTAGAGATATAATGTTGTGGGTTTATGTGCTCCAACTATATTGGAAATGTTAATTCTCAATTAGGATTAAAAATCTTGCTTTGGTGACTTAATATTCCTCTAATGGTATAAATCTCACATTTGAGCTAAAAGTTTGAACAAAGGTGTGAAGCTCGAATGGTTTTTTTAAATGACACTTTGGATTATGAATTTTAGGTTTGATAGGAACTTTTTGGGCAAAATTGAGTCTTGGACAACTTTACACTTGATTAAATTCTATGTGCTCTTAGGAGTATTTGGTTTGGTTTCTTATAGGGAACTATCGGAGTGTTCTTAACTAACATTGTATTAATCTCTAAATAAACCTATTGTATGTCATTTTTGGTTTGAGGGATTTTCTCTTCATATTGCTCATTTCAAAAGAAATAGTTAAGCATATCACGTCTTGCCATATATATAAAGATAAAGTAATGGTTAAAGAAAATAATGAAGCATGTAATAATATATACACCCCTAATAGATGTGTGAAATGGATCATGGAAACTTAAATACAAGACTAATGTGTGTGATATTGACCACAACACTGCAGACACATGATAACATAGTAGATAGTCATATAAACACATAGATTTATTGATCATAATGAATATATGTAATAAGCATCATGATCAATAAGTACGAAGCAAACATGACACAACATTGAATGGAAATAGCATGGACTAGATAATCTTCCAACATGAATATGATTGAAAAAC
Source organism: Taxus wallichiana var. yunnanensis (assembly GCA_018340775.1). NCBI lineage: Eukaryota > Viridiplantae > Streptophyta > Pinopsida > Cupressales > Taxaceae > Taxus > Taxus wallichiana. The sequence continues at coordinate 542,700,649 of CM031237.1, read as the reverse complement.
ATATATGTACATAGTCATAAGAAGAACACAATTACTAAGTAATGTAAGCATGAAATGATTATTACAATCATCATCATAGTTATAAACATGGAATCAATGTAGACACTAAATCATGTGCTTTGGGTATCTATCTAGTCATGATCACAAACTGTTATTCATATGATTCCTAAGCAAGAAAAGTAGTAATTGACCCATCTCTTTGGCCTCTTTTCTTGCTTTCAATTTTCCTTTGTGGTCTTACACTCTTTCTTTCCTAGTCTGTATTTTCATACTTCAAAATTTCTCACTCAAGACACCAGTGACAAGCCAAGATGCCAGCACTAGGCACCCTCGTCCCCTCTAGGTGCCCCCAAACTCTTTGTATTTTGCTCACATCTTTTGGGTCTTTTTTATCTGTTTGGGCATCTTATTCTCTTGTTAATCAACATTTTTGGGCTTAATTACAAAATTCAAGCAATGGAATCATATAAATATAAAGTTATGTGACCATAATAAAGGACCAAGCACTAAGCATTAGCTATCACCACCTAAGGTTACATCCAAGAGCATTCTAGAGCATTCAAACATCCATCTAGCTCCACACAAGGGACAAGTGACTCTCATTTCTACATACACGCATAGGAGGGGAATTTCATTATTTCAGGCACACATATATTTACATATTTTACATCTAGCTACTCACTCGCTATCAGGTGTGACATGCACAAGAGCCACCTAGGGCATGATTTCAACACACACACACATGCAACTAAAGTAGGTCTGATATGTAGTACAACACTTGATCATAAGTTCACTTGTTTAACAAAGAAAGGATAGTATGACCCCTCATTATTTTCTTATTACAATTTGATGTGCTTTTGGGTTTTACTGGTCATTTATTCATTACGGAGTTATAGGTGAATAATAGCGAAGTATAATGACATACAAGTGATTAAAGGAGAACACTAGCAAACATTTTGTGACCATTCAAAAATATTTTTACGAAGTTACGAGTAGTCGCAGTGCCCGAACATGTCTCTAGTGCCCCTCACCCTCCATATATGACTGGTCCTAGCATTTCGACTCTCTTGCAATTTTCTAGTTTCGGTACAACACTTCCCTCCTCATGTTCATTAGTTCATTAGTTTAGCATAGTCGAATTAATCTGTGAATCAAACTAACTATTCTTTCCTTTCATTTGCAACTAGGATTACAAATTTAAATTTCTTATTTTTTTGGGTCAAATTTGTACTTCATTGCATATTTTGACATTGTTACATAATTAGTATTAGGCATTTATTTATTTCAATATTTACTTAATCATTTTGGTGAACCCAACAATTTAAACCCTTCCTTCTAAGTATGTCTTTGTCTTATCGAGTCATGGATCAATCTTCTTATCCTTCTTTTGTGCCAACTAAGCTTTATGGCATGGTTACTCTGTTTTTGATTTCATGTAAGTTCATACTCGGTGTAGACACAAAATCATGCACTTTGGGTAATTATTTAGTCCCGGTCTCATACTACTATTCATATGGTTCTTAAGTGAAAAAGAGTACTAATCAACCCATGTCTTTGGCCATCTTGCATTGTTTTCTATTGCTACTTTCGATCTTGCACCCGTAATTGCCCAATTTTTACTTTCATCTTGGATTTTCCCTAATTTTGACTAGGGTGCCCCGACACTTGGTCCCCTCTAGGTGCCCTAATCCTCTTTGTACTTTCCTCTCACTTTTTGGGAACTTTCTAGTTGTTTGAGCTTCTTATATTTTTGGTGGTCGGCCTTTTTGAGGTTAATTACAAAATTAAAGCAAGAGAACCATATAAATATAAATTTATGTGACCATAATGAGGGACCAAGCACTAAGCACTAGTTATCACCACCTAAGGTTACATCCATCAAAGGCATCTATAGTTGTATTTACATCCATCTAGCTCCATCACAAGGCATAAAGGTTAGTTCATCTACATCACACTTCATAGGAGGGGAGTATATTGTTTCCATGCACACATTTATTAGATTTTACATCTATTTACATGCTCGTTACTTCACAAAGTGTGATTGGCACAAGCGTAGTCTAGGGCACAATTACACACACACACACACCTAGAACTACATTGGTTCTAAGATTTAGTGCAACACTCAATGATAAGTTTTGGTAGATGAGGATAGTCCAACCCCTTTATATGCATCATTTTTTTTTAGGGTTTTGATGTTTGGTTTGGGGTATTACAGGTGATTCTTTCATTACAATTTTATGATGACATCGGAAAAGTGTAGTGGCATACACCCGACAAGAAATAAAGGAGTGCAGATATCTTACAACCCTAAAAATTTGGGTTTCCAACCATCTATGCAGACCAAGGCACCCACGGGCACCCCTATCCTTCCATGGGTACCCCATTCCATTAAAATCTTCCAGATCTACATTCTCTCAAAATCTTATGTGACAGTTTCCTCCTCCTATTCAAGTGGTCTCTATTACAACACAGTCTTGTGACATCTTGAATTAGATAAGGCTATCCTAACCCTCTTTACACATTATGGTTTCATACTTTCATAGCTTAGTTACTTGGGTGTATTTCAGTTATTACAAACTTGCATTGGATTAGACTATTATTATATTACATTTTAGTTTAATCACTCAAAGACCTCCTCACTTTATTATGCCTATGGTTGATCCTACCATCAATGTAGTAACTACTCATTATACTCATCCTCCTATAGCTCGCCTATCTCTATCCCACCGCCTATCACTTCTACAGCTCCTCCTACTAATTCTAAGGGCTATGATATCATTGAGCAACTTAAGAATACGCCATAAAAATATCTCTTTATGACTTATTGCGTAATGCACCTAATTTTTGTCATACATTAGCCTTCATTCTATTCACATTGAAAGTGATAATTATTCAATGGCATTCACACATCTCATTTAGTCTCTCAAAATCTACCACGTCTTGCTATATCATTTACTAATGAGAATATATCACCATTTACTATTGACAATCCATGTGTGCCTTTTCTTATCACTACTATCATTTGCACTATTTGTATTAAGCGTGTACTCATTGATAATGGATCTGCCATTAATTTATGTGCTCATTCCTTTTTTTTAAATGGCATCGCAGAATAATCTAATTTATAGGAATTCAACTCTTATTTTTGGCTATGTTTCAACTAATGGCACATGCTTGGGCACTATCACATTACCTATACAATTTGAATGTAAGACTATCCCTACTGTGTTTTCATTATCAATACCTTGTTTTAGTTCAATACTTTGTTGGGAAGACCACGGATTCATGTAATGCACGTAGTCCCATCCACTATGCACCAATGCATTAAATTACTATGTGACGGTTATGAACATACCATTGCTACATACTATGATCCCTTCAATTTTGTCACATTGACCCTATTCTTTGTTATGTCAATTTCTCCATCATATCCTATTTCATATAACAATATTGATACATACCATATTGGTCCATCTATCACTTCACAACCTTCTTTCTCCACTCCAAGAATTCCATCTATTTCCACTCATACTATTGTTATCATTTCACCTATAGTGTCTTCTCCTATAAACACTACCGCTCCACTCGATGAGGCTCCTTCTACTCCTACATTTAGTGCACCTCCTACTAATATCCTTGATACTACTATCCAGTATGATAATGAAAGCACTAATGATTCTAATGACGAAGTCAATACATTGAGCTTACTAATGGTAAATTGTGTAATATCAATATTACTCCTATTGAGGTAGATGATTCATATTTCAATGATACTTTCATTATTGTTGGCCCTGATGAATATCAATTTAAAACACCCCCTCCTATTTATGTAATGGTACCAGTCTATCCATACTAGAAGTTATTTCTCCTTCTCATGGGCAATCTGCATCTACACTTCCTCCTTTTACATGCACGCTTTTCATAAATAACGCTTATTAACACCATATTCCATTAGATCTTACTTGCTCTGATACTATTTTCACATATGATGGTTTGACTCAGATTGGCTTTACACTCAATGAAATCTTATCGCCACCTCAATCACCCCATCTCTATCATGGATGTGATCATATTATGGTGACGTATGGTCTTTGTGTCTTCCATCTAATAGTCTTCATTACACGTGCCCCTCACATTTCTCCAATGACTCTCAGGAGATCTTGGCTTGATTATATTGGAGGTACTTTGGACACTAGTCATACTATCACGTTCCTTATGCCTTTCAATTGTGTTTCTATCTATAATGATTCATCTCTTGGCTATTCACAAAATCTCACTTGTTGGTATACACATAGATGTCCACCAACACCTTTCACCAATGAATATTATGTAATGACCATGTATAATTTACACCACAATGGCTCCTTATATGATCCACCACATACTATTGTTTATCAAGTCTCTAATGCATCTTTGCTCGGCTTTTAACAAACTAGTAATGGACCATCAGATAATAAATAAACAAGGATTCATACTTTGCATGCATTAAACTTGAAAGAAACAAGAAACCTAACATATTTAGTAATCCTCTATTCTTGAAAGTTTTAATAAATGAACCTAGTAAGGATTCTAAGCAATCAATTTGTGATTATGAGAATGGGATCTCACCATTAATGGCTTCAAGGCCAATGGTTCTTCCCATTTACTCAATGTTTGTGTATGTAGTGCAATGGAAAAAGCAATAGCTCAATAAAAGAAATGAAATAAGCTCTAAACCCTAAGCAAAATGTTATAGTTTATGTTAGGAAGAAGGAGAGTTCTTAGAAATGGTCTAGGGGATAGTGGACTATTTATAGTTTTCCATTTGGGAAAGTGGGGAACTTTGGTGCATGTGGGACTAAAGGATAAGCAAAAAGTTTGACTTCGGAGTCAAAGTAAGATTTGACTAGGTTTAGAAGAGGTTAATCATGGTTAGGACTAATTAAACTAGGTTAGGCTAGTTAATCATGTTTAGAGAGGAATTAGGGTTTTGAGAGAGTTTTGAGAGGTCTAATCAATCCAATGAAATGGATTGATAGACTAGGAAGTTAGTAAAAGTGGTATAGAAGAGGATGAGAAGATGGTTTAGCCAATAAAGGATTATATTAACCCCATTAGTTGGTTTATAAGAGAAATGACCAAAAGAGTGTCATAAGAGGGGAGTTAGATAGGTCTAACTAACGGTATGTCATCAATTTTCAAGAAGGAGAATAGTTAGTGAAATATTAGGAATAATAGTGCTTTGATCAAACTATAGGTGTCTACATTTTCCCCTCTTTGGGGTGACGTAAGCTACGTCACTTCAAAGAAAGTAGACAAACATAAGCAAATGAAATTTTTTTGAAGGGGTAGAAGAAAAATTAGTTAGCTAAAGGGATGCCCCCTCGAGTGTCGATGGGGTGATGGAAGAACTCGATCGACGATCAAAAGAGAATAAAGAAAGAAAAGTGTGAAGAGAAGATGAGAAACAACAAGAAAAGGGGATATTGAGCTATCCAAAACCAATGCATAAACAATTTTAATCATCATTTTTCTTAGAATCCATCATCATTGGTCTTTATTAAAATGTAAGCATACGATGGAAGCATAAAATGACATGAAAAGCCAAGATACAAACAATCATCCATTACTAAAATAAAACTCCATGCAACACACAAACATGCAATGCAATACGAGAAGTAAACAAACTCACTAACATGGAAATAAGTACAATCACACACACTTAAACCAACAATGCTTAAGATAGTTGCACAAATATTTTGTTATCGAGTTGTATCCCAAATGTTTTGATAAATGAAAAGGGTTTAAAATGATGCCCCAAGCAATTTGTATATGCAAGGGAAAGGATGGAGGACACTTGGGTCTAATGGAAAAGCAATGTGCATGATGAAAATAGTACCAGGCAACTGATAGTGCCCTAGAGTATAGATGAAGTAAGAAATGTAGATTTTGTAAATGATTGTAGAGTTAGGTGATCCATGAGTCATTGTTTCAAAACATGTGAAAACATCAGCAAGATACGAGATGAGTGCCATGTGAGAGACACATATTTCAGCTGTAAAATGAGTTGATTACCAATTTTAGTCCATTTTCAAAGTGTTTACGATTTTTTTTTTGATTTTTTGAATGGTCTTTTGGATGATTTTATAATTTTTAATTTTTGATCGGTCAGAAGAATTGTTTAAGAGATCAAATATCTCCTAAAATCATGTGCAATGGCCTGAAGGTGAAAGGAAAGGGTGTCAAATAGCAATAAAATGCCCTGGCGAGAAGAATTACAAGCCAAAAATAATTATTTAATAAAAATAATCATCGCGATAGGTAAAAGAGAGGAAAATAGAAGAAAAAAAGATAGGAAATGGGCACCTAGAATATCGTAAATCATTCTAGGGTGAAGAAGTGACCACAGGGTGGCACTAAGTGCTCCAAAGCATGCAAAAATTAGTAAAAATAATTATTTTAAATATAAAAATAATCATTTTGGTGAGTAGAAGAAGTATTAGAGTGATCACGATGGAGAAAACATGCCCCAAGGGCATCGTGGCAACTTAATATACCCACCGAGGGGGTAAAACAATCATGACTAGTTCATTTAGAAGAGATCTCTTGTGAATTTTCACCGTGAGTGAGAGCGAGAGCCCTGGAGTGAGATGGCGAGGCTACCGAGTAGAGGGAGATGGGAAGATCACATCCGAGAGTACCTTCGGGACCCAGTGGATGGACCCTATGTGAGTGCCCTATCCCTCTTTTGTCAATTACGCATTTAATGTCATTTGTAGGTCTTTTTAGGCTAGATTAGGCATTTTGACATATGATGCGTGTGTGCATGTGTCGATTTGATGGATGTGCATACATGCATGCATTAGAATGATGGTACATGTATGTGTACATTTGAAAAATAGGTACATGCATATGCATATCCATTGAAGGGAGGGCATACATGTTTTAAGGGGGAAAAGCATGGCACGTATGCACACACATCAAGGGGGAGGCATATGCATCAGCAGTGGGGGTGCACATGCGTCTGGGAAGATGGTAAAATAGGTAGAAATGGGGGGAGCACATGTGTCGGAGGGGCATGTATGCATCGAAAATAGAGGTGTATATGTTTTGGGTGCATACATGAGAGAGACATGCACACAAGCAAAGTAGAGGTGCACACACCAGGGAAAAGGGAAATTCATCCCTACAACCAAATAGCTAAGTATAGATGAAAATAGACTAGATGGTTTGTAGAAGAAGGTGAAAAATTAACATGTTAGATGGAATGAAAGAAAATTTTTAGAAAACTAGATAGAAGTAGATAGAAATGTAACCCTAACATGTGTGTTTTTGTTGTAGCGTATATTACCCATCCTTCATACCCATGAGAGATATGGTCGTTTAAGCAATCGATAAAGGCACAATTTGATGAGGATGATAGGAGGATATTAGATATTCTCCTATATGTCATAGATTAGCTTATGTGGCTGACATGCCACAGATTACCTTGGATCATGGCCTCCTTACATCCCTAGTTGAGTGATGGCATAGTGAGAGTCAGTGTTTTAGGCTCCCACTGGTGAGATCATGATTACATTGGAGGATGTGTGGCATCATTATGTGGGTCCCCATCTAGGGTGAGTTGATCTAGTATACCAATCACTAGCCGACATTGATCAATGTATTATCGAGTTATTTAATGTCTCGGTGATACCATTTCACGATGATAGTTAGATTGTCATGGTGTATAGAGGATCCCGAGCTTGATCGGGTTGTAGTCTATTTGATGGCTTTTATCAGTGGAGTTTTACTCCCTGAAAAAACAGAGCTTCATTTCCACTTGGCCTCGATTAGAGTTATATGTGGATTGATAGATGGTGAGACCTACTATTTTGGGGTAGTGCATACTAGCACACTTATATTGGGACCTTCATTTGATCACATACTACCATCAGAAGATGGTAGGACCAGCCAGATTACTGTAGATTTGGGCATGGGACCATATTGCCATTGGTCACCCGTAGGTGTTTTGAGAGCTCGAGCTCAGAGGAGCCTTCTTCTATGGGTTGGGTTCCGATTGGGGATGACGTGTGGCCACACATGGGAGATTCCTACCATTATCATCATGAGTTAGATGATTTTATAGCAAGACACCATAGTATGGAGGCCTTACAGACATTTAGTGGCCTCAGGATGGCCTAGAGCTCAAGCACTGATGATAGTTGAGCATTTTATGTTGGGCATCCATAGCTATATGTGGGAGATATACAGGGTAGATCGGTGTTAGAGATAGTTTGGCATTACATAGGATGTACCTAGGCCAAATATGTGGTATGCTCATAGGATAGAGAGTACTTTGATATGGGGCCATAGATTACTCAGGGACAGGGCCCTGACCAACTTCTTACAGGTAGTACCAGCTATGTGGGTACCCAGAGATAGATTAGAGATCTTGGTTGTACTCCAGAGTATGCCCCCAGTACCATGGAGTGATTCTGTTGCACTTGACTATTCCCTAGAGTGGCTTATGATGTAGGAGTGAGGGCACCCCCAGTGGGGCCTCCTAGTGGTGATGAGGGTGGAGGTAACAATGATGATGATGATGATGACGATGATGATGAGCGATGATGATGATGATGATGATGATGATGATGATGATGATCCATTTGATGGCCAATGTCATGTTGGGGGGGGGATAGGGTCCTCCACTACAACAACCACAAGAGATAGGGCCCAAGGCAAAGGAAGAGAAGGAAAAACCATAGGGCTCTAGATAGAGTTTCCTCTAGTAGGCATTCCAGTGGGGATATATGCCCCATTTACAATAGGTATTTCCATAGTAGGTCTACCACCTCGTGCTCAGGGGGTGGTGGTGATGATGGGAATTAGTTGCACTTCACTTCAACACTAGTTACGAGTAATGATAGCCATGTAGTTACAGGTGGTAGGGGAGAGAGACATGAGGCGAAGAATAGGTACATAGGCCTTTGACCCTTGAAAGAGGGATCAGGGATAGAGTTTAGGTATGGGCCTTAACACTAGAGAGATATTAGGCCAGAGCACAAGCCATTCAGGGTGGGGATGGTGCGCATGGCAACACTAGATCAATTAGTTATTAGCAGTAGGGGCTCATATATTGATCCTTTACACACTAATCACATACTCAGTGTAGATGGTGTTACAGAGAGGATTAGGCCCCAACAGGCACAAGGTTTTACCATTAGAGAGAGAGACCAGCGAGAGCCCAGTGTCAGACTATCACTACAGATAGGATCGAGAGGTTGCTTGTTGCATGAGACAAGCCCATGATCGATAGGGGCGATTGTAGGTAGAGAGAGAGATGTCACCATTTAGAAGCCAAGTAGTGCCTTTGGGGACACAGAGATGATCTAGGATTTTATGAGAGTTAGCGGTGAGGCCTTGTATTACAAGACCACCTATTATAGAGTAGTTCCAAGCAGAGCAATGGTGGCTCCTTTTGATCAGCTAGATGTGAGCGAGGACAAGCTCCAAATCACATGGTCGGTCGATCGATCAGATCGAATGTGGAAGCCAAGCCTAGGAAAGTAGGGTGGCACACCTACAGGGGCCATCCCATCACAACCACCACCATTTTTTTCCTCCCCAGGACATAGACTAGGTAGCCCCGGAGAGGGCGAGAGTTGTGGTTGACTTCTTCTCTTTTTGTACAAATGTATGTATGTATGTATACATGCCTCTTATGAAGGCTGATTTTTTTATTGATGTATAGATTGATGTACCATTATTTTGATGCCTCTTGATGAAGGCTGAGTTTTGATTCATGCCCTTTAGATGGAATATTGTATCGATGATGTATACCTGATTTTTGAGACAAACATTTATACATGTATTATATGGACATTGATGGTTTATTATTGTGTCATGCTTTGATATGCTCTTATGGTGATGGTTCATGTTTTGCAGATGTATGAGTGTATCATGATGTATGATTTTCTCTTTTCTCACATATGTGCTAGATTTTAGATTAGAGATGCTAGTTTCTCATGTTTTGTACTGATGATATATTTGTAGATAATATCATATGTTTTTTTATTATGGGATGTCTGATTTCTATTCTAGCACTTGGGATGATACTAGATGATATTGGTGGGGGGATAGATTTGTGATCATGCGCAACCCCTCTTGCCCCCATTGATGATATGATATGTGATGATTAGATTTAGTATACATGCATGATGTAAAACTTAGCATTTTTGTATATATGATGTATGTGATGATGTTATATGTGATGATGATAGATGATAGATGTGATAACAAATGGATGTGCAGAAAAAACACACAAAAAAAGTTAACAAAACTAAACAAATATACACAAAAAAACAACACAACCAAATGCAAAAAAATGAATTCATAAACATTTTAATTAATAGATTAAATTGACATTCAATCTAAGTAAGTAAAATGAATCCTAATAGATGCATACAACAGATGATGTAAACATACCAATATTGTGCAAGAAAATGAATTCAATGCAACACACAATTAAACTAAACAAGATTCAATCTATGGTAAGAAAATGAATCACTTTCTTAAAATTAGACAACATGATGAGATATGCACAATCAAAACTATACAAACCAACAACTAAAAGTAATTTAATCACTACCTTGTTTTTGTGGGACAACATTGATATATTTTCTAATGTTTTTGGGTTATCTTAAAAGATAAGTTTTCAAGGCTACTATTCACATTATTTTGAGGTTTCCCTAAGACAATGTTGTGAAGTTGATGTAGCTTCATCCCTAGAAGGGAGATTTTCTAAATGTTTAGGTTTTTTGTGTATTTTTTTCTGAATGTTTTTGTATTTTCTAAGGTCATGTTCTAAAAGCAATGTACAAGGACAAAGAAGTGGATGCCCCAGCATGATGTGGGAATATACAAAGGGAAGAATGCCACACGCATATGTATGTTTAAGAAGGTGAAATGTAAAGGTTCCTCCAACATTAGATGGGAATATATACAAAGGCACATCCTTCATGCAAATATAAGAGTAAATAAGAAAGCCAGATCACAAATTTGTAAGATAGAGTTGGTAGGGTTCCTAGACCTAGCAAAGGAAGTTATTCCTAGAAAGTGGTGAGGGTTACCCATCCTGATGCAAGAGTAACTTGTGACTGATGAATCCTCCTTGAGCACCGAAACTGGTTTTCACCCAAATACCTACCCACTATGCCACAATTATGTGGTTTTCACATGTGGATGACCTATTTTTCTTTTTACTATTTTCTCAATTTTTCATGTTTTTGCTTCTTTTTTTTCTTTGTTTTTCTACTTTTTTAGTTCTTATCTGATATTCATTGTCATGCTTAAGCATATAACCACTTGAGGTGCATGGTGTTCATAGGTTTTGGAAGCTCTTCACCATCTGAGTATGTAAGTTTATAAGCTCTTGATCCATATTTAACAACCACCACATAAGGCCCTAGCCAGTTGGCTTCAAACTTACCTTTCTTTTTTTCTATCTTTGATGGTGTTCTTCTGATTTTATTTTAGAACTAGATCACCTATATCAAATTCATGATGAATGATCCATTTGTTATATCCTCTTGATACTCTATTCTGATAGACCTTTAAGTGATTAAGTGCTCATATGCTTTTCATCTAACAGTTCTAGCTCTACTAGTTGAGCAACTCTATAGTCTTCATCTTTATCAAGATAGTCCCGGAGAGATATTCTCAGGGAGGGAAGCTCCACTTCCAAGGGTATGATGGCTTTAGTGCCATAACTAGTGAATATGGGGTCGCACCAGTAGGAGTGCGGATGGAGGTTTGATAGGCCCAGAGGGTGGGATGTATCTGTAAGTGCCAATTATGACCAATCTTACTTACCATTTTCTCCATGATTCATACAAGGGTTTTATTGGTATATTTTTTGCTTGTCCATTACCTTGGGGGTAATAGGGGTAGACCACTTGAGTTGAATATGGAAAGCGTTGACACAATGTTTTAACCATTTTTTTTTTAAAGGATTTACCATTATTAGTGAAAATGGCGGAAGGGATACCATAATGGAAAATGAGATGATTCATGATGAATTTGGAAATTTGTGCACTAGTGACATAAGTAAGAGGCACAACCTCTACCCATTTAGTAAAATACTTGGTGGTGGTGATAATGTGGGTGTGGCCATCTAAAGAAGAAGGATGGAGCTTCCCTATGAGATCTAGGCCCCATTTAGAAAATGGCCAAGGTGTTGCAATGGGTTGTAAATCTTGTGTTGGTGCATGTATCAAGTTGCCATATTTTTGGCATAGCTCACATTTCTTTACAAAATTACAAAATTACTCTCCATGGTGGGCCAATAATAACCTACCCTTAAGATTCTTAGCCAAGACCATACCACTAGTGTGTGCTCCACAAATACCACCATGTACTTCCTTAATAGCATGGATTGAATCAGTAACATCCAAACAATGAAGTAGATTCCCATCGTAGCCATGATGATAAAGGGTGCCTCCTAGGAGGGTATAATGGGCTATACGGTGGATAAGGGTTTTTTCTCAGAATGGGTAATGTCTGGGAAATGTGCCATCTTGTAGGTATCTAAATATAGGGTCATACCAAGGGGAGGATGGACCAACAATCTCACATGCCAAACAAGATTTTGGCATGTCATATGCGGGTATTTGTAAATGCTCTACAAAGAAAGGAATTTTCTCTCCTGAGGTGGAATGCGTAAGAGAGATCCAATTGTAGCCATAACATCTATTGATCTATTATGTGACCTCGGTTTTTCTCAAAGATAATCTATGTAAAATATTCTTTCAAGGTTTCAACCAATTTTTGTATGGAACAAGTTTCTCATCTTTAACCTTATACTCATCATTAACTTGTTTAATAATGAGTTGGGAGTCCCAATGACTCGTAGCTATCTGATATTCCAAGTGATAGCCAACTTGAGGCCAGAAATGAGTGCCTCATACTCTACAATGTTATTAGTGCAAGGGAATCCCAAATGGAATGCTCTTGGGATAACCTCACCTATGGGAGTGATGAGAACCACTCCTGCTCCCGACCCGTGGAAGGTGAATGATCCATCAAAATGAACTTGCCATTCTACAGACTCTTCAACATACATCATGGATGTGCATCGGGTAGATCCAGACACAAAGGTTCCATTCCTAGTAGAGGAGCTTCCAATTGATCAGACCAACACCTGTCCCTTCAAGGATTTCTGATTCACAAACTCAATATCAAATTCACTTAGGAGAATGATCTAATTAGCCATTCGTCTGTAAGGAAGGTTTGGATAAAAGGTACTTGAGAGGGTCAACTTTGGATATTAGTTTTGTTTTATTGTTAAGGAGATAGTGGAAAATTTTTTGAAAGGTAAAACAACTGCTAAAGTAGGCCTTTTCAATTTGTGGGTAATTTAACTCATAGGAAATCAAGAGTGTGAATGAGGTAATAAACCACCCTTTCTTTATGGTCTAGGATCATATTGGGAAAGCAGTGCACCAATAAAAATGGGTAGTAGAGATGTACAAGAGGAGAGGTTTTCCTGGGGTAGGCAGCATGAGTACAGGTGGGTTGACAAGGTACTGTTTAAGTAGTGCAAATGCCTTTTGACAATCTGGTCCCCAATTGAATGCAACATCCTTCTTTAGTAGATGTGTAAATGGGTGGCATTTATCCGCAAGTTGTGAAATAAAGTGATGGATTGCCTGAATTTTCCTTGTAAACTCCTCAGTTGTTTGAGAGTGGTAGGTGGAGGCATTTTATGTGATAGTTGTAACCTTTATAGGTCCACTTCTATCCCTCTCTGTGAGATGATGAAACCTAGGATTTTTCTGATAAAACACCAAAGACACACTTCTTGGGGTTTAAGCGTACCTTGTAATCCCGAGAGATGTTGAAAAATATGTCTCAACACTTTAGGGTGCTCTCCTCTACTTTTGGATTTAGCTAGAGATATCATCAATGTAATCCTCCATGATGTCATTCATCATGTCATGGAAGATGACAGTCATTGCACATTGATAGGTGGCCCTGACATTCTTGAGTCCTAAAAGGCATGACTTTGTAACAAAATGTTCCCCAAGGGTGATGAAAGTTGTTTTATGTTGATCTTCTTCTGCAATTTGAATCTGGTTATAACATTGAAAAACCATCCATTAAGGACAACATTTCATAACCAGCAGTGGAATCAATGATCATATCAATGTTAGGCAAGGGGAAATCATCCTTGGGACATGCTTTATTGATATCACATGGAAATCGGTGTAGATTCTTATGCCAACAAGTTTCTTTTGAACTAGGACTATATTAGATATCCACTCTGAATAGTCAATGGGCTTAATGAAATCAAAACTAATAATTTCTCAGTTCTTCTTTGACAAGGAGTGCAACTTTAGGGTGCATCTTTCTCAACTTTTGCTTGATGGGTTTGGCATCTGGGTGCACAATGAGGTTGTGCATGACCAAGTCTGGGTCTAACCTAGGCATATCAATGTATGTCCACACAAATATATCCACATATTCTCTTAATATCTCTATAAAAACCTTTTGTTCTTGAGATGAGAGTGAAGCTCCCAACTTTATCATTCTAGGTTGGTCCTCTTTGAGCCAATGTTGACATTGATTATTTCTCAACAAGCATCTTAGAAGCATCTTCCATCTGTGTAGGATCAGGGGAAGAGTAAGGTCAACCTCCTTAGGTAGCTCATCATCATCCTTGAATGGATAGATCATTTTTTCCATAGGTTCTTCATTTTGTTTATTATACGACACTTTCAAAAAGTTTGTCACTATGAGACTTGTGTTTATTCCTTGCACAAGGTTTCTCTGAAGTATTCTTACTCTTGTTTTTAACCTTTCTTATTCAAGTGTCCACACATCTCTGCCTCTTCTCCAAAGTATGCATATGTGTCTAGTTGAATTACAAATCCTTTCTTGTGATCCCCAGCTGGAATAGAATCCCGAGTCCCATGAATTCTATAATGCCTCATCATTCTCAAAGAAATCGATTGGCACGTGAAATTTTTGATCCCAATCTATAAGTTTGGGATATACAAGGGTTACTTGGTAATTGGTTTGAGGATGGATCTAAACAAGGTAAGGATAGTTGAATCAGGGAATAGGTTAGTGGAAGCAAGATCCTCATAGAGGCTACATTGGGAATCTACATGTGTCACTATCAGAATGAGATGATTCATCCTCACATTAGAAGAGGTGGTGTCAATCTCAAAGGGTGGATCATCATGAGGTCTTATTCCAAGACCATGTTTATTTGATTTGAAGCGAGGGATAGGAATGGGTTCTAATCAGGCCTTGTGCATTGATACCACATCCAAGCCCATTGTAACCCATGAAACATCATCATGGTGGCCTTTGACATATTGGGGTGCCTGATGGCATGAAGCCATGGTACCTTCCGCACTCTATTAGTAGGATCCCCTAACATCTTTTCCTCGGATAAGAAACCACTAGGAATGAACTTCTCCAATGGTTTAGGGAATTTTTCCTGAGTGCTTTTGAACTGAAAATAAGGTTTACCATGTGTCCTGGGTGACATTGATAAATATGATATTAATAAATGCTTGTTCAAGAGTGAATGGCTTACCTGGGCCATATTTTTTCGACGTTGCCTCCCATGATGTGAAAGGGTTGACCAATGAAGGAAAGTCTTGATTACAAGGAGTGAGTGAATCTGGATCCACATGTTCCTTGATAGCCTCTTGTTTGTAAAGGAACAACAATGTCTATAGAAGGGCATTCATAAGTTGCATGAGAAAAAAATTGTGCAAGGCTCTACAATGTGTAAATGGTTCTAGATCACCCTGAATGGTGATTATCTATCCTTTATGGCACATCTTGATACATTGATGGAAAGTTGAAGGAATGGCTGCATGGCATGGATCCATGGGTGTCCTAAGAGCATGTTGTATGGTAGATCCAAGTCAAGGACATGGAATGTTGTATCATGACAAGTCGGCCCTACTTCCATTGGAACACTATAGTGCCTATTGACTCTCACTCCTCATTATCATAGGCCATGATTGTAATAGTTTTGGCACCTAGATCCATTTTTGAGTGGCCTAGCTATGTTTAACCAGCTTCAAAGTACAAATTTTTAGACCGGATCCACCATCCACAAGTACTCTCTTGATCTTATGATGGTAACAACTACTTCTAGATATAAGGGTAAGTTGTGTTCTAGGTCATTACATGGGATTACAACATGATCAAAAGTGATATGATCATTGGAGTCAAGGTGTGCAATCATGGCTTGGAGGTGCGTGGGATCTACATCGGTGGAGACTCCCAAACTTGCAGCATTTTATACAATATGTTTTTATGGGTAGTAGAGATTTTGAGGAGATCTAAAATGGATATCCTAGTAGGTGTTTTCTCTAACTGGTCTATCAAATTGTACTTGACCTTCTGAGGGATAGGTAGGGGATCTGGTATGATTAAATGAGCACATCTCATCCCTACTACACAACTCTTTTCTAAGATCCTAATAGTATTGACTATTCATCAGATGAATGGATACATCCTATGAGAGAATCGAAGGGACTATCATTAGTGGGATAAATATATAAGTAGAGTCCTATAGTCATTGGAAGTTTTTCATGATCTGGCTTCCTTTTCTTTTTATCTGCATGGTTAGGAAAGGGCTCTTTGAAATATACCCATTTTCTCATTTGGACCTTGTCCTAAGTTAGGGGAGAATCTATGGTGATTTTACCCTCTTCAATGAGGTCTTGTATGTAATGACGTAGTCTTAAACACCTATCTATTTTGTGTCCTTTAACATGGTGGAAGTCACAATACTCATGCTCTTTGAACCAAATAGGTTTTGGAGCATTTTCTTGGGTATGGTACCATCACGGTTGGGTATTCCACCATGTTTACATTATCTAATTGTTTTAGTATGGTAGATAGGGATTTGTTAATGGTGTAAATGTATGTTTAGTGGGTGCCTTGGGATGAGGTCCTTGTGAGAGCTTTAAAAGTGGACCAGTTTGCATGGTTTGGACTCTTTTGAGTCCATAATGCCATCTCCAATGACATGTTTTTTTTGTTGAAAAAATTGGTTTGTCTAAGATTTCACTTCATGTTTGTCTTTAACAACTGGTTTAAGTGTTCCCTTTGTGATGAGGGCCTTTCGATTTGACTTCCCTTCTCTATAACTTCTTCAAAGTTAGAGTTGTAGTGCATTTGTAAATGGAAGGCTATCTCTAGGTTTAAGTTAGGAACAAATATGCTCACTAGCTATTTTTTTTGGTAATGCACAAGGGAATCTACTTGCCAACCCTCACCATCATTGTAAAAATCTTGCAAAGGTCTTGTTGGGTTTTTGTTTGCATTACAGAGAAGTTCATTCATTGTGATATCATTTTCCATGTTGTAGGAATAATGTCATACAAATTTTTGCAATGTAGGGCCATGTTGTAATGGAGCCCTTGGGTATGCTAAAGAACCATTCCAATCCCAGTGCCCCTAGGCTATGAGGGAAGAGTTTGTATTAAGAAATTATCATTATACGTGACCTCTTGGAAAGCCATATAAAAGTATTTGATGTGATCATGAGGATCACCTTTGCTTTTATATTTATCAAATTTAGGAATGGTAAAATTTTTGGGAAGGGTTTTTCACAACATGTCCTTATCGAATGGGTAAGGCATAGTTCTTCATACAAGTATTTTCTACTATGTCCTATGTTTCCCTCTTGTAATGTAGTAAGCATGTTTCTTTCATTGATTGTAATTCCTGTTGAATGATTTTTTCTTTGGTAGGTGACATTGGTCTTTGTGCCTTAGCCACTTTAAAAGTCATTGTCATTATATGGATCAAAGTGGAACTCGCTAGATTTTCATTTTGAGTTTGTCTTTGTATACGTTCCTACTTGAAGAGCCTAAGTTTGCTAATTTTTGGCTCAGTTTCAAGATCTATTTTTGAAGGATCTCTTCTTCAATTAAAGGATCCTCTTCCTCATCAAACTTGGGAGGTGGTGAGGCTTTTTGCTCAATCTTCACTTTACGTGAAGCTTTGTAATAAGGTCATCGTGGATCACCAAGTGGCTTGGATGGGTCTCCTTCAATGGTGTTATGATGTTTCCCAGAAGTAGAAGCGTACCCTACATCAAAGGGGTTATCCATGTCTAAGAGGGATACCTTCATTCTTCTATTTTATGATTAATGACCTTGGTTTCTACTTCACGTTCTGTGTGGTTTAGCCCCTAATTCTAAGACTCTTGTGAGTACTTGATCTTTATTGTAATAAAGAAGTTCATCAAAGTGACCTAGGTCTAATTGGTGTTGTTCTTTAGAAGAGTCAGACTCTCTCTCGCTATGATCAATCAATGGCTTTGTGTCCTTAACTTGTGAAAATAGAGGTGCTAAGTTGTTTCCACTAAATGGGAAGGCCTCAAAAGGGTTTTCTCCTAAGTTGTGATCATTTGGTTTGGATGCCATCTTTGTGATTCTAGGCATCACTAGTTAAAGTGATACTAGATTTTGTCTAAATGTCTTGAAGTTTTGTGTGAAACCTAGGTGTATGTTTGTGTAAGTCATTTGATGTGATGTTGAAATAACCTAGTGTGTTCTAGAAGTAATGTTATGTAGTTGTTTTTATGATTCAAAGAACACTCATATGAACACTCAAATGTAACGATCACTCAAATTGTCACGCTTTTCCAAGTTTATACCCTAACTAAGATTAGTGAAGGGTCCAAAGTGGATAGTGACAATATCGTATCAATACGTAGGTCAAGTTAGAATTCTAACAAGGCCTAAATATTAAAGTGGTACTGCAATAATCTCGATGAGGTATACTAAAACTAGTTTGAATGCCGATGAAAGCTAAGTTTTTGAAAAATGGAAGTTGTGAGTATGTATAGCGTAACAACACTATCCTGATACATTAACCAAGAAAGCAAGGTGTTAGTATCAAGATGACGTTATTTTGGTATATATAAGGCAATATCGACACCCTCAAAAAAAAGACTTAGATGACGTGGAACTGAAACAAAGTATGAGTATAACAAGAAGTTTTTAGTTGTGTGAGAAGCATAATAACCACACAATAAAGGGACTTATATCAAGTTCTCAAGAAACTAAAAACATGATGTAAGTACCAAAATTGTGTGACTAGAATGCGAGAAAAAAACTATCAACCTAAGGAGAGATAAATGATGAACCAAAATCACAAGTAGTGAAGATGATCTTGAAATCAAGATCAAAGGACTATCAAAGATATAAAAAATGTACTTGTGCACTTTAGATGTTTAACAACCCAACCGCAAACATGGATGGGCATAAATGGAAAAAAAGTGGTGAGTACTATCTTTGATAAAATGCACGAGGTATGCTTCCTTCTCACCCCAAAAATGGGTAGCGTGAGAATGCAAGGGTATAGATCAAAAGGATGAAAATAAACTAAGTGCCACTTGGGCAGAGTTTCACCTCATCCGAAGGTGAGAATGAAACCGAGCTAAGTGAGACGTCATTTAATTCTGTGATGAAAGACACTTAGTTCTAACTTATGTGGGCTCTTTTCCTTGTTCAAAAACAAGGTTCAGACTCCAAGTAAGTTGTCACTTCATGATGGCTGACATGACAAATGGACTAGAAAAGTGGGCTCAAGATAGAATGGCTTCCCTAATAAGATCTCTCAACTAGGTGTCACAATTTATCTAAGTGAGCTCGATTTACCCAAAGAGTCACAATGACTAATTTGGGAGTATCTGACTTTACTTTACCCCCTTCTGATACAATGAGCAACTAGTGTGTTTAGTTGTACCATCACTGGGTCACGATATGACAACTTTGACTCTAACTTACAATGTGTAAATCTAGTCAAGTGGGTAAGCGGAGCGCTTCTGTTTCATCCACGAGGTTACTTAGCAGTGGATTACTTTAGGGTTCTAGAACCACCCCCATTATTGTAGCTTAAGGTGTTATGCCAAAGGGGTTATGTTCTAGTTGAGTGGATAGGGACGTACCCTTTTCCAAAACCTGCAATACAAGTGTGAAGTGAAAGTGGTGTGTTTTTTTATCTTGCTTAACTTAATGTGGTTTTAAGTAGCACACCGTTTGGAAACTATATGAAAACATGTGTATTAAGGTTTTGTTTTGTCTTGGTGTCTTTCTTTGACAAGTGTTAGGACCTATACGTATGGATTTAGTAATTTTCCATTGAATACTGATATCAAGAAAGAGAATTTACACGTTTTTTTGATTCCTAAGATCACCAAAAGGCATGAAGGAAGAGCATACGCAATGTGAAAATTCCACTAAAACAAATTATATGGAAAGTATTTTACCTTTTAGAAGCATAAAACAAGTGTTTTTAGATGTGACAAAAGGTTGTAGAAGTGTTTTGATCTCCAAGATCACCTAGAAGGTGCGAGGAGAGAGCATACACACTTTACAAACCTCATTCTAGCTAAGAAATGAAAACACTTAAGCTATGCTAGTTTAAACAACTAAACAACACCATGCACTTACTTTGTTAGACCTTGAAAACCTCAAAAAATTGAAGAAAATGATCTTATAGCTCGGAGAAAAAAGTTCAAATTTTAACACAAACACCTATGCTTCAGAATGACACCTACACACTCTGCCCAACCAATGGATATGCACCCCAACCAACATGGACATGTGGTAGGGTTTTATGATAGTGAGCTCCAAACACCTACGTGGACCTTACAGATAGGTGTGCTAGGGTTTCAACGTAGATGCTCTCAACCCAATGGATATGCCTATAAGCAAAATAAATTAGAAAATATATAGTGTGTGTAAGAAGACACCAAGTGCATCTAGAGACATGGGGATGCCGATAGTCAAGAAGAGATGCCTATGGTTTGAAGGATATGCCTATGGGTCAAAATGACAAAGTTTACATAGTAGGCCAATATACGTCAATGTGTCCAGAGTGATGGGTATGCTCACTAGTGATGCAAGATGCGATGATTGATGAGATGTGACCATTCTAAATGAGTTGTCAACAAGTAGTATGATCAGAGATGGGTGCATGACCATCTTGACTCGACGCATGTGCTATGGTTTTGATGGAGACCCCCTCTTAAGGACACCTGTGCGTACCCCCTGAAAAACCTGCAAAAGTCACAAAATGAAAATTTTTTTGACAAGAAAATAGGTTAAAGGTTAGTTAAAGAAGCCTATTTCTAGCTCAAACCCACAAAAATATATGAATAAGGATGATTTAGCCCACCTAAAAATGCAATTAAGTAGATAACAAGTTGTTTCTCCTAGAAAACATGAAAGTGGACTTAAAAATCTTGAAAAAGGCCCCTAGAGGACAATGGTGAGTGTCCCCGGGTGTGCCAAATGTGTTCAATGAAAAGTTGCAAAAGCCATGGACATGGGGTAAGAATATCTAAAGAAACCCCAAAGGATTTTAAAAAACTAGTCAATGGACCATCAGATAAGAAATAAACAAGGATTCATACCTTTGCATGCATTAAAATTGAAAGAAACAAGCAACCTAACATATTTAGTAATCCTCTATTCTTGAAAGCTTTAACAAATGAACCTAGTAAGGATTCTAAGCAATCAGTTTGTGATTATGAGAATGGGAGCTCACCATTAATGGCTTCAAGGCCAATGGTTCTTCCCATTTACTCAATGCTTGGTGTGTAGTGCAATGGAAAAGAAATAGCTCAATAAAAAAATGAAATAAGCTCTAAACCCTAAGCAAAATGCTATAGTTTATGTTAGGAAGAAGGAGAGTTCTTAGAAATGGTCTAGGGGTAGTGGGCTATTTATAGTTTTCCATTTGGGAAAGTGGGGGAATTTTGGTGCATGTGGGACTAAAAGGATAAGCCAAAAAATTTATTAGGGAGTCAAAGTAAGATTTGACTAGGTTTAGAAGAGGTTAATCATGGTTAGGACTAGTTAAACTAGGTTAGGCTAGTTAATCATGTTTAGAGAGGAATTAGGGTTTTGAGAGAGTTTTGAGAGGTCTAATCAATCCAATGAAATGGATTGATAGACTAGGAAGTTAGTAAAATTGGTATAGAAGAGGATGAGAAGATGGTTTAGCCAATAAAGATTATATTAACCCCATTAGTTGGTTTACAAGAGGAATACAACCAAAAGAGTGTCGTAAGAGGGGAGTTAGATAGGTCTAACTGACGGTATATGTCGTCAATTTGTAAGAAGGAGAATAGTTAGTGCAATATTAGGAATAATAGTTCTTTGATCAAACTACATGTGTCGCCATTTGTCATGATCGTGGACCCCACCTCATCCCTTCGTCATTATTTATACCGAGTAAGTGGTTTTTACCATCCTTGTTGTTTTTATAGATGTTGGGCTGTATTAGGATTGTTGAATAATAAAATGAATTTAGAAGGAAAGAATAACGCCATTTACAAACCCAAGTACCACTTGCAAACCCTCTTTTACCTTTTCTCCTAGATCTATAAATCTAGGAGGCTCTTTCCTCAAAAATAACTCATGCCCATCTCTGTCTCCTTCACTCCTTGCCTTGCTAGTTTTTCCCTCCTGGACATCAAAATCTGAGCCAAAAGAGAGTAAAAATCAAGAAAAAGGGAAATCGGCCCACATAGTGAAACTATTTTCACTATGGCGCATTGCAAACCCCTGCTACACTAAACACATATGATATGTTGACGCGCCCCTTTGGCACACTCTTTCTCTATTATGCATAAAAGTGTGAAAAAAGTCATGCGAAGTTTGGTGCATAATAGGACCTTGCAACATAATCCCTCCTCGCACCTCATAAACTACAAAGTTCCTAAGGCGCAAACGCTGGCGCCAAAACAACTACAACAACACTACATGTTGTGTAAACCCTTTCCATGTTGCGTCAACCAAGCCCTCGCGCACTTGACCTATGTGTTTCGCACCTTCTACAAATGCACTTGGTGCACCTCACCCTCATACAAGATTGGCCACATCTTCGCCAATGATCAGCGCAATTATAAAGATACGAGACCTTGCTACACCAAACAAAACTACACCTAGGTAAAGCACTTCCTATGGTGCAAGTGCATATTCCTTGACATCAACATATGAATGTTGTGTGTAGCCTTTCCGCACCCCGCGCCCCTGGCGGTGTTTTCTATGGCTTAAGGGCCCCACGCAACACTCCCTAAAAGTGTGACTTGCTTTTCAAAACCCCTACATCCTCGCAAAGTAAGGATGCACCTTGCGCCCGAGGCTCATACGTTTGTAATTTTTCTTTCTACAAAGCTTTTATGGACAACTTGATGGCTAACATGGCCCTTTACGTTGGAACTCTCGATTCTTCTAAAGCAAGAGCAATCCTTGAGTGCACTTATGTCTTCATCGAGTAAGAAGCCAACCAAGTTTAAAGGCAAATCCAAGTTTTTGTTTGTGAGCAAGAAATGAAGTATAGATACCAAAAGGTCGATGTCTCGACTCGCTTTCGAGTTTGATCTCGATATCGAGAGATTGAGAACTTGGGCATATAGACATGGATGACTTTGGGCCGTAATCAATTTAAGGTCACAGTGACTGTGAATGGATAAATTAGTTGGCAATGGTCTACACTTCATTTCTATGTGAAAGTACATGCAGTGGCTCCTTGCTTGAAATGGGTGAGCAAAATTAATAATGAATTCATCATGTTGGTAGGTCGTTGTTACCTTCGTTGAATCGGGACACAAGATGTGTCAAAAATGAGGAGGAAAAGTGATAATCAACCTCACAACCTGAAACTTTGAAACTATCTTGGGCATCCCCCACCATAGGAATTTTATGGTAGTAAGTCAAGAAGATCTGCATGAATACTTGGACCAATAATGAGGACAAGTGCATGCAGATGATGAATGAGGTATACCCGAAGAATGCAAAAAGGTGGCAAGCAAGTGGCCGCAAGTCATTCATCGCAGTTGATTTTTCGTAAGAGCCGAGTGATATGATCACCTTCTTAAACAGAAAGTACATGGGCTCCTAATGCCCATTACTTTCACAAGTGGATGCTCAAGTATTTGGAAATAATGAATAAAAATGTGCTCAATCAACGTTTTGTCGGGCCGAAATTATCGAGTGATATAATCTCTGAACAACTTCAATGACTTTCAACAACTAAAAGGTTCTATATGAACTCCTATATAGTATATGTATCATTTTACGGGTAGTTTTTACCTCAATGCGAGAGAATACCAAGGGTTAAATCAAGATGGGGTATGGCCCAAAGTCGAATATATGAATACTATCCAAAATTGAGGCTTGAGAATAGCATAGCTAGCCTTTCAGCAAGAGCAATGATGTCTTCTTCTATGGCATCGTCGTCGCTCTCGAGGCCCAACATGAATCATGGTCGAGAAGAGCAAAAGTGTGATCACACAAAAAGTGGGGAGCGTTGTTTACGTAATTCCCCACCTTTACCTATCTCGAGCTGCCAACTTCTTGGGAGAACCCACAAGATTACCGAGATATATGGGGCCTAAACCGATCCTTCCGGAGCTATCAAGACATAGCATTACTTATCACTTATCACGAGAAGTGTATGAAGAGGAAGAAGGAGGAACTCCATTCCCCTCATTAGTAAGGAGAACAACAGCAAGAGTGGCGTGTACACGTGCCCTCTCATAAAGTAAAGCTTGGGAGATGTATGTAGAGCTTGAATTACTTAATTTGAAGCATAATCTTCTGCTAAAATGAGGCCAACCTTCGATCCTCGTGGTTACCTTTGAGGGGAAAATATTGATCCTATCCATGTTCCTCATATTGAGGATATATCTACATCGACTTAAATCATGAAGTCAAACTCAGAGAAAAGATCACTCCCTACCGGCCCTTCTATGGACAGAGATCATTCAATATGGCGTAGCTATCATCCTAAAGGATTTCCTAGAAAACAATTATGTTCCTCATATTGAGATATCTACATCGACTTAAATCCATTGAAGTCAAACTAGAGAAAAGATCACTCCCTACCGGCCCCTACAGGACTGGTCTAATATGGTGTAAATTAATACTCTAAAGGATTTCCCAAGAAAACAATTAGGATGATCAAAGTTTACCTAGAAACCAAGGGGATGATTGGCCATTCACAGATATTGACAGAACAAAGCACCCCAGACCATCTAAGAAAGGGTTCAACCTACTCTGTAACGCACCGAACATTGGTGTAAGAAAAATGGTAGCATTTATCTTGGGGTATATTTTATCACATCTCCCCTAGGGAATGCACCCTCCAGGCCAAAACACTTGCCTAAAGGTAAAGGAAAAGATAAAGTGGGAGAGGCAAGCACTACTCAAGAGAAATCTCTTGAAAGCCCTCCTACTACCACAGAAGAGCAAGTTGTGGACTTAGTGTCCCTAGGAAAAGAAGAAGTGGTAAGTGCTCCAACGGACACATCCACTCAAGATGTTGTCACATCTACAACTGGTGAAGTACCAACCATTCCCTCTCTCACTCCTCCTTCCCCTCCTCATGTCACTCAAACAACCACTCCTTTGGTTGTGTCTTCTCCTCCGTCTTCTTTCGTTCCCCCACCCTCTTCCTCCATCTCTCTTCCCGGTGGATCTGTCCCCCTAAAGCATTTCTTCCCTCATCTCACATATCCCTTCTCGCCCCCATGGCCTCCTCTCTTGTAGTGACTCCTATTCCCATGAGCGTTGGTGTGTCGGCCCCTTTCTCCATGCCGCCACCAAGTGTTTCAACACACTTCCTCGTGTCCACTACAGTCATTCTTCCTTCCACCCCTGTTTCTTCTTCATCCTCTAGTCCCACTCTCATAATTCCAAGCTAGATCTCAGACCACCTAAGCCAACATAAGAGGAAAGTCCCCATGGCACCCATGGACTTCTCTGTCATCCCTACTAAAGGACCCAAGAAGCAAAAAGTGATAACTCACTTTCCAAAAAGTGTTTCAGGTGAAAGGGTTATGGAGATAGACTACCCAGATCCCATAAAGAAGAAAGAAGATTTATCTCCTACAAATTTTACAGTGACCCAAGTCACAATGGGAACATCATCAGAGAGCCTACAAGGAGAGGCCTTGTCATTTGTGGATGCCCCTTTGCACGAAACTGGAAGAAGAAAAGGAGAAGAAGAGAATGTTAAAGGAATAAAACAAACATCTTCTCCAAAATCTACAAAGAATGGGCAATGCACCTCCTATAGCTACCACCGAAACTCCTGAAGTCCTTAGTCAGGAGAAGATAAATGAATATGCTAAGATTGGTGAAATAGGTGCAGCAGGTGTCCTCCTAGAGAGAACAGATCTCGAAAGACAGTGAGGAATCAATCACAAAGTTCACATGTGCCTCTAATAAAATATAGATAATGCAAACAATGAACTCCTGTGCAATAGTAGGACCTATCTCGAAGAGTTGGACCATGCCAGGTTATAACACGAGACATTCCAGAAATGATTGACTACCCGACCGATGACTTGTTAAAATTCGGCATCATTGATCACCCATGAGCACACAACAAAGTGCTTGTCACTTTACACTATCGGGTTGACCAAATGGAGTTTGTCTTGGAAAAGATAGACAAAATCAAGGAGGAAGCCCTAGACACGAAATATCAAATGGAGTAGATCATCTTAAGGATGTCTCCGTGGTTGTTTAACATATCATTCACCTTAAGAGAAGCAAACAATAATATTCAACTTTTCAAGGAATTACATCACAAGGCATGGCGCCAAAGGTCATTTTTGACCGAGAATCTATTAACAACCTTCTGGCTTGCCGCGATTTCATTGGGTATTTAATAGAGGCAAGAAACGAATACTTCAAGCTCCTTGATAGGCTCAGAAATGAACGAGAAACTTGTGAAGTCATTGGAGACCACACAAAGGGTCCCGATCATGGTCAACTTTAGAAGATGATCAGCAAGTTTATGGAGTATCAAGCTCAATATCATATCGCCTCTCCAGAAAGGGAAGCAAGACACTTCATTCGAGAAAAGGGATGATGATGAATAGGCTTCCTCCTTCCGGGATAAATCCCATTTTTGTAAAAGTATTTAAAAGTATGTTGGCACATGCGATGACATCATCCATGTTGCACCATGGGATGTTTTCATCCACCAAATTACCCCAAAGTCAACATTTGACTTTTAGATATTTTGTAAATAAGTTGTTGGCTCCTTTTTGTCTTCTTTCTCCTTCTCCTTCTATAAATACTTGGATACTTGTAGTATTCAGTGTGGACAATCTTGTATGAAAAATAGAAGTGAGGAGAGAAAGACTTTGAGCTTTCTTGTAATGTGAAGAAAACATTAATACAAATATTGAGACTTTGTGTTGAATTCATGTGTTATATGCATTAGATCTTTTTTTCGTCGAGATCTGTGCATCTATACTGTTAGATTCATATCTAATTTTGTCATTTTGTTCATCACTATTGCTTTATTTTTTTATGTGAGTAAGTTTGGCTCTGTTTACTACCAGCCCAAAACATAAACCCTCTAACCTTTCTACTTTGGAATTCATTTCTTTTCTCCCTTCAGATCCATCTTTCTTCCATTCCTTCCTTCATTCCTTTCTATTCTTCGTCGGAACTAACTCTACTGGGATGAGATCCCAAACCACCCCTGAAGGCAGAATACTATTGGACTTGCATGATTCCTACTGGTAGAATAGCAATAAACCATTTTCGCTTTATTGTCTCAAAGAGGGGCTATGCCCTGCACACTGTTGGCCTGTCTATCCATAGATCTGCCCACCCGACAGATTTTCGGACCAACGGTTTTGGCGACTCTACTAGGGATCAAACTAAGAAAATAAATAAAAAACTGTCAAAGTCACTACCAGTTTGAAAATTTTAACCCTTTGTTAAAATCTAAATTTTTTCAAAAGTGACCCAAACTGAAACTTTTCTTAGCAGATATATAGATCTAGACCAGTTAGAAACATTTAGTTCATTGAGTTTTTATAAAAACCCATATATTTCCATAGATCTGAGATCTTGATATTTTTACAAATATTTTCAAACCCTTGCAAAAATCAAATCTAAGATCCAAAAATCAGCTTACTAAAATCATCCCACTTTTTATCCCTACTAATCATTGTCATTAAACCACAATCGGTTGTTTGAAAAAGGGATAAATTTGAATATTTAGAAAAGTGCATGTTGTTGATTTTTCCAGAAAAATCAGAAAATCAGCAAGTACAAGCAAAAAGATTATTATAAATCTACTCCAAATTATTGTCGATCTGAGTAGATACACTAGCGGGTGAACCATTTACCCATAGCAGAAGAGCTTGTGGAGAAGTCGATCCTATTTTTGATCTACTTCAAAGGCACAATTTCAGTATTACACCAACATGTTTCTCATCACTGAGTTCAGTTGATCGGTCAGCAAGAAGTGCCTCGCCTCCACGAAAGAACTCGGTTTTCACAAGGAGCTTCCACGTCTATTTGCAGCACCCTATTACTAAGTGGAACTACATTACCAGCTCGTGTCCTCTTTCCATCTTTTCAAATGGCAGTACCATGGGGAAATGTTATGGGTCCTCTTGCATTGCCGCATCCAGTTCACGCACTCCCTCATGGAAACCGCAAGAATTTCCCAAGATTTGATGGGAGTGGAAATCAAAGCACGGATTCACATATATCTACATTCATTATGTCATGCAGCATCCTAGATGTGACCCATGAAGACGTGTCAGTACACCTCTTTCTAGAGACCTTGCAAGGACCCGCAGAAAGTGGTTCCAACACTTACCGGACGGATCTATCACCAGTTGGGCCACATTAAAAACTATAGTTAAAGACAGTATAAGCCTTTAGAAGATGTGTTTGCGTTACTTATCAAAGATTACTCACTTGAAGAAGGAGGCCAATGAAACCATACGTAATTTTATCACCTGTTTCAATTCTTTGATTAACCATGTGCCATCTCGCCATGTCATTGACACGAGAAAATCAAAAGTGTTTCTTTGTGAACACCATGAGCTCAAGAGTAAGTTTCTTACTCTTACAAGAACAAATTACCACCTTGGTCCTCGCTCAAGCTGCAGCCATTTAGATAAAGGATAACCTGCTTATATTTGGCGAGTTAAAATGAGAGCCATCCAAACCAAAGGCTTCGACTCCTTCTCAAGCCACTTCATTAGATCTGGCATTCCAAAAAGATGGCAAACAACTTACTCACATTAAAGAAGCAATTATCTCAAGCTTCATCTACCACTCCATACCGGGATATCCCACAGAGGAACTTCACTCCCAACAACGCCCCACAAAGGCCGTGTTTTCCTGTTGCTGCTCCAAGGTTAGCACTTGAGGCCCCTCCGGTTAATGCGCTGGTCGAGATCGAAGAAGATGAGAAAATTTATGAAGAACCTTCATCACAAGGTGAAAATGATCAAGATGTTAGTGAACCGACTGACGACTCTACGATCGGGTATATGGAATTTGAAGATGAGGAATCTGATGAAGAAGAAGGTACCTAAGGGTATGCAAGTGACAGTCATATGTTGTTTTCACCTGCTCATAAAGAAAAGAAGTAGAAGTTGTTGTCGAGATACAAAAGAGAGGGTCATGTCGAACATGCCTCCAACAATTGCTAAAAGAGGTAATCCTCTTCCTACTCAACCTCCTATTAAACCTTTTGCGAAGAAATATTTTCCCCTATCTCTCCTCCAAATAAGCCTTCTTCCATTTCCATAAAGACCAGTAACCCTTCCCTACCATCGTGAAATGAGGGACTCATTCCTTCGTCAACGCAACCCTTGGTCGCATTTGACATAATCGATCACGCTAAAAAGACCAAGATTCAAATGTCTGAGGCTGAATATCTTGCCTAACCTTGAGCAGACTTGTAAGATTGATCGAATATATCCAAATTCAAGCTTTCGTCCCCTTTCCTGTCTCCCCAAAAGGAATCCTTTCCACTCCTCCTGTGTCTCACATAAATGTTGCCTCAACTTCCGCGTCAAGCAAAATTGAACCTTTTTATCTCTCCTCCGATCAATGGTCACAAGCTAAGTAACTGCATAATTGATTTTTGAGCTTCCGATAATGTCATGCCGGTAAAGGTTTCCCATGCTTGGGCCTCACTCTTACCAAGCCTTTCGGCATATGTTACTCCATGGAAACCAAACAGTTCCATTAATTGGTCGATCAAAGACGATGCACGATTCGCATTTGCGGCATTTTTAGAGAAAAGGGTAAAGATGACCATCCTCATTGCTAATATTCTAGCAAAGCATATGGAATTTTACTAGGGAGAAGTTTTTACGGGAAGTCGGTGGAGAGATTCATATGGGTGGTCCAAAACCGTAATCCGTCAAAGGAGTAATGTAGACCTTGGAGCCTGAATCACAAAAGAAGTACTTGGTCACCAACTCGACGACCCCAAGGCCCAGATTCTCTTTGAATCATCAAGGATGAGGAACTACTTCTTATCCACCGAGTCCGATAAAATGAACGTTCTCATCCAGGAGGAGGACCTTAACAAGATATGGATGCTGCAGTTTGATGGCAATTTTGCAACAAGTGGATGTGGCACTGGAGCCATCCTAATATCCCCTGAAGAGGATATTTTCCCTCTTTCTTTCAAATTTTAGTTTTTCAATACAAATAATACTATTGAGTATGAATCTTTGCTACTTGGCATGCAAGTTGCAAAGGAAAGAGGAATCAAGAACCTAAAAGTATAAGGTGATGCCGAACTAATTATCAATCAGGTAAAGGGAGTATACCAGGCAAAAAATGACAGACTCAGGCACTACCACAATGTAGTATGGGACAACATTGAGGAATTCGACGCCTTCTCAATCAAAGCAGTTCCACGAGCCCAAAATGACAAGGCCGATTCATTGGCCGTCTCACCTCGCTTATGCTCCTTCACCCTAGGGCTGAAAATAGACACATATACCATTAAGGTAGTCTTTTTCCCAAGTGTTCTAGACAATTCTCACCACTAGTAGGTATTCAACAATGATAATCACTTATTACTTTCCTAGAGAAAGTAGACAATTTCAATGAGCTTCATTTGAAGGATCTACTTGAGTATGTCGTGAGTCCGTCATTTGGTCAAGCAAATGAATCAATAGAAGGTAGAGGCATCTGTCAGCTCAAGGGGAACAAAATTCCAAAAGTTTTGGTCTCCTAGAACGATTGTTTAACAAGCATGACCGCTTCATCAAGAAAAAGTGATGAATGACCCTAGCTCTTCCGGATACCGAATATATTAATCTAGGCTCTACTGAGCATCGCAGATTTGCGAACATCGGGAAGTGTTGTACACATGAGGGAAAAGTGGAAATTTTTCAAGTTTTGAAGAAATATATGGATGTATTGGCATGGTCTTATGTCGATCTAAAGTCTTTCAAGCCTAAGGACATTTAACATGACATCCCGTTAAAGGACGATGTCAAACCCTTTTGCCAGAAGCAAAGACACTACAATCCTAAGATCTCGGGTACCATCCATGTGGAAATACATAAGATGCTAGATGTGAGAATTATCTTTCCTATCCATCATAGTACCTAGGTCGTAAACATTGTGCCCGTGCAAAAGAAGAATGGTGAAATACGCATATGCGTAGATTTTCGTAACCTGAACTAGGTGTCCCTAAAGGACAATTATCCACTGCCCATAATGGATCAGGTTCTGCAAGTAGTAACTGGTTTGGAGATGTTTTCCATGCTCGATGGTTTTTCAGGATATAATCAGATTGAGGTCTCACCGAATACCAATTCAAAACAGCGTTCACCTCTCCCCAGGACACATTCACCTAGAGTAGAATGCCTTTCGACTTGACCAAATGTCGGTGCCACCTTTCGAGGGGAGCTATGGACTTTGCATTCAAAGGTATGATGGGGAAGGTCATCATGGTTTATCTAGATGACTTAACTGTGTTCTCTAAAAAGTGAAGTGATCACTGTGATCATTTGGAGCAAGTATTGATTAGATGCCGAGAACACGGGATTTCCTTAAATACAAAAAGTCTATTTTCAAGGTCTTTGAAGGAAAGTTCTTTGGGACATGTTGTTAGAAGGAAGGAACAAAAATAGACATCAAAAGAGTCAAGGCTATTTAGGGTCTTACCTTGCCCACAAGCAAGACCGATGTTCACTCCTTGAAAGGTGAATTTTCTCGACGTTTTGTTCTAGAATTCGCTGAAAAGACTCGTCACATATCTAATATGATGAAGGGGTCACAAACTTTCGATGGAGCGAAGAAGGAAAGACGTCATTCGAGGATATAAAATCCTCTATTGCTCATGCACCTATCCTGGTATGTCCAGACTTCTCCAAGGATTTCATCATGTATAGTTATGCATCCGCGCATACTGTATCAACTATCTTAATGCAAAATAACTCTGAGGATGTTGAATCCCCAATCACGTTCATAACCTCCCCTCTCAAGCTTCATGAATTCAAGATGTCTCAATTAGAAAAACATGCCTTCACGGTAGTCAAATCACCAAGAACTTTTGGTACTACATCCTAAGCTCTCATACGGTGAGTGCTTTGGTTCCGACACGAGAATTAAGTCTATCCTAACTCAACAGAATTAGGAAGCTTACCAGGAATTAGATCAAAAGGTCAAAGAGTATGATCGGACATCAAACCAACCAAGTTGGTAAGGGTTAGAGGCTTATGTCACTCATGGCTGAAAATAAAGACTCGGGAGCCTAAAGAGAAAGTTGATTACATCGACAGAGCGCAAGGTGAATTGGAGAAAGTTGATTCTCTACCTATGGTTCTATTCATTGTGACCAATGACAAGTGGTATTCCGACATCACTTTCTTTCTCACTTACGGTGAGTGTCCAGCCCATCTAAATTGAAAGGAGAAGTGGACAGTAAAGCTCAAGGCAACAAGATATGTCATATGGGATGATAGTTTATACCGGTGCGGGGTTGATGGCATCTTCTTGCGATGCATTGACAAGCCACATCAGGTGAAGTTACTAGAAATCTTTCATGATTCAGCCTGTGGTGGTCACTTTTCCTCTTCTATGAAACATAAGATCATTTGGGCTAGGTACTATCGGCCAACGCCGATTCGGATACACCACCTAGGTAGCAAAATGTAAGCTCTGGCAACAGTTCGTTGGTAAACCAAAATTGGTTGCTTTTGCCCTCATGCCCATCATTATTAACAAACCATTCAGGCAATGGGGAATTGACTTTATTAGAGCACTCCATCCCCAATCGAGTGCCAAACATAGTAATGTCCTAACAGCAATAGATTACATCACCAAATGGGTGGAGGCCATACATGTTAAGAATGTCACCTCTGAAGTTGTTTGTAACTTCATCAAAGAAAATATCATTGTGAGATTTAGCATCCCACACAAGATCGTTGTTGATAATGCTTCCAACTTCTCCTCATGGGAAGTTATTGGTTTTGCTATGAATATGGAATAACCTTGGCCCATGCCTTGAATTATTACCCTCAAGGAATGGTCAAAGTGAATCCAAAGAATAAAAACCTAGTGACTATCATACGGAAGCTAATCAATGAGAATCAGCGATCATGGCACAAGTCATTGTATGATGCTTTATGGGCAAACCGTATTACCCCGAAGAGGTCTCTCAGAATGTCACATTTTCAAGTATTATATGGAATTGACACTCGAGATCCATATCTCCATAGAACTCCTGCTCTATGCTTGACACGAGCGATCGAAGATGAAACTTTCCGAATTCTCTCGAAAAGAGGATCATGTATCTAACAGAACTTGAAGAAAAAAGGGTAAGGATGGTCGACAAGATCATCAAACATTAGAATAATGTCAAAATACTATTTGATAAAAAGGCCAAGCAGAGAGATTTCTAGGTGGGAGATCTTGTCCTCCTATGGGACAAGCGAAGAGAACCAAAGGGCATACACGGGAAATTTGATTCTCTTTGGAAAGGGCCATTCAAGATCAGACAGCTGAATAGAGAGAGTAGCTTATATCTCTCAAATCTAGATGGAACTAAACTCCCACTTCCCTATAGCGGGAAACATCTCAAAATATTTAGGAAGTAGAGCTTGCTCTCTTCTTTGTACAGTTTGCTTTAGTTGTGTGTTTGTTTTGTCATGTGTTTACTTTTTGTTTGTTGTTGTGTGTCCCTTTTCGTCGCCCTTTTTTTTGACATTGTAACCCAATGGATAGGCACATGAAAATCTAGGATTCTCTACCCTTAAGCTTCGCTCAAAGATAGTCCCCAGAAAGAACTAGTTGTTATCCTGTAAAATTGACGAGGGCAATTTTGCAGGTAACCATACCAAAATTTCATTTTGGTCCCCTGTTAGGATCTATTGATGTTCTGGATGGCCTACAACTCCCTTCCCGAAAATCAACTCTTAAGAACTTGGTCATTTTCAACCTTTTTGGGTTGGGCGCAAGAACCATTGATGCAACATCTTACAAAATTGTGCCCATCTTTGCCTTTGGCGCACTTCCTGGAGTATCAGCACTCCAAATGTTGTGCCTCTCAAAAGTGTGCCTAGGTGCAGCCATCATCCTATCAACACATCCAAAAGTGCACCTAGGCGTAATCTCCTCCATGTCAACATCTCTCCTAGTGCGCCAAAAGAAAAAGTTGGTGGCACAATAAATGCACATTTTTCTATATATAGGCGCACCCAACCTGTCATTTTAACAATTGAAAAAACGTGAAAAGATATTCCTTTGTGCCTGTCGGTTGCTCTCGTCACCTGCGCGTGCCATTTCTCACGATCGCGGACCCCACCTCATCCCTTCATCATTATTAATCTTGGGTAAGTGGTTTCTACCATCCTTGTTGTTATTTTTATGGATGTTGGGCCAGGTATTAGGATTATTGAATAATAAAATGAATTTAGAAGGAAAGGATAACGCCATTTACAAACCCAAGTATCCACTTGCAAACTCTCATTTTCCTTTTCTCCCGGATCTACAAACTGGGAGGCCGACCAAAAATAACTCATGCCCATTTTTCCTTCAATCCTTGCCTTGCTAGTTTTTCCCTCCTGGACATCAAAATCTGAGCCAAAAGAGAGTAAAAATCAAGAAAAAGGGAAATCGGCCCACATAGTGAAACTGTTTTCACTATGGCGCATTACAAACCCCTGCTACACTAAACACAGTCACGCCCCTTTGGTGCACTCTTTCTCTATGATTCATCAAAAATAGTCACACCATTGGCGCTTAATAGGACCATGTAACATAATCCCTCCTCATGCCTTATAAACTATAAAATTCCTAAGGCGAAGCGCTGGCGCCAAAACAACTACAACAACTCGCATGTTGTGTAAACCCTTTCCGCGCCATGCCAACCAAGCCCCTTGGCACACTTGACCTATGTGTTGCACCTTCTGCAAATGTGCTTGGCACACCTCACCCTCATACAAAGATCGGCCACATCTACGCCAATGGCGCACCACGAGACATTCTTTACACCAAACAAAAATGCGCCTGGTTAAAGCACTTCCTATGGTGCAAGCACATATTCCTTCACATCAACATATGAATGTTGTGTGTAGCCTTTCCATGCCCCACGCCCCGGTGCTAGTTTCCCCCATGTAACACTCCCTAAAAGTGTGCCTTGCTTTTCAAACCCCCGTAACCTACAAAGTAAGGATGCGCCTTGCGCGCTTGGAGGCTCATACGTTGGTAATTTTTCTTTCTACAAAGCTTTTATGGACAACTTGATGGCTAACATGGCCCTTCTATGTTGGAACTCTATGATTCTTCTTATAGAACAACAAAGAATCATCGAGTGCACTTATGTCTTCATCGAGTAAGAAGCCAACCAAGTTCAAAGGCAAAGCCAAGTTGATGGAGCAAGAAATGAAGTATAGATACCAAAAGGTCGGGAGGTCGACTCACTTTCGAGTTTGATCTCGATATCGAGATTAGAACTTGGGCATATAGACATGGATGACTTTTGGGCTAGAACCAAGAAGGTCACAGCAGCCCGTGGATGGATAAATTGGTTGGCAGTGGTTTGCACTTCTGCAAGGCTCCCTAGTGAGTGCAATTAATAATGAATTCATCATGTTGGTAGGTCGTTGTTCAACCGGGACACAAGATGTGTCGAAAATGAGGAGGGCAAAGTGATAATCAACCTCACAGCCCGACACTTTGAAACTATCTTGGGCATCCCCCACCACAGACATTTTGTGGTAGTAAGTCAAGAAGACTACATGAAGACTTGGACCGATAATGAGGACAAGTGCATACAGATGATGAACGAGGTATACCTCAAGAATAAAAAGGTGGCAAGCGGGTGGCCCCAAGTCATTCGTCGCGCATGATTTTCGGAAGAGTGAGTGACATGATCACCTTCTTAAGCACAGAGTACATGGGCTCCCTGATGCCCATTACTTTCACAAGTGGATGCTCAGGTATTTGGAAACAATGAATAAAAATGTGCCCGATCAGCGTTTTGGTTGGGCTGAAATTATCAATGATACAATCTCGGAACAACTTCAATGACTTTCAACAACTGGGAGGTTCTATATGAACTCCTATGTAGTATATGCAGCTACCTCAAAGAGAGAATACCAAGGGTTAAATCGGTATGGGGTATGGCCCCAAGTCGAATATATGAATACTATCAAAATTGAGGCTTGTGAACAGCATAGCTTAGTTTAGCAAGATCAATGATGTATTCTTCTATGGCATCGTCTACCTCTTGAGGCCCAACATGACTCATGGTCAGAAGAGCAAAAGCGTGATCACCGCCATAAGAAAGTTGGGAGAGTTGTTTATGTAATTCCCCACCTTTACCTATCTCAGAGCTGCCAACTTCTTGGGAGAACCCACAAGATTACCAAGATATGCGGGGCCTAAACTGATCCTTCTGGAGCTATTAAGGCAGCTTATCACTTATCACGAGAAGTGTATGAAGAGGAAGAAGGGAGGAACTCCATTCCCCCTCACAGTAAGCAGGTACATGTCCCCCTCACAAAGTAAAGCTCGGGAGATATGTAGAGCTTGAATTGCTTAATTTGAAGCATAATTTCCTGGCAAGGCCAACCTTCAATCCTCATGGTTGCCTTCAAGGGGCAAAGATCGATCCTATCCATGTTCCTCAGATCAAGGATATCTACATCGACTTAAATCATGAAGACGAACTTAGGAGAAAGGATCACTCCTAACTGGCCCTAGCGGAGATCATTCAATATGGTGTAGCCATCATCCCAAAGGATTTCCTAGAAACTGATCAAGAAATTGATCAGGTTTACCTAGACACAGAAGGGGATGATTGGCCATTCGTAGATATTGACAGGAACAAAGCACCCTAGACCATCCAAGAAAGGGTTCAACCTACTCTGTAATGCACCGAACATTAGTGTAAGAAAAATGGTATCATCTATCTTGGGGTAGATTTTATCACATCTCCCCTGGGAATGCACCCTCCAGGCCAAAACACTTGCCTAAAGGTAAAGGAAAAGATAAAGTGGGAGAGGCAAGCACTACTCAAGAGAAAGCTCTTGAAAGCCCTCCTACTACCATAGAAGAGCAAGTTGTGGACTTAATGTCCCCAGGAAAAGAAGAAGCGGTAAGTGCTCCAATGGACACATCCACTCAGGATGTTGTCACATCTACAACTAGTGAAGTACCAACCTGTTCCCTCTCTCACTCCTCCTTCCCCTCCTCATGTCACTCAAACAACCACTCCTTTGGTTGTGTCTTCTCCTTCGTCTTCTTCCATTCCCCCTCCCTCTTCCTCCATCTTCTCTTCCCTTGTGGATCTGTCCCCTAGCATTTCTTCCCTCATCTCGCAGATCCCTTCCACCCCCATGGCCTCCTCTCTTGTAGTGACTCCTATTCCCATGAGCGTTGGTGTGTCGGCCCCTTTCTCCATGCCGCCACCAAGTGTTTTTGACACGATTCCCGTGTCCACTGTAGTCATTCTTCCTTCCACCCCTATTTCTTCTTCATCCTCTTATCCCACTCCCATAAGTCCAAGTGGATCTCGAGACCACCTAAGCCAACACAAGAGGAAATTCCCCATTGCACCCATGGACTTCTCCGTCATCCCTACTAAAGGACACAAGAAGCAAAAAGTGATAAATCGCTTTTATAAAAGTGTTTTGGTGAAAGGGTTATAGAGATAGCCTACCTGGATCCCATAAAGAAGAAAGAAGATCTATCTCCTATAGATTTTACAGTGACCCAAGTCACAATTGGAACATCATCAGAGAGCCTGCAAGGAGAGGCCTTGTCATCACGTGGATGCCCTTTGCAAGAAACTACAAGAAGAAAAGGAGAAGAAGAGAATGTTAAAGGAACAAAACAAACATCTTCTCTAAGCTCTGCAAATAATGGGCAATGCACCTCCTATAGATGCCACCAAAACTCCTGAAGTCCTTAGTCAAGAGAAGATAAATGAATATGCTAAGATTGGTGAACAAGGTGCAGCCCGGTTTCCTCTGGCAGAGAGCAAATCCTCAAAGACGGTGAGGAAGTAATCACAAAGTTCACATGCCTCTACCAAAATATAGATAAGGCAAACAATGAACTTAGGCAATAGTAGGACTGTCTCGAAGAGTTGGACCATGCTTTAGGATTTACAACATGAGACATTCTAAAAATGATTGATTTGCCTTGTTGATGACTTGTTAAAATTCAGCATCATTGATCACCCATGAGCACAAAACAAAGCGCTTGTCGCTTTAGACTATCAAGTTGACCAAATGGAGTTTGTCTTGGAAAAGATAGACAAAATCAAGGAGGAAGGCCTAGATGCGAAACATCAAATGGAGCAGATCATCTTAAGGATGTCTCTAGGGTTCCTTAACGCATCATTCACCTTAAGAGAAACAAACGATATTATTTAGCGTTTTAAGGAGTTACATCACAAAGCGTGGTGACAGAGGTCACTTTTGACCGAGAATCTATTAACAACCTTCCAACATCGTGATTTTATCGGTATTTAATATGGGTAGGCAAAAAATACTTCAAGCTCCTGATAGGCTCAAAGATGAATGAGAAACTTGCGAAGTCATCGAATACCACACAAAGGGTCCCAATCATGGTCAACTTTAGAAGATGATCAGCAAGTTTATGGAGTATTGAGCTCAATATCATATCACCTCTCCAGAGCAGAAGCAAGACACTCCATTCAAGCAAAGGGATGATGATGAATAGGCTTCCTCCTTCTAGGATAAATCCCATTTTTGTAAAAGTATTTAAAAGTATGTTGGCACACGTGATGACATCATCCATGTTGCATCATGGGATGTTGTCATCCACCAAATTGCCCCAAAGTCAACATTTGACTTTTAGATATTTTGTAAATAAGTTGTTGGCTCCTTTTTGTCTTCTTTCTCCTTCTCCTTCTATAAATACTTGGATACTTGTAGTATTCAAAGTGTTGAAAATCTTGTATGAAAATAGAAGTGAGGAGAGAAAGACTTTGAGCTTCTTGTAACAGAAGAAAACATTAATACAAATATTGAGACTTTGTGCTGAATTCATGTGTTATATGCATTAGATCTTTCTTACGTCAGATCTGTGTGTCTATTCTGTTAGATTCATATCTACTTTTGTCATTTTGTTTATCAATATTGCTTTACTTGTTTATGTGAGTATATTTGGCTCTATTTACTACCAGCCCAAAACATACCTTTCTACTTTGGAATTCATTTCTTTTCTCAATTCAGATCCATCTTTCTTCCATTCCCTTTCTATTCTTCCTCCGAACTAACTCTACTTTGGGATGAGATCCCAAACCCCCCTGAAGGAAGAATATTGTTGGACTTGCATGATTTCGCTGGTAGAATAGCAATAAACTCGTTTCCCTTTGCTGTCTCAAAGAGGGGCTATGCCCTGCGCACTATTGGCCTGTCTATCCATAGATCTTCCCACTTGACATATTTTCAAACCAACGGGTTCTACATCTTAAATGAACCAAACCACATTCACTCACTTACACACTTTCTATGCTCTACGCTTTGATGATCATATCTTTCTCTCGCACGCATCCAAACCATCTCCCGATGACGCACTCTTGTTCTATGGTTCATTCTTGATTCTTTGAGGGGCATTTATAAGTGAACCCGATCACATGCATACTCATTCACATTTTCTCTAGGGGCATGTTTCTCCTAACACATTCACACTACATTCAATGACATCTCATTCATCCACAACATATAGCATATCTTGGTCACATTTACTCTTTCTTTCTTATGCTTACATGTACACTTCATTACACATGCTAGCTAGATATATTTTATGTTATTATCTTTCTATATACACATGCGCATTCACTTGTCTTCTAGTTGTGATTTGAAAATTTACACAAATCGATACATGCGCAATATGGATGTTTGGCATAATACCTATTACCAATCCTACGGTGGCTCTAAAGGGCATCCACTTTCGTATACACAACAAGTGTTATTATTTCATTTTTCATATCATATTACTATATCAGATTATACATGTTTTAACATACTTTATATCTTTCTAACATGCTAACGGGTGCTTCATGTAAAACATTTGATTTGTCGATCTATTTGCTTCCATGGTTGTCTAATTTCTTGTTTTCTATTGTTTTCATTTGTTTTCGGGATTTTCCTATGTCTTGTTTGTTCTCTCGATTGCTTTTATGACTTTGGTCACGTCGGCCTCAATTTCGGAGACAACCTCGGTGATGTCCCATGTTTACAACCCAGTTTTTACGGTCTACATTGTCTTCTTGTGTGATAACTTACATTGTCTTCTTGTCTGTTAGCTTACATCTTGTATTTTACATGCGTGTTTATCTTGGTTACACTAACACTTATTTCTCACCACTTTTCTTGCATGTGTCTTAGTTTCTACCAAGCACACTACCTCCCCCTACAAATCATCAATTTCAGTTCAGCAGTTGGTCCTCTTTTGGGTTGCATTCTCCTCAACAATTTCGCATATACCCCAAACAAGGGGGCATCATTGGGTGAATCAATCACCCCATACTGGTGGTTTATCAATGTATAGTATAGTTTATCACACAATCAACACAGTCTTGGCCTCAACAATGGCCTAGAACCTGACTTGGGTCTTTAGCATCACCACAGACACTAGTGCCAAAGACTAGATAGTAGCGTCCCTGGGTGCCCATGACCCTTCCTAGGCACCTATGACTAGGGGCAATTACACAACAATTTTTAGTTCACCATAGTTTTCATAAGTTTACACAACAACTTTTACAAAACATATAGTCCTTCAGCACTCAACATGCATGCACTACACCTTTTCTACTTTCTCATTAGATCAAACCAGATCATATTTTTACACACCATATGCAGTGGTGTTATACACTTCGGGAAGTAGTTAAAGGTTAGAGGATGACACTAGACTTTTCTCCCTACACTTCTTTTGTTCTTAGTGTGAGATCACCCAAAAAACTTTCAGCACAACTGGCATGAGATCACCTGAAAAAATCATTCTTCTACATCATCTTCAGGATCCTCTCTACACTCTTTTACTCATAATAGATCATGTGCACATGTTCTTTT
Organism: Taxus wallichiana var. yunnanensis; assembly: GCA_018340775.1. Taxonomy (NCBI): domain Eukaryota; kingdom Viridiplantae; phylum Streptophyta; class Pinopsida; order Cupressales; family Taxaceae; genus Taxus; species Taxus wallichiana. The sequence continues at coordinate 542,659,287 of CM031237.1, read as the reverse complement.
TTGTATTATTACATACTTTTTACTCATTTTGATCATATACCCGTATTTGACTACTTATCCGTTCTTCTCTTTTGCAAGTTTGTCCTTATGGGAAGTGGTACTCACATCAATCACATCATCATCACACATCAAACAACATCAATAATAGGTACAATGTGACATTTACACACGTGCTCTCTCCCTAGGGTCATCATAATCACTTTTTTCACTTCCTCTTCTCTAGCTTCCACACTTCACATTTTTATCACTCCACGTTTTTCCTTGTCTCTTAGCATGCTTTTCACCATTGATCTACATGGTTATCAGGTATGCATATCTTATCTACTTTATGTTATCAAGCATTCACTCAAAAACATAAAGTGGGGAAAATGTAGACACTAAATCACGCACTTTGGGTATCTATCTAGTCCTGATCACATACTACTATTGTATGACTCTAATCAAGAAAAGTACTAATTGACCCATGTCTTTGTCCTCTTTTCTTGTTTTTAGTTTTCATTTGTGCTCTTACACTCTTTTTTGACCAGTCTATCTTTTCATACTTTGACATTTCTCACTCTAGACACCAACACCAACTAGGATACCAGCGCGACGCCCCACCCCCTCTAGGTGCCCCCAACATCTTTATATTTTTCTCACATATTTTGGGTCCTTTCTAGCCATTTGGGCATCTTATTTTCTTGGTAGTCGGCCTTTTCGAGGTTAATTATGAAATTCAAGCAAGGGAATCATATAAATATAAAGTTATGTGACCATAATAAAGGACCAAACACTAAGCATTAGCTATCACCACCTAAGGTTGCATCCAAGAGCATTCTAGAGCATTCAAGCATCCATCTAGCTCCACACAAGGGACAAGGGACTACCATTTCTACATACATGCATAGGAGGGGAAGTTCATTCTTTCATGCACACATCTATTTACATATTTTACATCTAGTTACTTACTCACTATCAAGTGTGACATGCACAAGCGCCACCTAGGGCACGATTTCGACACACACACACACACATAGAACTTAATTGGGTCTAATATGTAGTACGATGCTTGGTTATAAGTTCATTTGTTTGACAACCAAGGACATTTTGGCCCCTCATTTGCATTATGTTCTTTTTAAGATTTAATGCGCTTTTGGGGTTTTGTAGGTCATTTATTCATTTCAAGTTATAGGTGAACAATAGAGAAGTACAATGACATACAAGTGATTAAAGGTGAACATGAGTAAGCATCTCACAACCATCAGCAATTATTTTTCCAAATTTCGAGCGAGCACACAGCATCCATAATAAGTCTCGGCACCCAAGCACCCCTAACCCTCCACAGCGCCCCGATCTTGGATTTTCTGATGCTCCTAAAATTTTCTAGGTTTCAGATGCGACACTTCCCTCCTCTTATTCATTAGTTTGTCAATTTGGCACAATCCGTAATTAATTGTGAATCAAGTAAGTATTATTTCCTTCCATTTCGCAACTAGGGTTAGAAATTTAAATTGCTTATTTTTGGGTCAAATTTGTACTTCATTGCATATTTACCAATTTTGTTACATAATTAGTATTAGGCATCTACTTATTTCAATATTTGCGTAATCAATCAATCAAATATAATAATAAGAAAGTCGTGTGAAAAGTAATATAAGCACATGTAAACAAATAATTTCATAAGTATATACAATGTCATACAATATTCATAAACTCTCAAAGGTATATGAGAAAGGAAGAGATATGTATAAAAATTTAAAGTATCTCGGGATGGTCAATTGACTAACATAGAAAGATAAAACCTAGAATAATAATTAAGGTGCCCCTAACATGGGCATGCCCTCGATGTAGAGTGGGTGACTCTGGATGTAAGTAATATAGACATCTATATGTTCATAGTCATGTGTAGTTTGTATGTACTACATCTAAACTCAAATATAAAATGAAAAGTTTGTGTAACAAATAGACATGTAAATCAACATATAATATGATAATCAACGAGTTATGTGAAACTTGTACCAATAAAATTGTGAGTAGTGAAAAATTTGTATTTTTTTTTTTAAGACAAGTGTCAATCAAGAAAAATAGGAACCAAGTGGGAAATGAAATAAAGGAATACAAAGAGAAATTTGAATAAAGAAAGGCCAGAGGAAAAGGTTTTGAAGTATAGTAATAGGAGGGTTCTAGATAATATATGACTTCCTTCAAAACTCAATGTGCACTAAGAATTAAGTACATCGAATGTATGTATGCACATGTCATCATTGGGTATAAAAATATTCATGATAGGATAAATAGTCAAGGAGAAAGGGTAAATGAAACAAAGTAATCAAGCCAAAACCAAGGGGTTAGTGTAGACACTCAAAATTAGTAACTTATCATTCGCAATGGCAAGTTTGAATTTGTTCATATGTTAAGACAAATGTTCACGTTCTAAGCTCTCTCTATCTCTCTCTCTCTCATGACTTACTAATCGACATGCATTATTTTTTTGTTCATTCATGAAATATTAAATATCCAAAGTGGTAATCCATCCCTAGAAATACTTTTTAGACTCTAGATCTTTCATCACTAAATCCCTATATGTGATTGTATAAAATAGAACCAAGTCATACTATGGTTTATGCCAACATGTACAGTACCATATGATTATGCAAAATATGGAATATTATGCCTAATTTGATGTTATATTAGCAGTAAATAAATGATGCAATGAAATATAGAAATATACAAAGCAAGCTAAGTAGTAAATAATGAAACCCTAATTGCAAAGAGAGGGTGAGAAGCCTTGGATGATTCACAATGTTGTCGAAGGTGTACGATACTGGAAATTGTAAAAATCTAAAGCACTGAATGTCGCACAGGAGCTTAGAAAAATGTATAAATGGAGGAGAAAGTTGGACTAGGGCACCTAGAGAGGGACAGGGGATCCTGCGGGTGCCCTAGGCCTATTTCTGGGTGCTTGAGTCTGCAAAAATGCTCAGAAAACCTCCTCCGAGTGCTCACAAGGTTTTTTCCTTTAGTCACTTTGAGGTCACACCAATATTTTTGAGATCGCTATAAACCCTGCAGTGAAGAATGGGCCTAAAAACCCTCAAATTGAGATCAAATCCAAATAAAAGATGCGAGAATGAGGGGTCATACTTTCCTCGGTTTTCACAATGATGAACTTATGACTAATCATTACACTATATCTTAGACCCAATGTAGTTTTATGTGTGTGTGGAATTGTGCCCTAGGTTGCTCTTATGCGAGTCGCACTTGGAATAGCGAGAAAGTAGCTAGATGTAGAATGTAATAAATGTGTGCATGGAATAGAATAAACTTCCCTCTTATGAAGTGTGATGTAAAAAACCAGCCCTTGTGTCCCTTATGATAGAGCTAGATGGATGCAATGGAGCTCTTAAATGTCTTGATGAATGCAACCTTAGGTGGTGATAGCTAATGCTTAGTGCTTGGTCCTTTATTATGATCACATAAATTTATATTTATATGATTCCCTTGATTGAATTTCATAGCTAACCCGAAAAGGCCAACTAACAAAAATATAAGATGCTCAAATGGCTAGAAAAGAACCAAAAAGTGTGAGTAAAGTACAAAGAGGACAAGGGCACCTAAAGGGGATGAGGGTGCCCAATGTTGGAATCCTAGTTGGGTGCTAGTGTCTCAGGATGACAATTTTTGAAGAGTAAAAAGGCAGATCGAGCAAGTAAAGGTGCAAGACTGAAATTAGCAACAAAAATCAAATGTGGACAAAGACATGGATTAATTAGTATTACTCTTGCTTAGGAACCATATGAATAATAGTATGTAATCATGACTAGATAATTACCCAAAGTGCATGATTTTGTGTCTACACCATATTATCACCCCTAACAATTCTTGTCTTGATTGGAAAATCTCATGTGTGTTTTTTCATCTTCCTTAGGTCGGGTATAATGCAAATATCTAACTTTTGGAAGCCTATATAAGTAAGTCAAATGCACTTCATAACTCACCTAACATTCTCAAACACTCTTATTGCAGTAAAATATCAACACTAAAACACTTAATGCTCTCTTAAATATTCCTAAAGTAGCTACACATGTTTTAAAGTATCCACCACATAGGTCTGAAGAACTAAAACTAGGTTCAAGAGTCTACCTTCCTTCTTTATAAAGCATGCAAATGTCTTATATACATGTTTTAGCAAGATAAAGTCACTCCAAGCATTTCCAAAGGTCTTAAGGGTCAAAGGGGATCAATTTTAGCATATAGAGCACATCACACCACACTACTACTGTGTCGGGTGCCTCTTTATTCTATGTATATTTACATCCATTATTCTTTGTGTTAAGAGGCACAAGGAAAACATATGGGGTTGACTTAGATTGCATACACAACCTACACCAACACTAGGAGAACTATATGAGGCTTAATCCGATCAAGGGGTTTAGTGCAATACTTGGATTGTTTCACCTTGACCGTTAAGGTTAGTCCATCCTCACCCACACACATATTTATCCTTTTTTATCTAATAGTTTGGTGAAGTTTGTTGTAAGTATCTACGATTATATATTTGTTGTAAGTCATTATAGGTGGTGTTGACAAGTGTGTGAACACTAGAATTAGACAACGAAAACTATTTCTAGACTAACAACATACAAGAGAAGTTACAAATCACTTTCATTTGTAGGTTTAAAACTATATAAAGCATGAACATACCATACTATGCCTTAGCTATATTTTTACACCTCCGTATAGGAGCTATTTCCAGAGACATAGTCTAAGAAACGAAGCATCTTCAAGTTCGAGGCTAAGATCACTTTTATACCTCTCGTATAGCTAAGTCTTTATCCCTTCTTGTATTTTATGCTATCATTTCATCATTATATCAGCATACACTATATTAAAATCTTTTTCTAATTTACATATTAATGTTTATTAATTAATCAAAATATTCAACCTTTAACATATCTTACATCCTACTCCTTTTTAATTTTTAGGGTGTAAACAACTAGAAGAATAATCAATGTGAAGACAAATTTAAATGTAAAATAGAAGAATTTGATGGCATTATCATGCTCACCAAACTATTTTAACTATTTTACACCACAAACAGAAAAAAAATAAAGACTAAAGTATATTTCAAAATATAGAATATAAAAATCATGAACATACATGAAACACACTAAATGGACACATAAGGGCAATCTAAAAATAATAATAAGTATAAGGTGAGGTAAAATGGAACAATCTGACATGTTTTTATAGTCTTATTGTGTTCAAGAGGGTCACATAAGCTAGAAATGGGCTAATAGGGTAGTCATCAACAAATCTTAAAATTTTGGTGTCCTAAAATTGCATTTGGGTCAAAATCATGAAAAAATGGATAATATCATTGATAATTTTGTCTACATGTCTATACTACACACAATAACATCCTCGAAGGCTATGATCTAGACTTGGAGGGTTCTCAATGTTTTGATTTATTTAGTGCAAGATTTCCCATGTATTTGTTTCTAGATTCTACAATTATGTTGTTGTATTTTGATGTGATGATACATAATTAAGCTCTTCTTCATCCAAACCCTAAGAATATGTGCTCGATAAGTAACCACCCTACAAATATTTTATCTCTCTTGGTTAGACTAACCTCGACATACCCCCTATGATGGTAATGCATTGCTTGCATACCATTATTCTAAATATTTTTATACCACACGCAGTCCTACCTTAATCTCATATGAAACGCAACTAGGAAATTTGACAATGTGGTGTATAATGATTTTTCACTTAAAGACGAGACACTTGATTACATGTAACTTTGACATTTACACTTAACATATATTTCATAGGTTGCTTTATGACTACTCCTTAGATGATTGCAAGCATTTATAATGATCTCTACGGAAAATCCCTTTAGTTCGGTGTAAGTGAGATTTTATGCGGGATGTTTATGTTTAGAGAATTCAGTGGTATCTACTTATATACAAATTCTTTCATTGATTTACCACCCAAATTATGACTTGAAAGTCACCCATTGTCTACCCTATCAAGGCATCGAATTGAGAAACTAATAAAGAGAAGGTTTTAGGTTGGTATTGTGAAAAGGTATACGGTATTGGGAATGATATTATCCAAAGAGATAATATTACACATGAAATCATCTATGTGGCTACGATATTATCCTAGAGATGTAAAATTTGAAACATAAAACAAAGAGTTGTCTTTATAGATGTTTATGAAGTTCTTTTATATACTATAACTGATTATGAGGATGAATATTGAGAAAACATGGTAGACCTAATGGTATTTTTTATTTAAATGTGGAAATGTATGCAAAGGATTTAATTTAAGTGTTTTTGGTACAAATGTGTATTTTATGATGCCTCCAATTGCCTTATACCAAATTTAGGGTACTATATTGACATAATTCCTTCGTGGAAGTGTATGGTATTGTGTGGTTTCCTTGTAAATGCAATTTTACAATGGTTTTAAGGAATGTGTGTAAAAAGAAGAATATGTAGTGCTCTCCGACCGATTGTCTACATAATCATGTGAAATTGAGATATTAATTAGTGGCAGATGACATTGTTTTTGGAAACACAAAGGTTCATCAATAGATTAAATCCCTCAAAATTAATATGTGGGAAAGTAATGGATGGATGCAAACAACAAAAACATTATGTACAAAAAAATTTGATGGAGTGCCACCGTAAAATGTTAGGTGTCTTAACAATGGATAAATAACCAAATAGTTGATTCACATTTACCCATAAGAGAGAGATAGAGAGATAATAGATGCAAGAAAAAGTTGGGTAGTGGGTTCTACACATGTTTACAAGGTTTATAGTATGCACGTAGCACTTGAAGTAATATTTAAGTATCTTCTCATATGACATACGATGTTAAGAATCATGCATCAGAGTATTATGTTCATCTACTAGGAAATAACACGCTTGAGATGTTTTTTTAATAAATATGAGAATTGAAAATATTATCTCATTATCTAGCCATAAGTTATAAGCTTTATTTTATAAAGTGTTGTCATGTAAATTGACTAGCCCAAAAATGCAAAATTTGAAACATGACAACTAAGCCAAATGTGAAAATTTGTGTCAAAGTCTCCCTAATCCCTCTCATGTTCAGTTTGTCTTCCATGTTACAATCATATTGACATTAAAATTTATGTTAATTCATTAAATAAACATCTAAAAAATTTAAAATTATGTGATAAGGTCAACTCCTCCATTCAACAAAGAGCAACAAAAGACTAGTTCTCTAGCAGCTTAGAAAAGCCAATTTTGGCCATTTCAAGGCATGTGTGCATCCTTTGGGAAGGTTATAAAATATCATAAACATATGGAGGTGGTATTGGAGATAATTTAATGTGTTAGAATTAATTTAGGGATATTTAGGTAATATTTGGGGTTTAGGGACAATCTATGCAAAAGTGAGTCTTCAAGTGTAAGGAATGGACACTTAAATTATGAACCTAAAATTGTTCGGATGATTTTGGGAGCTATGTAAGGAGCTAGAAGGAAAATAAGTAGGAAATATAAATCTTGAACAATACTCTACATAGTATAATAATCATATTTAATCAAGACTCGATGGTTCCTTGAAACATTTCAATATTTACACATACACCCCACTTGTCCCTAAGAAAAGGAGCCATTTTTGGATTTTCATAAAGATTAAAGATCTTAAATATTTTTCATTAATCTTATAATGTCCTTTGGAGTAATATTAATATCAAATTTCACCTCAAAATTCCATCCGAGCTCCCTCAACGAATATTTTAAGTTATCATTGTGTAGGTCCCATAGTCATTTTTCTTCATTGCCACGTGTCAAGACTCTTGCTCCATTGCCCATTTGTTATCCCTTTATACCTGCACACCAAGGGGAAAATATGTACAAGATATTTCACCCATGATAAATACCCATTTTCTAGTTTTATGTGTGACTCTCACATAGCTCTACCAAGTGTATTTTCTAGCCCCGGAGTGACTTTCGTGAGCCCCCTCCTCATACTTGTCATGTGTCATCACCTTGTTTCATTGCTTTGTTTGATTTCCTTTGTTATTAATTGTGTCTAAGGTTGTTATTTATGTCAAATTTAATTGATGGAAAACTCATTTTAGGTTATCTAAGTGTCTCCTCGAGGTGTCAATCAAGGTCAAAGATGAAGGTTGATTGGTAGTGTCTAATTATGTTGTCTTGTGGTTGTGTTTAGGCATGGTTTTAGGCATAGTCAAGCTAGTATGAGATATCAAAAGGTTGTATGAAGTATTTATGAGGTCAAAAATGTTCCATGAGATGTGAGAGGTGTATAAGTGTCTGCAAGTGGTCAACAAAATCAGTTCATATGAAGTCATGGTTGAGTCGGGTCATTCTAGGCTTATTCCTAGACCTAGTTAATGGGGTTTTACATGGTAATGTGAGGAATGGGGTAGGGAAGACTTATTGAAGTATGCAGATAGTAATTTTATGTTGTATAGCATTTTTATGAGGAGTATCGGGTCAATATTTAGAGGTTTAGGGCATGTATGAGGTCCTTGGGAAGCAAGATAGTGAAGACAAGGCTAGAAGACATAGGTAAGCCTTGGTGGTGAGAGAACTTCATGTGCAATTGATAATTTATGAGAGTTTTCAAGCATGGAGGAGTTTTTATGGGGCTTTAGGTCAAATTTCAGGTCCATGTGATGAATATTTTTGAAGATATTGAGTTTTTACCAAAACCAAGTTTTCAAAGGTGTGTTTTAGAGCTAAATCTTGACTTTGGATGCTTGTTATGGACTGTATGCTTTGCTTTGGAATATAATCTCTTTAGCATAGTTAATTAATTTTTTTGTGAATATTTTCCAAGAATAATTAGGTTGTTTTATCATCATATTTTTATGAACAATCGTTAAGAAGGTAAACATGTTTGAAACCCTCTCAAAACCCTAGCTTTAAGCGACTTGGAAAATATTGAGCATAATGACTCATGATTGGTTTTTTTAATTAATTATTGAATGTTGTAGATGAATCATCCATCTCTCTCTAGGTGTGATTTATATTTTTTTACAGTATGTAGGCCCTACCCAAAAAGGCAAGTTTATGTACTTTTAAAAAAATCAATTGTTGAGAGGGGATTGAGTGTGTGATGGTGTTTTGAGAGAGAGAGAAGGTGATGGAGAACTAGGGAAGGTATGAAGTTAGCTTGAAGAAGAGGAATATTTTGAGCAAAAATAAGGTTTGTTTGAGAGGGGTTTTGAGTGCATGGATCTAAATTAGTGATCACCATTAGTTGGAGCAAAAAATCAAAAGTGATCTTCATCTTCAAGTGGCTTAGTTGTTGCTTGGTCATAGTAGGGGGTTGGTGCCTCCTTGTATGGTTAGTGCCCTACTAAACTATGGGTTGGTGATCCTTATGGGTTTGGTTCCTCACTAAAAAAATCTTGTGTGATGTGTAATATTCACATGAGTCCCTTGTTATGAGTAATATTAGTAGAGGTTTCAGTGGGTTTTCTTCCCCTTGAGGTTTCCCACTTATATATGGTGTTATTGTGTTTCTTGCACTTATGGATGGATGTAACATGCTTTATAAGATTACATTTAATTAGGTATGATGAATTTATGACATGGTAAAAGAAAGTAAAAATTTGTATGACTGATTCACCCCCAATAACTATTCTTCTTCTAACAATTGGTATCATAGCTACATCATCCTTGTGAAGAAAGTTTAACAGCTTTAAGGAGATATTTAAATCAAAATGGGAAAATCATATGATATTTTAAGAAAAAAGTATGAAATTACAGAGTCCTTAGTGTTTTGAATGCAAGAAAAAATAGGTGATATGGAAGTGGAGCATGATCAAGCCATTAAAGAGTTAAAATCCCAAATTAGGAGTATGATAGAAGCCCTAAAGGGAAAAGAAGAAGAATTTTGTAAGCTTAAAACTGAAGTAGAAACCCTAAGAGTTAGAGAAAAATAATGTATCATATATGAAGGTGAACTAAATTCCTTGAAATTAGAATTGGAGTTGACATTCAGTAGGTTACTGTACATATGAAAGGATGGAGAAGAGTTGTGTTGATAATATGACAGTCCTAGTGGTTGTGAAGACATGAAAGAGACCAAGAAGATATATTCCAAGATGTCTAACCCTGTTAGACAACCAAATGCAATGAGGTATGGTTATTTCAATGGTTATTGTTATGTTTTTCATGATTTTGGTCATAGAGCTAGAGATTTTAAAAGAAGGTCTTCTAAGAATGGTGAAAGATTCTTCAAAGGTGAATGTTACTCATGTTATGAGTATGTTCATAAGGCTAAGGATTGTGGTTGGAACCTAAGTGCATATCAGTCAAGAGGAAAGAATAATTTTGTTTGTTATAACTGTCATAAAACATGTCATATAGCAATATTTTGTCATTTTGAGTTCTCCATATAAGGTAAGTAGTCTAATGCATCTAAGAGAGAAAAGAGTATGTTAGACAAGAAGGTGTTTGTCAAGAGGTATGCCAAAGAATAATTAGGTACAAATATGACAAAATGAGAATCTAAGCATAATGTTCAAGAAAAGGAGGATGGATCAAATGTAGTCTTTAAATATGAACCAATAAAGTTTGTCAGGAAGGGTTAAGCCGGTAAAGGAGACAGTTATTGAAAACAAGGGTAAGAGGAAGGAAGGAAAGATAATCAATCTCAAATCAGATCTAGGAGGTATGTTTGTTATGATTGAAGAACCTAAAGATGAAGAAAGTCACATGTTCTTGACTATAATCTAGTCACATGTACTTGAGAAGTTGAGAATTTTGGATATGCTTTGGGATACATCAAAAGTTATAAGGTATGAATTGTGATTGTTCATGAGATCTAAGTTTAGGAATCCTTGTAGTTAGCAAGATGTATGAGTTTGTGTCAAGGAGGTAGTATTTGACCATTCATAAAGAGTATGATGTCATGGTGTCTTGTTCAGGTAGTTAAGGTTTGAAGTTTTGTCAGTTCAGATTTTGATAAAGTATGTTTGAGTCTTGTCTATCCAAGCGATAAAAAGTGTACATATACAAACCAAAAGGCCTATGAAGTTGTGTTAGTCTATTAGTAGGTCTCGCATATGAGTTCTCAAAGAGTTGCAAGGTAGTGAAAGGTATTTTTGATTTTATGAGCATCATTGAATCCTTTATATAGTCCGGTTGTCTCAAGAGGTATGTTTGTCATATTATCATCATTCCCTATTGATGAGAAGAGTTCTAAAGTTAGTCCAAAAGTTATAGAGTGTGTCATTCTAAGTGAGATGTGTGTTTTGGATTGGTATTGTAAAAATTAATAAATACATGGTTTCAAAGTGAGATCATGAGGTGTTATCATGTATGATGACTTGATCGACCTCCAAATGCTTCAAGGGATGATTTTCAAGACATGTTCGATCGTGAAGTCATGATAGTTTCTTGAAGGATGGTGAACAAATAAGGATATGTTAATATGATTTTAAGCATCAAAAGGAGAAGGTACATGTCTACAAGGTCTTAGTAAGTGATATACCTAAAGAAGGCTTCAAGAATTAGTATAGGGTCAATGTGATCATGTTAAATATGAAGTGCATCATGGATTGAGTCTCTAGGTTAATGTGTCACCATGAAGAGCTAGATATTACATATGTTGTTGATTGTTGTGTTTAAAGACCTAGTTTGTGTTATGTTCTAAAGTTAGTGTTGCTCACATATGGTAGTGCCATCATGATCTTGCGATATTCATACAAAATTTATGATACGGTTTGTCAAATGATCATGAAAATTTCTATAAGCTGAGTTTTGGTTTGAGTATGAAGTCATGTCATGATGGTACATGTTTGAAGGCCTATGTTGTTGGGTGAAAGTTCAAAGTGTTGTCATGATTTTTGAGTGATTGAAAAATTAAGTCTTAAGAAGTTGATGTTGTATATGGGTAAAGTGTCCTGGGTATCTTAAAGTTTGTTCGGTGATCATGAAATGCTCAAAAGTTGTATTTTGTGTCTCAGTAGTTTGTATGTAGAATTTTGTTCTTAGTCTCATGGTGTAGGTCTTAAAAAGGGTTACAATATAAGTAAAAGTAGGATGAAGTATGTTTTGGATTCATGTGCTCTTAGAGGTATCTTGCACAATATTTCATATAAAAAGGTATGTTTTGTTCATTCTCGTTAATGAGAATAAGTTCTAGAGTCACTCTAAAGGTGATAAGAGCAGAGCGGCTAAATGTATTGCGGGATGAAGAAAAACTCATGTATTGTATTAAAGAAGATGGTACAGTCATGAAAATTGTTCCTTTGATTAGTATGTAAGATGGAGTAAGGTCTGCAGGAAGGTACAATCATTGCAAATAAGTTTAAAAGCTTCATGTCTATGCTCTCAAGACATTTTAGTGATTTTGATGCCATGAGAACGTCAAGATGTACAAGTTTAAGGTTTGATTTTGCTTTGAAGATTTGGTCCAAGGTTTCTAGAAGTATGAGGTTTTGAGGATCATGAATTTTGCTTTTAAGGTATGTTTACACTGTGTCTTAGTCCATGATTCATGTGTTGAGGAGTATTTAGTGTGATCTTGCATCATAAAGACAATATGAAGGGTAGTAAGCCTAAACTGAATTCTATGAAAACTATACAATAAGATAATTGTGTTCCTACGAGTTAGATAGATGTATCATTGAGTTATACTTTTCATAATATCCTTGGAGATGTATTGAAGGCTTATATCATGAAGACAAGTCTTCATTGTTCTAAGAGGTGTAATCAAGACAAGAACAGTCTACAGAAGAAAACAAGTTTCTTGAAAAGGTTTGTAGATCATAAGATGGCACAACTAGGTTAATGATCATGAAGAAGGTCCCTAATTATTGTAAAGTAATGATTCTAGGGGATTTTTCATGATTGACATGGTTATCTATCCCTGTGATATCTAGAAGATGTAATAAGGAGATATTGTCATTGAAAAGTATCGCAAATTGTAGACACTAAATCGCGCACTTTGGGTATCTATCTAGTCCTGATCACATACTACTATTCATATGATTCCTAAGTAAGAAAAATTACTAGTCGACCCATGTCATCAACCATCTTTGCTTGCTTTCTATTGCCTTTGTTCATCTTACACTCCTAGCCCAATCTGTCTTTTCATACTTGGCATTTCTCACTCTGGACACCAAAGACCGAAAAGGGCTCTAAGCACTGTACCCCCAACCTCTTTTTACTTTGTTCACATATTTTGGGCCCTTTCTAGCTGTTTGGGCATCATATCTTTTTAGTATTCGGCCTTTTCAAGGTTAATTATAAAATTCAAGCAATGGAACCATATAAATATAAAGTTATGTGATCTTAATAAAGGACCAAGCACTAAGCATAAGCTATCATCACCTAACGTTGCATCCAAGAGAATTCTAGAGAAATCAAGCATCCATTTAGCTTCACACAAGGGACAAGGGACTATCATTTCTGTATACACGCATAGGAGGGGAAGTTCATTCTCTCATGCACACATATATTTACATCTTTTACATCTAGTTACTTGCTCACTATCAAGTATGATACGCAAAAGAGCCACCTACGACACGGTTTTGACACGCACACACATAGAACTACAATGGGTCCGAGAGCGTGAGTGCGGTGCTCGCTTTTAAGTTCACTAGTTTGACAACCGAGGACATTCTAACCCCTCATTTTGCATCTTTTTTTTTTAGGATTTGATGCGTTTTGAGGGTTTTGTAGGTCATTTCTTCATTCAGAGTTACAAGCAACATTTGTGAACTTGATGTGACATACTAACAACAAGAAATGAAGGACAGTGAATACCTTGTGACCCTCTAAAGTTGGTTTTTTGAGGGTCTCGAGTGGTCATAGGCTCCCGGAGAGCAGTGCGCAGTGCCCACGGGCACCATCGACCCATTTCAGTGCCCAGGTCAAAGTAGGTCTTATGATCACACAATTTTCTAAGCTTTTTGTGACACTTCTCCCTCTCTATTCATCACTTCTACTGACCCAGATTATTTACTAATCAAACTAAGTATATTATCCCTTCACTTTGAAACTAGAGTTTTACACTTTTTAGCTTAATTTTCTTGGGTCGTATCTATATTTCATTGTATATCTAATTTATAGTTTTGTTACATATTCGAATAGGCATCTATTTATTTTAATATTTGCTTAATCGTTTTGGTGAACCTATCACTCGATTCCAACCTTATTTTTAGGGTTTTCTTCTTATGCCCATCACCCATAGTGGTCGTTTTGGGTCTTTTGAGCATCGTGAGCTTCCTCCCTCTTCTCGTAGGGTTTCTAAATCAATGGCTGAGGTTTCTACATCAATGGCGAAATTGTGAATCCATTTGCTAACTCTCAACAAGTGCCTCTCGAAAACATTGAAGCATTGGATAGTGAACACTCATATGATGAGGACACCAATGTTGATCAAGAGCAATTAGACAAGCTAACTTCTTTTTCGTCAAGCTTTGCATGATAATCCTACCCATTTGTCAGATGTTCTTCATGTTCTGATTGCTACTAAAAATTCTAATGATGTTTTCAATTCTTCCTCAACTATCATGGCCTCTACTCAACCCCTCCATATCCCCACTTCCATTCCCACTACTATTGTTCCCATCATACAACATAATGCTTCTATTGCACAACCTATCCGTTCTTCGAATAATCCTTATCTAACTTCTTTATATTAGGATATACACACCCAAATTTTCTAAATCTAACTCACTACTTCTCATGTGTCTCCATATCTTAATTCCACTTCACTCCTCCATACTCCTTTCGTACCCATCATTTCCACCTATTCATTACCTCTCAACTTCATTACCCCTAAGCTACCTATTTTCAAATGTCATGGTGACCCGCAAGAGCATCTCCGAGCATTTCATATGGCATGTCTAGATATTACGGATGATAACACTTTATTATCAAATCTATTTCCTCGTAGTCTTCACGATTATGCGATGCATTGGTTCTATGACCACCACAACCTCAAGAACATATTTTACACATCTAGCCTGATGTTTTCTCGATCATTTCTCCATCAATATCAGCATTAAGATATCCTATGCTCTCAGCTCGCTCAACTTTAAAAAGGATCTAATGAACATCTAGTAGATTATATCTTACGATACAAGAACAACTTAGCTAAGATGTCTAATGTACTCGCGGACTCTAAACTTCAAGATTTATTTTCTTTGAAATATATACTGCAACCTCTTTAAGAGAGCATTATCTTTGAAACCTATCTATCATTCGATCATTTGTGTCACACTCTTAAGCTATGTGAAACAAAACTCTTATATATAAGCAAGCTTAAGTATTAAGAACAAGGTTCATCTTCCACGCGCTTTCAAACTAAACCAACTTTTAAGCCAAATGCAAATTCTAGTGAAGCTAAAACAATTGTCAATATCGTCTCTAATACTAAAGAGATTCAATGGAAACCACTTAAGCATACATATATAGAATTGACTATCTACGTATCTTCTCTCGCCACATCTTATTAAGAGCAATTTTATTACGCATCCTCCTCCACTTAACTTGGATCCATCTCGTCTAAAAGGTCACAATTACAATTAAAATTTTAGACGTGACTATCATCAATGTGTCAGAAATTCTACATATTGATGCTTTAAACTTCATAATCTTATTCAAGATCTTATCGATAATAATGTGATCAAGCTTAGAGCTGAGCCTATAGCTTCGCACTACCAATGACAATCACAAGCTCAATATATTCAACAATCTCTCTCTCGAAACATGATAAGAAAATGGTTGGTTCTTCGCCTAATAATACATATGCGCAGTGCCTCCTCTTACATTGAGGGCTCTCGATTTTCTAGTTACTCATGCTGAGACATATCCATTACTTTCTCCAATCACAAAATTCATTTTACATTCTCTTATGATCACTTATACATCATTGCTCCTATTATATCTACTTCTATCAAAACCACTATCATTGATCCATCATTTCACATTAGCGCATATTCTATTTCACTTCTAGTTAATATCGGCTTTCCACTCTCACAAATATCATATATGATTCCTAATCGATACGTTTTTTCAAGATTCAATCACTATCGATCCTCTTACAATGTTGTGCCTTTTCTTTTAGCACCATCATTCGAAGGGTGTGACATGCTCTTAGGTCTCCCCTGGCTCTACACAACTCGGGCTATCTCCATGAACCATTTTTGTCTAAAGTTCATTCACAATAAGCAAGTTATCACTATCAATGGTGTTCGTCATCCACACCATGGTCACAACCTCCTCTTGAGGTTTTCATTGCACTTGCTAGAGCATCTAGGTCCCTATGGCCTCTTTAATCTAAAGCACAATTTGCTCCTAGCTCTCCTAGTCACATGTAGCCTACATGGTCTCATCGATCTGCTAGTCCATCACATCAATCTAGGACCCTTATTTAGACTACTCCTTCACATGGGTATACTTCACCTCCTCGGGTTCTTTCACATAGGTGCTCATCACCTCTACGCTCTCCTGCACATAAGTCTCAATCACTTCTATAGTTTCATTCACATAGGTGTACATCACCTTCGCTAACTACTTCACATGGGCATCCATCACATCTATTTTCTACTTCACATAGATTTCCATCACCTCTACATTATTCTCATCAATCCCATGCACATAGGTTTCATTTACCTATGCAACATCTATCTCATACATACACAATCTTAGAGCATGGTCACATGCCTTCATCTCCACAAGCATCAGGTGGAGGACCTTTGTCTTTCATTTTCATTAGATAACATATTCATTATCATGTGTTTAGGGAAGCATCATACTTATTCTTCCCCTCCTCCCAAGCATTCACATGTGTCTTACACTTTGTGTCTAGTCTCTCACATGCATCATACACATCTTAATACACTTGTGTAACATCATTACCTCGATGATGCACTCTCATTCTTTAGTTCACACTTGATTGTTGAGGGCATATTATATACATGAACCTCACACACTACACACTTCACACATCACAATTCATGACATCTCTTTCTATACAACATCAATCACACATCATACACATTGCACACGTTATGCATTCATGCTACATATTTCTTGCTTCCACTTCTACACGACGCATTCATTGCCCTATCACGCACTCTAGTTCCATGGTTTATACTCTACTTCTAAGGGTATAAATTTAAAATGAACCTCACCACATTCACTCACTCTCTACACTCTACGCTTTATCGATAATATCTTTCTACCAAAAATTCAAACCATTTCCCGATGACGCGCTCTTGTATTATGGTTCATTCTCGACTACGAGGTGGTATGTATAAATGAGGCTCATCTCATGCATACACATCCACTCAGGGGGCATGTGGCTCCTACCACACTCATATTGCATTCCATTCCATCTCATTCACAACATGTTGCATATCTTGGTTGCATTTACTTTTACTTTCTTATGCTTACATGTACACTTTTTACACATGCTAGACAGGATATCTTATATGTCATTATCTTTTCATATACACATGTGAGTTCACTTTCCTTCTAGTTGTGATCATAGACTTTACATAGATCAATAGATGCAACATGGATGCTTGGTGTAGTACCTCTTACCATTCCCACAAGGCTCTTAGGGGCATCCACTTTCGTACACACTACAGGTGCTATTGTTTCATTTTTTATAGCACATTACTATATCGATTATGCATGTTTTGACATACTTGTTATCTTTCTAACATGCTAACAAGTTCTTCATGTGAAACATTTGCTTTATAGGTTTATTTTCCTCCATGGTTTTCTGATTTCCTTCTTACTATTGTTTGATCTTACTTTTCATTGTTCATGGGATTTTCCCATGTCTTTCTTGTTCTCTCGATTTCTTGTTTGTTTTCCACTATGGCCTCAATTGTCTTGCGACATTGTGAGTGATGTCCCATGTTTGAAACCCACTTTTCAAGCCTAATATTTTGACACTATTATTTGTCTAAATTATCTTCTTGTGTGTTTAGCTTATATCTTGTCGTTTGCATGTGTGTTTATCTTGTTTGCACTAACACTTGTTTCCAACCACTTTATTTGCATGTGCCTTGGTTTCTACCAAACACATTCCCTCCTCCCTATAGGTATGAGTTTTAGTAAATCATTTGGTCCTCCTTTGTGCCACATACTCCTCAATGATGTCGCATGTACCCTAAACAAGGGGGAATCATTGGGTGAATCGGTTACCCCACTCAATAGTCACAATTTAGCACATCTCATTCACAATCAAGATAGTATTCGGCCTCTTAGTAACACCCCAAAACCTAACTTGGGTCTTCAACATAACACACACACCAAAGATTGCCCAACACTAGATAATACCTCTTGGATTCCCTTGACCCTTCCTAAATGCCGGTGACTAGGGGGAAGCTACACATCATTTTTTAGTTCAACACGCCTTCTTCGGCATTTTACACAACAACTTTTACAAGACAAACAGCTTCTTCAAAGACTCACCATGTATGCATTACATCTTCTTTTCCACTTTCGTGTTGGATCAAATCTGGATTGTATTTTTATACACCATCTACAAAGTGGTGCTTTACACTTCAGAAGCAATCAAAGGTTGGAGAATGACACTAGAATTTTATCCCTACACTTCTTCCATACTTGGCGTAGCATGCGTGAGATTGCCTAAAAACTTGTTCTTTTACAACATCTTCGTGGATCATTTCTACATCCTTTTACTCATCATGGATAATGTGCACATATTCACTTTCACATGTTTACATGCTTTCTTACATGTTTCTTACTCATTTTGATCATATACGTGTATTTGACTACTTGTTCATTCTTCTTTTGTAGTTCCATCCTTATGAGAAGTGGTTGTCACATCAATCACACAACATCAAAGACATCAGCATCAAGTGACATTGATAATGTGTACAATGTGACATCTATGATGAGGCCATAAATTGGCCATAAATTACCATTATTTTTTCCTTCCAAGTTACCTTTGAAAGTGGATTTAAATGTAATCTAGGAACTTATAGTTTGCTTAAGATAGAGTATAGGATATATATCTTGTTCATTCTTTAGAAATATTTTTTATCTATCTTGTTGACTAATCCTATTGATTATTTGGGAAAAGATGCAAAGTCTTGTGTATGTAGGCCATAAAGGAAAGATAATGCTAGTATTGGGAAAAATGGAATTGATCACAAATAGTACATTTAAAATCAAAATCTGATTTCATATTTAGATTTCTCTCAAAAAATTATGCAAGTTCAAAAAAGAATCATCTCAATCTAAGGTCGCATGCAAAATTTATAGTTGTTTTAAGTTAGCTGCGGAACTCACGGAGTTAGTTCCGAAACTTGTAGGTTTAGTTCTGAAACTCGCAAGTTTAGTTCTGAAACTCACAGTTTAGTTCTAGAACTTGTATCAATTGAATGACAATTAGTTCTGGAACTTTCAATTCATGGACAAATCAAATTTAGTTCTCAGAACTTGCAGATTTAGTTCAGGAACTTGCATAAAAGGAATGAAAGCTTTAGTTCCAGAACTTGCATCAATGGAATGATAGTTTTTGAGGGATTGTGAAAAATCAGATATTTCAATGGGAAATATGAGAGAGGTTTTTGTTCATAGAATTTTTTTAACAAAAACCTCATTCATATTTACTACAAGTTTTACCAATGAAGAGAGATCTAACTTTTAGTGAGCTACAGTCCAAGGAAAAGTGTATCAGACGAGCACTAAAAGTTCCATAAATAGAAATAGAAAATTCAAATGGAAAATATGAGAGAGGTTTTTGTTCATAGAAATTTTTTTAACAAAAACCTCATTCATATTTGCTACAGGTTTTACCAATGAAGAGAGATCTAACTTTTAGTGAGCTACAGTCCGAGGAAAAGTGTATCAGACGAGCACTAAAAGTTCCATAAACAGAAACAAAAAGTCAAATGGAAAATATGAGAGAGTTTTTTGTTCATAGAAATGTGTTTAATAAAAACTAATTCATATTTGTTACAGGTTTTACCAATGAAGAGAGATCTAACTTTTAGTGAGTTGTAGTCCGAGGAAACGTGTATCAGACGAGCACTAAAAGTTCCATAAAAAGAAACAGAAAATTCAAATGGAAAATATGAGAAAGGTTTTTGTTCATAGTAATGTCTTTAACAAAATTCTCATTCATATTTGCTACAAGTTTCACCAATCAATAGAAATCTAACTTTTAGTGAACTCATGAGTCCGAGGAAAAAACGTATTAGACAAGCGTTAAAAGTTCCATAATCAAAAATAGCAAAGTCAAATGGATAATCTGGGAAAGGTATTTGGTCAAAATCATATTTTGAGGAAAAACCTTCTTCCAATAATGTATAAGAATAAAATCATTATGATTCTTATTACCAAAAATCAAGGAGAAGATTTGGGAGCAAATCTTCCTAAAATAAGCAAGATAAGATTTGACTTCAATAATATATCTCTCTCCATATTTTGTGGAGATGAAGATCTTAGTTGTTAGGATTGGAATAAAGATAAGATCAGATTATATTTCCTAAAATAAGGAGTTGGTTGGATGCATGAATTATAAATGTAACCTTCCACACTGAGATATGTAATTTTCTTTCTCCCAAGAAATAAAGATTTGTTCTTTCCTCTCAAATATTATGTAGTTTTAAAATCGGAAGTATGATTTAAATCCTCTTCCAAGAAATGAGTTGGCCACTCATTTCAAGGAAGATGGATCTATGTATTTATGTTTATGTTTATTCATTTGTCTGTAATTCATTTTGTTGTATTGTTTTTATTTTTGTATTGTGAAAATTCAGTCTGTTGTGAACCTGCAGGTGTTTCATTTAATTATGTTTATTTCAATTCAAACAATTTCAATTTATGCAAGTGTGTTTAAATTTATGAAAGTGTGTTTAAATTCCGCAAGTTTGATTTCCTTCATGCAAGTGTGATTTATTTTATGCAAACTTTATTTCTGCAAGTGTGGCTTTCAATTTCTGCAAGTGTGATTTATTTTATGTAAGTTTGGTTTGTGTTTAAAGGAGTTGCTTTCCAAGATCTTCTTCTCTTAATGCATACACCATTAGACACCAACCCGGATTGACATTATTAATGGCGAGGATTGACGACCCTCATCAATCTACACATACGCTCTCTCCCTAGGGTCATCATTATCATTTTTCACTTCCTCTTATCTAGTTTCCACGCTATATATTTTTATCACTCCACATTTTTTCTTATCTCTCGGCACGCTTTCACCATCAATATACATTGTTATTAGGTACGCATCTCTTATCTACTTTATGTTATCGAGAATTCACTCAACAACATAAAGTGGGGAAAATGTAGACACTAAATCACACACTTTGGGTATCTATCTAGTCTTGATCACATACTATTATTCATATGATTCCTAGATAATAAAAAGTACTAATTGACCCATGTCTTTGATCATATTTGATTGCTTTTTATTGTCTCGTTAATCTTACACTCCTTCTAACATAATATGTCTTTTCATACTTCAACATTTCTCACTTTAGACACCAACGCTCGCCGGCCAAGATGCTAGCGCCTGGTGCCCTTGTACACTCGGGGAGCCCCCAAACTCTTTGTATTTTTCTCACATCTTTTGGGTCCTTTCTAGCGATTTGGGCATCTTATTTTCTTAGTAGTTGACCTTTTTCAGGGTTAATTATAAAATTCAAGTAAGGGAACCATATAAATATAAAGTTATGTGATCTTAATAAAGGACCAACCACTAGGCATAAGCTAACATCACCTAACGTTGCATCCAAGAGAATTCTAAAGTAATCAAGCATCCATATAGCTTCACACAAGGGACAAGGGACTGTCATTTCTATATACACGCATAAGAGGGGAAATTCATTCTTTCATGCACACATCTATTTACATCTTTTACATCTATCTACTCACTTGCTATCAGTGTGTGACACACACAAGAGCCACCTAGGCATGATTTTGACACATGCACACAAAGAACTACATTGGGTCCGAGATGTAGTACATTGTGTTATCACTAAATCACAGTAGCATTCTCCGATTGCTTAGCATGTGAGTGTGTAAAGAAAGTAGTGTGACTAGGTAACATGGGTATTATCTCTCAAGTTATGGGACTTGCTACTTAAGATAGACCTCTAGAGAAGGATGGTTCCTCTTCCTAATCTAATGCAACAACTACTCTAATGAAAGAAAACTGCTAACTACCTCTATCCTACAACTTCCAAGGACCAGGGAGAGAGAAAAGTATGCAAGTAAAGGAAATATACACTACAGAGGTGATGCACCAAGAAAAGGGAGTGGGAAAGACTCTCCAATGTGTGAAAATGAGAAGAGATGTTGATTAGAGAGGGTGAGAATAGTTCTCCATGGTCCAACAAAGCAAAGATTTACAACATCATTTCCATAAAAACACAACAATAATAGACCTGCAAAGTGAATAAGGGAGACACAATACACCTGTAATTGCAATAAAGAGGTAAGAAGAATGTAATAAACACACACTCAGTGGAAGAAAACATCCACAAATTTGTATCTACTGCTTCATTGATATGCACAATTCATTTACAAAGTAAGAGAAAGGCCTGGATCAACATGCAAGAAGTCTAATATGAAGGCCTACAACACATTGGTGTTCCAAAAAAAATGACAATTTTGTTACAAGAGCAATCCCCTCTCAAATGAGAGCACTTCAATTTATAGGAAAATGGAGAGAGAGAGAGAGAGAGAGAGAAGTTGTTTGCAAATTCAGATTTTTCCTTCCACTTTCTTGAAAAGTACCCAAAGTAGGTGAAAATGATTATATGACCCACAAAAGTCATCCCATACTACCTCATAACTTGTAGCAGAAGGAAATTCCTACCCATGCTCATTAATTACTATTTCAACCACCGAAAGTTACTATTCGAACTAGGCTCATTTTTCGTAAATTTCTTCCCTAAAACTCCATTAATCCTTAAAATTTCTATTTTTTGTGCGTAGACCTTGGAACCAAAATTCCAATGAGTCCACTTTTTCACGATTTTGTTAAGAAATGCAAAATTTATGCTTCTCTAAGTGCATAACTCTCATAATTTTCCTAGGCTTGTTTTCATTTCACTGGGACTATGCAATTAAATGGGTGGAAGTTATTATTTAAATATTTTCTCTATTTTATAATGTTTGCTCATGTTTAAATATCTTGGTGCATTTAAAAAAATTAGGTGGGCCCCATCATTTTCATTGTTTTATTTAGGGGGTTAAAGTGTTTTATTTTTTTGTATTAAAGGCTAGCTCTACTGCCAAACTAGCACCTGCTACACCGTCGAACCCCCATTTCATTTGCACGATCAAACTTATCCCTCCAACTTGGCATTACCTAGCCCACTAACCGCCATTACATTGGACTATACACCTTATGATTCCTAACTTGATGTCCACATGGGGACTCAACCGACGAGCTCAATGTTTTACACACCCACCGTGCCAACTCAAAGACCTTGTCCGAATCGGCAGGTCCTTTCTCATGTTGGATCTAGTCCACCTACCTCACTAACTCGGTGACTTTGGTTACCTTGTCCCATCTAATGTAGGTTAGACTCTATGCGTGGGAACCTGACTTACCACAACTTGTGTCGTTTGTGCTCATTTTCTCCACATTGACCAACTTCAAGCCCTCCCGCACCGAAAGTCGCCCCCGCATTCATTACCGAGCCCCCCATCGCCTCCGTCATGGTTCTACTAAAATTGCTCACATACGTGTTATATTGAGATGATAAAATTCAAGTTTTTTTGTGTACACAAGGCACATATTTGATCGTGCCATTTGGGCTCTGGACTTCCGCATTGGCCGATGGGCCATCTCCATGAACCCGGTTTGAGGCTCACCAAGTTCGCTTGGTAAGCCAACTCAAAATTATTCCCCCTCATTTTTTTCCTAAGTTCCCGGTTGACATTTCACTCGATGCAAACACTATCGGGCCCATAATGATCTTGATTTGATCCATGTGCACAAGCCGATTTGCATGCATCCCTTCTTATGTGATATGAGACAGATGAGCCTCTCGCAATTGTTGTAACTTGGTGACCATGCACCTAAATCGAGTTATCTACATAGAGCTCGATCAAGGAGCTCGCCGCCATCGTGAATGTCTTTGTTATTCATGCATGAGATGAATTTTCCCAAAAAAATTAAACGCACCAAGTCCATCGTTGAAGTGGCTTATTTCATGGAATGCCATCACGGAGCTCAACATCTCTATATGAATTGAACCAGCCCCGATCCTGTAACATGTCATTTTCAATATATGGTCATGAACTTCTCAATACAACTCTCCCCTTATTTAACATTGCATGAGTCGACCTATACCTCAACCACACAAATAGCTTCTCTTCTTTCATGTCACTAGTTCAACTCAAAACTTGACATCTCGCAACTAATGGACTCGGTTTTATTTCATGGGTTCTATGGGAATTTTCAATCAACTCATCCCCATTGCAAAGCCCAAGCTAGTACAAACCAGATCATTATCATTTTGTGCACTTGGTGTCTATCTCAGTAGACCAAAAACAACTCAACCCCTTTGCAAATGGCTCGACCTCATAGTGTGCATCTATGGAGCTCAATTTTGCACCTAGCTCAATCTGGCTTGAAATATGTAACTTTGTGAATCCTACCATGTTTGAGCATTGCAATGACCCAATGCAAATGTATGAGCTCGATGGGGCTACCACATCATCTCGGTTTGTATTATTTGAGCTCAACTCACTAGGTGAGCACTAAACAACTCGGTGCACAACAAGTAGCTTGTTTGGATACATTACAACTCGCCGAGTTGGGAGTAGTTCGACCATGAGCTTAATCAACTCCCTTGGGACCAAAATGAAAATTTTTAAACCTTTCCCATTCCCTTCAAATTTTATGATTTTTTTGGGAGTTATTCTAGTATCATAGGAAATGTATTGATGCACAGGAGTGGCCAGACTATAATGCCACATTTTTCCATTCTTAGTTTGAATGGGCTTTGTTACTTGTTTCTCCAACTTGATTAGGAATTTAAACTTGATAGGAATTCCTCTCATGAGTTCCAAACTTCATAGAAACCTTTTTGACCCTCCCTCAACACCGAGAGTTTCTTGTTCATCCCTGGATTAGCTCGTGGGCCTCCCCTCATTAGTTGATTCAATACAAGGCATCTGTCATCCATTTTCACCTGGGAGTGAAAATGGATAACACAATGCTCATCCTAAGTTCACTTATTTAAAATTTGTGGACAGTATGACCCCTCATTTGCATTATTTTTATTTTTAATTTTGATGTGATTTTGGGGTTTTAAAGGTCATTTCTTCATTGTAAGTTACATTCTGGTGAAATCTATGAACTTGATGTGACATACTAGCAACAAGCAGCGAAGGACATCGAATACCTCATGGCCCTCCAAAGTTGGTTTTATGAGGGTCTTTGCAATCACAAGCACCCATAGCGGGTTTACAATAGCCGCGAGTGCCCCCGACCCATTCCAGTGCCCCAATCCAAGAAGATCTTGTGGTAGCACAAATTTTCTCGAGCTTTTATGTGAAACTCTCTCTCTATGATCATCAGTTCATCACTTCAGCACAACCCATGATTATTTTTGAATTAGCTAAGTATCTTATCCCTTCACTTTGCTACTAGATTTTTACACTTCTTAGCTTAATTTGTTTGGGTTAGATTTGTATTTAATTACATATCTAATCTACAACGTTATTACATATTCATATTAGGCATATATTTATTTCAATATTTGCTTAATCACAAATAAGGTATATAATCTATCCCACATGGGTAATTGATATCTACTTCATAGGCCGAGAACTTGATTCTAGAGGTAGTCTATGTAATAATTGATATATGTGACAAAAGAGAGAGTAGAATTGTTGTAGAGGTGTTCTACTTGGAGGATTTATGTATAAGCTCTAATTGTTACATCAAGAATAATAGATGTTTGTCAAAGGGAGCAATGGGCATTATAAATTAGGACGAGAGGATCATTGGTTACTCAAGGACCAAGAAGACAAGTTAAGCGAGTGTCTATATGAAGATCAAAAAGGTAGAGAACACTAAAAGATTATGACATTACAAATGATTCATTTCCATGATTGATGCTCAAGGTTTGTACTTGTATATTTGCATAAGCAAGTTAGAGGATATTCAGATGTTGACAAGGGGAGTCATAAGATGATGTTTTATGTGATTTTTTTTTTCTCTTGTTAAAGAGAATTTTGGCTAAACTCATCTAAAGGAGTGTTTTAAGGCTCTTGGTCCTAAAAGGTACAAATGTAGAGATAATAGGTAGATCTCATGAGTTTAGCATGGTAAAGAAGTAGAAGAAGGTGTATAGCAGGGGTGGAGCTAAAATTTTGATAATATACTCTTACGAGGGGGCTATTTGGATGCTTATATTAAGTCTACAGATCGTTTATTGTTGTTGTTGAGGACAAGAAAACAAAGCATGACCCAAGGGGGAGCTTGTGAGAAAGTAATTAAGTTGTCTTGTAATATTGTCATTTTGAGTTGCCATTTTTCATGTCAATTTGTCATGAGATTTTTTCATAGATGTCAAAGGGGGAGAGTAGGCAAAAAACATAAAAAGGGACTCATGTAGGTGTTTAGTCTTGATGTTGTCATCAATGTTTCGAAGGTGATTGCCATTAATGATTAAGGGGGAAATTGTTAGCCATATGTGTCTAAAGTTGTCATTAATGTCAAAGGAAATTGATGGAAAAATGAGTTTAGGTGATCTAAGTGTCTCTATGAGGTGTCAATCAAGGTTAAACATGAAGTTTGATTAGTAGTGTCTAATCATGTTGTCTTATGGTGGTGTCTAGGCATGGTTTTAGGCATAACTAAGCTAGTATGAGCTCTCCAAAGGTTGTATGGAGTATGAATGAAGTATAACATGTTCCATGAGATGTGTGAGAGGTGTCTAAGTGTTTGCAAGTGGTCAACAAAATCAGTTCATGTGAATTCATGGTTGAGTTAGATCATTCTAGGCCTATTCCTAGACCTAGTGCATGGGGTTTGGCATGGTAACATGAGAAATGGAGAAGGGAAGACTTGGTGAAGCATGTGGAGTATATGTTTGAATTTTTACAACATGTGTATGTAGATTATAAGGTCATTATTCAAATGTTTAGTACATGTATGAGGTCCTTGAGAAGTAAGATATTGAAGACAATTTGGAAGATACAAGTAAGTCTTGGTGGTCAGATAATTTAGGTACCGTTAAGCATGGATGAGAGTTAGAAAGCATGGAGGAGGTTTTTATGGTTCTTCAAGTCAAATTTCAGGTCTAGGTGATGAATTATTTTGAAGATATTGAGTTTTTACAAAAACTAGGTTTTCAAAGGTGTGTTTTGGAGATAAATCTTAACTTTCATATGCTAGTTGTGGATTATATGCTTTACATGGGGACATGAGCTCTTTAAAGCATAGTCAGTTAAGTCACCGATAAATAATTTCTAAGAATAATGAGGTTGTTTGATTGTCACATTTTTATGAACAATTGTTAAGAAGGTAAACATGTTTGAAACCCTCTCAAAACCCTAGCTTTGAAGCAACTTGGGAGATATTAAGCATAGTAAAATATGGATTGATTTTTTTGAAAAATCAATGATTGGATGTTGTAGATGACTCCTCCAAATCTCTACAAGTGTGATTTAGATATTTTGACAATATGTGGGCCCCACCCAAAAAGGTAAGTTTCTAGAGTTTTTCAGTTTGTGCAAAATATGTTTGTTAAACCTAATAACTAAATCACCATTTATCGAATCCTTGGGAGTTTTATTACATGTCCATGATCATTTATATCATGTTCAATCCTCTAAAGTGTAAATTGTTCCCTATTTATGAGGACTAGTTTTGGGGCAATTTTGAGTAACTGGGAACATAACGGTTTTAGAGGAGCTACGGGTGGTTTTATGACTTGGTTTGTATTTTTTCATGATCCTAACTCTAATATATTTCCAATAATATATCACACTTGATTTTTTGCTAAGGTATGATCAAGTTATGACATGTTCTTTGAAGGTCAATTTCGAGGGTGCTTGGTTGAGCATGGTCTCAAGTGAGTTTCATGGTGTGAAGTTTTTTCTGAGTTTGTTTCATGATTTCTATATATTGTTGAAGGCTTAGACAAGATTTCTAAGTTTTTCGCATGGTCTTGTTCATTCCTTATATGGTGAGCAGCTTGTTTTGGGGTTTCAAGACTTGTTGTGTCCCAAAGGTGGTCTTGGAGGATCTAGGTGTTTGTGGTGACCTATATGGACCTTTGTGTGATATTTTTATGATGATCTTATGATGTGTAAATTATTTTTACACTATGGTGGCTAACCTAGGTGATTTGGGGAAAAGAAACAGGTATAAAAGCAAATTAGAAGGTTCATTTGTGCTAGTTGTTGGTGTGGATGAAAAGTGCGACCTAGGAGGCTTATTAAGGAATGTGATGAAGGTACTTATGACCTTGTTGAGATGGTAATGAGTGTGTGATGTTGCATTGGAGAGAAAAGGTGATGGAGCTAGGGTAGGTATGAAATCCTCTCAAGAAGAGGAATATTTTGAGCAAAGAATAAGAAGGTGTATTTGAGAGGGGTTTTGAGTGCATGTAGTTGAATTAGTGATCATCATCAGTTATTGGAGAAAAATAAGAGTTGACCTTTATATTTAGATTGCTGAGTTGGTGATTTTTCATAATAAGGGGTTGGTGCCTCCTTGTAGGGTTAGTTCCCTACTAAACTAGGGGTTGGTGTTCCTTGTGGGGTTGGTGCCTCACTAAAGAAATCTTGTGTGATGTGTAATATTCACATAATTCCTTTGTTATGAGTAATATTAGTAGAGGTTTTAGTGTGTTTTCTTCCCCTTGAGGGTTTCCACTTATATCTAGTGTTATTGTGTTCTCTCTTGTTTCTTTCACTTGTGGATGGTTGTATCAAAATTAATAAGCTTACATTTAATTATGTGTGATGAATGGTTGATTTGAATGATGAATGTATGACATGGTAAAAGAAAGTACAATTGTTGTATGAATGATTTACCCCCCCTCTCAGTCACTATGCTTCTAACACCCTTTGTCCCTTTTAACCAAGCAGATAATAGGGACAAGAAAGGGAACCCATGAGTAATCCCTCTTTGTTGGTTTTCCATGTGACTCTCACACAGCTCAACTAAGTGCATTTTCTAGCCCCCAAGTGCCTTTCCAAGCCCCCTCCTTAAACTTCCACATGTCACCACCTTGTTCCATTGATTTGTTTACTATCAATTTGTCCCTTTTCATCAAGGGGATAGTAAGGACAAGAAATTTCACCCATGAGCAAGCCCCCTCATGTGGTTCCTCACTTGATCTCTCTCAACTCTTTGGGTGTTTGCTCAAATTTTTCAATCTTGCTCACACTTGCTCCCATGCTGACACTTGGCATCATCTTTCTCCAAGGTTCCCCTTACTGTCCCTTATGTCCCTCTTATCTCCATTGCACCATGAAAACCATATCTAAACCTCACTCAAGCTCACATTTAACCTGGGTTTGATCTATGGTCAGCAGGACATCATAAAAGTGAGATAAAACACAATATAACACCATTTTTTCTCATTTCTTCCACACAGTTAGCCATTTTGGTGATTTTTTTGCTATCACACATTCCAACCTCCATTAATGGCTGTAATGACATGACATTGAAAGGGAAGCGATACCCCTCTTTGTTTCCCGAGGATCCAATGGGTGAAATCACTTGAAAATTGGAGCAAACGATCCTAAGAAATTCTACTTTCACACAAGCTAATTTTTGCACCATGAAGTAGCTGATTTTTAGGGATATTTAGGACTGATTTTCCTCTCATAATTCTTCCCTCCTTAAATAATTTTTCACTTTCTCAAATATCTAGAGGATGAAACCATCTGAAACTCGGAGCAAAGGATCTTCAAAAAATCTAGTTTTATTGGAGCCATTTTGTTCGTGATGGAACTGTTGATTTTTCAAGATATGGAAGAATGAGTTTTTATTAGTATTATTCCCCATATAATTAAAAAATCATTTTCCCACTCATCCAAATGAAAGAATCATCCAAAAATTGGAGCGGAGAATCCTGGAATAAATCCTAGAAGTTCAAAATTGTTTTCATTATAATCTGACACCTACAAAGCACTTACTAAAAATAACATGTGTTCATGGTGGGGAATGTATAAAAATAGTAAGCTTTCAAATGAGATAAATTCTTAGCATACATGGTCACCCGAATAGGCAAGAAACATCAGAAGTGGAAACAGTGCAAAATTGCTAAAAATAATAAGTTCTAACTAGGACTCGCTAAAAATAGAACATTTACGATTCCGGCCCGAAAGTTGTGGTAGCTCACATTTTGCTTATATTTTTACTTTTTTCCATCACCACGAGGTCAAGAAGATGTTTCATAGCTTAAAAAAAATTAACCTTTTATAAGGATCCTTAAGCATCATTCTGAGGTGGTTTCTACATAACACAATTCAAGGAAGAAAGTTAGACGAGCTAACTGATTTCAATTATGAAAAAAAAGAATCATCTTAAGCATGTTTTTATGATGAAGGATACATCATCATCATCAATCCTATACTCAAAGGTGAATCTCATCATATGAATTAGACTATGATAAAAAATAAATCAGAGTGAGTCACTACGGGTGTGAAAAACAATCACTTGGGCAGTGGGTGAAACTATGAACATTATGAGGTCTAAAAATGATATGAAACATCAAGAGATTCATTCAAATTAAATTCACCAATAGTATTATTATCATGAGAATGATGTGATAAGATCACTATGGGAAAGGGATAATGTGTTCATCTCAAGTGGTGCATTCCTCGCGAAGTGTTTCTAAATGCTTAACCCATACTTGATAACAGTCACACATCTTATAGTCAAAGGAGGTGAAATTCATGGTGTCTTGGTGCTATTTGGAAGTAAAAACATATAACTCATAATCAAGATCCATTTGGAGTCGCTCCTTCCATCTATAGAAAGAGTTACATCCCCATGGGAGAAGATTGAGCAATAGTGTTCAAATGTTGTGGGCATGTTCACTCGGGAAACATTTTGGTAAAAAAGTTAACTATGGAGGTAAAAGGTTTCCATCTTGTTCAAGATTAAAATGTGAAGCTCATGGAATAGGCCAAGATTCATGATGTCCTAAATCTATCATTATATCTCCGAGGAGTAGGTTTAAGTGAGCTAATTGAGCTATCAAGGCACTCAAGATCACCATGTGTGAATAATTAGGAAATCATCTCATGACAAGCATATGAACAATAAGTGTTCTTAAACACTCATTCAAACATTGTGGTGTGATCATGCCCCAAGGAATAAAGATATTTCCATCACCTCATTTCATTCCAATAGGTGGTTGCATGACAAGAATTTCATTCAGGGATAATCCTTTCACCCGCATGATGAAGGCCTATTTTAGTGGGAGAAGGATGAGCATCAAAAGAGTTTGAGCATCATGGAGTTGTCTCTTGTGATCACTGGGGTCAATTGTGAAATCCTAAGAAGCAAGAAAGTGATCCTTATGTCCTAACTCATGTTATTAAAACCGTCATGTTTCCATCACAATGCAATAGTGTTTCTAAACACTTATTCAACACTTTGGAGTATCACACAACAGGAGGCATATGTAATCTATATGATTCAATTCAACAAGTGATCAGAGGTCAAGATTCTCATTCATGAATTATTTCCTCAAATGTCTATCAACAAAGCCTATCTTCATCAAATTAGTCAATCCTCTCTCTCTCTCTCTTCCTTCTTCTCTCTCCATGTTCTAATTTCTCATTAAGAATGTACTTTTTTCTATTTCATCTTATTCACTTAAGTGACCCTCAATTAAACATTGTAAGAGTCATTTTTCATCAAAATAAAAGACTCACTTCTTAAGAATATGAAAGGTCACAAGTGATGGGGATAGGTGAAATATCATGTGGGGGGTAAATGAAGAGAAAATTTGTAATGATATAAATTGGAATGGCTTCTCCATTCCAAAAGGTTAGCAATTATTGATTGAATGTATGTTGTTGAGATTATCACTACTACATCAAGCAATAAAATTGCAATTTTTATATTCCTTTACTTATGCTCCTCTCTACTCTCTCTCTCTCTCTATGTGTGTGTGTGTGTGTGTGTGTGTGTGTGTGTGTGTGTGTGTGTGTATGTGTGTGTATGTGTATACATATGTGTGTGTATAGATATACATATATATATATATATATATATATGTATATCTATACATACATATATGTATACATATATGTATATATATACATGTATATACATATGTGTGTGTGTGTGTATTCTCCAACTTTGTGAGCATGATAATCTTGTAAAACCAAGAAAGGTTTTTACGCCTTTGATAAATGAATCAATTGAATTTTGTGTCTATGATTTGTTATGTCTTATCATTGTTTACATTGTTGCGTTCTTCAAATTGAATGTGGACATAATCTAGTTATAATTGGTGAGAATCAGATAGTTCCTAATCACAACATTAACCATCTCTCCTTGTTTCTCCAACTCCCCTTTACCTCCCTTCGATGTAATTTCCTCCCTTGTACTTCATATGAGCACTTTTCCATAGGTTCAATGGAGTGTTGTTACGTGATCCCCAACCTATTGGCCACCCCATAACTTTCAGGTTATTTAGGTAGTTTACATTCAATAATGAGATCCTCCCCATACATAGGAAGGAGTGGCTTATCCCCGTGAGCGTTGGCGGAAACAAAAATTTTTCCCACATGAAAATTATTTCACCAATAGTTTTTAGTGACTCACTGGGAAGATATTCCCTTTGTGTACCCATTAAAGATCTCTAAAAATACAAAAAAATCAAAAATCAAAAATCCATAAAATTTTGAAAAACTAAAAATACCAAAAATACTATTAAATGTTCAAGAATCCTTGTTGCAATCTTATTGAAAAATATTCACTTTTCCAGTTTCATTCCTTTCTAAGTGCTTTAAGACAAACTGGCAGAAAGAAGGTACACCTAAGTTGATTGTGCAAGTGGCATTGTTGATCCCGCATTTGAGGAGTGATAAAGAGCTGATTTCAATCTTTCCTGTTGTACATGTAAGAAGACAAGTTCCTAAAAATATTCTTGAAGATCATACCAAAGAACCAACTGTGGAACCACTAATCCTCATTCCACTTGAAGAAGAGGAAGGGGAAGAAATGGTTGCACCTATGTCATGGGGATAGAATATTGGTTTGTTGGCCTTAGCTCCACCACTTCATGAACTTCCAAAAGGATCAAGAAAGAACTTTCTGAAATTCTATGGAGATGGCAAGTAACAACCCGATGACCATATTATTGCTTTCATCACATCCTATGACATTCTTGGAGTGCAACACAAAGATGTTGTAGTTCTATTATTCTTATAAACATTACTAGATGTCATTGCAGAATGGTTTTACTTCTTGCCATCATACTCAATTACTAATTGACAGGGTATGAAAAGTAAGTTTGAAGCAAGATTCAACACTATAGAAGATGCACATGCCCTCCTTACTCAACTAACTCAAATGAAGAAATAATCACAAGAGTCCATGAGATATTTTATGGAAAAATTCAATAATTTGATCAATAAGATTCTTGATGATGCTCATCCTATTGTAGATAATTAGAAAAGGTTCTTCGTGAATGCCCAACTTCCTAAAGTTAGTTTCATACTACGAAGATTTCAACCAAACAATTTGGACAATGCTCAAGAACTTGTCATTGGAGTGGAAGATGACCTGATCATGTGTCGGGAAGATCAAGAATCCTTCAATGAAGGATAAGGCCCAAAGTTCCAAAGATGAAAGAGTTGATCCATTGTTGCAAAAGTTGGCCAATGATTTGACAATGTTGAAGAATTAAATTTCCCTACTTGCATCACAAAAAAACCATAACAAAAACAAGATTTCAGGAGCACCCCAAAGGCTCATCTTGGAAGTCCCGCCAATGAATGCAATATGTGGGACTATTGAAGATGAAGGAGAAGAAATTGTTGAATCATAAATTCAAGAGGAAGAAGAAGAAGAATGTGTTAGGATTAGGTATTTTGAATTCTCACTTGATGAATATTTTGAAGAATACATGGATATCTACTCCTATGCAGTGTTCACTTGATCACAAACAGAGAAAGAAGGATCTTCTTCTGCTGCCCAAGCTAAGCATTTAGATCCTTAAGTGGAAACTCTATGAAAAAAAAAAATGAAAGTACGATCATCGATGGGATCAACCAAGAGGAATCCCGAGACCATCTCAATCAAGAACCCTTCTACCTCTTCGGGTAAGTCTCATTCAACTTCTCTTGAAAAATAAGTGTTTATTTTTGTGGATCCTAAAATGGAAATCCTACCTTTATCAAGGCTTTCATAGTCTCATGATGTGCTTACCACTCCTATACCCTTTGACATCATTGACCATTACAAGAAATCCAAAATTTAAATTTTTGAGTTTGAGTACTTGAAAACCCATCCCAAGAAATTTGATAGGCTAGTCCAATTTATCAAAGGAAGTAGTTAAGTTTCATGTTCCAAAAATGCTTCTGCCAAGGAACTACCTCCCACTCCTCATACCACTCCTCAGAAGTGTCTTTCTTCCGCACCCTCCACCTCTGGGAAGATAGAAGTTTTCTATCTAGCCTTAATGATCAGTGGGTACAAATTGAATAGTTACATTATTGGCTCTGGTGCCTCTAACAACGTTATGCCTACAAAAGTTTCTAAATCTCATCCTTTCTCTCTCCTACCCTGGGCATTTTCACTCCATGGAAATGAAATAAATCCCTCTAGTTTGCCAAGTCGGGATGCTCAAGTAGAGTTTGCAGATTTTCCGACAAGAAGTTCATGACGAGAATTCTTATAATGAGACATGCCAACCTCATATGATATGTTGTTGAGTTGAAGCTTATGTTGAGATGTTGGTGGAGATATATAGATGGATTGGTCACATGCCACCATCTTGGTCAATGGTAAGATGAAGAAACTTATTCCCATTAGGAAAATGAAATACACCATTCAAATGCCAGATGACCCAAGAGCCGATATCCTATTCCAAGATTTGAGGTCTTACAACTTTTTCATAGCTTCAGAAGAAGATGTCGAGAGTTTCCGTGTTAATGGAAGAGTATCCAAGTATCACATAGTCGGTCAAAGAGCATTATGGTGACTAAACGAAATTAGAATTTGAAAACATGTACTTCTCACTCGATGTGAGCATGAATTAAGTTTATCTACTAAGTGGTGATGATGGTCATGAATGTCTTACCTTGCAAAAAATCAATCCCAAGGTGATGAGAAATGCAGGTCATGAATTCAAAATGATGACAATCAACTTCTCAAGTAGGT
Organism: Taxus wallichiana var. yunnanensis; assembly: GCA_018340775.1. Lineage (NCBI taxonomy): Eukaryota > Viridiplantae > Streptophyta > Pinopsida > Cupressales > Taxaceae > Taxus > Taxus wallichiana. Next base: position 542,623,953 of record CM031237.1, on the reverse strand, counting down.
GATTCAAAAAAATTCAATTATGTTCTCAAAGTTCATCATGAAAATATGTTCAATGAATATAATGGTGAATATGAAGTTTTCTCTTTCCCATTAGAATTGGGTGACTCTTCAAAGAATGAATGAATGAATGAAAAGGTTCTTAGACCTCTTGAATTTGAATCTACTCAATAAGAGGATGAATTCATCACGAAAATGGACTCCCTAGTTCTTGGTGGTCGAGATTGGGAAAATGACAATATAAATATTTCAACCCCAATTTTGTGCTTATTCCCCTTTCATGAGGATAGAGACATTCTCAATGAAAAATGGATAGATGGAATGGTGTTTGATCCCAAGGCTGATTTTGTTCGAAATGAAAACCTTCTCAACAAGGAATGTATGGATAATAACATGCTTGCATCTTTCAAGGTCAACTCCACTCAAGGAAAAGGTATTTTCACCATGAAAATGGATTTCAAAGCTCAAAATGGACAAGATGGAGAAGATGATGACTTCCATGTTGAATTCCTAACCTTGTGATCATTCTCTTTCCAAGATAATGAAGCAATATACATACCACATTATAAAGAGCAACAAGTCAAGGAAGAGTCGGGGCACCCAAAAGAATAGAGTTTGGAACATCTCGTAAACATGGAACATCAAAATGTTAGTGATAATGTTAAAGCTTCTAAAACATCCACGAGAATCAAATTATGAAAATAGTGGTCATGAAGTAGATGAAAAATGAAGAACAAATTCCTATCAAATGTCATAGGCCTCAATATGAAAACAACAAGCCTAAAATGATCAAGACTCATCTTCGCAACAATAAAGGAGAATCAACAATTGGAATGAACTTGTGAATCAATGAAAATATGGAAAGAAGGTTCCAAAGCAATAAAGGAAATGAACTAAATAAGTGGGTCATCAATTATAATAAAATTCATGTGAGATTTCTCAAGAAATTGAGAAAAGGATCATATTTTAGTGATCATGTCAATGGATTTGTGGAAGAAAGGCATTCGATGATACTTGTATATGGGTAAGTACTTAGTTTGAATTAGTTCTTCAATGAAAAGACTATCCCTGCATGCACATAGGTGATTTAGTTTTTTTCCTCATGTTTCTCTTTGGTTGTGTGTTTCATTTCCCATATTGTGTTTCCTTTCCTTGTCATGTGTTGGTCTTGTTCGTCGTGTTTATAACTTCTCTTATTGTTCGACGTATTGGCTCTATTGCCCAATTGATATAGCACTCGTCTACTCACCCATGAGAAAGTTGAGGTTCTCTATTGCCCCTTATGGTCCAATGTCCCCAAGTTAGATCCAATTTTTTCATGTAAATTGACTAGCCCAAACATGCAAAATTTGAAACATGACAACTAAGACAAATTTGAAAATTTGCTCCAAAGTCTCCCCTGAATCCCTCTCCCGGTTAGTCTATCTTTTTGTTATGATGATCATATTGACCTTGAAGGTTATATTAATACATCAAATAAACATGTATACATTTTTAAAATGATGTGATAAGATCAACTCTTCCATTCAACAAAGAGCAACAAAAGACTAGTTCTCTAACAGGCTTAAAAGGCCAATTTTGGCCATTTCAAGGCATGTGTGCATCCTCCAGGGAAAGTTATAAAATATCATAAACACACAGAGGTGGTATTGAAGAGAATTGGATGTATAGGAAGTAATTTAGGAATATTTAGGAAGATTTGGTGGTTTAGGGACAATTTGTGCAAAAGTGAGTCTTCAAGTGTGAGGAATGGACGGTCGAATTATGAACCTAAACTTTTTCAAATGATTCTAGGAGCTACATAATGAGTTAGAAGGAAAATAAGTAGGAAATGTAAATCTTGAACAATCCTTTACATGGTAGAATAATCATATTTAATCCAAGACCTAATGGTTCCTTTAAAAAAATAATCTTTGCACATGCACCTCGTTGTCCTAAAGAAAAAGGAGCCATTTTTGGATTTGAAGGTAGAATAAAGATCTGAAACATATTACAATGATTGTATAATTTTCTTTTAAGTTAGATTTATATAAAATTTCACCTCCAATTTCCTTCCCTACCTCTCTGAGCTAAGATTTTAAGTTCTTAGTGTGCGGGTCCCATACTTTGTCATTTTTCTTCATTACCACATGTGAGCACCTTGTCCCATTGCTCCATGTGTTATCCCTTTGTCCCTTTTCACTAGGGGGCAAGAGGGATAAGAAAGGGTGCCCATGAGTAAGCCCCTATGTTGGTTTTCCATGTGACTCTCACACATCTCCACCAAGTACATTTTCTAGCCCCTGTGTGCCTTTCTAAGCCCCCTCCTCTCCTCATACTACCACATGTCAACACCTTGATCCATTACTCTATTTGTTATCTCTTTGTCCCTTTTCACCTAGGGGATAATAGGACAAGAAAGGGTACCCCGAGCAAGCCCCTTTGCTAGTTTTTTATGTGAGTGTCACACAACTCGCCAAATGCATTTTCTAGCCTCCAAGTGCCTTTCCAAGCCCCCTCCTCATATTGTCACACATTAGCACCTTGCTCCATTGATCCATTTTTTATCCCTTTTCACTAATGGTATAAGAGGAATAGAAAGGGCACCCATGAGAAAGCCCCCTCATCTAGTTCCTCATGTGATCTCTTTCAACTCCCTGGGTGTTTGCTCAACTTTTTCAATCTTGCTCACACTTGCTCCTCATGATGACCTTAGAATCATTTGCTCCAATGCACCCCTTCCTATCCCTTCTATCCCTCTTTTCCCCATTGCACCATGAAAATCATATTTGAACCTCACTCAAGATCACATTTAACCCAAGAGCATATATGGTTAACATGCTATCATAAAAGTGAGATAAAACACAACATAACACCATTTTTGCTCATTTCTTCCACACAGTTAGCCATTTTGGTAATTTTTTGTTTTCACACCTTCCAACCTCCATTAATGGTTTTCATGCCATTATAGTGAAAGGACAACAAGACTTCTTTTCGTTTCCGAGGATCCAGTGGTGAAATCACTTGAAAATTGGAGCAAACAATCCTAAAAATTCTACTTTCACACAAGCCAATTTTTGCACCATGAAGTAGCTTATTTTTAGGGATATTGAGGAATTATTTTCGTCTCAAAATTATTCCCTCCTTGAATATTTTTCACTTTCCCAAAGATCGGTAGGCAAGACCATCCAAAACTCGGAGCAAATGATCTTAAAAAAATCTAGTTTTATTGGAACCATTTCGTTCACAATGACATTACTGGTTTTTCAAGATATGGAGGACTGATTTTTTCTCAGTATTCTTCCCCCTATAATGAAAAAATAATTTTCCCACTCATTTAGACGAAGGAATCATCCAAAAATTAGAGCGAGGAATCCGGAATAAAACCCATAAGTTCAAAATTGTTTTCGTTGCAATCTAACACCAGCATAGCACTTCCTAAAAATAACACGTGTTCATGGCGAGGCATGTATAAAAATAGGAAGTTTTAAAATGATGTGAATTATTAACATCCATGGTTCCCCTGAACAGGTAAGAAACATCAAGAAGTGAAAATAATGCAAAATTACTAAAAATAACAATCTTGGCTAGGACTTGCTAAAAATAGAAAGTTTCCAATTCCGACCCAAAAAGTTGTGGTAGCTTTTTTTTTGCTTATGTTATTTCTTGTTTCCATCACCATGAGGTCAAGAAGATGTTTCATGGCTCAAACAATAAAATTAACCCTCCGCAAGGATCCTAAAGCATCATTCTGAGGTGGTTTCTACATAGCATAGTTCGAGGAAGAAAGTTGGATGAGCTAACTCATTCCAATTGTGACAGAAGAGAGTCATCCTAAGCATGTTTTTATCATGAAGGAGACATCATTTTCATTAATCATATCCTCAAAGGTGAAGGTCATCATATGAATCAAAATATTATGAGAAACAGATCGAGTGAGTCACCACTAGTAGTGTGAAAGACGGTCACTTGGGTAGTGGGTGAAACCATGAACATCATGAGGTCTAAAAATGATCCAAAACATCAGGTTATTCATTCAAATTCAAGTCACTAAGAGGATGATCATCACAAGAATGATGTGATAATATCACCGTGAGAAAGGGATTATGTGTTCATCTCAAGTGGTGCATTCCTCTCGAAGTGTTTCTAAACACTTGATCCATGCTTGATAACGAGCACACATATTGCAGTCATAGGAGGTGGAATTCGTAGTGTCTCAGTGCTATTTGGAGGTAAAAACATATAACTCATAATCAATATCGATTTAGGTTCAATCCTTCCATTTGGAGAAAGAGTTACATCCCCATGGGAGCAAATTGAGCAATAGTGTTCAAATGTTGTGGGCATGTTTCACTCAGGCAACATTTTGGTCGAGACAGTGAACTGTGGAGGTAAAAGGGTGTCATCTTGTTTAAGATTGAAATGTGAAGCTCATGGAATAAGTTGAGATTCATTATGTTCTAAATCCACCATCATATCTCCAAGGATCAGGTTAAAGTGAACTCGATTGAGCTATCAAGGCACTCAATATCACCATGTGTGAAGAATCAAGAAATCATCTCATGAAAAACATATGAGCAATAAGTGTTCTTAAACACTCATTCAAACATTGTGGTGTGATCATGTCCCAAGGAATAAATATATTGCCATTACCTCGTTTCATTCCAATAGGTGGCCACATGACAAGAATTTCATTCAGGGATAATCCTTTCACTCGCATGATGAAGACTTATTTCAAAGTGGGAGAAGAATGAGCATCATGTATTTGTCTTTTTTTGATTGCTTGGGTCAATTGTGAAAGACTAAGGAGTAATAAAGTGATCCTTATGTCCTAACTCATGCTATTGAAACCATCATGTTTCCATCACAATGAAACAATGTTTCTAAACACTTATTCAACACTTTGGAGTATCTCACAACAGGAGGCATATGCAATCTCAATGCTTCAATTCAACAGGTGATCAGAGGTCAAGATTCTCATTCATGAAGTATTTCCTCAAAGGTCTATCAACAAAGATTCCTCTTCATCAGATCAATCAATCCTCTATCTCTCTAACTTCTTCTCTCTCCATGTTTTAATTTCTCATTAAGAATGTAATTTTCGCTATTTCATCCTATTCACTTAAGCGGCCCTCAATCAAAAATTATGAGAGTGATTTAATGTAATTTTAATTAAATCTTATTTCAGAATAAGTTATTGTAATAAATGATGTTCGGATAGTTAAGTACAATAATGCACAAGCACTCAAAGATGTAACACATTGAGAAAATGAGAGAGGAATGATGACTTAGTTGATTCTTTGTGACCTAGGAATGATCGAGACTATGTATCTGATAGAACATGATGGAGACAACATTACAAAGGCTCATGAGGGTTTAACCATAGGAATGAACATAACAAAAGTGCCCGTAGGAGGACAAGAATGCCCTAGATGCTAATGATTGATCTGGGCGCATGTGTCTGCTCAGATGTTTAGAATCTGGTCTTTTCTAGGTTAGAAGGTATTGTTATTGTTCACTCTTTGTCACTCCATTTTTGTTGTTAGGTCACCAATTGTACTTGTGACCTATAAAATAAATGACTAGCTACACATGCCCATAAACCACAATAAATCTAATAAAAATATGTAGAATGCGGAGTCGGGATTGACAGTGATACCACCCGAAGAGTGAACTTACGATCGAGTGTTGCACTACATCTCAAACTCCATGTAGTTCTCTGTGCATGTGTGTGTATCTATGTCTCGTGCCCTAGGTTTCCCTTATGCAAGTTGCATGATGATAACAAGCTAGATCTAGATTGTCTCAAATATGCAAAATGTGTGTGATGGAATAAAATGAACTCCCCTCCTATGTAATGTATGTAGACCAATGCAACCCTTGTCCCTTGTATGAATGTGCTAGATGTATGCTTTGTAGTGCCTTTGTGTAAGCTTAGGTGGTGATAGATAATGCTTATAGTGCTTGGCCCCTTTATTTAAAATAAATAACTAAGTATATATATGATTACCTTGTTTGAATTTCATAATTGATAATTGAAAAACCGACCTAAAGTGTTAAAAGGTGACCAAGAAGTGAAAAGAACCCAAAAGAGTAAGAAGAATAAAGAGAGAGACATGAATGTATAGGAGGGACAAGAGTGCCTGGACGGTTCTGTCCTAACTAGGTGCTAGTGTTCGAGGCCATCAAAAGATAAATCAGTCACGTGTTGATAGAACTATGAGATGTACAAAAGCTAGTAAAGTGCAAGAGATAAAACAACCAAAATGCTAAAAAGAGTCATCAACCATTAGTTTTTGGCTTAGGAATCATGTATACATTAGTATACTTTAGGACCTAAAAATGTACCCAAGTGTATAGATTTTGTGTCTACATTTTCTCCCACTTTATGTTGTTGAGTGAATACTCGATAGTATAAATTATATAGCAAATGCATGCCTTGTAATTCGAGAGGAGTGTAGTCGATAGTGTGCCAAGTGGACAAGTAGCCATGTGAAGCATGAAGTGATCGTAATGTGAAGCGTGACAACTAGGAAAGGGAGGTAGACCCTAGGGGTGAATCATATGCATATTAGCGTGTTTTTGGAGCTTGTACTTGTTGATGTGAGTTGTTTCTTATTGCTTGTAAGGAAAGACCTATAAAAGAAGAGAAAGAGAGTAGTCAAAGTCTCGTATATGAAAAATCATAGTAACGTATGTATAAGTAAGTAAAAGTGTGTAAAAGTAGTAGCTAAGGAAAGAGTGCACCTGATGTATGAGAGAGTATAGGATATAAAGTTGTCCTATTTGTCTTAGAGATGTTGTTGGATGGGGTTAGGAGTGATCAATTCCCAACCAAGAAAGCATCGAGCCATGGATTTGAGCGTCTTGCCACCAAAGATGAGGTTTTTGGGCAATCGTCCCAATCAGAATAACCGATTTATAATTGAATTGTAGTTAAATTATAGCCAAAATGTAATTTAATCCAAGTGCTTAATATTGTATATTCATACTATAAACTTTTGGAAACTATTATGAACTGAGAAACTATCTGATTTTTGCCGTGGGACACAAACGACTAGGTGGGACACAAGTGCCCATCATTCATGTCTGATATTGGGCGCTAGTGTTTGCTCTGTGTTTATGATCTAAGTTTGATTATGGACCACTCTGTAACTGTGTGCCTTTGCCAATTTTGTACTATGTTGTTCTATTCTAGAGTTTTATGTTTCTGGAAGGGTGATTTGTTCACCCAATAGTTATCCCCTCATTTGGGGTGCATGTGATGAATGTAGGAAGAGGCAACCCAAATGAGAGGACCTGAAATTGATATGTATATCGTAGATTGGATACTTGTAGGGGGTAGGGGATGTGCATGGTAGAAACCAAGGCACATGAAAACAATATTGGCTAGAAACAACTATTAGTGTGAAAGAGATAACATACAATAAAATACAATGTATCATGTAAGTGTGAAGACAAAAGGGACCGTGAAAAGAGGGTTGCATACATGAGACATCACTCACAATATCACAAGACACTTAGGGATGATACATCCATATATAAACAATGATCAAAGCATGACATATGTCATAGCTCACAAACAATAGTCAATAAGCAATAAGAGACAACCATGGTTGTATAAAATCTTGCAAGGCAAATGCTACACATGAAGCACTCATTAGCATGTTAGAAAGATAAATAATATGTCAAAGCATGTATAGATCAATGAAAAGTAAGTGACAAGAAGTAATAAATATTGTAACAATAGGACCTATGAGTGTGGAGTATGAGAGTAACAAAGGTAGATGCCCCTAAGAGCCTTGGTGGGATTGGTAAAGAGTGGTGTTGAGCATCATGCATCGTGTAAGAAAAAGTCTTGCAATCACCTCAAGATACCATGTGAACATGCATGTGTTTGTATAAAAATATAATGAAATACCAAGTATCCAACTAGCATAGGAAACAAAGTACAACATGTAAGTAATATAAGCTAACAAGAGTAAAGACAACCAAGATGTGCAGATGTTGTGTGAAAGTGATGGTGTGTTGCGATATGCAAGATGTGCAGATAAGAGGAACCATGTTTTCCCCAACGGATGTGTGTGACATGAGGTTCATTTAGGAATTACGCCCTTAATAGTCAAGTATGAACCGTAGAACAAGAGTGCATCATCAAGTGGCAAAGGTATTGTATGTGATTGATATTAGATGTTAGGAAAGATTTATCGTGAAGCACAGAGCGTGAAGTGTAGTAGATAAGCTATGAGTAGATGATAGAGACAACAAATAGTGATGGAGGGGGAAGTGTGATGTCCCCCGAGTGTGTGGGTGATGGAAAGCTATCCAATGATAACGAAGAGTGAGGGCCCCTTATATGGTATCAAGAAGGAGAAGACATGTGACCATGGTCTAAAACCAGTGGTGTAGGAGAGTAAATATGTGTATGTGAGGGATATTGATGTGGTAAAGGAGGTGGAGAACACCTATAGGAATGGGTTTTCTCGGGTAGGGGACTTAGGCCAAAGGGGTGGACTAATGGACCAGCGAGGATGATGGGGTCATGATGTAGGTTGTGTACAAATGGGAGAGCTAGGTGTAGAGATAGATGTAGACTTGAGAGGTGTAGGAGGCATAGATGCCATGATTGGGGCTAAACAGGGGATATGGGTCGGGGTAATGACGTGTGTGGTGGAATACCTTGAATGGTGACAACTTGCTTATTATGAATGAACTTAAGGCATAAGTGGAGCATGGAAGGGATAACTTGGGTATCCCGAAGCTAAGGGAGACCTAAGACCATGTCACAATGCTTGATTTTAGATGTAACAAGGACAGTGTTGGTATGGTAAGAGTCCCAATAGTAATGGGAAGGATGACACGTTTGTAAGAATTGGGAACTAGAAATGTGATTTGAGAGATTAGAAAGTTGATAGCCAACAAGAGTTCCACAGAGCATGCATTAGAAAGGCATAAGGGATGGACCATAATATTATTGACTTGATGAGCACCAATGGAAGCATCAATATGCAACAAATTGAAAGAAAATGTAGCATGGTAGTCATGATCCAAGAATGTAATAATTGGTGGTGGCATATCAACAAGTAGCAATAAGAAAATCAAGTGGTGTTGATGAGGGAGGAGGCACCACATGATATGCGCATGATTTGTAGAGGAATCAATAGCTGACTTGTCATGATTTGGTAATGGGTCATTGAAGATTTTAAGCTTTTGATTATCATTGACTAATTTAGAAGTAGATGACTCTAGAAGCTCGATCGCATTGTTGTTGATAAGATCTTGAATGAGATGTTTGAGTTTAAAACAACGATCAATAGAATTCCCATTGCATTGGTGATAATCATAGTGTGTGTTTTCATTGTAATTATGTCCATGTGGTTGAGAAGGATCTAGATTGAGTGGTGGAGGGAGAGTAATCATATTGCTTTCAATGAGTTGTGGTAATAAAGAGCCGAGGTGTGTAAGGTAGCCTAGTAAAAGTGTGCCTCGTGGATTGCAATTGAAGCTTGGTTGGTGTAGAAACAACGTTGATAATAACTTTAGAGTCGGTAGGCTTAGTGGATGGTTTGAATGCAGATTTGGCTTAAAAATTGTTGGAAGATGAAGTGGAAGAAGTATCATAATACTTCAATTTGCCCATAGATAACAATTTGCTTTTGCATAATTTGAGTGTGACATAATTGATCAAAAGAAGGAGAAGTCTCAAAAATGACACACTCTTGGAGTGGAGGCAAAAGGATTTGAATGAATAGATCTTGTAATTCGAATCAGCTAGAACATTGGTCATTTTGGCAAGGTTATTCTTATATCACAAGACATAGTCCACAAGATGTTCATTAGATCCTTGTTTGATTTTAGCTAATTGTGCATAGGATATCTTAGTGCCGATATTCATAGAAAAATGAGCAAGGAATGCATCATCTAAAGATGTAAAAGATGTTACCAAATGGACAGGTAGATTATAGAACCATCACATAACATAGTCATGTAAGCTTCGAGGAAACAATTTTGCTAATAGTGTAAGGTCATCAACATAGTCAAGACATGCAACGTGAAAGGAGCAAAGGCATGGTTAGGTGCGACAAAGTTGGAGGCAACAAATAAGAGGAGATGACGGGTGCAAAAGGGCTATGAAGGAGGAGTGAAGAATCTAGAGATGGAGAGGAGGATGAAAAAGGCTTGTTGAATTGGAAAATTTGGGTTTGTAAATCATGGTATAATGAGGCAAGGTCATGAGTGCCTAAAGAGGATCCAAGTTGTGTATGGGAAGTATTGGGAGGAATGAGAGGAGCGGTGGTTGTAACAATAGAAACAGGAATGGTGGAAGGTTGGGTGGAAGTCATGGCAACCGAGGAGGAAACCACGAGAGGGAGTGTGGTATCATCTCGAGAATTTTTAGCAGTGATTAGAGAATTTAGGACATGTGGAATATGCGTGGGGTGATTGTGTAAAGAAGAAACAAAAATTAGTGAGCTTGTCAAGTTGATCTTGATCAACATTAGTGTCCTCATCATATGAGTGTTCACTATCATAAGCTTCAATGTTTTCAAGAGGAATGTTGATTAAGTTGATCAGGGGATTATCAGAGTTAGTCATTGGTTTAGAGAGCTTACGGGAAGATGGGAGAAGCTCAATGTGTTCAAGAGGACCAAAATGACCACTACGAGTGATGGGCATAAAAAGAAGGGCTGAAGTAAGGTAGGCTTAGTGGTCGGGCTCACCAAATGATTTTATCTAATTTGAATTAAATATTATTTTAGAGTAACTTACTATAATAAATGATATTTATATAGTTAAATCTGATAATGCGTAATCACTAAACATTCAAAGATGTAACACCCTAATCAAATGAGAGAGGAATGATGACTTAACTGATTTTGTGCGACCTGGGAATGATTGGGACTGTGTATTTGCTAGAACATGATTGAGGTAGCGTCATAAAGGCTTGATGATGGTTCAGAACCCTAGGAATGCACATGACAAAATCTCCCACGGGAGGACTAAGTAAGAGAATGCCCTGCACTAATGACTAATTTGGGCACCTATATCTACTCAAATGTTTAGAATATGGTCTTTTCTAGGTCAGAAGGTATTCGTTGTTGTTCACTCTTTGTCGCTCCAATTTTTTCATTATACCCTTTCGAGTCATTCTTAGTCGTACACATAAACTAAAAAAATGACTAGTTGCATATGCGCACAAACCACATTAAATCTAATAAAAAAGATGTAGAATGTGGAGTCAGATTGACCCTGACATTCACCCGAAGAGTGAACTTATGACCAAGTGATGCACTACATCTCCAAAGAAGACTCCATATAGTTCTCAAAGTGAATGTGTGTATATATCTCGTGTCTCATGCCCTAGGTTGCCCTTGTGCAAGTTGCATAATGATAGTGAGCTAGATCTAAATTATACCAAATATACACAAAGACGTGTGTGATGGAATATAATGAACTCCCCCTCCATGCGGTGTATGCAACACAAACCAATGCGACCCTTGTCCTTTGTATGAATGTGTTAAATGTATGCTTTGTAGTGCTCTTGTGCCTTATGGAAGCTTAAGTGGTGATAGATAATGCTTATATTGTTTGGCCCTTTATTTGAAAGAAGTAACTAAGTGTATATATATATATATGATTCCCTTGTTTGAATTTCGTAATTGACAAGCTGAAAGGTTGACCCAAAGTGTTAAAAGGTGACCAAGAAGCAAAAAGGACCCAAAAGAGTAAGAAGAATAAAGAGAGGGACACGAACGCCAGGAGGGATAGGTTATTCATCTTTTCTCTTCATGCAATATTCGACCACTTTTGTCCTAACCAATTCCAGTCTTGCCAGTGTCTGAGGCCATCAAAAGATAAATCACTCACGTGCCAACAAAACTATGAGATGTATAAAAGTTAGTAAAAGCAAGAGATAAAACAACCAAAATACTAAAAGGAGTTGTCGACCACTAGTTTTGAAAAAGGAAGTGACCAAGTTTTCTTGCTTAGGAATCATGTATGTATGAGTATGCTTTAAGACCTAGAAATGTACTTGTTGGAGCTCAAAATTGCACCCTGGATATGATCACGGATGACCAAGAATTATGAGGAAACATGGGACCATCTCTCAAATGTAGGACTTGTTACTTGAGATGGACCTCCGAAGAGAAGGTTGATTGCTCTACCCATTCCTACTACCAAAACTACTCCTAGGAATTGAAATGCAACTATCTGACTCTACTCTAACATTCCAAGGGACCAGGTGAGAAGGAGATGCATAAACGAAATCCTAAACTACAGAGGTGATAACACCAAGAAGAGGGTTGGAGACATTCCAATGAGTGGAAAATGGGGAGAAAATGATGAAGGAGAGGGAAAACAAGAGAGCCACATTCAAACCACCATTTTCTTGGAGCACAACAAATTTGAGACCCTACAAGAGAGAAAAATATGCACAAAACACCTACAGATGTAATGAAAGGCAAGGAAAATACAATAAAACAAAGACAGGGTAGAAGAGAGCCACAAATCACACATTTTATTGCTTCAAGAATGCACAATCCATTACATTAGAGGAGAAGAGGCAAGGATCACCATGCAAGGTGTCCAAATATGAGGCATGTAACTCATTGACATTGAGAAACAAATTGAACAGAGTTTTCCCACATCCCAAAATATCCCTCCCTTCTAAAAAATGAGAAGTTTACAATATATAAAAGAAGATGAGAAAGAGAGAAGAGATGAGATATCATATTTTCACTTTTACCCACCAATAACATACATTAATTCACTTGAAAACACACATGGGAAACCTGCAAAACTCATTCCTTCATGTCCTTTAGTTTTTTCGGAGAAGAAAATCTGCCCATGCCTCCATTAATGCATTTTCAATTACCTGGGACGTTGCATTTTGAGTTGGGAGAGTTTTCTTTGTTTTCTACCCACCAACTTTCCATATTTATTGTTTCATGATGAAGAGCTTGGAAAGATATTTCCAAAAGTACAAATTTTTTTGGATTTGGTGCCCTGGGAGTGAGTTACTGACCAATCGGGTTTCTAGGGTTGCCTTTGCTTCGTGGAACCGAGACCACATTACTTAAACTCTATCAAGCTCAAAATCCGTAGAAGTCTCCTTCTTCATGGGTTTGTCACCCTACTTTACTCACATTTTTACTTGTCCTTTGCTTTGAAGTAGTGGCACCGCGAATCCCGGGATACTCTTTTTCCTCCTCTCTCTGTGGGTCTATGGTCCCCAACCGCTTCTTCCTTACATTTCGGGCTTTTGGAACGCCTCTACTCGGGTTTGTGAGTGAGCTTTACTTATTTACTTTGGTAGTAAAGTAGCGTTGTAAACCCACAACATTATCCTTTCTCTCTCCTTTCTTTGCGGGTTTGCGAGGGGCAACTACTTACTCAGTTTTGGGCCTCATTACTTGAAGTAATTGCTCATCGCATTTGCGCACAACTACATCCTCATTTGCCTCTTTGGGTTTCTAGAGTGCTTAACTCATGTTTTTAATCCCCATTACTTCAAAGTAATGGCCTATCACATTTGTACAACTTCTTACCTCTTCCCTTTGCATTACTGATTTTCCAAATTGCTCTACTCGCATTTTTGGAGTTGTTTTAGTTATTTACTCTCACCAAGAGAGTAACACCGAAACTCCGCATTACTTCAAGCTTGGCCTTTGTTTTGCAGATTTTTTTGATTGCTTTGCTTGATTATTTTGAGAAGTAAAGCCGTTATGTAAACCCGCCAACTTCCCAATTTTAACCATTTTTGTAAATATTGGCTAAGTGTTAAACTCAAGCCTAGGGAAAAGATGAGAACTGCACTGAAATAATTCCAAATTCCCAAAACATGAAAAATACTTGAAATTCCAGATTCATCATTGAAGTCCCCAAGAAAGTGCTCAAGTCCAATTTTCCAAGTTGTCCCATTTTTGCAAGGGGTGCAAAAATGGACAACAATACCCAAGTGCATAAATTTTGTGTCTACAAAAAGTCCTTTTCATCAATAAGAAAAAGACTCACTTCCTAGGAATATGAAAGTCACAAGTGATGGGGATAGGTGAAAGATCGTGTGGGGGTAGATGAAAAGATGATTTGTAATGTTATAAATTGGGATGGCTTCTCCATTCCAAAAGGTTGACAAATGTTGATTGAATGTATGTTGTTGATATTACCACCACTACATCAAGCAATAAAAGTTGTAATTCTTCTATTCTTTGCTTATGTTCCTCTACTCTCTCTTCATTCTCCAAATTTGTGAGCATGACAATCTTGTAAAACCAAGAAAGGTGTCTGCGCTTTTGATTAAACGAATCAACGAAATTATGAGTCTACAATTTGTTATGTCTTATCATTGTTTGCATTGTTATGTTCTTGTAATTGAATGTGGACCTAATAATTTGATAGTGCCTACTCATAACATTAACCCTCTCTCTTCGTTTCTCCAACTCCCCTTTACCTCCCTTCATTGTAATTTCCTCCCTTGTGCTTCGTATGAGCACTTTTCCTGAGTTCGATGAGAGTGTTCTTATGTGATGCCTGACCTATTGGCCACCCCACAACTTTTAGATAATTTAGGTAGTTTACATTCAATAATGGGAGCCTCCACATACACAAGGAGGTGCTTAGCCCTATGATCATTGGCAAAACCAATAATTTGTGCACATGAAAATTATTTCTCCAACAGAAAGCTATCACTATAATGCGCATATCCTCATTAAACTTTGCCTAGAGTGAGGAAGAACCCCAAAAGTAGAGGTCTAGAATTGGTGACTAAACACTTAATAAATACCATCTGTTATTAATTAGGATGTCATGTTACTAAAAGAATGGACAAGGTATATACATCAAGCCAATAGGATTGGTAGGAGAATAGGAGGAAAGGATCGTCATGTGTGAGTTGTCATGAGAAATGTAGAAGACAAACATGTTATCCTAAAAAGTAGGGGACTTCTTAGAGGCACACACACACACACACACACACACATATATCTAGACGAGGATTTAACATTTGCTCAACAAGAAGACCGAAAGAAGGAATGGGAGAAAGTGAAAAAAGCAAGAGAGGTAGGAAAATGGGCACAATTAAGGAATAGAAAAGCCCAAATTAGTGATCATTTGTCAAATAAGAAATAGGAATCCGGGGCCCCACGGGATCCCATGCACATAGTAAGTTAGAATTGTAGGGGGTATCCATGGAGAAGAGGACTCGGTTAGGGGCCCATAATAGAGGGGAAAGATATTATTATTCTTACAGAAACGCATGCATACGATGGTTGCAAAGTCTAGATTTTGAGGGGAAAATTTCAGTTTGGAATGAAGGGAGTGAAACATGGAAAGGACATTGGGGAATCACAGTGCTAATCAAGGAATCATGGCTAGAGATCATCAAAGTGGAAAATGAAGACGCAAATAAGCAATACATATGGCTGAAAATATCAGATAACAAGGCAATAATCAGATTGGCTGCTTATTACTTTGCACCGAAAGGCTCAAAGACATATAAGAAAAGAAATTTGGATATGGAAGACCCATATGCTTCGTTAAAAAAAGACATTTATGTGTTTAGTGCATCTGGGGAAATTATTTTGATGGGGGACTTTAATGCAAGGACTACAAATAATCAATCTCTTCAGTTGGGCAGCGACAAAGGTGGAGATGACAATCCACTTTGGCTTAATAAAGCAGAGGACAAGTTTTGGGAAAGACTATCTCAAGATGGTAGTGGAGGGGAGGGTTGAGCTTCAGGTCTTTGTAGCTTATACGACATGGTTATTTGTAATGGCATGAAGGCTTGGCCCAGATCTGACAATATTACTTGCAAAACTTACAATGGCCAAAGTGTAGTGGACTATGTAATATGCACTCAGAGCTCTATTTGTAGGTTGCTCGAGTTTGAAATTGGAGATTGTTGTATTGAGCTCAAATTTGATCATAATCCTCTCTTGGTCAAGATTCATACCATTCCAAATCAACAACAAGGAAAACAAGTCCACCACATGCAAGAGATATCTCCAAAACAAGGAAACATTATTTTGAATAAAGAAAATCAGAAAATCTTTGTGGCTGCCCTTGAACAACAATTTCAGATGACAAGAAATGATATCGAGAGCAACACAAACAAGGGGGCAAGGGGTTATGTTCATAGTAAGTTGTTGATACCTTTAATTCACAAGGCATTAAGTGCTTCTGTAAAAGATCTAAGCCTAGAAAGGGAGGTACAAATATTTTTCCGACAAATCGTGGTGCCGAAGATTGCCAAAGATCAGAAGGTCGCCAAGAGAGCTATGAGGGAAAGTGACGTGAACAAAGAAAATAAAAAGAAATATGAGAGATTGGTACAACACAAAAAAGAAAGCTATGTGAATAGAAGAAGGTCTGAATTAATTTCTCTTGGAAAACACAATCCCAAAGGATTTTGGAGGGAGCTACAACAAAAGAAAACACACATAGAAAACAATATCACAGAAGCTCATTGGTTAGAATATGTGAAGATTCTCTACGAGCGGTCTCAACAGAAGGATATTCCTCCCATCATTCATACTTCGATCAAACTTTTCTCAAAGGAAGACATCAAACATGGCATAAAGAATCTAGCAAATGGTAAAGCTCAAGATGTTGATGGGTCAGATCGCATTTTTAAAGTGGGGGGTTGATATCGAAAAATTTTCAATGATGTAACTCGGGTTGGGTTCCCACCAAAGTGGACGACTAGTGTTGTTATTTCTCTTTTTAAAAGCGGTGATATTAATAATCCTTCTAACTATCGCACCATCACGATCAATCCTCTTTTTGGTAAGTTATTTGGGGGCATGATAGAGCGTAGAATCAGTAGTTAGGCAGAAAGAGAGGGAAAAAGAGCAAAAGGACAAGCATGTTTCCGATCTAAACATTTAACCATTGAGCATTGCATCACTCTTAGGCACTTGATTGAAAATATATGGGATACCCAAGGAGATGAAGCTTTTTGTTGTTTTGTTGATTTTAAGAAAGCCTTTAACACGGTTCCTAGAGACAAACTTTGGAACATGATGGAGGAACTTGAGATTCCAGACGAGCTTAGAGCAGCAGTACATAGACTTTATGAACATGTCAGAGCTAAAATCAGAATCAAGAGAAGGTATGTCTAAATGTTTTGGTAGTGACATTGGGGTCAAACAAGGTTGCCCTCTTTTTCCCACTTTGTTTGGTTTATACATTAACAATTTGGAAGAATGGTTACGTAAAACCAAAGGAGGGGGTGCACATTTGATTGAGTATGTGGTGAAGTTACTCTTATATGCCGACGATCTTATCTTAATTTCAACAACAACTCAAGGATTGAGGGAGCATCTAAAAACTTTAGAATTCTTTTTCCAGGAAGTCGGGATACAAGTGAATATTAGCAAAACAAAAATCACGATTTTTCCCTAAAAAGAAAAGAGAAGCAAATTAACTTTCTTTTTGAGAGGAGTCAATTGGAAATTGTTACAAAATATAAATATCTTGGGATTGATTTCCACAACAAGATAGGCTGAGAGACATGTAGAGAAAAAATGATACATGGAGGTTGGAAAGCATCTCACCTACTTCAAAATAGGTGTAGGAAAGTGAACTTTGGGACTGGAAAACTAAGAAAACCCTCTTTGGTTTGTTGGTTACTCCGGTTGCTCTTTATGGTTGCGAGGTTTGGGGAAGTAGCGTGTCAAAGCATGGATGGAGACAATTAGAAAGAATCCAAAAACATCTAATCACAAGTACTCTTAAAAGTTAAATCAACAATCCCTTATGAGATCTTGTTAGTTGAAGCGGGTACCTTCCCGATGAAGCATCAACAATAACTCGACGGATAAACTATTTGAAAAAAGTTGAAAGCATGGACAATCTTCGCTGGCCCAAAATGGTTACAAAGCATAATCTTGAGCGCGAGAAAAAAAAACTTGGATGAAACAAAACCACAAATGGATGAACAAATGGGGCATCAATTTTTAAGAGTGTTCTAACAACAAGGAAATAAAAAATTATGTGATGGAAAAGTTTAAGACTGCCATGTGGACATAACAAATGGGTCGTAAGAAAGCGTAATATATCAAATAATTCAACCCCACTTGGGAACATGATGCAAAAACTTACCTAGGGGCAATCATCAAAGGTAAGGCAAGGATTCTAGTGGCTCAGTTGAGGACTGGATCACATCATCTTCGTTGTGAAACCGGTAGATGGACTATTCCCAAAGAGGATTGGGAAAGGAGAACTTGTCTTTTTTGCAGCAAAGGGGTTGTTGAAACAAAATGACATTTCATTATGGAGTGTTCAACATATGATGATATTCGTATCCAATATGAAAACAAATTAAAAGTGGACAACTTAAATGAGTTATTTGAAGAAACAAAACTTCAAAAGATCGCTGGTTTTGTGCTCAAGATTCACAATAGGAGAGTTGATATTGCAAAGAGTTTGAAATCAACTTAATGTTTCAGTTTCTTTTGGTCCCATAGACTCTTCAGTCTCATGGACGTCATTAAAATCTTTCATTTCATTTCAATAATGTCGAGGAGAGCAAATAATCTATTGTACCACAAGCTACGTCAAATATACTCCGTGGAAACGCAGAGCTACGGACCCCCATTAATTGGATTTATTGGCGAAACGCCTTGTTCTAATTGGATTTGGCAAAAGGGAGTTGAATCCGACGATGCAATTTTTTTATGATTAGAAGAATGAGATGAGAATGTGCAGCCGAAGCCTTCCAAGGGTTTCATTTCAAACCGTTGCGAACGCAAAGGCGAAGCTAGCCTCTTCACTATTATTTCAAAACCAGTACCAATTTAGCAGATTATTTAGCAGCTCTGGGCCATCGATGGCGAACGTGACCAGGACCAATTTCAAGCCTGCAGTGGAGGGGCTTGGCGGTCTCATTAGAGATGCAGATTTTATAGCGATTGATTTGGAGATGAGTGGCCTTACGAGCGCACCGTGGCGCGACAGTTTCGAATTCGACACATTGGGAGTTCGTTACTCGAAACTCAAAGATTCCGCCAACAATTTCGCCGTCTTGCAGTTTGGAGTTTGCCCTTTTCGCTGGGACTCCGCCAACGCCCGTTTTTTAGCTTATCCGTAAGCTTTACTACTACATTTTCACAGCTGGGCTTTTTTGTTATTCTTTTCTAGAAACAACTATTTTCTAAAACCCTCTACAGGGTATGGATGGATACTTTAATTTTAGGTTTCAATCTACACTTCCACACTCTATATTGTTCAGAAATAATGAACTTGCTGAAGAAATTGCGAGAAGGTTATATGTACACTGTGTGAAAAGAGATTACGGTTGGGGCTCATGCCTTGTTACCCGTCATCAGGATGAGTGATGAAAACCACAAATAGACAGCTATTGCCCGAGGCTGCTTATAAACGTCAATCATTTGTCAGGTTCACAGGTCGTTAGATTTAGAACATTGACTTTATATTTATATTTGACTCTGCAACAAATATTACACTCACGGCTTTATATTTTACTCCTAAGCTTGGTCGCGAGGTTGAGCCCCATGTTTACAATTTTGAACAACATATAAATAAAATGGGAAAAAATTCTTCGCAGGCTTCCAGAACAGGGGTCTCATGCACCAAATTGGCAGTTGGGCTTGGTTGTGACCTAAAGATACAATCGATGTTGATGTTATAAACAACTTACAAAATAATGATCTAGAAGAGGAATCAAGATCGCAACCTAGAAGAAGAAGACGACGAATGGAAGATTCACAAATCGAAAGAGAACAAAGTATAACTAATCCCAATGGAATGCTTGGGACAAATTTGAATACTTTTCAAATGATTTTTTGACATGGTCTAGATAATCTTGCTTCACCAAGCATGTGCTACATTTGTCAAGAATGTTATATTGGAATAAATGTTTCTTGAACCCCTGAAGGCCCTATATGTAATAGATGTTGACAAGAGAAAGGTCATCATCAATTTTCAGCATCAAACAATATGGATCCCGGGCCATAACCACGTAACTTGCAAATTTAACACGGGTTGAGGAAATGCTAATAGCCCGTGTGAACCCAATCCTACAAGTGACACACACAATAGGTGGTCAATATAAATATAAAGGACATACAATAAGTTTTTCACAAGAAATAAAAGAAGTTGCTAAGGTTTTGCCACATTGAATAAAATATTTTTGATGATTATAGTTCGGAGGAGGGATCAACGAAGAACAAATTACAACTTTATTGTCAATAAAGAGTGAGTATATAAGGCACTTAAATACAAAATAGACCATGACAAGTTCTATTTAGATGTTCAGATTGATGATAATGCTCTTAATGAGCTTCCACCTCTATGCATGCTAAACTAATCTATAAGCAAATCAAAGAACCTAACACCAAGTAGATTCATAACTTAGTTAATTCAAACTAATACATCATGATAAAGCATGAAAGGAAAGCTATTTAACTTGCATAAAATATGAATCTAACATTAAATGCAAACCTCCCATTGATATTTTAGATGTGCTTTGGATTGTAGGTACTTGCTTTATGAGCTTGAACGTACACTATGTGCGATCAAGGATTTCTCCAAGGAAGAGGAAGATATCTCACCAATATGGCTTGATTGTCATTTTAGTTCTTCTCTTACTACTCTTTGCCAAGTAGAAAGGGGATTGAACAAGCTTTCCAATAACATGAAAATGCTCTTCTCAAGTGTAATGTCTTACAAGGACATGGTGTAAGGTTGGACAAGGTGTACTAGGCTTCTTATATAGCTTTCCATTTTGGGAGAAGCTTGCAACCTAGTGAATGTAGGATAAAATGAATGTAAAATTAGAAAGGGATAAGTATGATTATAAGAGATTAATTAGAGATTAGCAGCTCATGGGAGTTGGGGGTGATTTAATTAATCAACTAGGATTAATTAATAGGCCAAATTAAGCTTATAGAAGCCATTTGGAGGGAAAATAGTAGAATTTGAAGGGTTTGAAAGGGGGATTTAACCAATAAGAGGGTTTATTGATTAAATATGAGATTGAAAGACTTAATTAATTAATAATGGTTAATTAATTAATTAAAAAAGGATTATAACTAACGAAGTGATGTTAATTGGCATCCATGATGGGGGCTAAACTAGTTAATTAACAAAGTGTTTTTAATTGATTAAGACAAAGGGGAATGTTAGCTAATTAGCGGAAAACCACTAATTATAACGAAATGACAAAAAAGAAGACAATTAGTGCAATTTTAGTATTAAAATTGTGTGGTTAGAATTAGGTGTCTACATTTGCCCCTCTTTGATGTGGTGTAGCGCAAGCGATGTCATTTCAAAGATAGTAGATAATTGTATTTTGTATGGGTAGAAGAAAAATTAGTAGGATGGACGATGCCCCCTCGAGTGTCAATGGGGTGATAGAAGAGGTCGATTGACGCTCGAAAAGAAGAGTAGAAAAACCATGGCGATAGAAAAGGTCATTGCGGCGATCGGGATTCGAACTTGGCTTTCTATGCAGTGTTCGATTTGATAGATTTGGGTGCCCTCGCACAACTCGGGTGCGAGGAAGTGAGAGAAGAAATGGAACCTTGGCCTAGGCTTGTACTTTTCTACTTGCGCTGATTTGTAAACTTTTACTTTAGAACTCTACGAAATCACATAATTCATTGTTCTACTTTCAACTTTGGAAAATGTCGATTGATTGAAGATTAGAGCTTCAAAGTGGCTGATTATCTAGTGCTATAGAAAGGAAATGGCAGAGAATAGGAAAGAATTCAAACTCCAAACACCAACAATTTTTATCTTGGAAACCCCCAATGGAAGAAAACTAGTTGGGAAGGGCAAAACGCTCTTTCTTCCCACTTTTATTGGTCAACTATAGACAATTACAGATTACAAGAAGTAGAAAATGGAGACAACAATGTAAACCTCTCCCTTCCTATGCTTGCTTGCTTTGTTTCTACACCTTGCTCCTACAATTCCACTCCAACATTGAAGATTTTGCTCACTTGCTCTCATATAACTAATACTTTACTTCTTGATCTCTCTGGATCTTCAAATGATCAATTCTCTTGCTCCTCCTTGTATTTATAGCCTTCTCCCATGTCCTCCGTGCACTGGAGAATGGGAAAGGTCGAGAAGGAAGAGACACAGTCAGGCGCTTCAAATTCACGTCCATTCGTGCTCCATTCTTCTTTTTCTGTTCAGAAGTGTCAAGATCGCGCCTGAAAGCAGATCAAGGCGGTTTCGGGACCGCCGCTCTAGGCCGGGTGGAGGTTGCAAGATGCTTGCCCCTACAGGCGGCGGTTCTCAGCAATCGCCACTGCATGCAGTGACGACTATGTCCAAAACCTCTGTTTACCTCATTTCTTCATTTTCTTCAATTTTCCTTCTTGGTGCTGATGGAATTGATGAAGTGGTGTGTTTTTCTTGGATCCCTATGGATCATACCTCCCTTGCTTAGGAGGCTTTTGGTCCCACAAAAGCTTAGTGGGGGAGTGATAGAGGAATTAATTACCTCTCTTGCTCCTTAGAGTACCATTGGGTTTGCTTTAGTGTCTTCTCTCGTCCAACTTGCCAAGACTCCTGTGGATCTCTGGTTTGCTGCTCCAGTGCTACATCCTCCTTCGAGTTGCCTCAAGTACAATCCTCTTTGGAAGGCAGCTTCTGTATGTTTCCTTATTTGTCATGCATAGATGGCTTTAGTAGGTGCGAGCTCTTGCAACTTGCTATCGCGTGCATTTGCATGAAGTATGACTGAAGGTTTCTTTTCCAACCTGCTCAAGTATGGCGAAGGTCCCATACTATAGTGGTTTAGTCCTTCGCTTGTCTTTGTCTCTTGAGATGGATTGGCCGAATCCTCTCCATGTACGCTGCTGCTATAGTCACCACTGTTCCTTGTATCTCCTCTTCTCCTTGCTGCCCCATGGTCAAGTCCAGTGAATCAATAGGTAGATATGGTGACTGCATAGCGGAAGTTTGTTTTGCTCCTTGAATGAGCAGTTCTGTGGTGGCTTCTTCTGCAAAAACTGACAAGTGCTATCCAAATTCTCCATCCTTTGGTTAGAAATATCCGTGCTCTCACGTCCATTTTGCTTTTCTTCCAATGAAAGTAAACAAAACTAATGATCTGCCTAAATAAGTCTCGGTGCTTGGTTGGCAGTTACCATAGCCTTCTTTGATTTGCTTTGGTGTGCTTGGATGTTGAAACTGACTCCGTCCTTGATCCATCTATACCAATTCTCCCTCCTTGTGAACACAACATCCCTGACATACAAGTAAGGACTTCAAGACAACGTCAAATGCATCAAGTGGAATAATATCAACTTCTATTACATCTATGTATTGGGTATTTATCCCAAACTGAAACTTACACTTTCTTGTAACTTGTATTTCTACACCCCTCTTCACCCATCCCAATGGGTATGGATGTGGATGCGCGTAAGTCTCTAGGCCAAGTTGTTCTACAACCACATCAGAAATCAAATTTGACTGAGAACCAAAATCTACTAAAGCGTTTACCTTAGTCTTCTTGATTTGGATTCTGATTTGAAATAACTTATTCAACTCTTCTTCTGCACCCCGTACATGTTAGTGGCCGTGCATCCCAACCTCTCGTTTACATCCGAATCATCCTTAATCTCCACCTCTCCTTATGTTTTCACAGCGGCCATGGATTTCTTGGAATCCTTGGTTCGGTGTTTTGGGTGCAATTCCGGATGCAACTTCCAACATGTGGTGTCAGTATGTCCATTTATATCACAATTCTTACATAAATTCTTAGGATCTTTACAAGTATGCAAAGTAGTAACGACATGTTTACCTTTCCATTTACCTCTGCTACTTGTCTTCCTTATTCTTTTCCCGCTGTGATCCACATTGTTGGTCTCCCTTTGGTTTGTTTCTCCTTGCTTCTTCTCGTCATCAATGTAGTATGCTTGTATACAAGCTTCATTGAGATCCTTGGGCTTCGTGGAGATTACCTTCCTTTGAAGGTGAGTGTGAAGTCCTCCCAAATACTTGGTCAGAATGTCCTCATCCTCCAAGTCCATATTAAGCAACATGGCTTGTCTCCGAAATTCTCGTAGTGTAGTCTTGCACGCTTTGACTGCTGCCCTACCTAAAACACTTCCACTTAATCATCATGTTAGTCTTATGGCCAATAGGATAGAAGTTAGATCTAATCAATTCTTTAAAACCCTTCCAAGTACTGACAATAGGACGTTTCTTTTTTACAAGTGGCTAGATGGGTTTCCCACCAAACCAGAGCATGACCTTCCATTTTGAGATGTGCAAAGGTGATCCTTTGTGCCTCAGTGACATTATGCACACTAAAATAGACTTCCAATTGTTTTAGCCATTTATCCGAATGAATTCGCATCTAGTTGTCCTTCAAAATTCTTTATTTCAACTTTCGTTTCGACTTTAAAAGGTGTATGAGCAGATTTTACCTTCTCGCTTACAATTGGCGTCTCTTCTTCATGATTTTCCCATTCTTCCTCTTTGTGGGCTGTGTATGAGCAGATGTGTAGAGCTATGTCCACCGCTACCAATGATGCTTGTTTCTTCACTACTACAAGATTCTTGCCAATAGTGTTTTATCAGCTCCACCAAAATGTGCACGGAACTATGCCCAACGACTTCAAGTGGGATATCTCTATCTTGGCATTCTGTAGCAACACAACTTTTGTTTGTGCGTCATTTGAAGGACTTGTAGATTTGTAAGCAATCAAAGACGACTCTATGTTTGATAGATTGGTGGATCCGCTCACGGTTCTTTGCATTGATCATAACAACCTCTTGCACATTGAAGCAAATAGCATCCTGATAATACTGGCTCATGAGAGTTTGCATTATCTCGGGGTGATCCTCTAGTATGGGCATGTGTTCTAGCCTTTCCATGTTTGTGCTTTTTAATTGGTCCTTTTCTACTGGCTCATCCCCCGTTGCTTGTTTAATTTAGCTGGCCCTTGCAGTCTCCCATATTTGCTTTGCCTATTTAAGAAGCTCACAATGAGAGGGGTCGCCCCACTTGGTCCTGTCTTAGGCTCGCATTGATGCCCATGTCTTCTCATTTTGGTGGAGTTCGAGGAATGTAATGCCCTGTTCCTCCATCATTGTTTGAAGCTTGGCCCCTAGGGGTCGAATGAATGGATCTGCCATTGTCTACTTGCGTGGGTCCTATAGCTTGCTTATGGTAGTCCTCTCGAATGTTTTGCTTGCTCGGGTTTCCTTCTCTCTCTACTCTTGTGTTACAAAATTTTGAAAACTTGTGACAAGTGCATGGATCGACTCGCTTTGCACTTTTCACTAGTGATATAACTCTATGCGCCTAAAAGATTTTGCCCTTGCTTTTTCCACCGCCTTCTTTATTTTTTCTGGCTATTTGGATCTCCATCTACCTCCTTAATTACTCTTTACCATTTGCTTCAACTTGAAAGCCTTTAGATTCATAGGATTTGATCTTGTTACGTTTTTGGAACCGCCATTCTCAAGCCTTATACCAATCACCTTTTTGGGTCTTTCGTTTTGCTTTGTTTTTCACATGTATTATGCTGCGCAACATTCCTGAACTTAAAGCCTTTGCAAACTTCTCTCACAAATCTGATCCATATTGTACTTTTGATTTGGCACTGAGAACTCTTTGGATTGGTTCTTCCCTTATTCTACTTCTATTGTGAATCTTAAACATGTAAATGCCACATTTCTTCTATCAACCTTCTATCTATTCACACCATATATTGACTTGAAATTCCTACTCTAACTTTGTGCCTTTGGGCATTTATTTCTAGTTATCCAATGCACAATTAGTTATGGTAGGCTTTAAGTCTACTCATGTTTATCCTCCTTGGTTGAACATTGCCTTGCAAATCTCTCAACACAATTGTTCTTTGCGTTTTTATATGATGGATGATATATGGCCCTTTCCACCTTATGTGCAGCTTCTCTGGGTGCACTTTAAACCTGCTTTCATAGACCAACACCATCTGCCATTGTTGGAATTCCTTTGAGTGCAAATTCTTGTCATGCCATGCTTTTTGGATGTGCTTATGAGCTTCTTGATTTTAATTTGCTACCATTCGGTTTCTTCCATTCTAGTCCACTCTGTCAACCTATTTTCAATTGATTCTTTATCACCCAACCTTGTGACTGCAGCGATGTGCAAGCTTGGAACAATGTATTCCATTGGCATAACTGCTTCCATTCCATAGAACAACTGAAAATATGTATGTCTTGTGCTGCATGTATAATTTGTCCTATTTGCCCATGGTACCGCAATAATTCTATCCTCCCAATCATCCCTTTGTACATTGCAAATCTTTGTCAACATTCTTTCCAGTACTTTTTTGGTGGCTTGTGCTTGCTCATTCACTTGTGGGTGGTACAAGCATGAATTGGCCTCTGAGAATTGTTGTATTCTTTGTTGGTCAATGGTATCCCAAATGGGCTTGTACTTGGTGTCCACTGTGCCATGGACAAATACCTTCGCTTGCTGGCTCGGTCCATACCCTCATAAATATAGACCATTGTAGGCTTTTCTCCGTCAACCACCTGAAGAAGAGAAACCAATGGCTACATGAATTGTAAAATATATTTTTAAAACCAACTTTATGTTTAAGTCATAAATGAAGGAAAAAAAAATTTAAAACCAAAGAAAACAGAAATTTAAAAAACTTAAAATGACATGCATCTATGATTTCCCTTGCCAGCATCCAAAAGCGGGACTCATCGCACTCTACAACATCAATCCTGACATTGGTCCTTGAGTAGGAGGACTCGCTCCATTTCTTTCTAACAAACATTGGCTTCAACAATTTTTTTGATTGTTGCAAAGATTGCAAGGCGATGAAGAGTATTGTAAACGAGTTACATGAAGCCTAATTAACTCTTGTTTTGTTTGTTAATTCTCTCATTAAAGAGAGGACTCAACCTTGGTTGTAGATGTACTTGCATATATTATGACCATGCTTCACAATTGGCTTGACCTGCTCCCTTTTTACAATATTCTCCAACATCAAATCGATGCAATGGGCTGAGCAAGGAACCAAGAGATTGAGGGGCGCCTCTATAATAGCAACACACACACACGCGCGCACACACACACACGCACACGCACACGCACACACACACAGATATATATATATATATATATATATATATATATATATATATATATATATATATATATATATATTGCAGATATACTACTATTATAGAGGCACTCTGCACCACTTTTTTTTTGCCGCCCTCTGCCACAACATTTTTCAAAATGCCACATAAATAATCAACTTATCAAAAATACAGTCCCCCGAAGAAGAACAAGGAGTTTAACAATGTTCCATTTTTTTATCAGTCCATTCATTGGACATGATAGTGCAATTCTTTTTCCTCTGAATAACTTGTTGCTCATCAACGATTGATTTTACGTCTGCCATAATCTTTGACAAAAACACACACATGCACATGCGCGCGCGACACGCACACGCGCACGCACACGCACAGACAGCACGCACATATATATATATATATAGATATATATATATATATATATATATATATTGCAGATATACTACTATTATAGAGGCACTCTGCACCACTTTTTTTTTTGCCGCCTCTGCCACAACATTTTTCAAAATGCCACATAAATAATCAACTTATCAAAAATACAGTCCCCTGAAGAAGAACAAGGAGTTTAACAATGTTCCATTTTTTTATCAGTCCATTCATTGGACATGATAGTGCAATTCTTTTTCCTCTGAATAACTTGTTGCTCATCAACGATTGATTTTACGTCTGCCATAATCTTTGACAAAATTGGGCCCCTTAAATCATTGGCAGAAGGGGCTTTGAACTCCCAACTAGCTACAACAACAAAATTCATTAATGCTTGCCATTAAGTTTACCTAAACTGCAAAAAAACGACTTTTAGAATTTGAATATCAAAGCTTCAGAATAAAAAAATTTAGAATTAAAAATCAAAGTTTAGAATTTAAATAACATTATAAATTCATACAACATCATAATGTAGAACACAAGCTAAAAAGAAAAACTAACATACCTAGCCACGAAAAAAAAAAGGCACAAAAGTACAAAAAGTTACCCACAATACTCCTTGTGGTTGTGTGTATGCCCTTGTTCCAACCTGTGCTTTCCAATGATGGTTGGGAATGAGGAGTACGGCGTGGCACAAACCGACTCCCTAGATTAAGAGATCTAGGCCCAATGCTACTAAAACTTGATCCAGGCATTGAAGGGAGCCGATAAGGCAGCTATTTACTGGTTTTGCTTCTTCGTTCACTTCTTTTCCTGAAAGCTCTCCAACTGTGCTATTACCTCCCTGAAAACCTTAGGCTCGACAGATGGACACAATGCCTTTTCCAATTATGCGGGTAAGGTGATATTTTAGGCGATTACCGCAGCTTTCTAGAAACTCAGCATCAGAATATTTGCAAAAGAAGTGGCCTTTCTTTGCACCTGCATTGCATGTTTGGTGCTTGTGACATGGTAAACCGAAAAATCTACATTCTAGAGAAAATACATTGTTAAGTTTTAACTTGCAAATCTCATATATAGAACAAGCAAAACAAACAAATGAATAAACATCTGTAACCATAATTTAAGAAAAAATAGGAAAAAGTTAAAAAACCTTACAGTTCCTTTTTTATTTTAGATTTAAAAATCGAATTCTTTAATATTGTAAATAGAAGAATGATTATGATTGAATGAAGAAGTACCAGGAAAAGGTTAAAAATGAGAAAGAAAAGAGAAGCGTTCAAGATCTTGTAGATGCTTGAAAAATGTTAAAAACAACCAATCCCTTCTATCAGCTCCTCCTATGCACACAATCACCACTTATCAAACTGATTCCTTGGTGGGTAAGAGTGAGGAAAGTGAAAATTGAATGGGCTCATGAAAATAAGGTTTGAACGAGTGTTTGAATGTGTAAGGGTAGCTTCTAGGTTTAGTCTTGTGTCCTAACTTTATGGTAGAAAAAGAAAACAGTAGACTAGTCGAGTCCAGATGTGGGACTTGGACTTGTGAGTTTGGCCATTTTCAGTGAGTCTGTTGATTTTTTCTGTGAATTCTCGCAAAGGTGGGCCAGGGATCAGATTGGTGAGTTGAGACATACAACTTGCGAGGTTGGTGAGACTCAACGAGTCTGTCGATTTTTCTGCAAATTCTCGCAAAGGTGGACTAGGGCTCAAATCTGCGAGTCCTCATTGGGACTCACCAAATCTTGATTCAATGATTTATATGTCGATTTGGAAACAGTTAAATTGTGCAAATTTGGCTCAGACTCGGCAAGTATATCAATTTTTCTGCAGATTCTTGCAAAGGTAGACTCGTGCTCGGATTGGTGAGTCCTCGCCGGGACTCACCAAGTCTCGATTCTATTATTCATACCTCTATTTGGATATAATTAAATCATGTTATAGTTGACCCATTTTGGTGAACTAATTTACTAGAAACTCTTTCTTTGAATATTATATAAGTGGATGAAATATTCTACATGCCCAAGAAGCTTGATATGCTATATGACCCCAACGGCAAAATCCCTGTAAGCTGTCCTCAATGGGTATATTTAATAGGAGGGGTTTGGGAGTGTTCTCAACTCCTACTCTTGTATCCTCTCTTGTTTCTTGAGCTCTCTAATTTTATTTACCATTTCTTGCAAATGGTTTTGAGTGTGCATTTGCATAGACTTGTACTGCTTCTGCATGGGTTCTACCTTATTGTTCATGGGTTCACTATCTGTGCAGCCGTGTCTTCCCAATATAGTATTTTTTTGTTTGCCACATGTGGGTTGTTGGGAAAAATTTATCCATACAATATTACAAATAGTTCTAATTGGCTACCTTCATGCAAGAACAAATGACAAAACATTTGACTTCAATGACACTTACACCTAAACTACACATGTTATGATTTAAAATTCAATAAGTTTATGCTGGAGGAAGATCATTGCTGGCAAAAAGTCAAACAATAGATCTCTTTTTGTAAAAACAATAGAAATTTAGTCAGCAAAGAGTCAAAATAGGTCAAGAATATCTTCATCAACTGTTAAGTCCTTGCTGACATTAGTGCAGACGTCCTTAGTATGATAATCCTTGAGTCACCTTTTTCGTGCTCAAAGTCAGCATATGTCAAAGCCCAAAGGAGAATGCCCATTACAACCTTTGCAACAATTAATGCTCATTACAAAATTTAGGTTACGCCTTTTGGTGTTACAACCTTGCATTAACTTCTATGAATATGTTGTGTAACATTTACTCGTCCCTACTTCAGAATATTCATGATTGTATGTGTTGAACGGCATTAATTTTTTTAACAAGAATAACAGAGAGTTCAGGTATTCAAATACTACTTCAAGAAGGAAATTGAGTATTTAGAACAAAAGGATAGTTGTGGAACCTTTGAAGATTTAGGTTATTTGACACTGAAGAAAACCTACAAGTATAAATGAAATTAGAAGCTTTCTAGGACTCGTAAGGTTTTATAGAAGTTTTTTCCAATGACTCTCCACGATAGCTCCAGCCCTCTTGGAATTGTTAATGAAAACTAAGAGATGCAAGTGGATTCCAGAATCTAGACAGCAAAAATGGCTTTCCTTTTCCTTTACTGCCTTCTCGTCTTGATGCAGCCAATGTTTTGAGGTTGGCAGATGGTCAAACCAATTATGTGAGCATAGAATGCTGGCATTCCAATTTGTAAAATTGAAGATATGATACAGATCCACACAACTGTATATTTTCTCTAGGCTATCTAAGATACATACATCACCCTTTCTATATTGGACCGGGTAAAACAGACAACAATGGGGTGATAGTCCCTGGGTTGATGTGTTTGTACCTCCTTACCATTACTGACATTGCTTAGAGGTGCTTGTGTGCTTTGTGGGTCCCCTCGCCTTGTGATTATTAGCAATGCACATGAGTGAAAGGTCATGGAAGAAATGGATACTCATTGAAAACAGGTCATCAAAGGATGACTTGAGCATTTAAGACTTCACATAACAAAAATATGATTCACAAAATCTCTAAATAATAAGAATACTGAAAATTATTCCAAGCTTGAATTCTGGCAGCAGATAAAGCTGATGATTTTTGGCCATCTTTCAAACCATGCCATTCGACCATATTGGTCACCTTCCCAAATTCACTCAACAGTTGAAAGATTATATACTAGACAAAAGCAAAAGATGTGGCTAGAAATCAATATATATCAAACACAAAAACTTCAAGGTTTTCACCTTTACCAGAACATCAGCAGCCAACCAAGGGGTTAACCATCACATAGCTTATCTTTATCCTGTGAATGATCCATACAACAATAATCGTTAGACGATTAAAATGTTAGCAAGCATTTAGAGCCTGAAACATCTGATCTTCGATTTCTACAAAATGATTACATTTGGTCTAAGACTCTTATGCTGTCTAACAATATTCACAATTCCCTTTTTTTTGCTTGAGTGGCACGTATGTTCCAAGATTAATCAAGTGGATGGTAACAAATATCTTCTGAAAACCTAAGTGAATTAGTTAAATAGACAGACTGATTCTAATTGTACTTGTTGCACATGTTGGGAGATAGGAAATGCTGTGAATGCAAAGGGGTATTGGGAATATGTTTCATTACACAGTATGAAGCATGATATTATCATTTGTGTGTCTTTGCAGGCACAATTTCTACATTTTTCCTCGCAATGAATTTCCAGTGAATATTCCGTCATTTGATTTTCGCTGCCAGACAACATCTATTGAGTTTTTAGCTAAGCATAACTTTGATTTTAATGTTTGCATTTATGAAGGTAAGTTTCTGTGAAACCAACTGATTAGTTAATTCTATCTTTTCTCAATTAAAAAACAAGCATGGACTTACTTTAAAAAAATGCAGTTTTCTTTTTCATAGACACGACGGTTCTGAAATAATTGACTTAATGATAACTTTTCTCAGCTATTATCTCTTTGGCTGGGTTTTTTTAGTGAATTGACCCTCTTAACTGTACTTCTAAGAATACTCAATGTGTTTAAATATTATTTCACTTGTTTAGTCTGGATGTAAATTTATAGCAATTAGCTATGCTTGTGTTTTAGTGGGCTTGATATAACACAATAAGTTGGCCTTAATGTGTCACTGCTTTCGCAAGGGAATTGAAAATAAGGAGCAAACATAACACTGCAACCTATATGTTAGTTCAGGCCAGTGGTTAAAAGCTGGCTTAGTTATCATTCGACAGTTGTAAAATGTAAATAGCCTGAAAGTTACATGTACCAACCTTATCTATCTGTTTTGGTATTAGTTGAAACCATCATTTACAGTTTGGATGGGCCCGATGATGAAGGCATGTGTGCTCCATTGAAAGATCCCCAATAATTTTCTTTCTTCCAAAACAGATTTTTAATGGATTGCAAATGACAAACTAGGGCTTTTGAAACCCTTGGAGATTGATCTAGGGAAAACTGATTTTTATCCCAGCCAAAGCGACTAGGGTTTTGAATAAAACTCAATGCAGATAACACCAAAAATTTATATTTTCTTTCCCAATCAATTTCTAATATTTTTAGAGGCCAAAATATGATAGAAATCAGATTTATTTGCATACAAATAACTCAGAATTGCAGATCTGAAATCTGAATGTAAACTGGCTGGAAAACCCTCTAAAAATGCTCAGAAAATTATAAAATTGCAGCTCCTTTATTTATAAAAATATGGGGATGATTGACAACAATTTTTAGAAGTAAATACCTCTAGAAAACAGGTCCAAACAGCCCAAACTGGGTCGATCCAACTGCTGCAAATAAATCACCAAAGAACACAAAAAAACTGCTGGAATTTGACTGAAAAATCTGATTTAGCTCGCTGGAAATTTCTGAGTGAAATCCCCTCTCAATCCCTTGGGGTTTTTGTCCGCAAGAGATAAATCCACAAGGGTTTTCGTCCTTGGAATTTCTTACAAAGCTGGAAGCTCTTGCAATGGAAAATATGATAGTAAAAATCTGGATATTCACATAGGCAGGTCGACTATCCTTTTAAAGGCCAAAGGACCCCAAATCGACCTCCAATGCAACCAATGATATTTCATGTTTATCCCAAGGCAGGTCGCATTTTTCTAATGGGCCTTTTGTCACACTTTTCTAATTTTTTTACCCCATATGCAAGTCGCACTTCTCCTAGGAATACAATTAAAATTAATTGTATTTTTACATTGACATTATATTTTATTAATAAGCTTTATTATTTATTATATGTGCAACTTATAATATTATTTTTTAATATTTGCACAATATAATAAAATAATAAAACTTAGTCACCCTTGACACTTCCTTTGGCCATCGGGTAGACAAAAGGTGCCAAAGGTCTTCGTTACAAACTATCCAGAAAAGAGGGACATCACATCCATAGAGAAGATCACGAGGTTCAAATATGAAGGCGGGTAGGGTTACGCACTTAGTTGAAGCGTTATATATGTTAAATATAAAATCAATTCGCTTGTGGACCTACACATGGGGTTTCATATACACCATATTGGTATCAGCGTTTGGAAAAACGACACGTTATTCCAGGTGCACTCGACTTCCCGAGGTCGTGCCTGAGACAGTTGAAATATGAGATATGAAGTGGGAATGAGATGGGTATATATAGTATAGATGAGATAGGTGGAGATGGCGATGGTTCGAGGGTCAGGGTCAAACAAAACGCAAATGATCAACTTGCAAGTTATTAACTTGCTAGTCAAAGGAAACAAATGCTTGTCTAACCTCTATGGGGGTGATACTGTTGTTGAGGATGATAAGCTGTTTGCAGTTCTTGGTCAATGTCGGTGAAACCAAGGATGCCTCGACACGGTTGTCAAACTCGAGGGAATTACTGTTGCCTCCAAATATTCCTCTCCAGAGAGGGTCATGCAAGAGCGAGGACAAATGTTTTAAAGGCAAACTAAGGATTTTGTTGTCTAACCCGATTTGTTTGATCGACCCAATGTTGTTTGGCTATAGTCAATTGCTCGTTGAGAGCGTCAAGTTGGTTGATGATTTGGGGTGGCAAAGGGGTTGACCTAAAGACTAATGCCTGCAGACCCAAGTCTATGTCCCCTTGGTATCGGTCAATGCCTGGTGGATTACTAATTGGTTTGAAGATCCTTCTATGAGGTTCAGGTGGGCCTAGAATGGTCATACGGGACACCAACTTGTGAGCAAGGTGAATGAATTCAGACAATTGGTCAAAAATGGGGGCTAAGGACTAAGGACAGGTAGTCTAAGCCACTAAGAAATGAGATGTTGCGTTCTTTTTAACCTCTACACTATTTTAAATTCCTAACTTTAAATAAGCAACGTAAATGAGCTTGAATTAAATAAAAGACAATTGGATTACCTTTTAATTAATTAAACTATGTTCACTAATACTTAAATAAAGAAAATGCATCAACTACATTAATTCTTTGTTTTGTTATTTTCAATGAGGCTTTTCAAACAAAATAAAACAATTAAAATGATTAAAATTCCTAATGTCTTTTGGTATTTTCGAAGATTAAATCAAATAAATAAATAAACGATTCTACAAACACATACACAGGAAATAATTAAAACTAAAACAATTACTTCTAATAAAATAAACTAAACAGGGCATAAACAGATTTAACTATTCTTCATTACGGGGTTGTATAAAAAATCTATTCTAACAAAAAGTATTCAAAAGTAAAAACACTAGTTTATTTGTGTAGTCCCTCTCCAAATTTCAGCAGCATAACACTTCACCAAAAATGTAAAATATCCAACCCATCATACGGGTAAAAACTTGGTTTTTATAAAATCTTGGGAAAGAAGAAGTTAATCTACCCGATCAAGAAGTGACAAATCATTTGAAGAAGAAGCATTCAACCTTCTAAATTTAGTAAATGAAGAAGAAGAATTCAATACAAATCTAACAAGCCCAAAAATAGACAATTTGGTTGAGAAACGAGGAGAAAATCATGCCCAAAATCAAAACACGTGTTGAAAAACGTGTGTTTTAAATTTTGGTTGGTAGGCGACAGGACCACCCTTGTTGTGAGCGGCGGTTCGCAAGAATTGTTGCTCTGTCAACGAGGCGGTTGTGTAATGCTTGCGCAATGATTATGCAATCGTCATAGACAAAGAAGTTCAAAACGTGGCCCGCGGACAAGAATGAACTTCTTAACTTGAAAAAGAGGACAAACTGAGTCATAACAAGAATAGAAAGGAGAGGAGGAAGGATCTAGACTTCAATAATTCCCTAGAAAAGGTTTTCCTCATCATTGGAGACATATCGCTTTCTTTTGTGTTGCACCATGCAATTTTTGGGTGCGTATAATATCCCGCTTTATGGTGATCATTACCTATTGCTGTACTATACATTAGACTCTAGAATTATGAATTCTCGTATTTTAAATCTTGTTCAACTTAAACATTTTATACAAGTCTCATTGAAGAAATTATCGTATTGTTTTCTATTTTCTTAAAACAAAATTATGACATGCAATGGATATGACCATAGGTATATTGTCATTGTCGGTTTGTTAAAATAATCTTCAAATAATATGCATTAAATTTCATAGGATCATATTGCACATGATACAAAATCGTTTGATGCCCATTGATGAAATATTCAACATCAAAGAGGTAATGATTAATGCTTGTGCAACACAACAAATATCTTTTCTATTGGTGCATTAGAGGATTATGAAGAATTGGATAACTAAGAAAAAAGTAAACCTCTCGGAAATTTAGTGATGCAGGAGCATCCTTCATGATGCTTGGTGAAGAATAAAACAAGGATAATAATCCATTCAAGGCATGCAAAAATGTACTAGGGGTTTCATTTGTTTTCCCTCCAAAAGTTGAAGTTTAAATATTTGTATTCTTGATTGTAATAACTCTTGAGTAAGAGTAAAAGTGAAAGTTAGGTGGATATGAGTTGTTATATGATTAGGATACGTTGGAAGGAGATTAGAATGGTCATAGGATATTGTGTTGATTATGTTTTATCTGTCATAGGTTATGTTTAGTTGGAAAAACAAACTTGACTATTGTTATTTGTAAGTTGAGATATTATCTCAACAACTAGAGAGAATCAAGACTCATCTTAGGATAGGGAATAAGATAGATATGGATATGGCTGATATAGGAGATCCATGCAGGGAGTTTGAATTAGGATGTCAAGAGAGAGATCAAAGAAGTTAATAGGATGAGTGTGCATGTGTAGCAAGAGGAGACATGGGAGATCATGTTGTAAGCTAGAAACTAGCAAGAAGATCCCAATGTAATGTTGCAGAACATAATGAAGAGAAAAGAAAGCTTATGAATGCATGAATTTTGTGTTTCAATTGGCTCCTTAGGTGTATATGGGAGCATTTTCAATGGTATGAGTTCATGTTTTAATAAGAATGTTCAAATTGTCATGATCTACCTCCAAACAACTTGTACTGTGTTGTTTGTTCATTGCTTCCTTAAAACAGGGGTTCAAACCAATCATGATAATTTTTATTCCCAACTCCAAATGATATGAAATTTGGTATGTAGGTGAAAGAGGTCATTCTCCAGATGGGTTTTTAATATTTTATAATAATTCTGAGTATTTTTGGAGTTGTGAAGTATTTTTCTATCTAGTTTGAGAATGCATGCAAACTGTTTGATATAATGTCTGTCCGGGAAAACAGTCATAACTTTCAAATGCCTTAATGAAAATGGATGAAATTTGGAACATATGATCCTTGTGCAACAAAAGATATTCAGATCAGAAAATTTCTGCAGACTGTATGTTCTAACATCTTGTGCATGTTTGTGATTGTATGAAGTATTCTAAGTTGGTTGATGTAGCTTGTGAAGGATATAAACATCTGTTGTGATATCTCTTAATGGCCCAAGTGACAATCAAGTTGCAGGCAAGGGAAGTTCTTAAGAACTAAGACTTAACTCAAATGAATGTTGTGATCTCAGGGAAAGGCATTGGCAGATTTTGGCCTCATCTCCTCTAGACTGAATTGTGGATATCAAACTAGAGGTAATTTGTTCTTGAGCACTGAGTTGGAAGTTACAAGAACTTGTCATGTATTGGATAATGAAGGTATGGATCTACATAACTCAATGTTGAACATTGTTGTGATCTCTATATGGTCATATTATGATGCTTGAAGCTAAGGACTGTTACCTAAGATACCTGTGGGATCTCAAATTAGTATTTCATGACCAGAATAGAGTAGGCTGAGCTAAGATTGACATCATTTAGGAATAACATTCTTTAAAAGGATAATCTTCTTGAAAGGTTGTATGGCCTTTCTATTCCGGACTAAGTTAATTCATTGATAGCTTTTACTTGTTCGGATCAATTTTAGAATTTTCTCCGAAACAAATTGCCCCAAAAGTTTTCCTTGGGTTACACCTATTACCTAATTCATGGAAATCCCTGCACCGTCTACATCTCCGTAAACCCCTGTTTAAAATATTCAATTTGAACCCCCATCTCCCCGACCCCCATTTCCCATCCCCCTTTCCTTGCCATCTGCCCTTGTGCTTCAAAACCAAATTGGGATCATACATGATTTGTAAAGAGATTCAATGAGCTGCTACTGAAATCCAACAAACAAGGCCAAAATTTAGATGTGAGATACAACATTTATTTGTCCCATACATACAATATGCAGAATTAGAATGTGTAAATGTGAACACATCTTCTATACACCCATATGAATTACAATCACAACCTTTATTTCAAGTGCAAATGTTCAAAAGTGCTGTTCCATTACATAAGATGATTCATTTCCTGATAATTCTGTGAACAACATCAAATGAAACAAGTTCAAATGCACACATACATTAAAATACTCATAAATGCAAGGATTTACCCTAGAGAAACCCATTGTGGGAAAAATCTAACACAAAAATGGCTCTCTTGGTATTGGTGTTGAGCTCAACACAATCTGAAAGTGGACATGGCTTTAATGGAGCAAGATGCAAGTATGGCTTCTCTATGGAGTGAAACCCTGCCTCTCCTACTATGGATTGTAGTTCTTCCCTTGGATAGTACTCCTATATAATGCTACCCTCTATGCTCCCACAAGCCTTGCCTTTATATCTTCATCTTGATGATTGGGCATTGGAATGAAACAAATACCTCTTGCTCTTCCTTTTCGGTAGCTGAGAAGTTTATGGAATTTAGCGAAATTGGTGTTTTTCTCTCATTATTTTTTTGGCTTTTTTTATTTTGTATGTGTTTATGCCCGTCTTTTATTGACCTTGGAGATCCAAAATGTTCGAAGTATTTTTCGATCAATCAAAGTAAATGTCTAATGTCCCCTTTTTCGACTTAATGCCAAATGAAGACTTCTTGCCACTCTCTTCCCGGCCAAGAAGAATAAGTGAATTTCTTGAAAGTAATTGAAATTCATTTAAGTTTTCTTTTATTATTTTTTAATGTTTTAATTGGTGTTTCACTTCTTAAGGCTGGTCCGTTGGGGTTATAAGACCCCAACAAGAGATTAGAAGATAAAGTGAAGCTTAAAGAGGTCGGTTCTCACTCAAGGGGGTCTTGGCGCCAACCAAGGGATATAAAAGGAGGTCACTCGGCCTCATTTGGGGAGCATCTTTTGGCGTATTTACACTTATACTTGGTTTGTTGGGCTCGTTGCTCAATACCATTCCACTTGAGGATGAAAATCCTTTTGTATGGCATCCAAGGAGGACGAAACCCTTGCTCGTGGCTTGGTGGAGAACGAAAACTCTCCATGTTGGTGAATTGAAGATCTCTATTGAAGACTCTCTTGTAGATTTGGATCTAAGGCATCAAAAAGAAGACCTACAAGAGCTTTTACATATTTTTGGAGCCCTCTCCTAGGGGAGCGACTAGGGTAGAGGTCATTCTAAGTGCCTTTTAGGGCACGAAACTCATTCATTTATTGATATTCGGATTTGATATAATTTATAAGGCAGAATCACTCATATTTGGGCATCATTGGGGTTTGGAAGCCCTCATATGGATTATTTCTCTTTGCTGTACATCCGTTATTAAATAATTTTCCAGCTGAGTATTAGCT
Organism: Taxus wallichiana var. yunnanensis; assembly: GCA_018340775.1. Taxonomy (NCBI): domain Eukaryota; kingdom Viridiplantae; phylum Streptophyta; class Pinopsida; order Cupressales; family Taxaceae; genus Taxus; species Taxus wallichiana. The sequence goes on along the minus strand of CM031237.1, from coordinate 542,584,970 downwards.
TGATGTTTGTGGTGGAAATTGTTCTAGAATATTCCAAAAGGGTCTATAAATATTGTGGATGAATTCTAGGGTGATGTTTGGGCGAAAACTTGTGTTTTTCAGACTACCATTATAAAAATCAGTTCACCGTCTTGTATTGATTTAATTTTCAGCTTGTTGGTCCAAAAATCTAATAAAAATCAGATTGGGGTTTGTGCTAATTCCTTGTTTTTCAGTTTCAGCCTTATAAAGAGACATTACAGTGGTATTAGAGCATCGATCCTCCTAGCCTGAAGGGTTTCTTGTGTGGAAGAAAGATGGACAAAATGATGAAGATGCAAGAAAGACTAATAGACACCTTGGACTCTCTTGCCTTCACCATGCAAAACCTACAGAGGGGAAGGACATTCAAGGAAGAGCCTAGGGTTTCAAAGGTTAACAAGGTTGCAGCTAGCTTTGAAGAGTATCAAGCCCTTCGGAAGTTATTCGTGATGCCCTATCATTTTTCGAGTTTGTAGGATGGAGAAAAGATAGAGTGGGCATTGGAACTTGGTCCAAGCCCCGAGCCATGCACAAGGGTCATGGGAAGGATATCCCAACCCTAGTGGAGAAGAGCCCCATCTTGTTGGCAAAGCAAGAAGAGGCTACGAGAGCTTGAGGAAGAGGGAGCCAAACTCCCAAGTTCGCTAGGCGAGGATGGACATGCCTATCCCTCTAAGGTTAAGGAGGAGGAAGATATATCGCAGCAATGGTTACTAAGAGGGAGCAACCCTTGGGAGTCTTAGAAACCCCCAACCCTCTTGCCAAAGTGGATCTCTTGGCTGATTTTCCAAACAACACCATAGTGACACAAGGGTTTGATGAAATAGTGGAGCACGAGCCAAGAAAGGAGAAGGAGATCAATGAGCATACAACTCAAGGTAAAGACTTTTTGGTATTTGATGTTGACATGTTGGTATTTAATGATTGCATAGGGCTGAATTTTAGCAAGGAAAAATCAGATTTGGGGAAGGAACAAGGGGATGGCATTGTTGGAAGTCATACCCAAGAAGAAAGGGCATTTCCGGGTGCCCATAATCACTCTCAGCCTGCTGGAATTATCCTAACAACAGTCAATGAAAAGCAAAATGATGATGGATTAGACTTCCATAAGAGCCATGAAGACATTCCAACCACATATGAAGACAACCAAAGGTATGAAGCTAATTCAGATTTGTTGCTTTCTACCATACCATCTCAGATTTGTGGTCATGGGCAAAGGGTTGAAAAGGATGACCATGGGGCAAGTTTGATGCTCCATAGGAAATCAAGGCAAAGGGGCACTCCTCGTGGTGCTAAGGATGTGGAAAAATCAGAATTACAAGGGGTTAATGGGGCTAGAATTCCGGGTGACATTGTTGGGAGGCATGCCCATGTAATAAGGGCCTCTTTTGATGCTCATGATAATCCTCAGCTCGCTGGAAAGTTCAGGACAACCACATATGGTAAGCAATTTCATCATCTTCTAAGCAAGGATTTACTACATCACCTTCATACCGTGTCTTTGCAATGTTTTGGTTATCCTAAGAAATATGCTAACAACCTTGTGAAGATGAAGGGTACCAAATGGGAAGAGGATTCCACTTCAGCCCTAGGAAGTGGACTCTTTGTTGACAATCCTAAACATGGCCCACATATTTGGGACTTATGGGTTCCTCCTATGTCGCTGCCATATTTGCATCATGGAGGGCATCATGGTCAATTTGATAAGAGGAAGAACATGTTGAGGGACAAGGGGGACATAGATTCTTCCTTGCAAATTTTGGATTGTTTGCACATAGAAGTTTGGGATCCAGGGAATCTTTTGAAGGATGTTGATACAAGCTTGAGGACTGCTGTTATCTACATCCTTATGGCAGCCATAAGAAAATTGGTAATCACAAGAAAAATGCATTTCTCACCCATGGTGGAAGATATAGTGTTTGCATGGGATACAAGATGGTCTTCCACCCCCATCATGCCAATTTTGCATGAGACAACACAATGCTACAACCAAGGTAAAATGCTCTTCCTAAATTTGCATTTTGGATGGATAGTACTCTCCTTGGACAGCTGTAGGTTGATATTTTTGATGAATTTTTTTGGGTTTAATATGATGTGTGGAAGGGATTTCAAGTATTACAGCTGTTGCACCCTTCCTATGTCAATAACATCCAAGAATTTTGAGTTAGAAATGCTATACTACAGCCATGATGGGCTGTCCTCTTCAAAATTATGCATGGGGCTGTGCATACCTTCCATGGACAGTGAGAAAGAGGCAGGTTTGGAGACACTCTTTCCTCTTAATATGATGGGTAAGAGGGTTTACACATGGAGATTGAGCAAAGCCAACATCCCAACATCTTTGGCGTTGCTTACGAAGAAATTTAGAGTTGTACATGGACACTACACCCACTCATCCACACTTCTATGGTCTGATCCAAACTCAATGGTGAACAAAATTCAGTGGGACAGCTTCAAGTCAACAATTGGAAACCCAAATCAGCAAGGTAACAACCATCCAAAGGAGGTGAGCATAAGTTTTGGTATGTGTTGTTTGCATCTTATGTTGAAATGCAATGATAAAGGGAAGAAGGCAATGCTTCCAAGCGTGGCTAGCATGAAGAAGGAAGAGGCATATCTTTAGGGCATTCAATGCATAGAGGCTAGCAAGGGTCTACTCTTGGGTAAGGTGCTTCATGGTGATGATTTTCGGATGGTTCTAGGCATGCACAATACTACCTCCATGTGGGGAACACTTGAGGAATTAAGAGCAAATTGGAGCTTTCTTGTTGAAAGCCATTTTCCACGCCAAGTTGGGGCAAGGATGGGTTGCAAGAATCTTGAGTTAAGGGCTAATATGTTTGCTGATTTCAACCATAGACTTGCTGATCTTCATTTTCCAGCATATGTAAGACAATTTTCAGTCCCTACACTACTCATGAATTTTTCTTTTTCTATAAGATTTCAGTTTGATAGTTGTGATAGCATTGTCTTTAGGTTGAACATGCAATAATTAGATTTGGGACTGCCATAACTAGTCATGAACAGCTAAGAACTTATATTTTCAAAGGAAATTCCTTTATGGGTTGATGTGGGAAGAAGGCTATAGTTGAAAGGAAGAAACAAATCAAATTTGATAGCCTTGAATTGGATAAGATTCCATGATATTTATGGCTGCGGTGATTTGCATCTTGTAATAAGAGAGATAGCTAGTCAAGCTGATTATTCATCCATTTCTTGCTTTATGATGGAAACTACATCAATTTGCAGGATTTTGGTATAGCTGAGTATGCAAAGAAAGGAGATGTCACTGTTGTTTTTGAAGTGGAAGAAGACTTCAATGAAGAAAGGGCAGTAGAGGTATGAGTTTGTTTGGGTTGAAGCTCCTTCATTTAACATGCATAGGATCCATTATGGGAGCACTACAACATGTTCCTTCACCTTGATATGATGATACTTGGGCATATGAGTTTGCAATTGCTTGAGGGCAAGCAATTTTGGAAGGGAGGACTGTAATGTCCCCTTTTTCGAATTAATGCCAAATGAAGACTTCTTGCCACTCTCTTCCTGTGGCCAAGAAGAATAAGTGAACAATGAAAGTAATTGAACTTCATTCGGTTTTCTTTTATTATTTTTTAATGTTTTAATTGGTGTTTCACTCTTTAAGGCAGGTCGAATGGGGTTATAAGACCCCGACAAGAGATTAAAAGATAATGTGATGCTTAAAGAGGTCGCTTTTCACCCAAGGGGGTCTTGGCGCCAACCAAGGGATATAACAGGAGGTCGTTTGGCCTCATTTGGGGATTATTTTTTGGCGCATTTACACATACACTTGGTTTGTTGGGCTAGTTGCTCAATACCATTCCACTTGAGGACGAAAACCCTCTTGTGTGGCATCCAAGGAGGACGAAACCCTTCCTTGTGGCTTGGTGGAGAACAAAAACTCTCCATGTTGGTGAATTGAAGATCTCTATTGAAGACTCTCTTGTAGATTTGGATCTAGGGCATCAAGAAGAAGACCTACAAGAGCTTTTACATATTTTTGGAGCCCTCTCCTAGGGGAGTGACTAGGGTAGAGGTCATTCTAAGTGCCTTCTAGGGCACGACACTCATTCATTTATTGATATTCAGATTTGATATAATTTATAAGGTTGGAATCACTCATATTTGGGCATTGTTGGGGTTTGGAAACCCTCATTTTGATTATTTCTCTTCGCTGTACTTCTGCTGTTAATAAATAATTTTCCAGTTGAGTATTAGCTTGATTTTTGTGATGGAAATTGTTCTAAAATATTCCAAAAGGGTCTATAAATATTGTGGATGAATTGTAGGGTGATATTTGGGTGAAAACTTGTGTTTTTCAGACTGCTGTTATAAAAATCAGTTCGCTGTTCTGTATTGATTTAATTTTCAGTTTGCTGGTCCAAAAATCAGATAAAAATCAGATTGGGGTTTGTGCTAATTCCTTGTTTTTCAGTTTCAGCCCTAGAAAGGGACATTACAAAATGACAATTATTTTGTCCTTCAGATCGCTGAAGACATGGTTCATGACTCTTTGGAATGTCGCTTTGGCATTAATATTGACGAAAGGAAACCTCATGTAGTCATAAGTTCTCCACGCAGTGGTGAAGGCCATCTTGTACCCATTGTCATCTGCAACTAATACTTGATTATAGCGAGATAAACCATCCATCATTGATGTCATTTTTGAACCTTTATTGCCCCCTAAAAGACGGTCCTTGAGCGGGAAATGGATAGTTATGTTTTAGAAATAGGTAATTCAGGTTTCTTAAATCTACATGTAATTAGTTCTCCATGACATGTACTTGGATGTGCCATGTAGGGGTGTTTTCTTATTGGAAAATTATTTGTTTGGCTGAAAGCAATTGTTAAATTTCTTGCTTTATGATAGCCCGAGTCGTGGATGTGGTTGGCGTGTTGCATGACATCCGGCTTGAAGGCTTTTATGCCGCCATAGCTTCATATGCTAAAACATCATCATACTTTTGAAACAAGTGAATAAAATTTGCCTAGTGCACAACAAATTATTTGAATTGAGATTATGCCATTCAAGATTGAATTGATCCAAAGCTGGATCACTCTATCTTCACATTCCTTCTCTTTCTATTGACCGTTGATTTGTCCATCAATGTCAAAGAAGTTGTTCCTCAGGAGTGCAGTTCCATTATATTTGAACTTAGGAAAATGTTTTCTGGAAGCAAGAGGCAACAAAAGCAAAGGTTAGGGTGGGGCCAAGGGGCCATTTGGTTACTCAAGGCATGGGAAGTTGCTACTATTTCTGCTTTACTATGGGTACTTGAAATTGCAAAACTGCCAATTGGACTCACTCAACAGGAGAAAGATTCAAGGCCTCAATAACATGATTCATTGGGAGACTAATCTTGACACTCTTTTTATTAAAGGTCAAGGCTTTCTTGAAACTACGAGGCCTCTAATGTCTTGAAGAACTTGACTAATATTCCCTAGCTTGTTCAAACTGAGTATACCTTCCTTCGCTAGCTTTTTTGATTATAGGATAGAATTGAAAGGTGTTATTCAAAACTAGGAGTTAGTAACTAGTTTGGATGTTGCCCCCTGAAGTGGTTAAGTCATTGTACTTGCATATAGTGATATTTTCTCTCTATTTTGGTGTTCTTTGGTGTTTCAGCTATATCGCAATTTATTTCAAATTTCTCTACCAAATTTTTAAATTGACATCATCAAGTAAGCTTCTCCCAAAATTTCAAGATTTTTTGATTTATTTTGCAAAAGTTATCATCATTATAGTGTTTTTCATAAATTCGTTCCATAGGATGCAATTTTTGGATTTTTTCCAAGTTTCTTACATTTTCGGAAAGCTTGCCAAAATTTATCTAGGGTTTGTTCCTTGTGTTTTTCTATTACGGTGATATCCTTTTGAAACAACATACCCCAACTCTCTACCCTAAGCCAAAACCTTGAATCCAAAAAAACCATGATAGGACCCCAAACTAGAGGAAAAGGAAAGGGTAACACCACTCTAGGTAAGAATACTCAAGATATAGATGAAAAAAACTTATTGAATCCTCAAACGTAAGGTTTCCCACAACGGATCAAAGAATCACCAACTTGAGTATGATGTGCGAAATATACAATCAAATATAGTGACAAAAGAAACCCTAGATGACAGCTCAAACAAAATGAAATTAGAACTCATGACAACCATTTCTAGTCCAAAACCACAACCACAACCTACCAATTCCCAACCAGGTCAGTTAGAGCCTCCCATTAACCATTTTTCCAATTCAACATAGCCACATCACTCGTCCTATTCTAATTTAGGGGGTAGAAACATGATACCAAAGGTGGAGATGAGAAAATTTGATGGTAAGGACCCAATCACATGGATCAACCAAATGGAGATTTTTTTAAGGTACATCAAGTTCTAGTTAGACAAAAGATGGTATTCACATCCCGATATCTAGAACCAAAGTAATTCATTTGTTATAGATTGATGCATGAGCAAGAAGAAAAAGAAGGGTCTCTTTTATACCTAGTCAATGTTCATAGATGAGCTCTAATCGCACTCAATAACAATGTTACAGAGAACTATTTTAGCTAGATAGTAAAGCTGCATGACAAATGGGGATAGTCAAGGCATATATTCAATAGTTCCAAAATCTATCCATACATGTGGATGACATCGCAGGGGATCATCTAAATGATCTTTTCTTGGGTGGGCTCAAGGATAGCATCCAACTTGATGTTTACCGGCTTAATCCAAGTTCGTTATCAGGATCCATGATAGTTGCTCGTCGGGTAGAGGGAAGAGATCTAGTCAAACGAAGGGTTGTCACTACTCATAAGGAGTGTATGATTCCAACATAATCATTTTCCCAACCTACTTGATTGACTCCTCAACAAATTGAAGAGAAGCGAGCAAAGGGTCTATGTTACAATTGTGATAGCAAATGGAGCAAGGGACATAAATGTGCTCGAGAAGAAATTGTTCTACATTGAAGGGCCCAATGAGGAAGAAGACGAGGATGAAGCAACCAATGAAGAGGAAGAGATTCCAAAGATCAAGGCTAAAGAATCTCAACCATCTCTTGCCATGCAATTTCAGGCATTAGCACCCCACAAACCCTTAAGGTTGTCGGCTTCATGAAGAAACAAAGGGTGACAATATTGATTGACTCTGGTAGTACTCACAACTTCATCAATCATAAGTTGGCGTTGCTTAAATTGCTTTGTTTATCTAGCCCTAGAGTTTCAGGTCATGGTTGTAGATGGAGGTAAAGTTAGTTGTTCAGGAAAGTGCCATAAGATTAAGCTATCCATGGGAGATTACTTGCTAAATGGCCCCATGTATGCCATTTCAATGGGGGGTGCAAACATTATGTTAGGGGTCCAATGGCTTACTACCTTGGGAATTGTTGAGATGAACTTCCAAGATTTGTTCATGCGGTTCCATTCTAAAGGGAGGACTTTTGAGTTGCGGGGATGAAGGCAAAAGCTCCACAATTGGTAAGTTCTCATCAAATGCAAAAGATGCTTAAGAAGGGTGCAGATGGGTTTGTGGCACAACTATTTTCACTAGAAGCTCAACCATAAAAAGGTCCTATACCATCAAATCTACAAGCAATTATTAATAAGCACTCAATTGTTTTGGGGATATGCTAAAAGGGTTACCTCCCAAAAGAGATCATGATCATGTTATTCAACTAGTACCGGAAGCCAACCACCCAATATTCGACCTTATTAGTACCCTTATCTACAAAAGAGTGAGATTGAAAAATGATACAAGAGATGCTGGGAGCAAGTATTATTCGCCATAGTCAGAGTGTTTACTCTTCTTTAGTGGTGATGGTATGAAATAAGGATAAAGGTTGGCGCATGTGTCCGAATTACAAGGAGCTCAACAAATACACAAGTAAAAGATAAGTTTTCCATTCCTGTCATTGAGGATTTGCTAGATGAGTTACATTGTGCTATTGATTTTACAAAATTAGATCTTCAATCGGGATATCATCAAATCAGATTTCATGATGAAGATATTCGTAAAACAACATTTAGGACACATGAGGCCACTATGAATTTCTGGTAATGCCTTTTGACCTTACAAATGCGCGCTCTACATTCCAGAGTTTGATGAATTCAATCTTTTAGCCATTTCTGCAAAAGTTGGTTCGGTATTTTAATCTACAACAAGACATGGGAGGAACACTTACATCATGTCAATAAGGTTTTGGACACTCTTGAACAACAACACCTTTATGCCAAGCCCTCCAAGTGTGCTTTTGGAGTCATGGAGGTAGAATACTTGGGTCATATCGTTTCTCATGAAGGTGTAAAAGTGGATCCTCACAAGATCTAGGCCATGGTGGACTGGAAGATACCTAAAACCCTCAAAAACCTTAAGGCTTACATGTTACTATTGCAGATTTGTGAAGAATTATGAAATAATTGCAGTATCACTCATAACTTTATTGAAGAACGACTCATTTTAATAGAACGAGGAAGAAACTTAGGCATTTGAGACACTGAAGATGGCCATGTGTACCACTCCAATTTTAGCTACCCTAGATTTCTCCAAAACCTTCATTGTCGAATGTTATACTTTAGGGTGTGGCATAGGTGCAATACTCATGCAAGAGGGCTTGCCCATCACGTTTGAGAGTTGTCAACTCAAAGGTAAGAACCTATCAATACATACTTATGAGAAGGAAATGGCAGCGATTCTTCATACAGTAAAACAATGGAGGCCATATCTCATGGGTCGTCACTTCAAGGTGAAGACAAATCATGACAGTTTGAAATACTTCTTGGAGCAACGACTATCATTTGAAGAACAACAAAAATGGGTCACAAAGATGTTGGGTTATGACTTTGAGATCATTTACAAGAAAGGAAAGGAAAATGTGGTAGTTGATGCACTATCCAGGAGAGATGAGGGCAGATTGGGTTGATTAGGCAAGATCAAAATGGCAGAATGACACAGAGACACACTCTCATTCAAAATCTCCATCAGGATTCAAGCATTTTAGAAAAAAATGTATGGAAGGGGATGCATTGTTGTACAAGGGTCGATTATACTTATGCAAGAACTCTACCATTAAAAATTAGGTTCTCTCATAGTTCCATGCTTTTTCGGTGGGTAGCCATTTTGGGTTCTAGGATTTCTTTTGGGAAGGGTTGAAAAGATATGTCTAGAAATTTGTGGCAGAATGTTGTGTGTCAATGTAACAAGGGAGAAACTACAAAGACAACAAGTCTTCGTATCTATTCCTAGTGAGCGGTGGGCAGAGGTTTTCATGGATTTCATCACAAGATTACCAAAATATGAAGGGAAAAGTGTAATTATGGTGGTTGTGGATAAACTCACCAAATATGCTCATTTTTGTGCCTTATCACATCCCTTTACAATGAGTACAGTTACCATATATTTTATGGATACAATTCAAAAGCTACATGGTACACCCAATATTATAGTCAATGATCATGACCCTATATTTACTAGCAATTTTTGGACTGATTTATTCTCATGTTTGGGTACTCAACTAGCTCGTAGTTCATCATATCATCCCCAATTTGATGGACAAACTGAGGTAGTAAACAAATGTTTGGAGGGGTATCTTCGATGCTTTGCTTCAGATAAGCAAGAGAGATGGGTTCAATGGCTACCACTTGCAAAATGGTGGTATAACACTTCATTTCATACCTCATCCAAAATGTCTCTGTTTTTGACATTATACGGTGACCATCCGCCATCCCTCACTTCCAACAAGATTTATGCTTCCACAAAGGATAATGCACATCTATGTTTTTGTCTGCATAAAGTAATGTAACTTAAAGACAAAACATCCAAGTAAAGAGGATTGGAGCTGAGTTTACTCTGGAAATAACAGTTATGAATTAATAAGAACCTGTACGTACTTCTCATTCACACACGGATGGTCAACCATAAATGTGGGATTGTCGGGCTTCATTGTTTCATCAATATTTAGAATAAAATATGATAAGGATTTAAAAAGTTATTCAAAATATCTATACATCAAAATTTATAGGTTTGTTATAACATTTTGAATCAAGTGTCCCATATATGGAAACTGAAATAGTCTATATCGCAGACTGTTTTAAGTAGGTCGAAAGCTCCATTGGCATTGTCATTGAATACAAACCATGTATGTGAACCTGAAAGATACAAGACAACTTTTAGGAAAAGGAATAACGGAATATATTGAGAGCCCCTGATGCCTAAAGTAGTTTGATCCTCACATGTTAGGAAATTGTAGTGTTAGTGGGTTCATAACATTATTATAATGTAAAAGGTGAGTGAGTTGAATAATGTTAAGTTGTATTAACGACTCATGTAGCCTGTATTCGGTGGTTTGTTAATGTTTGTTGAGTAAGAGATATGTGGGAGATATGAGAGAGATAGGTGGAGATATCCTAGGAAGGGGTTGAGTATATTGCAGAATCTAAGATGAGTGTCGACTCCTTCATCCAAGGAGAACAAATTCTTATTTATATGTCTCTCATATAGTAATTCAAATGTCTTACATGGATAACATTTTCAGTATTATTATTTTATATTGTGTTCAGATTTCTATTGTGTTCAACTTATTAAATCTGAGACAAATCACATCTGGTATCAGAGTGGTCTATGATCATTCTTGGAGTAGAAAGGAAAGAGGTGTGGCTCCACTCTGTTTTGCCCGGATTAATGAGAGCGTGAATTTGATTTTCTGTTTAACATGTGCAGAGAAAGAGCATTGGGAACGAAGGAGCGGTGATTAAGAAAAATGCATTCAATCTCTATTTAAGCGTGTCAGATCTACCACCATTTGACACCACTTCTTGTGGATTATATGCTGTTTCTGTGCACGGGACCATTGTAGATCTGTGTAGATGCATTGCTTGGAGTTCGCACGTGTTTTTGCCTAAGACTCCATCAAATCCCATCCAACAACCTTGGTGTTTGAGCGACAGGCACTTGTATCAATCAGTCTACGAACTCTCTGGTTTCACAGAGCTCAAATCTGTGTATGTGGACTGTTTCAATCATCTTCTAGGACCCATTCTAACATGACCTGCATATCAAAATGACTGGAATTCGATCCAACACTCAAAACAACATCTATAAATTTTCTACGCTGACAAAGAAGTTCGAGAGATTATCAGCCTTTACGCCTAGTGGTTGACAAATTTTCTCTCTGGTAACGATGCAGCTGTATATTTATATGGGCTTGAGTTTTCTTGATTGCATATAATTTTTTGCCAAGTGTAATATCCATTTCTAGGGCTGAAACACATAAACAAGGAAATCACACAAACCCCAAACTGAATGCAATCTGATTTTTATAACAGCAGATCCAATATTACTTGAAACTCTAACAGTGAACTGAAAATCACACCTTATGGCATCAAACACCCATCAAACAAGCTGAAATTAAATATATCAATGCTTCTGCAAATTATATATAATCAATGGAACCATTACCATGCCAAAACATGTGCCAAATCTGAAATAATACCCAGCTGCAATTTATTTTAGGACAACGGAAGTGCAGTCCACAAAAATAGCTAAAAATGAGGTCTCCAAACCCCAACAATTACAAAATATGGAAGATACCGGCCTTATAAATTATGAGAAATCTGAATATCAAATAATAATGAAGTTCTCGTGCCCTAGAAGGCACCCAAAAACACTCTAACCCTAGTCGCTCCCTAGGAGAGGGGCTCCAAACAATGCAAAAACTCTTGAAATGACTTCTCCTTGATGCCCTAGTTGCAAACCAGCAAGATGGTCTTCAATATTTGCCTTCACACCACCAATTTGGAGAGTTTTCGTTCTCCAATATGCCACAAGGAAGGGTTTCGTCCTCCTTGGATGCCACACTAATGGATTTTTGCCCTTTAGTGGAGTTGGATTAGAGCAATCAGCCCTAGAACCAAGTAGAAAAGTATATATGTCCAAAATGATGATCAAAATGAGCTTATGCGACTCCCTTTATACCTTTATCTTTGGCGCCACAGTCTAAGGGATGAACTACCCCTCTTCGAAAGCTTGCTTTAATTTCTAATTTCACTTTGGGAGCTCTCCAACCCAGCCGACCTGCCTTAGAGGCCAAAATACAAAATAAAAACATAAATATTAATGAAAGAAATCTGAAATGTGATCCAAGGACTTCCCTTGTTCATCTTCTTCTTGCCCACGAAGAAGAATGGGCAAGAAGCCTTCAATTTGGATTAATACGAAAAAGGGGACATTACACCAAGGAGTGTTATGCACGGTGTGCGTGGCAAGCATTCAACAAAGTGCCTTCTACATGCTGTAATGTCGGGATCTTTTGCTTCCAAAGTGAGCCGTTTCACATCTCTTCTCTGTCATACAACCATGGCTGCATAGATCTTCCAAGTTGGTTCAAAGTCAATACAACCCTCAACTTGACCCCACAAAGAAGCACGAATTCCAAAACTCATTCCAAGGACAAAAAGTTGTGTGGTTTTTATTATATACGAAAGCATTTGTGGTTTCTTCAACATTCAAGTACTTTATGCTTCACTTCAAACATTGGCTTGTTAAAAGCCCAAGTGGTGAATAGTTTTTTTACTAAAATCCTTTAAATCAAGTGAAAGGTTCAATCCCCAATTAGTAAAGAAAGGGTGATTATTTATAGTGAGGGTGTTTGAAAAGAGTATTATGTTAAAAATGATTAATTATTACTTTTAAGTGCCTTTTTAATTATTTTGTTCAAAATTCTTCATTGTAATCGGATGCATTATCGGTTGAAATCGGCGTCCCGAAACTAAAAGATTTTATATTGTGGGTGTGAATGATAAAAATAAAACACAATGTGGAAATATTTGATTGAGCTTCAAATTCTATTCATTTGTCATAGCAATGTCATCTTTGGAGGATGGAGGTAACAAAGGAAGGAGGACTTTCAACGCGTCCTCACGTTAGTCACTAATGACGGGGCTGCATAGATGATTTGGTGGCATTTTGTTTCAGTTGTGTGTTTGCTTTGCGTTGTAGTGCGGAGAAAATAAGAACAGTTGATGCATTCTTGTTCATGTGTTATAATAAATGAGCATAATTCCTATGTATTATCCCCGATGTAAAAATGTTGTGAAAACTAAAACACAGAGGACTGCAATATCATGATGCTTGATTCTAGGTTTGTTGTTTGTCCTGTAAAACCTTCTTTGTAAGGTTTGTTGATTGTCCTGTAAAACCTTCTTTTAAGGTTTGTTGGTTGTCTGTGAAAACCATCTTGGTTTGATTGTCAATAAGCCACTTGTAAAAGCATCATCAAGATCATGAGCAAGCAAAAGGTAGCAGCTGGAGTTGAGTAGTGTGATTGTTTGATTGCTGGTAAGCCACTTGTAAAATCATCATCAAGATCATGAGCAAGCAAAAGGCAGCAGCTGGAGTTGAGTAGTGTGATTGTTCTTCACCCACATTCACATTAAGGGGGGAATGTTAGGAAATCTTAGTGTTAGTGGGTTCATAACATTAGTATTGAATAATGTTAAGTTGTATTTATAGCTTATGTAGTTTGTATTAGGTGGTTTGTCAATGTTTCTTGAGTGAGAGATATGGGAGATATGAGAGATAGGTGGAGATATCCTAGGAAGGGGTTGAGTGTATTGTGGGATCTAAGATGAGTGTTGGCTCCTTCATCCAAGGAGACCAACTTATTTATGTCTCTCATATTGTAATTCAAATGTCCCTCATGAATAACATTTTGAGTATTATTATTTTGTATTGTGTTCAAATTTCTATTGTGTTCAATATATTAAATCTGAGCAAAATCACATCACCTTCACCCTTTTTATCATTGACGAGTTTGTTACGTAGTTTTGACCTTCATAATAGTTAATTATGCTGATATGGTGGGGCTCTGTTGTCAACCATGTTTCCATACGAATCACGGTTATCTGTTACCTTAGGTGTGGTACAACAAATATAAGAATGTTCACTTGCTCACTTGCACATCCTATCCCTGTGCGCAGTGTTCTGGATGATTTATGGCATTCTTATGCTTGGTATTATTGTTGAGGTAATAGTGATGTAGCAGACAATCCTCTATAAGTTACTGATCTCATCCTTTTCCTTTGGATATCTTGAGTTTCATCTAGAGCTGTATTCACTCTATCTAGGAAATTATTTTGGTTCATCTGCTTTTCAACATCAAATAGTTTGTATTGAAATTGACAATTCTACAATAGATCTTGATTATGATTAATGATGTTATTCTTTCTGGTTCACATTCAGTGTATGAAATGCCCTGACAACATTGCTTTCCTGGTAATGAGAGAGTGGTTCTATGATCTCACCTTTAAGTCTGGTCACATTAACAATCTTGCAAATCACCATTGTCATATGTTTTTAGAAGAATCGACAAGATATCTATATAATTAGATAACACAATTCGTTTGGGTTTCTTCCTCCTGGAATTTATTCTTTGATTCTATTTCTGTTTTCTGAATACTCTCCAACTGTGATTATTGATCCCAACCATGGCAAACATTTCCTACGTTTCCTTCAAATTGATCTCTGAATTTTTTTCGCAAACTCTCTTCAAGTCTGACATGTTCTGAATTTCACCTTAACATTTGAGTCTGAAGATTGAACATTTGGTGGTGGGTTTTGTAACATTAGAGGCTGCTTGGATGCCATTTTATCATTAAATTAACTCATTCAGTTCTTTTACTCTCCTTATTTTTAATCTTTCCAAAATTCCAATTCGATGTTTTCTTGAACAACTCTCTTTTCATATATAGTGAAATTCTTCATTGACAATTTCTTCATGTTAATCCCAAGGTCTTCTGATTGCCTGTCCTCCTTGGGTTTCCTAGAGATGAATGCTTGCTGGAGGGTTTTGCAACATTTATAGGTTGTTTGGATGGTTGCTTCATCATTAAATTACCTCATTCTACTCTCTTGATCTTTAATCTTGTCAAGATTCCAATTTGACGATTTTGTAGAAATGGATTGAGGCCCATGATTCTTCTCAGAATAGGTTTACTCCAATAACATGAAAACACTCTAAAAATTAGATGGAAATGGAAAACATAATATGTATAACTGTATTGCAGAATATTTTAGTATATTTTGTACAAATGAGGTGAAGGGTAAATAGAGCAAAACTAAGAGCTGACTCCTTTATTTATATTGGCTGCATGATAGGCACATGTTATTGGCTTATACAGAGGTGGCATTATTCTAAGCTTAGAGATTTGTCATGTACTAACTATAGCCTGTGGAATATATCCTAAGTTAGCTTAATATATCGAGACTGCCAGATACGGGTACAGTGCAGTGTACTTTGAAATGCCAATTTTTAAAGACCCTTGGGTACGATATGCTGCGGTCACGTCTATATATATATATACATATAACTTTAAAGAAAAATGCTTATTAAAATTTAATACCCATAAACGCATATGGATTCATGATATCATTATTGATGGAAAACGAATTTCAAATACTTTGTATTAATTCATGAAAGTTCAAAACATAATAGTAAATACATTCAACTTACTTCAAGGCTAGAAAGCCTAGAACATATCATCTAGATGATCCTCAAAATCATCTCCATGAATGGCACTTGTAGCTCCACTCCCACTTGCACTAGCTCCACTATCCAACCCTTGTGAAGGGCTCCTATATGTTCATCATCAATGCCAAGTAGTGAAACATTGGACAAACAACCAGCGGAAGCTTCAAAGTTAGTGGTTTTAGGTTGAATATCCCAAAGTTTGTTAGGACCTCTAGTATACTCTTTCGTCTTGTGCATTAGGAGGCGCAAGTTGGAATGTACGTATACCAAATCCTCAACCTTTTCGATGCCAACGTGGTTTGTTTGGTTGAGTGAATGAAGCCATAAGTACTCAAGTTTCGCTCTGTTGAAGAATTACTAGCCACCTGTCACAAAAAAAAGTGTTATTAATATACAAAATTGAGTGTTATCATCTTAAATTTAAATTATTAATTGGTAATCAGAATATCAATAACAAACTTCATACTTATGAGTCAGTAAAATATAGTTACAAAATGTATCAAATGAGTCTATAAAACATTTGAGAAGTGTTTACTATTAGATATGAATAGAAATAGAGTAAAAATTGCGTCATCATGCAAATACAACCCATTGATAAGTCTTACGAATCTATGATGATTGTCATTGAAAATTATCACCATAAGTTGCATGTCTATGCAAGTTACAAATTACAATAATTTGTAATTTGCTCTCCTCGTTCTCTACAAAAAGTTTAGAGACAGGTCTAATGCTTCTACTAGTCCCCACACTTGGTTGTGAATGCTCGCTTCTTTTAGAAGGCTATAATTGCAATTCCACCTTGGCAATAAATGACAATCATTCTTCTACCGCATGTTCAACATCATCTACAAAGATGTCGTGCAATCCAATCTCTCTTGCTTCAACTTCACCCTCCATAGCTTCCTCTCGAAAGAAATAATCTTGTTCTCTTTGAACATGGAGATCTCCTTTTCTATGCATTCTGTTGTATAGATCAATCTCATCAAAATCAATAGACTCTTATGACATGTCCACCTTTCTTGTGTGAAGCCGAAGATTGTATTGCACAAGAATTAGGTCATTAAGTCAACTTGTTGCGCTTTTTCTTGTGAATGGGCTAAAGCAAGCTCCAATTGTGCTCACATCCAAAAGCACTACAAGGTTGAGATAATATTCAGAGGGTTAGCTTTTGAAGATTTGGGGTATTTCCACCCCGATCTTCCCACTAATTACCTATAAACAAGATAATTAAAATTTTGTAAGTAATTGATTATTATGAATTTGTAACTTGTAACTAATAAAAAATACTCTAATTGTTGTTACTTGGTGTCTGGGTGGATCTCCTCAAACAACCCACGAAGAAAAGTGTCATGTCTCTTTTTCAAATAAAGTAATTTATTATTATAAAAAGTTACTTTTTGAGAAAGTAGTGTCAATGTGTAAATAGAAAAGGAGAACATGCTTTTGGAGGCATTTAATTGGGAAAAGCGAAAGTAAAGTTATAAAAGAGCGTTGAGGGGTCATTTGGAGGGATCTTTTTACTCGTCTATTTTGACATTGAAGGTTTAAGCCGGTGCTCCTACCTTTGCATCTGAGGACGAGTACTCGGTAATCTTTTGAGGTGGCTCCAATGAAGGGCTACATTTGGGCTTCAACAATTGCATTTGTGCTTTAGACAATGATTTTAAGCTTGTGACCGCTTTTAGTTTAGCTAGGGCACATTTATTTTCAGTTTGTGACATTTTGCAGTTCAGGTAGGGCACGTTTTCTACATTTCCCACTTCAAATCTGCGTTTCAAGTGAAGAAATTCAGCCAATGGAAAGACATCTGCCAAGACTTTAGTCAAGGACAACAAGGGCACGATTTTTAGCCATTTCTAGGGATGATGTCACCCTTAGGGGATTGTAAAACTGCGTTAGGGCATCATCGTGGGAAAATTTCGTCCATTCCGGTTTGCACGCGTATCATTTGATCTTTCTTTGCCATCAGAGGTGTCATTCATCTGAAAAAATGTTGTAATCTTATGCGGGTATTTTCCTGTTTTATGGTGTGAAAATAAATAAAAATAAATTCCAAAAATTTGTTTTTCCAATTATTTCCAACTTTGTAATATTTTACCTTGAAGGGCATTAATAGAAAAAATCAATTTTATCAGTTATGCCCTAGGGTTTGTTAGAAAAATCAGTTTTTATTAAATTTTCCCTGAAAGGGATATTTTAGTAGTATATTTCCAAATTGGGTATTTTTATTTTGAGGGTTTTGTATAAAAATCGGATTATTGCATAAGGGTTTCCTAGGAAATCCAAATTGCTCATATTTTTGCCCTAAGGGGATATTAAAATGGTATCAGAGCTAAATTCTTGCAAGCCTACGGATTATTCAAAAAAATGGGAAACAAAGAAAAGATGGTTCCTACAAATAAAATGAGTTTGTCGCATAAATAATCAGTCGGGGTCAAAGGAATCTCAAGGGAACAATCCAAAAGACAGTGAAAGAATTTATGTCAGAATTAGTTCAAACCTTGCAGAATATAAATTATAACAAGGCTACCCAAAGGCTACACAAAGACAAGGAAAGATACAAACTTGAGGCCACCTGAATAATCAACTAGTATCAAGGTATGCCTGATAGTTTTAAATCTCGAATTTCCTTTGATGAGTTCGTGGAGTTACTCAAAGTGAGATATCCAAATAAAAGAGGTCTGTATGAATACATAAAAGAGCTGCAAGAAATTGTGAGGAAGTAGCCCATGGAGGAATCCACCATGCAAGTCAAAGGTAAGGAGATCTTATTTGAAAAGGAACCAAAGAATGTGGCTGAAAAGAAACTAACTCGTAATGTTCCTTTTTGGGGGGCACACTAGGAAATGATGCAATCACCACAAATCTGAATCACACACAACTGTAAAGCACAAATATTAGAGCATAAAAATGATCTTGCAACAACCATAAACCAACTAGCAAATCCTCCCAAGTATGGCGAATCAGCCTATATAGATGTGAGGGCTTTAACCTTCATAAACCCTACCCCAAATATGAATTTCACAATCTGAAAATGACAGTCATAAACCAACAACTGAAGATTGATTTTAGACTCCCTTAATCACTACGAAGTAATTCCTTACACATCAAAAGTCTCCTCCCAATGGAGTAGCTAGTTTGGGGAATTCGAACCCTTAAATCTAGGGTTAATTCAACCTCAAAAATTTCATAAGTGTGCCCAAAAATCTGAAATAAATATTAGCAACTTCACGTAGGAAAATTGAATTTTCATGCCCTAGATCTGGATATATGATTTTATGTCAAACCCTTGTTTGCAGAAAATTATGGCAACTTCAAAAATTCATAACTCACTCAATAATGCTCCGATCCACACAAATAAACTATGCACGAACTCACAAAAATAAGAACAAGAATATGAATGCTAATCATGAGAAATCCCCTCTAAAGTACCCAAAACTGCATTTTTACTAATTCACCCAACATAAAAACCCTCCAAAATGGATGCAAACCCCACACATGCAAGTTGCTTCAGCCCTAGAGGGCAAATCTAACCATGCACAACACCCACAAGTAATTCGCTCCACATGGAATAGGAAATATACACCGTGAACACAAAAATATGCAGAATAACTCCCCAAGGAAATTCGCTACAGCTAGGGCACAGACCAGCAATGATAACACACTTTATTTGTAGAAATAAACTTCAAATCTGATCTTCAATCCAGCTCCAAATCGATTGGCAAAGAGAAAGCAACAATAGCAAGCTAGGGCATACATCCCTTGGGCATACATCCCATTTTCTTCAAGCATGAAGAATTCAATTTATCAAATGTTTAGCATAACTCTCTAAGGCCATGCATCCTCCTTTTATAAGCTAAGGGGTGCAACATAAGCAATGGCCGACCTAATCTCTTTTGGAGGGAAACATAAGAAAACATAATTAAAATATAAAAGTACTAATCCTAAGTGTACTTTATGACTTTCTAATTTACTAATGACTCCCACTTGTAGCGCATGGCATGCCAAGGGGTTACAATGCAAGAAAATAATGCAACAAATATCTCAAAGAATTCCCTAGCTTAATCCTTGAACCCACGGGGAATGGAATGGGTTGAAGGTCTTCGACTTTCTTTATGTTTGAAAAAGGGGACATTACAGTCCGCCCTTCCCAAAATTGCTTGCCCTCAAGCAATTGCAAGCTCATAGGTCCAAGTATCACGTCCCAAAGGAAGACATGAAATGGTGCTCCCAAAGTCTCGATCCGGTGCCTGTCAAATGGTGAAGTACTTGGAAGAACACACTCCTCTTGTTTGCTTCCCTCGAGCCAATCCAAACATGAGTGTAATCAGCCCTGCAGTATGTACTCCAAACTGTTGTACCTTCATCGGAGTATGAGGAATCAACAACTATATGAGCTTTTCTAAGCTCCAAGGCTGCCCACCCAAGAATGTCATCATGGAGTATATAGGACAACAACCTTTTCTCACATGACTTCAGTCTTGCACATGAAGCAAACATATTAGAAAAAACATGAGTGTTGAAAAACACTTTTTCAGCCTCTTCTTCATGTCTCAAAGGCATGAGCAGCTCACAACTCTTCCCCCAAAGGTGGTATTTCCAAAGTTTACTTCTGCTGCCCCTCATACTGCTGTCATAATGCTCCTTGCTCCTAACCATCCTCCCAAGAGTGGCGTAAAATCCACTCAAATCTGCCCAATGCATCTCTAGGATAATAGGTATTGGGAAGAACAACTCCCAAGTGTCAAAGTACCATTTTTGCAACATGGAGAGGAGAAGTATCAAACTGAAAACACAAAATACAGCAGTCCACCACATCATGTTAGCACGCGGGCTGTCCTTTACTAACACCATGTCATCATAAGAATTGGGTAACATTTGGATGACTTGGCTGTAGCATGCTATTTCTGTACTTATCTTAGGCTGTATGAGGACTAAAAACTGATTATTAATTGCCCAAAATACCATCCACATGCTACGAAATGGAGGACACAAGTTCCCAAGGCTATGTTGTCTTTCTACAACCAAAAAGTATGAGAATAACTGACTGAAA
This sequence comes from Taxus wallichiana var. yunnanensis, assembly GCA_018340775.1. NCBI lineage: Eukaryota > Viridiplantae > Streptophyta > Pinopsida > Cupressales > Taxaceae > Taxus > Taxus wallichiana. The sequence continues at coordinate 542,564,366 of CM031237.1, read as the reverse complement.
ATGCAAAATACAGCAGACAACCATTTGCAAACAGCCTTCATACTTTCATCAATAATGATAGAAACAATGGCATTTTTGACATGAGATATTTCCCAACCTTGGTAGGAGCCAAGCATGCAATGAGGAGTAACAAATCTGAAACATATCTTACCCTTTTCTGTACCAAGCATATTCCCATCATCAAAACATGTAGGAAACTCTTTTGCCCATTGAATGACAAAATCTGAAGTAGTAGGCCAGCTCTCTTCTTCATGGCGTGCAATCACCTTGTAATTCCTTTTCATGAACTCCTCTTTTGCCCATCCACAAATTATATGAAAGCGGAAGTTGGCTGCCCGTCATGCACATTGTCTAGCCCCCAACCTTTCTTCCATGTAACCTCAATCTTTTCCTCACATGCATTAGCCCAAGTAATGTAATCAAAACTGAATTGAGTGGAAATAAAACTAAGTATCTTACCACATCTTGAAATCACTCCTTTGCTGCCCTTACTTTCACTTGGACTGAATTTTAGGTGTTGGCCTTCTTGCCAATGATCGGGGCTGCCTTAGGAAGATTCTTTATCCACTTAGCACCTTTCATCTTGTCTTCATTGTTAGCACAATATTCATGATGAACAAAGCAAGGCAAGGACAAAGTATGATGATGATACAACAAATCAAAGTGCTTACCCTTAGTAGTTGCCATAACAAGTTTCCCAATTAGAAAATCATCATTAGCTCCTTGAAAAATACTTTTCCTTCTTACTTCCGGATCTCCTAAAGCCCAATCATGCTTGCCAACACTTATGCTTGCCATAGACAATTCTGAACTTTCACTTATTCCCATGAAATCAGATGTAAAAATCACAAAATCAGAATTGATAATCTTTGTAGAAAGTGGAAAATCACTTGGTTCCCATACCTTAGAGTGCCCATATGAGTGACCTTGACCCAAGGAGTCTTCTTGCCCCATTTTGCAGCCCATGATCCTCATTTTATCTTCCTGTCTCTTACATGTTCCTCATGAGGAAAACAAATATGAAATGGAAAAGTATGCAACCATAAATCAACCTCTTCATACCTTGAAATGTCATCATGTGATCTATCCCCTTTGGCCGAATCAGGAAGTTCTGATATAGGGTTGACACCCTCTTCATGCTCATTTTGAATGGCTGTTCGAAAGGACAACAAACTGATTGCCAACATTATCACCCGGAATGGTGGCTTCAACCACCAAACTCTCTTTACCCGCTTGTAGATCTGATTTTTCTTCTTCCTTAGGCTCAAGATCCTTGATCCCTTCTTTTGAAACTTCACTATCACATATGCAATCATTAGAAGATAGGTGAACATCTTTTACTAATAAGAAATCTTTACCTTGCATGACATCTTGTGGATCTACATTTGATGGTTCACTCGAAGCAAGTTCCTCATTAGTCAAATATGGTCTCAACTCTCTTTTACACGGATCTATCATACTTCTAGCTAGTGCTTTTGTTGCTAGTGACATTTCTGCTCCTCCTTTCTCATATAGGCAAATAAAATTGTTAGAAGTGGCATCAAAATCTCATCCTCATTCAAAATCGAAGACATGATTGTTTGCATTGAGGAAACAACAATTTTTGCATGATCCTTATGAATAGTAGTAAAGAAATTATCAAACATTTGGAAAATGAGTTCATAACACTCCAAATCTACCATTAGTACCCAAGATCTAATGTTTGCCATAATTTCCAGAATAGTGACCCTCTTAAAAAAGGACTTGTGATGTCACCAAGACCCTTAAAACTTTCCACCATGAATTGAAATATTTCCTTCATGATGTTGTCATTGTATGGTGGTTTTGAAGCTTTTATCCTCATAATTTCACTGATACAAGTGACAACTACAAGTCTCACATCCAAATCTGAATGTCTCAAAAGTTTGGGTCTAGCCAAATGAACCACCAAAGGACTCATTGCTAAAAACATAGACTTATAATCTGATTGTCCCACCATGGACAAACAATTTGTCACTTCCTCCAAAATATCGAGCAAAACATTTTTCGAATGATGTGGATGCTCAAGCCCTTTCCCCAATCTGCAAAGCTTTGTTCTCAATTCACCTTCACTTGTTAACTCCATGATTCATAGACTATGTATCCAGATTTGCAAACACAAACCCTCACAGGTGCAGAAGATCGGTGCTCTGATACCATTGTAATGTCCCTTTCTAGGGCACACTGGGAAATGATGCAATCACCACAAATCTGATCACACACAACTGTAAAGCACAAATATTAGAGCATAAAAATGATCTTGCAACAACCATAAACCAACCAACAAATCCTCCCAAGTATGGCGAATCAACCTATATAGATCTGAGGGCTTTAACCTTCATAAACCCTACCCCAAATATGAATTTCACAATCTGAAAATGACAGTCATAAACCACAACTGAAGATTGATTTTAGACTCCCCTTAATCACTACCAAGCAACTCCTTACACAACAGAAGTCTCCTCCCAATGGAGCGGCTGGTTTGGGGAATTCGAACCCTTGAAACTAGGGTTAATTCAACCTCAAAAATTGCATAAGTGTGCCCAAAAATCTTAAATAAATATTAGCAACAACTTCATGCAGGAAAACTGAATTTTCATGCCCTAGATCTGGAGATATGATTTTATGTCAAACCCTTGTCTGCAGAAAATTATGGCAACTTCAAAAATTCATAACTCACTCAATAATGCTCCGATCCACACAAATAAACTATGCACGGACTCACAAAAATAAGGAGAACAAGAATATGAATGCTAATCATGAGAAATCCCCTCTAAAGTACCCAAAACTGCACTTTTACTAATTCGCCCAAGCATAAAAACCCTCCAAAATGGATGCAAACCCCACACATGCAAGTCGCTTCAGCCCTAGAGGGCAGATCTAACCATGCACAACACCCACAAGTAATTCGCTCCACATGGAATAGGAAATATACATTGTGAACACAAAGAATATGTAGAATAACTCCCCAAGGAAATTCGCTACAGCTAGGGCACAAACCAAGCAATGATAACACACTTTATTTGCAGAAATAAACTTCAAATCCGATCTTCAATCTAGCTCCAAATCGATTGGCAAAGAGAAAGCAACAATAACAAGCTAGGGCATACATCCCATTTTCTTCAAGCATGAAGAATTCAATTTATCAAATGTTCAACATAACTCTCTAAGGCCATGCATCCTCCTTTTATAAGCTAAGGGGTGCAACATAAGTAGTGGCCGACCTAATCCCTTTTTGGAGGGAAACATAAGAAAACATAATTAAAATATAAAAGTACTAATCCTAAGTGTACTTTATGACTTTCTAATTTACTAATGACTCCCACTTGTAGCGCATGGCATGCCAAGGGGTTACAATGCAAGAAAATAATGCAACAGATATCTCAAAGAAGTCCCCTAGCTTAATCCTTGAACCCACGGGGAATGGAATGGGTTGAAGGTCTTCGACTTTCTTTATGTTTGAAAAAGGGGACATTACATAACCACATTGTAGACAAGCATAGAGGATGTAATGAGGACCCAGAAAGGTGCAATGAATGGCTAAGAAGAGCTAAGGAAGCTAAGTTGATAACCACTCAAGCAAAACAAAACCTACAAAAATCAAGGAAGAAGGTATGAAATCTAATGAAGAGAAGGATATCTTATTGACTTCTGAGATTGCAGTCCAGCAAAAGATTTATTTCAATGAAGTCAAGGAAAAGAGACTATCACTTGTTTCAGTCCAAAGGCACCTATCAATCTTCCAAAGATTGAGTCATTACCTTATGAGATGGATTTTCAGGACAACTATGGAAAGGCACTTGAAAAGAATAGTGGTGGTGATGCAATGCTATCAAAAGCTTTTGCTTCAGCCAAAGGAGGTAAGCATCTTGATTACAACCCAAGGTATGATGGTCATATTCCATATTCATTGCTCCATACTATGCCATTACAAGATTTCTGTCAAGAAAGTAAGCACCCTTATAATTTCAGCTCAAGATGTGGTAATAACAACAATGAACTATTCCAGTTTTGCCATCATTCTAGGAAGGGTAAAGGTGTGAAGATAGATCTTGAAAGTATATGTTGGGAATACTAACAAGATCATGAAAGTTCAGGGGTTGCAGCTAATAAGTCAAATGCAAGGTCCAAAGACATGTCATCTCACATCCGATAGTGCTCTCAAGGCAAGCAACAATGGAACAACTCAGAAATCAGGTAAACAGATTTATATCATTTTCACTGGCTTCAAATTTGATACAAACTATGATTGCAAATGCATATGATAGGGTGATTGGAGATAAGTTGGCAAATGGCTGTCTTCTATACAAGGTCCATGGTATGATAGATAAGGCAACGACAATTTTCTCTTCTTACATTGGTTATGATTCAGTTGCTAGTATACCATTCAACATTGGCATATGTAATGAGCTGCATTTGTGGGGAAATAATATCACATTAAAGAAGGGACTGCTTAATAGCATCAAGAAAGATAAAGGCCTTGATGAGATCCATATTACTATTTCTAGTGAATTCTTCATCCCATGCATTTGGATAGGAAGAAAGTTCATAGAATGTGTTGTGCATCCTAACAAAGTTGTGAAGGAGAAATTCATAGATCGTTCCTGGGAGCTAAGTTCTACACTTGAAGACAAGGTTAAGGAGATAGTCACGGTTGCCAGGACAACAAAATGCTTATTGTTGAAAGGAGAATTCACAAAGGATGAGATACTATGACATGGCTTCATTGTTCCTAGCTCCATGAAGGCAAAACAAATTGTCATCACTTTATGCAAAGACTCCCATACTATGACATGGCTTCATTGTTCCTAGCTCCATGAAGGCAAAACAAATTGTCATCACTTTATGCAAAGACTTCTATATCATGGGTCTAGGAGGAATCGGTGAAATATGGGGTTTGCAATGGTTGCATCCTCTTGGAGAACTCACTATGGAGCTGAAATTCAAGGATGAAGAGAAAGAAGCAATACTTCAAGGTATAGTGAATGGAGTCTCAAGCATGGCTACAACAAAAAGAAGGGAGGTGTATTTTCAGAGAAACCAAGTAGCTCGAAACCCTCAATGCATGGAGACAACCGAGGGTCTATCCTCAGGTAAGATACTTCATTATGATAATGTTTGGTTTGTCTTGGACATACTCAATATTACTCCCCTAAGGTGGTCACCAAATGAGATATTTGCAAAATGGAGCTTTCTTGTTGGAAGTCACCAACTATACATGGTAGGGATAAGTGTTGGCTGCAAGAAACATGAACCAAGGGCCACTAGGAAGATGGTTTCCAACCTTAGATCTGTTGTTCTCAATATTTCCAGCCTCTTCCATACTTCTTTTGCAGTCATACAGGTGTTTTCAGTCGTAAGACTCAGTAATTTTCAGTGTGTTGCTGCCATTGGAGTATTTTCAGCCAATGTATGGTTGTTTCAGGCTTCCATATTGCTGATTTTTGCAAGGGATTCTCGTTATGACAGCTGTTGTACCATTCTTATACTGCTGATTTTCAGGGTTATTGATTTTGGACTGCTGTTATCAGTCACATTCAGCCCCCAGTTTGCACACTTTAAGGAATTTTTCTTGTATCATACTATTTGTGAAGGGGTTCAGCCATTGGAGCTGCTGAAAGCAATTACTCCAGCTGTCATACTGCTGTTTTGGGTGAGGTTTCAAATGAACTATGGCTGTTGCAACCTTGTTCCAGCTTGCATGCAAGTTGAGTGGTACAAATTCATGAGGGTTTCAACCTGCAGTACAGTGGTAAGATCTATCAAAACTCAAAGGAGTTATTGTCATGCTCATTGTGGTACTATGGATCAGCTTTGCAGGGTGTTTGATTTTGCACTTCTAGGATTGCCATTGAGTAAGGAGTACCATCAAGGGTTAAGGAGGAATTGTGTTGGATATATCCTTCCTATTGAGGAGGTAATGGGCACTACAAGAAGATTTCAAGGAGAAGTTCACATGAAGATCAGAATAGCGCAACATAAACATGGTGGGGTAACTCCAAATTTAGATATTTGTGCAAAGGATCACCAACGAGGTATGAAGGGAGCAAGTGGTGATATTATCCTACCATCAAATGATGAGGGAACACACTTAGGACAGCTATGAGTTTGATTTTCAGTCTTGATGCTGCTGTCACCACCATTATCAGCCACCATATCACTTCATTTGCACTCATACGAATGCGGTTACAGGTGTTTCCAGTCATGGGAAGGAGGACTTTTCAGTTTGTGACTGTTAATGGAGTATCTTCAGTCCTTGTATGGCAGTTCTCAGCCTCTACATTGCTCACATTTTGATTTTTACAAGGAAGTTTCAGTTTTGCAGTTGTTATACCATTGTCATGTTGCTGGTCTTGAAAATATCAGGCCTGGAACTACTGTTAGCAGTCATGAACAACTACAAGTTTGCACATTTTAAGGGGGTTTTATCATTGGATGATGTGGGCAGAAGGTTTCAGTTGAAGGGAACAAACAATTCAGACACCATAGTGCTGATTCAGATGAAATTCTAGGTGGTTTGTGGCTGTTGTAACTTGTTTCCAGCCTATTCACAGTCTGATTTGCACCATATTTTGGGAGATACAACTTGCCATATCATTGAAGGATCCATTGGAACTCAAGGGTTTGGTATTCTAGATTCTTCATTATATAGGAGGAGCCAAGAGGTGCAACGGAAGCCAATTGTGTCAAGGATTGGGAATTACAAATTCCCAAGATGGATTTGGGATCTTGGTATTTGTAGGAAGATTTAGAATGGAGTAGAAGTGAACCAACATTGTTCGAGGACAAACAATTTTTGTTAAGGGCGGACTGTCATGTCCCCTTTTTGAATAAAGTAAAATAAATTAATAATACAACTTAAGTGTCGAAAAAGTAACTTTATAAAAGACACTTATGTTTTATTATTATAAAAAGTAACTTTTTAATAAAGTTTTATTATTATAAAAAGTTACTTTTTGATAAAGTAATGTCAATGTGGAAATAGAAAAGGAGAACTTGCTTTTGGAGGCATTTCCTTGGGAAAAGTGAAAGTAAAGTTATAAAAGAGTGTTGAGGGGTCATTTGGAGGGATCTTTTTACTCTCATCTATTTTGACATTGAAGGTTTGAGTTGCTGCTCCTACTTTTGCATCTGAGGACAAAAACCCTCGGTGTATTCAGATTTGAGGACGAAAACCCTCTAATCTTCTGAGGTGGTTCCAATCAAGGACTACATTTGGGCTTCAACAATCGCATTTGTGCTTCAGACAGTGATTTTCAGTTTGTGACAGCTTTTAGTTCAGCTAGGGCACGTTTATTTTCAGTTTGTGACCGCTTTTAGTTCAGTTATGTCGTGTTTGATTTTAGTTTGTCACACTCTGCAATTTAGGTAGGGCATGTTTTCTACCTTTGTTGCTTCAAATCTGCGTTTCAAGTGAAGAAATTTAGCCAGTGGAGAGACATCTGCCAAGACTTCAGTCAGGGACAACTAGGGCATGATTTGCAGCCATTTCTAGGGTTGACGTCACCCTTAGGGGATTGTAGACTGTGTTAGGGCATCATCTGTGGGTAGATTTCATCCATTCTGGTTTGCACGCGTATCATTTGGTCTTTCCTTGCCATCGAGAGGCATCATTCGTCGGAAAAATTGTTGTAATCTTATGCGGGTATTTTTCTTGTTTTATGGGGTGAAAATAAATAAAAATAAATTTCAAAAATCAGTTTAGATTATTTTCAACTTTGTAATATTTTACCTTGAAGGGCATTAATAAAAAAATCAATTTTATCAGTTCTGCCCTAGGGTTTGTTAGAAAAACCAGTTTTATTAAATTTTCCTGAAAGGGATATTTCAGTGGTATATTTCCAGATTTGGGTATTTTTATTTTGAGGGTTTGCATAAAAATCAGATTATTGCATAAGGGTTTCCTAGGAAATCCAAATTGCTCTTATTTTTGCCCTAAGGGGACATTACAAAAAGACCCTCCCTATAACATGTTTGTAATTCACGCAACTCTAAAATATTGAGGTCTTTCACCTCAACCTCGGTGTCATCCTCTCGAATACATGTTGAGATGCCCTCAATAACGTCCCTATTAACATCTTTGAAACCATCAAAGAAGAAAAACTTAGGTTGAGGTAGTACCCCACTGCATGAATGAGTTGGTGGAGTTGACCATTCCACTTTTGATCGCTTAGCTCTTAAAAGGAACCAAATCTAGCTATATGCCCTCTATAATAGTTTTGGATGGCCTCTGGTGATTTCCATGGCCTCATAAATGTATCCCATTGGGTGTTGCTCCCTATCAATCAAGCGCAAAACCCTCACTATCGACATTGACACCTACAAACAAAGTAAACTTAAAAGTTACAAACTTACAAATAAAATAAACAACAATTTATTTAAAAATAAAAATAAAGGAATCTATTTAAATTTTAAATTTAAGTTTGAGGTTACCTTGATGACCTTTCTGACTCTCTTTGCAAAGACACCATAAAAAATGTCTTTGCGGTTCTCCCTCCATCCACTTTTTTTGAATATGGTGAGTCTAGCCATGTTTAACTCACAAACATTTGCTTCAATTGTGTCAACAAACTAGAAATACTTTGCATTGTTAGGAAGTTAATTGCAAACCTTGTGACACTCTCTCGCACAAGCTCTTTCCCCTTGGTGTGTTCTCTTATCAAACTAAGAACCCAAGGGTGATTATATATGTATTTTGTTATATTTCTCGCATCTTTTACAACTTGTCTCACCCAATCAATTTGCATGTCCTCCAAAAGAAGATCAAGGAAATGGGCTGCACAACAGTCCAAAAGAGTGATGGATGGCTCTCTGAAGTAATCACCTAAGCGCCACATATGTTGTTGTATTGTCAGTGATAACTTGCATAACATTCTTGATGCCCACCTCTAAGACAACCTCCTCTAACATAAGGCTCAATTTTTCTACATTCTTTACTATGTTAGAGGTATTAATTGACTTCAAAAAATCATTTCATTATTTGAAGCCACTTAAAAATTGATGAGAGGCCGTGGTTCTTTCCATCCGTCCACACATCTAAAAGAATGGTGCATCCGAGCTGCTGACCACCGTTTCTTTTGATTTTCCACAATTGACTTTGCCTCCGCAATCGCACCTCGAAGAAATCTCTCACTTAAATCTTTTAAAGAGAGTGCTTTGTACTCTTTCCTACAGCTGCCAATGTCGTCATCAAATACTCTTAAGTACTGGCTCTTTGCCACATTGAAGGGAAGGTTGTAATATCAAAAATTTGCACACACCTTATTTGCTTCCTTGTGCATCTCCTTATTCCAACTTGTACCATGCAATGAAGGTTGTGCCTTAGGTATGTTTCTAGGTACATAAAAGCTATGTATTTGGCCTCTTCTTGCAATGAAGCGAGATGTGCCTCGTAGTTATGGACGAGAACTAGAGTCCACAATCATTGTTGCATCTCCCTCTGTTTCGCTGCTGTTTAAGGTCTAATGGCTGATTGCACCCTTGCCCTCACTAGTTTCTTCTCATCCAACAATGCAAGCTCTGCCTCCATGTTTTGTCGTGCTCTCTTACATGTGAAGTGGGACATGTCGTGGCGTCGCAAGGAACAATGCATACAAGATGGTACTTGAGGTGATATATACCTCCAAAAACCGCCTTCTTGCAGAAATTGCAAATCATAGCCCCGAACCGCTCCACATACAACATACTTCAAAATTGTGGTACGGGAATCAACAAGAACAATGTTGAATCTGTTGTGGACTGAATGCCATTGTATGCTAAGTTTTAACCTGCAACACGTTTGAATTCAAAACAATTTGAAAAACCATAAATTTGTAATTTAAATGTAAATAAAATTAAAAAACAGCCTTTAATTGTAAGTACAAGAAAACCCTATGTAATTATAATTGTAGATTTGTACGTGTAAAGCCTACACACAAGAATAAAGACATTAAAAACAACATTTAAAAATGCATTCCAACAATCTCATTAATTAATTATGATAAATTAGCATAAATCACAATTAAAATTAATTGGAATTGAATGGAATGCATGCAAATTTGCAAATCGTGTTTGAAAACTTAATTTTAACAATATAGAAAAATTTACATGCTTGAAAAGAAGGGAATAAAATAAAAATAACTATCCTTGAATGAAATTCTTCAAATATGCCCTTCAAATTTGCTATAAAAACCCTTCAAATCATTCAAATGATGCTCCATAGTTGTGTGCTTACAAGGTGTGGGGATGTGGGGCTTTTAAAAGATAACATTTTTTTCTGCATTCGAGCCATGTTCCATATGTGTATGGTGAGTGCGACCTGAAAAATCACCAAAATAATGAGTTGGTCCCATGAGCATACATAGTGAGAAACTTGAAAAACATAAGGGCATGAGTGTCACGGTATGCCACAGTGCATACACAAAATGATAAAGCCACGATAAAGCCACACACAGATGCTCATAAAATGAGCATGATACTCATTACAAGAGTGTCAAAGATAGCCCCCAAAGAGGAAGCTCAAATGTGGCACAAAACAACCACGTGCCAATAATGCCCAACAAGGGTGTGTGAGAAAATGTAAAAAGAAGGTGAAAAAAGCCTTACAATTAGAATAACCCCCACCTTCCCCCAAACCCCCAAACAACATCAACAGTGAAATACTGAATTCTGAATTGAGAAATAGACTTAGAATTGCTTATAATTGTGCAGTGTGAGTTACGTTGTCAATTTTGAGGAAAACAGAGAGTCCATACAATATTCTTTTGTACTGACCCTGTAAATATATTCTACTTGAAAAATAATACAATTTATAAAAAAGTACCCAAATTCCAATGGACGAGTCAAAAGTTGTAGCCCTCCAAAGATCCATAAAAGAAGTAAATGCTTGATTTGTCAAAAATAGAAATTTCTGAAACATTTGGCTGCACAAAATCAAATAATAACCCTCCTAGGCCTCTCGGATCAAAATATATGGGCTCCAAAAGTTTACAGCTCCAAAAAAAGAGGCCAATTGGTGTAGGGTTAGGTCTTGGGGGCTGAATTGGCAGAGCCCCTGGTCATGTAGTAGACCAGGGGACTAACTATCCAACAAATACACACGTACGCAGGTTTGTATGGACAATAGAAACTCAATTTATTGGGAAAAACCCAAAAAATATGACAATAATGCACTTGACTGTTTGGATTGTACCTGGATTTGGAGCTGCCCAAAAAAGTGACCAGAAATGTCGTTTGAAAACCCTATCATGTCTATAGTGAATCCTTTGGTTTGCAAATGTTCTAGACGCAATCACAAGGTTAAAAATGCTCTAGGGTGCTCTAGGAAAAAGTTATCTGTAGAAACACATCTAAAAAGGATGGAGAAACGTGTGGAAAATTTGAAAACAAACAGAAATCCACAACTGGGATGTAAAGAAAGAGACACTCTGGTTCCATGTAAAATGGGGCGAGGCTCAAGATTCTTCTCATAATTTTTCACTCCAATAAAATGAAAACACTCTGCAAATTGGATGAAAATGGAGAATAAAATATGCATAATTGTATTGTAGAGTATATTAGAATATTTGATACAAATGAGGTGAAGTGTGTATATGGCAAAGCTAAGAGCTTGCGCCCTTATTCCTATTGGCTTCACAATAGGTACATGTGATTGACCTATGTAAAGGTAGCATTAATAATTGGTGGCATTGTAAACAGACATTACTGGTGGCATATTAAATCTATCGTCTATTCCATATGGAATATATCCTCAGTTAGCTTAATATATTACTACATAATGTATTTGCACAAACAATGTTCCTGAACAGTTTTCTCCATTCTTTTATAGCGAAATTCTCCATTGATAATTTCTTCATGTTAATCTCAATGTCTTCTGATTTCATGTCCTCCTCTAGTTTCCTACCTCTAGGATGACATATGTCACCTTGAAGGTATTTTTTGATTGTCAATACTAATAGTGTTATTTTCATTGTCTATATTGATATAAAATTAATTTTATTAGATTCATCTTACACTTATGGGCTGAATGCTACTTGATGGGCCAATCTGGCAGTCTCTTTGTTTCTAATGATATCCTTGAGGAATTGAAATGCATGCTCTTTTGTTTGTTTGGGATACCATTGTCTGCTCTCCCTTAAGAAGGTTTTCATCCAAGTCTAGGGCACCATCTTCCTCATATTTTCGGGCCCTCTTTTGAGGAATTTCATCTATAAGAATATAAGGCATATTTATAAGGTGTCTCTTTACAAGTTGGTTGTAACCGGTTGTAACTACATCAACCGTTTTGTAACTTCTTCGTTTATAATAAATAGACGGACACACAATCTCAAATGTGTGCAATCCACCTTTTCTCTATTCTTTCTCTCTCTGCATATTCTAACATTGGTATCAGAGCGTGGGGCAAGCAAAGAGAGGGAGGAAGAAAGATATTTTCGTGAGTCCCATTAGGGCACGCTGAAGAAGGAACACATTTTCGTTTATGATTTTCGACAGAGATATAAGTCGATTCAAAGAAGAACACAGTCTCGGAGGGCAGTCACGTTTTTCACGACACATTCGTTTTTGTGAGGATAAGTCACGAAAGGGCAAGGAGAAGAGTCCAACTCAGAAACGCAGTTAGGGCACGAAAAATCACGATGCCCGATTCACGAATGAGAATCAAGAATACACTCACGTTTTTTTAAGAAGAAAAAAAAAAAATAAAAAAATACATACGACCACAATCAGTCGCGTTAGGGCATTTTAATGCCTGCTCTTGAAAACACAGTCATTTCTGTTGAGAGACAGAATTTTTGGAAAAAAGTCGTGATTTTTGGGCACGAAAAATAGCCATAAAAAAAAAAGTACACAAAACCAGTCAAAGAACAGTCACAAATATAAGAAGAAAGACAATGTTTCAGATGTAAAGAAATCACGAGAGCCTAAAAAGAAATCGTAATGGCTGGAAAAGTCAGAAATTGAGGTCGAGGTAGCAAAAACGAGTCAGATTACGAATTATAGGGTTTCACTGCATTTTCAAAACCTTCCTGGTACTCTGCTATCTATTTTTTAAGCAGTCGCATTTATTTTATTTTATTAAAATGGAAATTTCCATAGAAAAATATTCTGGTCTAAATTTTCATACATGGAGAGTGAAAATACAAATGCAACTTATGAATAAAAATTTGTGGGGCATTGTAAATGGGAAAGAGATAAAGCACCACCGATGCATCAAAATTGTTAGAATGGCAAAGCAGAGATGATAGAGTGAAAGCTATTATTGGCCTTGCTCTTTCCGACTCTGAACTTCATCATGTAGACCTAGACAAATCATCGAAGGAAATTTGGGATACTCTAAATAAATTATTTGGAGCGAAAGCAGTCAATGCCAAATTTTCCCTAAAACTTTAGTTATATAGGTTCAAAATGGATGACGGAGTCTCTATGTCAAGCCACATCAATAATCTAAGGTCCTTGATCAGACAACTAGCAAAAGTGAAAGCTGCGATTGAGGATGAGGATGCCAAAGCTATCCTATTAAATAGTCTATCTTCAAAATATAGCAATGTAGTTTTTACCCTCAGTCAAATTCAATCTCAATCTCTAGATGATATGATAGCAGCTCTTCTAGCTGAGGAAAAACGAACCACAGAGGATGCAGAAGGTCATTCCCAACAAGAAAGTGCATTCTATTCTAGAACCAGACAATATCGTAGAAGATCAGATAAAGATAAATTGGAGATTGAATGTCATTATTGTAAGAAAAGAGGTCACACAGCATGGGATTGTCGTGTTCGAGCCAATGATGTGCTCAAGGGTAAAGTCATATCAAATACAGCCAATATAGCCATGGTTGAAGACCCACCGGATGCAGAAGGTAGTGAGGACAGTGACGAATACGTGCTATAAAGATGCTCTAAACTTTGAAGGCAAGAAAGGATACAGGTAGATGAAGCTCGGTATGGATGGTTGCTCAGATAGTTCGGGAGATTGTGGATCTTGGGAATTATACCCTCACGAGGGTCATGAGACAACTTGATGGAGCTTTATGGATGGTTGTCCAATAATTCGGGAGATCTGTGATTCGGGAGTTCGGGAGGTGGAATCCGGGAACTCGGGAATTCAGCTCGGGAGCTACACCTTTACGAAGGTCACGAAGCAACTTGATGGAGCCCTACCTTATCATAGCATTGCTTTCAAAGTGAAAGTGTTTGAAGATTGCGTAGTTCTGTTTTGTTCTATTTTGTTAGATTGTTTGTTTTTGCTTTATGTAGAATAAGCCTTAAGAGGGGGTATAAGAATATAAGGCATATTTATAAGGTGTCTCTTTACAAGTTGGTTGTAACCGGTTGTAACTACATCAACCGTTTTGTAACTTCTTCGTTTATAATAAATAGACGGACACACAATCTCAAATGTGTGCAATCCACCTTTTCTCTATTCTTTCTCTCTCTGCATATTCTACAATCATCCTGTTTCGAGATAGGGAAAATGTATTCTCTCTATTACGTCTTCTCTTTCATCCTCATCATTTTTACCAGCATTATACTCCCATCTTTTGGTGAGGTACCATGAGCATTTGTAGAGGCATGCCAACCATGTCACCCAAATGTCCAACACTACCACAACTAGGAGTGGCTCTACCACTTTCATTTCTCTTGTAACTGCTTGTATAAGAAGTCTTTCTGGTGCTGTTTACACCTATCTAGAGTTCACTTCACTACACTTCGTTATACACTCTACTTTGCTCTGCTAATCTTGCTCTGGCTTGGGAGTCCTCATAACTAGGGCTTAAGAATCATCTTCTTCTCTTTGTTCCTCATTACTTTGTTCATTGTTCTATTCAGAATTTCCCTTTGTATTCCCCTCAGAAGTACTCTTTGATACTTGTGAAGACTCAGGTTAGAAACCTCCTCTCTAGCGCTTCACTTAGTAGGGTTTTTCGTTTTATTTTCTTCCTCTAAGGTGTGAGAGCAGAACTAGAATCTCCACCAAGAGAGATGATTTTGAAAAATGTTCTTGCGTTATTGTAATTCCATACTGCACATTCCTTGAATCTCTAATTTTGGGATACTGTCTTTCAGGTTCTCCATGTCCTTTGACTCATTGAGCAACAAAGGAAATTCACGTCATAAGTTGGAAAGTTATTTGCTCAAAGAGAGGGATAAAGAAATTATCATTTCATTGGAATGATAGGCTTATAGCCTACTTTCCAAAAATGGGCATGCCAAAATGGAACAGGGAACCCTTTATTTTCTTCTGTAAATTGCATGTAACACCAGGACTGACCTTGTACGATGGCAAAAACTAGATGGTACATCATATGAAACTGTGCTAAGCTGTGATATGAAAGAGTCACTAATAATTGACCTTAGCCAAACTTGATAGGTGATTATATGTGTGTTAGCATCTACATAAACAGCTAAAACCTACGATTATTATTTTGTCCAGAGACTATGCTCAATAGGCAAATACTAAATCAATATTTCTTCCTGAACTCAGATGATGGGATCGACACATTATTTCCAATCGTGTTTCTAAATAATTCTACCTATAGCTGATGAGTTGCAAATTACTAAATTTGTAAGAATGGAAACCACAAATTTCCTTTCTATGGTGGTTGAATAATACCTGTTTTGTTTCATCCAAAGTTCGTGAATGGTACACAACCAATTCTGGATGTGAAATAACTTCAGGAAATACCACAGGTAAGACTAGTACTGTTTACCATGGGGGTGATTTGACACTTTTAATTGCCTGACTGTAATTTTCTAGATTATGTACCCACAATCAAAGCATCACAATTGGAAATTCTGGTAGTTTCAACTTAAAGTAACCAGGTTCATGTTCATATTCGTGCTTGGTGAGGATAAAATTAAGTAACAAGTTCATCAGGCAATAAAATTCGTGAAGATAAATTCATCAATAAGTTTGAACTATATAAATCTGTACTTTTTATTTTGATTATTAGTGAAATAAAGATAAATGATAATTATTAAAAATATGACACAAATAATTTTGATTATTAGTGAAATAAAGATAAATGATAATTATTAAAAATAAATGTCTGAAAAAACACTAAAACTGTATTACTAATTAGAAATTAAATAAAAATAAAAAACTTAATAAAATTAGAATCTGAAGTTAAATCAGCATCAATTAGCTCTATCTGAAAGAGCTTAACAAGAAGGGCAGTAAAAGCAGCATCAACGAGGGAGCTAGGAAAAGGAAGCTGAGAAGAGAGATCAATATCTAAAGGATCTTATCCAATTTTCTAACATTTTTTTGTAACAGGTAGGGTCCTCGGCAAAACCCTTTTTCACCCATTATCTAAAAAAGAATCTAAAATAAATTTAAAAAAATAATCAAAACCTATTTAAATCTAACATAAACTAAATATCCTAAAAATTTAATAAGCTAATTAAATAGCTCATAAAAGCCTTCAACTGAACATATATAAAAAAATTGAAAAACACAAAAGATCAATTAATTAATTACTTGTGGAAGACTTAAATGTTGAAGACAAAACTAGAAAAACTAAATCTAAATCTAAATAATTTTTAACATCTATTAATAATGTTGAAATTTATAACTAAAAAATACTACCTAATAGGATAATCCCAAACGGAAGCTGGACTAATGCAGTAATGCATTAAAATGGTTATTGTTAGAATTAGCTGTTGGAATACGTGAACAAGGAAGAATACAGAAGAAGGCGTATTGCACACTATGGAGATAGTGTGTCCGTCATTATATTATGAATGATGTATTTACAAAGCGTTTGAGATAGTTGACAACCGTTACAACCATTTTTAGTTAAATAACTAATGATGTCCTTATTTAATAAGCCTTACATTCTAATACCCCTTCTTAAGGCTTATCCTACATAAAGAAAAAAATGAACATTCTAACAAAACTAGAACCAAACAGAACTAAATAATCTTCAGCGACTTTCAATTTGAAAGCAATGCTATGACTAGGTAGGGCTCCATCAAGATGCTTCGTGACCTTCGTAAACGTGTAGCATCGATTTGAATTCCCGAGTTGTCGGATTCCACTTCCCAAACTCCCGAATCGGAGATCTCGTGAATAATTGGACAACCGTCCATATTGAGTCATCCACAAGTTCCATCAAGTTGTCTCATGACCCTCGTGAGGGTATAATTCTCACGATCCATAGTCTCCCGAACTATTTGAGAAACCATCCATACCGAGCTTCATCTACCTGTATCCTTTTTCGCCTTCAAAGTTTAGAGCATCTTTATATTACGTATTCGTCACTGTCCTCACTACCTTCTGCATCTGGTGGGTCTTCAACCATGGCTATATTGGTTGTATTTGATATGCCTTTACCCTTGAGCACATCATTGGCTCGAACACGACAATCCCATGTTGTGTGACCTCTTTTCTTACAATAATGACATTCAATCTCCCGGTTATCTTTATTTGATCTTCTACGAAAGTTTCTAGTTTTGGAATAAAATGCACTTTCTTGTTGAGAATGACCTTTTGCATCTTCTGCAGTTGTTCGTTTTCTTCAGCTAGAAGAGCTGCAATCATATCATCTAGAGATTGAGATTGAATTTGATTGAGGGTAAAAACTACATTGTTGTATTTTGAAGACAAACTATTTAATAAGATAGCTTTGGCATCCTCATCCTCAATCACAACTTTGACTTCTACTAGTTGTCTGATCAGGGACCTCAAATTATTGATGTGGCTTGACATAGAGACTCCATCCATTTTGAACCTATATAACTGAAGTTTTAGGGAAAATTTGGCATTAACTGCTTTCACTCCAAATAATTTATTTAGAGCATCCCAAATTTCCTTGGATGATTTGTCTAGGTCTACATGATGAAGTTCAGAGTCAGAGAGAGCAAGGCCAATAATAGCTTTCACTCTATCATCTTTGCTCTGCCAATCTAACAATTTAGATGCATTATTGGGTGCTTTTTGTTTCTCGTTTAGTATGCTCCACAATTTTTATTCATAAGTTGCATTTGTATTTTCACTTTCCATGTATGAAAATTTAGACCAGAATATTTTTCTATTGGAATTTCCATAAAATAAAATAAATACTACTGCGTATTTATTGAGATGAGTAAATAGAGAATAAAATACCAGTTCTTTCTTTACTTAATTGTGATATGCTGCAGTTCCGTGCCTAGCAAATAGTAAGCATAATATGAAACTTTGACGTGCCCTCAATTTGATTCGCGAATGTGTGACCGTATTGCCTTTTCGAATTCGCGAGTCACGTTTTTGTGTATTTTCTACCCTACGACTAGTTATGTGTCTATTTCATGCTCAAAAATCGCAACTGTATTATGCCTGGTTTCGTGTCTGTCTTACCACGACTTTGGCCCTGTTTAATGGCAGAAATGCCTGTGAAACTTCGACGGAAAAGGGTAGAAATGACTTTGTTGTTAATTGCTTGTATATGCCCTAAAAATACTTCAAAACTGTGAAACCCGACTGCATATTAATGACTCGCGGACTGAATATTAATGGCATGACTGTATTTTTGTGATCAGAATCATTTGTATAATGGTGCCTGAATTCAATTTGATGCTTGTTTCTTACAATTATGCCTGTTAAGGTCCGAGCCATAAATTAAACATTAATTAAATAGTACAAGTTTATCAACTATTGCAAATTAAACTATAATATTAAACATGATAATTAAATATAACATAAACACTATGATTTAACGTGGAAAAACCGGAGGTAAAAAACCACGGACAAAGTAAGATTTCCATTTAGTGTTTATAGTTCAAGAACTTTTTCACCATTTCTCTCCCTTTTACATTTTCCAAATGTTTTTACATGAATTCAATTTCACCGACCACACGAGTCTTATTTAAATATTTGTTTAGAGACGTGTCTTGTGAAGCACCCCATCACATTTAAATTGATTTTAATTTGATGAATTGACATATAACCTAAAAACTCTATAACCTAAAGTTTTTAAATAAATAAAAATATTCTATATTTTTATTTATTTAATTTTAAACTATAGTTTATAGCATATAGAATAGTTTATATTAATGTTCTAACACTCCCCCTTAATATTAAGTGGGGTTAATATGCCAACATTACCTGTTTATACAACATGATTTACAATCCTTAAACCACGAGTGAGGGTTTAGGCTAACATATCACATTTAAAGGATTTATACACTTTCATCATGCTAAACTTACCTTTTGGTACAAAAGAGTTTGGAATCCATAATTCGAAGTGATGATTTAGGCTAAACATGATTTGTGAGAATACATGTCATTGTTTCTCATGGAAAATCTATACCAACATCTCTAGGAGACTTTTATAAAGTAAGGACCTCCTTTACAACATGATGCTACATTATTGGACTACACAAAAACTTAAGTTTACTAAGATCATAAAAATATATTTTACAATGCTTTAAATTGGAGCAAAAGTATAGAGGTGAAGAAGAAAACACATGGTGACCGTTAGGAGGTGGCATTGTCATGCACACTCCCCCTCAATGACAACTCTAAAAGGCCAAACATTGCACGAAACTTGCAAAATTTCATGACACACAATGGCTTCATAAATATATCTGCAACTTGATCTTCATTAGGACAATCAATGAAGATCTATATCACCGTAGAGTACCTTCTCTCGGATGAAATGCATATGAATCTCTATATGCTTCGTTCTCTGATGCTGAATTGGATTATTAGTAAGAGCAATACAAATTTGACTATCACACAAAAGAGGAGTACTTTCCTTTAACTTTCATGTGAATTTCTTCCAACAACCGCTTTAGCCACATGGCTTCTTTTGCTGCTTCCATTGCACTTCTATATTTTGCCTCAGTAGAAGAGATGGAGTCATCGGTTGTTTTTAGCTGCTTTAAGTAATGACACCTGTACTCAACCTTTGAACACAAATCTAGTTGTAGATTTTCTATCTATCACAACACCAACATGGTCAAAATCACAATATCCATATAAACATGCATTATCATAATAAGCACAATAAACCATTTATTGATTTCACTTTTAGCCATATATGAATCCTACATTAATAGGTTTAAAATCAAGTTGTATACCAACTTTAATGACAACATGTTTATAATCAACCATGTCATATTACCAATATATTGATTTTTTTAGAAAAACCAACTTCAACATTTCAATCTTGAAAAAATAGTTTATGACAAGGATAATATAGTAGGATAGTATCCTAAATATGTTACAAATATTAGATGCAATTAGTATTGGACGTCTCAATATAGACACAAAGGTGTCCCCAAGTGTCATTTTGATGTGCATATAATACTATTTTTAGTAATCACATACTAATTTAGAGTTTAGAAATGTTTTATTAACATATATATCTTCATTATCTGCTTTAAGCCTTTTAAATTTGTGATAAGACTGATTTTTAACTAAGGCTTTAAATTTAGATAACACATCTGATTTGTTTTTAATAAAGAATGACCAAATCATACGAGAATAATCATCAATGAAAGTGACAACATACAAAGAACCGTTTAGGGAAGGAACTTCTAAATGTCCTCTAACATCATTGTGGACAAGTTCCAGAGGTTTTGAGGAGTTTGCTTCATGATGACTATGGAAGGGGTTTGCTGATTGCTTACCACGTAAACATCCTTCACAAGTTTCATGAGCATGAGAGATAGGAGGCAAACCAATAACAAGGTTAAGCCGAGACATGTCATACATGCTCCTAAAGTTAACATGACCTAATATTTCATGCCACAATTGAACATCATTCCTATTTTGAGTAGAAAAACATGAAGCAGATGCAAAACCTTTAAAAACATATAAACCATTCTTTTGTATGCCTTCAGCAATAGTAATATCTAACTCATTTTGATAAACCATTTATCTTTTAGTAAAATTACACTATATTTGTTTTGAGTTAGATGTGAACAAGGAAACAAATTCATTTTCATTTTAGGAACAACCAAAACATCATTTATAAAACCATTGAAAACTTTTTCTTTTCCTTGACTCTGAATATCGAGAATGGAATGATCACCTAGATAGATTTGATCATTACATTCTTTGATATTAGTTAGAATATCAGATCTATAAGTCATGTGCCTAGATGCACCACTATCTAATATCCACTCATTTTCTTTTCCAAAGTGATCTAATGCAACATATAAAGCAACTACATTAGGTTTTTATTATTCTTTTGATTTTGATTTGGTTTGTTTCCTTTCTGATTTTTGAAATTTGGTTTGTTTTTGTTTATCCTACAATCTTCCTTTTTGTGACCAAATTTCTCACAATTATGACATTTTCCATTAAAACTAACTTTTAGGTGGTTATTCTTTGATTTCTTAAGACACAAGAAAATATATTTTGTCGATTATATCAAAAATTTCACAATTTCATTAAAATAAATTTATTGATTTTTAAATAATTACAATAAATCTTAAATTAAAGAGAAATAATGAAATAAATATTCCTTTGAATAATTTTAAGGTAACAATACGATAAAATAATTTATTTAAATTTAATCGATTTAGACCCTAATAAAAATCGAAATTTCAATTTCTAAAGTTTATAAAAAAAAATAACTTAATAAGTTTTTTTCCTCATTAAAGAAATGCACGAGTTCAAACTCTTGAGTCTTGACCTCTTTAACCCAACGTTCTTATAAAAAACCATAAACCACTTGCTCTATGCGACTTAATACATATATATTTAACAATTTATTAATTTAAAGGTTTACATGTTAAATAAAAATTTAACTCAATTAAGGTGGAGTGGTAATTGGTTAAAGTAAGTGATAAGCGGTCTATGATGAGTCAAAAAACAAAATGGAGGGGGCATTTTAATAAACGCATAGAAACAACATACACTTCCTAAGCGGCCAACCAAGCAAAGGGGTAAGCGGTCCTTTGACCAAGCCCGAAAAACATTTAAACACCCAACTACAAAGCATGCTATGTATTCACCGCCCACCTCTTACCTTATTACCATGTGAATTAAACTTTACTTGAAGCGGCGCGTGGAATGAGGTAAGGAGGCCGCGTCCGTGGGACGGTTTTAATAAATGCATAGAAACAACATACACTTCCTAAGCGGCCAAGCAAGCAAAGCAAAGGTAAGCGGTCCTTTGACCAAGTCGAAAAACATTTAAACACCCAACTACAAAGCATGCTATGTATTCACCGCCCACCTCTTACCTTATTACCATGTGAATTAAACTTTATTTGAAGTGGTTGTGTGGAATGAGGTAAGGAGGCCGTGTCCACGGGACAGTTGTAAACATTCATGCCAACCAAGCTCCACCAAATGCATGGAGTGGCCAACTCATGGCCAATACAATTTTTTTGCCAAAGCGGTCCATGATAAATGTTTAAGCCAACCAAACAAGTGCCAAGTTGCAACGCATGCCACATTTAAATGCAAAAAGTTTGTATAGCTACCCTATGAACAAGATGAAAGACTATTCAATGCTCATGTTATGGCGATATAAAAAAACAGAAATAATTCCCTGGTTATTAAAAAATATGCCGATTGCTGAGCCAAAGATTGAATCGAATGAAAAAGTCGTTTGGTTGTATTCGGACCAGATTTCAAATGCTGGTTACTTCGCCTTCATGGTGGACAACCATATCAAATAGAAAAGTCAATGCATTATGCAAGGCAATTAAGAACCGATTCCTTTAGAAGCAATACCAATCATGCGTTTCTAAAATATTAGAGGTGGGCACCCTTCTAAATCCAAAGCAACAAATCAAACAGAAAAAAATATTGAGATTGGGAAAATAGAAAACAAATTTATGACCAAAGATCAATTCTATTAGAAATCCCAAAAGATAAGCATAACATCAACTTTCTTCTACTTGTTGCGTATCGAATTCAGAAGTACAATTACCAAACATGTCAATAAGCTCCAACCAAATTCTATACAAGAATGAAGACCAAAAGTTATTATAGTCATAAATCCCAATTGAATATATCATTAGTGGAACTCAACATTGCAAGAAAAAAATCAAAGTAAAATGTGCTCAAATATCAATCTTCAATTCCATCTGCATAACAAGACGTCAATTATAAAACTTAAATGAAAAAGCTAGATACACAATGTGAAGGCTATGTTATCAAAGAATTGAAAGAAAATGTAACAAAAAAATACCTTTGGATTGTACCATTGCTACTGCATTTACATGGAACACAAGAAACCAAAGATAAATTGAATCGCAAATCATATACAAAAAAAATCGTCAACCAAACAACTCAAAGCTTCTGAGAAATTACAATATATATGCATTATATACTGCATTCAGATTACAGAACACGGTGTACACTGAGATTTAGAGTAATCTTATACTGCCAATTAAGATATCATCACCATCGAATGAGTCGGACCAAGCTTTCAAATAGAAAAACAAAAGTGAGATTTAAACATAAAATTAACGAATACACAGACCAGAACTGCCAAGGGCAAACCAAGCACTCAAAATCACAAATCAACATTGTCAAACTGAATAATCTTAGTAATATTCGACGGGAGATAATCTAATTTTGAATAATTTTACGCTCGAAATTCCCCTGTCGGTCCCGAATCTAAGCTCCTGGAAACTTGTATTTCATTTGGATCGGAACCATATTACATCACATATCTCAAAAAAGCGGACATACACACGCAACCAAGTCAAGATTCAGCCATCTGTACCGATACAAATGTTCTGACCTTAAAGTTGAACACAAATTCTAGGAGAGAACCCAAACTCCTAAATTCACATCCAACATGCACATACCACAAACATAATTTTGCACTATTAAAAATTGGAGCAGGATCCCAAAACAAAGAAACGTAATCTACACTCAGATCGAAAACCCCAAAATCTGGTGATATGCCAAGTGGTCCACATAACCGACCTCCTCCACATTCTATGCCAAGCGGTCAATGACCACAATGCCACATTTCAACCAAGGGAGGACTATGATGTGGCCAAAGACACACGAAACAATGACCAAAATGCATAGAAGTGGTAAGAGTTTTAAATTTAATTAAAAACTTTTGCTATTAAAAACAAATCCATATACGGGGTGGTTAAGAAGGGGGTGGTTTTAATTTATTAAACCAAGTTCTTTAAACATAGGACTCACCATATGCCATTTGTTAAGAGTTAGGAGTGAGGTTTAGGTTTGATTAATATATGTGAGGGACATATAATTTGTTTTGCAAATAAGGTGGAGGCACCAATTAATGCCAAAATTAAGTTCACCAAACCAAGTCATATTTAGGAAATAGAGATAGGTTTTAGGTTATAACTAAATGTTAATGGGGTAATATAAAAAAAAGAGTAATTGTGTAATATTTTCAAATGTCCCCAAACCAATTGTGTGTCATGGACCAATGAGAAAATTCAGATTCCTATTATTGTGGAAGTTGTCTCCCCATTTGGAAACCATCTCATTAATCTTGGACTTTGATTTTCTTACACATTTGAAGAAAAACATAGGAGAGAAATTTAAACCTTTGCAAAATATTTTAACAAAGCTTACTTGCGTATGAAGAGTGGGCCCTTTCCAAATTGCTTTTGAATGCACCAACCAAAGGATCGAATAAAATATTTTGCGAGAGTAAATTTTTGTGCATGGGTGTAAATGAAATGGGTGGGGCACATTTTATATGGCCCATGGGTTGTAACCACCCACCAACCGACACCGTTGAAAATATTAAATAAACCTTAATCAATTTTAAATTATTTAAACCCATGCTCGAATACCATGTCAAGGTCCGAGCCATAAATTAAACATTAATTAAATATTACAAAGTTTAAAAACTATTGCAAATTAAACTATATTATAAAATATGATAGTTAAATATAACATTAACACCAAGATTTAATGTGGAAAAACTCGGAGGGTAAAAAACCACGGGCAAAGTAAGATTTCCATTTAGTGAGAAACTTTTACAGTCCAATAACTTCTTCACCCAATTCTCTCCCTTTTACATTTTCCAAATGTTTCTATATGAATTCAATTTCACCTGACCCCACAAGTCTTATTTAAATATTTGTTTACGGGTGTGACTTCTTGTGAAGCACCCCAACACATTTAAATTGATTTTAATTTAATCGATTAACCTATAACCTAAAGTTTATATTAAATAAATAAAATATTATATAATTTTATTTATTTAATTATAAACTATAGTTTATAGCATATAGAACACTTAATATTTAAATGTTCTAACATGCCCTCGATTTCACTTTGATTTTGCCCTCGAAAATCTTTTTAAAATCAACTTTTGATTTAGCTTTGTGATTCAGACTTTGTGCCCTAATGGGACTGATCTTCTTCCCTTCTCTCTTTCCTCACTTGTCTCGCTCTGATACCAATGTTGGAATACGTGAACAAGGAAGAATAAAGGTGTATTGCACCACTATGGAGATAATGTGTCTGTCAATATATTATGAATGATGTAATTACAAATTGGTTGATATAGTTACAACCGGTTACAACCATCTTTTAGTTTAATAACTAAGGATGTCTTTGTTTAATAAGCCTTACATTCTAATACTAGCAGCAATGGAGATCTACAGAAGGTGCGGGGGCAGAATCGTGTTCAAGTTTACAACCTCCACTTTAGTCTTGAGACTCATTCTCAGCCTTTACTCACAGACTCCCACTTCAGTTACTATCATACAGGCTCATGCTTCACTTTCACGCGCACTGCAGATATAGATTTTTGCCAATGGCTGAGGAGTAGGACGCTTGCTGCAGGTGTTTGTAGTTGTGATTCTGTAAGAATAACGGAGATGGAGCCCTGTTTTATAAGAAATAAAAGCCCTAAACTTGCCCAACATTGAACATTGCAAAAAAAAAAAAATGCTTGTGGAGCTTTTATTTGCCAAATTTGTACAGAGTATTAGGGTTTGCGCGAAAATTGCAAAAGAAATTTGACTGCACGAATTTAACAGCAATTTGTAACGAATTTATTTTCTTTCAAAAAGCCAAATTCAAATTTTTTATTTGGAATTCAGCGAATTCTTTGACTTAGGTTTTAAGCCAAGACAACCTCTGGATCAGGTTGGCTCCCTTATCTCAGGGCCACCTAAAAATTATGGGGATTAAAAGAGTGAGGGAAAATAAAAGTAAAAGGGCAATGTGCCAAAACATTTTTTCTAATGCTCTTCCAAAGGAATGAAAGTACTTCAACAGTTTCTCAGCTTAATTTAACATTGATCATCATCATAACCAGATGCAAGAGGTCAACAATTCAATACTCCAAATCGATTGAGTATCCACACCCCAATTCAGATTAAGGGACAAGAAATAGCCATGCAATATTTATCAAGTGTGTCAAAGATGCGCTGTTGCATTTAGTTTCTGAAATAAACTAATATTAAAACAAGGCAAGTAAAAGCTAATAGTGATGGATTCACTAGATGAAATCTGTCAAACAGGGCTGGAAAAATTCCAAGGGCACAAAACCCCCATTATACATAAGCTAAGGGGCATGGTAGAAGGTGTGCCGCATGCACAAATCCCAGCTGCTCAAAACAAGTAGGATCCCCAAATAACACATGTTGAATCTTCAGAACGACCCATGCTGGATTATCCTCCCACTCATCCTCATCCAAATTGTTACTTTTCAAAAATATGTGGCCCATGGGCTCCAATAGATAAGGCAAAAGCATTTTTACTCATTCCACAAGGAACACACCTTTTACTTTATGAGGCTAGGCCTCTTTTAAACTTTCATTCCTGTGGCAATATCTTTATAAATGAGGCCCCGCCCCTTTACTTTAATTTGTTCCCTCTTGGGATTAATATAAGCTACTACCTCATCTTATATCTATGTGGGAACATATAAACTAGAAAGGGGTCCTACCCCACAATATATAAATCATAAGGCAACATATATGTCCTTTAAAAAATATTTGAATACAATTGAAAGCTTGGCCTTTTAGTTTTTAGTTTTTAATTTTCTTTGTGTCTTGGAGGAATGAAACCCATTTAACCTCCATGATAGTGAAATTTCATTACAGGTCCTTTGTCCTGGTTTAAATCACCAACTCCATATACTCTTTGCAGATTTCAGTGCAACCCTGAAATTATATCTATTGTGAACTGTATCTACCGTGCCTGAGAAAGCATTCTTGTGCTGGTGAACCATCTTTCACTTTCCTGTTTCTCAAATGCTTGGAATGAAGTGGACTAGCATTTGATGGCTCCTTGAATGGAAACTGGTTGTAAGAATGAGCTGTACACTCAATGTTGATCCGTATGTATATTTTTTTCTAGAGTTGTGGTAGTTGTGCATTAAATCTACCTCATTTAGTGCATATGGATAGGCTAATACTGTGGACAAAAGCAGTATATTTCACTTCACAGCAAGTTTATTTATACACAACCTTTAGAAAAGCATTTCACCTCGAGAGTCTTTGTTTTTCTTACTCGCCTCATAAATCTTGAGGACTTAGTATAGTTTTATGGTTGCAGTCTTACGATAATATGGAGAAAAGCTTCATTGTTGTATTGCTAACAATTGAAAATGCTGGTGCCTTGGATTTAGGTGAAAACAAGGAGTACGAAATATGGAATGTAGGGGGCCTAGATCTATCGAGAGAACCAATTGTAAATAGTCTTTTGAAGGATTACATTTTCCCACAGGCAGTAATTAATTATTAGAAAATTTTAACACCACGTGCAGTGGGGTACAGGAAATAATGGAGGAGTGGGAGGATAAAATGCCTTAGTTTCTAAACCCTGCAGACTCATTATCTGTATTCAGTATTAGAAAAAATTGATATACAGATTAAGGACCATGAAGAATTTGAAATGGAAAGATCATGTTCAAACCAATAGAAATTTTACTTTGAACGGTTCGCAGGCCCATATCTCATTATAAATAGTTAAGAAAAGTTCTCAAGCTGAAGCACGGGTTGTGGGAGAAAGTATGCGAATGGAATTCATGCTTTTTCTTGACTCCACTCTACCTTTTGTATTTTTGCTGTTGGAAACTTACACAAACTTACACGACAAAGTTACGGAGTGCTAGAGACAAAAATCCCAATGTTCTAAGACTCTTATACAGCAATGCTGGACCCACGTAATCTGCAATTGGGACCTGAGCAAATTTTGACTGCATAACTTGAAGTTATGTTTTTGACCTATAAATTTAAACAACCACGATCTTTTGAATGCATTTGGAACTAAGGACAATCCTACAATCGAAATTTACAAAATGCACTCTTTTAATAAGCAATCCATTATATTTTGCGGTAAACAGCGATTTTCCTTTGGAAGTGAGTACAATGGATCTGATACACACGTGTAGTTTATACGTCCAAGAAATGCTTTATTGTTGATTTATGCATTATACTTATTTGAAAGGGAATGTCAAAATCCTTTTGACAGGTTCTTAGAAATGTGTGTATAAGTTAGAGAAAATGAAAAATTCAAACTATATAGGTGAGCCTCCGTCAATCTTTTATTTTTTATTTTTGAAATCAGTTTTTTTTTTTTTTTTTTTAATTTCCTTATTTTGAATTTGAAAAAATTAATTTGCTTGCGTTATATACTATATCAACCCTAATTTAATTACAAGAGATTAATATGATTAATTTAAATTAGGATCGCGACTATATGTTATAAGGGCAATAATAATACAATCATTTACAATTGTGCAATGGAAACTAGGCTATATGCAAGCATGTCAAACTGATAAAGTAATTAAAAGTACAAGTAGGTTTAAAAGGTGATTTAGCTGATTTAGATCAATCTTTGGTTGCGTCGTTTCAGGATCTAGATAGTACAAAGAATTCTAAAGGTTCCTAGATCAAGCTGTTTCTTGCTAAAACCGTGCAAGGGGTCGAGAACCATACAAAAGATTAGGACCGGATTCCACAAACCAAACCTATTCTACTATCTTGGACTAATAGATGGCAGAGTTCTGATTTTTTTGTTTCACTTCGTTGTTGCCTGCGTCACACTTTTGTATCTTCAGATTCACCTCTAACCCTAGTTTTCGCGCATGTACTTGCAAATCAAACCTAGCTTCCTGTAAGAACCTCAAGTAATCATTAGATCAAAAATAAAGGATTCAAATGCTTGAGTCAGATTGACCTTGCTGATCGCCCCATTTATGAGTCACCGAGCACTGCACCACATCTCAGACTCAATGTAGTTCTCCTAGTGAGTTGTGTGAGTGTGCATGCAACTAAAACCCTTGACCTAGCTTTACCCTTGTGCTTTCACAACGAAAGTGGGCTATGCTAGTTTGCGCCTATAGAAACCCTTGTATGTAGATGTGCAAAACAGATTTATTCTCTCTTGTGCTGTGATATGCAGTATGAAGATAGAACTCTTGCTTTCTTAACTCGGTATTTGGTACTTAAATAGGTGCTTCCTAAATAATAAATACTTAAGGTGAATTTGTTTATATAAGAATCAATCACTTTAAAATTTGAATCTCAAAGGTGTGCAAAGTCGACCAAAAACATAAGATGTGAAAGAGAAAATAGTAACGAAGAGACCCAATGGGTAGAAAGGACCCAAAACTCAAAAAGGGTCAAGACCGTACATCTCGGTTAGGACCGTACCATGGTCCTAACCAATTTGTACGGTCTTGGACCAAAGTCAACAAAAGTAAAACAAACAATTGCAAAGGCCGAGATCTCTTTGACACAACATAAAAATATAAAGAAGCATCAAGTAAGTCCTAAATCAAAAGACAAATAAAGTGATATAAAAGCTAAGCAACAAGGACTTGCACCACTAGGACCTAGTTTCATTGTTTAAGACCCACAAATATAACGTTTAACAAAAGCATGATGTAATGGTGATTTTGTGCAAATTTGAGTGTCTACATTTGGCCCCCTTATGCTAGTGAATAAAATTTACTATTTTAAAGAAGAAGAGTGTACGTGATAGTGCTTTGAAACAAGGAAGGCTATTAGGCGTGTCGATTAAGTAACCAAAAGTGTGGCTAATAACGTGAGCGATCGATGTGACCGTGGAGATAGGGAGTATCATTTCATAAGTGTCGAAGGGTGTAACAAACTTAAGAGGTGTATTCGAAGATGTGTGGATTTCATTTGGCATTTTTGAGGAGTTGGGGGCGATTAATCCCCAACAGGTGTTTGATAATTAGGTGGGAATTGAGTGCCCCGACACCAAGGGAAGAGTCTCACAGAGCATCCTAGTTGGCCCAAAGTAACGCTTCCCATATTGTGGGACCACATCGCTCTGAGATGGATCTAGGTCACAAATGTTTTGAAAAAACAAACCCCTGCATAATCGTCACTATGCATTATATGGGTGTCCTAAAGTAGCTATAGTATTGATAACTTGTAGATTTCGATAGGTTTTTTGCACCTTGGATTTGCAATAAATGTAGTGGGTGTGTTTGCTTATAACTTAGTATTTAGTGCATCTTTATATCTAGAGTTTATTTGTTTGGTCCTTAGGTTTGCATATTGATTTGTATTGGATGGGATGACCTTGCATAACCAGCCTATATAGTTGCATCCTTTTGACGAAAGGGATGATAGAAAATAAAATCACTTGAGACGAAGGTAAATGTTGATAGAGATTTGAACTAGTGTGATCAAAGTTGAATAGAGTGCAAAGTATCGATTACAATTGTGAAAGAGAGACCATGTTCCATAGAAGAGTATAGAATTTGTAGTAACTACACAAGGAGACCGAGTTTGATAGAATAACATAGAAGAGTATTGACTCTGTGGTGAAGAGTGATGTAGATAACTTGTAGGCACATAGGTGTATAGTGTGTAAATAACATTGTGGAGAAAGAGAATTGTGGGACTCAAATAGAGTTAGAATAGAGCATCATCACTTTTAGTATGGAAATAAGGAAGATAACAATACCAATGCATGCAAACAATGCAAAATTGGAGGAACAAGGACAAAGATATGGAGTGCAAAAATTCAAGATATTAAACAATTGGTAGAGGTTGAGCAAGATATGTGACTATAGGCCCAAAAGGGCCCCTTTACTATAAATAGTGTGGTAAAAAATCAAATAGTAGTTTCATTATTACCACGATTAATAGTGATTGTTGTTACGAGAGAAATTGGATGTCGTTTGTGAGAGACGCCTTGTGCTTTGCTTGTGATTTGACTAGGTGGTGGATGCCATTCAGAATGTGACAATTGATGAGCTAGTAAGTGTCGACAAATTGTGATTCTGTTAACACATTGTTGGCTAGATTTTTCGCATAGCATCAAACCTAGGCAGTCATGAGATAATCTCCCTCATTTAACCGGTGAGGCTCCCGTGTCGATTTGTCAATAAAAATGTGTTATTATCTATCGGGGTTTTATTTTAACCACTTAGTTCATGAACCATAACTAAGATGTTCTGCATGCAAGTAAGCATTTGTTTAAGAAAGGAAAGTTATAAAAGAAGGAAATAAAAGAAATACGAGAGAAGAAATGGGGAAGATGTGCATCCCAATTAGTAGATAGAGCTAATTGCATGCACATAGAAGAAACTTAATAGACATGAACACACAGAATTATAAAACAAAGGCAGCTCTAGATCCAGATCTAAAATAACACAAAGTTTACTTAAGAGATCTAAGATTTAAAAGCAAGAAACACAGTACACCGTGACACAAAGTTCTCCGGAAACCTGCTCCTTTGTATTCCTTTGCTCCAAGTTGCTCTCAGGGGTTCAACACAAAGTCTAGAACACAAGATTGCTGCTTACAAATTCTGATCGATCATTAACCCGAAGGTTCTTCCTCTACTTATAGAATGTAGAGGTGCAATTACAAGTTGGAAGCTTTAGTTGAACTGGCACATGTGGAAGTCGGAAAAGAAACAACTGACAATCTCCCTCCTGGAATTCCTCTTTGCATGACATGTATGATTTGCAACTGAAAATAGAACCTTCTATTTTGCACGCCTGCCACCTATCTCCAAGTAATTGACTTCTTCAAGTAATGGCTTTTAAACCAATCACTTAAGTTGTATAATTTAATTGATCGCTCAATTACTTTGTCGGAGGAAAGAAGAAGGAAGAGGAAAGTTGACTTTGTCCTTTTTCATGTCTGCCTGCAGCTGATTCTTTTGCCTTTGATTCTCACCAAAGGTGATCTGGGAGTAGCTGGATCTAGAAGCAAGCTGGAATTTTGCCTTCGCCTTGCCTTCTATTTTATCCTTGAAGGTTTTGCATTTCTTCTTTTGTACATGCATCAATGCAAGGTTGGCCGTAGATAACTCATCATCCTTATTTTTAATTGCATATGAGCAATTAAAAATCCTGGAAAGCACTTCGGATGAATGAAAATTCAATGAAGGCTTCAACTGGAAGATGAGAGCACATGCACAGGATCTTGGAGGGAATTTTCCATGCACTGACTTCTTCACGGGCTGCATTTGAAACAAGAGGATGAAGCCTTTGTGCCGGAAGCTTTTGCAACTATGAGATTTGGATCTGGATCTGCATATGGATTTGCATCTGCATCTGCATCTGGATATGGATCTGCACCTGCATAACAAACTTTGGCAACTGGGCTATGGATGGAAAAGCTGCAACTCGAATAATTCCACTGCTTTTAATCTGCACGCATGAGTGAAGTTTCTCCTGCACGCATGAGTGAAGTCTTTCCTGCTCTGGATTTGTCTATCAATTCAGCAAGAGGTTTCGAGCCTAGATCTGTGTCTCCAGTATCTGTAAATTTAGAAGTGATGCATGACTCCGTTGTGCTTTCTTTTTCATCTTTCTTCGCCATAGCTTTGTCTATCTTCGTCTGAATAATTCTTTTTCTTCTTACTTGGCCGGATTTCTTCAATACTAGTGCAGATCTGGACAATTCTTCAGATTCGGAGGATATATGCAATGTATTGGACATTGATAAAAGCTCCTTTTCCTTTGTAAAGCACCTGTAATGAATTCCTGCAATTTATTCAGACAAAAATGGCCACCGGAGCATGAATAGTGAATTTTAATTGTAAAAATCTGCACTTTTCAAGTTTGCTGCCCCAAAAATGGTGTTTAATTTGCACATAAAGAGAGCATGAATCCTTTCAACAACACTTTTGAGCTCTTGTAATACTGTGTAAACAATTATGCGAGACAAAGATCAACCTCCTTCAAAGCATGTGCTAAATTTGGAAGCTTTTTAGCTTTGTTGCCACCTTGCCTGAGCAAAATCCTTCTTCAAATGGGGGCGCACTTTTCCTCTTGGCTGCAATTCTTTACCTGTGAATTAAATAATTCACCCATATGGCTGCCATGCTTATATAACCCTCACAATTCTATAATTAATAATTGCCCTAACAATCAAAGGCAATTAATTAATTAAAAATCAAGCTCTTCTCTTTTAAATATAGCATGTTTAAGGACAGCCATCCAATCAATTAAATTAATTCAATTTAATCATCCACACTTCACTTCACTTAAGCTTCACAGTGTGCTTTGACCATAGCCACTGAAAATAGGAATTAATATAATCATTTAATACTTTAAAAGTATTAATTCCTTGTCAAAAGGGCTGCATTAAATAAATTAAATTTATTTAATTTTAGAATTCTATTTCCAATTGATTTATTCCCTTTGCTTTTGTTGACTTTTCCACAAGCCTGGGTGCCAAAATTGGGTGAATAAATATTAACAAATATTTATTTAATGCATTATTATTCACCCAATGTGGGTCGCACTTTTTGCATAATAGAATTCTATTTTTAAGAATTTCTGACAATGGGATTCTTTACCCTGCAAGGCAGCCCCGGAAATCCCATGATCCACTTAAGTGATTTGACTTTGACAATGGGATTATTTACCCTGCAAGGCAGGCAATAAAATCCCGTGATTTCACTTAAGTCACTTTTCTTTTATTTCACCATGGGAATTTTTACCTATAAATGGTGCAATAAATTCCCCCGTCTTGCTGACCTCTAACTTTCCCACTGCAGCTTAAGTGAATTTTATATCACGGGAAAAAGTACCTGCTAAGCAGGTACAAAATTCCCACCTACCTGCTGCTTCTATTTTTCCCACTGCAGCTTAAGTGAATTTTCTATCACGGGAAAAAGTACCCTGCAAGGCAGGCAATAAAATCCCACCTACCTGCTGCTTCTATTTTTCCCACTGCAGCTTAAGTGAATTTTATAACACGGGAAAAAGTACCCTGCTAGGCAGGTATAAAATTCCCATCATGCCTGCGGCTTCTATTTTTCCCATTGCAGCTTAAATCCTTTGTTTTCCAAAAATGCGCCCATCCCGCAGGGGCTTTTCCGTGCACGACTTCGCTTTTTCCCAGTGATCCAGACCTCCGATGGTGACTTCCTCCGGGCATAATGTGCGTATATGTTTTCCAGCTGCTCCAAGCCAAAAATCGGGCTTACCCGGCAAAGGAATTGTTGTAGAGAAATTTTACAGAAAACGAAACAGGATAACACAAAAACACGAAAAATTGCCAAAAGTTACAAATAAAGCCCAAAACTTATTCCAAGTTAAAACCCTTCTGGCACATAGGAATAATAACATATTCGCTCATAATAGAGTTAAAACGGAGCGCAAATAGCCTCATACGGGGCTCAAAATAATTAAATACAAATTTCCGTAGACAAATCCCGACGACAGAATAAAACAATTTTGGGCATCTGGGTATTTGGCGAAAAAGGCTAATATGGCTCTTTGGGATTATCTTGACGCAATACAAGAACCTTTCGGGCAATAAAAACACAAAACGACCCATTATTTTAAAAGTATAAAATTTTTTCGGATAGGGTAGTCGCAGATTTCAGGGTGAAATCTGGGTGACACCACACATAATAGTGATTTTTGATATTTGCATAAAAGTGTTGATTTTGCCAAATTTGAGACTGTTAGTGCATATAGGATCGAATGGTCCGATTTTGACTTTAGGGCGGGAACTATACAATACTGTACTGTTTATTTCGAGAGATGTGCGATCTGAATGTATTTGTATGGTCACGACTATTGGAAAATATTGTTATCCAAATTCACCCCCAGGGTTGATTTGATAACATACATCAGAATTCTCAAGTCCCAGGCAAATGGATGGATTCAGGGCAAAAATCATGTTTCTAGGGTCCCCTCAGAATTTTTTCTAACTCTCCTGTCCAGGTTGAAAAGAGCAAGTTCTGAGAAAAGGTGAAAAGGCTGCAAAAAAACAAGCTTGGGCCAGAAAAAATTGTGAAAATTGGCTAAGTCCTAGTCCTCGCAGCAGTCGGGACATGAGGGACGTCTGGGCGCGAATCGGCCGAAAGGCCGCCAGGCAGTCTACAGGGCAAAGGAACATCCGGGCCGTCGGGACGCGTGGGACGCGGAAAGCCAGTTCGGCCGAAGGAGAAGAAAATCGACTAACTGCTTTGGTACATCTGCAGGCCGCGAGACGCGAAAAGGCGAAGCGGCCAGAGCAAAGGAAGCCCATTTCGGGCGGTTTGGAAGAATTTGTCCCAGACAGTCTGGGATAGTTGGAACAAATGGATGTGAAGGACGCGAACCGGCCGGTTCGGCCGAAACGGGGAACTTCAGCACTGGGACAGTTGGGACAAAGGGACGCGTGGGACGCGGATAGCCGAAGGAGCCGAAAGCCAATCAAGCAACGCCACGTGTCATCGGCCGAATGAGGGACAAGGAAGCCCATTTCGGGCGGATCGGGAGTTTTTGTCCCAAACAGTTTGGGACATCCGGGACATGAAGACGCGAAGGGCGCGAAAAGCGGCAGACCCGCGGACCAATCAAATCACGACACGTGTCACAAGGGAGAAAGTCCAAAAGTCAAAGGGCGAGGTTTTGGCGGCCGAGCGATAAAAAGAGGACACGTGTCAATAGGCGGGGAAGGAGAGAGAATTACGCATCAATCGGCGCTTGACATGTGTCATCCAGTGGTGAGAGCGGGAAAGATTTTCAAAACACGTTTGCTTTGTTTTGTGCCCTAAATCTTAGATCGACATATCTTTCGATTGAGCTCGGATTTGCACGTTCTTTATATCAATGGAAAGCTTATGAAATTCTCTACGTGATTAAGGGTTAACCTTGAATTTTGAGTGCGATCTGAGAGAGAAAATTGAGAAAGCGGCTCGACGCAGCGTGTTCATGGCGAAGTGACATTTCATCGACCATTTAATGCGAATGGGTCGCATTCTCCTGTAATTCGGTCAAAGTGACGGGGTATGGGTTTGTAAGGTCCCCCATGTCGTTTTAATGCATCTGCAGTTGAGGAGGGATGGGCTCTCATGTTTTTGTACGTTTTCTGTCCCCTAGGCTCGACCCTTACTGTAAAAGCCAGATTTGGCTCATTTCTAAGGGGAACATTTTTGGGAATAGCAGAGTTCTTCTTTCACCTCCAGCAAGTGATTGATACAAGAATCAGACCTCTCCAAAGGATTGTAACAGTTTTTACCTCTCTGAGGTTGTAATGCAGTGATTTTGACACTGGAAATGATAATGCAAGCTTTGTGAATGGTTTTCAGTCCTTTGTTTGTATTATTTGCTTCATTTCAAATCCTAAATTATATCTTATCAGTCTGTGTATGTTTTATGTTGTAAACTTTGGTCTGTGTCTATTTGCTTGACAGAAATGTTTCACCACTCCTTTTGGTGCATCACCACCTTTAGTTAGTTTCATATTTTTTGCATTTCTATCCCTGTCTCCTTGCAGTTTAGAGTAGGATTAGGATCTGAACCTCTGTAGTTTTGCAAAATATAGATCTAAATCAGAGGAGTTTGAGGAACCAGCCTCTAATCTGGAGATTCCTCTCTCAGTTTCACAAGTCCCCACACTTGGAGAGAGGTTTCCATGTTGTGTAATCACACTTTGGATGCTAGAGTGATCAACCTAGAAGCCACGATCGCATCCGAAGTCTTTGTGAGTCTCGCAACAACAAATATAAATTATAGTGTTGTGTATTAGCATGTTATGTTTCATCTCGAGAGAGTTTTGTGGTGGTTGCCATATAGAGACCCTTCTCGGATTGGGTCTAGAGGAGGATGGTTGGGATGTATTGGATAAGGCCGGTTTAAACATCTAGTCGGATTGAGGAAGTGCCCCCAAAATATGCACTTGATCACTGCATTGTGTGAGGGTGGAATGTGGATACATGTACATTTTGGTTCCCTACAGAGGCGGATGATTGTGATATTAGAGGATGTATACAATATATTGAGGCTCCGATAGTAGGGGAGAGAGGGTGCAAGTATTCTTGGTAGACATGCCATTTCGGATGCGTATGGTGCATAGACTTTGGTTGGGTATAGGTGGCCTTGCGGAGCCAACTATTCACCTCGGTTCCACTATGATTTACGGGGTTACTGCAATTGCGGAAGTTTATTGCAATGTTATTAGCATATTTTGTTGTAGTGAATAGTGGTGGGGTATCGATTTCATACGAGGATGTGGCATAAATGCTAGTTGATAGAGGACGATTGTATATGCTTGGGGTCGGTGCATGCTAGCCCACTTATACGAGGATTTGTTTAGGCTTACTTTAGAGAGCCACAAAGGTGGCGTGGTAGCGAGTGACATTATAACACATATGGGCCCATGAGCATATTATTGTAGTGCGGTGGTTGGAGGTTATAGGGACGATTAGGCACATCTAGAGATATTTGTGGCGCGATGGGTGATACCCGGAGAGGCAAGGCTTGGACACCCCATCATATCGAGTTGTATTAGATAGGTTGACCCTGGTGGGATTGTATGGAGACCATACCGAGACTTCTAGGGATGGGTAGAGGATGTCATAGAGCTTCAATGAGTGCGACGAATGATGTGGTTAGAGGATCAACAACCCATAGTAAGAGAGCTTTATCAATATGAGCTCATGATGTGCCAATTTGGATTAGTTTAGGATGTGCCTCTAGCACTATATGTGTGGAGTAGATCGACACACACATCATTAAGAGATGGGAGTCGGTTTGAACCGACAAGAGCCGAGCTATTGCGCCCATTGGCCGATGAGGTGGACCTGTGGTGGTTATAGGTGTCATGGATGATGTGAGATGTATCACGGCCTATACTCAGTGGTGATGCATTCACGATGAGTTTTATTGTTTCATGTTATCATAAGCGACCTAGGAGGTGGAACCGCCTGGAGAGGAGGAGATGGAGTAGAGATGGCCGTTCTATAGGAGGAGATGGTGCATGCGAGGGAGATGCCCCATAGATGATGCGATAGCCACAACCATTGCCCAACACAAGTATTATGTAATTTGGTATATTGTAGTTTGTAAGAAATTGGGGTGATAGACTTAGAAAATAGTGATCGAGGTGGCTAATATATAGATGTGTTGTCATGTGTGTGCGGGTGATGCATATTAGGCGACGATCGTTGATGCAATTATGAGGACATTGACAAGGAACATCACCAATGATGTTGTAGTTGGTGGGATGTTAGAGTGGGTGATGACTTTGCATATTAGTGTGTTCTAGTGGCCATGGCAATTCTGCCACATGCATTGTACTAGAAAGTGAGCTTGATAAGAGCCAAGAAAAGTTAGCACGAGAGGCCCTGACCTCCACCTAGGACAAAGCTCATATAGGACCTAATGTCGAAGTTGTTTAGTGTGTAGGCACAACATGTAGAGGCTAGGGCACGAGATAGGGACCCTACAAGAGTGATTATGACACTAGATGACAAATCGTGTTCTCGTGGTTGTAGAGATGTGGGGGAGTTGTTGAGTTCTATTGAGGTGTTGAGTGAGGATGAGGATGACAATGATGATGCATAGGCATTGGTAAGAAGAGCATGACCCTCATTGTATTGTCATTTTTAACATATGAAGTGTATATATATG
This sequence comes from Taxus wallichiana var. yunnanensis, assembly GCA_018340775.1. Taxonomy (NCBI): domain Eukaryota; kingdom Viridiplantae; phylum Streptophyta; class Pinopsida; order Cupressales; family Taxaceae; genus Taxus; species Taxus wallichiana. The sequence goes on along the minus strand of CM031237.1, from coordinate 542,525,623 downwards.
TATGTATATATAGCTTTTGTGTTGAGTTCATATGGTATCTTTGTGTGTGAGTTCATTTTTATTTTTAAGTGTTGCATATATTGTCTTGATGTGTTTGAGTAATGTAGAATTTGATGTGATAAATGTGTTAACTATGATAGTTACTTTGAGTCAAAATGGTGATTCAATAATGTGAAGCTGATTAGGGTGAATGAATATAGTGATGTGGATTGACATTTGTAGTGCAAGTAAAGGCGGTGAAAGAAGTCCCAACACAAAAGCACGTGGGAGAAAATTGAGTGAGGAAACCTGTTCTTAAGAAAGAAGGGTCATCCTCATATGCCCCTGGTTACTCAAGAAGGAACACCAAGTTTAGGAAATATGACTAATAGGCATGACGGACTATGAGTTGAGAAGTCATAATATTCTAACCGAATAAGGACGCCAAATCAATTTGGATTGCAAGAGCGCCTTTGTTAGGGATTATATGTGATGTACTAGTTGGTTGAACGGATGGGTGTCTTGTCATTACCAAAGAAGATATATGATTAACTTGATTATCTTGTATTACAAATCGTTGTTCCTTTACAACCCATTTGAGTTTTGCTTTTGATACGAGGTTGATTATTAAGAGCCTCATTCGGAGGGACAACTTTTAGAAGAGGTTGTGAAGTCGGCTTATCCAAGGAGGGATCGTCGTTGGAGATCACGGTTTACGGAGGGTGATGTCGTGGAAGAGGAAAAGGAGATCTATTAATTTGTGGTATATCGAAAGAGATAATTCCTTTGTCTTCAAGTAGCACATAACAATCATTTACATGGTGCTGATTTATACGATGGAAGTTATGAAAAGGGCAGCTTTTTCACGTTCAACTTATGGGAAAGATGATGTGCGATGGAGGGTAGCCGAATCAATCACTTATCAAGTAGAGTAAGTAAAATATCGTGCAAACGATCAATGGACTTGTTAAAGCATAATGGTTTGTGGTTAGGAAGTGGAGGAGACGTCATAATAGCCGTAGGTTTAGGTGTAACATGATAGAAAGTATTGCCGTGGTGCAACACCTTAACCATATCTGTAAGAGGTGGTGGATGACGTGGAGTGGTAGATGCGAGTTGTGTAGATGAAGTAAAGGCAACATCATGGAATGTGTGGAGGTGTATGTAGGAATAAGCTTGTGCTCGAGATCAATGGCACATATTACAAATGAGTGACTGTCATACAACGACTTCTCCTTAAGCGGGAATGTAAGGCCTCGACAAAAGATGTATTGCATTTCTAAATCCATAGGCTTGTATATTAATTGTTGCATACTAGCTTTAAAGCGTAAGATATAATCAGTAACTAGCTTAGTTTTGCCTTGATGTAAAGAGGGTAAATGCTCATATGTAACTTTAGGACCTTTGTTATTGATAAAGCAAATGAGAAAAGCTTCTTCAAGCTCTAAAATCTTTCTCATAGATACACTAGGAAGGTGGGCAAACCAATACATTGTATCCCTTGTTAAACTCGTGGGACCTTTAAAAGCAACCTATCATTGTTATAACAAGCCATAGTATATCTATAGTACTTAAGATGTAGATAAGGGTTAGAAGTCCCATCAAACAATTGGAATTTAGGCATGACAAAATTATGAGGGAAGGATGATTGAAATATTATATATCGTATGGGATTGCCATGTATAGTATTCGAATCAATGACAATGTAATAAGATTTACTCTCTAGGGTTAAAGTATGTACTTGACATTGTAATCACTTATTGCATGCATAAGAGAAAGGACCTCTTGAGGGGTATCACATTAACACTAAGAGGTTCATTTAAAGGTTGTAAATTGCATTTATAGTAGCCAAAGGAACACTCTTTGGTTTAAAAGTGCTATCATCATGCCTAGGCACATTGAGGACTGGAATTTACTTTTGTGTACATGGTCTATAGGGAATTTGTCGTTAGGTTCATCCATTTGATCTATATTGGGCTTAGTAGAAGGGTTAGCATTAGGGTCAACACATGGGGAAGGGACATGCTCACAATCATTAAGACATATAGAAGGATTACTATCATTCACATTATTTACTTATCGAAGAGGTATGGAAGAAACACGACTAAGAATGTCATTTTTGCATTTAATAGAGAGAGTAGGAACACAAGTGACATTTGCATTTTCAGAGGAGTTATACAAGTAGAAACATCATTATGCATAGAACCATCATGAAGAATTACAACTTTGTTAGAAATGAGAACATCATTAGAAACATTATCACGAACAAGCACTTCCTCAAAACTAGGATAATCATTATGTGCATCACCATCTATAGAAGTAGAAGAATATTCATTGTCACTATCATCATTTGTGCCAATATCGGAAAGAAAATTAGCATTATTGGTTCTTATAAGATGGGTAGGACAGGCCCAACTAGAAGAGAATACATCATTATCTAAAAACATTCATCTACACACTTAGTGGATTTTATGTTAGGAAGTGGTGCATGATTAGGAAAATTAGACAACTTGGTAGGAATGCACAAAGCGGGATCTTGATCCTCACTAAGCCAGCTAGTATCACTTGATGCATATTCATAACTAATGTCATCATCAAAACTAGTTTCTAATAAGTCAGTAGTGTTAGGGGCAACTAGTGAGTAACCGGAAGTACGCAAATCGAGTTCTCATGAGATGTTTTTAGGATAGATAAAGAGTTAGCTAGGGAGACATCAACAAAAGGTGTATTAACAATAGGTGTCACACTAGGCACGACAAAGCGAGGGGATGTTGTGGCCTAGGAGCAATATAAGATGATGTATCATCATAACCATAAGCAACATCAACTAGAAAACAAGTAGTGGAAGCATAAACACCGAGGTGGTATTGTACAGACAAAACCTTCTTTTTGAACCCACATGCGACATGGACTTGGTCGGAGGGATGGTAGCCCTTATGGTTTCATAAAGCATTATTACAAGCCATATCTATCCCAATTAAAAGAAGAAACCTAAGGTCAGCAAGGGTTAGAGATCACAAGGCCTAGCTAATGAAAAGATAATCTAAACCTAAGCTAGGTAAAGGGTTCAAACAATGAGTTCACCAATATGTGTCAAAGCTAAATTATTTCCAAGAGATTTATCCGATTAATTTAAATTAGGATTGAATACTATATGTTACAGGGCAAGAATAATACAATCATTTACAATTGTGCAATGGAAACTAGGCTATTTGCAAGCATGCCAAACTGATAAAACAATTAAAATTACTTGCATTTAAAAGGTGAGTTAGTTAATTAAGATTGATCTCTAGCGTGTGTCGTTACGAGGTGGAGCGTATGAAGAATTCAAAAGGTGCCCGGATAAACCGTTTCTTGCTAAAGCCATGCAGGAAGGATCATACAAAGGGTTTGGACTCGATTCCACAAACCGACCCTATCTATCATCTTGGAACTAGTGGATGGTAGAGTTCTGATTTTTTTGTGTCACTTCGTTGCCCCCGTGTCGCACTTTTATATCTTTAGATCCGCTTGTGTCCCTAGTTTTTGCACATGTACTTGCAAAACAAACCTAGCTTCTGTAAGAACCTCAAGTAGTCATTAGATAAAAAATAAAGGATACAAATGCTTGAGTCATACTCACCTCGGTGGTCACTTTGTTTGGGAGTCACGGTGCATTGCACTACATTTCAGACTCAATGTAGTTATCTTAGTGAGTTCTGCGAGTGTGCACGAAACTAAAACCTTTGACCTAGCTTTTCCCTTGTGCTTCCACACTGATAACAGGATATGCTACGTTGCTCCCATAGAGACCCTTGTATGTAGATGTGCAAAATAGATTTATGCCCTCCAATGTTGTGATATGTAGTATGAAGATAGTACTTTTGCTTTCTTAGCTCAACATTTGGTACTTAGATGTTTGCTAGATAATAAATGCTTAAGGTGAACTTGTATATATAGGAGTCTATCACTTTAAAATTCAAATCTTAGTGGCACACAAAGCTGACCAAAAACATAAAATGTGAAGGAAAAAATAGTAAGAAGAGACCCAACGAGCATAAATGACCCAAAACTCAAAAGGGTCAATACCGTACATCTCGGTCAAAAGCGTCATAAATGGTCTTGACCAATTTATGCGGTCTTGGATCAAAGCCACCAAAAGTAAAATGGACAATTGCAAAGCGCAGAGATCTGACACATCATAAAAATATAAAAAGCTGTCAAGTTAGTCATAAATTAGAAGACAAATCAATTGATATAAAAGCAATGTTCCATGGGGACATGTCCACCTTGAAAATGCAATCTTGAAGACTCGGGACATCTCTAAGACTTGGGGATGCCAGGGGGATGTTCCCTAGTCCCTTCCACGAACACCTTTAAGACGTCCCCAAAATGTTTCCCTGAAAGAGGGGATGTTTCGAGACATCCCCATTTTTGGGGACTTTGGGACTTCCTTGGACGTCGCGGAGACTCCCAAGCTTCCCCGGCGTCATGAGCTGCCTTAAAGTTTTTTTTTTTAAAATTCAATTTGTTTTAGAAAATTAGACCCCTAACCCTAATAGTTAATGGCCCCCACCCACCCCGTAAGCACTCCAAAAATAACTATGAATAAGAGTTACACTTGCACTCCAAATCACAATAAAAATCAAAACAAGAGTGAAAGCATTAGCAAACAAGAGTGAGAGGGTGAGAGCATTAGCAAGCAAGAGTGAGAGCATTAGCAAGGAAGAGGGACAACATTAGCAACAAGTAGCAACAAGAGTTAGAGCAAGTGCCAAGTCTTCATTGCTCAACCGTTCAAGTATCAAGTTTTCAACATGTTCATCAAGCCTTCAAGGTAAGCCATGACCCATGGCCCTTCATAGTTAGTTTTTATTTATTTTTATTTCAATTTAGAATCATAAATTGTTCAATAAATTAATTAAAATGCTGATTTTAGGGTTGTTGAACTGCTGTTTTTGAAAACAGCAGTTACACAACCCTAAAATCAACATTTAAGTGTTTCCAACTTTCCGTTTAATGCATTTATAAGCAACTATAAGTTTAAAGTTTTAAAATTTAAACTTTATATTCATTATTTAATATTTTAGTTTTACTATTTTAAATTTTTAAATTTATTTATTAAATTATTTTGAAATATTTTATAATACTAGTCAAATTAGGATTTCATCTTTTGTGTATCCTTTGCTTCTGTGCTTTGTGCGACTTGAAGTAAGAAAAACAAAAGTGAAATTCTTTTGTCTTGAGCCATTGCAAAATTATTATTATTAAAATAATAAATTTAATTTTTAAACAATAAATTTTATTTCTTGTAGTGTCACCATGAGTTCTACTTCTCACAACATGAGTGATGAAGAGGGAGAGCAAGAGCCTATGGGGGTTGAGTATGAGACTCCGAGTACAAATGTGAGGGGGTTGAGGGAAGTAGTTCTATTGGGAGTGCAATTGGACACTTTAGTTGCCCTTCCAAGTTATTGGAACCTTTTGCCAAGGGTCCCTTTGAGAAGAGGTCCCCATTAAGTCAATTTGCAACGAAACTACAAGTAAGACACAGGTGACGGGGGCACTAGGACATGGAAGTGTCATTTTTGTCAAGTTGAATTTCAAGGCAACATTACAAGAGTTAATGCACACCTCCATGTCCGAGGCAAAGGTGTGGGGCCATGTGACAAGTTGTCACTAAAACAAAGGGCTGAAATTAATAAATTGTGGGGTTGCAATAAAGAAGGAAAACCTGTATCTACTACTTTGCCAATGAGGAGTGCTACTCCTAGTAGTGCTAGAACTTTCCATGATGCACAACTTCCTACTTATCCATCTAGTTCAACTTCAGGGGCAGCAAAGCCTAAGGGGAAACACAAAATGATAGGTAGCAGTGATGTTGCAAACATAGTGGCAAAGTTATTCAATGTGCAAAATAAGGATGATGCAAATGATGCCATTGGCAAACTCTTCTTTGCCTGTGGGATTCCGTTCCATGTGGCTTGCTCTCCTTATTATAAGGATGATGTGGCAAAGATAACAAGAGCAGGACCATCATATGTGCCACCGGGAGACAAAATTGAGGACAACAATCTTGGATAAGAACTATTCCAAGATTAATATTCTAATGGAGAAAATGAAGGCTACCTAGGTCACTACTGGATGTAGCATAATCATGGATGGGTGGACGGACATTAGGCATCATCCACTCATCAACATCATGGTCACATGTACAAAGGCCCTTACTTCCTCAAGGCTATTGATTGTGGATGCTGATTTTCAGTTCCAAATCCTTAGAGATGCTATTGAGGAGGTTGGACTAGAGAATGTGGTGCAAGTTGTGACAGATGCAACCCATGTATGCAGAGCTGCAGGGAAGTTGATTGAGGCAGCCTACAAACATATTTGGTGGACTCCTTGTTGTGTGCATGCCATGAATAATGCACTCAAGGACATGAAAAAGATTGCCTGGATCAAAGAGGTGTTGATGATGCTAGAGATGTGCAGATGTTTGTTTTGACCACCACACTTCACATGCACTCTTCAAGACCTTCTCTAAGGAGTTTTGAAACCTGTAGAGACTAGATATGCATCATATTTCATTCTCTTGGAGAGGATGCTTGAGTTGCAAGAGGCATTGCAACTAATGGTCATGACAATAGAGTGGAATTGGTGGCCCAATTCCAAGTTTGAGCAAGGGAAGAGGGTGAAGGAGGTGGTGAAGAGTGACACATTTTGGGTTGATGCAAAATACATTGTCTCTTTCATTACTCCAGTCTTCAGAGTCATTAGATATGGGGACTCTAATGCACCTAGCCTTGGAGAGGTGTATGAGTGCATTGTAATATGCTTGGCCAAATGAAGGCCATTGTACAAGAGAAAGACCCTACATTGCAATTCTACAATGACCATATGCACATGGCTGTCTATGTCATGCATTGAACTGAAGTGGTATGTGCAAAGGCCTGGTAGAGTTACCCCTATACAAGATGCAGAGGTGAAGAAGGGGTTCATGAAGGCTATTTAGAAAATGTACAATTCTATAAATGCCAACACTATTCGTATGGAGTGGACAAAATTTGCCACTCTTAGGGGATATTTAGAAGAGGCCAAGATGGATAGGGAGACTATGGCACAGGAGGACCCAATTCTGTGGTGGACTATGCATGGGCTTGATTCTTTGACAACCACACTAGCTATTCACTTGTTGTCCTAGGTTTCTAGTTCTTCTGCTTCTGAGAGGAACTGGTCTACTTATGGCTTCATCCACTCTATGAAGAGGAACATGCTTACCTCTAGGAGGGCGGAGAAGCTTGTAGTTGTACATAGTGCCTTGCGTCTCATTGACAACACACTTATGTACAAGGAGAGTCCAACAGCCCGATGGGATGTAGAGCCAAAGGAGCCATCTCAGATTGATGATGATGTGGCACAGACAGGGTTGGTTGGCATCAATTTGGAGGAGCTTGACCTTGAGGAGTCTAGCAGTTCGAGTGATGAGGACATTGAGGAGTTTGGTACAGTTGCAGACTTTGGGGATAATTATGCTCATTACATTGAGCCACTGGCCAACTGTATTTGAATTTTGAATGTAATCATCATTTTGAATATAAATATTAATATATTGATCTTTGGGTTTTTCACTATTCAACGCAGTGTGTTTAGTATTTCAAAGTTTCATTTATTGTTCCTTATACATTTTTTTGTAACTATTTTTCCAAGGACTATATATATTTGTGTCACCGTCCCCAAACCAAGGTCCTTGGTCCCCCTATATTCGAGACTCGTCCTCCTATTCCCTCATTCTAAGCCTCTCGTTGAACACTATATAAAAGTGATACAAGGACTTGCACCACTAAGATTTAGTTTCATTGTTCAAGACCCACATTTATAAAGTTTGCAAAAAAACATGATGCAATGATGAATTTATGCAAATATTAGTGTCTATATATACACAAAATTTGGTATCAAGTGAAAAGTGAGTTGTAATTTCACTGTTGTTGTCAGACCATTGTATTCGTGGAGGGATTTCAATTCTATGCACATGGTGCAAATGAGTATGTCCCTTTTGCCACCATTGCTGTTTTATACATAGATAATTAAATGGTGTAATTTCTAATAAGCAAAGTGGAAATCAGTACCTAGACTATGATATCCTTCACACAGGGTTTTTGACCTGCCCGCTTCATTTAGGGATTTTGCTCTAGTGAGCAAGATACATTTGTGAAGATCTCAAATGCACGATTACATAATCTTGTGTTGGGTACAAGCTTTTGCAACCCTATTTTTGCTGGGTTATGGAGGCAATTAGAAAATTAATTTTCAATTATACTTTCTACAAGTTCTCTTGGAAACAAAGGAAACGCAATTGAAGGACATCCTCTATCATATATGATCCAAATTTGAAGAAATCCTCAAATTTACAAAATTTACTTAAGAAAATTGGATGTTAGCTAGCTGTGATAAGGAATTTTGCATTGTAGTACATATAATATGAAATTTAGGTTTATCCAAATTATAGTTTTATGTTCCTAATTTGATATTTTACTTGTGTAAATACAATGTAGGATAAGAGCATAATAATCTAACAGTCTCAAATTGTGTAATAGAGATCATGCTAATAGATATGCTACTAAAAGTACACTTAGGGTTTAGGGTTAGAGAAATGCTACAGTGCTGCCAAGCTCAGAATGTATGACAATGTGCTGAAATTGGATGTAGAAGTTTGGAGGACAATTATTGAGATGTTTGTAAAATTTTGGACCTGAAAGTATGTGCATGATAGGTTCGTTGGACATTTTCGTATGTGGCTATGACTCTAACCTAAATGCCGATTATGGGATTTGATTCTCACCAGTTAGAATATCTGGAATTTGTTTCTTGATTGATGCAATGACAATGCTATGGTTTGATATTGCTTTTTCTTGCTTGTAGCTCTAAAAAGGGTTAGTCATGATTTGAGATAGATTGACCTCACTGCAACCCATTGATGTGATGAGTGTTGCACTACGTATCAATGCTTAAAAGATGGATCAAGCCACACGTAGTTCTTTGAATCCTAGGATGTGATGGAGAGTGATAACAAATGTAAATAAGATGGAAACCTCCATTTAGTCCTCAAACTTAGCGATAGACACTTGTCTTAGTGTACCTCGTGTATTTGTACATATGTACGGTAGCAGTAGAGATGTATTCAAAATTTGAGTTGCTTGCTTATAATGGCGCTCAAGGAATGGGTGCTTGATGCTTGCTCATGTATTTAGAGTGTGCCTTTGACATGCATTTCCTAGATGCCACTAAAGAGGTAGGGGATGCATTTATATAGATGACCATTCGAATGATTTCTTGCACAACCAACCCAAAAGTACCACCTAGTCTAAGTAATCTAAGATGTGCATTTGAATATATCATTCTTGCAAGTATAAGGGATAGGTTCATACTAGGTGGGATAGGTTCGTCGTTCGAGCCTGTCTTGGGTACGGGCCTATCCAGCTAAAGCTGGAATCACTTTTGAGATAGTTTACAGTCTGTGGACGTGTTCTGTAAAGTGTGTAGTGATTCTTGAAGTGCTAAGTTAGAGAATAACTATGGATTAGTGGACTTGGGATACGGGATAGAGTAGGAGGCTTTAAGTTGGTCAATTAATAGGTAAATGGAATAATGTTGGAATAAATGCCAAAGTGATATTGCCAAGTGCACATCATAAACTTTTGGGTACTACAATTCCCCCTTTTAATTTAGTATTGATAAATGCTTGATTAAAAGCAAAGAATGAGTAAATACAAACCTCACATCCCAATCATAGGAGGGTAGTGTGAAATTGATGAATATGCCCATGCGCCAGTCAATATGAAACCTATGACCTCATGGGAAAGGTGTGTATCAATACTTGATAGCGATGTAAAATTTGTATACGAAAAACTGAATATGTAAATTGAAAGGTGCATAGAACAAACATACCTGATTGGTCATGCCAAATGATGCCCCAATGTGCTGTATGAAAAGTGTGCAACCGAGCTTTTCCCAATGCTAAGTAGGCGCTGAAATGCTGTAAATGATGTATTATGTCATGTGAGATTAGACTTAGGTTGCTAAAGCCAAGTATCGATCTTGGGGTGCTGAGGAGTTGTGCATCAGTCTTGGGCTCCTAAGGGAGCCGTGTATTAGATTCGGGCTACCGAGAAAGTTGTGCATCAATCTTGTGCTACTAAAGGAGCCATGTATTATCCTTGTTCTACTGAAGAAGTCATATAACTAGCTATGGATCATCGAGACAACCATGTATCAGTCTTAAGCTACTGAAAGAGCTATATGTCATGTTTGTGAAAGAATTACTATAAATCTAATATGAATGTGACCCAGTGGTCTAAGCTTGTATGAATGAACTTGTGCAAAGTCCACGTAAATAAGATCTGAGTTGTAAAAATGTTGCAAATGTATGTGAATCTTTACAATGAACTTGTACAAAATATTATGTAACTCTGATTTGAACTGTATAAATGTCACAAATGTATCTGAATCTGCATTATGGACTTATACAAAAGTCCATTTAACTCGAACATGAACTATATAAATGTCATAAATGTATCTTACCATGTATGATGAACTTGTACAATCTTTATTACCTCTGAGATGAGCTATGTGAAATGCTAATCTGTTTTCTCTATGGCTCTCAGCTATGATCTGTGTTAAATTTTGAGAGAGCCTACAATATGCCTCTATATATCACTTAACTCAAAAGAGAAAAGTGGTTAAGCTGTAATATGTATAATCAAAGCATCTAGTATGTGAACCGTATAAAACATGTGTAATGCCCCTTTTCTAAAACAAATTAATTAATAATGTTTAAAGTTGGGCCCGGTCATTTCCAAATCTCGAGCAACTTAATAATACCATTAATATAAAAGATATTTTTAAATACTTAAAAGTATTTAGCCCATTCATTATTATATGTTGGCTAAAGGGATGAAAAGGAAGGGACATTATGGAACATTGGAATAAAGTGAAAACATAAAAAGGATAAAATTATTAGGAGATTAATTTATTTTAAATGCTAAAATAGCCGACCCAAGGTGAAGAAAGAAATTGGAGGGAAAAGTAAATAATTAAATCAAATTAATTTTCCAAGTGGGGTGACCCCTTTTGGAGATTGTTCTAGAGGTTTGTGCCATCATTTGTGTATAAAAAGAGGTTGCTTGGCTTGTTTGAGGATCATCTATTCCTTATCATAATTTTCATGAGGTTTTTGGGCTGCCGCTCATTTCTTTCCACTTGAGGACGGAAACCCTCTTGTGGGGCTGCAAGTGAGGATGAAAACCCTCCTTGTTCCCTAATTGAAGGATGAAAACCCTTCAATCCTTGAGGATTCTCCATTTAGGGGTTTCCATTGGGCTTAATAAATTGATTCAGTGATTTCAGTGAGGGTTCTTGTGATAAAGGGCTGCTAGGGAATTTTTGGGAGTTTTCAAACCCTCTCCTAGGGTGGCGACCCCTCTTGGGTGAAGTTTGTTGGCTTCTAATGCAAGGAAACTCACTTGCTATTGGTAATTGGGTTCCTCATATTTTAGAGGCTGATTGCACTTTCCGGACTTGTATTTGGGCTTTGAAATCATTATTTCCAGCCATATTTGTGAAGTGTATTTGCTGCTGTCATTCATTTATTCCAGCTGGTCCAAAAATACAATTTTTTTTTTTTTTGTTGTGGGCTCTTGTCTTCTAATTGTTCCAGCTCACAAATAAAATATTTAGAATTGTTTATATATATTTTTCCAGCTGTTTTGTGTATGTGAGCTGCCTTAAATTAATAAAAATAGTCGCTGCTAGGGTTTGAAAATTTATTTCAGTTTGCTATCATTAGGGTTTTCTGCAAATTCCGTATCTTTAGATTTGAGCCGAAAGGGACATTACAACACGTGTGTTGAAATGGTTGTAAAAGTAGTATGCATTAGATATGATCATTAGAGAACACATATATGTGTCATCTCATCGGTATGCATATTGTAAGCGTATCCACTAATCCATATAAATCGGTAGCTAAGAGTGTATCGGTGAATGACATAGCAAAGTATGTTAGTAGACACATGACTTGACAATAAAGAATCCCCTATGACTCGTGATATGATATGACAAGACATGACATTGCAAACTCGCCATGACAATGATAGGCGATTGACAAGACATCGTGATGATGACTCACCGATGCTAGTAGTTGTGTGTGCGAAGCAAGTATGTGTAAAAATACATGTCATCCAATATGTCAAGTAACATGTGTCAAGCAATATGTTTGTCAAGAAATATGTGTATTTAGAAAGAATGTCCTAACATATATGCGATAAACCATATATGTGCCGGACAACATGTATTGAATAAGTTTGTATTGAACAAGTATGTGAACAAAGCAAAGCGATGTGGCGGTTGACAATGTGTGTGCAAAGTAAGCAATGTAGCAGATAATGTGTGTGCAATGCAAACAATGTAGCAAACAATGTGTGTGCAAAGCAAACAATGTAGCGGACAATGTGTGAGAGCATATATATGAGCACGAGGCGAATAGTAGTCAAATAAGTAGAGAAGTATGCAATGGATAAATAATAACGTAACATGTAAGTACATCATGATCGATAACTAGTAAGCATGGAGCATGTCAAATTAGTACATAAAAATAAATAGTGTAATCATCGAATGAAGCACAATCTTGTACATGTCATAAGATATAATGCAGTGCAAGATAAGAAATAAAAGCTTTATATCACCAATAGACGAGTTTAAAAGATATAATCTGAATAAGATTTATATACGAGCATTTGTTGGTGTGGCGAGCCCTAATGTGGAAGGTTGCCCTTGGTTTAGGGTTTAGTAAGCTGCAAAGCATGCGTACGGGTGTTTATATACTATGCATATTTGCGGTTGTCTCATGCATATTCTAAGCAACAAGTGCGTGAGGAAATAGGATATGTAAAGTGCTAAACCATGATAATGTCCAAGTCTATGTAATGAATAAGCTAATCACATGTAGGGCCTCGTTTTATATTTTTGCTATATTGTATTGTTTTTGTAAATTTTGACATAGGTGCAATATGAAATAGTGCCAAATTATTACATACTAGGTACCCTAGGCCATATGTTATAAACAATAGAAGAGTGGGGTCTAGGTACTATGACTCCCTCAACAATCCCATTAAACCCATGAAATGTGTTGCATCATCGGGTAATGCCATGAATTGTCGACGAGGTGTCATACATGATTATTATTGAAGTAGGAGAAACATGCTCAGTATTGAAGAAGCTATGTACAAGAGTTTGTACATTCCTATGTGAGTAAGGGAAGTATAAAGGGGTATCTTATGATCCCATCAATGTCATGACAATCATATCGTAGAGCACCTTTTGGGGATGGTCCTTTGTTTGAATTGTTCCATTGTGTGGAATGCAAATAGTCTTGTTGTTGAAAGGAAATGTAAGGTAGTCATAATTATGACCATGTCTTTTGCACATTACTCTTATCCAAGAGCAGCCGTAGATAACATTGTATTGAGATAACATGCTACTAACATGAGATGTAATCAAACAAATTTTGGGACTAGTGTCACTTTTGCCCGATTGAATCGTTTTTATCGTACTTGTTATATTAACAAATGGTTCAACATCGTATGCGAGGATTTCTCATGAGGCCAGACAATACACATTAATTTCATGTATGTGAGCAACCTAGATATTGGTACACTTTTGTCGTCTGTGTATGCGAGGGTTGATGATCAACATGATTCCCAAATAGGATGACAAAGTCTTTCTTGGTCTATTAAAAATGATGATTGTATTTGTAGGCTTTGTACATTCATGCTTAGTTGCTTCCTCTTGTAGTGGGCTTATCGTAGATGTATCTTTGGTAGAGGCTTGCATGCGTCGTGTATAACCTTTGGTTAGGAAGAGGAAACTAGATATTGTTATTCATTGGTCATGCTTTGTGCAATGTGTGTTGCATGTTAGATTTTTTTATTAAGGGTGAATAGAGGTTTTTGATAAGGACCTACATCCTTGTTTACAATATGGGAATCATCATAAGGAACCCGAGTGAAGCAAATTTTGGAGTGTTGCTTGCTGCAGCGTATTTCAACAACTAGTCCAACTAACCGAGTGAAGCCAATTTTGGAGTGTTGGGACTGCAATGTATTTCAACAAGGAGTCGGCCGAGCTGCATCGTAGTGGAGTGAAGCCAATAACAGAGTGCTGCAATTGCAAAGAAAGAACCAAGTGCTACCACTGCAACAAAGAAGAACAAAGTGCGCCACCTGCATCGAAGTTTGGAGATGCCGCATCCTGCAATGCGGCGAAACCACCTCCCGAGAGGATCGTGCCATGGGGGATTTGGCTGGGTGGACCAACACACAACCATGTGACTTGACCACACCACTCCCACGCCCTCGGCCATTTTGTTAGATTTAACAAAGGCATGAGCTAATGAGTTATGTCCATATGTCCCCAGATCTATAGGAGGTAAATGGGGTTTATAGAATTGCTCAATAAGTTCTTTTTGCTTGAGAATCATGTCTATGTACTTTGTATCTTCATAACAAATTGGTGATTGTAATGTAGCCATTATGAGTATAAGTTTCTTGATCCTTCTTTACAAAGCCCAACTCTCATTGTACTATGTCCATTGATTCCATGATATCCACAAAATGGTTCACCACGGTGTTACTTGAATTGGTATGTAGGGAGAAAATAAATAGAGGGTAATATGATCAACCCCTTATTTAGCAACTTCTGTAAAATAACACTTAGTTGATATGTAAGTGTCCTAATAGTGGAATTAGGAGATATTTTCTCGTGGTATATTGAATCGACAGAGTGCATGAATGATTAGCCTCACACTATGTATCATTGTCTTTTAAAGGGCTATACCTACATGTCATGAGTTTATAATTTTTTTTAATTGTAAATCCATTTGAGTAACTTGGGTTTTAAGCTCATCAATGGTGTGCTTTAAATATTGACATTCGCTACGGGGAATAAAACCATCGATGCTAGGTGTGAAAGGAATATTAGCTTCATGCGAGGACAAAATAGGTAGAAGAAGTCATGTCTTTATGTAATCCATTTGTCATAGTATTTGTTTATCCTCATCAAGCCCACAAAGAATCATCATCCCAATAATCATCATTATCTGCATGGTTGCTAACATTGCGTGAGATAAGTTTATGAGAGGAGCTACGAGATGTAACTTGGTTTAGTGTGCCATGTGAAGGAGGAAAACCCTATCATATAATGTGCAAACATGCATAGAATGTGTACCAAACAATCATCACACGGATGAGCCATAAATTAAACCAAAAGTTTTTACATTATTGTGAAAAGGTCAAATTAATGAAATGGCTATTTCAAAAATTAGTCTTATATTTTGTGAAACAAAAATACATTTTTGATCAACTTGATGCAATCAGAAAAACCTCTAAAGCGTTTCAAAAATATAGTCGTTTGGAATGATATATCATTCAAAAGGTATGAGACCAATAAAGGATCATAATAAGAGGCTGCCATACGAAAATAAAACATGAAAACCTAGGAAAATGATGAAAATTAAATTATGTTTATGGAAGAAAGGGAAATTAAAAATGAAATCTGCTGTCCCTAACAGAGGATCAATTTGAAACCCTAAGAGTCGAGAATGAAATCCTAGAGGTGAAGAATGAAACCCTAGGTTGCATGGTTTGATAAATAAGCGGGTTCATGAAAATGTATTATGAAATTTAGGTTTATATTCCTAATGAGATTTTACTTGTGTAAATACAATTCAAAACAACATAATAATCTAATAGATCTAAATTGTGTAAAAGAGATCATTCCAACATATATGCCGGTGAAAGTACTATTAGGGTTTAGGGTTACAGAGATGTTGCTGTGCTTAACAAACTCGAATGGGTAACAAACTCGGATGCAAAATGGGCAGCTTGTCATTGAGATGTCTATAAAATTTAGGGACCTGAAAGTGTGTGCTGGATAGGTTCATTGGAAGGAGAACAAGTTTGTGTCTAAACTTGTCTCAAGGGCTACTAATCTATCCCCCGATGCTCGACTTGAATTCTAATTGGGGTTTGACTCTCTTGTGTTAGAATATCTAGAAATGTGTTTGGATCAATATGATGACAAAAGTTGCGACTAGATATTGCTCTTCCTCACTTGTAAGCACAAAAGGGTTAGTCACAATCTAAGTTGGATTGACTTCACAACACTCCCACTAATGTAATGAGTGTTGCACTACATGCCGATACTCTAAAAAGAGATCATGCCACTCATAGTTCTCCAAATCATATTGTAAGATGGAGAGTGATAAAAAATTCAAATAAGATTGAGCCCTCGATTCACCCCACACTTGGTATTATATATGACTTAGCATTATACGCTTGTGACTTAGCATTATACGCTTGTGACTTAGCATTATACACTTGTGACTTAGTTGTAGCTTATGGATTTGTGATCCGGGGCAGCGATAAGGATGCATTCTGAATTTGAGTAGCTTGTTGTAATGGTGCTCTAAGTAATGGGTGCTTGATGTTTGCTCATATCCTTCATAGAGTGTCTTTATCAATGTTTTAAAAATTGGGTGAAGTGGAACCTGAATTGGTTTACTCATTTGTAAGGGCACAAACCGGTAGAAAAACCGGCTTGGGGATCGGTTACATGCACAGGCGGTCCAAATCGGCCGAGTGTAGTGTGAATCGGTTTGCGTTAAAAAAGGCAAGTTCACATTTAAAACACTTATTTAAATCCAACTTTCGAGTTGGCTTTATTCAACCTAACCCTAAAATTATGTTACATAGAGAAACGCCCCTTCCCCATTTGCCTCACATCTCTGTCATTGAGCATTTGTGAGCATTTGGAGTTTGTGGAGCTGTATTGAAGAGTTGTGATTTGAAGTGAGCTTGGAGCTTGTTTGCCATTTCTTGTGATTTGGTGTTGAGTTTGATGATTTGATCATTGATATCAAATATGTAGTAACTTGTAGCATATTGTTTTTGGACTCGAGAGGCCATTTAAAGTTTCGTTGTTTATGTGTTTTGTTTCGGATATGTATTGCACTTGGTGCCATTTTGCTATATATAACTTTACATGGTATATACATGAGCAAACTTTGTATATTTTGTCTCTAAGTGTTTGGTATCATAGCTCGAATCTTTAAAATGTATTGTTCTCATTAAAATTGTATATTTTGTCTTTTTAGTAGAGTAATTCATAAATTCTAAACTGGTTTGATTTTGGTCGAGTCGGTTGGACGCTAGGTTTTTCCGAGTTTGATTCCAAGTATTAAAACATTGGCCCCTATATGAGATCCCTAGATGCCACTAAGGAGTTGGGGTGGATGTGTTTATTCGGGTGACCTTTCGAATAATTTCTTGCTCAATCGACTAAAAGTTATCACCTAAGCTAAGTTGTGCATTTGAATATATGACCATTGCATGTATAAGGGATAGGTTTGTTGAAGGTGGATGGGTTCATTGGCTGAACATGTCCTTGGCTTTCGAACATGTCTAGGCTAAAGTTGGAATCGATTTTATTTACAAGCTACACCATGTAGATGTGTTGTTAAAGTGTGTAGTGATTCCTAAAGTGCTAAGGTGGAGAATAGTTGTCGATTATTGGACTTTTGATATGGGATAGAGCAATTGGCTTCAAGTTGGTCCATGAATAACTAAATGCTAATAATGCCAAACTAAATGCCAAAGCGATATTGTGAAGTAGAGGGGTTCCTCTTGAGAGCAAAAGAAGCGCTCACGGACCGACTCGATGGTCCTCGACATGACCAAATTTTGGGTATTATACTACCATACTTTTGATATGGGATAGAGTAGTTGGCTTTAAGTTGGTCCATGAATAGCTAAATGTGAATAATCCCGGACTAAATGCCAAAGCGATATTGTGAAGTGCACATGACCGGATTTTGGGTATTATAGTACCATAAATTTTGTTGAAGTACTTGGTGATGGCACTTTTTGTACTTATCTTAATATATATTCCATCTACATACTTGATCAATTGTAGTCATCTTTTTGCTCTTCCCGGACCCTCTAAACTACTAGTTGACAACCTTTACGTATCAACTTTTCATAAATTTAATATGCCATTGAATAGTTGTACAAACTCCTCCATGTCTCGATCTGGATTTCTATCACTTCAGGTTGGGTTCCTAAGTCTTGGACAATATTGTTCTTGGTAGTTGCCACAAACCGTCCTATTCTCCGACACGGTCATAATTGAAAAATATAATTTGGCTTTGCGGACTAGGTGAGATTTTAGTGTCGGTTGAGAGGAAATTAACGAAAGGTCATCTATAAATACAAACATACCCTAAGCTATTAGGGGCACACGACACACTTGCAGGAAAGTCTAGGGCCCTCTTACACTTCTTAGAACTCATCATCTCGTACATCGAAGACAACCCAAACACAACTAAATTCACTCACCTTTGAGCTTAATTATGAAGTACATGGTCCAAAGTGCATGTTGCCAATTGTTAGGATTGAATCAAGGGTTAGTTCTCTATTATATATATATTTTCATCTTATCATAGGTTTGAAAGAACTACATGTTGCTCGATCTCTTTTTGGAGTAGTAATATGTAGGCAATGCTCATCACACAAACGAGGGTGTGGTGATGCCGTCTAACCAAATCATGGTAACCCTTTTTCAAGTCAAGGGCACAAAGCTATGGTTTAATAAAAGTGCATGTTGCCAAATGTTAGGGCTAAATGAAGGGCTAGTTCTCTATTATATATTTTGTTTCTTCTTCTCATAGGTTTGAGAGAACTACATGTCGCTTGATCTTTCTTTGGAGTAGTGGTATTAAGACAATGCTCATCACATCAACGGGGTGTGGTGATGCCATCAAAACAAATCATGGTAACCCTTGAAGGGCACAAAGCTAGGGTTTGATAAAAGAAGAGACAATATATGATTCTATCGTAGTCATGACAAGGTTCCATGCCCAGAAAACAAGCTTACAAACACATGCCAAACTACACATAAAGAGAGAGTAGACACAAAGGCACAAAGGACGAGTTCATAGCCCCACGATTGTTTTTGCCACTGTATTGTCCAGCTTCCATGAACCTGTCCAAAATATATTCCTAGATCCTGCAATTTATTGAACACCTTGACGACTGTCTGTTTTGCTTCTGTACACTATTTGAGCACATTCTCTTATCTTTTGTCCACATATTTTGGTGAGTCCATTTCATAACCTAACCCTAATTTCACTTTGTTGAATTGTGAATAACGTAACATATCATAATATCAAGCTTTACAATAATTTAAGACCGTTTATGATTCCCTTTATTACTCTTGAATTATTCTTACTTATGATACGTATGTTATGTGTATAACCTAATTTCCTTATTAGAGGAAGATATAGGGTAAAAAACTCAGGAAAATTTAAACTAGGGTCAAAGTTACTAGGTTTCATCTCACTTGGACAACATTCAGTTTGGCCCAAACTTGTTGGCCTGGTTGAATTTGTTTGGTTTGGTTTTGGTATTGTAGTTTTTCTTTTAAATCGAACGTATAAAACTTAAAAGGAGCTTTACACTATGGAGAATAAAACCTAATGCTAAAACAAAAACAGAAAAAAAGAACAAAAACAAAGGAAAATTCCTAGTGCTGAAAGTGACGTCTTTCAGCTGGGTAAGGCCTTTACTTTTTATGTGAAGTTTTAGTAGTTCAATCAGAGAACTGAGAAAAGGTTTTGAGTGCAAATAGAAATATCTAATGTTCTGCCAAACACGTTTACAATGACTTCTCACTTTTAAACCCTAATGTTGCTACAACCCGCTTGAACAATTTTATTTCCTGCACAGAAGTAGAAAGCCCCCTTGGCATAGCTCCTTTATCTAGAACTGATGTCTTCATCCCACATCTCCATTCTGTATAATTGTTGTTTGAAGCTGGGGTTCAATTTTATTTCGAGGACAATAATAGGCATGCCGTACAATAACTTTGAATACTTAAAGTACATTAAACTTAGAAGCCATAAACTATTATATAAATATGCACTCATATTATTCTATAAAATTATAATGGAAAATATTTTTCATTTGTAGCTGTGAACTTATAATTTATAATTTTATGAATTCATTATTTGGGAATGTATTTTTGTAAGTGTCGTATAAGGTAAGGTTGTACACCTCATCGAATGATATTCAAGGTCAATGGAAAAGAAATCCCCTTGGCAAGCTTCCATAAGTGAGGTTTCATACATGAGATTTGAGTCTTTCTTAGCATTGACCTTAAAAATACCTTTATATATATATCTATGCATCTCACATAGAAAAATAATTTCAGACATTGTATAAAATATTACAAAACATTGCCAAAAACATGTACTTAGCTTTTGTATATATGAAAATGTTTTTCCAACTATTTATTTTAGCTAAATTAGTTTTTTGGGGAGAATATATGTAATTTTATATATTTAAATTTTTAATTTTTTCAAATTGAACTGCATGGAGCTTTTTGTGAAATTCTGAATCTCCAAAGTTCTTTTTGCGTTTTGATGAAACCGAACTTTTCGAACATGGATACTTGTTAGTGCCCTCTGTTGGTTGACAGGTCCTTGAAAATTGAGCAGGTCCTTCAATTGTGGTTTTGCACACCGTCACCTTTTAAACATCTTTAAAGAAAATACCTTTGATTTCAGATGCTTGTCTTGATCATCTGAAACCCGATTTTTCCTGAAAAACTGTTGGGGACTGTATTCATGGGCTCTGCTGTGGCTCTGATACATTGTTAGGAAGAGGTAGGGTAAAAAGGGAACAGTGGTGCTTGTAATATTTTATTACGATGAAAGAAAGTACATGGCACATAGAGAGCTCATGGCCTCATTCACCTCTGCAGAATAAAAATTCTTACAAATGCGATGCAAAAATGAAAATGGCAATATTTTCCCAAAACTACATATAACTTAATTGGTGATTAATAAATCATAGAAAACATTAGTTGCTAATTTGCCTATTAAGTTTAAATCATAAACAACCTTTGCCAGGGGATCTAAATTAAACATGGTATTCAACAATTATTAACAGAAAAATGCACTATCATATACTAAGGTAACTTATCTGGTTTCATAGGGAACTGGATACTTGAACCCAGTGCAGCACTCCTTTCCTCTCACTTCTTTTAAACAGTATTCTTATCAAGGTTTATCACACCTTTTCAATACATCTGAATGTTCAAGATATTACTTCACATCCCTCTCAAAGGGATTTATAATCAATGTGATCGGTTACAACCGTAAAGGGTCGTACCTCTTCACAAATAACAACAAATAGGTAGTTGTAATTAATTTATTGTATAAACTTTAATAGTTGAATATAATTAAATGTTATAAGTGTTTACTAACTTTATAACCTTAGGAGTATTTTATGTTTGTTAATGAAGGGGTCCACAATAGGTGTGTTCCCATAAACATTAATTGCTCCAACAACCTTACATTTTGGATCTGAAACAAATTAGACATATACATTAACATGTATTGAACTTGGCATGATGGGCTATTACAACCAATGAAAACAAATTTGAATATCAAATTGTAGATCTTTCTGCACATGCCTTCCTATTCAGCTCTTAAAAATATCTTATAAAAGCGCGCTTAACCTCTTGATCTTGGACTATAACCCATATTTAAATATTTTTAAAGTTACTTCTTAGAAATAGGTGTTTACATTGCAGATCCCTTTCAAAATTACAAAGTGCCATTTTGTAATCCTTCTTGAAGGAAAAGAGCAGAACACAACGTTCATGCTCTAGTTGTCTTAAAAAAATAGTATTTATTTAAGGGATATTACCTTTTGATTAGATTGGGGATTTTTATGTTTGTTAGGTTTGTTGGATGTTGAAACTTGAGGCCGTCCTTTCAGGATTCCATTTTATCCTGATATATCTTGTTTCATTGACCATGCCATTTCCTAGGTCACCTGCTAGGCTGAAAATCACCTGAAATTCACATTAATACCTCCTTGGTGACTACATCCTGTTGGGCTTAAACAGGATTTTTGATAACGTTTAGCAGTTAATTGATCACCAACTTACATATTATTTTTGAATTTTCATCTTTTCTAATTGCAACAATTTATGGATTGGCGTGAACTAGTTTACTGACGTTCAAAAGTTTTGTAATGTCCAAGATTCTGTTGTTTATTGGTTTCAATGTTTATTTATTCACAGGAATATCTTATTTATCAAAACAGCAAGAAGCTGAAGTTAGATGCAAGCTAGGCTTGAAAGATGTGGATGAAAACAAATCAGTCTATTCTGAAAGAAGCATGAATCACGTCAAAGAGACACCTTTGACTAGTATTGCTGATGTTCTCTTTTGAAAGGATGAAGATTAAATTTGGTCAGTGGCGTGATGATATACTAAGGGACCGAAACAGCAAACAGCATGCTACAGTTGATGGAAGTGCCGATTGTAACATGCAAGGTTGTGAATCCGAGGTCAGCTTTTACAAGAGACGTCCTTCGCTTATGCTGGAGGGATTAAACTCTCACCAAAGCATATTGGTTCAGCAGGTATTCCACCAGTTTATACATAAACGCGTTTAATTTTTTTTTAACTTCCCACAGTGTAAAATTTTATATATGACCATCTCTTAATGCAATTTTTTTAGTAGGATATGTATGTGGCACATGTATGGTATCAATAATGAGCTTAACTTCTGTACCAACCCACTTCTGTGTTGGAGATCTAGGTTTTCTGCAAAAGTAATGGTTGCCCTTACTATGCATTACACAATACATTGCAAATATAGTGGATCTTTAAGTTATTTTCATATTTTTCATTTCCACTGGTTGCCTTGATACAAGGATAGCATTGCTGAATAAGTATGGTTAAGCACCTTATGGTTAGTGTAATGTCCTTTTAGGACTGAAACGAAAAAACAAGGAAATAGCACAAATCCCAATTGAGAGTAAACTGATTTTTACAACAGCCAACCAAAAATATTATAAACCCTAGCAGCGAACTGTATTTGCACTTTTAGGGCATCAAACACCCTCCAAACAAGCTGAAAATGGATGTATAAATTCTCCAAAATATTATACTCAACAAATGGAACAAACACCAAGCAAAAACACTCCAAAGTATATGCAAATTTGGAAATTCTACACAGCTGCAATTAAATTTATGACAGCAGAATTACAACTCACAACAATGGCTGGAAATGGAGATTCCAAACCCCAAAAATCTCATGAAAGTGTGCAATCAGCCTCTAAAATTATGAGGAATATGAATATCAACTCCAAATGAAGAAATGTGCCCTAGATGGCACCCAACTCCACCTCCAAGCAAGTCGCTACCCTAGGAGAGGGGCTGTAAATCACTCTAGGATCAAACCCTCGCTGAAAATCTGCAATATCAATCCTCTTGAAGTACTTTGGAAACCCCAAAATGGAGAATCCCCAATAAATTGAAGAGTCGTCATAGTTACTGGTTCGGAAATCCGATTAAATTCGGAAGGGCAAAAAATCCGAAAATACGGAGTTCTCGAAAAAAATTCGAAAAATACGGAAAAATCCGGTTTGGATTATATATACTTATATTATTATAAATTTATATTATTGTATACTTATATCATTATATATAGAAAAATCATACAAAAAAGCATCCATCTACCATAATCATCATCATCATAATGATTCTTTCAAAAGATTAAGAAGTTGCTTGGTCCAAAAAGGTGCAAAAATGGATTTTATGAAAATAAGAAAAAATATTGCCATCAATGCGTAGAGCTCGAGAAAATATACACTTTTAGAGAAACGACACCAAACGGAGCCACGAATGAAAGTTATGGCATGCAAGTTTTTCTGCTACATCTTTAAAAATGGCAAATTTTTTGTCCTTATATTCCAAAAATTTTTTTGCCAAAAAGGAATTTTTTTTTCCAATAATTCTTAACCAACCGCATTTAAGCTTGAAAAATACGGTTGGATTTCATACAAACCGCCGAACTTGGTAACTATGGTTTTCGTTCTTCAATCAAGCAAGGAAGGGTTTCATCCTCCTTGTTAGCCACACCAAAGGATTTTCGCCCTTAAGTGGAAGTGATTGAGTAATCAGCCCAAAAACCATGCAAGTTATAATTTTTGACAAGAGATGATGCCCAAATGAGCCAAGCGAACCCTCTTTTATACCCTTTTGTGGCGCCAAAACCAATTTGGAAGCCTCCAACTAGAACCGACCTCATAAGGATACTTTCTTTTTATTTTCCTTTTGGCTTTTCACCTTCTTAACCTAGCCGACCTGACTTATGTAGAAAACTATTAAAGAAGAATGCAAATGCTCACGAAAATGACTGAAAAATATGACAATCACTTCCGTTGTACATTTTCTTCTTGCCCACGGGAAGAGGAATGGGCTTGAAGTCTCCAAAATGAACAATACCTTGGAAAAGGGGCTATTATAGTCCTCCGCTCCCAAAATTGCTTGCCCACCAGGAATTGCAAGCTCTCATGCCTAAGTACCATGTGCAATAGATGAAGTATTTTGTAGTGTTCAAAAAGCTTGGATCCCATGCTAGTCAAATGGAAGAGGTCTTGTAAAATCAAGTTTATACGCCTTCTGTCCCTCTCACTAGTGATGTTCTTTGGTAGCCCATGATGTTTTAAAGCTGTGTTGAAGAAGAGATCAGCTGCTGCCTCAATTCTATCCTCTTCATCCTCAACTTCTAAAACAACAGTAACAACCTCTTCCTTTGCATACTCAGCTGTACAAAAAACCTTCCAGCCTGCTGCAATCTCAGTCATGGAGCAAAAAATAGAGGAACAATCAGCAGCTTGACAAGCTAAAACAATCCCCAATGTGGCCTCTCCACCTTTCATCCCAACCTTGTCAACTATGGTGGAAGAACATCTTCTAACCACCATCATGAGTGCAACTGAAATAATGAGATGGCTGTCAAAAATGACAGCAGCCTTATTGGTGGCAAGTGGACTCATGGTTGTCATGAAAACACTTCCTCTAGCATTTGGAGGTAGTAATACATTATGCCATGTCTCCTCCTTGCTTTGTTGGAGACTCTTTGCATGAAGATTCAATTTAGGAGCCCTTTCACCTAGATTTTGCTGCGCTACTTTGATATTCAAGTGGGCTGCCCTTGGGATCTTACTTTGGTGCTTTTAGTTTCTTCATTAGGAGGGATGTATATCAAACCATTCTCCAACTCTTGATGGCATTCTTCACTCAATGGCAAACTCGGAAACATTATGCAAAGCTGACCCAAAGTAGACCACTTGAGAGAGTTACCTTGCTTTTCATATATTTGAACATGTTGGCCTGAATCATACGTATGCTTTTTCTTCTCTTTCTTCTCCATTCCCGGTCTTGCACATCGAGCAAACACAATTAAGGAAACAAGAGCTCTCAACATTAATTCTTCATGCCTCATAAATATGTGAACTGCCTTTCTTCCTTTGCTTGCATTCTCCTCAAAATTCCCCTTCATATGATGGACTCTCAAAGGTCCATTCACGCAGTCCCAAGTATGGCTGTAGCAGTGCCATTGCAGTTTCTTGTTCAAAATCAGCATTATGGTGGCGAAAACTTTTCTAAAACATTGGCAAACAATCCCTTATCAATGGTAGGCAAAAATCCCTTCCACCTTGTGACTGAATACACTTTGGTGAGTGTCATAAAAGGGGTTAAGGGGCTGGTTCTGATGTGGACATCAGCAAAAAGAATAGGATAACAACTGTCGTACTTCAAATTCTTCACAAAAATCAATCATATGAGAACTGAAAATGTTTCAAGAACATCAACAAACTGAAGATTACTCCCATGTATGGTTGAGACTACTTGTATGGCTGCAAATACAATGTTGGGAAAACTGAAAATGTTGGTAACAGTAGTATGAATTTTTATGACTATGTGTCTTAAAACCCATAAAACATGACTTCTACTATTTACATTTACACCACCAATTTCCAGTTGGGTTACAATGCTCGGGGCAACAAGATAACATCCATCTTGCTCACTTCCAAATGTAAAATTTATGAAATCAACATCCACTTCCTTTGAAAGACTTCTTCTAAGAGCATGTGCATGGATTAAGAGCTGAAAACCTCTATGATATGACTGCTGTTTTAAAACTGTAAGTGTGGGGGTTATTTTGCCATGTGTAGTGTATAGATCTTGCCTTTGTCCGGCAATTCTTTCCATCCTCTTTGCTGTAACAACTTGAGGAGTTCCACTTATCATGCCTTGATACACAACCTTTTGATCACCAAGTTTGAATCTCAACTCCCTAGATTGATAGTTTTGGGTAAATTCACTCAAAGAATGCAACCATTAAATCTCAAGTACCAAATACGTACCTCCAGTACCAACAACATTACTTACCATGTGCCTTCCCAAGGTCAGCTTGAGTTGTTAGATCCTCTTGGTGCAAGGGATGATGAAGCCATTTTGTAGCATCTCATTCTTCACAATGAGGTTCAAATGTACCACAAACTTTATATACATTCTCATAATTTTCCTTCCATTCCAAGTGCAAGAGATGACATTTACCTTGATCCTCTGGAGACCACCCATGCCAAAACAATCTTGGCCTTGAATAGAAGAAACAACATGCCCATAGCTGCAAGTTCTCTTTGGACCTAACACGCTTCTTAAAATATTTTCCATGATGACAAAAATATGGCAGTGACATAGGAGGAAACAACAAATCAGAAATATGGTCATCACGGTCATACCTTGGGCTGCCCACAAGGAGCTCACCCTCTTTGCCTTCACTCCTTCAACAAGTGAAGATCTTCCCGCCTTGACTCCTTCCATATTTTGTTGACACATGTATGGAACATCATCATGGTTCTTGTTTAAGTCAAGAACATCATTCGTAATATTCCAACAAGTTGAACGTCGTCATTATCAACTAAAGATTTGGCTTCAACGACCAAATTTTCTCCACAATTTTGCAAATCGAAATTTTCTTTTTCCTTGGCTCATGCTCCATGACTTCTTCCTCTTTCTTTGGAGATTCTATTGCATCAAAAACCCTTTTTGGTTCTTCATCTAGCAACACCTCTCCATGTCCTTCAACATGGTCTTCTTGGGACTCCACCTCAAAACCCTCTTGCAAATTTGATTTTTGTTTTTCTTCTTTCAAGAGAAACCCCTTTGGGTTTGCCTCCTTGGCGTATTCTTGTGGTCTATGGTTTAACCCTAACATTTTCATCCATGCACCCTTGTTGGAGCCATCAAATGTGGAGAGTGCCACCTTCCCCAAAGCATTTTGAAGATCCCTATGTGGCGCATGAGGTCTAGGCTCTGGCCCTGACCTTCCCTTGCTTACCCCTATGAATTCAGTTAGTGAAATAGCATCACGAATCTCATTCGGAAGAGCCTTATATTCTTCATAGCGAGCCACAATGTTCGACCTACCGAATGTTGTGTTTCCACTTTCGGAATGACTTTTTTCTTTGGTAAGAACTTAGGTTGTCAATCCATGTCCGTATTCTTTTGCAACCGTCTTGCGGGAATACCCTTAGGCTTGGAAGATTAATGTTGTGATACCGCTATAATGTCCCTTTTAGGACTGAAACTAAAAAAACAAGGAAATAACACAAATCCCAATTGAGAGTAAACTGATTTTTACAATAGCCAACCAAAAAAATATTATGAACCCTAACAACGAATTGTATTTGCACTTTTAGGCATCAAACGTCCTCGAACAAGCTGAAAATAGATGTATAAATTCTCCAAAATATTATACTAAACAAATGGAACAAACACCAAGCAAAAACACTCCAAAGTATATGCAAATTTGGAAATTCTACACAGCTGCAATTAAATTTATGACAACAGAATTACAACTCACAACAATGGATGGAAATGGAGATTTCAAACCCCAAAAATCTCATGAATGTGTGCAATCAGCCTCTAAAATTATGAGGAATATGAATATCAATTCTAAAAGAAGAAATGTGCCTTAGATGGCACCCAATTCCACGTACAAGCAAGTCGCTACCCTAGGAGAGGGGCAGTAAATCACTCTAGGATCAAACCCTCACCGAAAATCTGCAATATCTATCCTCTTGAAGTACTTTGGAAACCCCTTATAATGTCCCTTTTTGGGACTTCAACTGAAAAAGAGGAAATCAAACAAACCCCAATAATATTAATTCTGATTTTTGGACCAGCAAACTGAAAATTAAATCAGTACGGAACAACGATCAGATTTTTATAACAGCAGTATGAAAAACTCAAGATTTCACCCAAATATCACCCAATAATGCATCCACAATTTTTATAAACCCTTTTGGAATATTTTAGAACTATTTCCACCACAAAAATCAAGCTAATACTCAGCTGGAAATTTATTTATTAACAAAAGTACAACTCAAAGAAAATTATGAAATGAGGGTTTCCAAACCCCAAACTCCACAAAATATAGATATTTCCAGCCTTATAAATGATATCAAATCTGAATATGAAAGAAAATAGAAGTTATGTGCCCTAGAAGGCACCAAATGACACCCTAACACAAGTCGCTCCAACTAGGAGAGGCTTATCAATGCATGCAAATGATTGTAGATGACTTCCTTTCCTTTCCAATGCCCAAATCTGCAAGATGACTTCACTTCAATCAAGGATGGAGGGTTTCCATCCCCCAACCAGCCACAAGAAGGGTTTTTGTCCTTCTTGGAAAGAACCACACAATTGGATTTTTGCCCAAAAGTGGAGAGAACTAAGAGCAATCAGCCCAAAGATCAATTTAGAATAAATTTGCCAAAAGTGGATGTGTAAATGAAGTCCTTAATCTTCTTTTATAACCCAATCTTGGCGCCAAAGTCCAAACATGCATGACCGACCTCCTTTAGGCTTAATTTAATCTTTTATTTGGCCTTTAAACATCACCAAGCCAACCGACCTGCTAAAAAGAAAAAAACACTAAAAAGAAACATTAAAAATTAGAAAAGAAAGATGCAATGAGAGTTCAGTTCCTTCCCTAGCTCATTCCACTTCGTTGCCATAGAAAGGGAATGACAAGAAGTCCAAAATTAGGCTCTCAAGTCCAAAAAGGTGACATTACACCTCGGAATGGAGAATCTCCAATAAATTGAAGAGTTTTCATTCTTCAATCAAGCAAAGAAGTGTTTCACCCTCCTTGTTAGACACACCAAATGATTTTTGCCCTTAAGTGGAAGTGATTGAGTAATCAACCCAAAAACCATTCAAGTTATAATTTTTTGACAAGAAGAGATGATGCCTAAATGAGCCAAACAAACCCTCTTTTATACCCTTTTGTGGTGCCAAAACCAATTTGGAAGCTTCCAATTAGAATCGAGCTCATAAGGTTACTTTCTTTTTATTTTCCCTTTGACTTTTCACATTCTTAATGCAGCCAGCCTGACTTATGTTAAAACTATTAAAGAAGAATGCAAATGCTTATGAAAATGACTGAAGCATATGACAATCACTTCCCTTGTTCATTTTCTTCTTACCTACGGGAAGAGGAATGGGCTTGAAGTCTCCAAATTGAACTAGCTTGGAAAAGGGGACATTATAAAAGGTCAATGCCTCACTTTGGCAATCCTTACTCAAATTTATTTTGTGATCTATATAGACTTCATTGGAGATATTTTTCTTAATATTCAAAATTCCAGCTACAAACTCAAACTAGTGACCATTTGATTCATCCTAGAAGATATCTGATTATCGTAGAAACATTTATCAAATGGCAATCCAACCCCTAGGAGAAATATATTTTCTCCACTAAGCAAAAAACTTAAAAGAGATAATTTATGTTAACAGAGTAATAAATTTGAAATACAAAATCTTAGGCTCTGTCCTAAAGTTTGCATAACTAGATCACTGAGACGAACATACTTCTATCAAGACTCACATAACCATAAACCCAAATGGCGTAGAACATCTAGAACTGATATTCTCGCATAAATCCATAGACCAAACAGGCCTTGCTTCATGTGATCAAACAATATTACATCGGAGAAAATATGGTGAAAATTCTTAGCTTGTCTCATCTTGACACCATGAAAACTAGGGGAAATGCTTTGATTAGAATCCCATGGCACCCTGCTGTAGCACAAACTGATGCAGATGGACACCTATAAATTTAACTAAACCAATGCACACATTTATGAATGAGAATGTAGAGTCCTTTTGCGGTGGAAAATTATAAGCCATAAACCCTCATTTTGTGCCCCACAAATCCAAGCTGCAAAGACCACTTATGTGTTTTCCATCCTTAAAAAAGGTCTCTAGTCGAGATCCTTTACATGGCAAAAATCCTTGTCAGACGTCCAATAGCCATAATGGACTCCTCGAATGGTGCGAAGATTCTTGTTAAATTTCTTTTTAAGAGCATTTAGGGGCAAAGACTTTTGACCCTGAAACACACCTGGGTGATGCCTTGGTCTTCAATAAAACAAAAAGAGTTACATAATTGCCCCAACAACTGGCAAGGCCCACCCCAGTTCCTCTGTGTCACTAGCAGTTTCATATCGGATGGTTGCTATTTTCATGAGATAGTTGCTTATGAATCACCCATTTGAAGGATATATCTTGATTGCCTAACAAAAGTATCAGATATTGCAGTAGCATTTCTACACAATGGGATAAAAATGAGAAAATCAGAACAGATTGAAGATGTAGATGAAGACAAAATGTTCAAAATACTGAATAGCTGAATTAAGAAACAGAGCTGCTTCATGGGGGAAACGTCAAGATACAAAGAACCTACAATAGAACACTGCAAGTGATGTTCATAATGAAAACCTTACACTCTATGTATAGTCATAATAACATGGGGACAAACCCATAGGTTTTAATTAGGCCAACTAAACAGAAAATCTAGAAACACTTAGAAGACTAGTTAAAGATGACAAGTGGCTATACCATAATCTGATTACCAAAAACGGAAAAGTTGATGAATAAAGGCTTAACAAGCCCGTCCACTTAGAAAAACCATTGCTCTCATTGCTAAGCAACTGCAGATGTTTTGTGCATAAATTGCTCATCTTCCACGTAGGGTCTTTGGCTGGCAGATTTTCCTATTTGATGAGGTACTTTGTGATTTATACATTTTTGATCTATGTGTTTGGCAGTTGCTTCCTTCTCTCAATTACCTTTTCTGGCTTCTCTCAAGTAATACTTTGTAAGGAATCCAATATTTGCTCGCAAAGTGCCTAAAACTATTTGTTAGTTAGCCCTTTGTGTGATTCTGTTTTGGGCCATGGCTATGTTCTCCTCAAGTATGTTTAGGAATTTTTGCTGATGCTGGAAATGTTACTCTACTGCTTGAGAGCTTTGAATGATCCTGCATGTAGGATTTGGTTGATGGTGGCTGATTTACATAGATTGCCTCAAATGGTGTCATCTTGGTTGATATGTGGACGGTTGTGTTTTACCACCATTCTTCAAGGGATGCCATTTGAACTAGGGGATTGCGTTATTCTGAAGTGAAACTACAAAGGTGACCCGTAAGGCATTTTTCCACAATCTTTGTTTCGCCATCTGATTGAGGGTGAGAATGTAATGTCCCCTTTTTCGAATTAATCAGCAGTAAAGGATTCCTAAGGAAGTGACAGTTGAACAATGGGGATCATGGATTATATTTCAGATTTCATCATTTATATTCATGTTTTATTTTTGTATTTCCCCTCTTAATGAGGTTGGTTGGGTCTAATGCCTTTAATAAGGCTTAATGAAATATTATAATGACTCCTTAGAGTTTGGCTGTGTTAGATCTAGAAGCATAAAGGAAAAAACAAGAAGAAGATAGAGATGCACAAAACTGCACTGATTCGAATGACTCAGGCAGGGTGTATATATCATTAGGGAAGTAGTTATATGATCTTCAGTTACAACTGATTTACAACCTCCTAACTGTTTAGAACCGTACAGGTTCATTATATATATTCAACACCCCCTCTTAATGACAAACCTCGAAACAACACCAAGTTTATCTCTAAACTTGACAAACAACAAAGGACCAAGAGGTTTAGTCATTACATTAGCAGTTGATTTGCAAATGGACAAAAATGCAGAGAGATTTCACCAGAATCAACCAATTGGCGAATATAATGATGATGAATCTCAATATGTTTAGTGCGGGCATGATAGATAGGATTCTTCACCATTTTTAGAACACCTTGATTATCACAAAAGAGTGAAAGAGGTGTTGCAACAGCCTAGGGAAAATGAAAGTTAGTCAGAATCCGACGAAGCCATATTTCTTCGCAATCGGCAGCGAACAATAGCCTTGTATTTTGCTTCTGTAGAAGAGATAGCAATAGTAGGCTGAAGTTTACTTTGCCAAGAAACAACTCCTGAACCAAAAGAGAAGATATATCCTGTGGTAGATCGTCGAGTATCTACAGATCCTCCCCAATCAGAGTCAGTATAGCCAATCAACCTGAAATCTGCAACTCTCTGATATAGAATGCCAAAGTCAAGAGTTCCTTTGACATATCGTAGAACTCGTTTTGCTGCTCCCCAGTGAATGAGTTTCAGTTTAGATAAAAACCGAGAGAGATAACTGACAGCAAAACATAGATCCGGTCGTGTAGTTGTTAGATAGATCAAACTACCCACCAACTGTTTGTATAATGATTCATCGACCGGTGGTGAATCATCATGAGCTGAGAGTTTCAGCCCTACCTCCATAGGTGTAGAAGAAGAATTACAATCATACATTTGAAATTTCTGTAGCAGGTTAGTGGCATACTTAACTTGAGATATGAAAATCAAGTGATCAAGTTGCCAGAATTCTACACCAAGAAAATAGTGAAGGAGGCCTAAATCAGTCATGTCAAAAGCAACACATAAATTTGATTTTACCTTATGAATTGCAGCATCTCCACTGCCGGTGATGGCAAGGTCATCAACATATACAATAAGAATCACAATGTCATCATCATTGCTTTTGACATAGAGATTCGGATCAGAATGACTCCGTGTGAAACTTGAATCTCTGAGATGTTTATCTATTTTTATGTACCAGGCTCGAGGAGCCTGCTTAAGTCCATACAAGGACTTAATCAATCTGCATACCAGATGCTCACTACCACGAGCCCGAAAACCCTCAGGTTGTGTCATATACACCTCTTCCTCCAAATCCCCATTCAGGAAAGCACTTTTGACATCCATTTGATATACTTTCCAACCAAATTGAGCTGCAAAAGAAAGAAGAAGTCGAAAAGTGACCATCTTTACAGTAGGAGCAAATGTTTCTTCATAATCTATCCCCTCCTGTTGCGAAAATCCTTTCGCAACGAGTCGAGCTTTGTACTTATCCAAAGTACCATCTGCTTTGCACTTGATTTTATACACCCATTTACAACCAATGGTGTGTTCCCCGGAGGTAATGGCACCAACTTCCAGGTATTATTCTTAATCAAGGCATCATACTCTAGTTGCATGGCAGTTTCCCATTCGGTATGCCTCGTGCTTCAGAGTATTTCGTGGCTCATGAATATGAAGAAGATCAGAAGCAAGAGCAAATTGAGCATGCTCAGAATAATCAATTTGCTTACCAGTTCGTTGAGACCTTCCATCTAAGAGAGGAGACAATTCTTCCTTCCTCAAATCTTGAATAGTGGAGTAAAACCACTTAGGCCTCCACTGAATTGAAGATGTGGTGGCTGGTTGTGGTGTTTCTGGAAGAGAAGCCAATGGAAGTTCCGGAGGAGAAACCAACACAAGTTGATTTCCTGGTGACTCAACAATCTCAGTGGAAGATTGACCAGACTGTCCTGGAGTCTGTGGAGGAGTATGAGAAGAACTGGATTTATGATCAGGCAAGGAAAGAGTACCAAACTCTGTTATGACACCTTGCTGATCGCTGCCCCTTGGCTGGTCCCCTTGCTGATTATAACCAAAGAAAGACTGTTTCTTTTACATCAACATCTCGACTAATAATGATCTTATTAGTGGAAGTATCAATCAACCTATAGGCTTTAGATTGATCACTATAACCAACAAAAAATATCTAGAACATTTGGAATCTAATTTACTCTTATTTTCAGGAACCAAAGTATAAGCAACTGAACCAAAAACACGAAATGCTGATACCTCTGGTTTGATGGTGGACCAAGCTTCCTCTAGTGTGATGTCTTGCAAAGCTTTGCAAGGACTCGATTGAGTATATAAACAATTGTGTTAACAGCTTCTCCCCAATATTTATAGGGCACTCCTCGACTGTGCATCATGCATCGAGTCATCTCCATGATGGTTCTGTTCCTCGTTCTACCACCCCATTTTGTCTGTGGGGTATAAGGGGCTGTCAACTGGTGTTGAATCCCTTCTTTACTGCAGAAATCTGCAAATTGTTTAGAGGTAAACTCACCCCCATTATCGGATCTCAAAGTCTTGATCCGCTGGTTGGTTTGATTCTCCACCAAGGCCTTGAACTTGACAAAAGAAGCAAAGCAATCAGACTTCTTCAAAAGATAGACCCACATCTTCCGAGAATAATCATCCACCAACAAGAGAAAATAACGTGCACCAAGGACTGTGGGAGTCTTCCACGATGGCTCACATAGATCTGCATGTACAAGATCCAAGAGCCCCTTTGCACGCCAAGCACCTTCAGAGGGAAAAGGCTTCCGCTTTTGTTTTCCTGCAAAACAACCAGCACACATGTCTGTTTCTCCTGAATAGGAGGCAAACCAACAACCATGTTGGCTCTATGAAGGCGGGCTAAATACTGAAGGTTGAGATGGCCATATCTTTCGTGCCATAAAACACTGGTATTGCCTTCCACAACTAAGGCATGCAAGTTGACCATGGCAGGATCAACAAGTCTATATAGACCACCATGCCCAATCCCCAGGGTAACAACCTTATTTTTCTTGATGTCAGACACAATACATTGTTTACCAGAAAAGTTTACAGAGATATTGGGATTATCAGTTAGTTGACTGATAGATAACAAGTTCTTATTCATGTTAGGCACATATCTAACATTTTTTACAAGCAATCTGGTATTATTATTTAGCATAATACGAACATCCCCAATACCTTCTACAACATGTGATCTTCCATCTCCTAAAGTAACTGAATCAAAAGAACAAGAATTAAAATTGACATACCAATCTTTTTGACATGTGAAATGCCGTGATGCTCCAGAATCAAAGAACCAACATCGAGTAGGGCTGCCATTATCCGTGCAAGATGCCATGAGAGCATATTCTTCTTTTGACTCGTGTTCAAGTGTAACCACATGTGCCTGCCCCTTTTGCTTCTTCAGGGCATTGAGTCTTTTCTAACAGTCTTTCTTCACATGACCAAGTTTATGACAATAGTAACATTTCACTTGATATTTAGGAGAGGAAGAGGATGTCTCAGCCTGTCATTTATACTTTCCTTTAGATTGAGCAGCAAAAGTGCTCTCAGATTGTCCAGAAGTGGACTCTTGAACCTGTGTCTGTCTTCGTTCCTTTTGCAACAAGTAGGAACTCACCTTGTCAAATGTAAGAGTTTGACTCTCCGCCATTAAATGAAGTGCCTCCACAAATGACTCATATGAAGAAGGCAAGCTATTTAGAACCAAAGCCACCATATCATCATCGTCCACATTTTTATTTATGGAAGACAACTGGTCTCGGAGATCTTTCATCCGAAGTAGGTGCTCAGATAGCGATCCACCTCCTTGTAATTTTACGGAAAAGAGCATATTTTTCAGGTATAAAACCCGACTCTTTTTTGACATCTGATATTTACCCTTCAGACTGGTCCACAATGTGCTTGCCACAGTGGCATTCCACACTTCCGGTATCATATCATCCGATACCGACAACTTGAGAAGCAATAATGCTTCCTTATGACGTTTGTCATAATCCTCGAAGTTTGTCGTTGGTCGATTTTCATCACCCTTGATTATTTTATCACAATCACGAAACTCCACAACCGTTAAAATCTTATGACTCCAAACATTGAAATTAGTGCCCGTTAATTTTTGCGAGTCAGGCAGAATAAGATTTGAAATATTCGCCATTTTATTATGAAAATAATAAAAATGGAAATAAAGTCTTTTGCCCACCAAATAAAACAAAACCACTTTATGCCAATACGTGGTAGAAAGTAATCAAACAACAATTTATGCAAATACGTGGCAGTAAAGCAAATAAGTGGAGGAAGAATTTATACAAACAGTTCAAATATTTGTTTCCAGACTTTAATCTGCCCTCACGACTTCATCTTTCCTTTCCTTTGCCCACACGAGCCAGGCTCTAGTATTTGCGACTGCCCTCCATGATTATTTGTGATTGGATAAATCTTTTGGTCGGTCACGTTCAACAACAAACTGGGCACGTTTTTAGCCATGAACTGGGCACCGAACACCGATGTTTTTAGCCACGAATTTAGCCACGAACTGGGCACCGACCGAACACCAATGTTTTTCTGTTTTACAGCGGATGTCTCTGCCTCCACGTGAAGTCTGCCAGAGCCTCCTGAGCAGTCACGTATTTCCTTTTCGCTAGATGTTTTTTTTTTTAGACACTCAAAAAACGTGTTTATCTTCTGCTTGCGTCAACCACACTGTCGACCCCTCCTTTCATTGATGCCTATGCTCTGATACCAATGTTAGATCTAGAAGCATAAAGGAAAAAACAACAAGAAGATAGAGATGCACAAAACTGCACTGATTCGAATGACTCAGGCAGGGTGTATATATCATTAGGGGAAGTAGTTATATGATCTTCAGTTACAACTGATTTACAACCTCCTAACTGTTTAGAACCGTACAAGTTCATTATATATATTCAAAAGGTTTTCTTTTATGAGCCTTGGTGCCGAAAGGAGGACATGAAAGAAGATTAGAGGCATCATTTGCATTTAGACTTGGCGCATTTTATTCTACTTGGGCATTGTGAGCTTGTTGCTCCATGTTCTTGCACTTGGGGATGAAAACCCTCATGTGTACTTGCCTAGAAGGACGAAAACCCTTCTAGAGGTTAAGGGAAGGACGAAAACCCTTCTCCTTGGCTTGGGATCGATTCTAGAGGTTGATTTGAAGAGATACTTGTAATTTCCAGCTTGTATTTGATTTATTAAGGGTGGAGCGACCTACCTTGGGTAGGGTTTGGAGCTATTGGTGAACTATTTGAGAAATCTGGTTTGATAATCTGATTTGTAATATTTTATAAGCTGGAATCTGAAGTTTGGTGAATTTAGAGGGTTTCTATGCCCTAGTTCTATAATTTTCTTGTGGCTGCAATTTCCAGTTTATAATTAATTTCCAGCAGTGAGTTCTTCAATGTTTCTTTGTGATTTTGGCTTCTAATATTCAATAATATATATATATATATATATATATATATATATATAATTGTGGCGAGTGGTTTTAAGGTGTTTATAGGTGTTTTTTGGCATATTTCAAGATAGATATAGTCACTGACTTTGTATTTACAGTTTGCTACAAATTAAAATTCAGATTTGCATTTTCGTATGTGGTTAAAACCCCGAAAGGGTCATTATAGATAAGTAGCATTGTGAGTCACTAGTTGGGTGCCCAAAAGTGCTTACAAATCCTTTCAAAAATCATTTTTTTAATATCCAATCCTTGTTAATGAGAGATTATATTTTGGTTCCCATGCAATTTCTGTACTTGATCCAAAAATGCCTTTGCTCCTGTACTTGTAGAAAAGAGTTGGTTTAGGCACAAAAACAAGCATATTTGGTGAGTCCAAGATACTTCCAAAATCTGTAATGTCCCTTTCTAGAGCTAAAACTAAAAAGAAGGGTTTGGCCACAACTCCAAATGAATCAAATATGAAAATACACTATCAACCAACGAGCATCAATTTGAAAATGATTCGAAACACACTTTAACCCTATTTGAGAATTAATAATCAGTCCTTTTGGGCAGCAAATTGTATAGGCACTTCAAATCATCATACAACCATGCAATAACATCCGAAAATGCTTCTAAATAATTATTTCATGCACGACAACATTTATCCATCCAAATTATATCAAAATAATAGAGGAAATAAGAGATTACACCCAATTGCAATTAATTTTATGACTGCAGCAGGGAAACCACAAACAAGGGCTAAAAATAGCTCATAAACCTCTCCAAAAATCACCAAATTGTAGATTCCAACCTTATAAAATATGAAGAACAATAATATCAACTCAAATTGTCCAAAAGTGCCCTAGATGATATCAAACCCTTCACCCAAGCAAGTCACATATAGTTAGAAAGGAAGAAATAAATTTGAAATCCTCATTAAAGCTCACTTGTGACCTTCGTATGAAGCCACCAATGCACAAATGAGGGTTTTTGTCCCCAAGTGTGATCCTATTGAAGGGTTTCATCCTCAATAGGTGACCAAGGAAGGGTTTTCGTCCTTCAATGGCAAGAAGAGTAGCTACACTAGCTCCAACTCCAAGTAAATGTCAAAATAGATGATAGATGATAATACTCCTCCATTCAATCCTCCTTAAGTACCCCTTTTTGGTGCCAAGGATGAATAGAATCCCAATCTTTATGGCCGACCTCTAATGCACTTTTTAATCTTCGCTTAAGAAGACCAACCTCATAATGAAGAAATAGAAATTCTCCTTGCTTTGTTTGACAAGTCTTCTTCCCCTAGTCGAACCATTCCAATGCCATGATTAGTAAATAAAATAATTAATTATGAAGGTACATCACTTACAACCATGGCAAGTTCCCCTCCTTTGCTCCTTCCTTGATGCCCATAAGAAGAGGAATGGGCATAAGGTTTTCCATAGTGACTAGCTTAGAAAAGGGGACATTAGAGTCCTCCCTTCCCAAATTTGCTTGTCCTTAATCAAATGTACGTGCCCGGATCCCAAATGAATCTCAGTTGCTCCTTTGATGTTCCTGCACATGAAGTAAACATATGAAAGGAAACAAAAGTGTTTAACAACACTTATACAATCTCTTCTCATGCCTTAGGAACATGAGCTAGTTCCCTTCCTTCACTTGCCAACATCTCATAATTTCCATTCAAATGATGGATTTCCAAAACTTCAGTAATGTTGTCCCAAAAATAGCTGTCACCTTGCATTTGTCTCTCAAAATCAGAACGTAGGTGGTTGAGACCGTATTAAATCAGCCACAAATATGCCAATGTTAGTAGTATCTTGGAATTTCTTCAACCATATGATTGGAAGCTCTTTTCCATGTGTCTTATAAGAAAAAAGTGGCTAGAAAAGTTGTGAGCAACAAATGAAAGGAAAGTACAACAATTGTAAGCATGACATCTCTCCAAACATTTCCACTCTATCAATGATATGGGGGCTGGAAACGAAGTATGATAGTCATGAATCACTTGATTTTTCACCCAATTTGGAGCTATGTTGGCTGAAGTAGTTGTCTTCTTCAGCTGAAACCATCTACCACTATTTTCCAATGATTTAATGTCCTCAAAATGATCACTCTTGCAGCTGTTCAAGTCTGAAAACAACTCATAATCTGATTTTATCAAAACCAACAATTTAAAATGGAACAGCTACAAAATTGAAACCTCTTTGCAAAATTAGGAAATGTGAGCATTGCAATGACTGAAAACACCTCTCTAAGGGCTGAAAATTTTCTCCAATCATTCATCAATTGAAAAATGCTCCATCATTTGACTAACATTACTTGCTTACCAACTTGTATGTATACCAATGAGACCTTGTGGTGGCTGATTTGAATAATGACAGCAACACTAAGTCTGAAATTCTGAGCTATAGTTCTCCAAAGTACACTCCCCTCATCACCACTAACCACCCACATACTTTGTTGGTGACCTTTTGCATGGATACCCAACCATGAAGCAACTCTACCATGTTTATGTTGCGCTACTCTGACATTATACTTGGCTGTAATTAAAGACTTCCAATCTGCAATTATCTTAGATAAAGAGCAAAGATATGATTCTTTTGACAAAATACCTTCTACCAAATACTTGATTTGAGTGGTTTCGGAATCATACCTTGAAGTATTACTTTATTTCCCTTATCCATGAAGCTTAACTCCATACTTTGGTAGTTAAGAGTGAGCTCTCCCAATGAATGTAACCATTGGACCCCAAGCACAAGATTTATATCAGCTATGCCAATCATATTAAAATCATCACATACCTCATGCTCTCCCAATGTGAAAAGGAGTTGGGGACACCTCCTTGTGCATGGCATGGAGTAGCCATCCGCTACCTTGACCATGAAGCCTTTGAAGTCTTCCACCTTCAAATCCACCTTTGCCCTCAAGCTCTCATCAATGAAACTGTAAGTAGCTCCATTATCAATCAAAACCGTGACTCCTTGTCCATGGAGGGTAGAACTTGGTTTCAAGGGACACTCTAGGAGTAAATCCTTCACAACTTTGTTAGGATACATAATAAATTCAAAACAATCCTCCATCAAATTTCTTTCTAACCATATGCATGGAGTAGCAATATTGAATTCAACAAGGACTTCCTCTTTCTTATAATTCAAAGGATCAACTGGAACCCAAACTTTTATGCTCACATAATCTTGCAAGAAAAGATCTATGTGCCATATGTTACTCCACAAGTTCTTCACATCATCACCAATTATATTACAAGGCATCAAACATGACATGTGATCTTTCTTAACAACAAACTGCCCATAATGACACAAGTATGGCAGTGACATAAGATGAGGTAAAATGTGATTTTTGTCATCATACCTTGGGCTGCCAACAAGGATCTCACCATTTTTTGATGGTACTTGTTTGGAACATCTCTCGGAACTCACTCCAAGATGATAAACTCCTCAATTTTCCAATCATTGATGACTGCTGTTTGGAAATTTCCAGCGAGCTGAAAGTAATCATGAGGAACCGGAAGTGTCCTTCCTTTGCATGGACATAACCTTCTGTAATGTCATCCTCTTTACCCTTATGCAAATATGATTTCTTTTCAATATTTAGCCACAAGCGCTCATTAGTAATCAATGAAACATCATTAAATATTAAAGAACTTTTACCTTGGGACTCATGCTCCATGATTTCCCTAGGCTCGTGCTTCAAACTTTCATCAAAATTTGATGTCTTCATGCTGCTGTTCTGAAAATCAGTCAAGAGCTCTACTTTGGCAATGTTGATGGGGGCTTCTAGGACTCCCATGGGTTGTTCCCCTTAAGGCTCAACAACTTAGGTTGTTCTTCTTCCTTCTTTGGCTCCACGACTTCTCCATCTTAAACTTGCACGGTGGATTCCTCCATTACTTGCGACCCTAATTTTTCCTCTTGTGTAGCTCATGACCTAGATTTGGGCCTTGATCTTTCCTTGCTTACTCCCACGAACATGACAAATGACATGGCATCACGAATCTTTTTAGAAGAGCCTATACTCCTCATACCATATAATAATGTTGTCCACTTTGGATGGCCGAGTATTATTGACTTCCTTTGAAAAGCTCCTTCCACCATTTGGATCTTGTAGGGTATAGATCAACCGAGGCATTTTATTGGCCAATTTTTCTAGCCAAAAAATCTTTCTCAAAGGCTAGGAAGATCAAGCTCTGATACCACTATAATGTCCCTTTCTAGGGCTAAAACTGAAAATAAGGGTTTGGCCACAACCCCAAATGAATCAAATCTGAAAATACACCATCAACCAACAAGCATCAATATGAAAATGATTGCAAACACACTTTAACCGTATTTGAGCAATCAATAAGCGGTCCTTTAAGGCAGCAAACTGTATAGGCACTTCAAATCATCATACAACCATGCAATAACAACTGAAAATGCTTCTAAATAATTATTTCAAGCACGACAACATTTATCCATCCAAATTACATCAAAATAATAGAGGAAATAAGAGATTACACCTAGCTGCAATTAATTTTATGACAACATGGTAGCCACAAACAAGAGCCAAAAATAGCCCATAAACCTCCTATAAAAATCACTAAATTGTAGATTCCAGCCTTATAAAATATGAAGAACATTAATATCAACTCACATTGTCCAAAAGTGCCTTAGATGATATCAAACCTTTCACCCAAGCAAGTCGCCTAGGGTTAGAAGGGAAGAAATAAATATGAAATCCTCCTTAAAGCTCATTTGTGACCTCGTATGAAGCCACCAATGCACACATGAGGGTTTCCTTCCCCAAGTGTGATCCTATTGAAGGGTTTCATCCTCAATAGGTGACCAAGGAAGGGTTTTCGTCCTTCAATGGCAAGAAGAGTAGCTACACTAGCTCCAACTCCAAGTAAATGTCAAAATAGATGATAGATGATAATACTCCTCCATTCGATCCTCCTTAAGTACCCCTTCTTTGGTGCCAAGGATGAATTAGAGGCCCAATCCTTATGGCCGACCTCATAATGCACTTTTTAATCTTCACTTAAGAAGACCGACCTCATAATGAAGAAATAGAAATTCTCCTTGCTTTGTTTGACAAGTCTTCTTCCCCCTAGTCGAACCATTCCAATGCCATGATTAGTCACTAAAATAATTAATTACAAATGTACATTACTTATGACCTAAGTCACCAGGTTCGAGTTCGCGTTCAAGTTCGACCAATGGCAAAAGTTCGAAAAAAAATTCGGCTTTAAGTTCGAAAAATAGAAAAACGTAAAAACATATGAAATTGTTTGAAGGAGATAACGTCCTGCAGATTGCAATCTAAATGCCCTCCAGAAGCGACTGAATCTGCCAACACCACTGCCAACGTCCACCTCCAGAAGCGACTGAATTTGACTTTTATGCTTGCTGTTCCTCTAGCAAAAACACTAACAAAAACACTAACAGATGGCGACTGTATCCTCCAGCAAAAACATTAATAAATTCGTTGTATTTCGCCCAAGCAAAGCAAAAACAGTTGATGTGTTTTGCAGAACGGAGGTAGGGTTTTTAAGGATGTGTTAGGCATTTTCCCCGCGTCTTTTTCCCGCTCATACTGTCCCGCCTTTTTCTATGTTTTTCCCCAGGCGAACTGCACGAATTTTGGCAAATTTTTTGGGACATGTGTCAAGTTCGACGAATTTCGAATTTTTTCCAAAAAATTCGGCGAACCTTGTGACTTAGCTTACGACCATGGCAAGTTCCCCTCCTTTGCTCCTTGATGCACGCAGAAAGAGGAATGGGCATAAGGTCTTCCACAATGACTAGCTTGGAAAAGGGGACATTACAAAATCACACTCCTACCCTTAGATTTGGGTAGGTTGTTGGTGAAATCCAAAGACAACAACAATGGTTAGAAATTGAAATGGATTGTAGTAGGTTTAGTGTCTTGTTGGCACAAAACACATTCTACTCTAAATTTGTAGGTGTTTCTTATTAATCCTTCTCAAAACATAAAATCTTGCTTCATTCTATGTTAAGTCTTGAGGATTCCCGAGTGTCTTGTTGGTAGAGAAAGCCTTTTCAATAAACTCTAGTTTTTCGGTTGTGAAGTTTTGCTTAGTTATAACTTTATAGCATGTTCTTGTACTCAAAATGATTCGTTTGTTTGAGAAAACTTATTTGAGGAATTCTATCCAACCAAAGTTCTTGGATGAGTTATTGGGTTGAAGGATTCCGGTGTCACCCTGTCTTTGTTGCTTCAACCCGATCGATTGATTGGAAATCTCATAGGGGAAAATCTTGTCATTTTCTTTTCTAGAAATTGCGTCTAGTGCCACATTTTCCTTACGTTTCTTGTAGATGAAGTAAAAATCGCACCAAAGCATATTAGTGCCCCACTTTTATTGTTCCACCGAAGATTTATGCTTGCTCCAAAATTATTTGAAACTTTCTTAATCAATCGTCTTACTTCAAAATGGCTTACCCATGGGATATTGAAATCATCGTTTTGATGATATGGAGCATGTGCAACATTTCATTTTCGCATGTTGGGCTAGACAAATGCTTCTTGGTCAACTTTTTGCTTTTGAATTATAATGGATGACCTATTTGCATCAAAATTGTTTATATCCGTTGTGCTAGAGTGTTACTCCCCATAATGAATGTTTTGGTGAACCTTTAGGTGGTGAGACTAGGTGTGAAAGCGAGAGTCTCTTGAGTTGTTAGAATGCTTGAGTTGGTGTGTTGGACCATTCATATGAGCTCTTCTTCAACAAAGTTGTCAAGG
Source organism: Taxus wallichiana var. yunnanensis (assembly GCA_018340775.1). Lineage (NCBI taxonomy): Eukaryota > Viridiplantae > Streptophyta > Pinopsida > Cupressales > Taxaceae > Taxus > Taxus wallichiana. The sequence goes on along the minus strand of CM031237.1, from coordinate 542,481,617 downwards.
GAGTTGTAATGCGGTATAATTTCAAACATAATTTCATCCACTTAAAAGTACAATACACAAAATCTGGTCCGAGCACGAGGCAATATGGAATTTGGCACTTATTAGGACATTTATCCCATTTATATACAAATGACTAATTTAAGGTACCCTTTTGCTCGTCCCGCATCCTAGTCCGACTAGACGATAATTACTCTTAAGCTCAGCTTCTCAGAATCACCGCACATGCTTAAAACATCTATACAAACTTCTACTTGTCTCAAAATTGATTCCTTCCACTCCTTGGACAGATTTGTAGGTCCAAGACAAGCTCAACCATGAACTCGTCCAACCTCCATGAACTCCGTGCTTGGCACTTTTATTACTTTTTCAAAAGGGTAAATTAGCTTAGCCGACTTAGGTAGTTTCTTTTGGGTCAGTTGAGAGGAAGATCATGTGAACGGTCACATATAAATACAACACACTCTAATCTCTTTGGGGGCATCTAAGGATCCTTTACACTCTCACTGTAAGAAGGTCAAGAGAAATCACTAAATTATTCTCTCCCTTATAACATCCATCATAACAAGCTACCAACATCTAAAGACATCTATAATTTTTGTCCAAAATTAACCATGAGCAAAATGTGAAGTATCAAGCGTGTTGCTAAGTGTGAGGGCTAGACCAAGGGCATCATTTCTATTGTTTATTTTATATCACATGCGTCTCATAATAGGGTTGGTAGAACTACATGTCGCTTGAACCCTCTTTGAAGTAGTGGATCGCATCAACTAAGTGTAGTGATGCAGTCTAGTCTGTTTGACCCCTTTTAGGTCTTGAGCTCGAGGGCTAGGGTTTTAAGCAAGAAGTCATATCTTAGTACAACATAGTCATCACATGAAGATAGGTCTAAAAATCAAACCACCAAAGATAGGTTAACCGAATCCTAACATTTAGATTGAGTGTGTAGTTCCAGAGGACAAGTTCGTAGCCCTAGGAGATAGGTTTGGCCTTGAAGGTGTCTAGATACCCACTTTAGGTCTTGAAATTTCTAGAGCATTTTGATGACAACTTGATTTGTTGTGTGCCCTTTGAGCACTCTTTCACATAGTTTGATTGTAGAAGTCTAGTTCCTCTTAAGTCTAAATGGCTAAAGAAGAACAATCCGCCTTGCAGAGTGGGAGAGATTTGGACGTGGATTCATAGGACCACTAAATGGCTAAAGAAGAATGTTCCTAGAGCCGCCAATAGTCAGATGGTTCGTGAAGAAGCTTGGGAAGCTTGGGAGAACAAGTTCAGGTTGCAGGGTTCCCTAAGGTTTTATAAGGATTGTAAGTTCGGAGAGACCCAATGCTTCATCAAGCGAGCGCAGAGATTCGAGAACGTGTCGGCGGAAGCTGTCTGCTGGTTGCTAAATGCCAGAGTGGGGGGATTTTCCTTAGTAGTCGTGCCTCCAGGATTGGGGTGTTGGATCCGACCCTTAGTTCTATGTGCCCGTTGTGTGGGGATGTAGGAGGGGACTCCCTCTTACATCTCCTTGTCAAGTGCCCACATTTCAGCTGTGAGAAACCAGATCGTAGGCTGGTTTTCAGGAAGTACTGCAGGAACTTTGTTGCCTTGCCCCAACAATTGCGGTGAGAAGGACTTGCTCTCGATGCTCCTTGGTGGGGAGTGTAGCGGTCGTCGTCTATCGTATTGGTTAGGTGATCGTTCGCATCGGAGGGGAACTGCGAGCTTCGTGCTTGTGGCGAACTTCTTGGCTGTGGCACTACCCCTCTATCAGAAGGCCTTGCATGGTTGGACGAGGGAGGGAGAAATGACGCAGTCCACCCCTTGGGGGATTGGGGATACCTAACCACTAACGAGCCGACACATGATTGTGTAGGGCAATGCCTTCCCGTCAGGCACGCTATTGGAAGAGTTTTTACTCCACCTTGCCTCGGTTCATAACTGGGGAGATCACTGCGAGGCCTCCTTATGGTGAGGTGGAGTTTTTCGGCTTTCACCAAGAGAATTCCCTGGAGTAATCCCTAACCTTAATTGGCGGGGTCGGTATCGCGGAGATTATTACTAAGTTTTATACGGTCCCACTAGTGGTAGTCTCTCCGGGCTTGAACTTGGAGCCGAGGGTGATTCTCAAGGCAGGCCGCTTGAATGCGCCCTCGAACCATCCGTCTGGAGCTCTTCCAGCTTAAGGAAAATCAGAAAAAATCTAAATGCTAATTGTACTTTATTGAATTATTACTTGACAAATTTGATGGCAAATGCAAGAATAGCACGATTTAGGACTATTAGGACTATTTGTCTAAGTTTTAGATTATTATTATTGCATAGTATATTAAATTAGGAACAAAATCCTAATTTTGTATTACATTTTTGTGAACCCTCTTAATCCTAATTTTGGATTACATTTTTGTGAACCCACTTACCTCTCGAATTATGCCAACTTAGGATTTCAATTTTCACCCTTGGGGTTTCAGATTCCAATCTTATTTTCTATTTTTTAGGGTTTGTGTAATGTCCCCTTTTCTAAATTAAAAATAATTAATAATATTTTAAGTTGGGCCCAGCCAATTCTTATTTTGGGACAACTTCATATTATTATTATTAAAATAAAAAGTATTTTTAAATACTAAAATAAAAGAAAAAGAGAGGTCGTCCCTCTTTAGGAGGGAAAAACAAATATTAAAAAAGAAATAAAGAGGCCTACATGGAGCGCTCCACAAAGAAAGAAAAGTAAAGGCTATAAAAGCAAATGATGGGGGCTCATTTGTGGACATCATCTTATGAATTATATACTTCTCTTTTGGAAATTGGAGCATTGAGCTCTCATTTTCACCCCTTTGAGGACGAAAACCCTCATTGGATCCTATTGGGGACGAAAACCCTCAATAGTCACAACACTTGGGGACGAAAACCCTCATTTGTTGCATTGGCGACTTCATTTGGGAGTCACATTGGAGCTTCAAAATTCAAAATTTCAGAACGACAAGGGTTTCTATCAATGCTAGGGCACACATTCCAGCTAGGGCACGCTTTTGGGGGCTGCCACATTCATTTCTAGCTTGATCTACCCATTTGGAGATTTTGGGATCACTTTTTAGTGGGTTTTCATGGTGGAAAATTGTGATTTCACTTTCATTGGATAACTGGTCTCTTCAAGATCATTTTGAGCATTGGTTTGTGTTGAAACTCCAAGTATTGATGGAGTTATGAATTTTAGAAGTTTCAACTGTATTTGCACTTGAAATAAATTTATAAAATACAAATTTGCTCCAAATTTCATCTTGCTGGATTTATTGAGTATTTGGGATATTTCTATGTTAATTTCCAGCCCATATTGCATGAGAATGGATGCCATTAAGTGCTGCTACAGTTTGCTGCATTAAGAAGACTTGTTTATTTACTTTCAGCTGCTTTTAATGATGTATGATGCCCTAAAAGTGTAATTTCCTGTTCGCTGCTAGGGTTTCTAATATTGTTGGATCTGCTGTTATAAAAATCAGATTATTTTCAGCTGGGGTTTGTGTAAATTCCTTGTTGGTGTGGTTCAACCCTAAAAAGGGACATTACAGTTTGATCCAAAACCCTTCCCCCAATTTTGCATACTCGATGCCCTTCTCTTATGCCAGCTAGTTCTCTTGCCCCAACTAGGTGAAATGCTAGATTGAGTTGTGCACACATTGGAAAATCTACCAACACCATGGTAGCCCAACCTAATTCAACCCTCAAGGTGTTTACTGATCCTCTATCTGATTGTGTTAGAGATTAACACTAGCGATAAAGTGTGCATGAACTATAACGCTATACCTTTTCCCCAATCTTACAATAGCTATCCTCACCCTATAGATGTCATTATTCGCATGAATACAAATATATGTCAACCATCACCTATGATTACGTTTGATGATTTAGAGATTCTTCTGTTGACAATGATTCAGATAAACCATTATTCATACGATTGCATATTGATTCACATCCAATCCACAACGTTATGGTAGACAACAGACCTAACAAGAACATCTGCTCCAGGACACTCCTCACTACTTTTGGGTATGCTACAAATGATCTAATTGGTAGGACAAATACAACTCATGCTTTGATGGATAATGTCAGAACCTGCTTGGGGGCATTGTATTCATAGTTACCAAATTCATCTGGATCTGCACAAATCCGAACTGGGTAGAGTTCTATGCTCCCTATTATGAATGGATTTTTCTGGTAACATGTCAATGGAGCTATGATAATTTTTGTTGTAAGTGAACAACACTAATTATAGATAATCCTCCCAACAAGTTTGTTGGTCCATAATGTACATGGACAAAATATCTTCCAACAACTATTTGTCCAGCTCTGTCTTTCCATCAGTCTCAAGGTGGTAGCACATGCTAAAGTTGAGCAAGGTGCCAAATGCTGCCTCAACCATGCAAGAAGAGGGAGACTCTAAGGAGGTGTTAGTATATCCACCAAAGGGGTGTCTACTGCTAGTGAATTCCTTGAGATTAAAACAGGAGGGGAATAAATGCCGTTAAGAGAGGAGAGATGGGATCTACAAAAGTAACTGCAACGAAAGGGGTTATGACTATTCTTGCATTCAGTAAATTTGCCCATTGAGGTGACCTCCAAATCTTTAAATTTTGGCTTAGTGATCACTGAATTTTGCATGTCATTCTCTCTCGCTATCTTCTTGATGCTTGGCTTTTTCCTTGACCCAGATCTCACTAGCCTAGACTGGTCACCAATGGTTGGTTGCACAAGATCAGTTTAGAATAGAAGCAAACTGCCAAGGGTGACACAACTGGGATTTTCAGGTCAAGGCCTCAAAGCGTAGCCTCCAAGAAATTAGAAGAGGAACGATATTGCCTAAATCTCCTCTCCACCAGAGCAGATAGAATCCTAGCTATTTGTTGTATGCGGTAACCGTTACCCTTCACTGCCTTCCACTCATCACCATCACCGTCACCGTCACTGTCACCATCACCGTCACCATTTTCTAGCACTTTAACAACACTCCCAATTTCCGCCAATCGCTTGAGATTGCAAATAATCAGATTGGAAATGTAAATTCAATAAACATGAGACAATATTGTTGGTACTAACATTTTGTAATTTGTAAGAATGTTTTAAGATGTGTTAGTATCATTGTATCAAATATTAATATGTTAATTATTTTCAATTCATACCTCATTGTATTGAACATTAATATTTTAATAAATTTGAATTTATATTTAGTAGCTACATGCCACATAAGTACTAAAGTAATGAATTGAAGTTACTGAAGTAAATTAAGGTATATTTGATTTGAAAAGAGCAGAAAAATGAAATTTGAGCAATATATAAACAACATTCCTCTTTTTTGGTATTTTATGTAGGTGTTTAACTCATCTTGTTTCCATAAATAATAATTATAAGGTAAAGTGATCTTCGTTAAACACATATTTAATACCTAATACCTTCTCAACCACTACAATATTTTAAATTTTAAGGTGTGGTTTACCATGACCTTTTTTTTATAAAACTATATTTTAGGTATGTGAATTATCAATATTTTGTATTTTAATAATAGATGATCAAGAACCCTTGTATGAAACTTACATATGGTATAGTTTTTATAAGGTAAAACAAATGGGAATAGTTGCGGAAGCATCAAAATTAGTAATCTATAGATGAATATCTCAAAGTTTGTTAGTACCTCTAGTACAATCCTCAATCTTGTGCCACAAGAAATCAAATTGGAATGCATAAATACCAAATCTCGAGCTTTCTAGGGTACTTAATTGTTTCATTTAGTTGAGTGGATGGAGGCATATGTTCTCCAATTCCACTTTGGGGAAGAATTACTAGCCACACATTACAATTTTTTTTTTTTTTGGTTGGAAATTTCAAATTAGTATTAATGTTTAAAAATATATGTCAACAACTTCAATTTTAATTAATGAACATTTTTTTGATTTAGTTTTATACTTTTTGAGAATTTTAATTGTAATACATCACAGTGTACTTTGTCATGGCCACGTACATGCCACCACTTTCATTGAAGTCATGATGTACTTGTCATAAAAGCAAGAGCCTCAATTTATACCATGTTACCTTCTCGAAGCTACAAACATTCATATTCCTTTGTGGACCAAGCTAGCTACAAATTGATTAGAAAAAGCCTCTTGATTTTTGCCATTTTTGCAACTTGTCGGTTATCATATGGTTGTCGTCAATAAGGTAACGCATGTATTTCACTGCTATAATAATTGGGATTTAGGGTATAGACAAGGAGATGCGATAGGGTGGTCATTTTATTCCACCTCTTCATGATTTGCACTCTTAAGATCATTATAAAAGTCTTCTTGAGAATCTCGCTCTTCTATTAAGTATGATCTCTCTAAATTTTTTTATCGTCGAGTTAATTCCATCATAAATTTCTTTGATGTAAGCATTACGGGTGTTTTCATATTTGATTGTGGATATAATTGGTTCCATAAAATTAAGCAAGTATTCAAACGTGGCCCACCAATCATCATGAAAGATCAATGATTTTATATTATAGGCTCTCTCTATATTTCCTTGCCTCCACATGGTCCAAATGTTGTTTATCACCATACTGCTTAATACCTCTTTTACCTTTAAAAGACATCTTAAGACGAGTGTGTGAGAGGAAAAACTTGTTTCAACAATCTATGAAAATAAATTAAAACTACTTAAGAAGGTACCCCAAATCTAGTCCAAGCACTTGACAATATGCTATTTGGTACTTATTATGACATTTATCCCATTTATATATAAATGACTAATTTAAGGCACCCTCTTACTCTATCCCGCATCTTAGTCCAACTAGATCCAAGACAGGTCAACCATGTACATGTCCTTTGCACTTCTAACCATCACTTTTTCAAAAGGGTAAATTAGCTTAGTCGACCTAGGTCGTACTTTTGGTTTAGTTGAGCTGAAAATCATACAAACAATTACATATAAATAAAAACACACCCTAACCTATTTAGGGCATCTAGGGATCCTCTACTCTCTCACTCTAAGAAGGTCAAGAGAAATCACTTAATTATTTTATCCCTTATAGCATCCATCATAACAGAAAGCTACTGAAATTTGAAGACATTTATCTTGCTGCCCCAAATTAACGATGGGAAAAATTTGAAGTATAAGTGTGAGGGCCGGACCAAGGGCTCCATTTCTATTTTTATTCTATATCACATACGTCACATAATAGGGTTGGTAGAACTACATGTGGCTTGACCCCTCTTTAGAGTAGTGGATCACATTAGTTTGGGTGTGGTGATGCAATCCGGTCATTACTAACCCCATTTTAGATATCGAGCACAAGGGCTAGCGTTTTTAAGAAAAAGAAGTCATATCTCGGTATAACTTTATCATCGCACGAAGATAGGCTCAAAAATCAAACCACCTAAGACGGGCTTAGAAAATCCCAACATTCAAACCGAGTGTGTAGTCCTAGAGGAGGTCTATAGCCCTATGATATAGGTTTGGCCTTGAAGGTGTGTAGGTATTAATCTATCTTGCACAACTTTTCGGGTATTGAGAGTTCGGAGCATCTTTACGACACCTTGATTTGTTCTGTAAGCATTTTGAGAACTCTTCGCATAGTCGATCATAGAAGTTTGGTTCCTCTCTCTAACTCTAAATGCTAGTTGTACTTTATTGAATTATTACTTGCAAATCTGATGACAAATGCAAGATTAACACGATTTACGATTGTTAGGACTATTTGTTTAAGTTTTGAATTATTATTATTGAATAGTATATTAAATTAGGAATAAAATCCTAATTTTGTATTACACCAACCTAGGATTTCATTTTTCACATTTAGGGTTTCAGATTCCAATCTTATGTTTTTGATTTTTCAAATTTTAGGGTTTGACCCAAAAACCCTTTCCCCTATTATGCATACATTGATGCCCTTCACTTATGCCACATATTTCTATTACCCCAACTAGGCAAAGTGCTATATTGAGTGGTGCACACTTTGAAAATCCTACCAACACCACAACAGTTCAACCTAATTCAACCCCCGAGTTGTTCATCGATCCTTTATCTAATCATGTTGACACTCACACTAGCGATGAAGTGCACATGACCTATCACACTGTACCTTGTCCCTAATCTAACAATATCGATCCTCACCCTATAGATGACATTATTGACACGACTATAGATACACCTCAACCATCACGTATGATTACATTTGACGATTTAAAGATTCCTCATGATGACAATGATTCAAACAAACCGTGGTTCATTCGAGTGCATATTGATTCACATTCAATCCACAATGTTATGGTAGACAATGGACCTCGCAAGAACATTTGCATTATGAGATTCACTACCTTTGGCAATGCTACACATGATCTAATTGGTACGACATATACATTTCATGGCTTTGATGGATAATGTCGGTACCATTTTGGGGGCATTGTATTTATAGTTATCAAATTCTATCAGATCTGCACAAATTCGTTTGGATCTAGATTTTCGGTGGACTTGGGTTAAGTTCGGTCCAAATCATCCCTAATTTAGATTTTTTTCATTTTTTGTTTTTTTCCATTCTTTTGCAAAAAGCAATCACCCAAGAACCTTATATATTAAATAATATAACATTTTACATTATGTTTAAATTTATTTCTTTGTATTTGTAAAGTTTGGGTAGTTATAAAATTAACCCCACATATAATATGTATATATTTTGAACCGTATTTTGCTATCTTTTCGAAGAATTTCAGATTATTAAATTTTTTTCACCCTCGCAAATAGACCCAAATTTTTGGACTTGGTAACTATGATCGTTGTACCTTCCTATGTTGGAGCTAAGAGGATTCCTACATGGTTTTCAATATTACTTTCTAACAATACTGTCAATATGTTACTTGGATGTCCATGGATTCGTGAGATGAGAGCTATACCCTCAACTTTACATAGACGTTCAAAGTATATACACAACAACAAAGTGGTTACAACTCTGAGATTTCCTTATGAATATCCAATTTGGCTTATAACATTACCTAATGCTGCATTGACTCAACCTATATTGTTGCACAACCAGGTCTAACCTTCGCAACCCATTCAACCTTATCCTTGACAAATAGTTGATTCTATTCCTAGGCAGATCCTACAACACCTGCCAATGCTGATTAGTCATAATCGAGTTTGATAGTATCTCCTCCTAGATTGTAGCACTGTGTTACTGGCCATGTACAATGCATAGTAGTTCTACAACCACCTTGCGATTGTGACCCATACGGGACAACGATGCACCCTCTCGATACATAACAAAGGCCACATGTTACTACTACTTGTGATGCCTTGAGTATGCACATATTATTGGTATTGATATTTCTAGATATGGCTCTAGTATTCACATATTTGTGATGGCTTGAGTCTTGTTTTTCATCAAGGCATCAAATCCCACCTTTGTGGGAACTTCTCATTCAAGTCTTCGTTTGGCCACTTCAAATGTGCTAGGCTGAAATGCCTATGAAATAATAAAAGTAAGAGCAAAACTTGCTCACCACCTTAGACCATTTTCTTCTCGATCTTGTTTAGTGACCTTCCATTGTTGCGGCCATTCACCATCCTGATCATCCTTCATCATGGTATAATATCACATTGGTCTCTTTTGTTGGCCCATACGAATTGGCAGTGAAAACTTCATATCAATGTTCTTCACCATATACTCCCAAAACCCGACTCTTCTAATGTTTCCTTCATTGAGCCTTGTTTAATTTCAACACCAAAACTTGTTCCAAATTGTTTGCAACCATTATCCATACATTAATTTCTATTGTTTTACCATTAATTTGAGGAGAAAGGTATATTCTCATGTACAACTCTATGAACCATAATTTTGTTGAGGTTTTTAATAATCTATATGGTTTTGAATGCTCACTTTAACCAACAAACATATTTGTGCTGCTCTTTGCATCTAAATTACTTCTTTTTCACTCGGAATTAGTGCAAAAGAAACACAGCCAAAAATACAAAAGTCACTTCTACAAGGTTTTATTCTTGACCATGCCTTCTCGGGAGTAATATCCTACAAAGCTTTACAAGGGCTTCTATCAAGGATGCAGATTTCTATATTCACGGTTTTTGCCTAGTATCAGTATGGCACATTTCGGGTATGCACCATTTATCTTGCAATCTTTATAACTGTCCTATTCCTCCTTGACTCATTTTATTTTGTAGTGCACAAAGTGTTGTATTGCCTATATATACATTACTTCTTGCATAATTCCTCAAATTGTTTTGAGACAAACTCGCCTCCATTATCAAATCTTAGAGCTTTGACCTGTTTACTTGTTTGTTTTTCTACCAAAGCTTTCCATGCTACAAAATTAGAAAAACAATTTGACTTTTTATTTAAAAAATAAATCACATTTTCCTAGAAAAGTCACCTAGTAGCAAGATATATTTTTACGAAACATTGTAGGTGTTTTCATTGGACCGTGTATCAACATGGACTAGGTCCAAGACTCCCATGGCCCACCATGCTTTATCATTATCAAATTGGTGCAGAGTCTATGTTCCCATTCAACATCTTGTACATATGTTTTGACTTGCTTGAATAGATGGAAGTCCATCTACCATGTTAGTCTTATTAAGCAAAGACAAATACTGATAATTGAGGTGTATGTACCTCTCATGCCAAAGTATATTGGGATTCTCAACCTCTACTAATGCATGTGTTTTCATTGTAAAGAGCTTGGGCATTTCAAGAGAGATTGTTGGAAGAGATTGAATGATCCTGGAAGTGGCCAAAAGAGGTCATGGTATGTGTTATCATGCCAAATTTTCATGACCATTTTAAATTTTTTTCCTTGACATGCATTTTTATCTTGTGTTTTTCGCTTGATGACATTCCCGCATTCATACAATTGCTTTATATTGGCCTTCAATATATACCTTCAACCTGCTCATCTTGGTTTGCACCTTGTAGCTTGCCTTTAACTTATGTAGAATTCCATTTTGCATACACAAGTGCATCCTGCACTTTGTCAGTTTTCGCAGTGCATTGAAAGCCCACACCGTGCACTTTCTAAGCATTTGCACTTTTCAAGAATGCCTGAGTTATATTTTCCCCAAAAATTCGTGTAAGACACTTTTGTTCCCAAACCTCATTGTGGAAGTGATCAAGTGTTTTTGGAGGTTCAAAAATGATGTTTCATGTCCACTTTTGCACTTTGACAGTTCCCAAAACCTCTAGTTAGGCCGCCTATGCACCTACATGGTTTTTAAAATGACTTAGAAGGTCGCCAATGCACTTTCTCAAGTACCCAAATCAGCCTAAGAGTACACTTCGAGAGCTTTTGTTGTAAAAATTCATTAAAAGGCCACCTAAGTCATTAAGTAAGTTACCAAAGCACTCTTGGAGGCCGCCTGGGGTATTAAGGTGCTCCAAAAAGCTGCCAAAAGGCTGCCTAGGTCTTTAAGTTGTTCTTGAAATGCCTCTAATGTTTGTAATCTTGGAGCATGTAATGTTTGTGAGGACACACTTGTGTGGCCCACCACAACAACACATCTCCACTTTATTTAAAACTTATAATTTATTTGTAAGTTATATAAAAGATTTCATTTATTAAGAGTGAAATGGTTCAACCAAAAGGTTGCAACTGAAACACCCACCCTTTTTGATAGGGTGATCTCCACAAGAGATTAGTATTTTGGAAATATTTGATTGCATACATTGTGCAATTAATGGTCAGGTGAAGAAATAAGAAGGGAGATCTGTACACTGGTTGGCCTGTACTTATCAGGCAATTGTTCCTTATTCTTATTTGAATAAATACGGAAGTGCATTTATAGTGGGTTTTTTTACCTGTTTGCAGGTTTTCCTCGCTCATATCTTGTGTTTGTATATTATGCACTTTACATTCTGTAAGTTGGTTCAATTCTGCAATTTGGTAATGCTGTACTCTATTTAAAGATCTTATAATCCAAGGTATGAAATTGCATTTATTATAATTTTACTTCCTATTCTGACATAATATTAGAGTTAGGTATATTTTTTAATTGTGTGTAGGATTAATAAAAATTAGGAATACTACAAATGAAATTCTTAGTTACATTATTGAATACTAGAATTCAAAGGCCTCTTCAAAAGAAGGCTTCACAGTGAAAACAAAATAATAAAATGTATATTTTTTATATATTATACATAAAAATTAAATCTTACATTTTTTGCAAGAAAACAAGAATCTTGCAACTACCTTCATTGGAGGGTTTTTCGTTTTACAATTTTGTTAAAAAATTAAATAAAAAATAAAAAGTAAAAATTCCAAATATAAGCATTTAAAATTCTGAAACAATATAAAAATCTAATAAAACAATTTCATGTTTTGTTTACAGGTGCACACCAAATGTATTCAACAGGCACATAAGGGTATTTCAGCCTCTGGATTATTGGTAGGCAAGTGGCCACCCTGTCTCTACCAAGCGCCTGTTACCTGTCTCTCCCCTGGTGTGGCAGTGTAGTTTTGTTCTCCTTGTGGCTCGGTCATTCCAAGTTCAACCAACATATACATCAAACAGTGCAAAAATCTTCAAAACCTATCCTATTTAAGGGGGCAGATCTTTTATGTGTCTATTTACAACTGTAAACCTGCTCAGTTTGCATTTGCAAACAATTAGGAACTTTGTCTATGTAAAGGCGGCAGACCCTCACATTTTAGCTCACCTGTAAAAACTAGAGGCAACTGACAAAAAAATAAAAATATACGTGATCTTATCTTGGAGAAGTGATATAAACAAAACTTATGAACTTTCACCCTAAATATTTCCAAGAAGGCTGTGGTGAAAGTAAAGAAATTTCAAACCTATTTTATTACATTGCCCTAAAAGCTCAACTTCAAAATTAAAAGGTAAGTAAATTTTTTTTTAAAACTAATTTTTTAATATATTAAAAATAGCCTAAATAAGGCATTGAGTCATTTTATAAGCCTAGGGCACGACTAGCTCTCTTGGCTGGCTAGCCGGCCCCAGCTAAGCCCTAATATAAAGGGGGTGGTGTGGGGGTCCACCCCCACCCACCTAATATAACATTCAAGTGTATATATATATATATATATATATAGCTATGTTACATTTTTTTATAAAGTTTTTCATATGAACCAAGTTTTTAATAAAATTTTTATATGAACCGTGTTATTTGTATAAAGTAGTTTTATAACTTTTTACAACTCTTTTTATAAAGTTTTTACTATAAACCATTTTAGTTATATAAAGTTTACTTTTTATATATAAACCGTTTTAGTTACATTAAGTTTTTCTAGAACATTTTTATATGAAAATTTTCATATAATTTGTTTAAAAAAATAAAAAGTAAAATAAAATTGTATTTTCAATTTTTTTTTGATTGATAAACGCTTTTGACTGGAGCTATGAACCGGAGGGTTGCACAGGACCCCACCCGTTCTGGCCGAATGCCCTGAGACAAGATATTACAATTATACCAACCTAGACCGCAATTAGTGAGCCCGCACCGACGATGCAATTTCCGCCACCGCCATTTTTAGAGCCACCAACCGCCTCAAATGCCAATGCCAATGATGCAAAGTCCGCCACCGCGAGAATAACCGCAGTCGTAACCACCGGTGATGCAACAACCACCACCATCAATAACCACCCCAAAGGGATTGCGCCTAGTGGGATTTGAACCTGGGTGGATCCGGACACAACCGTCCGTCTTAACCGATCCACCCAAACCCCATTGGCTTGTATTTTCAATTTTATCCTTGAATTTTTACAAAGTTTTTGTAAAAACTATTTTTTCTTAAAAAATATTGTTTTTGTTACAACAATTGAAATTAGATACACAAAATTGCATTGCTTCTTGAAAACTTTATTATTTGTCGTAATTCTCTAGAAAATTAAGTTGTTTGTGAAAAATGGCTTCCTTAAGTACTTTTATTTTGGAAAAAACCCAATCATTAAATGGGAACAATTACAACCTATGGAAATACCCCGATCTAACAACTCCCCTATGGCGGATGATGAAGGCTTCATTGAAGTCAGGAATATAAAGCATCATAGAAAGGCCTTTTCAGAACCACATTTCTAGGCAGCGAAGACACATATGCGGGTTGATAGGATGATAGCGTCGAAAAATTAGAACCACTATTACAGAAGTCTAGGCAAAGGAAAACAAAATCCACATTCTGAAAAAGGGTCAGGAGGAGGAATCTAACCTTGAAATTTTTTAGGACCTTTTTCCAATCCCTTTGACAATTTGATGGTTTTGAGGAGGTTGTTGCTCTTTCTAAAAGATGGATCTGCAGAAAAAATGGACGCAAACATAATTAAAAAGTATCATAAATGAAGTGAAATCTTTGAACAAAACTAAACAAAACGAAAAAGGTAGTTCTGCAAGAGTGGAAATAACAGGAGGAGAGGAAAGAGCTTCCACAGATCAATAGTGTGGGAATGAAGTCCCTCCTCAATGAAGGTGAGGCTGCCTTTATTGAAAACCAAAACTGTATTTACATCTGTACATTCAAAATTGTATGTGGGGGTGTTTTGGAACATCAATGGAAAGAAAAGTGAATGAGGGAGATGGAATGGAATGAAGGAAAAGAGTGGAATGGAATGAGTTGAAAGAACATGCAAGAGTTAGGTAAAAACAGAGCCTAATATTGCACGAAGAGGAAAGATGAATAACTAACACAAATAAAACGGAGTTTGAGTTAGCTAAACAAGAATGTGTAAAAGGGAACACACGTGAGCAAGTAGATAATCAGAGCTTGATCACTGTGAACTAGAACAACAAATTAATAACGTTGACAATAAGATCAAAGACAATATTTGCATGCAAGATTCAAACACTAACATCTAATGAACATAAGAACATCAAATGCTATAAGAGACAATGAATGGGACACAAAGTTCATATTTCATTAACTCCAAAATGTCTTCTCAAAAGAACACAAAGTTTCTTTCTTTGAAGTAAAGCTTGCATACAAAAGTATTTTCTTCTCCTCTCTCAAAGTCACCCTTTACAAATGAGCCCCTCACTTCCTTTTATAACCCAAAAGTTGGTTACAAAGTAGTTAGGGTTTTACATGATCATTAAATAAGGCACTTAAGTGACCTTTGACTTTTTCTAACCAACTTTATTAAAAACAACTAAAAATAGAAATCACTTAAGTTATCCACAGCTTCCCAAAAGCAAATAACAACATCCTTTTCTTAAAAATCCACTTTTTAAAATATACAATAATAACCAGTGCCTTATCCATTGAAATGGGGTCCGCCTATCTCAAACGTATGAGAAATGGACTCTCCCACTTCGTTAGATACCAAGAAAATTATCTCCCTGAACCGCCGGTGAAATTAGGATCTGCCGCTTTTGCCTAGTTGAAAGGATCTAAACCTTCCCAAAGTTTCAAACATCTTTTCTTCTTCTGGAGGTTCATTTGGTCGAAGAATAGCCTCACAAAATACCTGCAATTCAAGAATCCTACTTGGCATATCATTTAAATTAATAATCTTTGATTGAGCGTTCTCAAATAAGTTCTTTAATTTGATGCACCGCTCCATTGAAACTGATGAGAAATTATTGGCGGGAGTGTACATGTCCTTAAACAATTGTGAAAATTGCTCTTCCACCTGTTCCAATGAACACCTTTGATTATGCTCATTTACGAGGTTACAAGGGATCTCAGCTATGAATTCTTGAATCAAGGCAAGTGAAGTGAAGGCTTCATTGCATATGCTCTCATAATGGATCATAGAATCCTCGAGAAGCGTCTTCCTTGATTTGAGATGTAGACACCAAAGAAAACGTGTCCCTCGATGTTCAAATTCGAGAATTCCTTCAATGGCTAAAACTAAGGATTCCATACTCGTCATCTCCTGCAGACTGGGCAATATCTCATCCAAATTTGATATATTAGAAACAAAAGTTTCCTTGAAAGAAAGAATTGGATCAAGATACGCACTGACATCTTCATGGAACTTAACCGCTATTTTGATCGTCCCTTGGCCTAAAACGAGAATCTCTGAAAGCCAAGTTTTAGTGACATGGCCCAATGTGTTTATTTCTTTTGACAAATTGAGAGTTTCTTCATCAGGGGCAGCCACTGCATCAGGTACTGGGAAAGTGGATGATATGAGATTTATCAGATGTTGAACATATTCCACCAATTGATTCTTTTCGGCCTTGAGCTGAGAGTTCTGAGACTTATATTTCTCAAGTCTCTTTAGCACGATATCAATTGAATCTCAAGCCATTGCCATGTCACTTTCTAATGTGGACCTCCCAAGTCCAAGTCTGGAAACTTCATAATCAGCAGGTGTCATGGCATCATGCTCCTTATCAACTTGTGGGATGGCAAGATCTGCAAATCTGTTTCTGTCATTATCCACCATTATTCGAGAAAGCACCTTAGGCTTCTTGGGAATGACGTCATTCGAAAGTTTGAAAAGGGCATCAAAATCAATGTCAATTGCCTTGACAACCCTCTTCCTTTTCTTAACCTCGGAATCAACCCAGGAAGGAGTATCATTCACTACTTCCGCATACAAAATCCTAGAGCTCGAAGCAATATTCTCATTGTTCTCAACATCATGAGATCTGAAGAACCCTATTCACGACCTCGATTTGAGGAAAATAACCTCAATATCCACCTCCTGATCATTCGGGAGATTTTGGGAAATCTCTTCATGAACTGCATGCTCCGAAGTGTTTGATATTTGGACTACTTGCACTTGAGTGGACGCTTGTACAAAGCATGGCTGAGGATCATTTGTCACGAGCTTCTGAGAACTATTAACAATGTGAGTAGAAGAATCTCTACTTGAAGTAGAAAATCCTGGTATATGCTCTCTTCCTTCACTGTGGCTAGGGCCTTTAGATTTTTCTCCTCGTGGCACATTATTTGGTGAAGTGGATTTTGGCAACCACTCCTTTCTTGCTTGTTGTGTATGATTGGATGGTACGGAGGTTGATTGAGAAGGGCTTTGGTTGAATGAAGACCTCGTGTTGGCAATTTTTGTGATCCTGAAGTATGATCTTGAATTGATTGTAACTTGGCAAGTTCTCTGTTGTACCAAGATATGCTTCTTTCAAGAATCGGTTGATTCTTGCTATCAAGAGAAAATTCATCTCTTTTGGTCCAGTCAATTCGAGGCAATGGGGTAAAAGCAATTGCATCATATGAGGGATCAATAACATCTTCATCATCATTTACAAACGAATCGGGAGGGTTCTTGATGCGAAAGGCCTTGATCTGAGCAAGTGTTAGGCGAGAAAACTCTCGTCTTCTTACTTCATGTTCATCCGAACAGGCAGCCCAGAAATCTTCCATGGTAGGGTTATGTTGATACTTTGCTCCAAGAATCTTCTGCATATATCCATTGATATCAAACTGGGCTCTCTTCACATATGGATGAATTGTGATGAGGGCAAACTCTTTTTCCATGAGTTGTGCACTGAAAAGATTTGGACATTGGTATTCCCCGATTTGGATTGGGAAATGAATTCCTAAATGGTGCTTGTCACTGAGAAGACAATGAACTTGGAATAGTTGTCGCGTAAGCTCCATTAATGCCCATCTGTCACTGACGTACTTAGGAAGCTTCCATGGAGTACATAGTGCAAAGCCACTCACGCGAATGTAGGAAAATGATGAAAATTGAATAAACCAGGTTCCCCATTGGGAAATGACATTCATGGCTTCTTTAGAAAATCTTTCCTCTGTATTCCGATTCAGGTTCCGAATCATGTAGAAGGTGAATGCATCGTTGACTCTTCTAAAATGGTGAGAGCTATTTTTGAAACTTAGTTGCGGATAGTAATGGAAGACACTATTTGATGGCCCCATGACTCCTCTTGTTTCGAGTCCAGAAAATAGCTTTCTTCTTGCTACTGCATAAGTCAGATACGATGTCATGTAGAAGCATCCAATCATCTTAACTTCTATCAATTGTTTGTGAAGGGTATTACTGATAATGGTGGCCCAATCCACAAACTCTTTCTTGGCAAGGATGATACAGATAAACTGATACATCCATGGGTGGAAAATCCTAGCAGAGGGTAAACCGAAAACTCGACTTAGGAGAGTAATCATGTCCCCGATTTCTTCCACGAACTCAATGCAGTACAGTTCTTTGGGAAGCCGGTCAATTTGAGGCCTCTTGGTCACTAAACCCAGTTATTAACCATCTTGCTCCATCTCAGGGGTTCTTCATCCCAAAATTCTTGTGCTGACTGGCGAGTGATATCCGCATTCTCAGGAAAGTCGGGTATGCCGAGCAATTCCTCAATGTGCTTTGGTGTGATTAAGAGGAAAGGCTTCGCGATTATCTTTAAAAATTCCTCGCCTCTCGGGATCATAATGCTCCGCATAAGCGATAACCAGCTCTCGGACACTGCACCGAGACAGGAAATGTTACTACTTGAGGTAGACCACTATGGTAAAGCCTATCCGAGAATATGGTTTTGCCTTTAGTTTTCACCCGTTTGCAGAATTGTTGCACATTGATGTGACCCAGATTCATATCAGTGATATTATCATATGCCGACTTAATGGAACTGGGAGGGATGATTCCTTGGAATTCATACTTGAGTGCGGATTTGTTCGATTTCTCCACTGGCTTCCTCGATCTTCCTGCAGATTTATTAGATTTTTTGGCCATTATGAATTTTACTGAATGACTCGTGCATGCAAAACAATGCAGTGGGGCTGGTACTCGATCTCAAAAACCCCGTCAATGCAAGAATAATATGACTTGTTTATTATTATTATTATTATTATTATTATTTTAAAAATAATAATAATTAGTCCCGATTACATAAAATTTTTTTATTTATTTTTAAATGTTAATACAAATATATCGAGACTAAGCTCGAGTTCCAAATCTGGCGATACAACGATATATATTTTTAATTAAAATCTCCCAATTTTTATTTAATTTGGAGAGCAAATTCTCCTTGGTATGCGTGAAAATGTCTCCGATTTTAATGACTGCGCAATTTGAGATTTACTTCTTTGATGCGATCTTCTGATCGATGCATGACTATACTTGCTGAATCTTCTTGTAAATGCGTTGATACACCTGGAGAATGCGTGGTTTCTTGTGTTGGAAATAGAAATGATTTAATCTTTGCTTAGCTGGGAAAATGTGTTCTTCTCTACAAAGTTTATTATTTGCTTTATTTCCTGGACAACTCCAGCTATCCTTGGCACGTGGTGTCTCTTATGCATGTGTTTAAAACTGTTTTCTCCTCCCTACTGCGTGGTGAAAGACCTGAATGAATGCGTGGAGGGTGTTGTAGTTTTGTTATTTCTCTTCATAGTTACCTAAGACTCGGGACGTCGGGACGGGGTTTCCGGGACGGCAATTTTTTTTGAAAATTTGGGGACGGCAGGGGGGACGGCTAATAAAAAATATATAAAAATATATATAATTTATTAATTTTACAAATATAACATGAATAATTCAATAAACTAAGACTTAAAATTGAAAGTTTGAAGATTGAAACCATTAATGATTAATCCAATTATTCATCTGCATCAGCTTCAAAAGATTTCGACAGGGATTTAAGAGGTAAGAGTCTTTATTTGAGGTTTTTCATTTTACTTTTTTTTGTTTCCCATTTAAGTAGATCTATATGTTTTGAAAGTTAATACGTTTGTAACGTGATTTCATCCACTACTACATGGGTAACTGCATCTATATGTGGTTGACGTACCTATTACAAAGCCACTGATTAGAACATAACAAGAACAAGAGTAAATCACACTTTGTTCTCATGATTTTCAAATGCTAACACTCGACTAAGCTAGCTATATCTAGTTAGTGTCAAGCAAGTTGAAAACTACAATATCTTTATAGAAAATTAAGCAAGCATAAAGATTACTCATTTTTCTGAATGCCACAACATTGTACCAACTATAATCTCTACTTTTTCCTTTTTAAATTTTTTTTTACTATTATATTTTATATTTGAGAATAGGATTACATACATTCTGATCCTTGCTACATGCAGATGGGTCTGAAGCAAAAACTTCTACGATATATAAAATCTTAAATATGCAGCAAACAAACAAAACGTCCTATCACTGAAACAGAAAGAACCATAAACTATCTCGAGATAACCAGCAACGAAGAATTAACAAACACTAGCTGTATAGTGTATGACTGAAAATTTATAAAACTCGACTGTGACCATTACTTCATATCATCAGACATAACATGGAGGAGCAACAATACTTCTGTAGTTTATGGCAATTATGAGAAATTTGCATGTTGTTTTTTACTAGAATGTATTAAAAGTTTAAAAATATATAAAAAAGTATTATAAAACTGAAATTCACATGTTTTAATGTTGGAAAAGTGCAGATTTTGTTGGGGACGTTGTGAAGTCCCCGGGACGTCTCGGGGACGTCGTGAAGTCCCGGGACGTCTCGGGGATGTCACGAAGTCCCAAAGCACTGGGCTCCCCGTGCATTGCATTTCGGTTTGTGGGGACGTCCCTTTTTTTTTTTTTTTTTTTGGAAATTTGGGGACGGCGTGGAAGCGTTTCTGTCCCCGCCTCCGAAGTCAGGGACGTCCCCTGACATCCGGGGACGTGAGGAAAATGCCCGGGACGCGTCCCCGCGTAACACTGCTTCTCTTTTATTTAACTTTTGCGCTAAATCCCATGTGTGGACTGTTTTATTCTAATTTTTCCAGCGTTGGAAACCTTTTTCTTTTTTTTGTTTACCTCCTTAGGCTGCGTGGAATCTTTCCTTTGGACTATTTTGCTTTCACCTTGTGTGGAGATGCCTGAAGAGTGCGTGAAGAGCTTTGGTGGAGGTTTTGACCTTTCCTTTTATCTCACTTTGCACAAAAAGATGCGTGGAAAATGATTTTGTTGTCCCACGTTGTTAGAACGGTTTGTTGTTTGGACTGTGTGAAGACTCTCTTCCTGCTCCTGCGTGGTCTTTTGGACTGTTCTCCCTCTATTCTTTTGGCTGCGTTGAAACTTGTTTTCTTCTCACTTCTGTGTGGTGATTCTCCTTCTAGCTTTGGCCTCCCTAATCAAAACAAAAACATATTCTTTGGACTGTTCTGTTTTGAAAAATGTGTGGAAACTTGTTCCTTTTGCTGCCTATGCGTGGTGAAAGACCTGGAGAATGCGTGGAGCAGCTTGGAGACTGAGTTCTGTTTCTTAACTGCTGTGTTTTATCCCTCCATGACCAATGTGTGGAAATTTTCCTTGGGTGTGTGGCTATTTCTATGCATGTGTGGCTTGTGTTTGGTTCTTTTTCTTGTTTTGTGTGAAATCCTCCTTTCCCTTCCTTGGTTGTGTAAAGATTAGCTTGGACTTTCTCGGCTGTTGTTTGGACTATCCTCTTGCACGTATTTCTCCTTCACAATGGCGTTCACAGACTAGTATTGTTTGAGGGATGTGATAAAAATATTATTAATTTTGTTTTAGAAGAAATAAGAAGCAATTTGGAAAGCTTCACACGACTCTTTCCAACGAGTTCGACGGAGGAATTTATGAGGATTAATTCAACTTCCCTTCTTCCCGGGTAGTGGAATTAATTGCCAGGGGAAATGGGGAAAGCAACGGCCAATTGCCAACGGAAATGGCAAAGTTGACAATCCCCATTTATTTCCCCATGTGGGAAATGGGAGATTTTTTGCCCGTTTGCCAATTTATTAATTTGGCAATCGGGGGAAGAAATCCCACAAGTGGGGATTTAAAACAATTTTTGCCAGAAAGGGGAAATCCGGGCCCGGGAAACCAATTTGGCATCCCCGACAATGGGAAGCGGAAGCTTATTTTTCCCCCGACAATTAAAATAAAACTCGTTGAATGCATTTTAATTAATATTTATTTAATTAAATACTCCAAAGTTATTAAAAATTAACTTTATCAAACAAAGAGTAATCAATTAATTAAATATTAATTAATTAATATTTAACGTAGTTTAAGACCCAGCGGGAGTTCTCGCCGAAATGGACGAAACGAAGACCTGGAGAACGATCATAAAAATGAGGCGGTTGTGATGAGAGTGATAAACCACACAAAGTAACACTTTTGAAAAATTACAAAATTTTTATTTTTAAAAATTTTTTGCGAAGTCAAAATTGGTGATAACATCGTTAAACCAAAAGGTCAACCCATCAATTTCGATACAAGCGCTAGAGTTAATGAATCCATGGGAGGTGGTTAGTCCATGTCACGAATCCCATAGGGAGCGCTGACAATTTTGCCAACAAACTCCCCCAACATTACCTGGGGGATTCAAACCCGTGACCTTTCGCTCTGATACCAATTTTTTGAAGCACAATACACTGAGAGGAGGGGTGAATTAGTGTTCTTATAAAACTTTTCTTTCAATTATCTTTACACATAAACTTGCATGAACCATTAAAGCAACATAGTGATCTTATAATGCATAAACAACCATTCATATGAACACAAAGCAAGAGAGAACACACATATAAGTGGGAAACCCTCAAGGGGAAGAAAACCCACTAAGAACTTCTACAAATGGACTACTGTCCTATAAATGATTACAAAAGTTCAAATTCAGTTGAGCACCCACTCAACTTGGAGCACCAACCCCAAAACAGTTAAGCACCTACTTAACTAGGTTTTAGCAAGCACCAACTTGCAAGGAAGCACCAACTCCCTAAGTGACTCAGCACCAACTCAACCACCTTTGTATTTTTGTCACCTTCTTAACCCTCTATTGCTTAATCAACAAATGATGACCATCTCTCTGCCCTTATGCTCTTGATCACTCTTCAAACTGTCATGTTATGCTTCTTCACTCATCAATCTTCTTCACTTTGACATTTACATGTACAAACTGACCTTCATAGGCTGACCACCTTCATGATATTCAACATAAGCTCTCTGCCCATGGTCTACAAGACCTTTTACAGCTCACACAAGCACCATTTCGTTCATGCACACCTGTGCCTCTCTAGTCTAGGCCTAAAACTGTCTTGCCTATATATACATGACTCTTGAATATATACCACTAGGTCAGCCAAACAATAGACCTAAGAACATCATATAAACATGAAATAATTACAACATAAACTCCTTTTGGTCTGCAATGACACAACTATGCCTTTTACACCTTTAGGACTCATGAAGACCTACTTGTATTAGGTTTGCTTGCATAAAGATGCAACATGAACTTCGTGGGCTCACATGGTCATCTTCAAAACTCAAAACCCTTTCAAAAACATTGTCTTTGAACTTCATTGACCTCCTCCATGCTTGATTTGTTCTACACCTTGCATTCATGCCATGAAAGCTTCTTGAGAACACACTTGTTAAAACACCTCAAAACCAATCATGAGAAGTTGACTTCATAAGACCACTTAAAGACTAAAACCTATGCAAAAACCATCATAGACATGAAGAATAACTTGCTAACATCCTCTGTCATCCATTTAGCCATCTTAGCCAAAGCAATTCTTGAGATCTACAACAAATTCTTGAGAAAACAGACTTGTACTTGCACATTTTCTCTCTCATTTGACTAACCACCACCACTGGAGGTACTTGGGAGTCCACTACAAGCTCCAATAGGTTTCCTAAGCAATTCAATCCATTCTGAGCTGATTTGAACAATATCTTTCCTATCAAGTCCTTATTAGGGTTTTAGAAGGGTTTTTGACCAGTTTTGGTGTTAACGATTGTTCATAAAGGATAGGACATCAAATCCAAAACTAATGTCAGGAATTCTTAGCTAGGACCCTTCCCCATCTCTCCTCAACAGCTCAGGTTCCCATGTAGAGGTTTAATGTGCATATGAGCAATTGAAAGTGTTTCTCGGATTTGTATTTTCCATTTTTGATCCCGAGTAGGCCAAAAACTCATTTTCTTGCTTGAAACTGCATCAACATACATGAAATAACTTGTGTTACCTCTGTCCAAGTTTACATTTGAATTTTTCTCTAAAATTGATCACCATGCCTCATTAGGCCAAACAGGGTTTAAGAGAGGTCTAGGTGCAGACCTAGAATGGTGGTTTTACCCCTCAAGGTGAACTCAGAATGACTTTGCCACCTCACTAGCATGCTCAAACAACGCTAAAATCTCCTTCACATACCTGTCAAACATCCATGCCTCTTCCATCTTCCTTTATGCCTCATTACTAGGCTTCCTGCACTTGATCTTGACAACACTTCTTCAAGAATGATCTTCATTTTACAAACTGATCATGACAACCTTCAAGTTGTCTTCAAATTCAATTCTCTCTCTCTATCCTCAAGAACCTTTGATATCAATGACTCATTAGGTTTGGCATCAACAAGGCACATCCTCAACTTGTCATCAATGACAATACTCAATAGAGGGATACCAAAAGGACGAAAAAATAATGTGTACTTGCGGGATCACATTTTTATGAACATCGGGTTCCAGGAAGAGTATCGTGAATGGAAGCATTCAAACCATAGTTAGCATGCTCGGAAAGTACTCATTGAGTTGGCGAGTACTCGCCAAAGAAATTTGAAAATGAATAATCCCTCGGAAAAATCGCCACTCGGGCTTGTCGAGTTTTGAATATTCACAAAACTTGGCGAGTTCGAGCTAAAACTCGCTAACACGGATTTGTACATGCATGAAAACACGTCTTTTACACTAAAAACTCTAAAAAAACTAGGATTTTTTCCTTTATAAGGCCCCAAAGCACTTCATTTTCATTCACATAACCATTTGAGCTTGCATTGCATGTGTTGAACGGATTTTTGAGTGAATTTGAAGAGGAAATTTGGAGAATTGCATTTGGAGGTAAGTTTTTTTTTTTTTTTAAAAATTCTTTTGATTTTTGCAAATTTGGTATATATTATTAAAGTTTTACATATTCATATTGTAATTCTAAATACATCTAATGTAAAAGCGAATGCTTTTAAATTTTTAATAGTCATTTGCAGCCAGAGGTATGGTTTTTTTGTTTTTAACGCAAATTCGTTCTAAATTATTTAAATTTTATATATTCATATTGTAATCGATTCATCGAATATGTTTTGTAATTTTAAATGCATTCAATGTGATTGCGAATCATTTTAAATTTTTAATACTCATTTGCAACCGTAGGTATGTTATTTTTATTAAAATACAACGAAATATGGTTATTCATGCACGTTTTTTTATAAAATTTAAGTAAGCTTTTTTTTTAATTTTTAAATGTGCATTGTGTTGCGGATTAGAGCTTAACAATGGCATCAGACTCGACATCAAGTTTGGCATCTGGGTCAGCATCATTTGCAGGAACTTTTCCTGCGAATGCCCGTACCCTCGTTTGGAAGTATGGTTTACGTGGAGCAGTTCAAAGAACAATGGTTTGCAATTTCTGTGGCAAAACATTTGTCTAAAGTATCACCTTGCATGTATTGTTTATTGGGACGCTGTGGTTTGCCCCAATGTTACGGAAGAGGCAAAGTGAGAGATGAAAGCGAGTTGGCATAGCTAGAGAAGAAAATAAAGAAGAGAAGAAACTAAAGAGGGGAAGGGTGCATGCAACCGTAACAAAAGCTGTTAGACTTGGGGTTGGAATGACAGAGGATTCAAAGGATGATGCGGCAACAATTGTGGGCTCTACTTGTGGTCCACGCATATGAACCGGAAGAGGCACATCTGCTTCATCGAGTTCGAACAAATGTATACATAGCTTTTTTGTGCCAAGGAACATACCTGGAACACAACTTTCATTGCATGGTATAACCTGGAATAAGGATATGCATGAGGAAGCGGATAAAACATGTGTGAATTTCTGGAACTACAATAAACTTCCATTCGGTGCGGCAAAGAGCCCGTACTAGGAGTACTTGGTGACAACATTGACAATTGTAGGGAAAGGGTACAAGGCACCCTCTCCAAAAGATTTGAGTGGGAAATTGCTCAAGGGTGTAGTTGCAGATGCCACTACAATTCTAGAAGATCAAAAGAAACAATGGCACAAATATAGATGCACCATTCTTTCAGATGGGTGGACGGATGGAAGGAACCGCACCCTCATTAATTTTTAGCGGCTTCAAATGGTGAGATGGTGTTTTTGAAGTCTATTGATGCCTCTAACATAGTAAAAAATGTAGAGAATTTGAGTGTTATGTTGGAGAAGATTGTATTAGAGGTGGGTATACAAAATGTTGTGCAAGTTGTCAGATCAATGCAACAACATATGTGGCGGTTGGGAGACTACTGCAGGAGAGACATCCATCACTCTTTTGGACTCCTTGTGCGGCTCATTGCCTTGACCTTCTTTTGGAGGACAAACAAAATTGATTGGGTGAGGCCGGTTGTAGAAGATGCAAGAAACATAACAAAGTACATATATAATCACCCTTGGGTTCTGAGCTTGATGAGAGAACACACAAAGGGAAATAGCTTTGCGAGCCGACATCACAAGGTTTCGCAACTAAACTTGATGTTGTAAAGTATTTCTAGTTTGTTGACATCATTGAAGCAAATGTTTGTGAGTCAAGCATGGCTAGACTCACAATATTCAAAGAAAGCTAATGGAGAGAGGATTGCAAAGATAGTTTTTGATGATATCTTTGCAAAGAGAGCTATAGAGATCATCAAGGTAATTTCAAACTTCGATTTATATTTCAAGTTGATTCCTTTATTTTAATTTGTTAAATTATAAATATATTGTTATTTACTTTTTTACTTTATTTGTAAGTTTGTAACCTTACATTTTAATTTGTGTGTAGGTGTTAGAGCCGTTGGTGAGGGTTTTGTGTTTGGTTGATGGGGAGCAAAACCTTATGGGGTACATTTATGAGGCCATGGATAGGGCCAAAGAGTCTATCCAAAACTATTATAGGGGGGATATTACCAGATATGGTCCCTTTTGGGAGATTATTGATTGGAGGTGGAACAATCAACTCCACCAACCTATTCATGCAGTGGGGTACTACCTCAACCCCAAATTTTTCTTCTTCGACGACTTCACAAATGTGAATGGAGAGGTTATGGAGGGCCTTTCAACATGTATTGAGAGGATGATACTAGAGGTTGAGATGAGGGACCTCATTATTTTAGAGCTGCAAAATTACAAACATGCTAGGGGAGACTCTTTTCTTTAGCGTTAGCTATCCGAGGGAGAACCACACAATCACTAGGTAATAAAAATTAGAATGTTTACTAAGTTACTTATTAGCTACAAATTTGATTTTATTAATTACTTATAAAATTTTGATTATCTTGTTTGTAGGTTCTTGGTGGGAGGATTGGGGAGGAAATACCCCACATCTTCAAAAAATAGCCCTCAAAATTTTAACCTTGTAGCGCTTTTGGATGTGAACACAATTGGAGTTTGTTTGAGGCCATTCACACGAAGAAGCGCAACAAGTTGACTCAAAAACGACTCAACGACTTGGTTTTTGTGCAATACAATCTCCGACTTCACACAAGAAAAGTGGAAGCCACATCGGAGGAGCTTATTGATTTGGATGAGATAGATCCATACGAGTGGATTGGGCAAGAAGAGGAAATCCTTGCGTTCACAGAGGATGAGATTGCTTCTTTTGAGAGGGAAGCTATGGAAGGAGATATTGGATTGGATGACATCTTTGGAGGTGATCTCGAACATGCAGCAGAGGAGCCACCACCATCTACTACCAGGTTGGAGCCAGAGTCGCAACCTTCTAGGAGGAGCGAGGAGACGCAGCCGAGTGTGGGGACTAGTAGAGGCACTAGACCCTCTCCCCAATATTTCTCTAGAGCGGGGAAGAGGAAAATGTAACTTATTGTATATTGTAACTTGCATAGATATGAAATTTATGATGATAATTTTCAATGACAATCATCATAAATTCATAGCACTTATCACCATTGTTGTATTCGCATGATGATGCGATTTTGTATTGTATTTGTATTCAAATCTAATAGAAAACACTTCTCCAACATTTTATGGACTCATTTGATACATTTTGTAGCTATATTTTGCATAAAATTTATGTTTTTAAAGAAATTTGAGTATTTTTAAGTTGCCAGAATATTCCCGAATATTCGCGAGTCTTGCCGAGTCAATTTTTTTGGTTTGCCGAATATTCGCCGAATACAAATAGGCGAACTATGATTCAAACAACCAGCTTCAGTTTGATTCTTTTAATATTTTTAAAATTATATATGGATGTAGTGGTATAAATTATTATGTCTCGCTTTGAGTTTTTAAAATTATTTTATTAGACTATAATAAGTTAAGACATTTACTATTATAGAATCTATTTGTTTAAGGATTATTAGGATTTAATAATTTTATTGTTTTTGATATTCTATATTGTTATAAATTAGTCTAACTTAATCGCGAATTTTATCTCCGGTTTTTTTAGCAATAATTTTTTTGTTAATTTTATTCTCCACAAATTCGAATGCGGCAACTTAGTTCCGAGGGATAGGAAAAGTGTTCGCATCTAGTGGGTTGTTTTAAGTAGTTTTGGATGCTTGAGGAGTGTGGGTGTCTGTTTAAAGACCTGACATAAAACATCATCATTGGTCACTTTAAGCATTTGTTACAACTATTATGAGATTTGTGTCATTATTTCAGGGTTTACTTTGAAGTGGAGGGTAGCTTGATTAAAAGGTCAAATATTTTGATTTCTAGTACACATTTTTGCTATTTGATTCTTGAATTTTCACA
This sequence comes from Taxus wallichiana var. yunnanensis, assembly GCA_018340775.1. Lineage (NCBI taxonomy): Eukaryota > Viridiplantae > Streptophyta > Pinopsida > Cupressales > Taxaceae > Taxus > Taxus wallichiana. The sequence goes on along the minus strand of CM031237.1, from coordinate 542,453,019 downwards.
TGATGCGTGTCCTACACTTTTAGATTTGATAACATGGTAGAATGTTGCTTGCTGGTGTCACGATTGTCTTGCAGCATATTTTTCTTATATTTATGTGATAATCATAAAATCTAATTATACCCATTATTTGCGAATTGAATGGAAAATGAGTTCAGCTTGACAAAGTGCAGGTGCTGAGTATTTGTGATTATTACTATTTGGAAAACCTTTTCAATGGCCTCGAGACATTTATTTTGATAAGTTTCCTTCCGGCATGTGATGTTGAAATGGATACCCATTTTTAGCTAAGTTATAGAATTCAATGATGTATGTGATGCTGAGAATTGGACACTTTCCCATCAAAGTGTATATAACTAGGACTCGGACAATCCATCTTTTGTGTACGAGCTTATTCTGGTTATGTGCGAATTTTAATTTTCCAGAGATTCCCTTGAAGCTGAAATATAAAATCAGTCAAGTGACCGGAATTTACAATTCATGGCAGAAGAAAGAAATACTTATTAGCTCTTGCTTGATCTATAATCTTAGTAATGTTTCATGCTGACCACATAACAAGTTCATCCTGCATAGCCTCCTCTGAACAAAAGATGTACAGCTGCATGTTGAACTTGAGAGGCTTGGAAGTTTTGTTTGATTGATGTTTGCTTCTTTTGAACAATTTTATCGTAGTAGGTTCTTGCAGATATCTGAGGAATAATTGAAATTCAAAAAACTTCATTTTGTGATCAATGGCCATTTGTTTTCTAAGTCTTTCCACATCTAGTTGTTTCTCATTTCTAAACTTTGCATTTCATTTTGGTTTCTACTCTCTCAAGGATTATAAAATTCTATCCAAGGATAAAAAAGCATTGTTTATGTATTTTGTAATCTGAATGTATTATGCAGGTATTACGAAGGCACTTCAAGGACACTATATATATAGAAACAATTGATAGATCTGCAGCAATTAAAAAACAAGTAGTATTTATGCATTCTGAAGAGGACAGGGAGCTATTGATGGTAATGTGGTTGAGATTTTGAGTCTACAGTCAAAATCATGTATTAATATTGCTTATGTGAAACTCATAAACCTTTTTGGCATTTCATGATACAGAAAGAGCTTGATGAAGATCGACGCATGACATTAGAATCTGAAGTGGAACAAGCGATAGGATTTCGCTATGTAATTGATTTGATTGCTTCTGCAGGAAAACTTATTGTTGGTCACAACTGCCTGTTAGGTACTGAAATTTGAACATTGTTCTGCAGATAAGAAGTTGTATTCATTGCAGGAACATTTTTAATATTCCAATATATCTAATATATAACTGTTTTACAGATTTTGCTCATATCCATAGCAAGTTTATTGCTCAAATGCCAGAAACCATGGTTGAATTTGCAACATCTCTTCACAAGCATTTTCCACACATTATTGATACAAAGTACCTTCTCAAGACAGAACCAACTTTGCAAAATGTGATGAAAAATAAGAGCACCAGTTTGTCCTTTGCATTTACTCACTTGTGTGGTCAGATCGCTTGTACTTCAGAAGCTCTTAATAAAAGCATAAATTCTATTGTCAAGGTTGTGATTCCATCCGAACTACAAAGGTAATGATATTATACAGTTTTAATGAGTTCTGACACCATATTTGGTAAAGGCTATATATCTTTGAGAAACTAGCTCAAAAATATTTTCTAAGTTTTTAATATTTCCTCAACATTTCTGAAAGTAGTAGTATTATTTTTTGTTTTTGAATCTGTTGCTGCAGGTACACAGATGCTCATTCTAGTGCAAAGCATGAAGCAGGATATGATGCTTACATGACTGGATGCATATTTGCTCAGGCTTGTAACCATTTGGACATTGACTTTAACAACTTTCATCCTGGACCTGATTTAGCTAGGGTAGATAAATTTCAGAAATATGTCAATCTACTTTATGTTGGCTGGATCAGAAGTATAGTGCTAGACTTAGCAACAGGAGGGGAAGCTGTAGAATCTAGAACCATGCTTCAACGTCACAAGGTTTCAAATCTTGTACCTGCTAAACTAGTCCTTATTTGGGGCTTTCAAACTGGCTATAGTGACAATGATTTGAGAGGTTTGGTGAAAGGCGTGATGGGTACTGCGTCCCATATTACTGGGGTCCACTTCTTGGATCCAAGCTCTGCATTCATTAATTTTTGTAACGAACAGGTAGCAGCTGAATTTCTTTGCTCAATGGAAAATAAGATGGCAGAGTCCTGTAATGCTGTAGCAACTGGAGTCCCTTAACTTCACTATTAGAAACTGCTAGCATTAATGCTATAAGTTATGATATGTATGAACAGATATGCAAATCTTCGTTGTCCAAACTGGTATTTGCTGAGCAGGCAGAAGCATTAGGAATAAGATGGAAGATTAGTGCTAGTCTAGCAGCAAATAAAAAATAACAAAAAAATTGAAGCATGAAACCAAAGGTCTTAGAAATAATCAAAGTGTTCCAAAAATGGAGGAAAGTCTTCAAGTTTGTCCTGTAATAGATGGAACAGAAACACTTAACAGTGAGACAAGGCGAGAGAGATCTTTTTCTTATTTGTCAGAAGACAAATTACTGGATATTGTATGTGCTCCTAATCATGCTTTTGCAAAGAGGTCCAGAACGGAAAGTTAAATTTTGAGTTGGGTACAGTGCATGATGCTCTTAAATTTTGGGTATTTTAATTCTGTAAATTTAATTTGATCTATTCTATAGTATTACAAATCAGAAGAAATCTTCTTTGTTGATTGTTGCTTATGCCTGATTTTTTTGGTACACTGGCATGAAATGTGTTAATAGTTACAGTTACAGAGATCATGACCTTAGTTCAACACAGAGCATGCATATAAATTATTATTTTTTGATGAGTAACAAAAGAAATCCCAATATTAGATGTATTGAGTGGGAGACATCTCCATATAAAATTAAGACGTCTTTTTCAACTATCCTGACATGTAAAATTTCCTACTTACTACCATGATACAGTTTTTTTTTTAACATTTTTTTGTTGAATTAAACCAGAAGAGGTCGCATCATTGCTGCCCCTGAACACACTTAACGTAGCATCGTTTACTGCATTTTGTCAATTATTTCAAGTAGTTAGAATTAATCAAGTTTAATATCAGCAACAAATTTGATGCGACAATTTTTTTCCTGTTACCGTGCTCTATTGGACACGGTTATTTGAGTCTGATTTCCTTTTTGCATTGCCTACATTTTCTGCAACTTTAGAAATTCTGTTTCTAGGTCATTAACGTGGGCATTACAATTATGTTTGTAAGTTTCAGATATGAATATATGTTATGCTTGATTCCTTGGCCATCAAAAACACCTAAACCCCAGCTCATCCGTGCCTTGAATTTGTTCAAATGTCAATGACAAAATACTGCTTTTCTTTTTCTTTTTGAAATGATCATCACCATTTTTATATTTGTGCAGTCTCCCATTGCTATGCTACAACTGCCGTCCACGAGAAGGAAACATATCTTAACTATAAAGCTAAGTTTTTTTGGGTGTGATGATAACAAAAGTCTGCATATACATTAACAACTTTCACAGTTTACATGCTAATTTGCCACACAATAAAATCCATAGGTGGTTGGTTGCTGTTTATCTGCTGGAAGAAGAACTAAACACCCATGAATTCTATTAAGTTACGGGGTTCAAAATCAATCCATCCATGCTTAAAAACAAGTTAATTGATGATAATGAACAAATTTAGAGCCATGAGTAATAAAAGTTTGCACATATATCTACTACTTTCACAGTTTACATACTAATTTATTACCCACCTTATGATATTTAGATATATTTATGGAAGAACTCTAAATCTAATTAAAACAATAGTTATGATGCCAATCATAAAAGACTCCCACGTGCTGTGGGATTTTTAGCTGAAGAAGCTCAAGAGTAGGCCATTAAGGCCATGCATGAGCAACTTTTTCGTTTCTTGCCACAAAATTTGTCATAGATCTTGAGGCTTAAGCCAAAAAGGGGCTCTCAATACACCTTCCCAGCTATAAGGTACTATAGCCTAGAGCCATAAGCTGCTACCATCTTCACTTGCCTATGGAAACAAATTTATTTGCACCTTTTTCCTATAACAAAATCTGTGGGAAATAACACTCAAAATCAATGACCCAAAAGCTTCAGTCACGCAAAGGCTCAAGCTAGAAAGGGGCTCTAAATCCACCTGCCTAGTTATAAGGTACTAGCGTAGAGCCATACGCTGCAACCATCTTTACTTGCCTATAGAAACAACCTGGGTTGCACCGTCTTCCTATAGCGAAATCTGTGGGAGATAACATGAGTCACCACAAGAACAATGCCTCTACTTTATGATTGACATCGGCCTTTCCCATCATGAACCCCAAACATAACCATCACTCCCTTCTCTAACTGCTCCATGTTCACGTAAATTGCAAGTATTTTATTGGAATTGAGTATTTATTTTTGAATCTCTATTAGACAAGCAATTTTCACGATAATCAGTCTCGGGATGAATCAACTTGGGTTTTTATGCTTTCGAGCACAATCTTGCAAATCCTTCCCAATGCTTATTGAGAGTTGTGCTTAGATCAACAATTTGGGGTTTTTAATTCTGTGAACAAGAGCTCTTTTCTAAAATTACTGGGCTGCTCTACTTGGTAATTCTTGTATCAATTTATGTTTTAGGTCATCAAAGGTCAACCCATAGTAAATCTAGTTCATGTCATCCAAATAGTAGATTAAAAGTTTTTCAGTCTGCACTTTTACATTGTACGTTCCCTTTCATTGCCTCTTATCATTTGGCAAAGCCTTGAACTTCGCATTGATGATCCTTCCTTGACGTAAGGGGTTGGCATTGGGCTTGCCATTTTAGCAGGATGTAAAATGAAATTACGTACTTTTCCTAAAATGATAGTTTTTTAAAGCTTGGGGAGGACTTGTAGAGTGCCTTTTTTTTTCGTAGGGAGAAATAAGCAAGGAGAAGAATCCTTTAATTCTTCAGGTTTGAGTTTAAACCAAAAGTTTCCCAAACTCCACTCGAATGATATCATCAAATACCCAAAGAAAAAAACTAACGTTCTTAGGAGAGTGTGAAAAGCAACCAAAACTTGATTTCTAACTATAATTTAGGGGTCATAATAGTTCAAAAGTGAACTACACTTGATATAGGGGAGGGAGTCGCAAGGGTTTGAAATGATGAAACATATGTTGAGACCACAATTGGGATGGATGCCCTAGAGAGGTTTGAGAATCCCATGGAATTACACTATACAACATCCCATTGGGTATCCAACTGCTTCTCCACACCCTAGTTCTAACAGATACACATGGACAATGGCTGGAGTGTAAGGATCATACAACCATCCACCTATGATAGGGACCCACAAGCTAGCTTTTTAGACCCAATTGACTAAATTTGCGAACACAACAATACAAAGGTATCCTAAGGTGTAGATGGAAGCACAAAATAAGTAAAAAAACTTGTGGTTAATCTACCAAAGACAACACATAGCATTCCAACATGAATTAATACAACAAAGCAAATGCAAGACATTAAGAGATCAAAAGTTCAAGACACGGAGAAGGAAAAAATGAGCAGAGAAACCATGATAGAATAGAAATAAATCAAGCCACAAAGTAATACTTGCAATTGAGTCATCATATGCAACCATCCCTTAACATTACATGCAAGGAACAAGGGCCAGTCTTGGAAAATAAAGAGAGCGATGACAAAGGACTTGAGCCAGAGTTTATCTTATACAAAAAGGACAAGATACACTTGGAAAACAAAGGGGAGAATGAAGAAAGAAGTCATGACAACAAGGAAGCTTATAGCCCTGCGTTAATGACGTTAATGTGGTCATCAGAACTAATGTGCATGAAAAGGTGTCTTGAAAATATAGAAGCAAAGGAATATTGCTGGGACAATAAGTTGAAAGAAATTATAGAATCCAATTGGAAATTGACAAGGGAGAATGAATTACTTCAAAAAAATAAACACCTTGCAAACCAACATGGAGAAAGGAAAACAAGAGCTGACCTTGATTAAAAGCACCTTAGATCAATTGAAAGTAATAGAAGGAAATATGCCAAGAATGGCCAAAAAGGACATGCTACACATAAAAGAGGCCAAATCTGCAATAACAAACAAAGGGGTAAAATAGACTAGCTTGAAGAGTCAATATAAGGAATCCAAGTCTTGGGCAAAAATAAGAGGAATGCCAAACAAACAAAAATAACTCAAGGAGAAACACACCGAGACTCTAGATAAGGGAAGATAGACAAGAAAGGGCTACACACGTTATCATTAAGTGATTGAAAGACTACCGAGAAACCGAGAATACCAACAAATTGGTAAGAGACTTTCTTGAAGATCAGTTGCAATGGTCGGGGCATGTAAGCAATGAAAACTACAGACAAGCGAAGTAAGCAAATAAACATAGAACAAACCTCAATTGTAGCCTTCTTGCAAACCTCAAGAAGATTTGTGAAGCACTTGGACTTGTAAAATCTTAAGATTTGAATGATTGTGGGTGCTCTTGATCAATTCTCCAAAGGATGAATGCAAATGCTACAAGCTTGAAACACAAGGATGCGGATGTCAAATTGGTAGAAGTTGGCTACAATTTTCTCAAAGCTTCCAAGGATGGATTTACAAAGGAATGGTCTTGCATTTTATAGTTGAGGGTAAGACCATGAGAAGTGGATCAAGGTTTTAATGGGCTCCAAAGTAATAATTATAATTATACGAAATAGCAAGAGAATTTGGTCCATGCGATTGTAACTTTGCAAGGGCAATCATTATCTTTGAATTCATTCGAGAAGTGGTTGTACGGGCATTATTGTTGCCCCCACCATTATAGGCTTTTGGAAGTGGAGTGTGAGTAGATAAATAGGATTAATTAAATAACCAATTTAATTAGTTATTAATTATGAGGAGATAATTAATCATTTAAATAAATAAATGTTTAATTATATTAGCTAAAGGGTGTAGGAATTAATTTAATTAATTCCAAAGGCATGATAGAATTAAATTAATTAATTCTAAAGGGGTAGGAGTATGTAGCTAGAATTAATTTAATTAATTCTAAAGGGGGATAGGAATATGACTTAATTAATAGAATTAATTTAATTAATTCTAAAAGGGTGTATTATAACAACATAAAATTAATTTAATTAATTCTACTAGGACGAAATTAGGTATGTAATTTTGGGGTGTCTACATTTGCCCCTCTTTAAAGTGTTATTATGAAGTAATAACATTTAAAGATAGTAGACATATGTAGATCGGTGAGTTGAAGACAAGGAAAGTGAGGTAGATGTTTAGATTTTCCCTAGTGAAGCATTTAGATGCCCCAACGAGTAGGAATGGTAAGGGAATGCCCCCTCAAGCGGATGGGTGATGCAGTAAGGTGGTGGACAACCGCTTGATAGGAAAAAGGCAGAGATTTGAACAAGGATGGGAAGAATTGTGCTTGTAGCATGAGCATCATTTGGAGAGTAAAATTTAGAGCAACCTTATTTTGTTGTTGCACAATAGAGTTGTCACCATGATTATGAAAGAATTGTGATGGGTAACCTAAATGCGCGCATGATCAAACACACAAAACAATTAAAAGATAGAAAAGAAAAATACAAGTACAAAATTATGCACCATGGCTATGAAGAAGCCGAGATGATAATATAATACGTGTAATTGGTCCAAAAATAAACATCAACAATACAACACAACTTCAAAAAAGAAGACAAAGATCTATGCCACTAATGCGTGCCAATGATGATTAAGCCAAGGAAAATTTTAGTGGCAAATTTTCGTAAACTCGCAAAAATCGAGGATTATGGAAATTCAAATTGGCGAATATTATGTGGTTTGCAGCCAACTTATTCACCGAAAAATTGACCGACATGTCCCTTATACTATTCGTTTCGCCTAGATTTTACACATATATAAGAGCTTATGAATGTAATTTGCCACCATTTCGAATCATATCGTGCGCATATTTGCCAAAGTAAACATAAGAAATCCTCAGCCGCCAACACTGAAATCTGAGCCATCAACCCTTAGCCATCCAACCGTGATCCGTCCAACTTTTATCTGTCAACCTTGAGCCATCCAACTCGATGCATCCAACTCTATTTGTCAAACCCTTATCCGTCCGTCCCAACCCGGCCATCAACCCCTAGCCGTCCAACCCATTAGTTGTCCAACATCGAGCCGTCCAACCCATTGGCCATCCAACCCCGAGCCGTCCGGCCCCTAAGGCTTAAGCCGTCCAATTACTTAGGCATCAACCCCTCGGTCGTGGCCGACAAACTACTCGTGACTCAATCGTCCAACCCTATATCGTCAACCAATATTGTCTTACCTTAAACCGTCCATTCTCGAGCCTTAGAACATAAGAGCCACCCATATGGGCCTAAGCAATAGCGAGTCATGGATATTAGAAATCGGGGCAAGAAGATTACACATTCACCAATTCAAATAAGGATGCAAATACTTTGCTTGGCTATTTTGGAAAAAAATAAAAATGAAGTTTGTTTCGCATCATCGAAAATATCGGTATGTGGCATGTGTTATTTTTGGTTGTTCAATCTTACGAAATTTAATAATTATGTTTATCATATTGTTCTTGGAACTCTTTGTACTGTGCAAAAATTTAATTATAGATAAAATTAATCCTATATAAGTAACAATTTTATAAAATTATATGTAGATGTTTCAGAAATTCCTTCAAAGAATAATCAATTTAAAGATATTGATGATCCATTGTATGTTGAGGAAAACATTTCGTCCCTTGATGACATACAAGTACAAGAAAATTCATCGAATTCTCATGATACACCGGAGAGGAAGCTTCTACTCCAAGGTCTATTTCGAGAAAAGGAGACACGAGAATCAAAATATTCTGCTTTGACAACCTAGATGCGAAGTTGAATCCCAAGAAAAAAATAAAATATCTTAGAAGAAAGAGGGCAAACTAGACGGTTGGAAGGAAATTCCGGTTCGAATAGGCTGCAAAATATCCTTATATTGAATCTGTGTACATTGAAAATTGTAATGATGTTCCAACACAATGTTGATGCAAAATATGTGGTTGGAAACAGGGGAAGGATCACACGATGCAACTCAAACTGAACACAATTGAAAAGCACTGTGGGAAAATATACATTTCCCAAAAGCTAAAGGATGGTAGCATAGTCAGAACACATAAATGGAAAGAAGAAAAATATTGTCTACATGTCAAATACGCAGAAGAGTATGAAAAGGAACAAAAACGTATCAAATATGTAAATGAAAAAGGTGGGACCATAGTAGCAAGATTGAACAAAGCTATGGAGGCAAAAATGCAAGCAAAGGGTATTCAGTTTGCTACCGTATTTCATATAATGAAAAGGGGAAGACCGATGTCAGATTTCGGAGAAAATAAAATGTTATATAAGGTTATTGGACTACGAACGTTCCTCAATCTCATTAGTCGGATACCGTGTGGTGGGAGATTGCAAAATGTCTATCTCTGGTAGAGAAGGAGGATTTGAAACTGTGTGTTCAAAAGGAAAAGTTTATTTCCCTTTCATTAGATGAGGTTACTGTAGTCAATAATACTTCATGGATATGTATTCATGTTTACACATTTGCTAATGAAATAAGGACTCCACACCTCTTAGCAATTCATAAAATGACTGAGAATTGCAATTGAAAATAATTATTAATTAGTGGTGTCAAATCTGAAGGATATCGCCGGAATGGACGACTTTGCCATTGCAACAAAATTAGTTTGTGTTGGAACCGATGGTGTAGTTGTAATGCAGGGAGCTAGAAATGGTCTATGTGTTAGACTTTAGACAACTATTGCTCCATATATGGTTTTTGTCCATTGCATGGCTCACAGAATGAATCTCGCCTACAAAATTGTGAGCACATTTGAAAATGTAGCTAAAGTGGAGGAATTGATACGTGATCTGCATGCCTATTATTCTAGCAGTGCGAAGAGATTTTTAGAATTTAAAAAATTTACTATTGGGATCGTGAGAGGAAAAAACTTCTCAAAGATGTAGATACCAGATGGATATCTATGTATGAACTTGCTGTAGAATATTTGATGAATATCCTTCACTGACAAGATTTATGTTTAAATACCACAGGGATGTAGATAAAGCTAAAGATCTATTATGCCGTCTAATTGACATAGAAACTTTACTCACACTCTGCGTTATTTTGACCATGTTGAGGAGCTTAATATTTTAATGAAGCATGCACAAGATCGGTCTTTCTACATTACTGAGACTTCATAAGACTCAGAAGACGTGTTTTTTGGAGTCTAGAAAGTTTATATATTTCGATGGGAGTTTTTGGTGCTGATTTTGAAAACTGGAATGCATTGACATGTTTGAAAAATTCAGTGCTTTTTAAAGTACAATATGCATGATCATCTGTGTATAATAGAACATGGAAGAGAGATTCCACTTCATACATTGTAAAAAGAGTTGATATGGCTAACTCAGAAATAGAAGAAGTAAGAGTGACACGAAATTTATATGATGCAAAAGTATTAATTGAAACTAGGAATAAGTTCGAAAGATCTTTGAATCGTTAGCTAAAGAGATTCGGGAAAGATTAAAAAATGATAAAATACTTGAAGTAATGGGAATTGTAAATCCACAATTTTAGAAATTTTCGGGTGGCAAACCTTATACATCTATGAGTCCTTTATTTATCAAAAACTTGGGTGATCTAACTGATCATTTCTCTAAGAATGAAGAGATAAATGGATTTTCTTTAGAAGGTATTTTGAAAAGAAAATTACTTAGTTCACAGTCAATGGATTTTGCTAATACTATGATACGAAAAGTTCAACTTCTACAAAACCCATAGGATTACGGTGCCATGAAAATGATTTGGAAGGATATTTGTTCTAGTGGTATTCTAAGTGAAGATTTGAGTGAGTATATTAAGCTGTATGAGCCCCGTCAAATAATGATTAAGGTTATGTGGAATATGAGATGGTTTTCAATGCACTATCCTTTTTAAAGTCAAAAGTTCGAAATAGATTGGATATGAATCTAGAAAGCTGTCTCAGATTGTATGTATCACGTTACTTAGTGGAGTCTTTTCCTTATGATAGAGAACTGGCATTGTGGAATTCACTAGTAGAAAGAAGAGGAGTTAGTAATATTCTACCTAACCCAGGGGACCGAGACTCATCCACTGATCATGCTATAATTGATTTCCAAGACACAAATGAAAGCATTGCTCCAGGACTGTTCCAATTCACATAGATTTCATTACAATAATGTGATGTAATAAGTATTGATGTATTTCATACAGAGATTACAACTTTCAATAAATGCAATATTATATTTGTCTTTATTTGATCCTTTGCCATTGGAACAATGTCATTATATGTTTCAATTATCCCATTTGTTTTTTATATTTGGTTTTCAAATTCAAATTGAAATAAGGACACATTTGTCTTTTATATCTATTAATTGATTTATTTTACATCTGTAACAAATCAGAAATGTAAATATTTTAAAGAAACAAAATCAAGTAAATTTAGGCAACATTTACGTAAACAATAAAAAAGAAACATAGTTTGTATTAACAACATATAATAACATTGTACAATTCTAATTTCCAAAGTTCTTTTGAAATTGATCTCTCATGTGGCGGATTACTTTATGAAGAAAAGTACAAATTCATAAAGCATTTTAGCCAATACAATTCCAAAAAGGGGGTTGTCATAACATATCAAAGATTCTGGACAAGTTCTGTCATATAAGGACACATTATGAGGTCATCCTCTTTTCTACCTATGATTTAAAATCATAGTTGTCCTTACGTCTACCACACAGAATAAAAACTAAAAAAGGGCTGGCCACTATCTTTTAATTCCTATGCCAGTGTCAGAATTGTGACAACACACTTGTCACATGGTGAACTTTACTAACATATATAATTTTATGTTGCAGGTGAAGCTTGTTCTTTTTCTTGCGTAAGAGGTGGAGGAATCAACTACATCTGTATAGAGCTTTATGCTATAACTCTATTGGTTGGATATTTTGTGAAGCCAAAATATGAGGTTCAACCATAGTACATGGGATTAAATCCCTCCTCAAAGACATGTGAGGCTTCTTGTTTATTACTAATCTAAAACACAACAGAAATAATATATACAGTATTCACACTAATCTAACCATTAGGATTGGGATAGAATCCGAAATCCATATCCACACTAGGTGAAGATATTGATGTTTTTCAAAATGGAAAGGATTAGAAAGGAAATTATTATTATGGAAGAAACACAATGGAAAGGAAATGAGAGGAACATATTTTCTTTCGAGCAAACATAGATCATAAAATAATCATACAAGTTTTAGATAACAAATGTAATGTTTGAAATGATTAGAACAATCAAGATGCTAAACAAAGAATAGCTTAAGATTATGAACATTATCTTAAGAAAGATACATCTCACAACACAAAGTTTACATAAGAACAATATCTTAAGAAAGATACATCTCACAACACAAAGTTTACAAAATAACAAGTTCTTATGTTTAAGAAAGATACATCTCACAACACAAAGTTTACAAAATAACATCAGTTCCTATTCCTCAAATGATTAAAAGAAAACACAAAGTTTTCTTCTCCACAATAGTTCTCAATATTCCAAAAATTTCAACCCTTTGGAATGCATAAGCATCCCTTATTTATAATAAAAGGAGTTGAGAGAAAATAGGATAAATCCTAGAAAATAGTCCTTTTAATGAGAGTCCTATTTTGCTTGACTCTCACATAGGAGACCAAGTCAAAATTTGCTTCCTACATGATGAAATGAAAATGAAAAAGACATGTCGATTTCAGGATTGAAATGACATGAAACATTATGCCTATTCCGTTTCATCATCTTTGTCTTCCTCCAAAGAAATCCTGCTTGTCCCGAAATTCTTGGAACTTTCGGATTATGCCCTGCATCTCATCTTCATCAGGCGTGGTGGAATGATCACTCAGGACTTCACATGTTTCCTGAGTATCGCTCGCGTTACCAGGAAGTTTCTTCAGTCTCTTGTTGAGTTTCCTTAGTGTTTCCAAAGAATGTTCAATCTTCACGAACCTATCAATGATTTCTAGGCTAAAGCCATCAGTTGGTTCATGCTGAATTGATTCTTGGATCTTCTTGTAAAGATCATCATCATCAATGGGAAGAATACTCGAGCTTTCATTCAACACTTTAGCGCAGATCTTGATTAGCTCTTCTTCTATGTCATTTGTGCCATCAACCAATTGATCTCTTGATTCCCTCAATTTTTTGCAAGCTTCATTGAGAATCTTTATTCTGAATCTAATGGCTTTGGTCAGTTGAAAATGCTTGTCCCCATGTGGAATGATGCCTTCTTCGACCAATATGCGGGATGAGAACTGTTTCAACGTATTGAGAGCTTTAAAAGTTAACTCTAGGTTCCGAATTGCGGGGAAAATTCATCATCCATTTTCTCGCCATCCTTCTTTATATCCTCCAAGGATTTGTAGACTTCCACGAAGTCATTAATGACCTCTTTTCCTTGCAGGAGTATCCTCTGGATCCATTCATCGACCGTTCTCCCCTTCTCATTAATCTTCTCAATCATGGGTATCAATGAGAAATCGAACCTAATAGGAGTAGAGGATGATGGTGTTGACTCAGGAGGCTTTGAGAGCTTGAGTAGTACTTATGTCAGCTGCTCTACTTTCTCTTTTAGCTCATCTCTGTTTGCCTTTGTTTCCTTTAGCTTTTGGCACAACACATTCATGGCATCTTGTGCATCTTGTTGTGCTCCCTCTGTTGTTACTTTTCCTAGATCAACCCTTGTGATATGATAATCGGTGACCATTATATCATCCTTGGTTTTGTCAGCCACGGGAGTGGAAATTTCCACAAACTTATGCCTTGAGGTGTCCACTAAAATCCTTGAAACTATTTTGGGTTTCTTGGTAGACTTGGTAGGAGTGACCTTGAGGGAATTGAAATCAAAGGCTGGTAGGGGAACTACCACCTTCCTCTTCCTGGGGTTTGATCTATTAACCATTGAGGCGTATTGGAAGAAGTTGCTCCCATCGTAGGTGTTACGGTCACATCTTCAGGTGGAGGAAGGTTTGCTTGTGGAGTGGTGGTCATTGCAAGAGTAGTGTCCGTGGAAATGGACTCAGGGAATGAAGGTGCAGAAGGAGGAGGCATATCCATGGTTATCTTGGGTCTAGTGGGGAGAGGTGAGAGGCTAGAAAGATGTTGGCCATGAGGAACTTGGTGAAGAAACCTGAAGCAAAGGAGGTTGAATGGGGGGAGGTAATGATTATGAAATTAGAGCTTGAGAGATAAGAGGAAGACTTACCTCTGATGAATTGTCAACCAAAAGAGGAATGAAAGGTTGACCAACCTCTTCTCCTGAAGGAAGATTTCCTAGTTCTGGTGGTGGAGGTGAATCAAGAACCTCAACCGTTTGTGGGAGAGTGGCCACTGATGTAGTCACTTGCTCTTCCCCCTTTCTGACAAACTTAACTTTTATTGGTCTCTTGGAAGAGTCTTTATCCTTTTCCTTTTTTCCCTTAGAGGGTCCCGCTTCCAAAGTAGCTAGATTTGAAAAATCCCTTCTTTATAACTCATTCCCTAAGAAATGAGCCATGCCTTAGTATGGGAAAGAATTTGGGTAGCTCTTCTTGCGATAGAATCTTTCTCAGTAATGGACCAATCAACGGCTAGGAATACATATTGGTCTTCATTCAGCCCATCATACGAGGCGTCAAGGACACTCTCATTATCTGTGGTGCCTTTTGGGATGTCAGATAAATCTAGCATCTAGATTTCTTCAATTTTCAACCTGTTATTGTCCTTTCTTCGGATGGAAACTTCATCCCGAAGATCAACCCAAATGTCTTCTATGTTGGGCACATGTAGATATAAGGTCCCATATGACTTAAGGACTCCTCAGAAATCAAACCCATCTCTATGCTTCATGTGCTTCTTCAACTTATCCTGTAGCTCATGCACCACATTATTGGCTTTAACCACTGTTGAGCACGTGTACCTTCGATGGAAATAGGGAAGGAGATGACGACCTTATGCTTACTCTGTTGGAATTTGTGAAAATCTAGCAATTGTCTAACCAACTCCATCAAGATCAACTTATCACCTGGGAATGGGAAATTGGAAAGGATCACCTAGGTACATGACCACTCGAAGGTATGTGAACTTCTTGAATTGTAAGAAGATACAACCCCATTTCGATACTTCGGCCCATGCCTCATCAGAGACTCTTCTTTTCCTTAAATTAGGGTTCAACATGCAGATGTTTTCATAAAAGAAGGCGTCATTCACTCTTCTGAATTGATCCTCAAACCCCTTCATTATCAGCTGAGGGAAATACCGATATATATGTTCTGTTGACCTACTTCCCTTTGCATCTAATCTGGGTAATTTCTCATTCCAGCTGCTGCATAGGTGACGTATGATGACATATAAAACTTTCCAGTAGTCAAGACTATCTTCATCTGGGAATCAATCTCATCACTTATAAGACTATCTAATTGATCCCTTGTTCATTATTCTTTATAATGACCATGAATTAATACATCCACCCTTGGAAGTCTCTTGACTCGGGGAGTCCAAATACTCAACTCAACAGGGTGATAATATCACTGATTTCAAGGATGAAATCACTCCTGGGGATAAACTTGGGAAACCTAGAGATGGATGGCTTAGCCTTGATCAAGAACTTTTTATTCACATGCCTGATGTAGTCTTCTTGATCTTTGTCCCAAGCTTTATGTGCTGACTTAAGATCTACATTAACATATTCCTCAAAGTTGGGCAATCTTAAGAGGTCATCAAAGTAACCCCGTCCAACTTCACTATGATTTCTCCTGCTTGATTTTTCACTGAGTGAGAATTTGAGTCATAATTGGAAGCACATGCCAAAATGAACTCGGGGCATTGAGCAGACATTGGGAATCCTGTTGCAAGAGGGAGGCCACTGTTGGTTATTGACTTCATCCAGGGACTCTGAGAAGAATCCTTGGTTTTGTTCCAAAAGTCCTCCATGTCTATGTTACCAAGCTCCGTGTCTCGGATGTCATAATTACAGTCTATGTAGGAAGGGGAATCCATCTTCGGTACTTGTACTTCATCTTTCTTGACCTGTCTGACTTATCCTTAGATGATCCAGGATCTGACATGAGAAGTCCCAGAAGAAAGAATGCCTAGATAACTTCTGGTTGAACAATCGGGCTTGGAAGCTTGCTGAGCAACCCTATAGACCCACCACACTAACCAAAATTTGAGACCTGTCAAGCACTTCGTGAAACCCGACACACTGTAGTGTATATCGGAAACTAGGTTGTGTCGGACACTTCATGAAACCCAACACACTTTGGCGAAATCGAGAGGATGTTGGACAATCAACGAAAACCCAATACAAACGGAAGTTGAGAGGTGCTTTGAGAACTTGGAGAAACTTGACACAAGAATAAATTGGATGGTGTTGAACACGATCGAAACCGATATCTTTGTCAGAAACCAAAGGATGTCAGACACCCTGTAAAACCTGAAACAAGCGTCGGGTTTCTGGGATGTCAGAACAGGTAAAATCTCCACCAAGCTTGTAAGTTAGGTTTTATAGATTATTCTCAAAAACCACAAGAGTATATCCATGGAAGAAAATAAGAAAACACCCAGGATGAATTTTTAAACAAGGGGTTTTATGGGAATACAAAAAAAAGAAGAAAACAATCCTAAACCCTAAACCCGGAGGAAAGAAAAAGAAAAGAGGAAACACGTCGAATGAATACTTCAAAAACAACCCCAAAGGCCACAAAATGATAAGAAGAGAAAAATACCTTCAATAAATTTGAAAAATGGTCAAAGACGGATCATGAAATTGATCAAGAGGTTCAGTCGGGTTTGGAGGTCGAAGGAGCATGTACGAAAAATCCACGCAGTGAAAATATGTCAGGTAAAAATGACATGTAAAATTAGACTATTTATAAAACCCTAGCATTTATTACACCTCCTCCGACATGTGTGCCAACTAACCGACAACTTGACATTAATGCCATGTCATCATGCTTAGCACATCCAAAAACCTGAAACAAAGGTTTTCTTATCAAATCGGGTTTTGGAACCAACTGACATGAAGCATGCAAAAGACATGTTTGGGTGTTATCAAGTTTTGAAAACCTGAAACAAAGGGTCATTTCAGGTTTTGGGTTTCAAGAAACAAGCAACATGAAGCATGTTTTTTGAAAGGTATGTTCGATGCTCCTGAGTTTGAAAACCTGATACATGGGAATGTAATCGGGTTTGGGTTTCGGAAGACACTTGACATGAAGCATGTAAAAGACATGTTTCCATGCGATGGAAACCCGAAAACCTGAAAATCTCCTTCAAAGGGAATTTTTAGGAGATTTTGTCAAAAAAATTCTATGGTTATCTCAATTTTAGCTGAAATCACTAAAAATGAGATAACAAACTCCTGATGACTGTAGATCTCGTGTTGCGGTATTGATAATTTCTAGAATATTCGGCTCCTCCTTGCTTTACATCTCATGCGAGACAAAAGTGTTGCATATATGTCTATCTTTTCCTTGATAAGACTTCGGATCCATCTTATGCTCCTTTTTTATCCTTCTCAATGTATTATTTTGTTTATTTATAACAATGAACTTTTTCCCTTCAACCGTACGAAATAATTCAAGATTTTACGGTCATTCTTCAAACATGCTTCAAATACTCTTTGCTTCTTTGTTTAAATTTTCATATTTTTCCTGCAAAACAAAAATATTAAATTTTTAGTCTATTAGATAAAATGAAAAAATATATTGCAGTGCTTATAATATTAGGATTTTGCATGTAAAACTAAAAGCCCACTCACAACAGCTTTTTTTTTCGCATTTTCTATTAAAACATTTGTCTTGTCTTTAGCCCATTTGTTGTAGTAAGCTTGTGCTTCAGCATTCATTCTCCAACTTGTTTAACATTATTTCTATAATTTCATCATTGTAATCATTACTATATGAAATTGTCCCTAATTGAGCTTTGTTTAGAAAAACGTCCTGCCATGCTAGTTGGCTCTCTACGATAGTGAACAATGAATGCCTTTGAGCATGATTATGGTATCATGTATTTATTTATTTTATCAAAATTTTATCTCTCCTCTCCCAAGACCACACCAAATCCACATCAGACATTACAACCTCTTGAATTGTTTCCCCATACTATATGATATCATATTTTCTAATATAAAATGTGTCTTTTCATCATCTATTTGTGGAGCATTTCTTGGAGGAGGAGAGTCACTACCTGTATTACATGCACATTTTGTTGTGGTTGAGGTGGAGTAGATTGAATCATATCGTGGGTGTCAAAATAGTTACCCTTTTCTACATCACCACTATCAAAGCCCAAATACTCCTCGTCAAGGGTGATGTTGTTGAAAAGTTTGTGTGGTTGTTACACTTAAAACACCACCTAGTGATAGTCCAGAAATTCGTGGTTGCAGGATGAACTGTTCTTGCTGACTCTGCAGGAAACCTAATATTCTTTCTGAATTTATTCTTTTTGTTTGGACTGGACGTGTTGGAGGTATTGGTGGCCTCCTTGCAAGAAAAATGTGCCCAGAAGCCATATTACCTGCATGAAGCAAGCAAAAGTTGTTAGAATATTACAGGTTGGGCTTTGTAAATGCTAAAAAATTGTAAGGAAATAAAACATGCTAAATATTATACAATATACCTTGCATAGATGGAGACACAATCGTGACATTTCGATCTTCACACCGGAATGAGTTTGATCTTCATCATCAAACTCAGTAGTTTTTGAATACAATAAATGTAGAAAAGAACAATAGAAATATTAAAATATAGTACTACATACATAATCTATATTAATTGTTTGAATTAGTTATTTATATAAAAAGATAACTTCATACATGTAGTTAAATGTGATGGTAAACGTGATGCACATATCAACCCCCTAGGTCACTTTTGACGAGGAGGTCTTGCGGTGTTGATTCTACCTTTGAATTCATGTCGAGAATCAACGAGACCTCTGGAGGGCTTTACCTCTAGCAATTGCCTCCTTATGAGATGTTGCAGCTATAATTTTTCTCTGCAAAATAAAATCTTACAATTATTATTTTATTCAAAAATATTGAATTTGAAATCGTTATAACAAGTAAACAGTAAAAGTAACTATTACTGTTGTTCTTTGAGACTAAGACCAATCATTTGATCATTGATTGCAGTTGGAATTTTATCTTTTGGAATTTCATAGAACACTTCATAATAGAAAGCAAGAATATAATTGCAACAAGAGAATACAGTCCTGGATTTATCAGATTGATTGGCTTTGTGGGCATGGGAGATATCTGTTTTTATTCTGTTGGACAAATAACTGCACCAATCAAATTGTTGGCTGCTAGTGTCCATAATAAATATTAAATTGTCCAATAGGAAATGTCTACAAATATGCCTGTAATACAATCTTGGCACGAAAAAGTGGCCAATCGCTGATAAATAATTTGTTTGTAATACCTTGTAGAAGAAGGCCTCTTGATGAATGATTAAGAGGAGCTGTAATAATAGACAAGAAACATTAGAGCCTTTGGTGGTCGAGTAATGTTAAGAAAAAAGCATTTGAAAATAATAAAATTACCATCAACCTGTACATTATAATGAGAATCCAAAAATGTTTTTTCTTCATCTGTAAGGATAACCTTTGTAGTAATGAGTGACTTATTTTTGAATGGTAAACCTGTTAACCGATGTACGTCCTCATGTTTAATTGAGAAATAAATTTGACGACGTCTCGGATGCACGAGAAAAATGGAAAATTGTCCATTACTCTTGTTGTAAGAGGCGAGAAGGTAATCAAGGACTAAAGTATCAGTATCAAATTGGGCCATGTCCACAAGCCCGATAAATTCTAATTTTTGAGCCAATCCTTTTGTGCGTATTTTCTCTTAGTAGAGCTAAAATCTTTGGGCACATGAGGTTTTTGTATTGAAATTTGGGTGTAGGAATAGATGTGGTGTTGGCCATTGCTGAAATTTGGGAGAAGTTTGAATATTGAAGAGCTCAGAGCACTATAAATTTTTGTAGAAAAGTGAATAAATGAACCTTGAAGGGGTATTTAAAGGGGTCTGTATGGTTCAACGGACATATGGTGGAAAACTATTGGCTAGCCATAGTGGCCGCTCTAGCTCAAGTTTCAACCCATGTTGGATGGATGACTAAATCATTGATTCATTGGTATCATCTGCCCAAACCTTAACCGCCCAACCCACCCATCCAACCCTTAACCATCCAACCCACCCACCTAACCCTTATCCATCCAAATCTATATTATCTTTTCCACTGCCCAACCCTTAGTTGTCCAACTCCATACCGTCCAACACACCCGGCCAACCCCTAGCCATCCAAACCCTTAAGGCTCAAGTTGTCCAAACCCTCACCCGACCAACCCACATGTCCAACCCTTAGCCATCCAACCCCTTGCCCATCTAACCCACCCATCCAACCCACCCGTCCAACCCTTAGTTGTCCAACCCCTCACCCATCCAACCCTTAGCCATTCAACCCCTCACCCATCCAACCATTAGCCATATAACCCTTCACCTGTCGAACCCTTAGCCATCAACCCCTCACCCGTAAAACCTTAGCCATCAATCCCTCACTTGTCCAACCTACCGTCCAACCCTTGGTCATCCCACCCCTCACTTGTCCAACATGTCTTCCCAACAACTTAGCCATTCAACCCCTCACCCGTCCATCTTGCCTGCCCAACCCTCAAACATCCAACCCCTCACTCGTTCAACTTAACTCACCCAAGAGTCATCCAACCTCTCACCCATCTAACCCCTCACTCGTCCAACCCACCCACCCAACCCTTAGCCATCCAACCCTCACCCGCCCAACCCCTCAACCACCCAACCCCCTACCAACCTACCTAACCAACTTCCCACCCAACCCTCGACCAACCTACCTAACCAACTTTGCAAAACAAGGGAAAAATGCTCTCTGTGAAATCACCTTTGCCACAAAACATTTTTTAATATATTCACCAATAATTCGAAAGTAAATTTTTGAGATTAGCAACGATTGAAAGTGATTTTTTCAGAGGGGTCTTATTAAAATGAACCCTAGATTAAGTAGATCTAAATGCGCCCAAGCACTAAAATTATGAAATCTTTGTGGGATAAGATAAGATTGAAGAACGAAGTCATGCTTAGATACTCATAATGAAACTCTTGTTGGATCCACATTGAAGAGTGATCTAAAAGTTGAAAGTGATCATTTCCTCTATGCAATAAACTTATGAATTGCAGGAGAGATAAAATGAGAGCCTAAAGTGCCCTAGGTGAAGTTATATCGTGAAGGAAAGATAATTGATTGGATTTTCCCCAAGCAGGGTTATTAACATGCAAAGGGAAGAAAGTGATAGTCATAAAATTAGAACAATCACTAGGGTAATAGATAAATTTATGAATTTATCAAGATTGTGTTGAGTTGTTGAAATATTAATTTCGTGTGTTTTCCAATTGTAAGATTTCTGTGAAGATTTTGATTGTTTGTTTGAATTTTTGTAATTCTTGCATTTTTTTGAATTTTTGAATATATGATTTTTAATGGTTTTACAGAATTTTTAGCATTTTTGATGCAAAGAAGAGGAGCAACATGTTTGTTACACCTGATTTATTATGGATAAATTATGCCACTGAAAACAAAAAAATCATGTCAAATAAACCCAATATGAACATGAAGGAACTACACCAAAGTTATATGTGAACTAAGTGTAGACATTGGGTTTTCGTTACCTGCCTACTTCCCTCTATACACACATTATTTAATCTAAAACTTATCATTATAAACACATATCCTAAGTCACCTCCCTCATCTCGTAAAATCAATTTTTACGCCCTCATAAATTACTATTTACCCATCCCAAATTACCTCTAACCCCTTTAAAACCACTTAACCATTTCTAAATCATCTCTAACCCATTTTACCCCAACTTCCTAACCTCCCCAACTCGTGTAACCTCTTTACAACCATTTTCCCTCACCAATTTACTTGAAAGTCCCATTTAGGAAGTGGTTTTAACCACTTCTAAATGTTTTCCCTGAAATTTCCGGATCACCGGTGATTCTAACGAATCACCAATGACTATAAGTAGTAGCCTTTGCTATTCCTCATGGATATTCATAAACCTTTTGCATGTTCTTGTACTCTTTTTTTTCTCAAATAGAAAATCCCTATCATTCCAGAGATCCTCAAGATAATTAACATCATCTACAATATCAAAATTCTCTTCAAGAAGTCCCCACACATCAAATTTTGTGGCTTGAGATCAACGATCATTGTCACTAGCTTCACCTAACTTCTATAGATGTTACCCAACCTATTTAAACACTACAAGGTAATCCTTTATCATCACTTTATTGGTATTGTTGTATAACACTTCAAAAAAACAAAAAACAACCAATTTAACTATTTTTAAGATCAAAACATCATTTTTAGAAAAAGAAATCATTTTCACAAGATGTCGCCAATGATTACTTGAATCGTGGAAATTCCCAGAATTGCCCACAATTCTATTTGATCATCTACGATCCCTCGAAATGCATTCTATCCCTACTTTTCAACATATTTTCAATTAATCATAGCTTTATATCAATTTTTATCAACCTTTTTGGATTTAACTTGTCCTCTGCAAACATGGCTCTTTTTTAGATGACAATTCCGGGCTAGTCAAATCCTATCACAAGCAATTACAACCTCCTAATAGTTCTAGTCACAAAATCACACACTTAATACTATGATTATACTGCCAATTATGTTGTTTTATACATGGATCTTGTGTAAGAAAAGTATTCACGATGCTCCATTCCATTGTTTAGTCATCTGTCTTGTTGGTATTTGTTGTCATTTGTCTCACACATTTGTCATTCACTCGCATAGTGCTTTTCAGGTCTTAGGGAGCCTTATCTGTTAGTACTCACTCGATGTCATCACTAGTCTTTGACTAGGGTGCTTAGATAGGGATTAGGGTGCTTGGGGAACCCTGCTCGATTTCTAGGCACTTGGTGCTGTCACACTTGGTTTTTTCTTAGACATTCGAGGTCGGTCGTTACTGATTTTCCCTCTCATTTCCCTAGGTACTAGTTGGCATGTCAAGTCGTCGGTGTCAAAATTTGAACAAGAGATCCCTATATAAAAACAACATACCTACTACTTTATGGGTGGACTATTGCTATAAAGGGCTAGCTATCTACATAGAGCAAGGAATTTGCATTTGGGCGCTATTCTCGCATCACACACTACATAGGAAAGGTAGTATTCATTCCATTCCATCCACCATTTTTCCTTGTATCTAGCTACTACCTGATATCTCTACATCATTGGCGCTAGGGAAACCTAGGCACATTATTACACACACAAGCACATAGAACTACATTGCTTCTGAGATGTAGTGCAACACCCAATCATAAGTCCATTCATTTGGAAGTTGAGGATGGTCCAACCCCTTCATTTTCATCTTTCTTTTCTTAGGGTTTTACGCTTTGTGTAGGGGTTTACAGGTGATTCTTCATTACATGTTTGTGGCAACATCAACGTAGCTAGTGCGACATTCACTTGACCAAAGGTGAATTACTACGAATACCTAAAGACCATATCAAGATCATATTACAAGTTGTTTCACTGAGACAGGCACCTAGATTTTAGACACAGGTGACCACATGCACCCCTTTCTCTCTTAGGCACCTTAGGATGGCTAGATCTACCTCTGTTGCTATTTTTGAGGCTCTGCGACATTTGGTTCCACTATTTAATCACTGTCATTCGAGTCCTAGATCATCACTGAGGTAAGTTAAATTCAAGTAAGTACCTTCCCCTTTCATTTTAAATTAGTTAGCATTTACACTTAAGTACATTTCATTTATTATATTGTTGTACTCTTAGAGTATTTATGAAATTCAAATTTTATAGAATCAATAGTTAAGAAACCCTTCTTTTAGGAACAATGCAACATCCTTCACAAAATTACATTGTGTGCCATTTGGTTTGTAATCGACATCCAAGACATCAAGGATCAGATCGAGTTCCTCCACAAGATCTAACAAGAAACATACAATTATTGGTACGACTACTTTGAATCTGTCCAAATTACATCCACTATCGCTGGGCCAAATTTGAAGATGTGCATGAATTACCTTTTAATCTTGAGCTCGAAGCTTCTTATCCATTATTCATCTATCTTTTACATTTATATATCTTGATCATTATTATCAATCTACTTAATTATATAAAAACGAGATGACATCCTCCAAGGAATTCCCTTTGGATTTATGGAATCATATTTTTCTAAGCAACTCATTTATCCATCCATCTAATATTTTCTTATCTAGTTGTCTTTGCTCTAGGTTTCTTCATCGGTGAAATAAGTAAGAAAGCATTATCCAACAACATCAACATTCATCATCACGTGTATATCGAGTAAACCCCTCCATCTTCTGAGGTTAGTTTATTTTTTTCATTTCATTTTATTAAGTTAAAGTTGGAAAGAAAAAATCTCTCAGTACATTCGGAATGTCAGGTGGGACCTGTCCCCTTTCTTTCATTTCAAATTAATTGATTTTTCTTTGTCAGGTTCTTTGCTTTACAATCGAGTAACGATATGGTTAAATTACCAATGATTCCTGTAAATCATCAATGATCTCTGTAGATTGTTTTTGATTGCTTAGCCAGTCAACCTCTAACGTTCATTTCTATTTTATGTTCTTTTTTTTCATCTAACCCTTGCGGGTTTTTGCCTTTGGGAATTTTTTTACTTTCTACGTTGTAACTATGCTAAAAAAATTCTAAACACTTAGAAAGGAAGCATTCCTCTCTTTTTATTTCAAAGAATTGCATTTTATTTGCTTTCCTCATCAAAATCAACATTTTTTTGGGTTTAAAATGAACCTCTCATTTATGTTTGATCACATAGTTTAATTAGGAGGTTAACAAATTCCATCCACTCAAATTTCCCCACACAACGAAATTAATTTAAACATAACTTGCATAAAAACATTCCTACCCAGGTGGACCTATTTGGATTTCATCACCAAGGGGATAAGTCGACTTAGTTTTCTAGCCAAGTATAAATAATTAGTGGGTGGTATATTGGCTAAGCACCCAAATCCCTTATCACCTGTAGGACCATGAAGTGAGGGGGTAGGCCCTGATACCAAGCCCTGTACCAACACCAACACAGATTTGGGTCTTACGTACCTTTGGGTATATCGAGTACTCCTACCTTACATCGATAGATTTCCATTTCCTAGGACCCTATTAACCATTTTTCACATTTTACCTTTCTTTTAATTAATCATGATGATTAAGATTCTTTCGAGTGTCTTGTCTTCTATTTGTAATCAACAATTTAGATTCATTTTTCATTTTAGGTGATTTTTGTTTTCATGGTTCTTACTAGATAACCATTTCATCTCTAGAATTATGACAATATAACTAAAAACTTCCAACAAACTATCAAAAACCTTCAAACCTACATCGAACATGGAACATCTTTATCAACTTGACGAGAAGATAAAGAAACTTCACATTCCCCTAGTAGTCAATTTCCCTAACTCGAATACCCGATCCACCCAGTCCCCATTTCTTTGATAGTGGGGATCTAGTATTTTATGAAATCTTAGTATCAAACACCGTTGCCCTCAATGCATATATTTTTTCCCGAGGTGTTCACCTAAAACCACTCAAGCCTAGACCACGACCCCCTGTATCCAAAATTTCATATGATTACTCCTAGCTTTTTGATCCTAACCATGAGCTGATCATCCAACAAATTCATCCTTATCCCACTAGAATTCAATTAGAATCTTCCAATATCATTTCTTTGGATCCTATAATTGAATTTGATCTTAATGTGGTCCCTTCCTAGGAAACTAACAGATTAACAATCATCATATTTTACAAACCCTTCATCGGTTCCACATCATCCCAAAACAATACCAGTGTATCCTGGTCCACGTTAACCCCATTAGTATCTTATACCATTCAAACTCCTCCAATGAGTTCAATATCCATCCCATCAACAATATCTCATCCTACCTCGTGCCAACAAACCACATTAGTTGTCCAATTTATAGGTATGTCTATACCAACATTGATACCTTCCATTAACACAAGTTATATTTCTCTTTGTTTCATCTCTCCTCACAACACTCATCCACCATCCCTAATTCTTCACAATCTATACCTCAACCATCCCAACCTCTCATTCATAACATACCTCAACAATCTCAACCATTCATTTGTTCTTCTAATTCTTTCCAACACATACCACAACAATCTCAACCCTTTACCCACACATCCACCCCTTTTCAACACATACCTCAACCATCACAACCTCTTATGAACACATCTATGCCCATCTAATATCAGTACATCCAACCTTCACAACCCTTAGTTTCACAACCCATCTATAACATTCCGTGAGTACCCCTCTCCAATATAACATCCCATAACCATATCAACGATCAAATCCATTCTTATATAACCAACTCTGTTTCTTCATCATCCAACATTCAACAATAACCACAAATAAACCCAATAAGGATTTAATGAAAAAATACCCATCCTTGAAGCCAGTTCTATGGGTCCTAAGAATAAATTGTCTTATGGAAAGATATGCAAAAAACCCATCCATCCATCCATACCATACAAGGCATATCATCCACATTGGGAACTTCCTAAGTTCCTCAAATTCTACAGAAAAGAAGACCCTCAAAAACACATCCAAGCCTCTCGGAATGCTTGTTATCTCATAACACATGACTAGGACCTCATGCTTTGATGACATTCCCTATGTCCTTAGCTGACCTTACCTTTGATTGGTATAAAAAAATTCCTCAATACTCACTTTTTTCATTCGCTCATATTTTCCTTGAACATTTCTCAATCAACATTGCATGTAAAATCACTATCATTGACCTATACACAATCAAATAATTTGAATACAAATCCATCATCGCTGACTTTTTCACCCATTGGAGGGGTGTTATTAACCAATTATCATTTTCCCTACCACATGAATGAGATGATTGAATTATTTTCCTACTCTTGTGCTAAACACATTTTATCTACATTACAAATCAAATATTTCCATACGTTTGATGAAGCCTTCACTATGGCTTGCAAACTTGAGGTGCTATTGGCTTTATAGAGTTAAAATTAGATCAAAGAAACCAAAACCTGAGTTTTCATCCAAACCATATTCTAGTCATGATAAATCCAAATCATCAACTAACACAATTGTCATCAATATTTCTCACAAAGAATGTTAAACCTAAAAATGCTCTCATCCTTAATGCAACTACACTCCTATCTTATAGTGCATCTTATAGATTATATTTTTCCTTCATTATATACGATACATGTGTCTCAAAACCCTTTTGGTATAGGGATAAAAATTAATGTAAATACCATAGAGTTAAGGGACATGAAATTGAAAGGCATCATTCATTTAGAAATTCCCTTCAAGATCTAATTGAAAATGGTGCGCTACAATTATATAACCCAAATGCACCTCAAAATTAAAACCTGGATGTTTTTAAACAACCTTTTCTGAATCATTCCCCATCCACCAACAAACCACAATCCAATATCATCCATGCCCTTCACACTATCAACATAGTCAAAGATCAGTCACCGTAACATCCAAAACTCTCAAAGACACAAATCACATCTGAACCATCTACCGATACCTCTATCACTAAAACAACAAACCAAACATCCCAAAAGCCAGACATATCCACTAGTCCTGCCATAGAAAAGAAGATAATTTCATCGATATCCGGTCTATCTACATCTAATTCACCTACAAGATATTCAAAAACCTCACAGAAGGCACCCATCATACAAATTTTGAAAATCTCATATGATGATCACGTTGCCAAACATTATCTATGTATACGATTTGAAAACCAGTCACACAACCACAAAATTTCCATTCCCCTAAAATTTTAGTCAATATTATTACATTAGGATCACTAACTTATCAAACTAATCATGGTACTGAGACATTTCCTCTCATCTGGCCTGAAATGATAGAAGAAGATTCACCCACCATTAACATTCTTCAATTCCAAGATGATCAAGCTAATCCTCTCTCATATGGGGGTAGAAGATCATTTCCTTTAGAAATCCTTACCTCCTGACACCTTGAAACTCCTCAATGAATCTACTACCGACATTAATATAGGGACTCTGTGGGAAATTCATATAGTTAAATCCAATCAATCTTTAGATCCAAAAGAGTTAGAAGAATTCACCACCTTCATATCCAAATATAGGCAATCCTTTTCTTGGTCATATAGTGATATTAGGCATCGATCCCAACATCATCTTCCACAATATCATCACTTATCCCAATGCAAAACTATCAAACAAAAGCTATGTAGGATGCACACTTGAATAGCTCTTCTCATTAAAGAAGAGTTACAATGTTTTCTCTCTGCTAATTTTATTATACCCATTAATTATCCAAAATGGGTCTCTAATATCATAGATGTGACCAAAGCCTCGGGAAGTTACGTATCTTCACCAATTTATGAGATCTCAATCTCACTTTTCCTAAATACGACTTCTCGCTTCTATATATTGACACACTTGTCAACCTAACCGATGGCCACAAGATGATCTCATTATGGATGGATTCTCTGTTATAACCAAATCCTCATCACCACATATGACAAAAACAAAACATCCTTCGTCACGCTTGGGGGAATTTCTTTTACCGTGTCATCACCTCCAAACTCAAGAATGCGAGGCTACTTATCAATGCGCTATGACCTATATCTTCCACGAATTTATCTACAAAACCGTAGAAGAGTACATTGATGGTATTTTAGGAAAATGAAAGAAACGTAAGAATCATCTTGTTGCCCTTGATGCCATATTCAACCTTATTATTTAATATGTTCTTCGCCTCAACCCTCCTAAGTGTGTTTTTGGTGTTCTCATTGGAAAAATCCTAGGGTTCATTGTGTCTATCAGGGGAATTGAAGTAGACACCACTAGGATCAAATCTATCATCGAGATGCCTCCTCCATCAAACCTTAAAAATTTTGCAGCCTCCAGGCTAAAATTCATCTATCTCGTCACTTTATATTGTAACTTTTAGATCACATCACCTCTTCCATCACCTTATTCAAAAAGATGTAAACTTTAGATGGGACGAAAAATGTCAAAAGGCCTTTGATGACCTTAAACAATACCTCCTTTTTCCAAAAGTGCTTATACCTCCACATGAGGGGGAAACATTTTATCTTTATATATCTGCTACTAATCATGCCTTAGGTGTTATGCTTACTCACCAATATGAGCAGGGTTGTGAGTAAACTATTTACTATATAAGCCACACTATCCATGAATACAAATCCCATTATACTGAAGCTGAAAATTTGTGTTGTTCCTTTTACTTCACAATGTCCAAGCTCCGTTACTACCTCTTGAACCACAAAAATTATGTCGTTACCATCTTTAATTTGCTTAAAACCATGCACTCTAAACCATATCATAGTGACAGATCACTCGGTGGCTTATGCTTATGACCAAGTTTGACCTTGAATTTATCCCACAAAAATATATCAAAGGAAAATCTATCATTGATCAGCTCTCTGAAGCTCCTCTCCATAAAATCAACCACCTCACAAACATTTCCCCAACAAATCTATTAGCACTATCATTAATCAAGAATACACCCCTCTAAAAATAACACTTTTCTTCAATGGATCCAAGTATCAATGCGCTATGACCTATATCTTCCATGAATTTATCTACAAAACCGTAGAAGAGTACATTAATGGTATTTTAGGAAAATCAAGGAAACGTAAGAATCATCTTGTTGCCCTTGATGCCATATTCAACCTTATTATTCAATACTTTCTTCTCCTCAACCCTCCTAAGTGTGTGTTTGGTGTTCTCATTGAAAAATCCTAGGGTTCATTGTGTCTATCGGGGAATTGAAGTAGACCCCACTAAGATCAAATCTATCATCGAGATGCCTCCTCCATCAAACCTTAAACAATTTTGTAGCCTCCAGGCTAAAATTTAGTCTATTCGTCACTTTATATTGTAACTTTTAGATCATGTCAACCCTTCCATCACCTTATTCAAAAAGATGTAAACTTTAGATGGGACAAAAATGTCAAAAGGCCTTTGATGACCTTAAACAATACCTCCTTTTTCCAAAAGTGCTTATACCTCCACATGAGGGGGAAACATTTTATCTTTATATATCTGCTACTAATCATGCCTTAGGTGTTATGCTTACTCACCAATATGAGCAGGGTCGTGAGTAAACTATTTACTATATAAGCCACACTATCCATGAATACAAATCCCGTTATAATGAAGCTGAAAATTTGTGTTGTTCCTTTTACTTCACAATGTCCAAGCTCCGTTACTACCTATCGAACCACAAAAATTTTGTCGTTACCATCTTTAATTTTCTTAAAACCATTCACTCTAAACCATATCATAGTGACTAGATCACTCGGTGGCTTATGCTTATGACCAATTTTGACCTTGAATATATACCACAAAAATATATCAAAGGAAAATATATCATGATAAGCTCTCTCAAGCTCCTCTCCCAGAAAATCAACCACCTCACAAACAATTCCCCAACAAATCTATTAGCACTATCATTAATCAAGAATACACCCCTCTAAAAATAACACTTTTCTTCAATGGATCCAAGTATCAACAAGGGGATGTGCGGTATCTTCATTATACCTCCTTGGGGGTCTCATATCCCTCTATCATTTAAACTTAATTTTGAATGCACTAATAACATGGCCAAATACAAAGATTTAATCATGGGTCTCTAAACCGATGTCATGCTCAATGTTTAAATATTGGACATCTACGGAGACTCACAAATTGTTATCAATTAGATAAAAGGAATTTACCAATGCAAAATGAAATTATACAAAAATATAAATCCATTGTTGAATTCCTCCTAGAAGCCTTTGATCATTACACCATCCGAATAATTCTGTGATCTTCTAACAAATTAATGGATACCATGGCTTCTCTAAGCATCCCTCATCCCTTTATCAATTGACGACTCAACTAACGAATCTAAAATATTCATTGTTGTCCATAGAATTGACCAACCATCCCACAAAAATGAACTCCCTTCTATCAACATCATTGAAAACAATCCAACTCATCTTTGGTATACTAAGGTAATTAACTATCTTTGGAATCCATGATTCCCCGACTTGTGTAGAAACACTAAACAATATTTTCTTCACCGCGCTACTTGATATGTCCTCGTAGGTGGTGTATTGTATAAATGCAAATTTGATGGCCTCTTGATAATATGCCTTAAATCCCATGAGTCTACTAAAGCCATTCAATAAGTCCACAATATGTATGTGGTGGAAATTTCAACGGCATAGCATGTGCTAAGCATATCCTCCAAATGGGCTATTGGCCCATCATCAATCAAGGTTGTTACACATATGTTGAAAAATGCATTGAATGTCAAAAATTTGAATCTCACTCATATTCCTAGTCAAGCCTTACAATCCACTCAAGATTTATGGCCTTTCTCACAATGAGGGTTAGACCTCATTAACATTATTAATCCCCATTCATCAAAACAACATAATCTTATAATCACAACCCGAATGAATAACTAAATGGGTAGAAGCCATTCCCTTGACATTTACTAAAGCTAATAAATTCATCAATTTCATCTATCAACATATAATATGTTGTTTTGGTATCCCTCACAAGCTCCTCAAAGTGATAATGGAAAATCCTTTAAGAACAAAGACATTAAGAAACTTTGTGACACATTCAACATCAAATAATGGAAAATCCTTTAAGAACAAAGACATTAAGAAAATTTGTGACAGATTCAACATCAAACTAATCTTCTCATCACCATATTATCCAAGAAAATAGACAAGATGAAGCTTATAACAAAACACTTAACAAAATCCTCATGAAAACCAATGAAAAAGTAGGTAGGAAGCTGGAATCTCCAAATACCATTTACTATTTGGGATTATCGAACTAACATCCATACTCCTACAGGTGTTATACCCTTTTCTCTAGTCTATGGCTTAGAGACAAGTTTTACCCCTTGAAGTTAAAATCCCATCACTCCACGTATCCCTCAGAGATTTTATCCTTGACAAGGATTATCGACAAGACCCTCTAGCACAGTTAGAATTGTTAGACAAAAACACTAAACATCTCTCGAACATCATTATGTCTATCAAGAGCGCATCAATCACGTGTATAAAAATCATGTAAAAGAATGTGAATTAAACACATGTGATCACGTTCTCAAGTAAAATCAAAATGTCACTACTTTGGAAATGAGTAAACGTGGAAAGTTTTCCCCTAACTGGATCGGTCCATATGTCATCACTCACAAGTATGGGTTGAGAGCTTATCATTTAGCTTCCCTTAATGGTACACTTTAAAAGGAACCTATGAATTCCATGCAATTGCGACATTTATACTATTAACATTTCGAATGTCATCACAAAGAGGCACATCGAGGATCCTATTTCACCACCAACTAACCATTTTATCATCGTAATGATTTGAAAGTATGTGGTTCTTTCCGTTACTATCCTTAAAACCTTAAATATGAGCACCATGACTTTGTTCATCACATCTTTCACATGGACAAGTTCCTCCTTAGCAAGAACCCCATAATCATTACATCCATCCACCTTGTGTATTAGCCGAAGACGTGTCATGGGGCACACATGTGTAGTCTATGCACACATATCCTCCCCTTCTCGAAATGGTCTATTAAGATTTTCCCTCAACTCAAATAAAGTCAAAAATATCCTTGGATGCATCTTATCAAAATTAATAGACTGATACCTCGAAGGAAAGCTATCAAATGTAAAAACTACATTATCAAAAAAAGAAAATAGACTGATCCCTTAAAGGAAAGATGCTCACAAAATCATACACCGATCTTTTGAAGGATGACTATCCAAAAGTAAAATTCAAGAATTAAAATTGGTAGACCACTCCCTCGAAGGATGGATACCCATGTAAAAAGGATTCCCGCATCAATCAACCTTAAAAATTCAAATATCAAAAATCATCCTAGGAAATATTCCCACATCGATCAACTTTCCCATCAAAGAAAACTTCCCACATCAATCAGTTTGTGTCAAAATATAATATAGAAGCTGAGGCATCTCCCTATGAAACCATTGAAAGGAGAACCTACTCTCTCTGTGTAACCTACATGTGTCAACCCTTCCCATGTCCTAGGAAGGTATACTTTTCATCTCCATCTTTATCCAAATATCCTATGTGTGACTACCCATTGTTAGTCATATGTTAACATTTGTTATAAAGGCCAAAAGTGTAAGTGCCTTCACTATACCAAGTCCCATCACATATGTATCAAATATAGTATAAAGCAATCATTCCACATTTTATTCTTATTCAAGATGTAAAAACATTTTAATCACATTAAAATTAAAAATCCATAACACATAAATAACACCATCACCTATCAAATATCTATCAACATCAACATTTGTAGAAACATCCATATAATATCAAAATCCATCAAACATCTATACATTAAACATCTATCAATAAAAATACAATCATAACCAAATCACATCACGTGAAACCTAACACATGTATCATGGATCAAAATCATCATCACACACACACACACACATAATTATGTATCTATACATAATCCGAGTCTCAAAATCTTAGTATATCAAAACTATAAATCAAATCAAGGCTTCACAAATAGTTGTATACATCTAAATATATCACATATAACCATAAACTAAACACTCGCAAAGAAATCACTCCTGCGAATGCTAATCCCTTGAGCACCCCCATCACACCCATCACCACCGTCACCTCTCTGTCAGCCTCCTCTACTAGGACCTCTCCCATCAGGACCTCTACTCATCCCTCCTCCATCTCGGACTCGAGGTGGCTAAACCACACTCACAACCCTAACACTAGGTCATGCTCATCTCTCGAGCCGGATATGCTACGTAACGAAGCACATTAGGTAGGTTTTGTATAACTATATCCTTGTAGTAGGCCAACTCATCACACAATGACCGAGAGTTAGCTAAGATAACCATACTAGGTGGTCCCATCTACCCACTAGCATGATACCTAACTACCTCTAACTCAGAACCTATCATTGAAGTACCTATAATCCCGAGATCCCTTCTTAGGGTCTCTCGTTGTTGTTTATAACATTCTCAATCAGCCATAACCTTTGATAACTACTAACCCGGAATATCCTCGCTAACCTCTTATTCCATCTCTCTCACCTATCAAACTATCATGCTCCACCCTCAAACCATCCCTCTTGGTGGTCACAACATCCCGCTTAGCCTCCATTATGGACCTTCTCATCCTATAATCATGTAATAGTAGAATCGAGAGATATTCTATCTACACCACCACCAACTCCCTCATCACCTTTCTCACCACCATCCTTATCACATCCCCTGGTGCATCCCATCAACACAAGCCCGCACCCGTATACATCCTTGATCAGGTTGAGCCCTCTACCATGCAAAAATGCCTCCGTAACACCGACATCATCTATAACCACTAATGCTCCCCGATCATCGACACCCATGGAACCCTAATCTTCAAGCATAGAATGAGGCACCCAAGGCACCGTAATGGATTCCCATACCCCCATCGTCAAGTCTATATAATACCTGGAGCCTCGGTACATCCCGAATCAAACCAAACTATCTCTCGACATAACTAAATTAAATTAGATCCCACTCTCCTCCCCAACACTCCTACACCCAAAGATCCTATTTAGTGGCATTAATCTAACCTTCCTCTCCCTCCCAAACTAGAAACCCAATGTATGGTCTCCACCTAATGTCATCTTCTTGTAACCGGAGAGGAGCTTCCTATATCAAAATGCCCCTTTGAATAAATATGGTGATATCACTAGAAAATCAACTTATCCTCATGGAAAAACTTTAGAATGAGCCACATAAATATGTTCAAAATCCAAACACTACAAAAGTAGAAAAGCAATATCAATCTCAAAACATCTTCTAGATACTCCATGAACAAAGCTCCTAATAGGTCTATGTTAGAAATGTAGTGGCCTATGCAAATAAAACCCTCCACTTCATCATGTTGGCCACTACACCGCTATCATCCAAGGAAACCAACCACCACCGAGTTAGGAAAATAAAAACATGTGATCCCTATCATCATCATGGTCATAAGAGCACGACCCTCTATCTCTAGAGTATATAAATTCTAATAATAGAATCCACCGCTATAAATCCCACACCATCTGCATCATCCCATATAATCTCCTCATCACATCAACCCTCTCCGTATCATTAATCAAATATATGCCCTCTCCATGCACAAAAATATCATAATCCTATGAACATCCTCTAGGGTGATAGTCATCTCACCATCAGCAACCAAAAAGTGTAAGTAGTAGGATCCCACCTCTCCATCAAAGCCAACAACAATCCCCTTTGCCTATGGATGTGTCTATAGTGATGCATCACCCCAAACCCACATCCTCCAAATGCAACCAGCCATCATCTAACATCCAAGGCCTAAAATAATCTAGGATCACATGAATTCTATCTCGATAGTCAATTTGTCATTCACTGTATCAAAAACACAAAAACATTGATTAGAACAAGTTTCAAGCAAGATTTTATCAAATTTACAAAAAAACCCTGATCACTAGTGATTCACACCAATCATCACCGATTCAACTAAATTACCTGTAATTTGACAAAATCATCATCGATTCCAAAGATTTCAAAAATATGCCCCCCCCATATAGGAACTAATTTTTTTAAAAATTAACTAAAATCACACAAAAATGACAAACAAGGGTACCTACCTCAGCTTGCGTGGGCCTCCTCTACCTTTCCGATGCTCTTGCATCCTCTATTTCTCAATTATATCAAATCATTCAATTAGTCTTCTAAATATAATAAATCATATAGTTCAAATGAAAATTTTTATAGCCAAATTGACTATTTATAAGGACCAATTATACGTTACAGAATCATCGAAGATTCTGTAATCGTCGATGATTTTCCTTAATCACTAAAAATTCATTGAAATCGCTAGCAATCCAAAAAAATAACTTGCGATTCCCTTAATTATAAAAAAGTAACCATTTTTCAAATCAACATCCATTTTTAACAACATTATTACATTGGCAAAGGATATTCATTTATAGTGTGTCTCATTTTGAGGACCCCAAAGTCCTTATGAACAAAAAATCCTTCACAGGATTTGTTTTACAACCTTAGCACTTGTTAACCATACGTCTATAGGAATCAAAACCTTTGGTTACACTATCACTTAGTTCCCTAGTCTTTACGACATATCATTTCTCCCTACAAATCATAGGTGTATAGGACATAAACTCTTTGGTTCCCCTTTCACTTGATTCCACGAAAAACACCCATTTGTTTCGATACCTCATATTTGGGTAATTTCATACAAAACACACTATCTAATCAACTCAATCAAACTAGTGATCCTTGCACTACATCACAATCACCCCTAGTTTGAGGGGGATCACCCATCCAAACATCAATAAGATATCTCACATCATTTTTTTCTAACAGTTTGGCTATCACAAACTACTCGAGAAAAAGGGGCAAATGTAGACATCGGGTTTTCGTTAACCCGCCTACTTCCTTTATACACACATTATTTAATCTAAAAATTATCATTATCAACATATAGCCTAAATCACTTCCCCTCATCTCATAAAATAAATTTTTACGCCCTCAAAATTACTATTTACCCATCCCAAATTACCTCAACCTCTTTAAAACCACTTAACAATTTCTAAATCATCTCTAACCCATTTACCCCAACTTCCTAACATGCCCAACTCATGTAACCTCTTTAAATAAATTTTCCCTAACCAATTTACCAAAAAGTACCATTTAAGAAGTGGTTTTAACCACTTCTTAATGTTTTCCCCAAAATTCCCGAATCGTCGATGATTCTAATGAATCACCAACAATTATAAATAACACCCTTCACTCTTCTCTCGTGGATCTTAAAAATATTTTGCACATTCTTGCACTCTTATTTCCTCAAACAATGAATCCTTGTCATTCTAGAGATCCTCATGACAATTATCATCATCTACAACATCAAGGGTCTCTTCAATATGTCCTCATACATCAAATTTTGTGGCTTGAGATCAAAATTAGTGTCACTAGCTTCATCCAACTTCTACAGACGTTACCCAACCTATTTCAATACTACAAGGTATTCCTTTATCATAAATTTATTGTTCTTACTCTATAAAACATAAAAAAGTAAAAAACAATCAATTTAACTTTATTTTTAGATCAAATTGTCATTTTTAGAAAAATAAATCATTTTCATAGTAATCACCAATGATTACTTGCATCTTCTATGATTCCCCAAAATTACCTACGATTCTGTGTGATCTCCTATGATCCCTTTAAATCACCTGTGATCCCCGATTTTCAACATATATTTAATTAATCATAACTTTATATCAATTTTTATCAATCTTTATGGATTTAACTTTTCCTCTGTAAGCATGGCTCTATTTTAGATGATAGTTCCAGGCTAGTCACATCCTATCACAAGCATCTACGATCTCCTAATAGTTCAACAACCATTCTTCTGGGAACAATACAACATCATTCATGAACTTACACTATGTGCCATTCATTTTACAACCGACATCCAAGACATCGAGGATCTGATTGAGTTCTTCCATGAGATCCATCAAGAAACATATGTTTATTGGTATGACTACTTTGAATCTGTCTAGATTGCATCCACTCTCGACTGGACCACATTCGAAGATGCGCAAAAATTACCTTTTAATCTTGAGTTCTAAAGATTATTATCCATTATTCATCTATATTTTTCATTTATATATCTTGATCATTATCATTAATCT
This sequence comes from Taxus wallichiana var. yunnanensis, assembly GCA_018340775.1. NCBI lineage: Eukaryota > Viridiplantae > Streptophyta > Pinopsida > Cupressales > Taxaceae > Taxus > Taxus wallichiana. The sequence goes on along the minus strand of CM031237.1, from coordinate 542,414,992 downwards.
ACTTAATTGTATCAAAATGAGCTAACATCCTCTAAGGAAGTTCCTTTAGATTCCTAGAATCGGCCTTTTACCGAGCATCCCGTTTATCCATCTATCTAATATTTTCTTGTCTAGTTGTCTTTGATCTGTAGGTTTCTTCATCAGTAAATGAGGAATGAATTATATAACAACATCAACATTCATCATCGCAGGTATCGGTAAACCTCACCATCTTCCAAGATTATTCTATTTTTGTCATTTCATTTTATTAAGTTGAAGTTGGAAACAAAAACTCTCTCGGCACACTAAGATTCTAATAACATTCCCGTAATTGGTCTACAATGCCAAAGTATAAAAAAATAACAACCTAATAGAATCAAAATCATCATCATGATGTTGACAAACCACAATAGTACAACACAATTTGTAATATCGACATCTACGAACACTCCTAATATGTTCAACATTGAAGAATTATACTTTGAATTCCCGAGTGATATCTTAGAATGTAAGAGGATTTGATCAGTCAAGAGTGGAGTGATGCTTAAATACTAAAAAAATACTCTTGTCGGATCCCATTAAAGTTTGATATGTATTGGATTTAATCCAAGTGTTCCCCAAGAAAAGTTATATTATGAAAGGGTAATTGATTACCTCGAGCATAGATATACACCACGAGAAAGAAGAGTGGTTATCGTAAGATAATATGGAATGATAAGTAGAACTTGCATCAAATGGAGATATTTTTGAACTGTGTTACATAATTGCTGAGATTTAGTCAAACATTTTTTGAATGTTTTGTTTGTGCCAGTTTTATACTATTTTTGATTTTGGAACAATTTTATACAATTTTTTTGTAATTTTGAATGTTTTTGATTTTTTAGAAACATATTTGAATGTTTTTGTATTTTTGAGAAACATATTTGAATATTTTTGAGTTTTTGAACATATTTGAATGATTTTTGTAGTTTTAAACATATTTGAATGTTTTTGTATTTTTGAATGAGTATAAGGGCACATAGTATGAACTCATGGTCAAAACATTATAAGCATTCGATTACATTAGAAGAATGTAGATGATAAAAATGGAGATGATGGATGCTAAGATGTAAGGTGTAATAATGGTACATTCGAGAAAATGTAACTCATTGTCAGTCAAGATTGTATAACTCATTCTAAGATGATTTCACTTTACAGGTTTTGACTAGACTTAGATCCATTTTTATAGACTACTCTTGATTGACAAGATCCAAAGTTGAAGGAATTGTTGTCTCTCTTTTACATAAACATCTCCATGGGATGTTTTTGATTCATATTTTCCAAAATATTTATTTTGTTTGATTTTTTCTAAAAAGGACCCCCTACATATTGCCCTATGCCACCAAGAAGAGGCAAGGGATGAGCACCAAAGATAATATATAGGTGAGTAAGGATATTTTTATCCATTCCAAGTCTTATATTACTAGTGAGAAGTTTTGGGACCACAAAAATATTGGCTAAGTACAAAAGGTGCACTGGTGTGCAAGGCCTAGTTAAAGAAGGACGTGCAAGGAGAAGGCACACAAAACATGGTTTAAGGAAGGGTTTAAGAAAACTCATGGCGTGCACGTGGACAGAGCTAAGGTTTCAAGACTTAGCCATTTTGGGCAAGACACAAGAAAAGCGTGACCTGACTCCATATGCGGAGTGTATAAGGTGCCAGCCTGGTAACGTGATGCCCATGAAAGGAATATTCCCTATGATAGAAGGTTCTAGAAGACATCATGGTAGAAATTGGAGAGCTCAGGCCTAGAAGATCATACTCCCATGGAGGACCACCTTTAGAAACTTGGCATCGGATCTGAGGCAGAAGGATGAGTTGGCACTTTGGGATTCCTATATATGTGAGCGCCCGTAGGAGAGAGAGAGAGAGTAGATATAGATTGGATAGAAAAGAGAGAAGAGTATAAAGAGCGGAGTCGTGAAGAAATACTACGAAACTCTATGGGATTAGGTAGAGGCTATATAAAGGAGTAATGTATTAAGGGGTTGGGATATAAATTTTTCTTTGTATGGATGAAGGACATGATCCTTGCTGTGATGCATGACTTCGGTCTGATCAAGTGTGGTAGTCTAATGGATCCATTGAATGTAATGAGGTTATAAACATGAATGAGAAGGAGTGTAATTGATTTGGTTCATATCTATATTTGTTCATTTATATTCATGGATGTTATGGAATAGATGTAAATCCTTATGTATTTTCCTTTCTGCTGTAGTTCTATTTGTTATCTATAAGTACCCTCTGTTTGGAATGAATACATTTGTCTAGAGGCTTTTTCAGATCCCTATGATGATTGTATGTCTCATTTCCACCTTTATTCATTAAGTTCATGACATATATGATGGTTTCCCACTTAACTCACATAAAATAAAGACTCAATGCTCGCACGTGCCTTGGAGTGAGTGCCCAAGACTATTTGGGTGATAGGCCAACGTGCATGAGATTTCTTTCCTTTGTGATGGGTGTAAAAATGACTACATATTGGTTCTGTTGCTAGGACCTCTTTTCAAAGTTGTCATGGGAAATGACATACATCATGATCTGTATAACTATGATAGAGTGTTTAACTTTGGAAAGTGTTGAATCATGGTTCAAGAGCACAGAGGATGAATTTTCTCAAAGATTCAACATTGGATTTGATTTTAATGCACGTAGATGGGTAGAAGAGAACCTCTACCATGATTTGTATGAATTTTTTTTTCTATTGCTTTCTAGTAGAGCTGTATGAATGGCTCTCGGCATATGCATTTAGATCAAGTTGGTATTATAGATCACGCATGTGGATGCAAGAAGAATACCAGAGGTTGCAGGATACATATCTGACATGGACTCGTGCTGTGGATCATTGGTGGAAAGGTATGTTGGCTAGCTACACTCTGAAGTATGTTATTTCTACATATTATTGTCTAGAAGTTGCCGAGTTTGAGTTTCTGTGGGAGCCTAGAGGATCATTTCTACATGCTATCCCTTTGGCAATGAAGATCTTGATTGTTACCTTGAGTTTAGAGGCATTTCTAATGGCCATCTAAACCATTTTGAGCATTGGGAAAGGAAGCTAGGGTGGAGGAAGATGGCATATATTACGACGGAGAAAGAAAGGGAGGAGAGGCAACTCAAGTATAGTGAAGCGCGTGAAAGGGAGATTTATAGACAACACAAGGTTGCAAGTGTGATGGATCTATGGAGGTAGACATTGTGGGAAGGAGTGGAGGTTCACGTGGAGGACGTGGAACCTGAGCAGTCTGTGCTACCCCATCTTGGCAAGTACATAAGAGAGACCCCTTTAACTTCTGATGAGATTTTGTCACATGGAGAGAGAAGATTTATTGGCACATATCTAAACCCACCTAGTGACCAAACCCTGGCACTTGGTTTTCCAGATCAAGGAAGGAGTATCGTTGACCCAGTTGGTATTAGTGGAAGTGACAGATCTATGCCTAGGAGATACAATTTTTCATTTCCCACTTCTATGGCTACGCATATTCCAGTATTTGAAGGAATTTTTGGACAAGGATCAAGTACACAAGCCTTCGGTCTTACATCTGGGAGTGGCACAGGGTACACTAGTGGTAGTGGGGCATTATCATAGACCATCGGCGTGTAGTTCAGTGGAACCTTGGGGACCCTTGGCATGACCACTATAGGACCTAGTGGATCCTGGTGGGTCAGGAGGAACATGACTTGGTGGTTATGGTGGATTTGGTGGGTTAGGAGGAATAGGACCTGGTGGATCCAAAGGATTTGGTGGCTCAGGAGGCACATGACCTGGTGGATCTGGTGGATTCGGTGGTGGAGGAAACACCGGAGGGAACCAAGGCTCTGGCTCAAGAGGATAAGGGCCCCAACCACCCCCTCAAGTCTTCTTTGAGATGTATTTACATTTTCTAGATTATAGAGGTATTGAAGATGCTGCAGAACATGTTCACAAGTGTGAACTGCTATGGCGTGTAAAGGGGATCACAACCCTAGAGTGGAAGGCTAGTTAGTTTGCAATGACATTGCAAGGGCACACACATAACTGGTATAGGAAATATGACCCTCATCAAACGGTGGTGGATTATACTACTTTAAAGAATGCCTTCTTGGTAGAATTCCACATCCCTAAGTTTAAACAGAAGAGCATCAACTCCTTGAAGGAGATCCAACAGGGAATGGCAAGAGTGTGCGGGAGTATGATGCATGGTTCAAAACCCTCATGTCAAAATTTTCATATGACATTCACCCTTCACAACATGCTCAATGGTTTTTTGGGGGGTTGATAACTCCATTTAGAAGAGCTTTATCTCATAAAAATTTCATAGACCCACACGAGGTGTTAGAAGTTACTCTACTGCACGAGGCTGTTAGAAGTGTTGATACTAGTGTTATCCCATTCTTGGAGGCTCAAATTTCTGCTATGGATAAGCAGTTGGAGAAGTTGTCTATGAACTCAGCCCATGAGACTCACAGTGGTACATGGTGTATAGATTTTGAAGTGGAGGGGTATATCAAGGATAGTTACCCCCGGAGGACGGCATGCGCCATAACAGTTGACTATGAAATTTTTCATGGGGACCATGATGTAAGTAGATGTCCCTTGTTACAAAGTGCACAATTTAGCAGAATGTGTCTTGCTACTATAATATCTACACCTCTATGACCCATGATATTAAGGATTATAGCTTCAGATCCATGAGGCCATTGATCATGGGGTGCGCCAGACCAACATTTCTAGTAGTTCTAAAGGTGATGATCACTGTTATGAGGAGCGTGTAGATGGATGTTCACACATAAGGGTATTTCACAGAGGATTCCATGGTCGTGGTAACCACAAAGGAGGAAGAAGTGAGTTCCCACGTGGAACCTATTTTAATTATGGGTCTACAGAGCATTACAAACGAGAGTTCTTGGACTTGTTACAGTACTCATGGTGCGGGAAGAAACACAAGTATTAGGAGTACCCGAGTTGTTTGAGCACATGAATCAACAGCACTAGAAAGACAAGGGTACTATAATGGTAAGCATTAGAAAGACAGACACACAACGGATGCCATGGGTAACACGTGAAGCAGGATTAGAACCTGTTATGGTAACAACAAGAGCAGAGGCCGCATGCGTAAAGGAAATACCAAGGCAAAAGAACTTGGTTTCAAGGGAAGAAGTGGTACATGGGAAGTACCCAGACCTTGGGCATCAAAAGGAGGTATATAAAGATGCCTTGTACGTCATTCAAAGTTTATACGGAGAAATATAGTGTCTAAAGTAGTAGTCTAGGAGGGAGGATAAAATAAGGAAGGTCAAGGCACCAAGAGATGACTGGATGAGGTCAAGGAAGTATGTAAAATGCTAAGGCAAGATAATATTATTCCCTTGCTAGGAGCATGGTTGAGAGAGAAGGTACCACATGCCGGAGAAGAGTGTGAGAGGTAGGTCTTGCATGTAAACCTTCCCCCTCATAGCCTTGACTATGATAGGGAGATCACGTTAAATGTGGTCATGGATGGATGGCTCCTTAGTAATATCCTCATTGACACAGGCACAAAGGTCAATGTTCTCACATTGGATGCATGGCATCAGATGGGAAGGCTTGCATTACATCCATCTTCGAATGTGCTGTATATGGAAAAAAAAATAAAGGAAATGCCCATCGATGTCTTAAAGGATGCAACTATCACCATTCAGGGAGCTAAGTTTACTGGGGACTTTGAAGTCTTTGCACTCGCGAGGTAGACAATTTCCCAACACTCTTGGGCTGCCCATGATGTTGTAAGAATGATGTGGATCCTTGGTTCAACAAGGGGTACATTAGCTTTGACAATGAGGAGGAATGGGTCATCATACCCATGGCTGATGGGAAGTCAACACCCTATACCGAGCCTTTGGGACAAGAGTTATTGGATAGAATATATGTGCGATCAATTAGGGATCTAGAGAGAATCCATCCTACCAACGAAATTATCTAGTTTGAGGATGCTCAGTCTGTAAGTGACACCACTAATCTAGCATGTGATAATTGAGTGCATGGAACCTATGATTTGATCAGATGACATTTAAGAGGATCAATGAAAAATGTGACAAAGGCAAGCATAGTCTAGTGCCTAGGAGGAAAAGAGCTACCTAAGTTCTCAGGAGGAGCCTCCCCTGAGGTCTTTTTGTAAAAGATGGAAGCTCAATAGATGGAGGAAAATGAAATAAGGGGGATGTTAAGTTACGTCCTACTAGGAATTACTACACACTGGTGGGCAACACATTAGGATAATCTCTTGGAATGGCGTGAAGTGATAATTTCCTTCTCTGTTCATTTCTCTAGAAGCAACGCACCCACCACCATCAAGGACTACCATGGTAAGGAGCCCGCCTCTTTCCACATCCAAGCCTATGAGAGAACCTAGAGGGAAGGTGTGGAAGCTTTTCCACCATCCCTCTGGGTACAAAAATATATTCTACACTGCAGGTTACACGCATTCATGGTACATCCACTCTGAGACACGTCATTAAACAGGGAATTGGAAAGAACTAGTGGCTGACCTCGTCCAAGCATTTGAGTATCAAAGCACCAAACCATTGGTGGATAAGAATTTGTTGGAGATCAAGCACCTTACGATGGGAGATAGTGCAAAGGAAGAGGATAGGATTAAAGAATTTCTAGGAGAACCATGCTTGGAGGGACAATTTGGTGAAGATGAGTCTAATGAGATGCAGTTTGAGTGCGCATGCGTAGAGAAAGAAAAAGGCAAGATGGTCTATGTCATAGACGGTGAAGAGATGGAAAATTTGGAGGTTAACCATTCTCGAGGATTGCATGAAGTAATGGATAGTGTTGATGAAAGAACGCACACCTATAATGGGCCTTTAAAAACAAAAAAGGTTAATATTGGGTCAGAGGTGGAACCCAAAGAAGCTATCATTGAAGATTATTGGTCTGAGAAGGACGTCTCTAAGATCATTGATATTTTATGTGAATTTGAGGATTTATTCCCACATGGAAAACATGAACTCAAAGGCATTCACCATTCCTTGGGGAGATGAAAATTAAGTTAAAGGAAGTGTTAGTGCAAATCAGCAGCACCCCTGGATGTTGATCAGATTTCTAGTTTGACATTTTGGACATCCAGTGTGATTGCACAACATTGAATATTTTCCCCAAGTGTGGGACTTGTAAAAATGGGAAAAGAATCTCCAGGTTAGAGGCTGGTTCCTCAACTCCTCTGATCAGGTGTATTACTTGCAAGTTGTAGAGGTTTAAACTCAGAATCCTACTCTAAATTCCAAGGGGACAGAGATAGAGAATGCAAAAGAAATAAAACTAAGACTAATGAGGTGATACACCAAAGGAGTGGTGAACATTATTTAATTCTGAAAATTGACACAGATCATAGAAATGCAACAAAACATCATGCACAAACTGATAAAATGTAATGGAAGGTCAGAATGAAGCAAACAACACAAATAGAGGATTGAAACTCATTCACAGAGCTTGCATTGTCATTTCCAATATCAAAAATACATGCATTACAACATTTGAGAGGCAGAAAACATGTTACAGTCTTGGAAGAGGTTTGATATTCCACAAAATCACTTTTCAAGGTGAAAAAGGAGCCTACAAAACATAAAATTTTTCCAACCCTTCAAAAATGAGCCAAATCTGGCTTTACAAAGGCAAGAAACGAGCCCAGGAGAGAGAAATGTGGGAAAAATGTGAGAGGAGCTTCAACCACTAACCAAAATGCAATAAAATAGCATGGGCATCCTTACAGGTCCATTCCCTGAAATTTTTCACCATCTGGGAGAGAATGCAAGCTATTCTTCATTAAAAATGGTGGTTGAAACATCATTTTTGTTGATTTCCATGTGCTTTAGAGGTGTTTTCCAATTTCTCTCTCCAAACTCCATCAAAATACAAAATTGAGCCGAGAATCATGTAGAGAATTTCACCAACTTCCGTTGATATAAATAAGGCAAAAAACTGAGGTCTGGATCGAAAGTTATGGTCGTTTGAAAATTTAGGGCAAAACAGGCCAAAACGGGATGGTGGGCTGAAAATTTGAAAATTTCCCACTTTTTGCATTTGGAAATTTTTCCCAAAATCTCTATGCTCCACCACTCATGGTGCCACATGGCATGTTCGATTAGAAGTGGGCCTTACGTGCTTCATTTTCCCTTTGCTTTGGCCATTGGAAAATTTTCCAAAATTCTTCGCCGGGTGATGACACTGGGACATATGGCAAGATGTGATTCGCTGCGGGCATCTTCTCTTAAATTTTGTCGCTCGGACCATTTTCCCTGATGGGACATGTGGCGAGATCCATTGGATGTGGGCCTTCTACGCCATTTTCCCCTACAGCCTGTCTTGCATTTTTTTCCGCCACATGGACACGTGGCGTGATTTGATTGGCTCGGGTTTTGAAGGCGGGCTCTCACTTTCAATATTTCCTTCAACTTTGCTTTGGGAAAATTTCCCAACTTTCCACCGCATTCGTTGGTCTTGGGACACGTGGTGAGCTCCCATTCGATGCGGGCCTTGGGGGCTAACCTTTCTCCTTTGCTCCAACCTTTGGGAAATTTTCCCACTTTTCCCCACCGCTCTGTTGCTCCGACTCCCCCAGGACATGTGGCCTATCCTCATTGGCTGCGGGCCTTGGGGAGCAGCTTTCCCTTTTTATTTTTATACTTGGGAAAAAAAGGAAAGAATATTTTCACGCCCCAACCCTAGATCTGCGGTGACACGTGGCAAGCTATGACTGGTCGATGAGCCAATATTTCTCCTTTCCTCTCACCAAAACACTTCGCCAAATATTTAAGTCTCCCTCTGCGTGGTTCGCTGGTCTTGGGATACGTGGCATGAGGCCATTGGATGTAGACCATGTGGGCAAAAATTAACTTTGCACCGTCGCCAAACACTTTTCCAAATTTTCTATCTTCCTCTGCCTCCCGACATTTCTTTGGCCCGAGGAAACGTGGCGCAGTGTGATTGGGTGCGGGCCTTGGGGCTGAAAATATTTGTTTGTGCCAACACTTAGGAATTTTTCCTAATTTCTTCCCCTTGGACACGTGGCACGATCCTATTCACCGGCGGGCCATTGGGGTGAAAAATTCCTTTGAAACCTTGCCAAACACTTGGTAAAAATTCCAAATTTACCTCTGCCATCTGCCACTTCTGAGGACACGTGGCATCATCTTATTGGCTCGGGCTTTTCAGGGGAAAATTTCCCACAAAAACTCCATTGAGCCATAACTTCAAAAATACATGGAGTTAGGAAGAAAATTTACCTTTCTAGAAAGTTGAGAAAAATCTCTATCCAATGGTGCCATTTCTAGAAGGTCTTTAGTGCCTAAAAAGCAAAAAATTATGATTGAGGCACAAGAGAGGGAAGAATGAAGGGAGTTAGCCACAAAATGAGCAAGGGGCTCATTTTTGGATAACAATTTTGTGACTCAGAGGGGTCATCTACCTACTGGATGAAGTTACTAGTTCCTGAAACAATCCATTGGGCATGGAGTCATTAAATTCTCTTCTTGGTACCCCAACTGATTAGAACACTGCAAGGAGGAAGATGGAAGGTAGAACACCATCTGATTGGAGCAAGGCCTGCAAAACACATTTCCTTGAAAAGAGAGCTTGTGCCAAAGCACTTAGGGAAAGAAATGATAAACTACAACAAAACAATGTGCATAAGCACTTGGAAGAATGAAAACCTAAGCTAATATGTACAAGGTGGAGAATTTCTTTCAGTAGCAATGCTTTAGATGGATTCCATTGACTGGAATCTACAACTCTTCACCATCCAATGTAGACAATTGGAAGGCATTATTGTCCTTACACTTTGTGACCATGTATGGGTCACTCCAAATGGCATCAAATTTTGAATGCCTCCCCAGGTTTTCTCTGTCTGCATCCCATTTTAACACTAGATCTCCAACTTGGAAGGATATGTTCTTGGCCTTTCTATCAAAGGTCTTCTTGATCAAAGCTTGATCCTTCTCCATTGCTTGGGATGCCTAATTTTTGATTTCTTGGAGCTCCATCAATTCTACATATCTAACCTCCATGGGCCCAAACTCCAACAACTCCAACTGTTTCATGAGTTCCAACGTTGGAAACTCAAGTGACATGGGCAAAATTTCCTCTCTTCCATAAACAAGATTGAATGGAGAGTTACCTGTAGATCTCTTGGGAGTTATCCTATCAGCCCATAAGGCTGATTTCAACTTAGTATGCCAAGACCTATGATTTTCATCAAGAGTCCTCCTAATGATCCTTAACAAGTTCTTGTTTGTAGATTCAACTTGGCCATTACCCTGAGGGTAATAATTTGATGAAGTGCTTAGGAAGATCCAATTCTTGACAGCCCATTCATTTACCTTGGACCCAATGAATGCCAATGCATTATGTGATATTATTGTAATAGGTATGCAAATCTGGTCGCTATTCCCTCATAGAAGTCTAGGATGCTAGATTCATTTTCTTCCTTGAGTGCTCTTGCTTGATCCATTTGGTGAAGTCTGTTGTTGTTAGAATCCATTTGTGTCCTTGGATTGAATTTGGATTAATGACTCAATGAAGTCCAAACCCATTGCATGAATGGCTGGTCAACTGAAATTGGATGCAATGGAAGGGCAGCTAGTCTCTCCTTACCCGTGAAGAATGCACAATTCTTACACCTCTTGATCCATGCATAACAATCACTGAAAATCTTGGGCCAATAATAACCAACCCTCATGATCTTTAGAGCTGTCACTCTTAGTGCAAAATGACCACCAGCTGATCCACCATGGAATTCTTCCAACACCCTATGAATCTAATTTGTACTAATGCATCTCAGTAGCACTCCATTGACATCCCTTTTGAACAAAACACCATCAACAAGGGCATATGGGACAGCTTGCAATCTGAAGTGTCTTCTTTTGGTCTTGTTCATCTTTAGAGGGCATAGAGATGTGTTTAGGAAGTGCATTATGTCTTGGGTCCAGCAAGGAGTGAGGACACCATCATTTTACTTTTGAGTGCTTCCTTGCTCATGGCTATCTTGCAACACCAAAACAACCTCTTTCTCATTGTATGCTTCCTTTTGTTTGTTCAAAATCAGCTACTCACACAATCCTTTTCCTCTAACCAACTTTTGACTTTGATCTCAATGTCATGCTCCATGACATGAGTAATCCAACCTGCTCTCTTTTCATTCAGGTCTTTGTTGAGGAGGAAGTCCATAACTCCCACATGAGAAACCAGCAATTGAACCTTGTTGTTTGAAACTAGATGCTTGAATTTCTTCAAGCTCCTGATTACTACAAGAACATGCTTCTTAATGAAAGAATACCTCACCTCATAGTCCTCCAAGATTTGGCTGAAGAAAGTAATTGGCTGCTCATCATTGTCTTTGTTCTACTGTACCAAAATTGTAGAAATAGTATCATCACCCCCAAATGCATAGAGGATGAAATCCTTGGAGAAATTTGGGTTAATGAGAGTTGGGGCTTGAGAGATGGCTTCTTTGATTGCTCTAAAACTTTCCTTGCCTTCTGCTATCCATTTGAAAGCTATGCTTTTCTTTAACATCTTGGTGATAGGCTTGACTAGGGCTGCAAAATTTGGGACAAACCTCCAAACAAAATTTATCCTCCCTAAGAAAACTCGAAGGGCTTTCTTATGACTTGACAATGGTAGTGCTCTTATGGCTTCAACTCTTTCTAGATAAATTTCTAATCCTTCTTTGGAGACAATGTGGCCAAGGATCTTTCCTTCATGGGCTAGGAAAATACAATTTTTAGGATTCAAGGATACCCCAAACCTTCTGCACCTTTGGAACACTTGTCTCAAATGAAAGAGATGGTCTGTTGCATTTTTTGAAAAAACAGTGATATCATCAAGATATATTAGCACCATGTTGTTAATCAAATCCTTGAATGCCATGTCCATTGCCCTTTGGAAAGTAGCTCTAGCGTTGGACAACCCAAATGGCATTTTCATATATGCATAAGTTCCCCATTTGGTTGTAAAGGCTGTCTTGAACTGATCCTCTTCTTTCACCATAATCTGATTGTACCCTGAATAGCCATCAAGTAATGAAAATGTTTCAGAGCAACAACAACTTGCAAAATTTTCTCCATAGAAGGAAGTGGGTAATGATCCTTGAGAGATGCTCTATTCAAATCTTTGAAGTCAACACACAATATAATTTCTCCACTCTTATTTCTAACTAGAAAAGGTTAGCCACCTAACTAGAATGCTTGAAAGGGAATATGATACTTGACTCTATCAACTTATTCAATTCTTTTCTCATGAGAGAGCTCCATGTGTGGATTGATTGGCCTTTGTTTCTTCCCTGACGGGTTTAGTACTTAGATCCAATGTGTTGAGCTAATTCGGGATTAAAACCTTTCAAATCTTCATAGCTCTAAGCAAACACATCAAGGAATTCTGACAAAGCTGTATGAACTCATACCTTTCTTGTTCGATTGTCACCTTACCAATTTGAGTGATTTTCCTTCTTCCACCAAGATGGACACTTGAATCTTCTCCCTTAACTTGGATGTTTGCTTTCTCCTTCCTAAACCTGATCATTAGGATTGAAAATGGACTCCAAAGTAATAAGTCCCTTTGGTAGTTTGTTGGTTCTAGCTGTACCATTTGGTCACCATATTGTTGTTCTAACTTTTCATGATTTTTAGCTGAGAACTCAGCCTCTTCTTGTAAGAAATGGATGATTTGTTGATCATTTTCAAACACTTGCCAACTTACATTGTTTTCTGACACTGAAGGCCTTACAATCACATGGATGTTTGGCTATACATTGTCTTTTTGGATGCTTTTGAAAACATCAAATGACTGCTCCAACTACTGCAATCCTTTCAGCAGCTTGGTTCTCTTTTCTAGGAATGGATTTGATGCCAAAGCCCTCAAAATCTTCAATGAGGTCCCACACCCTATTTTTGTAGCACTTGAGAAGATCATTCTTGGTAGCATGCTTCCCCTTAACTTGGTTGAAAATTAACTCATTGTCACCAAAGACTTGCAAGTTCTTTATTCCTCTCTTGATTAACTAATGCAATCCTTTTATCAAGGCTTCATATTCAGTAGTGTTATTAGAACATGCAAACTGAAATCTAAAAGCTGAATAATACTTAACTCCTTAAGGTGAAACAAATATAGCTCCCCTACCGCACCTTGTCTACTCCTTGATCCATCAAAAATAAGCGCCATACCTCATTGTCATCCTTATGGTTTGGCTTGGTGATGCTAGGAATTGGCTGATTTTCTTTGTGCATGCAATAAACTCCTAGCTCAGATTCTTCTATTTCTTGATAAGGATCAAAAGTATGCACCTTGCTTGCCCATTCATCAAGAGTCATATCTGGGATGCTTCTAACCTTGGTGTCAGCTTCATCAGTGCTTAGATAATCCTCTTGATCAAACACTGAACAATTGGTATTGATTTGGCTTGGAGTGTGAGGCTCAATGTGAAAGTTTGTAATAGGCTCATAATTGATTGTGGATTTAGTTCCATATCTTGTTCTTAACAACATGTGTGACCAATCAATAGATAAGTAACCTCCAATATTAGTTGTGAAATCCCTTGACAAACATAGGGTAAAGAGTGATGGAAGATCTATTCTTGAGACATCTTGTAAAACAACAACATTGGGGCAAGCATGCAAAGTAAGACTCAAATTTTAATAACTCCTACTGTTATTATTGTTGTCCCATATAATTGAACTACCCCTTTGGATATGACTTCATACTGAATCCCCAACTGATCAAGCTATTTTCTTGAGCATTACTGAACTACTTGCCCGAGAATCAATCATGCAGTTGTGCACTAAATGGTTTCCAATGATCAATGAAACACAGAATGGAGGGGGCTTCAACATTTTACCTTGTTTTCCTATCCAATGATTCCTCTTAGGCTGGGTAGCATTTGTGAGTACCTTCTCTTGCATTTGGACCTACTGATTTGAAGTTGACCAGTCCTTCATGGTAGCTTGTAGCAAATCTCTTTGGCTTGGGATGGATAGTGATTCCCACATTGATATGTTTACATTTTTCTTCATCATCTAATCAATGAAATTGAATGGAGATGAAGCATCTCTTTGCTATCCCTTGGCCCGCACATTCATTCCTTTCACATGGGCATCAACAACTAGCATTTGAGTTAACCTAGGAGCTGCTTTAGGCAGTCCTTGCGTGTTTGGAACTACATTTTACTTGCCAATAATTTGTGGAGTGGTAGAAGGTTACGAATTACTTGGAGCCAATGGCTGTTCTTCACCCAAATTTCTCCTTTTTGACCTTGTGTTGGCTGCAACACTTTGGGAAATTGTTTGATTCATGCCACAAAAATATTTTGCCTGCCAGTTTACAAGTGTGGTATCATTTGGAGCTGATTGTTGCTGGGATGTTTCTTGTTGTTGGCTATTTCCTTGACCCCCTTCACCCTCCAAACCAGTTATTGTTACCATCAAGGCTTGATTTAGATCCCCATTGAAGCACATAGACTGGTTGTGAGGTTCATTGCATGGGAAATACCAATCATACTCTTAAGCCATGTTATTTTGCACCGGCACTATTGCTTTAGAGGTAGATGTAGCATTAAGATTATATGGCGTAATGGTCATTGGCAGGAGGTCTTGCTTGATTTAAATTTATAGCTAGAGTGGGTGGTCTTTGAGGCTGGTATGGCTACTGTTAGACCGAGCTTGAGGCTGGAAAGAAGGTCTAAAACCTTGGGCTTGCTACCTCTTGAGTGTAACCAACTCATTACCTAAATTTTGCAATTTTTCATGACTTCTTGAAGTTCATTTGAGGCACTAGGAGATGAAGTAGAATCTTCACTTGAATTCTGATTTCTAGGAGTGGGAATAGGAGATAAAATAGGCACTTGACTAGTGCTTGGACCCTCCAAACTTAGATACAATAGCATTGGAGGCCTAGGAGCTAGCTAGCTTGAATTAAACAATTTTCAGCTCTAATGGAAATGCTATAAGCAAAGCAAGGATAGTTGTGCATCCCATGGATTGAATTAACATAGAAATATCAGAATTCAAAGCTTTAAGGTAATATAGAAAAGCACCTTCTGCTGTTGGCCTTACTGCCATTGGAATTATCTCCCAAGTCCTTTGAAACTTGAAGTTGAAGTCAGCCAACTACTCATTGGGAGCTCTCTTGATGGTTGTGAATTATTCCAAAAGGGACAAGTTATCTCCCTTTTCTCCAAACTGCTCATGGAGGGCTATACATAGATGGTTCCAATTTTGAATAGAACCTAAGGCAAGACTCTTGAACCATTGCAAATCCTTCCCTTTGAATGAAGATGCCAGCAGTTTGACAACAACTTGCATCTCATCAATCTCATGGATTGCACAAATATTAGCAATATCTTTGACATGATCACCAGGAGTGGTTTGATTCTTTCCAGTAAAGTATGGAATGTTCTTTTGCTGCAATTGGGATTAGATTTTATGCATTGAGAGCAAGTGGGATGCTTGCCAGTGAAATTGACATATGGGTTGTGTTGTGCCATTCTGATTGGCCTTAGAACCCTCGTTGATTAGATGAAAGGTCTACCAGGTGGAGGAGTTGATAGAGTTCTATTTGGTGGAGATGGAGACCTTTGAACTCTCCTCCCTCTTTGCCTTCTTCTTGGAGATAATTGTAGATACTCAAACAACACCTCTTCTTCTCCAACTCTTGACCTTGTGGTGATTCTTCTCATGAGTTTTCAGGTTTGCACTGCTAAAACTAGCTGATTCTTCATTCTTGGAGTCGCCAGATGTGTAGTTCAGGGCTATTTTAAGCAAGAAAATTGCAACAAATGCACATATATTTTTTTGCAATGAATATGAAGACCTCTAAGGTCCCACTAGGTGTGCCAAAATTGTTAGTGCAAATCAGCAGCACCCCTGGATGTTGATCAGATTTCTAGTTTGACATTTTGGACATCTAGTGTGATTGCACAACATTGAATCTTTTCCCCAAGTGTGGGACTTGTAAAAATGGGAAAAGAATCTCCAGGTTAGAGGCTGGTTCCTCAAATCCTCTGATCAGGTGTATTGCTTACAAGATGCAAAGTTTAAACTCAGAATCCTACTCTAAATTCCAAGGGGACAGAGATAGAGAATGCAAAAGAAATAAAACTAAGACTAATGAGGTGATACACCAAAGGAGTGGTGAACATTATTTAATTCTACAAATTGACACAGATCATAGAAATGTAACAAAACATCATGCAAAAACTGATAAAATGTAATGGAAGGTCAGGAATGAAGAAAACAACACAAACAAAGGATTGAAACTCATTCACAGAGCTTGCATTGTCATTTCCAATATCAAAAATACATGCATTACAACATTTGAGAGGTAGAAAACATGTTATAGTCTTGGAAGAGGTCTGATATTCCACAAAATCACTTTTAAGGTGAAAAAGGGAGCCTGCAAAACATAAAAATTTCCAACCCTTCAAAAATGAGCCAAATCTGGCTTTTACAGTGCAAGAAACGAGCCCAGGAGAGAGAAACATGGGAAAAATGTGAGAGGAGATTCAACCACCAACCAAAATGCAATAAAATAGCATGGGCATCCTTATAGGTCCATTCCCTGACATTTTTCACCATGCTGGGAGAGAATGCGAGCCATTTTTCATTAAAAATGGTGGTTGAAACATCATTTTGTTGATTTCCATGTGCTAGAGACATTTTCCTATTTTATCTCTCCAAAATCCATTAAAATACAAAATTGATCCTAAAATCATGTAGATAATTTCACCATCTTTTAGTTGATATAAAGAACACAAAAAACTGAGCTCTGGATTGAAAGTTATGGTCATTTGAAAATTTAGGGCAAAACAGAGCCAAAACGGGATGGCGGGCCGAAAATTTGAAAATTTGACATTCTGATTGGAAGTGGGCCTTTTGCGGTTGATTTTCCACTATTTTGGCCATTAGAAATTTTACAAAAATTCTTCATCGGGTCGATGAGCTGGGGACACGTGGTAAGATGTGATTCGCCACGGGCATCTTCTCTTAAATTTTCCATCACTCGGACCATTTTCCCTGACGAGACACGTGGCAAGATCCCATTGGATGTGGGCCTTCTCTGCCATTTTTCCCTGTGGGCCTGTCTTGCATTTTTTTCTGCCACATGGACACATGGCATGATTTGATTGGCTCAGTTTTGGGGGCGGGCTCTCCCTTTCAATATTTCCTTCGACTTTTCTTTGGGAAAAATTCCCAACTTTCCCCGCATTCCACCGGTCTTGGGACATGTGGCAAGCTCCCATTCGACGCGGGCCTTGGGGGCTAACCTTTCTCCTTTGCTCCAACCTTTGGTAAAATTTCCCACTTCTCCCCGCCACTCTATTTCTCTCGACACCCCGGGACACGTGGCCTATCCTCATTGTCTACGGGCCTTGGGGAGTGGCTTTCCCTTTGATTTTTATACTTGGGTGAAAAAGGAAAGAATCTTTTCATGCCCCGACCCCCAATGCCATGGAGACACGTGGCGAGCTCGATTGGTTAAGCGGGCCAACGGGCCAATATTTCTCCTTTCCTCTCACCAAACTTTTAAGTCTCCCTCCATCCCATTGGTCTTGTGATACATGGCATAAGGCCATTGGATGCGGATCCTGTGCACACAAAAATTAACTTTGCGTTGTCACCAAACACTTTGCCAAAATTTCTATCTTCCTCTACCTCTCGACATTCCTTCGGCCCAAGGACATGTGGCGCAAAGTGTGATTGGGTGCGGGCCTTGGGGCCAAATTTTTTTATTTGCATCAACACTTAGGAATTTTTCCTAATTTCTTCCCCTTAAACACGTGGCATGATCTTGTTCACGACCAGGCCATCGAGGTGAAAAATTCCTTTCAAACCTTGCCAAACACTTGGTAAAAATTCCAAATTTACCTCCACCATCCACCACTTCTCGAGGACACATGGCATCATCTTATTGGCTGGGATTTTCAGGGAAAATTTCCCACAAAACTCCACCGAGCCATAACCTAAAAAATACATGGATTTAGGAAGAAAACTTTACCTTTTTGGAAAGTTGAGAAAATATCTATCCAATGGTGCCATTTCAAAAGGTATTTAGTGCCTAAAAAGCAAAAAATTATGAATGAGGCACAAGAGAGGGAAGAATGAAGGGAGTTAGCCACAAAATGAGTAAGGGCTCATTTTTGGATTACAGGAAGGTGCACACCTAGTCTAGAAGAGACCATACCAAATGAATCATAATCTGCGCGTGAAGGTCAAGGAGGAAATAGACAAGATGATAACATCAGGAATCATAGAGGGTTTGGAGGATTCGTGAGTGGATAATCCCAATAGTGATTTGTATAAAAAGGATGGAAGGATAAGGATATGTGTTGATTATAGGGATTTGAATGTAGTGTGTGTCATTGATCCCTTCCCAACCCCATTCATTGAAGAAATCTTGGAAGGAGTGACAGGGCGCGAAGTCTACTCTTTCACGAGATGGGTTCTTAGGCTATCACCAGGTGAGGATTACAAAGGAAGACTAGAGAAAGACAACCTTTGCCACCAAGTGGGGAAGTTTTTCCTATATGGTCATGCCTTTTGGGTTGAAGAACACACCTACTATATTCTCACACATTGTAGTGCAGGCCTTCCAGGACTTCATCCATAAGTTTCTCCAAGTCTACCTTGATGATTGGACTATGTATGGACTGGTCAAGGACCATTGTGACAATCTAATATTGATGTTTGAAAGGTGTCAAAAGTTGAGGATATCCCTCAACATCAAGAAGTGTGTATTTGATACCCTATTGGGACACATCATATGTAAAGAAGGCTTGGTGGATCCTGCCAAAATTGTAGTGATTGTGGGATTGGGGGAGCCAACTAGTCAAAGTGTAGTGCACGGGTTTCTTGGACACATGGGATACTATCAGAAGTTCATCAAGGGGTATGCCAAGATCGCAGTGCCTTTAGAATAATTTATTAGACACAAAAGCGCCTTCCATTAGGGAAAGGTGCAACAGAATGCGTTTGACACATTAAAGGATAGGATTTTCACTGTGCCTATATTACGTTTTCCCTCTTGGGACAAGCCCTTCCATGTTCATGTAGATGCCTCTGGAATGGCCATTGGGGCAATGCTTGCATAGCCTGGTGAGGGAATTTTTGATCACCCCCTATGATTTGCAAGCAGGAAGTTGACACGATAGAATAGATTTATACTATGATTGAGTGTGAGGCATTTTCTATGATCTATGCGCTTCATAAGTTCAGGTAGTATATGTTGGAAACTCCCTTTATCTTCTACACTGACCACATGGCATTAAAATATTTGGTGAACAAGCCCATCCTACAAGGGCACATATGTCGGTGGGTGCTGTTATTCCAAGAGTTTGAGTTCACCATAGTTTTCAAACTAGGAAAGAGTAATTCCAGACCTGACCATTTGTCTAGAATTGATTCAGGAGAGGATGTGCAGAGCATTGAAGATACCATGCCAGATGCACAACTATTTAGGTTACGGCATGTCCCTCAAACTTGGAGGATATTTTTGTGTTCCTTAAAACATGTATGACACCAAAAGGGATGAAGACATTAGAGAAAAAGCAACTAGCCATACGCACCGCACCCTACATGTTGATCAATGGGTACTTATAAAAACTAGGGTGTGATGAAGTTTTGCATGTGTACTCGAGCATGAGCACCTCGCCATCATAGAGGAAGCACATAGAGGAATTTTGGATGGAGATTATGTAGGTCACGCCACCACATGTAAAATATTAACGACATGATTATGGTGGGAAACTTTCTATAAGGATTGCAAGGAATATTGTAAAGAATGTGACCATTGTCAGCACATTGGCAAGCTAGGACAGAGATGAAATGCCTTTTCATCTTATCCCTAGCACTGAAACTTTTGAGAAATGGGAAATAGACTTTGTAGGCCCTATTGCACCAGCAACGTGTAGGACTAGATCATGCTATGTAATCACTTGCACGAACTACTTGACAAGGTGGGCAGAGGCAGCCCCAACTAAAGATTGTACAACAGCTACAGCAGAAAGATTTTTGTGGGAGAATATTATCGCGAGGTATGGATGCCCTTTAAAATTAACCAATGGTATGGGTACACATTTCTTGAATGATACCGTGAGGATCTTGTTAGCAGAGTTCATGGTGGCTCATCACAAAACTACACCTTATCATGCATAAGAAAATGGAACCACGGAAGCATTTAACAAGATATTGAGTCATACCCTAACAAAGATTTGTGATGTCGGAAGAAAAGATTGGGATGACAAAGTATCATCCATATTATGAGCTTATATGACAAATTATAAAAGGTGAACAAAGCCACACCATTTTAATTAGTGTTTGGCACATAATATCTTCTCATTGGTTGAGTTCATGTTACCTTCTTTGCGAATAACACACACAGGAGGGATGGTGATGAGCAAGTGCTGGAAGAAAGGATTGATAAATTAATGAAGCTAGATGAAAGACGATCGCTCACCAGGTGGAGCCAAACAAAAGAATAAGAAAATAAAAAAGCATGGCATGATCGCCACATTAGGAACAAGAAACTTGGGCGATGGTCTTACCGTATGATTCTAAGTTTCGTACCATCCTAGGAAGTTGAAAGTGCATTGGTTGGGTCCCTACACCATCTCATACATCCTTGATTCGGGAGCATGCCAATTACAAGTGCGTTGGATGGGACAAGATTTCCAGGACACTTCAATGGGAGTAGGCTAAAGCCCTACTATAAATAAGTCTTCTTGGTGTTTGTAAATAAGGAGTATTGCCGTTAGTTTTAAATTTTCTTTAATGGATTTTCCTTTCTTGTGTTCCCTTTCTCGTTGTTGTTTTATGTTGCATCTTGGGCACCGGTAATCTCATTACTTTTTGAATTTGTAATTACAGAGGAATGCACATCATTTTAGTGTGGGGTGGAGTGGAATAAATTGAAGTGTGAAGTGTCAAGAAGGATTACATTGGAAATCCCAGTTGAATAGCCCTATGA
Organism: Taxus wallichiana var. yunnanensis; assembly: GCA_018340775.1. Taxonomy (NCBI): domain Eukaryota; kingdom Viridiplantae; phylum Streptophyta; class Pinopsida; order Cupressales; family Taxaceae; genus Taxus; species Taxus wallichiana. Next base: position 542,393,996 of record CM031237.1, on the reverse strand, counting down.
AGAAAGTACATGTAAGCGAAGGTGAAAAAGGATGGTTGGTGTCAGGATAAGCCTACATTGGGATCCATATACAAGAAAAGAAGAAGTGCATAAGCAACATGAGGTAGGTGAGAGAAAAAATTATGACAAAAGAAGTGCCTTTTCCACTGGTTATGCGCATGTAAGAGTCTCCTGTCAAGATGGATTGGTTGTGCACCAAAAAGGTTGAAGAATTGTCTGTGCAAGGTTGGGCAAGTGAGTCAAAGCACTAAAGATGGGTTTGTTTGAAAAATATGCATTAAGTGTTATAGTAAAATGGTAGGTAAGGTAGCATTCAATGTTACAAAGTGGGAAAAATCTATAAATAGAGGGTTGAGGCCTTTCATTATTTACTTTGTGTATACAAAGAAATAAGGGATTTTAACATCTTTGCAAACTAGGGCTTTGAGAACCGATCCGTGTGAAGAAAATTTTTAAGAGTCCGAGTGTGAACAACTAGTTTGGATTTATAAACTAGAAGGAAGGGATATCACATGCATAGGATAAGTTGTGATAAGGTTTCGTCTTGTGAAAGTATTATCCTAACTAGGGTTTGAAAAACTAGGGCATGAGTTTAAGGGGTTTTCTTCACAATTTTGAGGTCTAAGGTTGGAAGGAGTGGAAGAGTAGAGTAACAAGAAGATATTGAAGTGATAAGAGGACCTAGAAAATGGCACCCAAGAAACTAACCGTGTCACCCAAGAAGCCAAAGGGAAAGGGAAAGGGCAAGGGAAGAGAGCCAACAACAACCACCACAAGCATGAATGAAGAGTGGTATGTAGAAATGTAGTACCTAGATGGAGTTTTTCTTGGGAAGGAGTGGGAATCCCATTTGAGAAAGATGATAGTGAATGATTACAACCATTACACAAGCACAAATTAGAAGGAAATGGTGTTGGAGTTAGTACACTCGAAGAACAAAAGGACACCAAAGGGTTTTCCCATCTATAATGATGAGGTAAAAGTGAAGTTGGAGAAGTTAGGGTTATTGCAACTCTATGAGTTGCCTTACTTTGGAAAGCTTGAGTGCCTCTATCAGTGGCTGATGTTGCACATGCATGAGGATCAATTTTACTTTACAAGGCACAAGATGCACATAACCCTCAAGCTGATTTCAAAGTTTACAGGCCTCATCTATGAGGGAGACAACATAGATGATGACCTGAGTGACAAGGAAGCCATCAAAGCAACCATTGCTGCATATGATTACAAGAAGGGGTCAAGGTATTTTGACATTGTGGAAATCCTAGATCCTATCATGAGAATGGCCATGTGCCTTGGTCACAAATTTAAATGATCAAGAAAGGTGGAAATAGGTTAATAAGGCCTAGTTGAATGTATGCAGAAAATATTAGAGGGAAAAATCTATAACTTATCAGCCTTCATTGCAGATGAGGTAATCAATAGTGCCTAGGAAGGAGACAAGATACTCTTTGGAAATGTCCTCTTGAAAATTGTATATTTGAAGATAAGAGTGTTTGACATAAAAAAGTTTGTTTGGGAGTATCCAGCTGAAGATCCCTCACCCGCGAAAATATTTTCAAAGTATACATGTGAAACAATGACAGCCTCCCACAAGGCACACCTAGACAAGTGGTATAAGTGCTTAAGGGATGCATTTGGGGTAGAGTGGAGAATCCTAGAGAAACTACCAATGCTTACAATGGGAGAAGTTGAGTTTGTTATGTACCAACACTTCTGCATAGGTAGGTTCATGATGGTGGATGAAACCATGAGCCCATGGTGTAAACTCCCATTCTCCTTCACTGCCCAGTACTTCCAAGCGGGAGTTAACTAGGTTCAAAGAAGCAAAGAGACTAAGGTTTGATCTTAGTGAAGTTGATCAGGACCATAGGGAGTTGTGTAGGATGTTGGTCTACCCCAATAAGCATGTGTACGTGGAAAAGTATGTAGTGCATGAAGTAAGGATAATGAAACCCCTAACCATAAAAATTATAGGAAAGTTTGCAACACGTATATATATCTGCATTAGGCTAAAATTCAAGAAAGGAACATACCTGGAGAATGATGTCTCCATACTTGAAGATCCCATGGGTAGAAGAAATCCTGCACCCAAGAAAAGGAAGAGAGAAGAAGAAAAAGCACCAAGTGTACAGACTACCTAGCCAGTAAGCACGCCGGTAGAAAGCGCCTAACCTAGCACCTATACACGTAGGAAGAAATACCCAGTAAAGGAGAAGACCCCGAAGAAGAGGCACTAGAGAAACCCCTCACTAGGGAGAAGTCACCAGAGGAAGTAGAGAAGGTTGAATCCCCTATAGAAGAGTCACCTCTTAGAAAGAAGCAGAGGATAGAAGAGGAAGCTAACTCGGAGGAGACGAAGAGCTTGGAGAGATACATAGGTGAAAAGGATGATGATGATGAAGAAGATGACAATGAAGAAGATGATCTTGAAAGAGATCAAGAGCCACCTATCTTCAACGTGCACAATTTAGAAGAAGAGGGTGGAGAAGAAGAACATGGGTTCCTTTTCATGTGGTGCAAGGGTAGCCAGGAGGGGGAAGGCACCCAGGACATGGGAAGAAGTGAGGAGGTTGGTGTGCAAAAGTAGAAAGCTCCAAGCCTTATACAGAGCAAGTAAACAAGGTGGTAGAAAGAGAAGCAAAAAAAATAATCAAGGCCTTGGTAGAACAAGAATTGGAGTGCGGTGAAGATAGTGATGGAAGAGGGTAAGGAGGAAAGTGTTGAGAAAGAACAAGTCAATATGGGAGGAGGTCCTAGTATAACGGTGAGTTTCCCCAAAGGCACGTGCTTGGGAAGGAAGATCCTTGATACAGAATGAGGACAGGTCATGGGCTATGTTGATGACCAAAGGAAGGTGTTACACACACACTTTCTAAAGCACTGTACCCATGGAAGAACTTCTAGCTATGGAGTCATTTGATGAAGGGTGCATACCCCAAGACAAGGAAGATGCTCTCTTGGGCATTTGAGTCCCATATTGATGAGCTAGAGTTTGAAATATACCAAGGGCAATCATACCAGATTGCGAGTCTAAGGGAACCAACCCCTTGGTAAATGCCCAACAACTCTCGGATGAGCAGTTATGTAATGTGCTGAACAAGGTCACAGTTGAGACTAAGGCTAGGCTCTTTAGAAGAAATGACAGAGTAAGATTTCTAGAGGAAAAGCTAGAAAAGAAGGAAGAGGAGCTGGTTGAGAAAACTAAGGGCTTGAAACAAGAAGAGTTGATTAGCCAAGCATTGAAGCATGAACTAAGGGATGAGAAGGTGAAGGTGTGTGAAATATACAAAAAGATAGAGACTATCACAAGTGCCATTATTTTAAAGCATCCATACCTAATGTCACCCGCGCAAAAGTATGGATACAATCTTGAATGCTTAGAAGATCTGATGCACATCCTCACCATGGAGAGATAACTGTTGGCCTGGAGTCCACAGAAGAAGTGGTAACACACTTGGAGAGGGAGGAAAAATTGAAAGTGGTAGTAAACATTGCTGAGCATAACAAGGTTCTTGTGGATGTTAGTATTTCTACCCAATCTACTAAGGCCACATACAATAATTACGTAGACAGGGATATAGTGGCGAGCATATTGGTTGCCACTCATGAAGCGAGAGATGAAGGAGTTTCAAGAGAAGAATAAATAAAATAGGATATAAAGTGACAAAATACTTTTGAGGTTGAAAATAAATCCAAGGCCATTGAAACCTTAAGGGGTTCAATCAAAATCCAATTGAAGGAACTGTACCTAGAGATTACTAGAAGGATGGACACACTTGAAGACATGAGCAAGGAGTTGGAGAAAATTGTTGACACTATGAATGCTCAAGGAGATGGACTAAGTTTTGGGGAGGTAAGCACCCTAGGTAGAGACCTCTCGAGAGAGAGCATGAGAATGAAGTCGATGCCCTGGAATGCAGTTAGAGGTCTGACTTGCAAAAATATTTTCCAAGCTTTTTGAAATAATGCCATCACTTCCCATTCTTTCTTCTTTCCCAAATTTTTCATCCCCTTATTCTTTTTCCAAGACGTAAGTCTACTATAATTCTTTATTCATTGGAGGAGTGTTCCTATAGACAGAGAACAAGCATAATGTGGGGTGATGTTAGGACTCCAAAATATTGGATAAATACAAAAAGGCACATAGGCACACAAGGCCTAGTTGAAGAAGGGCACGTAAGGAGAAGGTGCGTAAGACAAGGTTTAAGGAAGGGTTTAAGAAAACCCGTGGTGTGCACATGGACAGAGCTAAGGTTTTAGGACTTAGCCATATTGGGCATTTTGGGTAGGACACAGAAAAACATGACCTGAATGTGCATGTAGAGTGGATAAGGTGCTAACCTGGAAACGTGATGCCCATGAAAGGAATATGCCCTGTGATAGAAGGTTCTAGAAGACATCATGGCAAAAAGTGGAGAGCTCAGGCCTGGAGGAGCATGCTCCCATGGAGGACCACATTCAGACACTTGGCATCAGATCTAAGGCCGCAGAAGGATGAGTTGGCACTTTGGGATGCCTATATATGTGAGTGCCTGCAAGAGAAAAAGGGAGAGTAGATATAGATCAGATAGAAAAGAGAGAAGAGTATAGAGAGCGGAGCTCTGCAAAATTACTACAGAAACCCTGTGGGATTGGGTAGAGGATATATAAAGGAGTAATGTATTAAGGGACTAGGATATAAATTTTTCTTTGTATGGATGAATGACATGATCCTTGCTGTGATGCATGATTTTGGTCTGATCAAGATGTGGTAGTCTAATGGATCCATTGAATGTAATTAGGTTACAAACATGAATGAGGAGTGTAATTGATTCAGTTCATAACTATATTTTTTCATTTCTGTTCATGGATGTTATGGAATAGATGTCAATCATTATGTATTTTCCTTTCGTCGTAGTTCTATTTCTTATATGTAAGTACCCTCTATTTGGAATGATTACATTTGTCTAGAGGATGTTCGAGTCCTATGATGATTGTATGTCTCATTTCCATCTTTATTCATTAAGTTCTGACATAAATGATGGTTTCCACTTAAATTACATAAAAAGAGAGACTCGGTGCCCACACGTGCCTCGGGTGAGCGCCTAGCACCCACTGGGTGATAGGCCGACGTGCATGGGATTTCTTTCCTTTGTGAAAGAAGTATGGGTTAATAAACAAAGATTGTGAAGTTTGAAAGGTGTAATGATTTAATATATTTATTTTTGCATTTTATATTGATTTTTCCTTGTATATTGATATTGTGCTTGTTGGGAAGGAACATTCTATCCCCCAAGTCTCAGCCACATGTGACTAGTAGGACATAAGGGTTAAAATCAGCCTTTGATATGAATGATCAAAAAGGTCCAGTAAAATTTTTAGTGCTTTTTGTTAAATAGAGCTTATTTGAAAAAAGGATTTTCCATCAGTAAGCTCCTAGACAAAACTGTAGGTAAAATTATTTGGAATGGTAGAAACCATAATAGGGATGAGACACAAAATTCCCAAGCGGAACAAGACCAACCTCGTGTCTTATAAGTGAAGAATGCGAAGATATGATAATGTTATAATTTTAATATCTGCTAATGGATGAAATAATTAAATTTGTTTTTAAACAAGTTTACCATGCAAGAGACCTCCCCTAGTGCAAAGAGAACTCATGGAAGAAGATGTTTTTTCTTCTATGTTTTTGCTGTTCAAACAATGCTTTAATTAGGGGTTGGATATGATTTTTTTCTCTTTTCACCCTTTAGAATCTTTCTAAACGTTTGTGGATGAAGAAGGTAATGGAATCATCGGGAGAGATGTCTACGTTTATGAAAGTGGAATGGTACCGATTTACAAGTAAAGGGTGGACAAGGTCCAAGTAAATAAAGTGAATTAAAAGATTCAAGGAGTAATGAGTTATGAGATGTGGGAAGACACGATCCAAGTCAAAGGAGGGGATTGAAAGATCCGAGAAGTCCTTATGTGTGAGACTTGGGTGGTTGAGGTCCAAGTCAAAGGATAGAATCGAAAGATTCGATAAGTCCTGAAGTACGAGACTTGGGTGTGTCAAAATGTAAGAAATGAAAAATACACAAGAAAAAATAAGAAAATTAAAATAGATAAAACCTCAATTGTAGACTTCTTGTAAACCTCAAGAAGATTTGTGAAGCACTTGGACTTGTAAAATATTAAGATTTGAATGATTGTGGGTGCTCTTGATCAATTCTCTAAAGGATGAATGTAAATTCTACGAGCTTTGAAACATAAGGATGTGGATATCGAATTGGTAAAAGTTGGCTAAATTTTATCAAAGCTTCTAGGGACAGATTTCCAAAGGAATGGCCTACATTTTATAGCTGAGGGTAAGTCCATGAGAATCATATCAAGGTTTGAATGAGGTCTAGGGTAATAATTATAATTACTTGAAAAAACAAGAGGATTTGGTCTGTGTAGTTGTAGCTTTGTAGGGGCAATCATTATCTTTGAATTCATTCGAGAAGTGGTTGCACGGGAATTATTGCTTTCCCCACCATCAGTAGGCTTCTGGAAGTGGAGTGTGAGTAGATAAATATGATTAATTAAATAACCAATTTAATTAGTTATTAATTGTGAAGAGATAATTAATCATTTACATAAATAAATGTTTAATTATATTAGCTAAAGGGTGTATGAATTAATTTAATTAATTCCAAAGGCATGATAGAATTGAATTAATTAATTCTAAAGGTGTAGGAGTATGTAGCTATAATTAACTTAATTAATTCTAAATGGATCTAGGAATATGGCTTCAAAGAATAGAATTAACTTAATTAATTCTAAAATGGTGTATTATAGCAACATAACATTAATTTAATGAATTCTACTAGGACAAAATTAGGTATGTAATTCGGGGTGTCTACAGGGCACATTCAAAAAGCTAATAGGTTTGGAAGAACCATATAATAAGGAAAGAAAAAACATATTAGAGTTATCTTACACAACATAGAAGAAAGAATAGGATACTAGGGAAAAAAGTTTCTTAGAGGTACACAATTTTATCCGGATGAAGACATAACACTTGGGAAACAAGAAAAGAGAAGGAAAGAATGTGATAAAGTGAAGACACCAAGGGAATTAGAAAATGGGCATGGTTATACAATGGAAATCCCAAATCAACTACCCAATGACACATAAGAAATAGGGATTCAGGACCCAGAGCACGTAGCCATGGTAAGTTGGAATTATAGAGGTTACCTTTGTAGAAGAGGTCATGGTTTGTGGCCCATAATGGAAGGAACTAATATTATCATTCTCATTGAAACCCGTGAACATGACAGTTGTCAAGTCCCAAAATTTGAAGGACATAGGAAAATTTTAGTTTGAAATAAAATTTGAAAAGGGCACAGGGGGATAATAGTGTTGAATGGATAAACATGGTGTGGAATTATAGAAGTGGAGAAATATGAACCAAAAGACATTATAGATGGTTGAAAATAAAGGAAAATTAGCTAACCACGTGGCTTGCCACATGTTATTTTTCACCAAGAGGATCAAAAACATATAAGACAAAACACCTAGATTTTGATGACCCTTATGCATCCTAAAAATGACATTTCAACATATAGTGTATTTGAGGAAGTTCTAATAATGGGATATTTCAATATGTGAACAAAAACAACCAGCCCCTTAACTTAAGAAATGAGGATGGAATAATGAATAATTCATTATGGTTAGAGTAAGAAGAAGAATGAAATGGAGAGAGGACTTCACAAGATGAAAATGGGGTGTCACACAATGTGGGAAAAAATAGTTGGGGATGTGTAGCCTCTATAACATGAATATATGTAATGATATAAGAACATGGCTGAATTTAGGAAAAATCACTTGAAAAATATATAATGGAAAAAGCATGGTAGATTACACTACATGTTCACACAGGTATATTTTCAAGATTGAAGGATTTATAAATAGGGGTATGCCCTATAAATATGAATTCAAACCTAACCCAATTTATGTGAAGATTAACATACATATAAATAATTAACCAGGAGAACAAACCCACCACAATCAAATAAAAGTGCCTCTTTAGGGTAAAATTCTTATGACTCATGAGAATAGGGAACCTTTTAAGACAACCCTTGAAAAACACATTTAGGAAGTAGAAGATAAAGTGTTAATAAAAACCAATTGTCTAGTGCAAAGCAATATGTTGATTCCCATCATCCACAAAGCACTAAGCATTTGCAAAAGGTCTAGGCCCAAGAAGAGAAACAAAAGTAACTTTATAATGGTAGGGGATTCGGCATGGTGCTTACTGAACCTCCATAATATTTAGCGGGTCGAGTCTTATGCCGGTCATACGGAACACCGACACATGGAGAAGGGGCTGGAGGAACCGGTCCATGGCTCCTATATCTATATTCTATGTCTACGCATCAATGTGTAGGCCACCGAGGAGGCAATCCCACATTAAACCCGGTCCCTGGTCCATTGACATAAGATCCTGAGTGGATCATCATGGGAAAGAAACCAGATCAACATTAGATTTGGTAGAATAACTAGATTAAAGTATTTGATTTGGAAGAACAACTGAATCAGAGTCAAATATGTGGTATGATGAAGAATGCAAGGCAATAAAAAGAGAATTGAGAGAGATAAGAAAAGATAAAGAAAACAAAAAGGTTTATGACAATTGATTCAATCCAAAAAGGAGGGTTATGTACACATTAGAAGGAAAGAGATGAGTTTACTAGGAAAACATAATCCTAAAGGATTCTAGAGAGAGATTTAGTAGAAGAGAAAACAAATACAAAATAATATTTTAGACAAATAATGACTAGTTTATGGAAAATTTCTATATGAGAGAGAACAAGATAAAGACACCCCACACTATCAACAAAAAAATTGAGCTCTTTTCCATAGGGGATATCAATCAAGGAATAAAGATACTAGCCATGGGAAATACATAAGATATAAATGGGTTGCAAGGGAAATATCTCAATTGGGGTGTGAAAGTCCTCACACCGTACATCAAACATATATTCAAATGAATCATTCAAGAAGGCTTCCCATTAGTCTTGGACAGCTAGTGTTGTTACCCCTATACAAAAATGAGAATAACCCATCAAACTACCACACTATCATAGTAAACCCTCTTCTTGGAAAACTATTTGAGAGCATGATAGATAAAAAATTAGCGGTTGGTCCTGCGAAACAAAGGGAAAACGAGCAAAGGGGAAACAAAGTTTGAGGGCATAAGCATTCCACTATTGACCATTGCATCACTTTTAGATAGTTGATTGAAAATCTATGAGATAATCAAGGTGAATATATTTTTTCTACTTTGGGGACTTCAAAAAAGTGTTTGCCATGGTGCCTAGAAAGAAACTCGGAGCTAAATGGAGGAAGTTGGAGTTCCAGATGAATATAAAAAGGTTTTCATAGGCTCTACAAGAAATTCAAGGTCATAATCATAACAAGAGAGAGAATACCTGAAATTTTTGGGAGAAACATTGGTTTTAAATAAGCATAACCACTTTCACCCACTTTATTCAGGATTTACATTGATAAACTAGAGGAGTGGATAACCAAAATGGATGGAGGAGACATTCACTTAGCCAAATATGTAGTAAAATTGTTTCTCTATGTAAATGACCTCATCCTAATTGAAAAATCACCACACAATTTGAGAGAACACTTGAGGGCCCTTGAACTCTTTTGCTAATATGTTTGCATGAAAGTAAACATCAACAAAACTAAAGTCACGATATTTTCTCTACAAATAAAAAATAAGCAATTTAGCTTTCTTTTTGAGGAAAAAGCGTTGGAAGTAGTGGAAGAATACAATATTTTGGGTTGGAATTTCACAACAAGATCCTTTTGGAAATGTGTAGGGAAACAAGAATTCAAGGAGGGTGGAAAGAATTTTATTCATTATAAAATAGGTGCACAAATGCATAATTATTGGATTGAAAAAAAACCTTGTTTGGCTTTCTTATCACACTGACTATGTTATATGGATGTGAAGTTTAGGGAAAAAAATGTTTGATTTTAAGTGGATATAAATAGAGATAATCCGAAAGAAACTAATCAAAAGTAAATTCAAAATTAAAACTAGGGTTTGATATGATTTTCTGTTAGGTTGGCATGAGAACCTTTCCCATAGAGACATCAATGATAACATGACTGTTAACTTATTTGAAAAGGTAGAAAGCATGAAAGTTCACATTCAACCTAAACTGGTTCAGAAGAAAATATGGGTAGGAGGATAAACATGTGGATGAAATATAACATTAACTATATGAATAAGTGAAATATTAACATGTAAGAGTTTTCAAACACTAATGAGGAAATAAAAAAGTATGCGAAAAAAATCAAGATAGGCATGTGGACACAACAACTTAGGAAAACTAAATAATACTACATCAAATAATGTAATCCAACTTGTAGCCATAGGAAAAGGCCTACTTATGGGTAGAAATCAAATGGATGATAAAAATTTTGATGGACCAGTTAAGGACTAGTTCAAAACATCATAGATGTGAAACCAGGAAATGGACATATTCTAAAGAAGAGTTAGGAGAAAAAGCATGCTTGTTTCATAAAAACATGGTAGTGGAAACAAAATGACACTACATCATGGAGCACACAACATATAATGACATATATATCAAGTATGAAGACAATTTGAAAGTAGATAACCTACCATCCTTGTTTGAAGATGAAAGACTTGTCAAAATGATAGATCTTTGATCGAGATCGATGAAAAGAGGTGTAACATCAAAAAGGAAATGGATTATATGTAAAATTTAAGGAAAATATTGGGGTGGCTTTATACACTTCAGTTTTGGATTTTGTCCCCATAAAATTCTTGGCCTGATAAACATTATTAAAATTGTTCATTCATTCATTCATAATCTTTGCTGCCCATCCTCTTTTTAGAGGCATTTATGAAAAAAATGTGAAATCTGTTCTCTTGAACCTTAAAAATATCCATATACTTCAAGGGTTAGTAATAAGAAAATTTTGATAGGTAGAGTACTTGGAGTGAGTTGTGCACAAAGTTTGGATGTACATGGTTGTTTTTGTTAAGGCTGGAAAATTCTTTGCTTCTTTTTTATTGATTTTTTTTCAAATAAGAATGAAATGGAATGATTTTAATTACGTAATTGGGACCAAATGGTCTATGGGGCCACTAAAAATCCATATATAATTGTGGGATTAGTGGTATCTTTTAGAATGATTCTCATCCTCTTGCTAATTTTAGATAACATCTTCTAAAAAAATATTTTTATTTCTTTGAATAGGTCTATCATAAAACCAATCTTTAAATTCCCTCATACTTATATTTGATGTCTCTGTATCTTGGAAAAGGATGAAATGCTCCTATGTTCTGATTGCACTTGTATTGCATAAAACACAAGTGCTCTCTTCTCGTGGTTCCTTAGGTTTTGTCGATATTCCTATATCACATTTAAGCCTATGGGAGCTAGTCTTTAGATGAGAAATGATGATAATGTCCATTCATTTAATTTTAGATTGTATATATTATTTTTGAAAATGTTCATACGTTGGGTTGAACTCTATAATATAATGTTAAAACTTCCTATTTATTTTCTTCCTCCACATCATTGTTCTAAACTTTTCATTCATATAGGGTTTTATGTATTTGTTAATATTTGGGAATATATCTAGGCTAATATCCCATATGTTCATCTATTTATGGTTCTACTTCATCCACACACTCTTTCACCTATGCAACTCTTCACCTCTTATATCCCTAGGATACATGTTAGTCTTCATGTTTTCTATTTTTTAAAGTAACATATAAGTTTTGCGTAGTGGCTGCCTCTAGAGGAAGGTACCTATTTCAGTTATGCTGATTTCATAGGGAAATTTAAAATCTATTATGAAATTATTTATTATTAATCATTTCTATATCCTTTCTATTTGTCTTTGATTCAAACTTACTTGTTTCACTAGCACATACCTTTTAAACATACAACACCACTAGTGTGAAAAGTATCCCAAATAGGACTCATGTGGCCTTCCAATCCCTTACCTTAGCATTCCTTCCCCTATTTGAGGGGAGTGTTCATAATATTGGTACCATGATATGGGAACCTTATCTAAAGAATTTTGGGACAAATTAAGCCACATATTAGTGCAATGAGTTTCATTTTTTCCATTACTTCATCTTTCACCACATTAATGTAGTGATGTAGTGGGTTCCTTATTTATTGTGGCATTTGAATCAAATTTGTTAAAGACATGAATAATGGATATTCTATTTGATTTATTTGAAAAATATTAAGAATGTGGGGTAGGATAAACTTCATGGTTTGAATAAATACTCAAAAATTTAATATTAAGGGGTGAATGGTCTTCTAAAAATGAATGAGGTTGGACTATTTGTTATAAAATATTTCTTTCATTCAATTTGGGTGTTCCTATTAATGGGTTTGAAACCCTAGTAATAAGAAAGGGATTATACCTATGGGAGAGTAGGCAGCTATGGGACATTAACTATCATATAACACTTTAACTTTTGTTTGATGTAAGAGCATTTAGGTTTACATTTAAACCTATATAAATTGAAAAATATTATATTAGAAAAATAAGTTATGTATGGAAGTACAAAAACCTTTACAAAATTATTCTTGTGTGTAATATAATTTTTTAGTTTTTGCACAACCTATGAATGTGTAAATGTTTCTATGTTGTTAATTTGCACCTAATTTCTAGCATGTTTTTGTTTGTAATGTTTGTATAGTCTGTTAACATTTGTAATTGTTTATTGTGATTCATAGTATTTGTGTCTTGTGGAAATTTTAAATGATTTTTTTAGGTTCACAAAACCTTTTGGATTTTAGAAAACCTTTCAAAAGTTCACACAAGCATGTACATCAATGAGATGGTGCGAGAAGAATTGTTTTAAACACAAAATGTTGTGCTTAGGAAATGGAGGAAAAAAATACATTATAGAACCTACTAATTATTTTTACATATTAAAATGGATGGTATAAATTATTTATATGAAGAGTATGAGGTTTGGTCATTTGGGAAAAGATTTGGATATTTCAGGGCTGTTAAAAAAGAAATACTTATTTCATGTGTGGTATCACATAAGCCATTTTTAGACGCTTATGTTACCGATAAAGGCTCACCCCAATGGCTCACATATACCTTTAAACCACAAATCCATTTGGGTTGATTTGAGTAAACAAACAAAGATTTACTTGGGATACTTACACTAAGGCGTAATGTGTGCATGAACTCTCAAAGCACTAGAGTATAAAATTAAACATTGGTGTTTAATGCATAAGAAAGAGGATCCTACAAGGATTCAACTAACCCATAATCTTATTTTTAAAGATGTATTAGTTACATCAAGTTATTTTATGGATTGGGATCTATCTTGCATAGATGATTGAGACATATTCAATGTCATATGAGTAAGTTGTAGCCTTGAAGCCATAGTGTAAATAGGATAGTATTGTGTCTATATAACCATACTCCTACACTTGTGATGGTAGGTTAGAAAAATTTGGTAAACATGGATTAGTAAAGACCATAAATTTTTTCTAGACTAGTTAATCTATATAGTTAGTGAGTAGAAATATTAGAGAGTAATACTTACAAAATGCAAGTTAACAAGAAAATATAAATGACCCATCATTATATGAATGCATGTTTTATACTGTACTTTCTTTTGGTCAAATCAATAAAGTGTTAGAATATGTTGCATTTAATCGCATATTCCACCTTTGTGTGAACTAAAGGTTACATTATATACATATTCTATTTATTAAGACTCATAAATGTGAATGCATAATTTGGTATAAAAGTAAGGTTTCATTCCTTACAAATTATTGTTGATTTATGTATTTTTAGTGGGTATAGAAATTTTGTAGGCATCTTACAATGAGAGATTTGGTTAGAAGGTTTGGAGAAGAAAATAAAAAATCTTTGGAAAATATTTTATGAAAATGAAATGGTTAACAAATGAGGCACCAATGCAAGAATGTCACAAGTGGATGGAGTGCCCAAACTTGGAAATCTAGTAAGATTGATGAGATATATGAAATCCCATTTAAAGGATATAAAAATAATGAAATTTTGAGGTGATATGGTAGTGGAAGACGTAAGTGACACTAAAGTTGTAGAAGAAGCACTTGATAACCAAAGTGGACAAGGAGAAGAAGAATTAAAGAACTTGAATACAAATTCTTGATAATTCTTACATGAATGACTAATAAGATTAAATTGTGTCCCGAGTTATAATTATGAGATATCCCCTCCATCCCTCCCTCTCTAAGGATATGGAATATGGTACTAGGGTCAATTATATATATATGTGCATGAGAAAAATTACCAATTCCAAGATCTAATATTAGATAAATTAGGATAGGTCACAATTCCATATATATCCATGATAGTTTTGATCAATTATGAGATCATTCTTCCCTAAAATTTGGATAGGTTAGTTTGAGTCTCGAGTAACTCATTGATTGGACATTGACTAGGAGAAGTATTTAGAATATGAAAACAATGGAAGATCCTAGGTGATTTAAGATTGTTGTTTCAAAGTTATAAGGTTACACATCCTTATGGTGGAGCATGCATAAATCTAAAGATTATTAATAGAGAAAATGAATACTTGGAATATATAGTTTACTAAAGTAAAAGGTAACTTTATCCTTAGGGATTATCACATGATTTTGTAAAAATGATTAATTTTTTTGACATAGTGATATGAGTGCAAATGATTACAATGAATAATTTTATATAATAACCATTACTTTGTGGGTCATATTGAATACACCACCAAGAATATTACATGAAATGTAAATGATTATAGATGGAAATTAAAAATGGGTTTATCATGATTAGATTGTGATATGTTGAGCAATCTGATTTGTGTACATGAAGGAGGAAGAGAAACTATCGTGCAAGAAATAAGGAACAAAAATTAAAATAAAAATTCATGTGTGGACATGGATTTAGATGTGGATCGAGAGGTAGAAGTGGGTGAGGATATTCAATGGAAGAAGGAGATGCTAGTACTTCATAGAACAATGATCCTAGTGCTCAAAGAGGTAGAAAAAATAGAGGAAGATTATCCTATAGAAAATTTAGAGGTTGTGGATTCCATGGTACATGTTTTAAATGTGTTAAAATTGGACATGAAGCATTTGGTGAAATTATACATAGAACACAATGAAGGAAGATAACTGAATTGAGTAAGCATATTTCTCAAGAATATGAGGAAAGAGTTGTGTCTATTCATAACATAAATGAATGTGAAACTAGAGAAGATATTATGATGAAAAGGTGGTTATTGAAACCTTTGAAATAGGAGAATAGTCCCATACATAGAAATATTTTTTTAATAAATGATTTGTAATTTAGAAGGAAAATGGTGTAAATTGATTGTGGATAGTGGGACTACATATAACATTTCTTAATAAGAACTATTGAATAAACTTGGTTTAAAGATAACTATGTAATTGAATCCACATAAGGTTTTAGAGTTTATAAAGTGAAATTAGATTATGGTAAATGAGAAATGTATAGTAAGTTTTGAGATAAACACATATGTGACATAATTCCAATATATGTTTGATCTAGGGATCATGAGGAGACTAAATGGATAATACTAAATGTGAATCTAGTTGTGTTATATGTGAAAAATGTATTATGATATAAGAGATTAAAATTTATATGAGAGTGATTATGTAATAAAGAAGAAAAAGAAAAAATAGACACTATATGTATAATTGTTATGCAAAGTTATAATATACAAAGTCCTCTAAGAAATCCAAGAGATCAAATGTGGGATGTCTACATATTACTTTTCTCTACTCTAGCTTCAATCTACCGAGTATCTTATAAGGAAAAATCAATGCCTTAATATAAAATATAGGAATACGAAGAATTTCCTACTTTTTACTTTCATTTCATAAACAATCACTATTATATCATATTTAACTAGCCTACTATAGAACTATGTGGCATAATTCTAACACTATAGAGTTGTGCATACCGAGGCACTATCATAACAAAGGAGTTAAAATATCAAAATATATACACATGTATGAAGTATTGTTTTGAATTTAAAGGTGACGTCAGATACATACATGATGCAATAATGTGATGCTACGAGTTAATGGAATGTCTCATATCCTCCTAGATTAGGTGCCCGCCTTGAAGAGAAATGGTCCCCATTGAATGTAGTTTCGAGAGGTAGAAATTTTTTTCTAGAAACTTGGGATTCAAAGTGAATCTCCTTTAGGAAGGTGTTTGACTGCTTTAAAGATCTGAAAGAGAGGGATCTATCACCATCTTGTAATTTTTACCCCTACGTATCTATTTATATTAACATGTTTCTCTCAGATTAATTTTTGCATTTTGAAGAGTCTTTGCAATTTTTAAGTCTCCCAAAAGGTGGAAAATGGTGGTGTAAGAGTTTTACATTGGAGATTGGATGAAAAAGGTAAGGAAGAAGATTAAATTTGAAAGTGTTATCTCCTATTTACTTGATGATGATATAGGTATCGTATCGAAGAGGATAAATATTGTAGTAATTTCCTACAAGTATTTATTTTTATAGGTGAAGTCATACCGACCACTAACCTAGAAGGTGTACGATGTTTGGCATAGTGTTACTTGTATTTAAAATTTTCTTGTTGCATAATGGTTCACACTTGTTGGTGAATTTTCTCAATGAAATTAACAACTTTTTCAAATTCATTTTGATCATAAACAGGGTTAGTATTAATGGTGGTATATGATAAACTACATTGATGGGTTCTAGAGTTCACCCAAAGTTTGGAAACCCAAAAAACAAAAAAAGGTTTATGTGTGGTAGTTTTGTGAAGATATCTGATTTATTTATGTTGAATGGAAGTAATAATTTCATCTTAAGTAAGTTTATTATTCTAATTTTAGTTTCTAATAAGATGTATAAATACTTCCATATGTCCATTAGTTTGTATATGGAACATGGTATAAGTGTTCAACTTTGTGTATATCATAAACCAAAGTGATTTCAAGAAATTTCCTAAAAATCTTGTTCCCTTTTAGATATGGTAGGTTTTGGAAAACTAAAATGGACCCAAACATGTTCAAATTAATTTTTAGTGATTTGTAGAATGGAAATAGATATATTACAAGGTATGAAAATTGTCATCTTTAGAGTATAACCACAAAATAAAAATCATTACTATGCTTAGTAATAAGGTATTATGAAAGTAGATCTAAATGGATATATACCCCTACAATATATAAGGATATAAAATAGTGTGTACATACCTTAATTCTTATATATCAATTTGGAAGTAGTATAAGGGATACAATACTCAATGTAATGGGTGACATTAGACTTGAGGTGTGGTTAAAAGAATACTTCAGTAACACCAAAAGATATTTTTCAAATCCAAATTGTTCTTAAACCTTACTAAAATGAGATTACATATTTTTTAACTCTCTCCCCATGTAGAACACAAGTGACCAAGGTGATATGAGAGTCCATTGTACAAGTAGAAATTGGGAACTGACTTACCACCGAGAAAGTTGTGATAGATTTTTGTGAAGTTTGGATATGAAGGATACAATTCAAATCAAATGTTTACTTCATGTCCAAAAGTGTCAAACATTGTGAGAAGATCTTGAGCTGAAGGTCATATCAAAAAATTATATACAAAATTGAAACTTCCTTTCTTATGATTTATGTTATGATGGAACTATTGAAGATAAAATGACAATTTTTGATGTCACTCTTGCTATAAATTGTTCTGTGTCTACAATAATTGAAAGTGTTCATGATCAGCATGGGTCACATAAACCTTTCCCAATATATAACTTTCAATACTATATTTTTTTATCAAAAATAAAATATCTATAGGGTCCCTTACCCTTTTTACTAAAATATCCTTAGCAAAATAATTTACAATTTTCTAAGTAGGAGCTAAAATTCTCGTATCTAGAATAAAAAGAGAACAAAATATTTTAAATATTCTATATATTATCTCCTATATACCACAAAGGTGGTTAGGCTACAAAATAATTAAGCTATCATAATAAAAGTAGAGTTCCAATAGCCACTTCATCATTCCCGGGACACAAAAACACCTCTTCCTTCCACATTGAACCATTAAAAATTATTTAATATATTATATATGACTCTATAGATCAATATCCAAATATATATTCCTGTAATAGGGGCTATCTTGTTCAACTCTTGTTCCTAAAACTCCCTAAAATAACATGGAATAGGGGTGATAATCCTTTTAGGAGATATGAACCCCATGTTTTCCAAAATTGGTCACCATATACTTGGGTCCTTTTGGGGAATAAAGTGTAGGTTATTCTATAATTTGTAATAGGTAATTGTAAGTGATAAAAATTAAAACTTGATCCTAATCCATCCGGTGCATTGTTAAACAACTATATTAATATATAATGACATCTTGTGAACTACTTTCAAAATATGAGTTGAGGAGTGAGGCTCCTTATCTTCATATATTTAGACAATAGTAACCATATATTAGAGGAATTTTTATAAAAAAATTGGAAAGCCTATTCATCATACTCCTATAGCTTTGGCATGGTTTCTAACCGAATGATAAGCTTTTCTTTTCAAAATACCAAGTTCTCCATCTTGATATTCCACATATATTTTAGTTGTGAAATAAAACTTTCTCCTCATATCAAAAGTGGAATATCCAATTCAAACTACCCATACTTCCTTTCCATTTCCCACGATACTTCATTATGTAAAAATTATAAAGGCCCTAACATGAATCTCTCCTAGAGTTGATATTCCAATTAGACATCATGGTAAAACCATGTTGTGAACATATGCATCACACATTATATTTTTGTTTTCATCAACAACATTATGAAAATATTTAAAGAACATAATCAATGAATTTAATATATGTGATTTATTTTGTATTACTCTTTTAATAATTTTTAGCCGCTTATATTCCAATACAACCGCATAAACCTCAAAGGTGGCCTATATTTGAAAATTTTATTCCTAAAATGGCGAGCCAAATCCAAGGAGTTTATAATCTTCTTATTTCCTTTTCTTTATTTTTCATATCCTACTTTTTCCTCATCTGTTCCTCTTCCAATTTTAGATATATCTTTCCTAATTTTCATTTTATTCTCCCTATAAGTTTACGGTGCTCCTTCTATTGACAATTTTGAGTCCCTTTGCTCCATATTAATTTCAAAATCTTGATATATATTCTCAAAATAACCTTCACCCACCACATGTTGAGTATTTTTTCCATCATCACAATATTTAGTTTAGGATGGGCATAGGGAAAATTATACTTTCGGGAGGAGGAAGTAAAGGGTGAGTAACATCCAAATATGAATTTAGTAGTACTTCAACCATGCCAACCTCTATAGATATAGTTTCCTCCTTTTACTATCATTTCCCCAACTTTATCTTCTCATTTCCAAGTATTTTTCTTCCTTATATTATGTTGTCCCCATATCAAAGGGAAGAAAACATATCCATAAAAATCCTCCCGAAAGACCTAGAAATTCTTTCTAATTTTGCTAAGATAAACAACTTAGTTAACCCATGATAGGACAAGGCTATCATATTCCTCTTTCTAACCTCCTTTACCATTCTCTCCAATAATTTAAGCATAAAAATGGAACATTCATTATCTGGATATACCTAAGGTGTATCAACAGTAAAAAATGAAAATTAAAAATAAACTACCCTTAAAAGTCAAGTATTTTGTTATCCTTTCTACAATATGGGGAAAATTAAGGGCATAAAGTTCTAATAATTCCCTTTCCCATGTCTTCCACATCCTCCTCACATTGTAGAAATTAATTTACAAAATGATAAGTACTTGTCTTCACCATATACAAATGATCACCCTTTTATAGTATCCTCATAATATGAGGAAATATTTCTTCAATCACCATTATCTTCAACCCATTTACAATTGTTATTTACCATGTAGGGAGTTACAAAATTCTATCACAATATCCTTGTTAAATCCACACAAACTTGTGAAGAAATTTATCCATCCAAAATTTTAAAATACCTCATAAAAATTTGTTGAAACATTCAATTCCTCATGATCCTTTATCCCACTCCTTCTTACCTTCTTAATTAAGCCCTAAAAATTCAACCCCGCTTCCTTATATCTTTGCAACTAAAAAAGAAAATAAATTTCAATAACTAGGGAAATTAATTTGTAAAACTTATGTTGTACTCTTATAATTAAAAACACATCCTATTTATTTTAAGCGAGTAAAAATCAATCCCACGTAATTTTTCCCACATGCTTGATCTGTAGCTCTATTAAAAGGAAAATAATTTTTATCTATAAATGACATTACCTCGTGATGGAAAAATCCTTTTTATTTTTTAACACTATTATATATTTTTAAAATTATCATTTCTACCAAAACTTAAATATTATTTTAAGGTAATATGGGGAAATATTTGGGCTACCCCATATTACATAAGATTCTTCATTTGGTGGCAAAAACATTTCTACCTACCATTTTTGGGTATCCCATCTTCATCATCTCTTTCAAACCTTTAAGTAATTTATCTACTAAATATGTTATTGCCATTTTATTACCCTTCAAAGACACAAAGGATAAATCTAATTTTACCCCTTAGTTTAGGACATCAAAAATTTTAGAACAACTATTTCCTCACTCATTCCATGGATCCCCCATCCCGATAATTTTCATCCCCTTTCCATTTTCAATATAGTACATAATAGATTATTTTCTTCTCACCTTGATGCAATGACATCTTTCATAATCATGAAGTAAGATCCCATAGACTCCTTTACCAAGGGATGATTCCTAAATGACGAGTCCTTAAGCCAAAGAGTAACATCATCAACCTTAATGATAATAGATTCTAAATCCTTTACACCACCTATTTTCCTTGAGTTTGTATCATCGTGTTATTTAAAGATATAATACAAACTCAATCCAATTTTTTAGCCATCAATTTATCACTTCGCCAAACCAACCTAGGGTGAGACAATTTATAACCCACACTAAAATATATTGAATTTTTTTTTGGGAAATAAGAAGAATAAAATATTGATGTTATTCTACATTTAAGATTAACAATAAACCCTTTTTCCCATCTACATGATCATATCTTGAAAAAATCCTCATACTTAATTAGTTGTACTACATATTTCCCATTCTTTTCAAACAAATAACTTGAGAAAATAGGCCATTTGGCTCTAATTTGGTATGTATTTATAAAAATTAGGGTCCTTATCCAAATATCTTGAAACATTTTGAAAAAAACCACAAAAATAATCTCTAATAGTTTGAAAAACCTCTCCTTGGTATTCTAGTGGTAATGAGTAAAGTCAAACTCAATAGTATTGAAAAGTAGGTGACAATTCTACTTTCATGAAATTTGATTCCCAAGGTTAGATATTGATATCCTTCCCCTTAAGAGACAAATTTTGATGAAGGAATCAATCTCTCTTCTCAAGGATGGTAAATTTCACCATAAACCATCCTTTCAAAAGTTACTTAAGATTAGATCTCAAGGAAACATCCCAATTATTTTTCTTAAAAGATTCCAAAATACCCTCATTTCCAATATCTCATTATAAGTTTTATTAAGATCACCACATAATAAAAATTATCGTAATATTCCATAATCAAATATCAAGGAATCTATGCTCTCTTGGTAAGGTGTAAAGTTTCTAAATGAGGGATATAAGAATAATTTTTCTGAGGAATACTCTATGGGTTATGATTTATATCATCCTTATGTCATTCAAAAGGACATCTTCATCCATTATTTAAACCTTTACCTTTATGGATTAAAATAATGATCCATACATGTTGCACCTAAAATATGTATGAGGTGCCAAGAATGAGTCTCAATAAATGACACTCCTAAGTCTTCTATTCTATAAGGGTATTAAGGAAATGAGTAAGAGACATACATGAACCAATACACAATGGATAAATAGAGGAGAGTACCCTAATGTGATATTAGTAGATGATTGAGAAAAGAAATGGATCAGTAATAGATAAAGAAAACATGCATAATATGACTGAAATATAGATAAAGAGAAGCTAAGGAGATGATCATGAATAAGAGCACTATGCTAACTAGTATCAAAATACATATAACACTAAGATAACATAGATAAATGGGGAAGGGAAATGAACTAATCTATATAAAATGACAAATATAATTAGAGAACTCACCTTTTGTAACAACCTCTTTATTGTTGGGAAGGAAATAGGGTTGTTGACAGATTTAGCTAACCGGTGTTAATAATCCCTTTCAAAATTGGATTGGGGGACGTTCGCCCGCTCAAGTCAATAAAGCCATTATCATTGATCTACATGGTAGTGAAAATCGTAACTAACGGCTGTATTTTAGATGCTAATGTGTGGATCCCCAAGTACATGATGATGACATCACAAAAGATTTGGATGATTGTTGCGATGCATGTAAGGCTGGATTGTCATCATTTCTTGGCATAGGAGGAAAGCCAAGAGCGGGCAATAATAACAAGTGTAGCATAATAATTAAACCGGCTTTCACGGGAAGGAAATATTAAAATACCAAAATCAAAGTTCGGCCTATCCCGCACATTAGTAGCTATTTTACCATTGAGAACAGGAAAAGGAGCAGAGGAAACATGGGGGCTGCCATGAAAAACCGAACCGACCCACAATCCTGAGTGGAAAGAGAACACGGAGCTTTGGGATTACTTGCAAATCAGGGGCCTATCTAATTTCATTGAAAGGATCCAAGGCTTCGACCAAGACATCTCTATCAAATTCACCCAAGGTTGGAAGAATAGAATAGTCAAATATAGTAACATGAAAATGGAAATCATGAAAGAGCTCATAGCTCAGATCACGGGCCTCAGCCTGGAAGGCACAAAATTCTTCAATAAGAAGGTAGATAGGGAGGTGAAAACCAAGAAATTTCTGGAAGACGGGGAGCATCTTGAGTTCATGACTCTGGCCTCAAGGTGGCATCGATCCTTGAACCTTTTGATGAATGGCCAAAATGGTGGTAAGGTATGTTACCCTGAAGGAAGATATGTGACTATACCTCAAAAGCATCTAATTTTTCGAATCATTTTCATAGAAATAACATTATCATCTTTCCTCACTATCTCGATTAACTCTGGAGAAATATATAAGGGAAGTTCAAAGCCACTCTAGGGCTGTCCCTTTGCACCAGGGCCTTATCCTCTTGATTCACCGCCATTTCTCCAGCTGCCCTCCCGTGAATCCTATCCCACCTCCCTCCTCCATACCTCCACCTGCCCACACTACTCCCACTCCCCCCTACTAAAAAGAAAGAATGAAGATGCTATTTCCAACAAGAAAAGAAAGAGCCTCAAAGCTAAAATCCCTACTTCCCAACGGGTCCTAAGGAGCCACAGAGACTTGGAACTAGCTGAAAACCTCCTGCATATTAGCAAGCCGGTGGAGGAGCCCAAAGAGGAGGAATTGCTAGATAGGGTGGACATATTAGAAAAGGAGATACAAGAGCTCAAAGGGGCTATAAAAAACATGGAAAGAGCTAAGGGTAAAAGGATCCTTCAAAGTGAGGAGGAAGAGGGGGTTATTGGGGAAGTCTTCAAGAAACTACAGTCCTTAGATGGCAGATTGGGGAATGCTAAAAGCTGAAATGACTGCATATTGTCTGCCCTCAAAAGCATTTATAATTTCATTGAACAACATGTCCACAGTGTTTGTAGTTTAAGTGGGATTAATGAGGACATATGGGGCCCTAAAGAGAAAAGGGACATTGCAATTGCCCAAGAAGATTTGCAAGACTCCTCTCGTGCCACCTTTGCCATTTCCTTTTCATGTCACTCTGCAGCTATCAAGACCAAAATTGTGAGCCATCAAGTAACGGGCTGTTGTGATGCTATTTTTGGCTGCGATGTGGCTGTCATCGGGTGGTTCTGGAGCTATTTTTTGGTGGAGCTCTTCATGATGTTTCTCTTTTGGTTTCTTTTTTATCTTGCCTTCTTTTACGGATCTTTGTACGTTTAGATTCTTTTTTCTCCTATATTGTAATATTTGGATGTTGATCCTTCTTGGTTCGATTGCTTTTCCCTTCTATGGGCTGCTTCTCTCATCTTTACTATCGGCTTTTGAGCCCTTTTGTATACAGGTATAGTCCCTTCAAAACTATTTGCCCTTTAAAAAAAAACAACCTCTTTATTTTTTTATTATTGGTAAATAGTTTTTGAAAGGACTATACCCTTATACAAGAAGGTCAATAAGCTAGATGTGTATAAATAAGGAACAAATAAAAAGATAAAGATAGAGGTAAAACGTGAACGCCCAGTAGCAGGAAACAACCGCTAAGAATAAAACCCAAAACCAATAGCAAATCAGCATAAAAACAACTAATTTATAGTGACCAGGGACAATTGCTGCCCAAAAAAAGTATTTGAGCAAAAGACCGGGAAACTAATAAGGAAAAGAATTGGCATTCTTGGAGATTTTTTTTTCTTTTTATTCATCGTTATCTATCCTGTAGAAGCCTCCATGATTGGAGGATTAAAGAAAGGAGGTGTATTTTCCTTATCCTCCATAGATTTAACTGGGACAACAAAATCATTATCATCTTTTGTATTTTCCTTTCTGTTTGCCAACTAAATATTTGGCACCTTCAACAATTGGAATTTTCAAAAGAGGGGTTTCTAGGATTGAATCCTCTTTGGCTTCGAAAATTAGGTGTTATAGGAGTGCATTTTTCCACCGGTTGTTTTTTTTCCATTTTTTCTCTTTTCCATTCCGCAAACATCAAGAAGATTAAAGGTGTCTCATAGCAAAACACTTTCTACACCTAAAGGGAAAGCCTTCATAATCTAAAGATTGTGTCCAAGTTCTATTTTGGACTTTATGCTCTATATTAATGGGGATATTTTTGGATGTGTTAAGCTCAACAAGGATTCTGGTGAAGGTTGTGTGTGTGAAATCAGTGGTTTGGGGGTCAATGAAAAGGATATGACCCAAAGTATTTCAATAGTGGTTAGGGAAAGTATAGTCCCGATTGTGGGGCGGTAAAGGGGTAGTCTAACCCATACCGGTTTTGGTTTTACAGCAAAGGATTCAGTGAGTGGGTTAAAATATGGGAACCAGGGTTTCAAAACCAGGTAGTGGGATTGAGAAGCCCATAGTTTTTTAGCTATGACTTCCTTATCCCTAATTGAGGAAAAAGTAACAATAAACGTACCTTTCACATATGGATAAAGATCTAGCTTACCAGATAGAATCGAGATCAGTGCTTTGTAATCTAGTCATGAAGGGTAGCTAGGTTTGGCCAGAGCCCATTGAATCTCTCGATCAGGGCATGCTCTTGGTAGAAACATTCTGAATTGAGGACTTCATCCCCAAAAGAAACGCTAGGGTTAGTAACTACTGGGGTCATGGGTGTGATGGGAATCATCCCCTGTGTGAGACTCCTACCTGTAAAATATCCTTAAATGTATTCGATATGTTTGAGTTATTATTTAGGACCTGATTCACATCATCCCTGGTATCCAAAAAGCCTGTCATAGTGATCTTCAGGTGCAGATCCATTGAAGAAGAGTGGTTCTTATGTTGTAGAGGAGACCCACCACCTACAGTTCTACCATTGTTACAATCACCAGTAGTAGTAAAGGGATGCCATGCCTTTTGTATAGGGGTCGGTTGAGATCCATCCCCATGAGAGGATCTAGCAGGGTTAGGGTTGAAGAGGCTACCTTAGCGCTGAAAAAATCGTGGTCAATCCATGAAAGAACTAGCTCGCTGCGCACCTCACAACACTACCTCTGCCATATTTCTTATAACCATGGCTGCATTGAATTGACCAAAACACATTTTTGACCATTTAACCATTTAGGGCTCATAGAGAATTTTCACAAAGAGTGGCACTTATTACACAGTCCACACCGGTTGTTACACAATCCACACTAATCAGTAACAACCTCTTTATTACACTTCTAAACTAGTATTTTTTTACTTCATGCTTCACTGATTTAAATACGCAACATTTAAATCTGAAATTGAATGCATCCAATAATAGTCATAAACCATGTGCAATTGCATGAGTTCGATTAGTAACCGATCACTCATAGATTACTCTTTACAAGTGTGTATACAAGGTATACTATTGGTTTATTTTTTAGGCATTGAAAATCAAGTAATGTTTTCTAAGTGCATACCTATAACTCAATCATTGAATCCCATCGGGCATCCAAAATATTAGATCTTGGTGAATCTAGGACAATGTAATCAATAGCTTACACTACTTTGGCCAAATTTTTAGAGACATGTTTTCCATGCTCGGTTCCATGATGACACATTCATCGTTAGGAACTTGTCCTTAACCTAGTTAAGTTATATAGATTCTTTTCCAATTCTTAAGTTATTAAGTTCATAGTTAACAACTTAAGCATTCATAATGTCCATTCCTATTTTCTAGGTTCATTTAGTTTATTAAGATAGATAAATATATTTGTACCCTATCCTAGTGATCTAAAAGTACCTGCGTACTTCATTCCATACCATCATGCTTGGTCCATACAAAGAATGATACTTATTCCATGTGATTTCATGTTGCTGCTATTAGAAGACAACATTATGTTTGTATCATATAACTAATTATGGAATCCTAGAGATCTAGGTCTACAGATAGATCTTATGTTATCTATCAACACTAAGTACGTCATTATTAATGGTCGAGTTACCACAATGAGATATCATTTTTCATGATGATCCCTTTCACATTGATGTGATAATAGGTTTCCTTTCTTTATGAATAAACATTACGCATGTGATTAATAAGTGTTCATATAACTTTAAGGTATAGTTAAACATGTTGTTATATTCATGTAAGTTGTAAATGTAGATTAAATTTATACTCTTACATTCTTTTTACATCCTAGTTGTAAATTTCAATTAGCTTACTACATTAATCTCACAGTCCTACCTTTTTCTATTAACACTAGTAATGTATTATTCAACACAAGTTCCCAATAATATAATTAATTAACTTGAGTAACCTTTCCCATAAAATTTAGATTCATAAGAAGGCATAATTAACTAAATATTACCACTTATTTATTTCCTTATAAAAAAATTACAATTAGAATGGATAATTTAGCCTCTTTAATCAGTTAAACTGAACAATGATATTTTGCTTAATTACAAATTCAATATCCAATACATTGCAACATTTAATTAATCAAATTTAACAAATAATTTCTTTCATCATCACTCACCTTACAAAATTAAATTACTCCATCTGTAAAATATTAGAAAAGGTCAGTTTGATTGAACTAACATGATAAGATCTCTTTCCCACTTAACGGTTTATGCCGCTTGCTTAGTATTTGCATAAATAAAATGGTGCAATATATAAAACTTAAAACACACATGATCAAATATAATCTATAAGGATAATTCAATTTGCGTTCACTATCATCCCACATCATTATGTTCTAATGCCTTAATGGCAATTCCAAAATTGGAAAAATTAATTATAGAACAAATAATATCAACCTCATTTTCAAACAAGACATCCAACAATAGATCAGATAGATGATAATTTTCACATCTGTTAATCATGACATACCTTACACAACCAAAAAGTATACAATTATTTAGAGAACAAAATTCTTTCTCGAAGTCTAGTTATTGTTATTATTAAGGGGTTACTTATTTCTAGAAGCTAAACAATAATCAATCACAAGCATACATTTATTAATTTCCAAATCAATATAATATCAGGTCAAGTAGGAAGAAGGTTTATTCAAGCATTCAAGTGTATAAAACCTCTTAATTATTTTATCTACAACATAGATTATTAGATAATCCCTTGATCAAATTATATAACTATAACTATATAAGTATTGAGTACTTGTACCATATATACAATATTAAGGTAATATATCATATATATTAGACCATTCGAAGACCCCTGATATATTCAACATTATATTATAACCCAAATATCAAATACACCAACATAACCGACAACTTAATGATCATGATAAAAGGTGAGAGTTTGACGATTTTAAGGTAAACGTTAGTTACCTTAATCATAACAAAAACCATAGAGTCCTTCCAAAAATTACCAAATAAAATAACACAAAACCTTCCCACAAGATTCACGATCATTACTAATCAAAGGAGAAGAATGATATAGTCCTACACAAAGGCCTCAGGAGCTTTCAATAATGTTATGAATAGTATACCACATGATTCCCCATCTACACATAAAAGGGTTAATCATTGCCAAGATCTATTCGATATTCACAAACAACTTATAAAAATTGGAGATACCATAACAAAACCTTGTTATTGATTCAATATGAAAAAGAGATTATCATACTACCCACATAACAAATTCATAAAATACAAATTCAGTTCTACCAAATAAATCAAAAGGTGAAGTAATCAAAAGACCAGACCCAAATGGAAGTTTTTCCCCCATTACTCAATTATAGCGAGTCATTATACTTAATAGAAGGCATGTCCAAGCCTCTAATAACCATGTCAGATACCTAAAAAAAGGAGTATATCTTCCTTCTGAATTTAAATAGAGTTTCCCCTCATTACCACAAGGGCTCGAACAAGAGTCATATAGATAAAATAGAAAACACAACCCTGGACTAAAACCATAATCTACTTAACCCTAGGCTGACTGGAAACTGAAATGGGTATTATAAAAAAATGAACAACCACATATATAGCTGCGAGTTGAAAAAGTAGGCTGAAGAAAGAACACAAAATAGTTTTCCATAAATGATAACCATAAGGATATCCGAATACAACCTCAAAAGAATCCAACAAAATAAAAGTAATAAACCGAAACTTTACGGGTATTAAAGCTAATATGAGCAACATATATCACATAAGTCTTTATGCAATAATATATATTCAAAACCAATATTAACCAACATTTACAGATGATAATGGAAGTTTCCAAGAAAATTTATAAACCCATATTCCATTAATAAATAAAAATGACATTACTAGATTTCGTTATTAGCCACAAAAACCGGATAAAAAAACGACCCAAATGTTTTTTTGAAGATATTTTTATTCATGCAAATAATAAACATAATAAGTCAATAGGGAAGAAATAGAGAAAATCATGTTTGATAAAGATGGCCCTATTCTTCTCCTTCTTTTCCAAGATTTTCCCTCGTGGTCACAAACCTAGAATCGATCCCACAAAAAAAAATGACCTCCAAAATTCCTTGTGTTTATTTATTGAACATTTATATTAATGTTTCTCTAGAATATCTCACTCAAATTTAGAAATATGCATGCAATAGTTTGAGTAAACAACCAAAACACAAAAATAGGAAGAACTCGAGCAGCATGTAGAGCTCTACGAAATCTCCCTTCAATAAACAAAACAACAATAACCAAAATGAACCCATATTTTCCCCAAAACCACTTGATGTTTCCCCAAGGTCATGTGGTAGTTTTGATGCCATTTAATACATGCAAGGAAAATCAACAGTTCCTCCAATTCCCTACCACCTGAATTACATTTTTAAATTTAGCGTTGTCACCTTTCAAGTAGATCAATAAGTTTAACTAGTCACCTTGATAACTCAGCCTCCAACTAGATTATCTCCTCGATGGAACTATTGGTGGTGCTATCTTAAATGCCCCATTTAAATATCTAAAGTATATCCAAGGTAATAAGGGGTGTTTACCACTATGCCCGTCATCAACGTAGCTTTAGATTTTCCTTAGGCTAGACTTTAATAATCATGTCCCAAACTTTATAAACATAAGTTTCTAAAAAAATAATTTGAATAACCCTCAACCTTAGCTTAGTACCTTAAATCATTATGCCCAAGATTTAT
Source organism: Taxus wallichiana var. yunnanensis (assembly GCA_018340775.1). Taxonomy (NCBI): domain Eukaryota; kingdom Viridiplantae; phylum Streptophyta; class Pinopsida; order Cupressales; family Taxaceae; genus Taxus; species Taxus wallichiana. The sequence continues at coordinate 542,364,159 of CM031237.1, read as the reverse complement.
AAAGCTATATTAAAGGGTGGTCACATTAGTCCCTAAGGCTTACAACATAAATTTATTGTATAACCCATGCATTTTGATAAACAAGATCTATTACCCAAGCACACATAGTTCAAAATTTATACCTTAACCACATAATTAAGGACCAAGGTGTATGTCTACAAAACAATATGGTCCCCTTTTTACCTTAAAATTAATAGTTATTTATCGTGCTTGTTTGAAAACATTCGATTAAATTTGGTATAGCCATATTATGTGGCACTATACCCATGTAGATTAAGACTTAGCATCCGAAATCAAGTTTATTAACTTTGTTGCATCTTTAAGAAATTTGTATCAATATAACATTTCTATAAAAACATATTCATGGTTAGCATACTAATCCCATTATTTCAAGCACACTACATTAATGAAAATAGATTAAGATCATGATCTATAGAATATAGAAACAAAAGATAATTAAGTTTTCATCACAATACTCCATTGTAAAAATGTAAAAAAATCATAACATACCACATAATAGGGTTCTCAATCATATTTACTACCATTAAAATGACCAAAAAAACATGAAGGCATCATAAATTTTGAACACAACTCATGTCACCAAATGATAATCGATGTTTCAGTTGCACATAAGCTTTGTAAGTATGTGTGCACATCCTTTTCTGAGTTATGCACTCATACGTGTAGCTGAATATACATCTCGCAACAAATTTTATCCCTTGATTCACGTGACCCACCCATCATTTATGACCCATCCATTTCAATGAGGCAGACCAAAATTGTGGGGTGTGACACCTTTACTTATAGGGTGGTCACGATGCATCTATCACTCTAGAGAAGTAGCACACCGAGAGATAATCACTATCAGGTGGAGAAGGGGAACACTGTTCCTATGCTAGACTCACTATAAATGACCCAAGATTGCAAGAAATATAACCAAGAAGAAGAGCGTTAATATAATCCAAGACAAGTGTAAGATGAACCAAAAGTAAGGTGACTACATGTGAATTTGGCATAAAAAAGTAGAGAAGATGATAGTTCCTAAGATTTGGGATTTCTTCCTTTATGAATTTCAAGATGTGGTGAAATTATATATGACACCATCACCCATGGGTGATGGTTTCGCCAAGAAAAACTTCACACCAACACCATCTCCCATGGGTGATGGAATTTTCAAGGGTGATAAATGAGGTGATGTGTCATGAAAATTAAAAAATATTGTTACGGATCAAGAAAACATATGAACAAGGTGCCAAGTGGTGAAATGCAAGCAAGGTATCAGATGTGTAATTTATATAAGACATAAAGGGACAAGGATAACTAATGTAAGGACAACTAAGGTTGGGACCAAATAACAATACTCTCTCTGTGTACTATCTCTAACCCATAATGATTACATGAATAATCATTCCCCATTCCCGACAGGTGCCTTAAGGCTCTCACTCAAGAAATAGATGCATCATTGACCCTTACTTGCACAAAGGAAATTTTTAGTAATAAGTGTGAAAGATGAAAAATGAAAAATTACATGTATACATATGCCCTAGCCATTGATCATCGCATGTCATACTAGTGAAATATGGGGTGGTCAATGGAAAGAAACAATCTGTAACACAAAAATTGAAAGTAGATAGTGAAAGTAAGAGTATAAATGAATAGATGAAATGAAATATACCCACCAATGTGTACTTGATAGTGTCACTCGTATTGTCATGTGTGAGCGCAATCCATGCTATAAGAACATGGAGAAGTAAAGCGAAAGGAAACATAAGAGGATCATGAGTAAAATAAAACATAAGTAACCTAGCTAGGGCCCCTTGGGATGGATGTTGTGTCATAGTGTTAAGATGTGTAATGTCGTAGGGGTAAGGTGTTATAAATAGGAAAAATTGAATATCATTAGAAATATGCATGTAATAGGTCAAAACGAAGTGATCGAGAGTATGGGAAAAACACAACAAATGATGATTTTTAGGGAGTTTGGGATAAAAATGATAGTCGTATGAAGAATTAGGTTTATCATGACCGAATTTGAATTAGTTTTATGGAGTGATTTTAAATTTGATTTTCTTATTGCTATTTTTGGAATTGAGAGAATTGATATTTGGAATTCCAAGTTTGATTTTTTTTCAATGATATGTAACGAGTACAAGGTGGCGACGAAGGATGATGAGGTAGTGTATGCGGTGGGGAGCGACCATGGGTAAGTTATTGCATTTAATTTTGTTGAGTAGATTAGGTGTTATTTTGTATTTTAGATTTTTCAGCGTCATTAGTGTGTCATTCTTGTCCAAACTTGTGTCATTGGGTAGCTTAGAACAAAATAAAAGTTGGTTTATGAGGGATTTATATTTGTTTTTTTTGTTTATTTAAAGTCAAATTTGGGAGATTGTGGGTAAATTTTTGGTCACATGTCATTGGACCCTTTGAAATAGGAAGGTCGATGGTGTCGGGACGGGGAAAATATTGTCGGGGGCCGATGGAGTTTTCCATAGGGCGAGTCCTAGAGGTTATTAGGAATTTTTTCTAGGGGCCGATGATGTTAGTTAGAGGGCTGATGATGTAGGTATTTTTTAGATGTAGGTTATAATTTTTTAATTTTCACTCATTTTTTTTTTTTTCAAAATTCTAATGCTTGTTCATTTTCATTGTGTGTGTGTAGGAAGAGCACAATATCTATTTATGATGAAGTTTGTTTGTATCATGGCTCAGTGGTACAATTTACAGAATGAGTCAAGAAGAGGTGACCCATTGTAGGTTTGGGGTCTTGGGAGCATCATGTAGATTCCCATGATACCATTGGATATAGATTTATTATAGATGTTTTTATCGCATGGGAGAAAAAAATACAAAATCTATTGGTGGTGGACATGACAAGAGACCATGTAGATGGAATTGACTTTGGAGGATTTTCATAGTATTATGGGGTTACCAAGTAGAGGAACCCACATCTATTTTGGTCTAAGTTTAGATGTTGCAAAGCGGAGATCCTTATCCATATGGGCTTCTAGGATCAATACATATGATGAAAGTATGCTATGTGTCGACTCAGATTAGTGTAGGCTATAGGGATTCTAAATATTTGAAAGGTAGCGATAAGGATTTGTTGGACCCGAAAATTGAATAATTCCTAAGAAGAAGCGTGTGTGTGCAAGGCAAGTGAGTAGAAAGGCACTCAAGGAAAAGTGTGTGGGAGGAAAGGATTGTGTGTAAAAGAAGGAAAAGGTTTGGGAACCGAGCCACATTTTTAAGGCAATATCACATGGAAAAAATGTGAAGGCTTGAGTAGACATGATGAATGGACAAGGTGCCAGCCTAGAGCCTTGGAGGAAGTGAAAAGAATATTCCACACAGGGAATATTCTCAGGAGGATCATTACAGTTAGTGGAAGCCTTTGCAAGATGGCATAAGCTCTTGATCGATCATGAAGGACCACACTTCCACTTGGCATGCGATATTATCATAGGAAAAGCTATGGTGGTGAATCCAACTTCTATTTAAGGGAGTTCTTGGGCCCAAAATAGGGAAAAAAGAGGAAACGAAGTGCGAAAAGAATGATGTTACTAAACATAGATGTATGCTCCCGGGTTTGAACAAGGGTTGTGATGGGAAAGCATAACTAGGATCTCTTTTCAAGAGTAGTTTTATAGGGTTGGGATGTTATTTCATGGTGTATATGGTCTGAGATGATCTTTTTTGAGGTAATATGGCCACTGTAAATGGCTTTAATCAATATATGGAGCTCTATTTTTTATATTTGTGTATGTGGACTAAACTGTAGTGTATTTTCATGTTATTCATGGTTCAGATCTATTTCCATTATGTTGTTGTGATGTTATGCTTATCTCATGGATAATTTATGCTTAGAACTAGATCTACTACTATATTAGATTAAATGCATGTATTCTTGTTCATCAAACATTTCCTCCACTAATGGTGGGACATTATCACAAATATCACATTAAAGAGGGCTCAACATCCCGCACACACCGGGTGAGTGCCTAACGCATCACCGGGTGATAGGCCAGCGTGCTTGGGGTTGAAAGAAGGTATATGAAAGGTGACTATAAGATTGTTGTGGCATGGATTATGCCACATGGAATATGGAGCCATCCCATTATTATTTATTGTGGTATGTAGAGATGTTATTGGTCATGGGTGTTTTTAGCTAGGGCACCACCATATGGGTATAATTGGTACATAATTTATACAGAGTCAGTGTAGATGACAAAGGGTCATGGGACTTGTAATTTTATTGATAACTTGGATATATGAGAGGTTCTTGATGTATAGGTTGACATGGACACCGTAGGAAATATGACGTATGGCCCAAGAGTGCTTTAGTGGCCACATGGGCCGATAGTAAGGTCAATTAGAGTTTTCTCAACACTAACACAAATGGGTTTGGATGATGTTACATGACATCCCTACATACATAATGTGGATCAGTTCCCAATTGGCCCATGAAATATTATTTAGATGCCATCACTGAGGTGATATAACATTACATATCTTTGGTAGAGAACCATGTAGTGAGTAGGGTTTCAAGATAGTTTAGGTGATCAAAACTAGTGGTGATACCACCATTTCCACCCTACCAAAGCATCATCATGCCACAAAGGTTTAGGAGAAGAGGTGAGGGTAACAACATTACAAACCAATAGGATATGGGCTACAAGCGGACATGGTCGAGGTAGTGTTGACATGGTGGGGATGCTCAAGGCCCACCATAAATTATAGTTGTGAGTGGTTTATAGGATGGATCTAATTGAGGATCCATTGATACAAATTCATAGGTTGGGGGTGCAAACAGAGCTAGTCCTAACACCAAAGGAGGATTCACCCGATGGCTAACACTATGGTTCATGGAGCATAAAATGTGACAATTGTGAGGATGTTACTTAATTCCAATCAAGGTTTAGATGTCGTGCATCTAAGACAGAGGCCCATTCAGGCACCAAAATTGGGTAACACTCCCCTTGGTCCCCTTTCAAATAGCCAACTTAAACATATTCACCTAACCATGACCCTTCTATCCCACATTAATATTATTTTAATTATCTACAATTAAATTAATACTCATCCTCACTTCATTCATTATTTAGATACCTTAATTAAAACTAATATTCACTTCACCTAGACACCTCACCCCACCACCTCACTTAGACACCTCATGATAAACCTATTTTTAGCATATTTCCCATTTACTAGGACTCAAAATTCACTCACCATAACTAAGACTTAGTTCAAACCTAAAATCATATGCATATTCTCCCTCTAACCACATTCCCACTCATTAAAACGTAACATTATGTTTTGATCCGTGAGAACATACAGAGTGGCTGAAAATATTTCAAGATCTGTCAATTTTAGTAAACCTAGGATTTCCCTCCTTAATTGACACTGGTCAACATGAAACCAGTGCCGGTCACCCTAAACCATTGTTGGTTACCTTATATTCATTTTGGTAACCTTGTTTGAGAGGTTGGCCACATTATCGAGGTTAGGGTCATATTTTGGATAGTTTGGGTCACTTGAATGTAGGTTATTAGGCTTATGTTATTGGCACATTTACCAAATACGAGAGATCAACGTCGGTGATGTGTGTGGCTGCGACTGTTAAGAGGAACTAGCGACAATTAACGTGGGATGGTAGAATTCTAATAAAGTAGTTTTGGGGGTTAGTATAAGATTGAACAAAGATGGTAAGGGGAATAGTTAGGTCTATGGAGGTATTAGGAGTGCTCAGAGGTATTCAAGAATCCAGTATGGGTGATTAGATGATTGTGGGTGATGGAATGGTTGGGTTCACAGGAAGGTAACAAGGGTGGGATGAAAATGTAGGTAAAGGATGATAACAAATGTGAAGAAACATTTTAAACTGAATAAAGATGAAATGACACAAGTGATAAGCACACTTACCGGTGTTGCATGTCTGATGGCTGAAAGATAATGATGGTTGATCTGTGAAGTGGTGGTCGATCTTTGTGGCAAAGTGCCTCCTAGAACTCTACCATGAACACAAATACGTTATGATCAATTGTGGGGTTGGCTATGGCTGTCTAGATGTGTGAAAGGTCTTTGGTTCTTGCTTGTATGTAGATCTCCTCTTCAAGACACATATACATAGAAATAGAGTACTCCAAAATATAACTGCATAATACACTAGCTCACCAACAATCTACATCTGTAGTCAACTCCACATCAGCACTAATACAAGTTTGGTAATCCTTCTACATCCAAAGTCTCAGCCTATAACTCCAACACTTTCCTACTACATATACTACCAGCCAATCATGCAATCCTACTAGAAATAAGATGAAGAATGTCTCATAGAGCACATCATATAGGTTTTTTTCCACCCACCGATGTGCATTAAAATAATGTATAGTGTTATATATATGTATACAATTGTCTTGTATGTCATCTATTCAACCTTCAATACTCTTCGATTCAATGGATATGCCATCTCGCAAATAACATCCTAACAAAAATTTAAAAAGAGTTCACGAAAACAAAACCAAAATGTAGTCTTGTTATTTCACCTAACTCACTATGCACATTGGCACTTCATTCGAGATAGGTTTGAATGCTCACCTAAAGCACATGAAGCTACTAGGTCCCTCCCTTGTACTAGCTTGTTAAGATATCAACATGCATGTTCATAATTGCACATACTAAATCATACATTTAAATGTAGATCATTACAAATATCATAAGGAAACACATGTAATAAAGAAACACAATGAACATATGAGTATTAAGATTAATTAAAATATGTGATCACCATGATAAGAATCATTAACCACTAGAATCCATCTGCAAAGATCCATTAATAACCAAAGGATTACATAGTAGAAGCTAAATCCATAATAGAATTATTATAGAGTTATGCACGCTAATACTTTAGAACAACATAACACTAACACACCACAAATTCTATTCTCACATACACTGTCCCTAAAATAATGAAGTAACATATATATATATATATATATATATATATATAGGGGTGGGTACTTTCCCTTCACCACCCATGAACCTTTATAATAATAGGCATGCTCAAAATAGACACATGCATACATTTATACATCAACTAATAACTTTCTTACTTATACTATCCCGCATCTCAATGACTACTACGGATTTAGAACACTAAGCCCAAGGACTAGGTGGCTCGATGGGATCAGATGCACACCGAAGGTGATTCTCTATTACACTTACCTAATGTTGGAAGAACTAGATGTTGTGGTTCCTTGTCTTATATGAGAGCTTCAAATCCTTCGCAAGCCATCTATCTCCTAGAATATAGGGACTCTCAATCTCCCTTTGTTTATCCATTTCCATCTCTCGTGCTTCATTAAACTTGAGCCATATTTCCTCTCTCTTCCTTACTATCACTAGGTTTTCCATCTTTTTCCATACCTGCTCCTGCTCCTGCACACGATAGGCAATCTAAATCTAGTTCTATCATAAAAATATTGGTTGATAATTTTATAACACACATGTAAGATCTTATAGGCTTGCAAAATAATTGGAACTCATCCTCTTCAAGACACATATACATAGAAATAGAGTACTCCAAAATATAACTGCATAATACACTAGCTCACCAATAATCTACATCTGTAGTCAACTCCACATCAACACCAATAAGAGTTTGGTAATACTTCTGCATCCAAAGTCTCAGCCTATAACTCCAACACTTTCCTACTACATATGCTACTAGCCACTCATACAATTCTACTAGAAATAAGCTAAAGAATGTCTCATAGAGCACATCATAAAGGTTGTTTTCCACCCACTGACGTGCATTGAAATCAGGTCCAGTGTTATATCTTTGTATAAACTTGTCTTGTATGTCATCTATCCAACCTTCAATACTCTCCAGAGTCAATCGATATGCCATCTCGTAAACAACATCCCGACAAACAATTTAAAAAGAGTTCACAAAAATGAAACCAAAATGTAGTCTTGTTATTTCACTTTCACTTAATCGCATGCGACTGGCACTTCATTCGAGATAGGTTTGAATACTCACCCAAAGCATGTGAAGCTACTAGGTCCCTCCCTGATGGCTTGCTAAGATATCAACATGCATGTTCATAATTACACATACCAAATCATACATTTAAATGTAGATAATTACAAATATCATAAGGAAACACATGTAATAAGGAAACACAATAGAACATACGAGTATTAAGATTAATTAAACTATGTGATCACCACGATCGAATCATTAACCACCGTAATCCATCCACAAATATCCATTAATAACCAAAGGATTACATAGCAGAAGATAAATACATAATAATAGTATTACAGAGTTATGCATGCTAATACTTCATAACAACATAACACTAACACATCACGTGATCTATTCTCACATACACTATCCCTAAAATAATGAAGTAATATATATATATATATATATATATATATATATATATATATATATATATATATATATATATATATATATATAGTGGTGGGTACTTTCCTTCACCACCCATGAACCTTTATAATAATAGGCATGCTCAAAATAGACACATGCATACATTTATACATCGACTAATAATAGAATTTTACCCTATAAATCAAACTTATCTTAATAACTATTATTATCCTCCATGGGTGAGTTTGAAATGCATGTTCATCCTTAAAAAATAACCTTTTCTTAGCCACCAATCCTCCATGGTTTATCTTTTCTTAGGTGGAACTCCATCTTATTTTCTTATTTTTAGCCTGTTTCTTGGAAAATGGCTAAGTCCTCATTTTGTATCAACAATCCCACACAAAATATCTATTCATCCTTCCCATGTGCTTTGTCATTTCATGTGCGTGCATGCTCTAGTTCCTTATGACACTTATTCATTTTCCCCATCCAACATATCTTGGTAACGTGAGTGCATAAAGGTATTTAGAGGTTGGTTGAACATGAGCATGTGGCTTATAGTGCATAAATAAAAGTATGAAGGTCAATTCCTAGCATGAATACCAAACAAGGTGAAGAAAACATGGAAAAATGAGGTAGGTTGATCATTTTAATACCAATATGTAAATGTGAGCATGGGAGGGGTTTTTTCATGTTGTTTCAGAGGTGTGGATCAATTTTAGGTCATAGTTTGCAAGAACAAGCAAGATATTACATTTTTACTCAAATCAAGTTCTTGACAAATAGCTCTTCCAAGTTCTAAGTCAAATTTTTGATGATCATTGGTATGTTAATATTCTATATGGGAATCTAGGATATTAGGGATATGTTGGTATGTTTCTTAGATAATAATTTGTGGCATTAGTTTTGGGTTTGAAGGCCAAAGCTTAATGAATAATCGTTGACATGAAAACTTCTAAAAACCCTAATTTCAAGTTGATATAAAATATATTACTAGAAAAATATCAGAATGTATTGGTTTTGAAAGTTTTATGATTGTATAATGTAGATGACTCTCCTGCATTTCTCCTGGTGGGTTTGGTTTGTTAGATGGATGAGTGGATCCCATAGAAAAAGGCTTGTGTATGAATATTTTTCTATAGAAATCAAGTTTTGTAAAGGAATAGTTGAATAAATGAATGTTTTATGATGATATAGACCTATAATACATTCTTATGATTATTTTTAGACAAGTTATAGCCTTTAGATGGCTTAACTAAGTTGATTTCTCATGACTAGTTTTTGGAACAATTTTGGGACATTTTTGAGTATGCTTGAAGAAAATGTGCCCTTCAGTCTCTTGTTATTTAATTTTATAAGTATAATACATTGGGATATGTTTTTAGTTCATACAGTATAGTTGGCATATTTTATTTGGGTTGGTGAAGTGGGTTTAGGTGGTTTAAACTTGTTTTTGGAAAACTAGTTTTTGAGGACCTAAAAGGGAAGTTGTTCTCAAGGTGGTTTCAAGGTATGAAATGATGGTGAAAATATTTCTAAGTAATAAGGAGGTAATAAGAAATTATTAAATTTTTTTTTGAAAGGTTTTAGAGCTTTGGAGATGACTAAGTATGTTCAAAGAGTCATATATTACATATAAAGCTAATATAGTAGGTCTTCTTGAGTCCTAAAGAAGGAAATGACCTAACAAAGCTACTACCAACTTGAATGAGCCTATGTTATGAGTTTTTCATGATTATCATATGTGCTTTTATCTATTATGGCCAACCTAATGCATCATGTCTAATCTTTGAGGTATTGGTTACTTGAAACAACTATACATATACAAAAGTTTTGGTCTATCTCGTGAGTGTTGTGGATTATGAGAGCTTGAGTGAGTTATAGAATCTAGATATAGAGGTGTATGAAGTCCTAAGGACCATGAAGAATGTATGAAAATTTTATATCTTGAAGGTTTTGATCTATGAGGGTAGTTTACCCATGACCTAGAGAAGGTGAAGAAGAAGGAAAAGTGAATGAGCAAAGGAGGTCCAATTTTGAGTGTTTTTAAAATGAGATGATATTGTGTATGGAGAGAAAATGATGTTTAAATATTAAAGAATTTTTAAGAGGCATTATTTCATGATGTTACATCAAATATAGAGAGAATATCAAGGATAAGAAGAGAATAATATAGAAAAGATAAAAAAGTCCAATGGTTAAGATATTAACAAGAAGAGGTAGAAAAATTTCTTAGGTGGTGGGTGAGTTGGTGTTTGGTCTTCCTTGTGAAGTTGATGATCCAATAAAATGCTAAGGGGTTGGTGCCTCCTTAAAATTTGGTTCTTGCTAAAGTTATGTTGGTGCCATATAAATTTGGAGGTTAGTGCCTCTCTTTGCAAGTTGTGCTAGATAAATTAGGGGATGATGCTCCTTGTGGAGTCGGTGCTTGATAAATCTTTATTTTTATTTATTAATACAATGATCAGTGGGTTTTATTCCTCTCTAAGTTTTCCCACATATATGTTGTGTTCACTCTTATTTCATGTTCTTATAGATTATTTTTAATACTTAATAAGCTCATTATGGTTAATGTATGTTGGATGGTTTCTTTGATGGTTCATGCAAGTTAAGATAACTTAATTTTTTTTTTTTTAAAGAAACAGATTCATTCTCTCTTAGTGGTTGTGATTATAACAATTTTATCATATCATAGTCCTTTGGATAAGGTTTAATAACTTTAAGGAGATCTAAGAAGCACATATATGTCAAGCAATCAGGTTCAAGGAGGTTTCTCAACCAAAAATATCCTCTCTTTAATGGAAATGATTATGCATTTTAGAGCATTAGGATGAAGAACTATCTTATGTCTTTGGGATTTTATGTATGGAAATCCGTGGATGTTGGATATACTATACTTGCTACACTTCCAACTGATGTAGCAGGAAAGAGGGATTATGAGAGTAATTATAAAGAAATGAATGCTATCTTGTGTGGAATTTCATAAGTTTGAGTTTGTAAATTTCATGCAATATGATACCACCAAAGTGTTGTGGGATTAGTTAAAAAAATGTATTAAGGAGACTCTAAGGTGAAGATGGTAAAGTTATAGACCTATAGAAGATAGTTTGAAATCCTAAGGATGAAAGAAGATGAGAAAATTCCTTTATATCTGCCGAAAGTTGATGAAGCTATCAATATCATCCTAGGCCTTGGAGAGAATATGGAAGAATTAATAGTTATCTAAAATGTTATGAGGTCATTGAAACCTAAATTTGATCCTAAGGTCTCAGCTATAGAAGAGGAAAATTATTTGAGTACCCTACAGATGGATGAGATTTATGGGATCTTGACAACATATGAGATGAGAACAAATGATGGAATACCTCCCAATAAGGATAATGATTTAAAGGTTAAAAATAAGGATAAAGGTAAGAAAGTAAGAGATAATTTTGATTTATAAATTGATGATGACAAGCTAGAAGTTATGTTTGTTATAAGGCTAAGGATATGATCATGTAGGTACAAAGGTAAACCACCACTTAAGTGTTTTAATTGTGGAATGATTTGTCATTTTACATCTAAGTGTCCTAATAAGAATAAGGATAAACATAGTGAACATCAAGAACATGATGATGAAGAAAATAAATCTCATAAAAATGACAAAAGGAGCTTCATGAAGCATGATGACAAGTAAAATTCATTCAAGAGAAATATAAATTTATATACAAAAGAATACAACTCCTATGTTGTTAGTACCAGTATTTCATTTGAAAGTTATGATGAATATGGAAAGAAAGAATGAAATGAAGTTATATTCATGTATAAAGAAGCAAGTGATGAGTGTTTTAATATTTTCTTGGAAAACTTAGAAGATGAAAAGCCGAGGTAAACTTGGAAGTAGAATTGATAAGTTTTCTTAATGAGTTGAAAGTTCAAAGGAAGAAGAATCACAAAATGAAGTCCTTGATCAAGGAGTATGAAGAGAATATCAATTACATGAATGATGAAAATATATGATCATTAAGGAATTGGAATCTCAAGTTAAGTTAGTGACATCAACTCTAAAAACACTTATTTCACTAAATCTAGACATATTCTAGTGAATATGGACTCTAGTATTACATGTTTTGGAAGAAATCTATCACCATTTTTTCTATATTGGATTCCATTTTTGTCTATACTAGATTCCATTATTACTATTGTTGGATTCCATTAGTAACAATATTGGATTCCAATATTTTCATTATTGGACTTATTTGAGTTCCAATTTCAGTATTATTGGATTCCAATTTCGCTATTATTGGATTCTAATTTCACTATTAATGGATTCCAATATTGCTATTATTGGATTCCAATTTTTCCATTTTTAGATTTTCATATTGGGAGTAAGTAAGGATAGCAACCGCTAAATATTAAAGGCATGATCTTATTGGATTAATAAAAATAAAAATTAACAATAACTTCCTGCAAAATCCTTGATGTAAGGTGGGTGGTGTCTTGCATGGTTTTTACCTTTGGTTGTCTTGATTTGGTTCAAGGGTAACAACCAAGATTGACCTCGATATGGTGGGGTTTCTAGGGTACCCGAAATGTTTAAAACATTCCCATTTTAAGACTTTAAAAACAAAGATTTTTTTACATAATTTTCACTGTTATAAATCATATTTAGAACACACATTCCAATGCTAAACTATCTCATAACAAAAACCATATGTAGTCATTGTAATGATTCGGTGAAACATCGATATATCATTTCATGAACCAACAAAAACTAATCTCTCGTAGTATTTAGTAATGTGTATACAAAGTAAACTTGGTTCCTTTAACCTATTAGGGGTACCCAATTGTTCTGTTTAAGAGCCTATTTGAATATCTATTACCGATACTCATATGAAATCTCGCTTCTTAAACTAGGTGACATAGGAAAATGCAACTAACAGCTTGTGATACTTTTTCCAAAGATTTTAAACATGTATATCATGTTTACATTCCTAGATGGAATACTCATCAAATGGAATAAGTCCTTCACCACACTTGATCTGTTATCTAGAGTGGTCTTCACTGACTTCTGTCAGTCCCACTTGATTCAAAGTTTAACCCTAGACAAGGTTAGCAACATGCCCTAGTGTGGAGGACTACTCATAGTGACTAAGGGTACATAGACATACTCAATCAAATTATGTTTATTGGGTGTGTCTAGTTATCCTAAGTAAATGTGAGTTGACCTCGACACTAGATCATGTCCCTATCTCTACATAGGTCGAACGTGATCTAGTCAAGAACTTATGTTAGTCTAGTTGAAAAAATTTGTGGGGTATTGAGACATGTCAATTGTAACATAATATCCTTGTAATGAATATTTTCATTATGAAGGTAATAAGCTACAGTTGGTGTGTGTCAACATCCAATTGAGTTCCCTCATCTAGAAGAACATACCTTAGATTGAAAGTTAATATCTTATTAATCACTTCATTATAGATTAATTACAACAACCTTACCGATTGAACTAGGTTCTTTAACCTATAGGGTTACAAATTGAAGCTGCATTTGAGGTAGGTATGTAGATAAAATATGCTTCCTAACCACTAAATTACATGTTATGTTTAGTATACCACAACAACTTGAATCATGTTCTTACATAATAGAACTTGCATTTATGAAAGTGTTAATTAATTTCTTACTTATTTCATCCCTAGCTTAAATAAGTTCCAAGTAACCCTTTTACTTTAGACTTCATGGAAATGAAGTCTAAATTCCCTTTTTACTTCCCTTCCAAGCATTCCTAACTTTGACTATGGAAGTATACTTAAGGAAGAACACCATCAATTATTTACTTACATTTATAATGATTCTTTTAACAAGATCTTAAGTTATGTCCATGATTTATTTTATAGAAAGTATCTTTCTTTCCCCATATTAAGGGCTAATGTCCATTTATAATCAAATTGCACATTGTAAATTACAAACATGGTTTAATACACATACATCCATGTAATTCAATTACAGTCCTTTTGTAATGGTAGAGTATCTGCTTAAGAATGTCAACTTTATAAGTTGCCTCTCTACTTGAGAAAATAATACAACTAACAACTCAGATTCCTACCCCAACCATTCCATATTATTTAAGTATATTAACTACCTCCTTCATTAGGGTAATACATATCAATTCATCTCAATTCATGCCAAGAAAGTATTACAACAAGTATTATTTAGAATCAACACATCTTTTATTCATCAAGGAGGAGTGATACATTCACTAAATCCAAAACATTTCAGATATCACAAAATGTCAAAACAACAACACCTAACCAATTCTTATTACAACTTTATTTTCCAACAAGTGCATCTCAAGTAATGAAGCCAAATTTCATCATAATAAAGATACAATCCCTTTAATAAAACAAATGTAACTTTATATATGTCTTTCTCCTTTCATCTTTTACGAAGTCCATCTAAAATTGTTAGCATGGGTCAATTCATTGAACTGAGCATGATAAACACTATATCATTAAAATGATGTGCTTTTAACTAACTGTTTCATAAAAAGAACTCTGTTGTTCATGAAACAGTCTAGAAAATACAACTGAACTAATAGAAAGACTTAACCAAAAAGAATACAATCCAAGAAGAAGAGAGAGAGAGATTTTAAAACAAAATTAAGGTTTGGTCAATCAACCTATCAACCCTAAATTTCCTTCACAAAACCCCTTTCATCATACATAATTTAAATAACAGAGTTAAAGAGGAATTTTCATTTCATCTGAACCTTACTTTCACTTTCCTGTAACCAATTAAAGTTTCTTCAATCAACTAAATCTATTTAACAATAAGAATATAAGATACATAAAACTATCTTTCAATTTTAATTCTACTGATTGAGTAATAATGAATATTGCCTTTTATCTAATTGTCCCACTTACTCAGATTCATCCTAATTCTAAGATGTCATTAATAAGAAATAAGATACTACATACAACTAAGGGTAGCTAAATCATAATAAAACATTAAAGTAACACCTGTTGAAGCATCATAAAAGTCTGAGGTTTAGATAAGCATCCAATTCAAGTTAGAAGTCAAAGATAACATAATTCAGACTTTATAAAAACATAAGGTTACTTCTATCAAGAAAAAAGCTAACATTCATTCCTAAAAAATACACATTCATTAGTATTCCAGTAAAGGAGTAGATTGGTTTAAGTTTAGAACTGATACAAGGCTTGATACTCTTTCCAAGCATATCATAAAATTATTCTCTGTTGCCCTAAGGACATTAATACACTAAGTCCTATCACATGGTCAAGAAGTGATATAAAATAAAATAGACCAGAGGAGGGACAACAACTATACCAAGTGAACAATATCCCCATTGAAATATTGAAGAGTGAATGAGTGAGATTGTAGTCTCCTCATTTGTCCCAAACTCTTGTGAAGAAGAGTAAACATTTTAAACAAAGAAAATTGAAAAGACACAGAATAGATCTCCATTTGAACAACTCACATTAAAGTCTCAAAGCTTGATTAAGGAAATATATCATACGAGCCAAATTAAAATCAAAATAGAGATTCACCCAGGTCTCAAATTGGATGAGTACAACAAAACTAGGAGAAATGAACATAAATCAACATCCAACCTTTTCCTTTGGTCATTTCAAGAAAGACAAGTTCAAAAATCATGATTCCATCTAAAGGATAAAAGAATCGATTCAGTTCCAAAATCCCAGTGAAGGGAGGAAGGTAAACAATAGAACTACAGGTCAAAACTGAAACATACCACCTATAAATTTAACCATTTATAAGAAGGAAAATAAGCATACATACATTCCTCAAAAAGAGATTCATCCAAAAATGATCAAAATAATAACTCAGACCCAAAAGATCTATTACTCATCTCAAAATCCCATGTGGTTTAAGAGAACTTGAGAAGTATACATCAAGGAAAAATCATCCCTAACTGAAATGCGATCCAAAGTACCTTCAATGAAAAGATTTAATATATAATTGATACCCAGAATGGGTTTTTAGTCTAAAACGCTAAGTGGGTATTCCACTGATAACTCAAAATTACAGAGCAAGTTAAAAATAGAAAGACATTTTCCACTTATATTAGCAACAACATCCACAAATGCTATTTCCTATGATGTTTACATAAGAATTCCTTCAAATTTATTTTAATGACAAAAAAAGAGAACATACAAGTTGAAATCAGAGGATTTCTTCTCAAAGCTTACTAATGTTCAAGACATGAAACTTGAAACATAAGTCTTTCCCAATCAATAAAAATGATGGTATTGAATTCAGAAACAAAAATGAAAAGCATACTCCAAAAACCAAAACAACAAGATATCAAAAACAGTCTAGATATCCATACAGTTTTATATCTCAGGTCTTCAAACAGTGACTAAATGAAACATTATAAGAAAAATTATCTGTATCAAACAACTAAGATACATACATTGCAAGCATAACCTCTAACTAAAATCTCACTCAATAGATCCCGGCTGCATTTTCAAGCCTCAGTTAAAAAATTCAAGCAAAAACTAACTTACTCAGAAGTATGTAAACTATACTCCCTGAACACACTTTCCACTATCAAACCAAAATAATAATGCATTTAGGAAAAAAACAAAATACCATAGAAGCAAAAGAAAAATTTGATCAAAGAAATAAACCCATAATATTTCCTTAAGAGCAGAGTTGTTTTTATGAACATTTAAGTAAAAGCATAAGACTTAATGGATAGGGCCTATCATGCCTGATAGAGCTCTGGTATTCTCTTTTTTCACAGAAAAATATCCAACTAGAGGTTCAATTCTTCCTTAGAAATGCCAACAACCTTCCAAATCTTCTCCTTCTCTTTCTTATAGCTTTCACGGTTCTAACTTCCTCATTCAAATGCCATGTAAGGAAAGAGAATTCATGCAGGAATTTGAAATGAAGCAAAAAACCACATGTAGAGCTCAAGCTCAAAGACCAAATGACCAAAACAAAACCAAAACCCCCTCTTTATTCTTCCTAGGAAATTTTTGCCAATTTCAAAAATATTAAATGAAAAATAGGACTGTCAGTCCTTCCATTTCTCCCACCACCGCCACCTGTAATTTTAGCAATGAATAAGTTCAAATTTGCATGCAACTACAACTCGGTGGAGATGCCAACTCATTCCCCCAAATTTCCTCATGCCTTCACCAAATTTGGTAGTTCAAAAGAGATAAGACCACATTAACTTCCTCATAAATTTCTAGGAATTGATGCCACCGACCTTCCCCTCCCTATGTCATCCCATAGGCCCCTTTTAGGTTAGCCAAACATTATGTTAGGTTTAAAATTAGTTTATGAACTAACATAGGTCCTTAATTCTTAGTATTTAGTCTTAGGTCCCATTTAACATCCCATAATAAAAAAGAACTTAGTAACTTAGGTTAGGTTAAAATTTTTAGGATAAAGTCCTTAATTTAAAGAACTTATTATAAATAGGTTCCATGTTTATAATAAATATTACATCCCACATTAACCAAAAAGAAGGACCAGATTAAAACACAAATTTGAGTACGAAGTAGAGAGTCGTGGAGATAAAATCATTCATGTCATTCATACATTCAAGGTATGGGAGCCTTTCATCTGTCTGGCTTGGTCATTATGACCTTAAGGTTTATAATTTAGAAGAATACCTTGGATCAATGAAATTAATCCAAGGTAATTTTGTTTTGGATCCCCACAAATTATGAAACTGAAACTCAATTTCTCATTCCCAAACAATGAATTATTCTGTATAAAATAAAAAGATGAATTACTTTATTTCATAGTAAGCATAAACATGGTATAATTGTACCTATTTTTGCAAACAACATAATACCTATTGCAAACATGATTTCATAGATCCTAATAGTACACCGTCTTAAGAAAATAATCATATGTCAACATTTGCACCTTCCAAATAGAAGTTATTATAGATATCAGCCATGTTAGAGGTGTTACATACCTCCCTCCTAAAAATAATCATTGTCTCGATGATTAACTTAGTCCAAATTCTCAGACAAGAAAAATAATCCTAATTATAGTTCTTTCATCCATAAGTTCATAAACAAAAACTAGAGTTGAGAATTTCAAATTTCCACAATTTATTACAACATCAAAATAGTTGTTTTTTAGTACTAAGGAATATAGTACCTACCCAAAACTGGAAAAATTTAGTGATAAGTTCAAAATATGGTCTCCAATTATTATCAATAAAAAAATTAATTTAGTTTAAATAAATGAGGAAAAGTAATTTTCATGTCCTTAAGGTTTTCCCATGTTGCACTTTCTTCATTAAACTGGTCCCACTGAACTTTGCATTGAATAATTTCACGATTTCTCAAGTGCAACTGGTGATTTTTTGAAACTCTAATGGTTTCAACCAAGATTATTACTGGGTCTTAGACCTATAAGGAGTCCCAATTGAACACATGTGATAAATCAAACGTATTTATTAAGTAAAGAAATATGGAAAACATCATGCATTCATAATAAAGTAGGTTGTAAAGTTACACAATAAGCTACATGATTTTTACTTCAATAATTTTGAAAGGTCCCACATAATGAGGTGATAACTTGGCTACCTTGCCAAAATTTATGGAACTATTTTTCAGCTTAACCCTTAAAAATAATTTTTCGCCAAGTTCAAATTTCTTATCAACCCTTTTAGGTCCGCATAACTTTTCTACCTATCCACTACTTCTTTTAAACATTCATGAATTAATTTAACTTGTTGTTCCATTTCAGTGAGGATTTCAGGTCCAATTACCTCTCTGTCATCAATGCTATCCCAACTAATTGGAGTTCTGCATTTCCTTCTGTATAATTCTTTGAAAGGTGCCATTTTCAAAGAGGCATGATAAGTATTATTGTAAGTGAATTCAACTAATGGAAGGTACTATTCCCATTTATATTGTTGATCCATGTTTTACATTCGTAACATATCTTCCAAAACCCGATTAGCTCTTTTCAGTTTTCCCATCTGTTTCCAGATGGTATGTTGAACTAAAATTCAGTTTAGTTCCTAAGGTTGAATTAAGAATTTTCCAAAATTGAGATTTCCTTCTAGGGTCTCTATCTGATATGATCAACTCAGGTACTCCATGTAATCTGAAAATTTCATGCACAGATCTTTTTGATAAAATAGGTGAGTCATCCTTAAGATTACAACAATAAAATATGCTACTTTTTCAGTTTATCAATAACAAATAAAATAACATCATGCTTATTTATTGACATAGGAAACCCCTGAACAAAATCCATGCTAATTACCTGCCACTTATAGTGTGGTATGCTATGAGGATAAAATAAACCAACTGGGTGCATCACATTCAACCTTATCATCTTTGACATTCTAAGTTGTGTGTCACAAAATCAATTACATCTTTCTTCATCCCTTTCCAAAAATATTGTTATTTTATATCAGTAAGCATTTTCATAATAGCAGAATGTCCTAAATAAGGTGAATTATGAAATTAAATTATCAACTTCCTTCTTAATTCATTTCCCAAAGGTATATACACATATTTATCATATCTCAAGATTCCTTCATCATCGAAGTGAAAACATTTAAATATTGAGTCATTTGGATTTGCAACAAGTGCTATTTTTACTTGTTGAAAGTATGAATCAGATTCCATGATGCTTTTTACCTCATCCTTAAACTGAGTTCTCAAATTTATAAGTGCATAAATATGTTTCCTATGACTTAGTGCATCTGCCACTCTATTTTCTTTTCCTTTTATGTAACTTATGTCAAAATCATATTGTGACAAAAATCTAACCACCTTCGTTGTCTTGCATTCAGATTTGGCTGAGTGAAAATATACTTCATCCCAAGATGATCGGAGTCATTAATTCAAACTTGGTCTTCCTAAAAGATAATGTCTCCATACTTAAAGTCCATGTACTATGACAACAAGCTCTAGGTCACGGGAGCATAATCAGTTTATGTAACTTGAGTTTTCTACTCTCATATGCTATAACATGCTCATTTTTAAAAAATACCTTGAGTCCTTCTTCGAAAGCATCTATTACTACGGTAAAGTTTCCATTTGGATCAATTACAAACAAAATAGGTGCATATGTTAATTGATCCTTAAGAGTTTTAAATGGCGATTCACATTTTTCACTCAACTCAAATTTATTATCTTTATTTTGTAATGAAGTTATTGGTGCAACGACTTTTGACATGTCCTTAAACAAATTTTCTGTAATAACTAGCAAGACCCATGAAGCTTTGAATTCATGTACATTCTTAGGTGTAGGCCGATCGAGTTATGGCAATAAGTTTTGATGGATCAACTGCTATTCCATCTTTACTCATAACATGTCTTAGATAGTGCACTTCTGTCTCATAGAATGAACATTTGGACAACTTACCATATAATATTCTTTTTCCTAAGATTCCAAGAACTATTTTTAAATGCTCATGATGCTCATCAATTCTTTTAGAATATATGAGAATATCATCCAAGAATAAAAGAAAAAAATTTGTCTAGGTATTCTTGAAAGATATTATTCATTAAATTCATAAAAGTTACAGGTGCATTTATCAAACTGAAAGGTACAATTGTGAATTCATAATGCCCTTACCTTGTTCTAAAAGCTATTTTATGAATATCTTCATCTTTGATTCTTAACTGATGATACCCAGAATGAAGATCTATCTTAGAATATACTGATTCACCACACATCTAATCAAACATATCATCAATTCTTAGAAGTGGATATCTATTTTTGATTGTTGCTTTGTTTAACATCCTATAATCAATACACAACCTAAGTCTTCCATCTTTCTTTTTCACAAAAATTATCGGTGCTCCCAAGGTGAGACACTCAGTCTTATAAAAACTTTAGACAACAGTTCTTGTAAATCATGGTAGTTATTTGATATAGTTCCTTGAAACATGATTAGTTCCCGGCTTGATCTCAATTTTTAAATCAAACTCCCATTTGGGTGGAAGACTAAGTAGTTCTTCCAGAAACACATTGCTAAAATCTCTTAACAATGAATATTTTTCCAAGAAATATCTATCCCCTTCAGTTGTTTTAGAAATTTTTACTGCATACAAGGTGCAACATTTGTTTTTGGCCTTTTTAAATTACATAGATGAAAATTTTCTAACTGAAATATCACATTTAATCACCTGGATGTTTGTTTTTTTTACAGATCATCAAGAAAAATAATATATTTTTCAAAACATTCAACTTTTTGTTTATGTTAGACAATCTTGTTAACACCTATCAATACATAATAAGACCCCAAAGGTGCAACACAAAGGTCAAATTCGGTGGAAAAACTAGGCAAGTCTAGGATTGCTCCAAAAATACACTTACTAACTGTGTGGAAAACATTATTTCCATAATGTATAGCCTACTATTTTTCTTTTTAGTTTAGAAGCTAATTTAGTAGAAATAAAAATTCAAGTAGCTTTAAAAGTATAAAAAAATATAGTAACATGTATACCAAATAACTTACCTGACACTTCTATAGGCGTAACTTACTTTTCAGCTTGTTTATCAACTACTACAACATGTATCTTATGTTGTTGATTGCTTTCATCTTTCCTTATAGGGAACTGATTTGCATAATTATCTTTGCCATAATTGTAGTAGCCTCCTATAGGTCCTCTTTTAGGCTCAAATTTATTTCTAGCCTTAAAATTGTTGTTTTGTCCTCCATAGGACTTCGTCCATTATTATTGTTCTTAATGAAATTGTTTCAAACATTTACAACAGGTTTATTTGCTGATTTTATATTGTTATTATCGAAAAATATTATTTTTGGTGCCAAAATTCTTCCATGCCCCCTTTTTGGGTGTAAGAGATTAAGAAGAATTAGGAATTTTCTTTCTGATTTCTTCCTTATGGGTAGAGATTGCTTTTAATTTTTGTTCTTATTGAATGGATTTTTATACAACACCTTCTTTGGTGGTTTGCAAAATTCCCATTTTAAAGCTTTAGAAACAAGGGAATTTGTTTTTGAATAGCATTATCTATTCTAAATTATTATAATTTAGAACACATGTTTTTTTTTAAATAATGTTCTCTGTTCTAAATGATCATGATTTAGAACGCACATTCCATGCTAATTAATCTCATAATGAGATAACCATATGTAGTGTAATGACTTGATGAAATGCTGATCTCTCATTTTATGACTCGAGTTTCATCGATCTCTCATTTCATGACTCGGTTTCTACCGATCCTTAATGTTAATGTTATTGTATACTAAGAATACTTGGTTCTTTTACCCTTTTCAAGGTATTGAAGTGTTTTGTTTAAGAGGCCTATTTGAATATTTGTTACCAGTATTCATCTGAAATCCTACTTTTTAAACTAGGTGATATAGGACAACGTAACTAGAAACTTGCGATACTTTGGCCAAAGATTTTCACATGATTTTCTTGATCATATTCCTAGATGACATACTCGTCAATGGAATACATCCTTCACCCCCACTTCATCTGTTATCTAGAATGGTCTTCACTAACTCCTATCAGTCCTCTTGTCCAAGGTTTAACCATAACTTAGGTTAGCAACATAGATTGGTATAGAGGGCCACTCACGGTGACTAAGGGTACATAGACATACTCAATTGACCTAGGTCAATTACGTGTGTCTAGTTACCTTTAGTCATTGGGATTCCTTCCCTATATCAAATCATGTCCCTAAAATGACCTAGAGTGTAACCAAGTCAAGTATGAGTTTATGTAAACCTAGATGATCCGATTCGAAAGGGTGTTGCGACATGTGTCGCTGCAACATTGTGTCCTCATGAAGACCCAGTCTTCATGATGACACATTATTGTAGTTGGCATGTACCAACATCCCACGAAATCCCCTCATCTAGAGGTACATATCTAGATAAGAGGTTAAATACTCTCTTATCTTCTTAATTTAAGATTCAGTTTCAGCAACCCTGTTGATTTTCTAATCTCTTCGATCATTATGGTTGCTAGTCATAAATGACTTATGGTTGTCATGTAGCTTAATCTGCAACCAATCCTTCTACCTGAAGGATTGTATGTCATTCCTTGGTTTCTTAATTTAAGTTCAGGATTACAGTCCAAATCAGCTTAACACAGTAAGATTTAACTTACTAAGCTTAACCAAGTTTATTCATGACTGAATTTAAATCCAGACTCCTTAATAATGGACTTCATTAAAATGAAGTCTATTTCTTATACATATGTATTCATTTATTTTCAATTACCTTACCTCAGTTAAGGTTTTCTAAGAAGAGGTATAATTTCCTCTTTCCAAATGTCCTTTGGGTATAATACCCGAAAGAGTCACAACGAAATATTTATCCCGAAGACTAATTGTCTTTCCTTTAACATATACTAGTTAGGGTCCATTGCCAGTTATTTTCTTATACAAGGATCCATATGTATTTTACTCTTCTATTAATGTCAATTAATAATCCATATTGACCTAGTTGAGTGTTCATCTATGTATGCCAACTTAGAAGTTGCATTTAAGAGGAGAATAGAGTATCAAATCCCTCTTGCCCTATTTCATTAGAGTACAACTGAAATGATTCAAAATAGATATGTTTACGAGAGAATAAGAATAAGTCTACAATCCCCTTTTTTTGTATGCCCAAAAGACCATGACACATCAAATATCAATAACACTCAATCCTTTCTCATTGATCAAACAAAATACATATTTTATGGTCTAAACATTTCAGACATTTTTCATGTCATTCTTCATTGATAAAATCAAGTAAAATTTACAATTTTTCCCTTTTTCAATTACATCTCAAAAAGAATAATAAATCCTCATTAAAAATGCAGCCTTTAAGTAAACATAGGAAGCATCATAAAGGAACTTGTCTTCTTTTGTCACTTACGGAATCCATCTGCAAAAATTGCTAGCACGGGTTAGTTCATTGAACTAAGCATGATAAGCACTAATCATTAAAGCGATGTGATTTTGACTAACTGTCTCATAAAAAGAACTCTACTCTTATGAAACATTAAGCAATACAGATAGATACCTTGCTAAAGAATTAAGTACCACTAAAAGAAGAAAAAATTGAGAAACCTTGTCACATTAAATAAGTATCAAGATTAAACAACAATATTCATTCAACAATTTAATAAGAAAAGATACAACAGATAAGTAATATTACATCCCAATTACTTATCTGTTTCATACTATAGTGTCTTTGAATCATTCCAATTTAAGCCAACTCTAGCCTAAATTTTTTGTTTAACATCAATAGATTTTACAAGGTTTAAATTCCATGTACTTCTCTTGAAGATAGTCACACATCGATTCATTACCTTCTTAACAATAAATTGAGAAGGAAAGAAAGTGATTCATCCAACTATCTACTCTGTAATCCCCTTCAGCTAACCTAACCAAAACAGTCAGCTTCAAGCAAGGTGTAATAATAATGAGAAATAAACAGTCAGAGAGAGATAACAATCAACTACCTTTTGAGCACAAGAGTAACAGTAACAAAATCCACAACTCAGAAAGGAGAGAGAGAATGAGATGGAAGTCAATAATCAAGATGAGAGAGAGATTCTCATTATTTCTTCCCAATACTGAACCGAATTATATAAAATGTAACATGTAAATTAGTTAACAGCAATGTACTTCCCTCAACACAAAATAAGGATAGTTTCAGTAGCTTACTAGCTACCACTAAAGGAAATATTCAAAGAATTCATTCTACAACTGTACTGAAGTATCAAGCAACAACTGATCTTCTAAATTCATCCACGTTGATAGCTTTGCACACTACAAACAAAGCTTATGCATCCCAAATAGAAAGTGATTAAGAGATTACAGTCAAGTAAAAACATGTTTCCTATTCCACAGGAAGGAAAGAAGTCATTTTCAGATACAATGAAAAGAAGTCCAACTAGATTCAAATACAATTGGGAACAACGAAAGGATTGCAATCCCCCAGTACATGTGTTCATCATCGAGCCTAAAAGGAGAAGGAGAAACTTTACGCTCCAACTGAATTTTGACTAAGATGAAAGCAATCAAAGGAAATGAAACCCCAAATTGGTTCCTATTGTTGCAAATCAGAAAGCACTCTTGGATGTTGATCAGATTTCTAGTTTGATCATACTAGCATCCAATGTGATTGCACAACATTGAATCCTTTCCCCAAGTGTGGGACTTGCAAAATGAGAAAAGAATCTCTAGTTTAGAGGCTAGTTCCTCAATTCCTCTGGTCAGATTTATCACTTACAAGTTACAGAGGTCTATATTCCTAACCCTACCCTAAATTCCAAAGGAGACAGAGATAGAGAATGCAAAAAAGCTAAAACTAATGCTAATAGGTGATGTACCAAAGGAGTGGTGAGCATTTTTTACTTCTGCAGATTGACACAGTCCATAAAAATGCAACAAAGAACCTCATGCACAAATTGATAATTGTAATGAAGGATCATAAATTAACCAAACAACACAGCCAGAGGATGAAAACTAATCACAGAAGTTGTATTGTTATTTTAATCATCAAAATCACTTGCATTACAACACCTGAGAGGAAAAATAAAAGTTATAGCTCTTAGAAAAGGTCTAATATTCCACCAAAATCACTTCCAAGGTGAGAAAGGGGACCTGCAATACACAAAAAATGTTCAACCCTTTGAAAATGAGCCAAATCTGGCTTTTACGGGCAAGGACGAGCCGGGAGAGAGAAAATGGGAAAACGTGGAAGGGATTCAACCATTGACCAAAATGCATTCAAAACAGCATGGGCATCCTTACAGACCCATCCCCTGACATTTTTAGCCATGCTGGGAGAGAATGCGAGCCATTCTTCATTAAAACGGTGGTTGAAACGTCATTTCTATCCATGACCACGTGCTAGAGGAATTTTTTGATTTTCTCTCTCCAAAATCCATCAAAATGCAAAAATGACCCCTAGAATCTTGTAGATAATTTCACCAGCTTTCCATTGATATAAAGAACGTGAAAACTGAGCTCTGGATCGAAAGATATGGCCATTTGAAGTTTTAGGGCAAAACAGGGCCAAATCGGGTTGGCGGGAAAAATTCTAAATTTTTGCACCTTTTTGGTCATTTGGAAAATTTTCCAAAATTTCCCCATGCTCCACCACTCTAGGTGCCACGTGGTGGCATCTCATTGGTCGCGGGCCTTTAGGGGAAATTTTTTCCAAAAAAACTCCGTCGAGCCATAACTTCAAAAATACATGGAGTTAGGAGGAAAACTTTACCTTTCTGGAAAGATGAGAAAGATATCTATCCAATGGAGTCATTTCTAGAAGGTTTTGAGTGCCTGAAAAGCAAAATATTATGACTGAGGCACAGAGAAAAAAAGAGGAGTTAGCAACAAAAAATGAGCAAGGGCACATTTTGGATAACAATTTTGGTGACTCAGAGGGGTTATCTGCCTGTTGGATGAAGTTACCAGTTGCCTGAAGCAATCCATTGGGTATGGAGTCATTGAATTCTCTATTTGATACCCCAACTGACTAGAAAATTGCAAGGAGGAAGATGGAATATCACTTGATGGAGTAAGTCCTGTAAACACATCTCCAGGAACAACAAGCTTGTGCCAAAGCACTTAGGGAAAGAAAAACTAATCTACGGAAAAACAATGTGCACAAGCACTTGGAGGAATGAAAAACCTAAACTAATATGTATAGGGTGAAGCATTTCATTCAATAGCAATGCTTCAGATGGATTCCATTGACTGGAATCTGCAGTTCTTCACCATCCAATGAAGAAAACTAGAAAGCATTGTTGTCCTTACACTTTGTGACCATGTATGGGCCACTCCAAATGGCATCAAATTTTTAATGCCTTCAAGATTTTGCTCTATCCGCATCCCATTTTAACAATATATCTCCAACTTGGAAGGATATGTTCTTGGCCTTTCTATCAAAGGTCTTCTTTATCAAAGCCTGATCCTTCTCCATTACTTGGGATGCCTGATTTCTGATTTCTTGGAGCTCCATCAATTCTTACATATCTGACTTCCATGGGCTCAAACTCCAACAACTCCAATTGTTTCATGAGTTCCAATGTTGGCAACTCAAGTGATATGGGCAAAATTTCCTCTCTTCCATAAACAAGCTTGAATGGAGAGTTACCTGTAGATCTTTTAGGAGTTATCCTATCAGCCCATAAGGCTGATTTCAATTTGGTATGCCAAGACCTCTGATTCTCATCAAGAGTCCTCCTAATGATCCTCAACAAGTTCTTGTTTGTAGATTCAGCCTGGCCATTACTCTGGGGGTAATAGTTTGATGAAGTACTTAGGTAGATCCCATTCTTGACAGCCCATTTAGTCACCTTGGATCCAATGAATGCCAATGCATTATCTGATATTATTGTAGCTGGTATGCCAAATCTGGTTACTATTCCCTCATAGAAGTCTAGGATGCTAGATTCATTTGCTTCCTTGAGTGCTACTACTTCAGTCCATTTGGTGAAGTAATCTGTGGCTATTAAAATCCACTTGTGCCCTTGGCTCGAATTGGGATTAATAACTCCAATGAAGTCTAAACCCCATTGCATGAATGGCTGGTCAACTGAAATTGGATGCAATGGGAGGGCAGCTAGCCTCTCTTTACCTGTGAAAAATGCACAATTCTTGCACCTCTTGATCCATGCATAACAATCATTGAAAATCTTGGGCCAATAATAACCAGCCCTCATGATCTTTAGAGTTGTCACTCTTGGTGCAAAATGACCACCAGCTGGTCCACCATGGAACTCTTCTAGCACCTTATGAATCTGATTTGTACCAATGCATCTCAGTAGTACTCCATTCACATCTCTTTTGAATAAAACACCATCAACAAGGGCATATGGGACAACCTACAATCTGAAGTGTCTTCTTTGGGTCTTGTTCATCTCTGGAGGGCATAGGCTTGTGCTTAGGAAGTGCATTATACTTTGGGTCCAGCAAGGAGTGGGGACACCATTATTTTCCTCTTGAGTGCTTCCTTGCTCATGGTTGTCTTGCAACGCCAAAACAACCTCCTTCTCGTTGCATGATTCCTCTTGTTTGCTCAAGATCAGCTGCTCACACAATCCTTTTCCTCTTACCAACTTGGTGACTTTGATCTCAATGTCATACTCCATGACACGAGTAATCCAACCTGCCCTTTTTTCATTCAAGTCTTTGTTGAGGAGGAAGTCTTTAACCCCCGCATGAGAAACCAACAATTAGACCTTATTGTTTGAAACTAGATGCTTGAATTTCTTCAAGCTCTTGATTACTGCAAGAACATGCTTCTCAATGAAAGAATATCTCACCTTATAGTCCTCCAGGCTTTGGCTGAAGAAAGTAATTGGCTGCTCATCATTGTCTTTATTCTGTTGTACCAAAATTGCAAAAATAGTATCATCACCTCCAAACGCATAGAGGATGAAATCCTTGGAGAAATCCGGGTTGATGAGAGTTGGGGCTTGAGAGATGGCTTCTTTGATTGCTTCAAAACTTTCCTTTCCTTCTACGTTGTCCATTTGAAAGCCATGCTTTTCTTTAGCATCTTGGTGATAGGTCTGACAAGGGCTGCAAAATTTGGGACAAACCTCCGAACAAAATTTATTCTTCCCAAGAAACTTTGAAGGGCCTTCTTGTGGCTTGGCAATGGCAGTGCTCTTATGGCTTCGACTCTTTTGGATCAATTGCTAATCCTTCTTTGGAGACAATGTGGCCAAGGAGCTTTCCTTCATGGGCTAGAAAAACACACTTTTTAGGATTCAAGGAGACTCCAAATCTTCTACACCTTTGGAACACTTGTCTCAAATGAAAGAGGTGGTCTGCTGTATTTTTTGAAAAAATAGTGATATCATCAAGATATATCAGTACAATGTTGTTAATCAAACCTTTGAATGCCATGTCCATTGCTCTTTGGAAGGTAGCTCCAGTGTTGGACAGCCCAAATGGCATTTTCTGTATGCATAAGTTCCCCATTTAGTTGTAAAGGCTGTCTTGAACTGATCTTCTTCCTTCACCATAATCTGATTATACCCTGAATAGCCATCAAGTAGTGAAAACCTCTCAGAGCCAACAACAACTTGTAAAATCTGCTCCATGGAAGGAAGTGGATAATGATCCTTGAGAGATGCTCTATTCAAATCTCTGAAGTCAACACACAATCTGATTTCCCCACTCTTCTTTCTGACTGGAACCAAGTTGGAAACCCAACTAGAATGCTTGATAGGGAATATGATTCTTGATTCTATCAACTTATTCAATTCTTTTCTCATGAGAGGCTCCATGTGGGGGTTGACTGGCCTTTGTTTCTACCTGATGGGCTTAGTATTTGGATCCAATTCAATGGTGTGTTGAGCTAACTCGGGATTGAAACCTTTCAAATCTTCATAGCTCCAAGCAAACACATCAGGGAATTCTTGACAAAGTTGTATGAACTCATACCTTTCTTGCTCAGTTGTCATCTTACCAATTTGGAGTGATTTACCTCTTTCTACTGAGATGGACACTGAATCTTCTCCCTTCACTTGGATGTTTTCTTTCTCCTTCCTAAACTAATCATTAGGATTGAAAATGGACTCCAAAGTAATAAGTCCCTTTGGTAGTTTGTTGGTTCTCAACTGTGCACCACTTGGTCACCATCTTCTTTGCTCCAACTTTTCCTGATTTTTGGCTGAGAATTCAGCCTCTTCTTGCAAGAAATGGATGATTTGTTGATCATTTTCAAACACTTGCCAACTTACATTGTTATTTGGCACTGAAGGCCTCACAATCACATGGATGTTTGGTTGTACCTTGTCCTTTTGAATGCTCTCCACAACGTCAAAGGCTGCCCCAACTGCTGCAAGCTTGTCAGCAGCTTGGTTCTCTTTTCTAGGAATGGATTTTATGCTAAAGCCCTCAAAATCTTCAATGAGGTCCCACACCCTGTTCTTGTAGCACTTGAGTAGATCATTCTTGACAGCATGCTGCCCCTTAACTTGGTTGACAATCAACTCACTGTCACCAAAGACTTGCAAGTTCTTTATTCCTCTCTTGATTGCCCAATGCAGTCCTTGCACCAAGGCTTCATATTCAGTAGTGTTATTAGAGCATGCAAACTGAAATCTAAAAGCTGAATAATACTTAACTCCTTGAGGTGAAACTAGCATGGATCCCCCTCCTGCACCTTGTCTACTCCTTGATCCATCAAAAAACAACTGCCATACCTCATTGTCATCTTTGTGGTTTGGCTTGGTGATGCTAGGAATAGGCTGATTTTCTTCATGTATGCAATAGACTCCCAGCTCAGATTCTTCTATTTCTTGATAAGGATCAAAAGCATGCACCTTGCTTGCCCATTCATCAAGAGTTAAATCTGGGATGCTTCCAACCTTGGTGTCAGCTTCATCAGTGCTTGGATGATCTTCTTGATCAAACGCTGAACAATTGGCATTAATCTGACTTGGAGTGTAAGGCTCAATGTGAAAGTTTGCAATAGGTTCAGACCTGATTGTGGCTTTGGTTCCATATCTTGTTCTGAACAGCATGTGTGACCAATCAGTAGACAAGTAACCTCCAATCTTAGCTATGAAATCCTTGACAAACATAGGGGCAAAAAGAGTGGTGGAAGGTCTATTGCGAGACATCTTGAAAAACAACCACGTTGGGACATGCATGCAAAGTAAGACTCAAGTTTTTAATCACCCCAATGTTGTTACTGTTGTCCCATCCAATTGCACTACCCCTTTGGATATGGTTTCATATTGAATTCCCAACTGATCAACTATTTGCTTGGGCATTACTGAACTACTTGCCCCGGAATCAATCATGCAATTGTGTACTAATTGGTTCCCAATGATCAATGAAACATAGAATGGAGGGGGCTTCAATATTTTACCTTGCTGTCCTCCATGATTCCCCTCAGGCTGGGCAGCATTTGTGAGCACCTTCTCTTGCATTTGGACTTGCTGATTTGAAGTTGACCAGTCCTTCATGGCAGCTTGTAGCAAATCTCTTTGGCCTAGGATAGATAGTGATTCCCACATTGATATGTTTACATTTGTCTTCTTCATCTGATCAATGATATTGAATGGAGATGAAGTATCCCTTTGCTGTCCCTTGGCCTGCACATTCATTCCTTGCACATGGGCAGCAACAACTAGCATTTGGGTTGGCCTAGGGCTGTTTTAGGCAATCCTTGTGTGCTTGGGATTGCATTTTGTTTGCCAATAGTTTGTGGAGTGATGAAGGTCGTGAATTACTTGGGGCCAATGGTTGTTCTTCACCCAAATTTCTTCTCTTTGACCTTGTGTTGGCTGCAACACTTTGGGAAATCATTTGATTCATGCCACAAAAATCTTTACTGCCGTAAGTTTACAAGTGTGGTATCATTTGGAGCTGATTTGCTGGAATGTTTCTTATTGCTGGTTATTTCCTTGACTACCTTCACCCTCCACACCAGTTGTTGTCACCATTAATGCTTGGTTCAAGGCACCATTGAAGCACATGGATTGGTTATGAGGTTCATTGCATGGGAAACACCAATCATACTCTTGAGCTATATTGTTTTGTATTGGCACTAATGCTTTAGATGCAGATGTAGCATTGGGATTATAGGGCTGAAATGGTCTGTTGGTAGGAGGCCTTGCTTGATTTAGATTTTAGCTGGATTGGGTGGTCTATGAGGTTGATATGGCTGCTGTTAGGCTGAGCTTGAGGCTGGAAGGAAGGTCTAAAACCTTGAGCTTGCTGCCTTTTGAGTGTAACCAGCTCATTACCTAGATTTTGCAATTGCTTCATGACTTCTTGAAGTTCATTTGAGGCACTAGAAGATGAAGTGGAAGCTTCACTTGAATTCTGATTTCTAGGAGTGGGAATAGAAGCTAAATTAGGCACTTGGCTAGTACTTGGGCTCTCTAAACTTGGAAATAATGGCATTGGAGGCCTAGGAGCCAGCTTGTAGCTTGAATCAAACAATTTTCAGCTCTAATGGCAATGCTATAAGCAATGGGGATAGTTGTGCCTCCCATGGACTGAATTAACATAGAAATATCAGAATTTAAAGCTTTAAGGTAATAAAGAAAAGCACCTTCTGTTGTTGGCTTGACTGCCACTGGAATTCTCTCCCAAGTCCTTTGAAATCTGAAATTAAAATCAGTCAGCTGCTCATTGGGAGCTCTTTTGATAGTTGTCAGCTGCTCCAAAAGGGACAAGTTGTCTCCCTTTTCCCCAAACTGCTCATGGAGGGCTATACATAGCTGATTCTAATTTTGAATAGAACCTGAGGCAAGACTCCTGAACCATTGCAAAGCTTTCCCTTTGAATGAAGATGCCAGCAGTTTGACAGCAACTTGCATCTCATTGATCTCATGGATTGCACAAATGTTAGCAATATCCTTAACATGATCACCAGGTGAGGTCTGATTTTCTCCAGTGAAGTATGGAATGTTCTTCAATGCTGCAACTGGGATTGGATTTTGTGCATTGAGAGCAAGTGGGCTGCTGCCAGTGAAATTGACATAGGGGTTGTTTTGTGCCATTCTGATTGGCCTTAGAACCCTTGTTGATTGAATGAAAGGCCTACCAGGTGGAGGAGTTGAGAGAGTTATGTTTGGTGGAGATGGAGACCTTTGGATTCTCCTCCCACTTTGCCTTATTCTTGGAGATAACTGTAGATATTCAAACAACACCTCTTCCTCTCCAGCTCTTGACCTTGTGTTGATTCTTCTCATGAGTTTTCAGGTCTGCACTGCTAAAACCAGCTGATTCTTCTTCCTTGGAGTCACCAGATGTGTAATTTATAGCTCTTTTAAAGCAAGAAACTTGCAACAAATGCACATCAATTTTGTTGCAATGAAGATGAAGACCTCTAAGGTCCCACCAGGTGTGCCAAAACTGTTGTTGCAAATCAGCAGCACCCCCTGGATGTTGATCAGATTTCTAGTTTGATCATACTAGCATCCAGTGTGATTGCACAACATTGAATCCTTTCCCCAAGTGTGGGACTTGCAAAATGAGAAAGGAATCTCCAGTTTAGAGGCTGGTTCCTCAATTCCTCTAGTCAGATTTATCACTTACAAGTTGTAGAGGTCTATATTCCTAACCCTACCCTAAATTCCAAAGGAGACAGAGATAGAGAATGCAAAAAGCTAAAACTAATGCTAATAGGTGATGCACCAAAGGAGTGGTGAGAATTTTTACTTCGCAGCAGATTGACACAAGTCCATAAAAATGCAACAAAGAACCTCATGTACAAATTGATAATTGTAATGAAGGATCATAAATTAACCAAACAACACAGGAAGAGGATGAAAACTAATCACAGAGGTTGTATTGTTATTTTAATCATCAAAATCACTTGCATTACAACACCTGAGAGGCAAAATAAAGTTGCAGCTCTTAGAAAAGGTCTGATATTCCACCAAAATCACTTCCAAGGTGAGAAAGGGGACCTGCAATACACAAAAAATGTTCAACCCTTTGAAAATGAGCCAAATCTGGCTTTTACAGTGCAAGGGACGAGCCCAGGAGAGAGAAACGTGGGAAAACATGGAAGGGATTCAACCATTGACCAAAACACATTCAAAATAGCATGGGCATCCTTACAGACCCATCCCCTAACATTTTTAGCCATGCTGGGAGAGAATGCGAGCCATTCTTCATTAAAAACGGTGGTTGAAACGTCATTTCTGTCCATGACCACGTGCTAGAGGTGTTTTTCAATTTTATCTCTCCAAACTCCATCAAAATGCAAAAATGACCTTGGAATCTTGTAGATAATTTCACCATCTTTCCATTGATATAAAGAACGTGAAAAAATGAGCTCTGGATCGAAAGATATGGCCATTTGAAGTTTTAGGGCAAAACAGGGCCAAATCGGGTTGGCGGGCAAAAATTCAAAATTTTGCACCTTTTTGGTCATTTGGAAAATTTTCCAAAATTTCCCTGCGCTCCACCACTCTAGGTGCCACGTGGTGGCATCTCATTGGCTGCGGGCCTTTCAGGGGAAATTTTTTCCAAAAAAACTCCACCGAGCCATAACTTCAAAAATACATGGAGTTAGGAGGAAAACTTTACCTTTTTGGAAAGCTGAGAAAGAGCTCTATCCAATGGTGTCATTTCTAGAAGGTTTTGAGTGCCTAAAAAGCAAAATATTATGACTGAGGCACAAGAGAGGAAAAAAATGAGAGGAGTTAGCCACAAAAAATGAGCAGGGGCACATTTTGGATAACAATTTTGGTGACTCAGAGGGGTCATCTGCCTGCTGGATGAAGTTACCAGTTGCTGAAGCAATCCATTGGGTATGGAGTCATTGAATTCTCTATTTGATACCCCAAATGACTAGAACACTGCAAGGAGGAAGATGGAATATCACCTGATGGAGCAAGGCCTGCAAACACATCTCCAGGAACAACAAGCTTGTGCCAAAGCACTTAGGGAAAGAAAAACTAATCTACAACAAAACAATGTGCACAAGCACTTGGAGGAATGAAAAACCTAAACTAATATGTATAGGGTGAAGCATTTCCTTCAGTAGCAATGCTTCAGATGGATTCCATTGACTGGAATCTGTAGTTCTTCACCATCCAATGAAGACAACTGGAAAGCATTGTTGTCCTTACACTTTGTGACCATGTATGGGCCACTCCAAATGGCATCAAATTTTGAATGCCTTCCCGGTTTTTCTCTATCCGCATCCCATTTTAACACTAGATCTCCAACTTGGAAGGATCTGTTCTTGGCCTTTCTATCAAAGGTCTTCTTTATCAAAGCTTGATCCTTCTCCATTGCTTGGGATGCCTGATTTCTGATTTCTTGGAGCTCCATCAATTCTGCATATCTAACTTCCATGGGCTCAAACTCCAACAACTCCAATTGTTTCATGAGTTCCAATGTTGGCAACTCAAGTGATATGGGCAAAATTGCCTCTCTTCCATAAACAAGCTTGAATGGAGAGTTACCTGTAGATCTTTTAGGAGTTATCCTATCAGCCCATAAGGCTGATTTCAATTTGGTATGCCAAGACCTCTGATTCTCATCAAGAGTCCTCCTAATGATCCTCAACAAGTTCTTGTTTGTAGATTCAGCCTGGCCATTACCCTGGGGGTAATAGTTTGATGAAGTACTTAGGTAGATCCCATTCTTGACAGCCCATTCAGTCACCTTGGATCCAATGAATGCCAATGCATTATCTGATATTATTGTAGCTGGTATGCCAAATCTGGTTACTATTCCCTCATAGAAGTCTAGGATGCTAGATTCATTTGCTTCCTTGAGTGCTACTGCTTCAGTCCATTTGGTGAAGTAATCTGTGGCTGTTAAAATCCACTTGTGCCCTTGGCTCGAATTGGGATTAATAACTCCAATGAAGTCTAAACCCCATTGCATGAATGGCTGGTCAACTGAAATTGGATGCAATGGGAGGGCAGCTAGCCTCTCTTTACCTGTGAAAAATGCACAATTCTTGCACCTCTTGATCCATGCATAACAATCATTGAAAATCTTGGGCCAATAATAACCAGCCCTCATGATCTTTAGAGCTGTCACTCTTGGTGCAAAATGACCACCAGCTGGTCCACCATGGAACTCTTCCAGCACCTTATGAATCTGATTTATACCAATGCATCTCAGCAGTACTCCATTCACATCTCTTTTGAATAAAACACCATCAACAAGGGCATATGGGACAGCCTACAATCTGAAGTGTCTTCTTTGGGTCTTGTTCATCTCTGGAGGGCATAGGCTGTGCTTAGGAAGTGCATTATACTTTGGGTCCAGCAAGGAGTGGGGACACCATTATTTTCCTCTTGAGTGCTTCCTTTCTCATGGTTGTCTTGCAATGCCAAAACAACCTCCTTCTCGTTGCATGATTCCTCTTGTTTGCTCAAGATCAGCTGCTCACACAATCCTTTTCCTCTTACCAACTTGGTGACTTTGATCTCAATGTCATACTCCATGACACGAGTAATCCAACCTGCCCTTTTTTCATTCAAGTCTTTGTTGAGGAGGAAGTCTTTAACCCCCGCATGAGAAACCAGCAATTGGACCTTATTGTTTGAAACTAGATGCTTGAATTTCTTCAAGCTCCTGATTACTGCAAGAACATGCTTCTCAATGAAAGAATATCTCACCTCATAGTCCTCCAGGCTTTGGCTGAAGAAAGCAATTGGTTGCTCATCATTGTCTTTATTCTGCTGTACCAAAATTGTAGAAATAGTATCATCACCTCCAAACGCATAGAGGATGAAATCCTTGGAGAAATCTAGGTTGATGAGAGTTGGGGCTTGAGAGATGGCTTCTTTGATTGCTTCAAAACTTTCCTTTCCTTCTGTTGTCCATTTGAAAGCCATGCTTTTCTTTAGCATCTTGGTGATAGGTCTGACAAGGGCTGCAAAATTTGGGACAAACCTCTCGAACAAAATTTATTCTTCCCAAGAAACTTTGAAGGGCCTTCTTGTGGCTTGGCAATGGTAGTGCTCTTATGGCTTCGACTCTTTCCGGATCAATTGCTAATCCTTCTTTGGAGACAATGTGGCCAAGGAGCTTTCCTTCATGGGCTAGAAAAACACACTTTTTAGGATTCAAGGAGACTCCAAATCTTCTACACCTTTGGAACACTTGTCTCAAATGAAAGAGGTGGTCTGCTGTATTTTTTGAAAAAACAGTGATATCATCAAGATATATCAGTACAATGTTGTTAATCAAACCTTTGAACGCCATGTCCATTGCTCTTTGGAAGGTAGCTCCAGTGTTGGACAGCCCAAATGGAATTTTCCTGTATGCATAAGTTCCCCATTTAGTTGTAAAGGCTGTCTTGAATTGATCTTCTTCCTTCACCATAATCTGATTATACCCTGAATAGCCATCAAGTAGTGAAAACCTCTCAGAGCCAGCAACAACTTGTAAAATCTGCTCCATGGAAGGAAGTGGATAATGATCCTTGAGAGATGCTCTATTCAAATATCTGAAGTCAACACACAATCTGATTTCCCCACTCTTCTTTTTGACTGGAACCAAGTTGGCAACCCAACTAGAATGCTTGATAGGGAATATGATTCTTGATTCTATCAACTTATTCAATTCTTTTCTCATGAGAGGCTCCATGTGGGGTTGGTGGCCTTTGTTTCTGCCTGATGGGCTTAGTATTTGGATCCAATTCAATGGTGTGTTGAGCTAACTCGGGATTGAAACCTTTCAAATCTTCATAGCTCCAAGCAAACACATCAGGGAATTCTTGACAAAGTTGTATGAACTCATACCTTTCTTGCTCAGTTGTCATCTTACCAATTTGGAGTGATTTGCCTCTTTCTACTGAGATGGACACTGAATCTTCTCCCTTCACTTGGATGTTTGCTTTCTCCTTCCTAAACTGATCATTAGGATTGAAAATGGACTCCAAAGTAATAAGTCCCTTTGGTAGTTTGTTGGTTCTCAGCTGCACCACTTGGTCACCATACTGCTGCTCTCAACTTTTCCTGATTTTTGGCTGAGAATTCAGCCTCTTCTTGCAAGAAATGGATGATTTGCTGATCATTTTCAAACACTTGCCAACTTACATTGTTATTTGGCACTGAAGGCCTCACAATCACATGGATGTTTGGCTGTACCTTGTCCTTTTGAATGCTCTCCACAACGTCAAAGGCTGCCCCAACTGCTGCAAGCCTGTCAGCAGCTTGGTTCTCTTTTCTAGGAATGGATTTTATGCTAAAGCCCTCAAAATCTTCAATGAGGTCCCACACCCTGTTCTTGTAGCACTTGAGTAGATCATTCTTGACAGCATGCTGCCCCTTAACTTGGTTGACAATCAACTCACTGTCACCAAAGACTTGCAAGTTCTTTATTCCTCTCTTGATTGCCCAATGCAGTCCTTGCACCAAGGCTTCATATTCAGCAGTGTTATTAGAGCATGCAAACTGAAATCTAAAAGCTGAATAATACTTAACTCCTTGAGGTGAAACCAACATGGATCCCCCTCCTGCACCTTGTCTACTCCTTGATCCATCAAAAAACAACTGCCATACCTCATTGTCATCTTTGTGGTTTGGCTTGGTGATGCTAGGAATAGGCTGATTTTCTTCATGTATGCAATAGACTCCCAGCTCAGATTCTTCTATTTCTTGATAAGGATCAAAAGCATGCACCTTGCTTTGCCCATTCATCAAGAGTTAAATCTAGGATGCTTCCAACCTTGGTGTCAGCTTCATCAGTGCTTGGATGATCTTCTTGATCAAACGTTGAACAATTGGCATTAATCTGACTTGGAGTGTAAGGCTCAATGTGAAAGTTTGCAATAGGTTCAGACCTGATTGTGGCTTTGGTTCCATATCTTGTTCTGAATAGCATGTGTGACCAATCAGCAGACAAGTAACCTCCAATCTTAGCTGTGAAATCCCTTGACAAACATAGGGCAAAGAGTGGTGGAAGGTCTATTACTGAGACATCTTGCAAAACAACCACGTTGGGACATGCATGCAAAGTAAGACTCAAGTTTTTAATCACTCCAATTGTTATTCTTTGCTGTCCCATCCAATTGCACCACCCCTTTGGATATGGTTTCATATTGAATTCCCAACTGATCAGCTATTTTCTTGGGCATTACTGAACTACTTGCCCCGGAATCAATCATGCAATTGTGTACTAATTGGTTCCCAATGATCAATGAAACATAGAATGGAGGGGGCTTCAATATTTTACCTTGTTGTCCTCCATGATTCCCCTCAGGTTGGGAAGCATTTGTGAGCACCTTCTCTTGCATTTGGACTTGTTGATTTGAAGTTGACCAGTCCTTCATGGCAGCTTGTAGCAAATCTCTTTGGCCTGGGATAGATAGTGATTCCCACATTGATATGTTTACATTTGTCTTCTTCATCTGATCAATGATATTGAATGGAGATGAAGTATCCTTTTGTTGTCCCTTGGCTGCACATTCATTCCTTGCACATGGGCAGCAACAACTGGCATTTGGGTTGGCCTAGGGGCTGTTTTAGGCAATCCTTGCGTGCTTGGGATTGCATTTTGTTTGCCAATAGTTTGTGGAGTGACAGAAGGTCATGAATTACTTGGGGCCAATGGTTGTTCTTCACCCAAATTTCTTCTCTTTGACCTTGTGTTGGCTGTAACACTTTGGGAAATCATTTGATTCATGCCACAAAAATCTTCTGCCTGTCAGTTTACAAGTGTGGTATCATTTGGAGCTGATTCTTTGTTGGAATGTTTCTTGTTGTTGGTTATTTCCTTGACTACCTTCACCCTCCACACCGATTCTTTGTCACCATTAATGCTTGATTCAAGGCACCATTGAAGCACATGGACTGGTTATGAGGTTCATTGCATGGGAAACACCAATCATACTCTTGAGCTATATTGTTTTGTACTGGCACTAATGCTTTAGATGCAGATGTAGCATTGGGATTATAGGGCTGAAATGGTCTATTGGCAGGAGGCCTTGCTTGATTTAGATTTGTAGCTGGATTGGGTGGTCTATGAGGTTGATATGGCTGCCTGTTAGGCTAAGCTTGAGGCTGGAAGGAAGGTCTAAAACCTTGAGCTTGCTGCCTTTTGAGTGTAACCAGCTCATTACCTAGATTTTGCAATTGCTTCATGACTTCTTGAAGTTCATTTGAGGCACTAGAAGATGAAGTGGAAGCTTCACTTGAATTCTGATTTCTAGGAGTGGGAATAGAAGCTAAATTAGGCACTTGGCTAGTACTTGGGCTCTCTAAACTTGGAAATAATGGCATTGGAGGCCTAGGAGCCAGCTTGCCAGCTTGAATCAAACAATTTTCAGCTCTAATGGAAATGCTATAAGCAATGGGGATAGTTGTGCCTCCCATGGACTGAATTAACATAGAAATATCAGAATTTAAAGCTTTAAGGTAATAAAGAAAAGCACCTTCTATTGTTGGCCTGACTGCCACTAGAATTCTCTCCCAAGTCCTTTGAAATCTGAAATTAAAATCAGTCAGCTGCTCATTGGGAGCTCTTTTGATAGTTGTCAGCTGCTCCAAAAGGGACAAGTTGTCTCCCTTTTCCCCAAACTGCTCATGGAGGGCTATACATAGCTGATTCCAATTTTGAATAGAACCTGAGGCAAGACTCCTGAACCATTGCAAAGCTTTCCCTTTGAATGAAGATGCCAATAGTTTGACAGCAACTTGCATCTCATTGATCTCATGATCTCATGGATTGCACAAATGTTAGCAATATCCTTAACATGATCACCAGGTGAGGTCTGATTTTCTCAGTGAAGTATGGAATGTTCTTCAATGCTGCAACTGGGATTAGATTTTGTGCATTGAGAGCAAGTGGGCTGTTGCCAGTGAAATTGACATAGGGGTTGTTTTGTGCCATTTTGATTGGCCTTAGAACCCTTGTTGATTGAATGAAAGGCCTACTAGGTGGAGGAGTTGAGAGAGTTCTGTTTGGTGGAGATGGAGACCTTTGGATTCTCCTCCCACTTTTCCTTATTCTTGGAGATAACTATAGATATTCAAACAACACCTCTTCCTCTCCAGCTCTTGACCTTGTGTTGATTCTTCTCATGAGTTTTTAGGTTTGCACTGCTAAAACCAGCTGATTCTTCTTCTTGGAGTCGCCAGATGTGTAATTTATAGCTCTTTTAAAGAAATAAACTTGCAAAAATGCACATCAATTTTTTTGCAATGAAGATGAAGACCTCTAAGGTCCCACCAGGTGTGCCAAAACTATTGTTGCAAATCAGCAGCACCCCTGGATGTTGATTAGATTTCTAGTTTGATCATACTAGCATCCAATGTGATTGCACAACATTGAATCCTTTCCCCAAGTGTGGGACTTGCAAAATGAGAAAAGAATCTCTAGTTTAGAGGTTGGTTCCTCAATTCCTCTAGTCATATTTATCACTTACAAGTTACAGAGGTCTATATTCCTAACCCTACCCTAAATTCCAAAGGAGACAGAGATAGAGAATGCAAAAAAGCTAAAACTAATGCTAATAGGTGATGCACCAAAGGAGTGGTGAGCATTTTTTACTTCTGCAGATTGACACAGTCCATAAAAATGCAACAAAGAACCTCATGCACAAACTGATAATTGTAATGAAGGATCATAAATTAACCAAACAACACAGGCAGAGGATGAAAACTAATCACAGAGGTTGTATTGTTATTTTAATCATCAAAATCACTTGCATTACAACACCTGAGAGGAAAAATAAAGTTGCAACTCTTAGAAAAGGTCTGATATTCCACCAAAATCACTTCCAAGGTGAGAAAGGGGACCTGCAATACACAAAAAATGTTCAACCCTTTGAAAATGAGCCAAATCTAGCTTTTACAGTGCAAGGGACGAGCCCAGGAGAGAGAAACGTGGGAAAACATGGAAGGGATTCAACCATTGACCAAAATGCATTCAAAATAGCATGGGCATCCTTACAGACCCATCCCTAACATTTTTAGCCATGCTAGGAGAGAATGCGAGCCATTCTTCATTAAAAACGGTGGTTGAAACGTCATTTCTATCCATGACCACCACGTGCAGAGGTGTTTTTCAATTTTATCTCTCCAAAATCCATCAAAATGCAAAAATGACCTTAGAATATTGTAGATAATTTCACCATCTTTCCATTGATATAAAGAATGTGAAAAACTGAGCTCTGGATCGAAAGATATGGCCATTTGAAGTTTTAGGGAAAACAGGGCCAAATCGGGTTACGGGCAAAAATTCAAATTTTTGCACCTTTTTGGTCATTTGGAAAATTTTCCAAAATTTCCCGCTCCACCACTCTAGGTGCCACATGGTGGCATCTCATTGGCCGTGGGCCTTTCAGGGGAAATTTTTTCCAAAAAACTCCACCGAGCCATAACTTCAAAAATACATGGAGTTAGGAGGAAAACTTTACCTTTCTGGAAAGATGAGAAAGATCTCTATCCAATGGTGTCATTTCTAGAAGGTTTTGAGTGCCGAAAATAAAAATATTATGACTGAGGCACAAGAGAGGAAAAAAATGAGAGGAGTTAGCCACAAAAAATGAGCAGGGGCACATTTTGGAAAAATTACCAGATTTCAAACAAGGAAGGTCAAAACCAAATGAAATCCCTTCTAACAATCCCACAAAAATTCATGGGTTTAAATGCATTAAACTCAAAGGGAGAAAATGTTTCATCATTGTCCTTTTAACAAGTTTAAATTCACAATACATCGAATCCAAATAGCTGTTCCAACTTATCTCAAATAGAAACAACTAGATTCAAGGTGATTCATTTTTTAGAGAAGATGAAGCACTTCATACTTCCCACAATTAAAAGAAAAACAAACCCAATTAAAATATTTACCACATAATGCTTTCCCTTAATCCCTTGTGCATAGAAAACCAGAATCCCACATGACTTAAGCATCATCATTTAGAAACTAACCATATTACATCCTTTCAAATCAACAAACTCAAACAGAAGATCACAACCAAAATACACCAAAACATTTCCACAAAGCCATTCATTTCAAAGAGAAGAGTTGTTCTAATGAAGATGCTTAATAAAAATAAAAATTGTTTAATAAGAAGAGCCTATCATGCCTGATGAAATTTCTTGTTGATTTGTAGAAGATCTCTAGCCGAGCTTCTCAAGAATATCTTCTTTTCAAACAACGTCAACAACCAAATCTCCCAACTACCTCCATGTTTCCATAGGTTTAGAAATAGTTCGGGGATGCTCAAGATCACAATGGATCGAAAAACAGACTTGCTGGTTCGAAGAACCAAAACCACATGCAGAGACAAAAACCAGAAGGACCGAATGACCAACAACTTTCCCAATTCCATCTTCCCAACTCCTAGGTAGTTTCCTCCACTAAGCCCAAGGCTATTGAATGCATTGAATGCAAATTCCCTCTCTTTCCTTACACCACCGCCACTTCGAATTTGGTGAAGTTTATTTCAAAAACTAACATGCATTTTTTTAAATTTAGTAGAGATTCTAGCTAGGCATCCCACCTACTTTCCTTACCTCCGCCAAACTTGGAAAATTAGGATGTAAGGACTAAGATTTAATTCTCATTAATACCTTAAAAACCACTACCACCAACCTTCTATTTTCCACGTAACCCATAGGTCACCTTAGCATTAGTTAGGTTTCCATATTAGTTCTTAGGTCTTTAAAATTTATCTTAGGTTAGTTCAAACCCCATAACTATATCACATACCATCTTAGGTTAGGTCATAACCCCTTAGGTTAGAATCCATATAGGGTAGGGCACTGCAACATAGTTTTAGGTGTCAACCCAAAATAGTTCAATAATAGATTCTAGGTAAGTATTATCACCTTAGGTCAAAAATCCAATAGGGTAAACATTATAGTTTGCAACATGGTGCCAAGTAAGGACACTTAAACCTAATTCCTTCACAATTTACACCAAAACACTGCTCGGTTCCATAACATGTTTCATTCAGCATGTCAATTAACAAGATGACAACAAAGAAGAACAAAATCATACCTTGGATCAATGGAATTGATTCAAGGTGTGTTGTTATCATATAGAAATGTGAAAACAACAGTACAAATTTATGACTTATTATTCACAAAATAGAATGGCCTTGCTTCCAAGTAAACAAAATTACAACAAGCACAAATTCCAAGCAGTAATAACTCATCCATTGCAAACATGATTTTCAACGTCAAAAGAATACACCTTCCTAAGACAAATCACATGTCAACGTTTGCAATGTCAAAGGTGGAAGTCATCATAGTAATAGTCGTAACCAAGACATTACATGGTTGGGTTTTGAACATCTACTTCACCCCCTATGATAGGATTTAATCCCATAATGAATTTTCATATCCTGAACTTCTCATCAGTTTGATACTAAGGAACATACTTGAAAAGTTGAGTGAACCTCTCCCGATTTTCTTCTACATGCTTAACTTTCCTTAAGCCAAATTCTAATATTGGTTATCTTCTAATCATAATAAAGTTGTGGCAGCCATCGTTGCCTAAAATAGTTTTTAAATTGATCCAAGTGATGCTTGATTCATCAATATTCAATTCAGCCTTACGGATGTCCCACCAGAAGATGCCTCATGGGAAAGCTGATAAGCTCCCCATACTACTTTTGTTTCTTTTGAGAAGTTTCTTATTGCAAAGTACTTCTCCATTTCACTGAGCCAATTCTTAGCTCCATCCCTCGTGTAGTGCCATCAAAATTAGGTTGACTTATCCTTTTTATATTGTTTGTGAGTTCATCTACTAACCTTGCCTTTTTATTTTTAGGTTGATTAGGTACATTTGCATTAGAATTTGCAACATTATTATTATCAACACATAAATTCCCAATATTGGCATTGTCCACAGGAGGTGGCTGATTTTTATTACCAAGCATCTTCTTCCTCCTCATTACCCATTACTTGTTGTTCAAGTAAAACTATATGGTCTCTTGTGTCTAACAAGGCAGAAAGGA
Organism: Taxus wallichiana var. yunnanensis; assembly: GCA_018340775.1. Lineage (NCBI taxonomy): Eukaryota > Viridiplantae > Streptophyta > Pinopsida > Cupressales > Taxaceae > Taxus > Taxus wallichiana. The sequence continues at coordinate 542,319,406 of CM031237.1, read as the reverse complement.
TATCCTCAAGTTTTGGGTGGTAACTACCTCTCCACCTAGTGGTGGGTTCTTTGCAGCATCTCCCCTTGTTCTAACCATTTTTTGTTAATAAGAAAATTAGGTTTTTATCATATTTATGGACTCAATAGGTCCAAGATCTGTAACCTTCAAATTTGATACCAAGATGTAACATTCCCATTTTAAGACTTTAGAAACAAGAAATTTTCTTACATAATGTTCATTTTTCTAAATCATAATTTAGAACACACATTCCAATGCCAAACTATCTCATAACAGAAAACCATATGCAACTATAATGACTCGGTGAAACACCGATATCTCATTTCATGACTCGACACAAAACTAATCTCTCATGTTATTCAATAATGTGTATACAAAGTATACTTGGTTCCTTTACCCTATTAGGGGTACCCAAGTGTTCTATTTAAGATCCTATCTAAATATTTGTTACCAATATTCATATGAAATCCCACTTCTTAAACTAGGTGACATAGGACAACACAAGCTGTTGGGCTGAAAAATATTAGCTAAGTACAAGAAGGTGAGTGGGTGCATGATACATAGTCAAAGAAGGGTGCGTGGGTTGAAGGTGCACAAGGAAAAATGGGATTTTTACTTAGCCATATTTAGCACCCCAGGAAGCACATGAGAAAAGCATGACCCTTGTGGATAAGGTGCTAGCCTAGTGATTGTGGGATTAAGAAGGGAATATTCCAGACATGTGATAGAGGGTTCTAGAAGAGAATCATCATGCAGAGTGGAGAGCTTGGGTCTATGAAGGAATTCTCTCATGGAGGACCACTTCAAGAATTGGAGACTAATCTGTAACTTCTGAAGGCATGGTGATGGGTGTTAAAGCTATATATACAAACATCCAAAGTAGAAGAAAAGGATATTAAGAAAAGAGGTGAAGCCCTACAAAAACAAAATGAGGATGTTATGGCTAGGGATTAGGAGAGCTCTGTGAGCATTTAGTACATTGTAGGGGATGGGTTCTCATTCTTCTTTGTAATATGATGAGCATAATATAGCTCTGATGCATAATTTGGCTCTACATAACTATATGAGGATCTGTTATGACCTAAAGGGATGTAATGTGGGTTATTAACTCTGTTAGTATGAATATAATGCTCTATTATAAATCATGTGTGTTCAATACTTATGTATTTCCTTTCTGAATGAACCATCTTCATGTATTGCTTGTTATTTCCTTATGTACAAACAAAGTGAGATTCATAAGAATGTGGTATAGTTCTATTCATCCTGTATTTGATTCTGTCCTAGATGGTGCATTCTCTTGAAAATCACATAAAAGAGAGACTCAACACCCGCGCGTGCCTTGGGTGAGCACCCAACGCATGCTAGGTGATAGGCCGACGTGCATGGGATTAGACTATTAGTCTAGGGGTATAAAATATGGCTACATTTTGGTTCCGGTGCCGAGACATCTTTTCAAAGTTGTGAGAAATGACATGCATCTTTGTTCCTGTGATGTGTGATGACAGAGAACTTGACCTTAGAAAGTGTTGAAACATGGTTCAAGAGCACAAATGATGAGTTTTCTCAAAGATTCAACACTGGATCTAAGTTCAATGCGTGTAGATGGGTAGAAGAGAACCTATACCATGAGTTATATGAGACATTCTTTTACTACTTCCCAATAGAATTATATGAATGGATTTCAGCCTATGCATCTAGAACAAACTGGTACTATAGATACATGTGTGGACCCAAGATGTCTATTAGAAGTTGTAAGATGCAGTTCTAACTTGGATGCGTGCTATTGATCACTAGTGGAAGAGGGTGCTGACCAATTATACTTTAGAATACACCATTTCAACGTATTCTTTCCCATAAGTTATTGAGTTTGAGTTTTTGAGGGATCCTAGAGGATCATTTTTGTGTGCTATTCCTCTGGATATGAAGATATTGGTCATTACTTTGAGTTTAGAAGCATTTCCCATGGCCGGATAAGCTTCTTTGAGTGATGGGAGAGGAAGCTAGGGTGGAGGAAGATGGAAAACATTGTGGCTAAAAATGAAAGGGAGGAAAGATGACTCAAGTATAGAGAAGTTTTTGAAATGTAGATGAATAGACAACATGAGGTTGCAAGTGTGATGGATCTATGGAGGCAGACGTTGTAAGAAGGAGTTTAGGTTCATGCAGAGGACATGAAACCTGAGAAGTCTATGCTACCCCATCTTGGAAAGCACAGGGGAGAAGCCCCTTCAACTTTTGATGAGATTTCATTGCATGGAGAAATAAGAACCGTCATCACACATTTGAACCCACTTGGTAACCAATCCATGGTGTTTGGTTTTCCAGACAAGGGAAAAGTATTGTTAACCAAGTTGGTATTGGTGGGACTAACCGATCGACACCTAGGAGATATAATTTCTTGTTTAGAACAGCCATGGCTACACAATACTTTCCCGTATTTGAAGAAATATTTGGACAAGGGGAAAGTACACAAGATTTTGGTATCACATCTGGGAGTGGCGCAGGAACACAACTAGTAGAGGGACAATATAACAAACCATTGGCGCGTAGTTCAGTGGGATGTTGGGAACCCTTGGTGTGACCACTTCAGACCTTTTCCAACTGTAGGAGGTGGATCTAGTGGGTCAGGAGGAACATGACCTAGTGGATCCAGTGGATCTGGTGGAGGAGGAAACACCAAAGGGAACCAAGGCTCTAGATTGGGAGGACAAGGACCCCAACCACCTCCCTAAGTGTTTTTCGAGATGTCTTTACACTTACCAAACTATAGGGGTATTGAAGATGCTACAGAGCATGTGCAAAAGTGTGAGTTACTATGGCACGTGAAGGGGATCACTACCCCGAGTAGAAGGCAAGTTAGTTTGTAACAACATTGCAAGGGTGCACACATAGTTGGTATAGGAAGTATGACCCCCATTAGATGGTGGTAGACTACACCACATTGAAGAATGCTTTCCTCACAGAGTTCCATATTCCAGTTTGAGTAGAAGAGCATTAGTGCTCTGAAGGATATCCAATAGGGAATGATAGAGAGTGTGTAGGAGTATGATGCATGTTTCAAGACTCTCTTGTCAAATCTCTCCTATGACATTCATCCTTCTCAACATGCTCAATGGTTTTTTGGAGGATTGATAACACCATTTAGAAGGGCTCTCACACAAGAATTTCATCGACCCATGTGAGGCATTGGAAGTTTCCTACACACCGAAGCTATTGGGAGTGTTGATACTGGTGTTAGTCCTTTTCTAGAGGCCCAAATTTCTACAATGGCCAAGCAGTTGGAGAAGATTTCTACAAACTCAACACATGAGGTTCGTAGTGGGATTTGGTGTACAAACTGTGAAGTGGAGGGACATGAAAAGGATAGTTTCCCTCATAAGTCAATACGTGCTATGGTAGTAGACTATGAGATCTACCATGGGGATCATAATGGAAGTAGATTCCCTCTACTCTAATGTGAAATATTCAAGAATGTTTCTTACTACTAAAATATATGCACCTCTATAACCCATGATAATAAGGATTGTAGACTGATTGATCAGATCCATGATGTTATTGCTCTGGGTGTGTGAAAGACTATCCTTACAAGTACTTCTAAGGATGATGACTGTTGTTATGAAGGGCATGCAGATTGAGGGGAACATGGAAGAGGTTTTTTTGGGTGATTTCATGGTCACGGTAGCTGCGGTGGAGGACAAAGTGAGTTCCCATGAGGAATGTGTTATAATTGTGGATCTACAAAACATTATAATCGTGAGTGTCATGATCTATCAAAATTATCATCGTGCAGAAAGAAACACAAGTACGAAGAGTGTCCAGAACTTTATAAGCATATGAACCAATAGCACCAAAAAGACAAGGGCATTGATATGGTGAGCATCAAGATGTCGATTCATAATGGATGCCAAGAGTGGCGTGTGAGTTAGAGATAGAACCGATACTGGTGATAAAGAAAGTAGAGACTGCACATGCCAGGGAGATGCCAAGACCAAGAACACTATTGTACAGAGAGGAAGTAATATAAGGAAATTATGTGGACCCTTCCCATTATAAAGAAGTGTACCAAAAAACTATGGATGTGATTCAAAGTTTACAAGGGGAGATACAATGTCTCAAGGAGCAATCGAGGTAGGTGGAGCAATGAAAGGATAACGAGGTTCCAAGGAATGACCTGGATGAGGTCAAGGAAGTATGTAAAATGTTAAGGTAAGAGAATATTATTCCCTTGCTGGGAGAATGGCTGAGGGAGAAGGTACCACATGTTAGAGAAGAGCACAAAAGACAGGTTTTACATGTAAACCTTCCTCCTCATAGCCTTGAATATGACAAGGAGATTACTTTGAATGTAGTTATTGATGGGTGGCTTTTGAGCAATATCCTCATCGACATGGGATCAGAGGTGAATGTTCTTACCTTAGATTCCTGGCATCAGATGGGAAGGCCCATGTTGTAACCATCTTCAAATGTGTTGTATATGGTGAAAAAGACTAAGGCAATGCCCATTGGAGTCATGAAGGATGCAGTTATAACCATAAAGGGGCCAAGTTCATTAGATACTTTGACGTCTTGGTGCTCACCAAGGAAGACAAATTTATATCATTGTTTGGGTGCACATGGTGTTACAATAACAATGTTGACCTAAGGTTTAACAAGGGTATATCAAATTTAAGAACAAGGAGGAAAGGGTGGTCATTACTTTGACATATGGGAAGTCAACTTCCTATATTGAGCCCTTAGGAGAAGAGGTCCTTGATAGAATCTATGTGTGCTCCATCAGAGACCCTGAGATAATTCACCCCACAGAGGGAGTTATCCAATTTGAATATGCTCAGTCCATGAGTGATACCACTAGTGTGGCATGTAAAAATTGGGTGCATGGAACTTATGAGTTAATTAGGTGACAATTAAAAAGACCTATAACAAGGGTGAAAAATACACACTGAGTTAAGCGCTAAGAGAAAATAAGTTATCAAGTTACCCTAGAGGGGAGTACCCAAAAATTTTCTTGTGGGAAATGGAATCTCAGTGGAAAAATGAGGATGAAAGAAGATGAATGCTGAGCTATAACCTACTCAAGACTATAGCATGTTGGTGGGTTACACATCAGGAGAACCTCTTGGACCGGGTGTGAGGTGAGGATTGTGTTTTTTGTAAGGTTCTCTAGGAGCAATGTGCCTACGGTTATAAAATACTACCATGGTAAAGAAACAACTTCATTTCATATCTAAGAATGTGAGGAGGCCTGGATGGGGAGTGTAAAAGTGTTACCACCTTTGTTATTGGTACATAAGTTGTATTCCAACTTACAAGGTTTTGTGCGTGCTTGGTACATTCATTTGGAGATGCGTCATTAGATGGGTAATTGGCAAGAGTTGGTGGCTGATCTCATTCAAGATTTTGAATATAGGAGTACCAAACCATCAATGGATAAGGTATTGCAAACAATCAAGCACCTTATAATGGGAGATAGTGCTATGGTAGAGGATAGGCTACTAGAATTGCTAGGTGAGCCTTATCTAGAGACACACCTTAATGAAGAAGAATCAGAGGAAGTACATTTTGAGCGCACGTGTATGGAAAAATGGTCTATGTAATAGATGGAGAAGAGATGGAGACGTTGGATGTTAACCATTCGGAGGGTATGTGTGAGGTCATAGACAACATTGATGAGTGAGCATGCACCTACCATGAGCCCTTGAAGATGAAGAAGGTTAACATTGGGATGGAGGTAGAACCTAAGGAGGCTATCATCGGTGACTATTGGTTGGAAAAATAAGTTTCAAAGATCATTGATCTATTACATGAGTTCCAAGATTTGTTCCCTCATGGGTACCATGAACTCAAAGGCATCCACCATTCCTTGGGGGAGATGAAGATCAAGTTGAAGGAAGGTGCACACCTGATTTAGAAGAGGCCTTATCGGATGAATCCAAATTTACGTGTACGGGTTAAGGAAGAGATAGAAAAAATGATAGCATCTGGTATCATTGAGGTAGTGGAAGAGTCAGAATGGATAAGCCCGATGGTTATCAGTATTAAGAAGGATGGTAGGATAAGAATTTGTGTTGACTATAGGGATCTAAATGCAGTGTGTGTCATCAATCCTTTCCAACCCCCTTTACTGAAGAAATTCTAGAGGGAGTAGCTGGGTACGAAGTCTACTCTTTCACGAGATGGATTCTCAGGATACCACCAAGTCAGGATTGCAAGGGAAGACCAGAGAAAGACAACTTTTTCCACTAAATGGGGAAGTTTTTCCTACATGATTATGCCCTTTGGATTGAAGAATATGTCTATTGTGTTCTCATGTATTGTGGTATCAATTTGTGGCGCTTCTAGAATTCATCCATAAGTTTCTTCAAGTTTATCTGGATGACTGGACTGTGTATGGACTGGTGAAAGACCATTGTGACAACTTAAGACTGATGTTTGAGAGATGTTAGCAATTGAGGATATCCCTCAACATTAAGAAATGTGTCTTTTCCACTCCATTTAGAACCCTATTAGGACACATTATATGCAAAGATGACTTACTAGTGGATCTCACAAAAGTTACAGTTATTGTAGGATTAGGGGAGCCTACTAGTCAAAGCACAGTGCGTAGATTCCTTGGACACATGGGGTATTACAAGAAGTTCATCAAGGGGTATGCCAAGATCACCATGCCCTTAGAAGAATTGTTGAAACACAAAAGTGCTTTTCATTGGGGAGAGGCGTAGTAGAAGGCATTTGAAACTTTAAAGGAAAGGCTTGTCATACGATGCCCATATTACATTTTACTTCTTGGGATAAGCCTTTCCACGTGCATGTCGATGCCTTGGGGACATCTATGGGAGCAAGTGCTAGCACAACTTGGTGAGGGAATTGTTGATCATCCTTTGAGCTTTGTAAGTAGGAAGTTGACACACTAGAACAAAATTACACAACTACTGAGCACAGAGAATTGTCAATGATCTACACGCTGCATAAGTTTAGGTAGTATCTATTGGCAACACCCTTCATATTATACACAAGCCACATGGAATTTAAATACTTAGTTACCAAACCCATTCGACAAGGGTGCATATGTCGTTGGGTCCTATTTTAGGAGTTTGAATTCATAGTGGTGGTGAAGCTAAGAAAGAGTGATTCAGGGCCTAACCACTTATAAAGGATTGATTCAGGAGAGGATATGAAAAGCATTGAGGATACCATACCATACGTACAACTATTTAGATTGTAGTGTGGGCCCTCGACTTGGAATATATTGCAGTGTTTTTAAAAACAGGTGTGGCACTAGAAGGGATGAAGGCTTTGGAGAGAAAGCACTTTGAAATGTGTGCCTCACCCTACATGATGATTAGTGGAGACCTATATGAGTTAGGTCATGAAAAGGTTCTGTGTAGATGCATATTGGAACATGAGCACATATCCATTATGGAAGAAGCACATGGTGGGATTGCAGGAGGACATTGTGCAGGAAATACTACCATGTGGAAGATTTTATTAGTAGGGCTTTGGTGGGAAACCATCTACAAGGATTGGATTAAGTTTTGTAAGGTGTGACAATTTCCACCACCTTGGAAAACCTGTAAAGAGATATGAAATTCCCTTATGACCAATAGCCAACACTGAACCATTTGAGAAATGGGAAATTGAATTTGTAGGACCAATTGCGCCACCCACGTGAAGGAATGGTTCATGTTATATCATCACTTACACCTATTAATTGAAATTGAAAAAAGTAAAGAGGAAGTGCCTACAAAGGATTTCACCACATCGATATTTGCTATAATTTTATGGGAAAACCTAATTAGCAGGTATGGTTGTACTTTAAGTGTAACAAGTGATAGGGGTACACACTTTCTCAATGAAACAATCAGGATTATACTAGCACAATTTATGGTGGACCATCATAATACTACCCCATATCACGATCTGAAAATGGTACTTATTTATTTATTTATTTTTGAAGTACTTAGAAAATTTCTAGATTTTGAAATTTCTGACTCAACATTGATCTTGAGTTAATTTGATCCAATTTTTAGGTGTCTTGAAACCCAAATCCTCAACTCTTCCAAAAAGACCAATTAATCTGATTTTTCAACTTTAAGTGAATCACTTGAATCTAATACAAATCCATTTTACTTCACAGCTTGATTTTTAATCATACACTCAAACCGACATTTGAATCTAAGATGATAAGTGTATTCAAATCTTGTGTGGGTTATGGATAATCTGAAAGTTCCTTCAATCCATTTACTCCAGTTTTATACTTATTTTATCAATTAATAAAATTAATCCAATGATGAATTTCAACTGATAAAAAGCTTTAAAAAACTGAAATGCACAAATCCACAAAACAAGAAATTGATAACGGAGTTCACCCGAAGGCTACATCTCCGGATTCACAAAAAGTGAATCAATCCATTAAACGTCCAATGAAGTACAATATCCCTTCAATCTTGACTTAACAGACCTTTATACCTACAAATGAGCTGATTCAAACCTCAAGGAATTCTGCAATTTACCATAATCATTCCCAAGTTCATCCGTGGCTCCTACAGTATTTCTTCTGTTTGTTCCCTGTGCAAATACGTTCAAAAAATGTCTACAACTTGAAATATAAAAGACCTATATAGATAAGGTTTACATTTCTGGAAAATTTAGGAAATTATTAAAAACTTCCCCTTTTACTTCATGGTCTGATTCGGATCAGAAGTGGATGCAAAATACAGATCTCTGCTTGCCCCTCGTGCCTGTTCTGTGAAACTGCGATGGAAAAACGCCTACACAGAAAAATATATAGCACTTCATGCAACAAAAGTTACCTTTCTGGAAAGATCTCAGAATTTTTAACAACTTTCATTTTTACACCAAGTCCTAATTCGAACCATAAGTGCCTCGAAAATTGTGATCTCTGCAAACTGGTCCTTGGCTGTCCCCCTTTTCAACCTACCAAAAGCTTCCCTTTAAATAGATGTGATCTCCTTCTCAATCACTTGCTACAAAGTGGCAGCTTGGTAAGGATGATTAATATTTTAGAAAGGGTTCAAATCCCCCTTCCATAGGTTTAGGAGCCCAATTTAGCCATTGACCCCACATTTGGTGGGAAAGAGATAAGATAAGCCTTAAAATAGCTTTTTTGGCCACAAAATCCTCCTTATACCATGGGATTTGAATTTATTCACATGGAATGGATTAAATAGATTTTTACAATTATTATTTTAAAATCTAAATCCACTACAAACCTGCCAAGTGTCATGCCCATAATATGCCATTTGTCCACGTTAGAGTGTGCCACGTCATCATTTGACCACAACTTTGACTATGCATATCTTTCGCATACGAACTCAAATTTGGTCCGTTCAAAATGCATCAGAAAGCTTGCGATGAGCTCTATACCATGGAACTGATTTTGAAACATTACAGTACCATAAATTTTTCCTCATCACCAACTGCCACGTGTCACCTTGTCATTGGTCCACTGGTTGACCTATTGACCGAGTTGACTCGTTTGGAGGCCCATCTTCGACCGGCGATAGAGTTTGCATATGGACTCTGTTTCGGAGTTCAGCATACTTTTGGAAAGGTATCAATAAGCCCTTCAACATGGTCCAATTTTAGGAAGTTTAGGAAAATTTTCATAGTGAAAAATCCTCGGATCAATCACCCTCAAGCAAATGGAACTTTTTAGGCATTTAACAAGATACTAAGTCATATGTTAACTAAGATCTGTGATGTTGGAAGACAGGATTGGGATGATAAGGTATCAACCATTCTATGGGAATACAAGATAACCTATAAAATGTTGAACAAGGCCACACTTTTCAATTGGTGTTTGGTGTGGAGGCTGTTTTACTAGTGGAATTCATGTTACCATCACTGTGTATAACACGCACATGAGGATGATGAGATGATGATTAGTTAATGCAATTGGACAAAAGGTGATAACTTTCTAGATGGATTCAGAAGATAGAAAAATAAGACAAAAAGCATGGCATGATCGTCATATCAAGAACAAGAAATTTGAAGTTAGGAAGATGGTATTGTTGTATGATTCCAAGTATCTGTGCCATCCTGGGAAGTTGAAATTCCATTGGTGAGACATTACATCATCTTGTACATTCTTGATTTAGGCACTTTCCAATTACAAGAATTGTATGGGATGAGGTTACTAGGTCACTTGAATGGGAGTAGGTTGAAGACTTGCTATAAATAAGTCTTCTTGGTGTTTGTAAATAATGCAAAGTATTGTCAATTAGTCTCAAATTTCCTTCATACTTTTTCTTTTCTTGTGTTTCCTTTCTTGTTGCTTGTTCCTCTCTTTTTGTTTTGTTTTGGGCTTTGTGCACTTGTAACCACATTATTTTCCAAGATTGTGTATGCATAGAGGACCATGCATCTATTTTAGTGTGGGGTGGAGTGATGTGAAGTATAGGCCCGTAATACAAGTTTAAACTGACAATAGAAGTTGTGGTAAATGGCCTAGTTAATGGATAAAAATCACGTAAGGAGTAAGAAGTGCATAGAAAAGAGGTGGATGAGAATGGTTGGTGTCAAAAGGCTTTGTGGAAACCATGTATAGAAAGGATGAAGAGCATAGGAAAAACATGAGGTAGACGATGGAAAAAATCAGTAAAGGATAGAAGAAGTGCCTTTAGTGCTATAGATGCGCACGTAAGAGTCTTGGTCGGGTTGGATTTTTATGTGCCAGAAGGTTGTAAAGGGTTTTTGCGTGTAGTTAAGGGAACTTAAAGATGACTTAGTGGAAAAATATGTATTTAATGCTAAAGTACACTAGTAGGTGGTATAACATTTAATGTTGGAAAGAAGCAAAAACTATAAATACAAGGTCGGTAAGTCATTTTTTACCTTGCATTTATAAAAAGAAGAAGCTCTTGTGATCTAGGGCATCCAGAGAGAAATTTGTGCGAAGAAAGGAGAATCCAAGAAATTTGAGAGTGCATCTAGGGTAGATCCACAAACCAGTGTGGAAGGAGTACATGGGCATGGGAAAATTTGTTGAGGAAGTGCCATCTTGTGGAAGGATTTTTCTAGTTAGGGTTTGGTGGCTAGGGCACAAAGTTAGAAGGGTTTCTTCACAAGGTTGAGCTTTGGGATTGGATAGAGTGGTAGAATAGAGCAAGGGGAAGAGGATTTAAGTGTTAGCACTGACCAAAAGAATGACACCAAGGAAACCAACTATTTCACCAAAGAAAACAAAGGGAAAGGGAAAGGAAAAAAATCGTTTGCATCATGAGCACCAATGAAGAATGGTACATAAAAATGCAATACCCTAGATGGGGTATTGCTAGGAAAAGAATGGGAGTCACACCTGCGGAAGATGGTTATAAGTGATTATAATCACCATCTCATGAGCATAACAGAAAAGGAAATGGCCTTGGAGTTGGTTCGCCCAACCAAAAATAGGATTCCAGACGGAATGCCCATTTATAATGATGAGGTGAAGGTCAAACTAGAAAAGGTTGGGTTGTTGCAATTGTACAAGTTTCCCTACTTTGGAAAAATTGAGCACCTTTACCAGTGGCTGATGTCGTGTGTGCATGAAGATCATTTTTATTTTGTGGGGCGCAAGATGCACATCACACCACAACTGATATCCAAGTTCACATGCCTCAATTGTGAAGGAGATAACATTGATGATGATCTAAGTGAAAAAGAGGCTATAAAATAGACTGAATCCACTAATAACTATAAGAAGGGTTTGAGGTACTTTGACATCTCAGAAATACTAGACCTAGTGATGAGGATGGCCACGTGCTTGGTAACCAAGCTCAATGATCAAGAAATATGGACATAAGTAAACAAGGCATGGATGAACGTATGCCGGAAAATATCAGAAGGGACCATCTACAACTTGTCCACTTTCATCGCAGATGAAATTATAAGTAAGCACGTAGGAGGGAGAAGATAATATTTGGCAAAGTACTCCTCACCATTGTGTTTTTAGAGATACAAGTTTTGATGGGATAGAAAAATTTGTTTGGGAATATTTAGAAGAGGATCCCTCGCTCGCAAAATATATTTGTGAAATACACTTGTGAAACCATGACGACCACTCACAAGGTGCACCTAGAGAAGTGGTATAAGAAAATGCGTGATGCATTCAGGGATGAGTGGAGAATCCCAGAGTAGTTTCCACACTCATGAATAGAGAGAAAAATTTATAGTGTACCAACACTTCTGCATTGGTAGATTTAGGTTGACAAATGAGAACATGAGTTTGTGGTGCAAACTACCCTTCTCCTTCACTGTGTTATACTTCCAAGATGGAGTTAATTGGTTCAAGGAGGCCAAGAGACTAAGGTTTGACCTTAGTGAGGTAGATGTAGACCACCGTGAGTTGTGCCGAAGCTAGTCTACCCAAAGAAGTGTACTACATGGAGAGATACGTCTCCCACGAGATACAAATGATGAAGCCTGTAACACTGCCAATTACTGGAAGGGCTGTAATAAGGATATACCTTCACATAAGGCCAAATTTTGAAAAAGGAACTTACTTGGAGAATGATGTCTCCATCCCTAAAGATCCTACAGGAAGGAAGAATGCCATGCCTAGAAAGAGAGAAAGAGAAGAGGTGCAAAAGGCACCAAGTGTTCAAACTACACAGATGGTAAGCACACCGGAGACAAGCACTAAGCCTAGTACTTATGCATGGAGGAAGAAGTATCTAGTCAAAGAAAAGACCCTAGAAGAAGAGGCATTAGAGCACAAAGAACCCCTCACTTAGGAGGAATCGCCAAGGAAGAGATCACCTATCAAGGGAAAAGAAAAAGAAGAATCTCATGTACTAGAATCCCCAGTAAGGAAGAAGTAAAAGGTGATGGATGAGGCCAATTCAAAAGAGACAGAGAGTCTAGATGCCTACATCGGTGACAAAGATGATGATGATGAGCCAGAAGGAGGTGAAGACCATCATGTCTATGAGATACATGATTCTAAAGAAGAAAGAGATGATGAGTATAACGAAGGAGATGAGGAGAAGGAGGATGAAGAAGAGGTTGAGACCCAAGGAAAGGGGGTAGGTAGGGAAGAAGTTACAAAAGGAAAAAGGACCCCAAGCCTCATGAAGGAACAAGTAGATGAGGCCGCGGAGAAATAAGTGGAAAAAATCATCAAGGACTTGGTGGAACAAGAAGTGGAACATAATGCGGATGTGGTGATGAAGGAAGCTGAGGAAGAGAGCATGGGAAAAGAATATGGCAGCATGGGAGGAGATCCCAGTTTGGTTGTTAGCTTTCTAAAGGCTGCATGCATAGGGAGGAAGAGCATAGAAGAAACACAAGTTCAAGGAATGGACTAAATTTATGATCCAAACAAATTTTTTCTTGCACACTTCAGAGCACCATTTTAATAGAAAAATTTTAGCTATGAATTCATTTAATGAGGAAGGTGCATACCCTCAGATGAGGAAAATGCTGTCATGGGCATTTGAGTCCCACATTGATGAGCCAAAATTTGAAGTAAGCCAAGGGGAATTGATGAAAGTACCAAAAAATGGGATAAACCCTTGGTGAATGCTCAAAGGTTGTTAGATGAACAAATCTACAACACTCAACAAAGTCTCAGTTGAGGTTGAAGCTAGGATCTTTGGGAGAAATAGCAGGGTAAAGTTCCTAGAGGAAGAATTGGAGAAAAGGGAAGAAGAGCTCATTGAAAAGATCAAGGACTTAAAGTAGGAAGAGCTAATCAACACTCAGTTAAGGTGTGAATTGAAAGATGAAAAGGCAAGAGTGCACGAGGCATACAAGAAGATAGAGATGATCATGGATGCCATTATCCTAAAGCATCCAGACTTAACACCACCCACAAAAAGTATGGATCATCCTTGCAATGCCTAGAGGACTTAACCTACATACTCACTATGGAGAGGTGACCACTTGCCCTAGAATCAACAAAAGAGGCATTGGCACACCAGGAGAAAGAAAATAAAATGAAGGTTGTGGAGATTGTTTCTCAATACAACAAGATTATCGCTATTGTAAAGGCTGCCACGCAAGTCTTTGAGGCCACCTATGATAATTGCATGGATAGAGATAGAGTGGAAAGTATCTTGGTTTCCACCCATGAAGTAGAACTCAAGGAGTTCTAGGAAAATAACAAGGGGATAGGGTTGAGCGAGACAAAATCTTAGCTGAAGTGGAAAAGAAATCAGAGGCCATTGAGACCTTGCGGGGATCAATCAAGAACCGTGAAGGAAATATATCCTCAAATCAAGTACTTTTCTATTTCACTGAGCCAGTTCTCAGTTCCATCCCCCAGTGTAGTGCCATCAATATTAGGTGGAATTATCCTTTTTATATCATTTTGAGTTCATCTACTAACCTTACCTTTTTATTTTTAGGTGATTAGGTACATTTGCATTAGCATTTGCAACATTATTATTATCAACACCTAAATTCCCAATATTGGCGTTATCCACAAGAGGTGGCTGATTATTATTACCATCTTCTTCTTCCTCCTCATTACCCATTACTTGTTGTTCAAGTATAACCAGATGGTCTCTTGTGTCCAACAAGGCAGCAAGGATCTCGTCAAGTTTTTGGGTGGTAGTTGCCTCTCCACCTAGTGGTGGGTTGTTTGCAACATCTCCCCTTGTTCTAACCATTTTCTATAACAAGAAAATTAAATTTTTATCATATTTATGGACTCAATAGGTCCAAGAGCTGCAACCTTCAGCTCTGATACCAAGATGTAACATTCCCATTTTAAGACTTTAGAAACAAGGATTTTTTTACATAATGTTCTCTATTCTAAATCATAATTTAGAACACACATTCCAATGCCAAACTATCTCATAAAAGAAAATGATATGCAACTGTAATGACTTGATGAAACAATGATATCTCATTTCATGACCTAACACAAAACCGATCTCTCATGTTATTTAGTAATGTGTATATGAAGTATACTTGGTTCCTTTTCCCTATGAGGGGTACCCAAGTGTTTTTTTTAAGAGCCTATCTGAATATCTATTACTGATACTCATATGAAATCCCAATTCTTAAAATAGGTGACATATGACAACACAACTAACAATCTTGTGATACTTTAGACAAAGATCACCGCACTTGATCGTTGTCTATAGTGGTCTTCACACCGACTTTTGTCAGCCCCACTTGATTCAAATTTTAACCCTAGACAAGGTTAGCAACATGCCCTAGTGTGGAGGACTTCTCATGGTGATAAAGATTACATAGAAATACTCAATTGACTTACGTCAATTGGGTGTGTCTAGTTATCCTAATTCAATGTGAGTTGACCTTTACACTAGATCATGTCCCTATATCTACATAGGGAAAAACCATGATATAGTCAAGAACTTATGTTAGTATAGTTTAAAAACTATGTGGGGTATTGAGACATGTCAACTGCAACATAGTATCCTCGTAATGAATCATGTCATTATGAAGGTACTATGTTGCAGTTGGCATGTGTCAACATCCAACTGAGTTCCCTCATCTAGACAAACATACCTTAGATTAAAAGTTAATATCTTATTAATCACTTCATTACAGATTAATTACAACAACCTTACTGATTGAACTAGGTTCTTTAACCTATAGGGTTACAAATTGAAGTTACATTTGAGGTAGGTATGCGTAGATAAAATATTCTTCCTAACCAATTAATTACATGTTATGTTTATTATACCACAACAACTTGAATCATGTTTTTACATAATAGATTTTGCATTTATGAAAGTGTTAATTTATTTCTTACTTATTTCAGCCCTAGCTTAAATAAGTTCCAAGTAACCTTTTATTTTAGACTTCATGGAAATGAAGTCTAAATTCCCTTTTTACTTCCCTTCCAAGCATTCCTAACTTTGACTATGGAAGTCTACTTAAGGAAGAACACCTTCAATTATTTACTTACATTTATAATGATTCTTTTAACAAGATCTTAAGTTATGTCCATGATTTATTTTATAGAAAGTATATTTCTTTCCCCATATTAAGGGATAATGTCCATTTATAGTCAAATTACACATTGTAAATTACAAACATGGTTTAATACACATACATCCATATAATTCAATTACATTCCTTTTGTAATGGTAGAGTATCTACTTAAGAATGTCAACTTTATAAGTTGCCTCTCTACTAGAGAAAATAATACAACTAACAACTCAGATTCCTACCCCAACCATTCCATATTATTTAAGTATATTAACTACCCTCCTTCATTAGGGTAATACATATCAATTCAGCCCAATTCATGCCAAGAAAGTATTACAACAAGTATTATTTAGAATCAACACATCTTTTATTCATCAAGGAGGAGTGATACATTCACTAAATCCAAAACATTTCAGATATCACAAAATGTCAAAACAACAACACCTAACCAATTCTTATTACAAATTTCTTTTCCAACAAGTGCATCTCAAGTAATGAAGCCAAATTTCATCATAATAAATATACAATCCCTTTAATAAAACAAATGTAACTTTCTATATGTCTTTCTCCTTTCATCTTTTACAAAGTCCATCTACAAAATTGTTAGCACATGTCAATTCATTGAACTGAGCATGATAAGCACTATATCATTAAAACGACATGATTTTAACTAACAATTTCATAAAAAAGAACTCTTTGTTTATGAAATAGTCTAGAAAATACAACCGAACTAACAAAAAGACTTAAAAAAAAATAATACAAGAAGGAAGAAGAAGAGAGAGAGAGAGAGAGAGAGAGAGAGAGAGATTTTAAAACAAAATTAAGGTTTGGTCAATCCACCTATCAACCCTAAATTTCCTTTACAAAACCCCTTTCATCATAAAAAATTTAAATAGCAGAGTTAAAGAGGAATTTTCATTTCATCTGAACCTTACTTTCACTTTCCTCTAACCAATTTAAGTTTCTTCAATCAGCTAAATCTATTTAACAAGAAGAATATAAGATACATAAAACTATCTTTCAATTTTAATTCTACTGATTGAGTAATAATGAATATTGTTCTTTATCTAATTGTCCCACTTACTCAGATTCATCCTAAGTCTAAGATGTCATTAATCATAAATAAGATCATACAGACAAGTAAGGGTAACTAAATCATCATAAAACATTAAAGTAACCCCTATTGAAGCATCCTAAAAGTCTTAGGTTTAGATTAACATCTAATTCAAGTTATAATTCAAAGATAACATCATTCAGACCTTATCAAAAGTATAAGGTTACTATACGATAAAAATTAACACGTGACCTTCTTCGCACCTAAACCCTCGAGGTCATGCCGAGATAGCCAATGTAGAATGAGTGTGAATGTGAGTGTGGTGATTGGGATCTAGATAATTGTTAAATTTTATATCTTCAACGCATGATGTTTGGATTTGTGAGTCTAAGGTAAAGAATGCTCTCCTAAATTGAAGTGGTGTGATGGTTTGGTCTAAAATAATAGCCGCTCGTAGACTCCAGTCAATGTCGAGCTTGGCCGAGACTCTATTTTTGGTTGTTGAACACGCGGAAAATGACCTGCGGGCACCTCATATAGATTTCAAGAAAAGGTCATGGAAGTAAGAATGAGAGGTGTGATGGAGCCATAGGTATTTATGGGAAATTTTCTAGTCTGGTCCAGAAAGTCTTAGCTTGATCGGCTGCTATGTTCAGTAAGGAAATATGTGCAATAATATCTAGTGGAAGTGGTGAAGATCTGAATACTAATGTATGCAAACTAGTGTCAATGTCTAATTGACTAGCAGGCCCATTGGGTTGTGGGGAACCTGAGGATCACAACCAAAGACTCATGGAGGTTGTGGCCCTTAAATGGTCATGTGTGTAATCAATCCTTGTTGCCAAGAGTAGTCCAATAGTTGTAGGCTTGATTAACAGTGATATTTAGTGAATTGAGCTATTCTATTTTCTTAGCAAAAGTTACACGTGTGCGTAAGACCTCATCAAATGTAAAATGGTATCAATGTCGCTTATCAATTTCATCTGTTGGGTTACGGGACCAAGGGATCACTGGCTGTATGTATTTTCCTATTGTGGACCATTGATGGTCATGCAAAATGAGATACAATGATTTTGATAAGAAAACTAATTACTGAAAGAAATATAATCTGTGTTTATGGGGTTTTCACAATATTTCAGATCAAAGCAATAAAATAAAACTAATCTATCAAAGGAAATATTTTTGTTCTTTTCTAATTTTAAAGGAATGTGTTCTAATGTAATAAATAAACTAAAGAAAAGTAATCAGCCAGATATAGCTGGTTACTTGTGCAAATGCATGAATCTAATATAAAATAAATAACCTAATCTAATCAAAACCCTCCAAACCCTACCTTAGAGGTGAAGAACAAATCATGACCCGAAAAGGGGCTATTTTTCCTCATAACTTCCCTAGTAATGTTAAAGAGGTAAACTTGCTAATGATTTGATCTACTTGTGATTGAATAATTTATTGAAATGAATTATTTTCTACTCTATTTGATATATGATTGAAACTAGTGATTTGAAATTGACAATTCAACAAACAAGGCAAAAAAACACACAATTCCAACCTAGAAAAGCAAGAGATTTGGAAAATATGGTTGCATCTCGTGATCTCTGTCTGCCTCAGTATGTTCCTTTATTTCTTTGAGTGTTCATGTGAGTCCAAGGGATTAGGAATGCAAGAAAAATAGTAGGAGGATGGCACTTGAGCAATGAAAGCTTGATGACAATCGGATGCAATGCAGTAGAAGAGAGATAACACAAGAGATCAGAGCTTGGCTATACAATTCCTAGCAAGATCGTAGCAACAATACAATGTAAGATACAAAAATTCTCAGGCCTTTTGGTTGAATAAAAGCATGGAATATATAGAAATGGAGGATGGGAGGTGCCTTAATGCACAAGGCAAGAAGGAGCAGTTCTAACTAATTAAATCTATTTAAAAATAGGAGGAAGGAGATCCAAGCAATCAAAGCTAAGTTTAGATAATTTGGCTCACGGATGCATGTAAAAACCAAAATTAAGTGAACCGTTGCATGTTAAAACACGTGTGAAGGATTATGGAAAAAATAAGGACCGTCGCCTTGTTTTGGGTGGCGGTTTTAGAACTCGCCACCCAAGTAGGATAGAGGTCCTAGAACTAAAGGCCAAAACATGTGCAGAAAGAGGTAAGAAGCCGGAAAAAGTGTGAGAAGGCTAGGTAAAGATGTCTAGGTGAGAAATATACACCATGAATGGAATTTAGAGCTCGAACACCTTCTTAAAAGGACTTGAATCATCATTGGGACTTTTGTAACTTTTTTTCGACAACGTAGCACATGCAATTTTGGGTGCGTACATATTTCCCCCTTGGAGAAGCATCTTAGCCATGAAAAGGCATAAAACGTAGAATCCGAGTATGGTGTTCCCGAAATGAGGAGTTAGAAGCTATACCTGAAACACCCGTGTGGTGAAATCTCGCTGCCCAAACTCCCGCTACTTGCAAGAGGAAAGAAGACTCAAGTGTAGATAATAAAATATTGAAAAATAAACACTAAATCAAAACAACAAGAGGACTTACCATTTGTGCAGGGATATAGAAATATACCTACGTGAAAATCTAACCCGTGAACACATACACTCAAAACAAGGTTAAAATAACACACACACACACACACACACAACACACACACACACACACACACACACACACACACACACACACACACACACATCAAAACAACTCATTTTCCAATTCATTTGTGCTATTTGATTTGGTGAATTTGGAGCTCTAGACCCATGGTGACCATTTTCAACAAGAGTATAGCCGATACAACCATGATGAGATTGTGATCATGCCTCCATGAGCGGGAGATCAACTAGTGTGGTCTAAGGTTGGTTATTTTAACTTTTGTCTTTTAATACCTAAAATGTATAAATTTTGAAAAGTTCACCTAGGAGGGATCATTTAAAAAAAATTGGTCTTAAATGAGTCTTTAGGGGGCGCCATAAGGCATCCTTTTATTCGATCAAAAGTAGTATTTTTTGTCTTTTTGGGCATTTTTAGGGTAAAAGATGCATTTGGAAAATTGGTCTAGGACCACCGCCCGCATTGGGTGGCCATTCTAAACAGTAATGACCAAAGCATGTATTGAAATTTTTTATTTTATTTTTGATGCTTTGTAATGTTTTGGGTGAGCTTATTATTTGCTATATGTTACTAAATTTATATTTTCCCATGTTTTGGTGAATGCAGAAGGAGGAGTACATCAGATGGAGTCGGGAGAGGGAGTGTGATTGGCTCCCTGGTATCCTAGATCAACTCACCTAGATGAGATAGACCTTCACTAGAGGCCCAAAGATCCGGAGGATTGCATGAGTCCCCAGTTACCCCTTCTAGTCATATTCTATGTGACTTATTTTCCTATTGGGATATAGACCGGAACACCTTCCATTTTCCAGTGTCGGGGTGAGTGGACCATCACCCTGGAGGATGTGTACCACATTATTGGGCTCCCGATACTTGGGAGGAGGCTGAATTTGGAGAAGGCAAGGTTTAGGGCCACGATGACGTAGTGGGCCACATACATGGGAGACACCATTATCTGATTTTGTTCAAAGAAGGGGATGAGGGTTTAGTCTATTGCCACCACTCCCATTCCTATCATACACAGAGCCATCATGGGAATCTTGTCCTCCTAATTGATTGGGGACAAGGGTGGTGACACCCTTTTATATTTATAGTCTCCTATCATTGTGCAGATTGAGGGGCATGGCCATAAATATGCCTGGGGCACATATATCTGGGGACTACCTACCATGATTTATATAGGGTAGTATGATTGTAGGGGTAGTAATTGAGCCACCCCACTCTTGTTATGAGATAGGTTTATGAGCGTTTCATCCCATATGATAGGGGAGTACCAATGTAGATCTAGGGACTAATCATGAAGATATATTGATAGGTATGTCAATGCTTAGGATGCCACATCATTCGGTGGCTTCCTAACTATGATGATATAACATAAGCGCCACACCCTACTAGGACATGAAAAGGATATGGGGACATGAGGTGACTATGATGGTAGCTTTCTCTTCGATAGGTTAGTTGGTTGACAGAGTAGGGAGACTTGAGGCCCACCCATTTGATTGGGTCCCCCAACAGTTTGGCCTTCCATACATTGATATGCTCCCTCCAGTTACACCAGTTTATAGGACTAATCAGGAGGTTTGGAAGGACCCTAGAGGGAATATTGGTTAGATAGTGATCATTATAGGTGTGCCTATTATGGTTATATGGGTGGTCTATGCTCGATGGGTAGCTACTACCCCTCAAGCACCCCTACTTCAGATTGTAGTCACTCCTGCTCATAGAGGGGAGTAGGACGAGCCCATTGATCTAGAATTCAACTTTGAGGAGGATACATGGGATGAGATGGAGGAGGAGTCAGTAAAAGAGGAAAAATAATATGAGGAATTTGGTATTGGGACTGATGAGGCAGCCCATGTGAAGGAGGAGGAGAGTGACCTTGAGTGGCATGATACTCAGGAGATGCTGAGAGCATTATACGAGGAGGTTAGTGTTGAGAGAGAGACCTTAGTCTCAGAGACGACAGTTCCTCATGAAGGAGAGGGGTATGATGAGTCCATCATAGGATAGTGATTCATCTCTAGCTTTGGGAAGGCCCTGCAACCACTAACAACATTGACAACAACAACTACTAATCTTACTTGGATGCCTAGCGACTTGAGTAAGTTGAATACTTTTCTCTCGGACTTTGCTAGTTAGGAATGTTGGCTTGTATCTCTTTCTTTATTTTGTTTTTCTAACTTATCACTTCTTGTTCTCTTCTTGTAGTGATGACATAGGAGTGGCGAGAGCTCATCCATTGGGTGTGTATGGACACTCTACTGATCCCCTTGGGGAAGACCTAAGTTGAGTTGACTATTGACTCGGGCCACCATTAGTGTCATGCAGACACACTGATGTGTTTTCCCTTGTGTGGAGGGTAGCAGAGATAGTGACCTCCCTCTATACCTAGGTGGCCAGATATGAGACTACCGAGTGCTTGATGAGATAGATCCATTCTCATAGCGAGGCCACGGCAACGGATGGCACCATGAACACTCACATCATTAAGTTTACTCCCAACATCGTTATAGCCACAATAAGAGCCCTAGACATGGCTGGGCACCATCCGAGGGATCCCACAGGGAATGACAGGCCGTGGGGACATTTTTAGTGATTTGATGACATTTTTTAGGAGTTTATATGATTGTTTTTGTGTATTTTGTGCTCATTGTGAGCATTTTGACCATGCCTAGTACATGGCGACATTGTATAAAAACTTGATTCACCATTATATATAGAGAGTCTTATTTTTGTTTGGTATTCCATTTTATCTGAGTTGAATTTATTTTGGTTCCTCTCACATGTGTACTCTAGATGTTTTTAGAATTCCCACTTTTCAATGCTTTTCAGAATGTATGTAGTGGCTATGAATGATAACAGAATGATTTATTTTTGTATTTTATGATGCTGATATATGATGATGCAAAACACAATGTGATGTTAAACTTAGTTTCTTTAGCAATCTTTGGCACTTCATATGGTCTTGAAAAAACGTGATGACAAAATGATATGATAAGTAGATATACTTGTCCCACCCCTAACTCCATGCAACTAGTAAGATACGAGGGCTCAAAACTAAGAATCAGAAGGGGCACAAGTTATGATTTTTTTGAATGGTAGTGATGAGAGAAAGACAAAGGTTTGTCAAAACCAAATTGAGACGTTAAAACCTTATCCTACTCAAGCTACTTCATATTTTAGAATGTGAATTGCTTTGCATTTTATCTAGACTTGGATCTCGTAGATGGCCACTTGGTTGAAAAAATATGGATTTGGGGTTTTAAACTCTTTTGGAATTTTGGACATCTAACTCACTTTGTTTTTGACTTATGATTTCACAATATTTGACTGGATTGTTTCTAACTTTCAAGTTCATCAAAGAGACCCCCTACACCTTGCCCCATGCTACTAGTAGGAAGTATGGGCTCATCACCATGGAAAAGGTATAGGCGAGTAAGGGAATTTCCCTCCTTTCCCAACCTTACATCACCAATAAGAGATGCAGGCTCACCACTAAAGGTTGGTAGGGAAAAGAAATGTGTAAAATAAAATTTTCTATGGATTTGCATTTGACTTACTTATTTGGGAAAAATGTTTAGAATGTTATTATTTCCAAAGATATTTTTATGGGATAGATGTGACACCATGAAGCTTCTAGAACAGACTATGGGAAAAGACACCTAATCTAGAAAGAGGCTATAAGCAGAACCAAGTATGTAGGCCTTGGTATGATCACAATAAAAAATTTGTCTTATCCTACTTGAACTGATGAAATGATTCAGAAATAATTGATGATACTATGAAGGTTTGAAGAGATATGATTTGAATGTTTTTCCAATGTTTTTAGAAGTTTTAGGAATTGCTATAAGAATAAGTTCCTTGATCACAATTTTTACAAAATGAATAAGAAGATGAAAATGCAATGAAAATGTAGTAATGTACATATGAAGATGTTGGTGGATCATGTTTACTACCTCTTTTGGTGAAGAGAGTTTACAGATTTTCTAAAATCCTCACCTTATAGTGTACACAGTAAAATGCCCCATTTTTGTAGTCTTCTACCACTCAATATGGACCCAACCACATGGGTATGAATTTTCTTCCCTCACCGGTATTCTTGTCTATCCGGTTGTCAAGTCTTAATACCAAATCTCCCTCATATATTTCACATTTGAAAACCTTATTATTATATTGTTGATCCATCCATTCAAGTGTAAATTCTATGCCGTTGGTCAATGTTAAGTTTAGCCTCATCGAGAATTTCTAACTGAGAGAGTCATGCTTCTCGATGACCCTCTTCTCCCGAGGATATCGTGCGGTGAAATACAGAGACTATGTATTTCTACTTGAGTGGCATAACCACCTCAACACCAAACAATAAAGAAAAGGGTGTTACCCCATTGGTGTTTTAACCGATGTTCGATAGGTCCACAAGGAAAGAAAAAGCTTTAGGTGCCAATCTCATTTGTTCTCCTTTATGGTTTTAAGAAGGATGGACTTTAATGTTTTATTCGTAGCCTCAACTTTTCCATTAGCCTGAGGATAGTAGAGAGAAGCCATGTGATGACTTATCTTGAACTTTTCACACAATTCACACACCTCATCATTTTTGAAAGACGTGTCATTATCTCGAAATAATGACTTGTGGCACCCCATACCTACAAATGATCTGGTTCAAGATGAACTTAGTGATTACAGAGCCAGGAATGGTGGTAAGAGGCATGAATTCTACCCACTTAGTAAATTAATTTGTGGCTATGATTATGAAATTATGGCCATTAGTTGATGAGTGAGAATTTCCCTATCAAATCCAAGCCCCACGTGGAAAAGGGCTATGGGGTTGTGATTGGTTATAAATCTTGTGCTAGTATGTGGATCTCTTAGAAGAAATATTGGAATTTGTGGCATCTGTGAACAAAATCTACTGCATCATGTTCTAGAGTGGGCCAAAATTAGCCCATCTGAGGTATCTTTTGAGAAGTTGCTTGGCCGCCGAAGTGACCTCCACATACTCCGCTATGTGACTCATAAAGAATATTTTTGGATTCTTCGGCATCAACACATCTTAAAAATATTCCATCAATGGCTCTATGGTAGAGCACTTGTTCTACAATAACATACTTAGTGAAAATGAAACGTAACTACCTTCTTTTTGAGATGTTTCTCCTTCTAGATATGTACTTGTCTAATATAAAATTAATGATGTCGGTATACCATAGACATGTAGAAATAGGGGGCCTAGTCTCAACAAAGTAAACAAACTCCTTGGGAAATTCTAGATCTACCAGATCACCTCCATATACCGGATTTTCAGCTAGCCAATCCATAATGATTTTTCCTTTGATGGATTTCTAATTAACAAACGTTAACTCAAATTCACCCATCGTGAGTTATGAAGCGCTTGAAATTTTTATATAAGGATCCTTGTGTGAGGAATGTCCACAAGTGATTTGACTTAACAATAACCCTCATTTCTTGATTCAACATATAATGTCTTAAGCACTTTATTGCAAAGACTATGGCAAGGCATTATTTTTCTACCTAGGTGTAATGTGTCTCATAATCAAGCAATGTCTGACTAATGAAATAAATTACACACTCTTGTTTATTGTCATCCTCTTGAGCCAACATGCAGGCTAGCGAAACATCCGTAGCTACTCATGAATACAAAATCAAAGGGCAATTTGACCTAGGTGGCATTAGCGTGGGAGGGGATAACAAGAATCATTTAACGACCTCATTGTATTATTTTTTCTAATTAATGCAAAAATCCTTTTTCAATAGATTGTTGATTGGATGAATAATAAAGGTCAAGTCGGGGATGAAACTTTGAATTACATCTTTGAGTTTCCTAAGATAAGATCCGATACCAAACTCATCAAATGGTGGAACCATTTCCAATACTGAGATCAGATTTTGGTTGGGTCCACATCAATTCCTCGAGAAGATATGATGTACCCCAAAAGCTTTCCTACTGTTATGCCACATACACATTTTTCTAGATTCAATGTGACACCATACTCAATTAAGCGAGAAAGGATGACACGAAGAACCTTTGGGTGATCACAACACTTCCTAGCATTAGCCAAAAGGTCATCCACATAGGATTCCATAATCTTATGAATAAGGTCATGGAATATATATGTCATTCTCGTTGGTACATGGCACCAACATTATTAAGACTGAATGACATGACAACATAATAGTAGGTCCCCAAGGATTTATAAACGTAGTTTTAGCTTGATCCTCCTTGAAGATTTTGATTTGATTGTACCTAGAAAACCCATCCATGAGAGACAACAATTCAAATCCAGTTGTTACGTCAAAAATAATGTCGATGGATGGTAATGGGAAATCATCTTTGGGGAAAGCCTTGTTAATGTCCTGGAAGTCTATGAAAATATAGATCTTTCCATTATTTTTGAGAATGGGGATGATATTAGATACCCATTGTGAATAATTGATTGGCTTGATGAATCCTACCTAGAGAAGTTTCATTACTTCTTATTTCACCATAAGGGCCACCTTTGGTTTCATGGGCCTTGACTTTTTCTTAATTAGCTTTAGCATCTGGCTTGGTGACAAGATTGTGAACTGTGATGTGTGGTGCAATTCCTATCATTTCTTTATAACTAAATGCGAAGGATTTTGGTGTTCCTTGAGGATTTGGGTATGTATTTCCACCTCCTCTGGAGTTAAGGAGGATCCCAGTTTTAAGATTTTTGGTTCCTCCTCTGTTCCAATATTTATATCAATTGTTCCTTCAATTAAGGAGGCATTTCCTTCCTCAAATTCCGGTGGGGCTGGAGGTAATTCTAAATCCCCTTCTTCTTCTACCTCGTAAATATCCAGGGAGGATTCAATCATGGGATTCCCAAAATAGGAAGAGGAACGTGGAATTAAGGAAAGGTATATCTCGTGATAAGTAAGATGTAGCTCTCTTCATTACCATTGAGGTTGTCTGAAAAATCAAGCTGATTCTTGGCTTCTACATATGTAAACACTGGGGTCATTGGTTCTTTATGAATCAAGGGCTCAACACTGATTGAAATTGTGAATTTGGTATCTTCTAGCTCACTACTTGGGGTGAAGCGTGAAGCATAAGTTGCTATAGAGTCTGTGAGAAGGTTCTATTTGCATGGAACTGCTTCAATTGATATGAAGTTGAACCCTTTTGTCAAGCATGATATTTGTTATTTTGTAAAGTGTACATGCTTAGCTCTAGTCTCATATAATTTAGATATCTAATTTACGACTAGTTGTGAATCACCTAACACCCTAATATTGAGGATGCCCATTTTCTTAGCTGCAATAAGACCTAATAGGAAAGCCTCATATTCAGTCCCATTATTTGTGCATTAAAAATTTAACTTGAAAGAAAAATTTAGAATCCTTCCTTCAGTGAAGTAAGGATCACACCTACCCAGTGCCAAAACAAAACTTGGCTCCATCAAAATGGAGAGTCCAACAACTACTCGGAAAGATGGACATTGGGTCATCCTTTCTACCTTCTCCCTTTACCTTGGTCACTTCAACCATGAAAACCTCATCGATGGAAGAGAACTGAGTCCCAAAGTATGTACCATACCCATAGAATCAAAGGGGAGGAGAATAGGCAAATCCTTCTCCAATAGCTCAAAAATATTTTTTGTGGTTCCTAGCGACACTGATCTCTATAATAACGGTTTCATCCTTGACTACCAAAATTCCCTCAATCAACCCCATGACTTCTAACTCTATTGTAGGGACTAGCTTTTCTTCTGGTACCACACTTGCAGGTTTTTTTAACTGATTTATGGGAAGATCAAACTCATAGTGGACCCCTAGCCTCTTCTTTAAGTTAGCCAAATGTATATCAAAGGGTTTTGGATCACCTTGTGCCACAAAGACCTTCCCTAAATGCAGGAATCTAACCTCTTGGAATAGAGTGGAGGGGATTTCCTTCATGCGGTGGATCCAAGGATGAAAAGGATCATATTATAGTTGGTTTCCTAGTCTATAATATAAAACTCAGTTAGTACCATCTTAGGCCCAAGAGTAACCAATAATACTATGGTTCCGATCGATGTTGCCTTGAGGCTATCATAGCCTCTCAGCATGTTTTGTGTCGAGGAGCAATTGGTCTCCCCATACCCTAAATTCTGAAGAAAAGAGAAGGGAACTATGTTAATTTCTACCCCATCATCGATCATTGCATGCTTTACGTAGTTATTGTAAATCCAAACTTACAGAAACAAAGCCAGGTCACCCCTACGAGCTATCTCAACATTTGTGGGCATCTTGTTGATGTCAAACATGAACCCAATATCTCTCTCAGGATGCCTTGGAGGACTAACATCGAAGTCTATGTGATTTATCTATGCCTCTATCGTAGGGGTAACATTAATAAAATGGCCGAGACCTAACACTTATAACATAGTGGTTCTATGAGAAAGGGAATTATTCAATAGATCCAAGAAGGAAATGTGTGAAAAGGTCTTGGTTAGATCACTGATCAAGTCATAAGCCCCTACTGGCTTGCTTAGCATATCATGAACATTTTTTGACATAGCTGGATAAATCGGGATTGGATGCGAAGAATAATCCTTGGTTCTTGTGGCAGCGTTAATTTGGGGTTCAACATCTAACTCTACCAACCCCACAATTTTCATTTGTTGGTGACCATCCAAAGGAGGTGCCACCTATGGGTTTGACAAAGTTGAGGCTTCACGATCATGAGTCCCTATTACAATACCTTTATTCAAACTATTGGGATCTAATCTACCATCCTTTGGATGCATGGGGAGAGGATTGTTAAAGATCCCTAATGGTGTGTTCTATGGAGACACTGGTCCCATGTAGGTGTTTTGAGTGGGTGTTGTTGGGTTTTCCAAAAACATGTCAACAAATAACTATCTTTGGTCCTCTAGAAAATGTTGTAAAAAATTGTTACAATCACGACATGTTCTTGTGTCATGCCCACAAACCCTATGGAAACCATAATATAAGTCGGGATCATAATCTTGAGGCCTTTGGTTTGTTCCTTGTTGTGGTCTAAAACTATGGTTATTGTTTAGTTGCTAGTTTTTGTAGTTAAAATTTTGGAACCATTTCCCTTAGTTTTGGAATTGGTTGGGATACCGGCTTAGGTATTGACTAGGGCTTGGGGTCGGTGTTTGTATCTTTTGATGAGATTTTTGTTTTTGTTGTTAAGGATGATTAAAATCTAGAGCGTTTACCGAGGGTGAGAAATTATTGTTTCTATGATTATTACCATTATTGTTGTTATTTGTAGTACCTGTATTGGTAGGATTAATAACATTAGGATTTTGGGCTGGTCAGTCACACCGCGATTTGTGGCTCCATGATTATTATTAAGGATATTTGGTCCTTGATTATTGCTTGTGTTGTTGGAGTAACTGTGATTATTTTGATTAGGGGTGACTAACCTTCCATTAACTCCATAATTCTTGCAACCACTATCAATGGCTGCTTGATCAATCTGAAGAGCACCCTATAACACCTCTTCATAGCTCCTTAGTGAGAATTTTTGAACCTCTTCCTTTGTCTCTCTATTGAGAGAGTGGAGGAAAAAATCAAAAAATTATATTTGATCCATATTTGGAGTGCTCACAGAGGAGTAGAGAACTTGTCACCACCTTTAAATAAAGTGGGTTGTAGACTCATTATGTTCTTGTTTGATATGAAGGAATTCCTTGATTCATGTTCTCAAAAGATTGTTCATATTAAAATATTTGATAAAATCTAATATGAGTTGCTTGAATGAGTGTATTGAAGACTCTGATATCTTATAATACCAGTTAAGAGCAATACCTTCTAGCATCTTAGGGAAACTTTTCACAATGACTGCATCCTATGGGAGTAACTCTTGAATGGCTAGTGCATAAGCCATGATGTTGGCATTAGGATCACCCTCCCCTTTCAATTTAAGAAGATTAGGAAAGGGTCTCGGGAGCATGAATATCGAATGGAGAAGTATAGGGGATCCTTGAGATATTCAAAATAGGTTCCCATTGCGTATGTTTGCACCATTGAAGATCCTTGTTGGGGAGGTGGGGGATGCATTGGTTGCTGAAATGGGAAAACATAGATTTTTTTTAGGGCATATGGCATCCCCTGTGGCTATCCATATGGACCTAGGTAGGTATACATGTCCCCCTGTAGAGATTTATAATACATGTGTACATAGGGGGTTGATTACCTTGATATGGAATTGAAGGAACAAAACCAAGAAACATTGCATTTCTAGATGGTATGACATTTGAGAACACACTTCTGGCTAGTGCCTATTACAGATATCGATACGTGGCTTGGGGGGCATATCTAAGGTTCCCATCCCCGTAAGTAGATCTCTAGGGTTTTGAGAATTCATTTAAACTAGAGGATTATGTGCACTAGGTATTTGTCTCTAATTTTGTAGGTAGGAAGTAGTTTTTGTTTACCATGCATACAAATTCTTATTATTTTGGGCAAGTTCTAGCTCCTTGAATTTTTCTACCAAAGATGAAATGACATCACCCATTGATGGGGTGGTGCTTTTCTTAGGTAATTTTTGTTGAACCCTCGGAGGTTGTTGAGGAGTATGGTATCTTGTTATGAATTTTTCATTGTGTTGCCACCCCTCATTGGTAGTATTTTTGGTTGGTGGAGGGGTAGTGTTATTGTTTTATATCAGGAAATCACCTTTTTCTTGTAGCCTATCGAAATATTGGTTCATGTTCTGGAAGTGTTGTTCACTCCTAACATATCATGCTAAATAATCCTCATCTAGATGGGGGAGTTGATTGGATTTCATGTTAATGGGATTCTAAAACAATACTTGAGGAGATGAACTTACTTTGCCACTAAAATTAATGTTTTTGAGCTTGATTGTTCATAAGGATAGGTCTGCGTGACTTGGTCAAGTTCCTCAATACATACAGAGGAACCAACATTGGTTCCTTGAAGTAGAGGTTATTGAGTTAATGAGTGGTTTTCTACCCACGTTGAAAGTGAAGGTGATTGTTGTGGTATACATGATTAGTAGTGGTACATGTAAAAAACCTAGGATGGGACAACCATACTCGTCATATCGACATATTCGGGGTTATAAGAATACCCACGAGAATAAAGGATGGAAGAAGAAAATAGAAACGTTTAGAGGATAGCTCTTCACATTGGGTTCAAAAATTTGTGCGATAGAAAATAAACACATGACCTTATTCACACCTGACATCTCGAGGTCATGTGGAGACAACCGGTGTAGAATGAGTGTGAATGTGAGTGTGGTGATGGGGATCGAGATAATTGGGAAATCTTATATCTTCAACATGTAATGTTGAGATCTGTGAGTCTAAGGAAAAGAATTCTCTCCTAACTTGAAGTGGTGTGATGGCTCGGTCTAAAATAATAGCCGCTCATAGACTCAAATCAATGTCAAGCTCAGTCGAGATTTTGTTTGTTAGTTGTTGAACACGTGGAAAATGACCTGTGGGTGCCTCGTATAGATTTCTAGAAAAGGTCATGGAAGTAAGAACGAGAGGCGTGATGGAGCCATATGTATTTATGGGTGATTTTATGTGTCCAGTTGAAAGTCTTATCCTGATCATTTGTTATGTTTAGTAAGGAAGATGTGTAACAATATCTCATTGGAAGAGGTAAATATCTTAATACTAATGTACGCAAACTAATGTAAATTTCTAACCCGACTAGCAGGATTTGTTGGGTCATGGGACTTGAGGATCACAACCAAAGAATCGTAGAGGATATGGCCCTTGAATGGTCATGCATGTAATCAAACCTTGTTATCAGGAGTAGTCCAATAGTTGTAGGCTTGATTAACAGTGATATTTAGTGTATTGAGTTGTTCTATTTTCTTAGCAAAATTTGTAGGTGTGCATAAGAATGTCAAACATAAACTGGTATCAATTTCAGTTATCAATTCTGGCCCATTGGGTTATGGGACCAAGGGATCACAATTGTATGTCTTTTCCTGTTGTGGACCGTTGATGGTCATGTAAAATGAGATACAATGATTTCTGATAAGAAAAATAATTATTGAAAGAAATCTAATCTATTTTTTGAGGGTTTTCACAATATTTCAGATCAAAGCAATAAAAGCAAACTAATCTATCAAAGGAAATATTTTTGTTCTTTTCTAATTTTTAAGTAATGTGTTCTAATATAATAAATAAACTAAATACAAGTAATCGGCTAGATGTAGCTAATTACTTATGAAAATGTATGAATATAATATAAAATAAATAACCTAATCTAATCAAAACCCTCCAAACCCTTCCTCAGAGGTGAAGAACAAATCATGACCTTGAAAGGGGCTATTGTTCCTCACAAATTCCTTGGTAATGTTAAAGAGGAAAACTTTCTAATATTTGATCTACTTGGGATTGAATAATTTATTGAAAAGAATGATTTTATAATATATTTCATATGAATTCTTTTATACTCAATTTGATATGTGATTAAAACTAGTGATTTAAAATTGACAATTCAGCAAACAAGGAAAACAAACAAATAACTCCCAACGGACAAGAAAGAATTTTGGAAAATCTGGTTGCATCTGTATTTGTCCCCTCAATATGTTCCTTTCTTTCTACGAGTGTTCATGTGAGTCCAAGGGATTGGGAATGCAAGAAAAATAGTAGGAGGATGACACTTGAGCAATGGTAGCTTGATGGCAGTCCGATGCAATGCAGGTAGAAGAGAGATATCACAAGAGATCAGAGCTTGGCTATGCAATTACAAACAAGATCATAACAACAATACAATGTAAGATACAAAAATTGTTGAGGCCTTTTCCTTGATTACAAGCATGGAATATATAAGAATGGAGGATGGGAGGTGCCTTCATGCATAAGTAAATAAGGAGAAAGCGATTATAACCAATTAAATCTATTTAAAAATAGGAGGAAGGAGAACTAAGAAATCAAAGCTAATTTTAGATAATTTTGCTCATGGAGGCATGTAAAAAGAAAAATTAAGTGAACTGTCACATGTTAAAACACACGTGAAGGATTACGGAAAATGTGGGTAGGACCATTGCCTATGCGGCAGGTGGTGGTTTCAGGATGGCCGCCCTATTTTGGGTGGTGGTTTCAGAACCACCACCCAGGTAGGGCGGCGGTCCTGGCACTAAAGACCAAAACATGCGTAGAAAGAGGCAGGAGGATGGAAAAAGCATGAGAAGGCTAGGTAAAGACATCTAGGCAACAAGTATACATTGCGAATAGACTTTGGAGCTCAAACACCTTCTTGAAAGAACCTAAATCATCATTGGGGACTTTCATAATTGTTTTATGACAATGTAGAACATTCAATTTTGGGTGTGTATAATTACTTATATCAAGAAAACAAAATAACATTCAATCCTCAAACAAGATACACATTCATTAGTATTCCAGAAAGGAGTATATTGGTTTAAGTTTATAATTGATACAAGGCTTGATACTCTTTCCAAGCATATCGTAAAATTTTTCATTTCTACCCTAAGGACATTAATACACTAATTCCTATCACATGGTCAAGAAGTGATATAAACTAAAATAGACTAGAGGAGGGACAACAACTATACCAAGTGAACAATATCCCCATTGAAAGATTGAAGAGTGAATGAGTGAGATTTCTTTCTCCTCATCTGTCCCAAACTATTATGAAGAATAAACATTTTAAACAAAAAAACTGAAAATACATAGAATAGATCTCCATTTGAACAACTCACATCAGGTGCTGAAATAATTAAGGACAGATCTCATACAACCCAAATTAAAATCAAAACAGAGATTCACCCAAGTCTCAAATTAGATGAGTACAACAGAACCAGAAGAAATGAACATAAATCAACATCCAACCTTTTTCTTTTGTTGTTTTTAGGTTAGACAAGTTCAAAAATCATGATTTCATCTAAAGGATAAAAGAATCGATTTAGTTCCAAAAATCCGTGAAGGGAGGAAGGTAAACAATAGAACTACAAGTCAAAACTGAAACAGACCACCTATAAATTTAACCATTTATAAGAAGACAGAGATAAGTATACATACATTCTTCAAAAAGAGATTCATCAATAAATGATCAAAACAATAACTCGTAA
The DNA here is from genome assembly GCA_018340775.1 of Taxus wallichiana var. yunnanensis. Taxonomy (NCBI): domain Eukaryota; kingdom Viridiplantae; phylum Streptophyta; class Pinopsida; order Cupressales; family Taxaceae; genus Taxus; species Taxus wallichiana. Next base: position 542,285,768 of record CM031237.1, on the reverse strand, counting down.
CCAAAGTATCTATTACTCACTCAAAATCCCATGTGATTTAAGAGAAATTTAAAAGTATACATAAAGGAAAAATCATCCCTAACCGAAATGTGATCCAAAGTAGCTTAAAAAAAAGAATTAATATATAATTGATACCTAGAATGGGGTTTCGGTCTAAAATGATAAGTGGGTATTGCACTCGATAACTCAAAGTTATAGAGCAAGTGTAAAAAAAGAAAGATGTTTTCCACTTATATTAGAAACAATGTCCACAAATGGTATTTCCCATGATGTTTACACAATAATTCCTTCAAATTTATTTTAATGACAATCAGAAAGAGAACATACAAGTTGAAATCAGAGGATTTCTTCTCAGCCTTACTAATGTTCAAGACATGCAGCTCAAAACATAAGTCTTTCCCAATCAAGAACAATGATGGTCTTCAATTCATAAACATAAAGGAAAACATACACCAAAACCAAAACAACAAGATCTCAAGAAATGGTCCAGATATCCATATAGTTTCCTATCTCAGGTCTTCTAACAACGACAAAAGGAAACATTATAAGAAAGATTCTCTATATCAAACAACTAAGATACATACATTATAAGCATAAACTTTAACTAAAAGCTCACTCAACATATCTCGGATCTGTTTCAAGCCTTAGTTAAAAAGATTCAAGAAAAAAATAGCTATCGAGAAGTATGTGAACTATAATCCCGAACACACTTTCCACTATCAAACCAAATCAATAATGCATTCAAGAAAACAACAAAATACCATAGAAGCAAAAGAAAAATTGTTCAAAGAAATAAACCCAAAATTTTTCCTTAAGAGTAGAGTTGTTTTTATGAAAATTTAATTAAAAGCATAAAACTTAATGAATATGGCCTATCATGCATGATAGAGCTCTGGTATTCTATTTTTTCATAGAAAAATATTAAATAAAAGCTTCAATTCTTCCTTCAAAATGCAAACAACCCTCCAAACCTTCTCCTTCTCTTTCTTATAGCTTCCATGGTGCCAACTTCTTCATTCAAATGACATACAAGGCAAGAGAATTCATGCAGGGATTCAAACTGAAGCACATAAAACACATGTAGACCTAGAACTCAAAGACAAAATGACCAAAACAAAACCAACCCCCCCTCTTTCTTCTTCCTAGGCGGTTTTTTCCAATTTTAATAAAATTAAATGTAAAATAGGACTATTAGTCCTCTCATTTATCCCGCCACCGCCACCTCTAAGTTTTGAAATGACTGACTTCTAATTTCTCATGCAACTACAACTCGGTGGAGATGCCAAATCATTCCCAAAAATTTCCTCATGCCTTCACCAAATTTGGCAGTTCAAAAGAGATAATACCACATTAACTTCCTCATAAATTTCTAGGAATTTATGCCACTAAACTTTCCTCCATATGTTGTCCCATAGGTCCATTTAGGTTAGCCAAACATTAAGTTAGGTTCAACATTATTTTAGGAACTAACATAGGTCCTTAGGTCTAAGTATTTAGTCTTAGGTCCCATTTAACATCCCATAATAACAAAAGAACTTAGTAACTTAGGTTAGGTTACACTTTTTAGGATAAATTTCCTAATTTAAGGAACATAGTGTAAATAGGTTCCATGTTCATAATAAAAATTACATCATGCATTAACCAAAAAGAAGGATCAGATTAAAACACAAATTTGAGTATGAAGCAAAGTCATGGAGATCAGATCATTCATGACCTTCATACATTCAAGGTCTAGGAGCCTTTCATCTGTCTAACTTAGTCATTATGACCTCAAGGTTTATAATTTAGAAGCATACCTTGGATAAATGAAATTGATCCAAGGTAATGCTGTTTTGGATCCCCATGAATTATGAAACTGAAACTCAATTTCTCATTCCCAAGTAGTGAATTATTCTGCATAAAATAAAAAGATGAATTGCTTCATTTCATATTAAGCATAAACATGGCAGAATTGTACCTATTTTCATAGATAACATATTACCTAATGAAAACATGATTTCATAAAACCTACGATTCATGTAAACAAACTTACAAAGATCACATTTAAACAAAATAATGTTATTGCTCATAAAGATGGCTTAAGATTTTATTGATTTTTGTGATCGTGCTACAAGATATTAAGATAGAAGTGTCACTATCACTTATTTAAATTAGGTACATATATAGCTAATATTAGTCATGGTTTAAAACCATAAATCAAACTCTTGGTCTGTGTAAAGGTTCTTAGTCACATTAGAGGCTACAAAATCAGTTATTTCTTCTTCCCCTATAGTGGTGTCAATATATATGGAATAGAAATATAATCCTCCATAAAGAAATTAGAGGATTCTTCTAGGGGTGTCGAAGAGATGAGTGAGGGGAGTGTTGGTGCTTGAGATATTGATATGGTTATGGTCTTTCAAGTTACAAGTGTTATGTTGTGGTTTTGACAAGTCCAATCCCCATCTGTAAGCATGCTCATATTGTGTGAGGTCTGCATGAAGCCTTATAGCTTCATTGTACACATCCTAGAATGCTTCGGTGGCCTCCCATATGCATTGATTGGTTGCGAAGATATCCTCTAGATGGTGAAAAGGGTGTTTTGAATCACACAGAGCTCAAGATCATGGAGGAGCTCATATTACTCCTAATAGAGTGGGTGTCAATGATAGAAAGGAACCAATATCAGTTGCAGGATAATTAGAGCCTCCTAATGCCATATGAAGACATCATGCTAGAAAAAATATTAGTAGATAACAAGAAAAATCTTTGCATTTTGGTTAGATTCAGTAAAAAAAGTGAAAAATCCTAAGAAAATAGGAAATAGATTTAGGAAATCATAGGTGATTGGGGTAATCACTAGTGATTACTGTGAAACTTGACTATTTTTCTAAACAGAGTCAAAATCAATGATTTAGCTATCAATTTTATCAAAAATAGAGAATTAGCAATGTGTAATTGATCCAGAAACAAAAACGTACCTGATTTTGGTTTTTAAAATGACAAAAATGAAAGATTTACCTTACAGGATGTCGGTGTGATAGAGAAATGGAAGTAGATGGTTGGAGAGGAAAATGAGCAATTTTTGACAAATTTGACGTCCTCAGATAACGTGGTGTTGATGTTGTGTTGATTTAGAATGCTTGAATTCATGATGAGTTGAAAACATGACAAGAGTGTCACAAAACTTGTGAATTCCTTCCTCTTCCTCCCAAAAGGAGGTGTAAATGCTTGTATTTATAGATCGTAATGGATGATTGGGAAAATTGCCAATGATTTGGAAGATCTTTAGTTTAGTTAAGAAAACAAGTTTTTTTCTTCTATTTGAGTGAGATAACTTTGAGGTTGTTAAATAGGTGGTGTGGGTAAATTTGGTTAGGATAGGAGGAGTTAGTCTTTTTAGTAGGTTTAATTAGTTAGTGTTTTTGGAATGTTTAGTTAATTAGGAGTAAGTTAGTGTTTATGGAAGGTGTAGTTAATTAGGAGTGAGTTAGTATTTTGGAAGGTGTAGTTAATTAGGTTAAGTTAGTGTGTTAGCATAGTTAATTAGGAGTAAGTTAGTGTGTTTTTAGGAAGGTGGTTTAGGTGGTTAATGAGGTGTTGTAGTGAGGTGTAAAAGGGGGGATTATTTAATTAATTAATTAAATAATTTAGATGTGAGGGGTGTGTGATTAATTAATTGGGGATTATTTAAGATCAAAATAATTTAAAAGTAATGTCATAAATGTGGTGTTTTTGACCATAGGTGTGTTGAGCCGAGGGATGCAAATTTTGGTGTCTACATTTTCCCCTTTTTTTCTAGTGATTTTTGACAATTGCTAGACAAAAATGATAAAAAAGGATTGTGTTGGTATGGGTGAATCTATTGTAGTGCAATACAATGAACACCATTGTGATTTTGTATTTTGAAAAAGGGATTTCCCTAATCGGAGAGGGTGTAAAGCAAGATGCTGGTGAATCAATTGTCAGGGTGGCCAAAGGGCTCGATGCCTACGGATGTATGATCCTTACTAGGTAAAATTTTGAGTGAGGAAAACCAAGTGATGGGGCTAAAGGGCTCATCTCCCATAGATGTATGGTAAGTCTTGATGTTGTGTTTATGTTGTTTTGACAAGGGATCCTGAGGGCTAGGACCCTTTTAGGAGCATGACACACTTGTGTGGAGGGTAAAATGTTGTGTTTTTGAGCAATATAGACATGGAAGACCAAAATAGGGCAATCATCGGTGATTAGGGAAATCACTAGCGATTGAGGTCATTGTGGAAAATTTGGGGGTATAAATACCCAAATGGATTGTTTATTTGTCACTTTGCACTGTATAATGACAATGACCTTGTCAGAATGGGAAAAAACATGTTTTTTGAGAAAATAGTTGTCGAATGGCCTCCTCCAGCCACAAATGGAAGTCTGGTCCTTGCTGAGGTAAGCTCTAATCATGTTTTAGATTTAGTTTTTCATGATTTTGGATTTTAGGGATTTTTAGGGTTTTAGATGGGTTTAGGGCCATATCGAGGTGCATGGATGCCCTAGGGAAAGTTTACAAGAATCACTAGTGATTCCTTCAATCACTAGTATTGAGGTGAATCACTAGTGATTCACCTACAATTTAAATGTTTTGTGTTTTGAATGAGAAAATGTGGTTTTTGATCAATGTGTTTAACTTTATTGGATGTGTAAGATATGTTTTCTTTATGAGGATATTTTATGGTTGCAAGTGATCATTTTTTAAATTTTACATCATTATTAATGTTCACTTTTTGTTTGTGTTTTTTGTAGGTGGATGCTCAGTTGACTATCCAAGATCACATCCCCTTGATGTTAGATGAGGTTAGAGAGGATTTTTTGATGATGATTGGGATCATTTGGAGGTTGTGGGATTTGGTGGGATGATGAGGTTTTATAGGTGGATTCATAGATGTCACAACTTGATACTTGCATTGCTAGAGTGGTGGAATCCTTCCACCAACACATTTTGGCTACCTACAGGGGAGATGACCATCACCCTGGAGGATGTTCATCACATTACTAGACTTCTAGTTAGGGGAGCCTTGTTTACTATATTTCAAATGTAGAGAGAGGGATACTATGTAGTGATTATATAGAGATGAGGCCCGGGGTGTGAGATATTCCTTAGAGAGATTTTGATTATCAGGCCTTGTATGAGTTTGAGAGAGAGGGTGCCCACATGGATGACTATGATGATGTTGGGCATCTCATGTTTCACACTACCAGATTTAGGAGGTGGGAGATTCCCATGGATGATGATGGGGGTAGTTCATGGAGATGATGGAGCATCGTATAGTCTTTGAGTGGGATCCTACCTTATTAGCAAACATACAAAGAGTTGTGGGCTTGGACAACCCACAAGCATTATGGGATTGATGTTGGCTTCTTATTGTAGTGTTGGGCCCATGAGCACATTTCCATTGCTCACCCATTTGGATTTCCTAGTGTTATAGATGTGAGGCACCCAAGCTTCATGAGATGGAGTGTGAGTCTCAAAGAGTGAGGAAGGCCAAGGGGCCTACCTATTATAGAGACCTGATATCTAGATTATAGGTTGGGGATGTGATTTGGTAGCCATATGTGGATTTTCATGATTGGCAAAGTTTTCTAGAGATTTATTGTACTTATAATAGGACACCTAGGTCTAGGGCCATAGAAGTCGGAGAGGATGAGTTGATACACTTTATTCGGGTGATGAGATAGTTTGGGTTGGTTCAAGATATACCTGAGGATCAGTTCTGTATAGGTGGGAGGAAGGAGGATACGATACCCCAAATAGTTGTGATAGTGCCAACACCCATTTTGAGTAGCTAGGTGTGATGGGTCTAGGATGAGGATGGTCATGTGGTGTCGATCGATGATGGGGGTCCCCCAAATTTTTTTTGCTTGGTGGTCTCATTCATTGAGGAGTTTTGAGAGGATGAGGGAAATGGAGAGGAAGCCGATCAGTTAGATGAGTGTGGGCTCGAGTAGAGGGAGGAGCTGAGGAGGGTGGTGGGAGGATGATGAGGAGAGGGTCGAGCCTAGATGTTGTTATGGCTCTAGATATTACTATAGTGATGAACGAGAAGGACATAGTGGAGGAAGAGAGAGATACCACTTGAGAGAGAGTGAGATGACTTAGTAGAGTGTGAGACACTCTTATTGGAGAGAGAGATGGCTTGATCATAGAGTGTGATGGGCTCTAGGCAACAACTTGTACAGGTCTCCTCTGATAGGGACCGATACAAGAGTTAGAGAGATACTTTTGGAAGACCTTGGGGATCACAGGGCCTTCTATTTCTGGCACAGAGTTATCGGCATTGGTTAGACAAAGAGGGGCATCTGCAGGCCCTTATGGTATGATTTTAATGTCCCATTATGAGGTGGTGAGAGAGAGAGGGACTATTATGTGGATATGATCATCAAGAACTACCCGATGCCACTTTTTATGTTGATCATATAGCCACCCCAAGGGGTGGTGCACAAACAAAGCCAGTGCCCAAGTGATACAATTAATGAGGAGAGTGGGGCACCCATCGAGAGACCACCGAGAGGATGATGATGGTGTAGGAGGAGTTGGTGGTGCTATAGTGGGAGGCACTCCCGATCCTAGTTTGATGGACTTTACCATTTGATTGTAGGCTCATAGAATCCCTTTTTCCTATGTATGACATTATGTTGATTGTATGGACAGTGGACTTTGATATATATATATATATATATATATATATATATATATGGTGATGATTTTAGTTCTTGCATTGATTAGGCTCAGAGAAGTCCCCTGATGTGATATGTTTATTTGATTTTGTATATGATGATGATCATGATTCTTGTGATTTTATAATGTTTATGATATTCTTTTTATGCATATGTTGTATGGAATATGTGTTGGATATGATGATGTTTATGTTTTTGATTATGAGTCTTGATGTGTGATTATATTTTTAGGAGATGTGACCTAACCTCAATATATCAGATTTAAAATGTGATTAAACAAAATGAAGTAAAAGTGGAAAGAATGCCCCCATTGAATAACATATGCGTAATGGGTTTTTATAATGCTTGCACTTGTAACCTTTCAAAATGTTAAATGAGACTATCAATGAACAATTCATACTGATCATGGTGGATTTTGGAAAATGCATGTGTTTGTGGGGAAGAAAGGTTCTCCTTTTTAACAATTTAGAAGGAATCAATGCCCCAACTCTTTATAAGAAGAAAAATGATCAGTACAGTGGGAATTTTTCTATGGGAAATTTGATCGATGTGGGAAGCTTTCTAGGATGCTTTTTTTTGATTTTGATATGTTTGTAGAGGCTGATCAAAATGGGAATCCTTTTTTCATATGTAGCCATCCTTTGAGGGTATGGTCTATATTTTATATTTTAGATTGAATGACCATCCTTGAGGGATCAATCCATAACTTTAAAATGGTATTTTCCTTTGAGGGATCAATCTACTTTTCTTTTTAACAATATAACATTGAATAGTTGTCCTTTGAGGGATCAGTCTATTTATTTTTGATATTAACACGAAGCATCCGTATATGTTTTTTGACTTTTTTTGAGCTGAGGGAAAGACCCTATTAAATTGTTTTGTTAAGGAGGGGATAAATGTATAGGTGGCATTCATCCATATGCCCTAGGTATTTAGAAAGAAGAGAAATGGATTGGTTTAGTAAAATGGAAGGTTGTTATTTTGATAAGATCTTTAAAATTGTTGTTATGATAATCAATCATTTAACAATAGAAAGGTCACAAGTGCAAAGCATTTAGAGGTTCTGCTCAGGTTCCCCATCAAGAGAAGTGAGATGATACACTCCTGACCCATATTTATGAGTAATAATGTAGGGACCAATCCAATTAGGGGTGAACTTACCATGTTTACTTCACTCTAATTTAGTCACATTTTGATTTTCCTTAAGTACTAGGTCACCGATCTTGAAGTCACATTCTTTGACATGCTTGTTATATGCTCTACTAATGTTGTTGATAAACTTGGTGATGTTTGAGGGCTATTAGATGCTTTTCATCCATAATTCTAGTTGTGTAAGATGATTTTGGTGATATTCTTCATCGGGAATGAAATATTTTAAGGATACATGGAGTGATGGGATTTGAATTTCTAGGGGTATGATGGATTTAGAGCCATAAATGAGTGAAAATAGGGTGTAGTAACCCAGTAGGTGTATGGATACTAGTTTGATAAGCCCAAAGGGAAAATGGGATTTGAATGTGCCAATTCCTTCCTGCGTCATTTATGGTTTTCATGAGGATTTTGTTAAGTGTTTTGTTAGAAGCCTCAACTTTTCCATTTTCTTGAGGATAATATGGTGATGAGAAGCTTAGTTTGATGTTAAATGTATCAAAAATTTTTAACCTCCTTATTTTTGAAGGATTTACCATTGTCTATGATAAGCTTATGTGGAATGCCAAAATGACATATGATGTTTTGATATATAAAGTTAATGATGGGTCCTGACTTTTTTTGAGGTCAAGGGAATAGCTTCAACCCATTTAGTAAAGTATTCATTTGCAAGTAATGATTGAATGGTGTTGTTGAGATGATTTTGGATTAATTTCACCAATGAGATCTAACCCCATTGAGAGAAAGGCCACAAGTCTTGTGTGGGGTTGCAATGCTTGACTAGGGATGTGGATGAGATCAGAGTGAAGTTGACACTTAACACACCTTTTCACGTACGTGCAACAATTATTTGGTGATAGTGGGCCAGTAGTATCCTAGTCATATGATATGCTTGGTGATGGTGCATTACCACTGAAATGGCCTCCACAAATGCCATCGTGGACCTCTTTGATTGCATTGGTTGATTCATGTGATTTGAGGAAAATGTAATAATACACCATCAAAACTATGTTTATAAAGGATGCCTCTATTAAAATGAGTGAGTGACACATTGAAGGAAGGATATTTTAGTGCCTTGTGACAAATCTAGTGGAAGTTTAAATTCAAAGTGAGATAGTCAAACATTTGAGTATACCACAGATCTAATGGATTTTCATCAATGATGTTTATGGAAGGTAGCTCATTTTGATGTGAAGGATGGTCTAATCATTGAATGACTATAAACATCTTAGTTTTATCCTTTGATTTTTCCATTTTGAAGGGGACAAGGGACCCTAGAGAAGCCATAGTTTCTACAAACCTATTAGAAGATCACATAATGGCTTGAATGGTATAATGATCAAATGCATGCCAAGGAGAAAGTCAAACAATGGCCTTGTATTTTTGAAGGACCTCATTTTTACATTGGTACTCTCCTTTGACCTAACTGATGACAAGTTGTGAATCCCCATAGATTTCCAGATCATGAACACCTAGGAGAATAACAGTAGTTAAACCCATGATTAAGGCCTCATATTCTACCATATTATTGGTACACTCAAAATTGAGCTTGAACGATAATGGGATGGGAATTTTCATGGTGGTATGATGATGATACAACCCTCCACCTTCTTGACATTTAGCACCATCAAAGAAGAGGGTCATTTTAATGGGGATGAAGTCTGATTCATAATCATTTGGATTTCATTAATGTTATTGATAGATTCATTAGGAAAGTATTCATGGGGTGGTTGATCATCTAGAAGAGGTGCCTCAATGAGTTGATTAGAAATGGCCTGACCTTTGATAGAATTTTGTGGTATGATTTCAAGATCAAATTTAGTCATAAGCATTAACCATCTAGTTATGTGGTCATTGTGATAGGGTTTAGCATGCATGGATTTAAGTGGATTAAAATTGGTGACAACGTATGTTTTTGATTGAGGAGATAGTGTTGGAGTTTGGAAGTAGTGAAGTACAACACACAACACAATTTTTCAGCTTTAGAGTAGCATGTTTCATATTCATGGAGGGTGTGACTAATGTAGTACATGACATATTCATGACCTTGATTATCACGGTGAGTGAGCATGGCTCCTAGGGCATGCTCCGAGGTGGAGATGTAGAGATAAAATGGCTCTCCTTCATGAGGTGGCGTATACAGGTGGTGATAATAGATATTGTTTGATTTCATTGAAGGCTTTATGGCAGTTAGAATCCCAAAAACACTATGTCTTTGTGGAGTAGATGGTGAAATGGTTGATAGTGGTGGAAAGTTGTGATATGAAATGTATATGGACTATTTTTTTCCTGTAGATTCTGTAAATATTTGAGATTAGAGGGTGGAGGCATTTCGATGATTTCTCTGACCTTTGTGGGATTGACTTCAATTCCATGAAGAGATATGATAAATCCTAAAAGTTTTCTAGTGAGGACACCAAAAACACATTTTGAGGATTCAAGTGGAGACAAAACTGAATGAGATGGGAAAATATTGATTCAAGGACATTGAGATGATCCTTCCATGATTTAGATTTCCCAAGGAGATCATCAACGTAATCTTCAACAATTTTATGAATGAGATCATGGAAAATGTACGTCATAGTGCATTGGTATGTTCCCCAAAATTTTGAGACCGAATGGCATAACGCGGTAGAAAAAGGTTCCCAAGGGGTTATAAAGGAGTTTTTGTGTTGATCATTAGGGTGATAAGGATTTGATTATAACCAAAAATCCATCCATAAGGGAAAAGCATTTCATGGCCGGTTGTTAGGTCTATGAGTTGATCTATGTTTGGTAGGGAAATCATCTTTTGGACAAGAAAGATTGAGATCCCTAAAGTCTATGTAGATACAAATTTTTCCTAAAGCTTTAGTTACTTGGTATGATGTTGGAGACCCATTGTGGATAGTCAATGGGTATGATGAAGTTGGTGGATAGAAGGCATTGCAATTCTTCCTTTGACAAGGAGATATATGTGGGTGCATCTTATGAAGATTTTGTTTGACCAGTTTAGTGTTAGGATATGTGACAATGTTGTGTATGAAAATGTTGGGATTGATCCCGGCATATCACTATATGACTAGGTGAAGGCTTGACTATATTTTGTTAGGAATGTGGTAAAATCACTCAATTCTTGTGGATCGAGGGATTGGTGACCTTGACTATGCGAGGGTCCTGTGGTGTTCCTAAGTTAATATTGAGTGTGGATTCATTAAGAAGAGTAGGTGTTTTGGGTGGTAGGGATTTTTGAAGGTAATGATCTTTCAACTCCCATATGAGATAGGATGTCTTGGTCATCCTGACATTGAAGGATGTCTATATGGTGGTGAGTCTTCTTCAACCATTCTGGGTGAACAAGTGGTAGAGATTTAGTAGAGTGGCTAGATTGATATGTGAGTGGTCCCAATGATATGGCATTGATTAAAAAAAAGTTAGGTGGAATAGGTATGACATCATCTGTGTTTATGGAACCTTGAGGGTTTATGGGTGGTGATTCTGGTTTGGAAATAATTATGGAGGTAGTTGGTTTAGAGGTATTGGCTTCACATGCTATAGAAAGGGGGTTCTTATAACCTAGACCAATTTTCTCATGTGGTTTAAGGGAATGTAGAACCGACTGATCATGGATCCCTTGTTCATAATGCCGAGACCAAATCCTTTCCATGCACAATGATGGAGATACATATGAGTGAATTTTGGATTATCAAGGATTTGAAATCCATTGTGAAAGGCATGGTGTGATGTGGATTGATAATGTGAGATGGTGGATGGTCATGTCCTCCATAGACAAGATTGGTTTTAAGATAATGGGACCATAAGAGATAATATATCCTATGTTAGGGTCATACATGGGTTGTTTTTTGGGATGACCATATGTTTTTGGTGAAGGGATAGAGTTGAGCATGAGGAGGTGATATTCCCCAAGCATGAGGCACTTCATGGATTTTCACCAAGAGAAGAATATTTCTAGTAATGTGGAAGAGGGGATAGAAGTGCTAGTAGATGCTTGATCAGATGATTTTGGCATGGATGTAGGTACAAGAACATCATTTGGGTGATACATCATATAGTAGTCAATGAATGGATTCAGATCAGTAGGGATAGTGAGTTTGGCCTTCATGTTCATACTTGAGACAATGATGAAGGGTGGAAGGAACAAACACATGGTCCATATCAAGGGCATGTCTAGTAACATGTTGTACTGAAACTCTCCTTCTATAATGTAGAAGATTTTGGGTAGAGTTTTAACACCAACCTTGAGTGGAAGTATAACCTGTGCCTATGGTAGGTGTGATAGTGTCATTGAAAAGAGCATAATAGAACTAGAGTCTAAGTGATAACAATGTTGGGTAGTTTGAGTTGATCAAAGGAAAGGGATGATATGATGTTGATGGTGGCACCACTATCAATCATAACCCTTTTGATGGATATGTCATTGATTTGTGTAGTGATGAAAAGTGGTAGGTCATGATCCTCTGGTCTAAGAGAGGGAATTTTGGATGGTTTGAATGAGATGGCAGTAGATGCTTTTAGGGCACCTAAAAATTTGTGAAAGGGGTTGGATCATCTATTGGGATAGTGATGGATTGGAGGGCCTCTAACATGGCTGTTTGTGAGTTGGTGAAGTTCTGCACAAGTTCATAAAGTGACATCCTAATGGGGGATTGGTGTAGTTGTTTAATAGTTACTTTTTACAACATGGTGAGTGGAGATGTAGCCGCTTGTATTGAGACTCTGCCTTTGGATGATGTTGTTTGATTAGGATCTCTAGGAGCCAATGAAATGGAGACCCTAGGTTTATCAAATGGTGTTGATAGTTATGGAGGTGAAGGTATGGAAAAAAAGTCTCTATCTTTCTTAGATCTAGATGGTTCTTTGTTATAGTCTTGTGTGTGTGGTGACATGGAAAACATTGATTTGGTGGTTAGATGCTTTCAGAGGTAGACTCCTCTGAAGGTATTGAGGTTGATGTTGATGTTGTGTGAGAAGGAAGGAAGAGTGAACTACCAATATTTTGAAATTTTTGATGAAAGGCTCTACAATCCTCTATGGTATGGCCTCATGTTCTATGGTAATCACAAAAAGTAGAAAAGTCATACTAGGTGGGCTTCCACCCATGGTGATTTGATGGCTTGGGAGGTGGTAATGTAATGAGTGCTTCTTGTAATAGGTTATCCAAAATGGTGGCATAACATCCTTTAGGTCCGAATGTAGCTGGGCATTCATTTTTCTTAGGGAGAGGTGTGAAGTGGGTTGTTTGACAATAGTTTTCTTACTTGGTGGATGCAAGAGGTCTTTTAGTTGTTACACTAAGTGGATGTGGTGGCTGTGAAGGATAGTTAGGTTGTATAGGAGGTGGAGGGTGAGGATCAGATGTGGATTCCCCCAATGGGGTAACAAATGTAAAATATGGACTCACGGTGGGGGTATGATGTATCGGTTTTACCCTGTAATGATAGGGTGATTAACCGGTATGGTAAAAGAAGATTCATGCAAGAGGATCTAAGTCAGGGGAGATAAGGATGGTTTTTAGGATCTTGAGTAATGCTTGATTGGGTGGTCTCATAGGTCTTAGGTTTGACGTGATAAGAGGATTTCCAAAAAGTAGGTATGCCTCTTGGATGGAATGAAGGATGGAAAAAGGAGGAGGACCATGGAAATGATAAGTTTCATCATAATAAGGACTCTTAAAGACTTGAATGACACCCTGTTTATTAGGTCCTCTTGATACTTTAGATGAACAAGGTGTATTCATTGAATTCGATGCTAGTGAAGGAGAAGAAGTTTGGATGGTGTGGTCTAAATGATTTGTAGATTTTGGATTGTTTACTTTCATAGATTGGGGATGGACATGTCCTATGGTTGGCTTGGGTGGGGATGGTTGTGCTAAGAATGTTTCAAGTGGTATCATAGTTATATCTACAAATTTAGGTGTAGGTGCTAATGTAGTCATGTCGAGAGGGTAAGGGTATGGACTTGGTAACAACATCAGATGAGGATGTGGGTATGTCTTTAGTAGCAAGTGGTGATTTGATAGTTTCAAGCTTCTCAGATTCTAGATTAGACTCATGGGTATAGGTGATGGAGACATAGGGAGACTTTGAGAAAGGTGTTGAATAGGGGAGGTTTCTATGTTGATAGTTTCAAGCTCACTGAGTGTTGGTGTTGATTCTGTAGATTCTGTTTCATTGGGTGATGAAGTGGTTAGAGGACATAGGCTCAATTTTGGTTATCGTATTAATGGTATGAACAACATTTTTTGTGGTTTTTAGAGGAAGAGGGGTGATTTGGAAAAGGATTCTTGAATATGTTGAGGCCTTGGTTTGGGGGTGTGCATTTGGATTATCTAAGTGAAGGTCACCCTTGTCGATCAAGTCTTGAAGCACATTATGGAATGTGTGACACCTTTCAATGTCATGACCATTGACCTATGGAACTTGCAGAAGTCATTATCTCGATACCAGATGGGTTTTGAAACTGATATGTTGATGGGTTGAATGGGTGGAAGTGATATTAGATTAGATGCAGAAATTTATCAAAAATACACCATAAGTTTCAGCTATGGGTGTATAGTTGCATTGTTGATGAAAGCGTTTGGTGGTTGGCTTTTCCTTGGGAGAAGACTTGACCACAACAACATTGGTGGCTGATTTAGAATTATTTGAGTTGAATGGTGGCTTAGATGGGAACTCCATTTTTGGTTTCTTAGGATGAATTTTTACCCATCCATCTTCTAGGGCTCACAATTCTAACTTACGGGCCATGGTAAAAGCCTCATCAAAAGTTTGGAATGACTGGATTTTACAAAGTAGATGAAATGTGTTTTTTGGCACATGCACATAGAAAATTTTGATTAACTCTAGTTGTGGTAGTGTAAAGGATATTTGATTAGTAGTGGCCCTCCAATGGGCTACAAAATCAATGATGGATTCATCTTCAAATTGTCTAATGGCATACAGATCATTAATAGTGATTTTACGGGCTATGTTTATGGAGAAGTGGTCTAAGAACAATTGTGCAAGTTGTGTGAAAGAGAATAGTGAGTGTTGTGGGATGTTGTTGTACCAGTCTAAGGTAGGACGAAAGGGACATAGGAAAGGTCCTCAACATGAGGTCTTGATCATGAGCTATTAGATAGCACATGACATGTGGAAAAAGGTGGATGTGTTGTTGGGGATCTTCTTTCTATAAAACTTAGTAAGTTTTGGAAGCTCCCAGTGAGGTGGATATGGCTTGTATGGTATAGAAGGGTGAATGGGATCATTAAAAATTTGGTCATAAGAGAGTGCATTCTTGGATGTTGATGAAGTGGCTTCTAGGCTAGATATGTGGCTTAGAAGGGCTTGAAGAGGATCAACTTGCATTGATTGTTGTAAGGATGAGATATGATGATATAAAGATTGATTGGGTTGTGAGTATACTTGATACTACTACTAGAATGTT
Source organism: Taxus wallichiana var. yunnanensis (assembly GCA_018340775.1). Taxonomy (NCBI): domain Eukaryota; kingdom Viridiplantae; phylum Streptophyta; class Pinopsida; order Cupressales; family Taxaceae; genus Taxus; species Taxus wallichiana. The sequence continues at coordinate 542,270,507 of CM031237.1, read as the reverse complement.
TTTTGGTAGGGGGTGTTCTATTGGGAGATGTTATGTTGGTATGGGAGATTATGTTGATAGGGTTGTTTTTTGCAAGGAATGGTATGATGGAATTTTTTTGATATATACTTTGTTGAGGTATGTATGTTGATTTTTTTTTGGGGAATATTTTGTTGATTTTTTTTTGATGATGAAGGATATTGTGTTGTGGAATGTTCTGATGGGATGATGATCCTTTGCAAAGTGATAGGTTGTGAGGCTTGAATATATTGGTATTGCAATGACATGATACATGTGTAAGAGGTTGTGAATATGTGGGTGTTTGTTGAGAAGACATAGTCAAAGGTGAAAGATGGAGCATGTTGTGGAACACTTTGTTGTGGGATACTGTATAGTGGAATGTTTTATAGAGGTACAAATTGGGATACAGAGATTAGTGGTGTGAAGGTTGTGGTATGTATTGTGAAATAGGATGTGTACTAGTAATAACACTAGTATTAACCAGTGGTGTTGTTGTGGGGATGGACATAGTGATATTTTGATGGGAGTAGTAACTTGTTGGGAAGACATAACCATTGAAGGGGTGATGGAACTCAAAGGAGGTGTTGGTACATATGAGGTGACTGGAGGAGTAGATGATGAAGTAGTGACATTGTTTAAAGGTGGTGTGGATCCTACAGAAGGACTTGAAGAAGATGTGGGTTTCTTGAAGAGGTGTTTTGTGATGAGATCATGTGAAGGTTGTAGGTGGGAGCTGATGAAACCTCAGATGTCTCTAGTTGACTAATGGAAAATTGTTCATTCAAAGTTTCAAATGGATTTGTAGAGGTGAGAGATGCTTGAGGTTGACTATTTTTGATGTTTCAGATGGACTCGAGGTGTATGGATATAATTGTTGGACAATAGGGTCTTGATTTTGATCAATAAGGCCCACAATGGTAGAAGATGGATTGTAGGTGTGTCGGATGGATGGAGGCATGAATGGTTACATTTGAATGTTTCTTACTACTAGATAAGCATTAAGGGAAATGGGATTTGAATCTAACATTTCCTCAAAGATGGGGTCTCCCTATTGTAGAAAGGAGTTCAAGATGTTTGAGGACTAGAAGAAAGGAGTATTCCTCTTCTTGAGATCCAGGGGAGGGAGAATTTGATTATTATATCGATGTGGGGAATACGAGAGTTTTTTTCTATTGTATTGCTATAATTGGCCCCTACTTCATGCCAAGTTTTTGAGGGTCTGAAAAGGGGTTAGATGTGTTATTTGATAGTATGGAAGTTGTTGTTGTGTAGGGGTAAAAGGTGTTGAAGTGTAGAATGTAGGTGGGGTGGACATGTTTTCAGGATTTGATTATGGGCTTGTTTTTATGGTAAGTACCATAATAAGAAAACACACAAAAAACACCCAAAAGAAAGGAAAACAAGTGGATGTGTTATTTTACAAACAATAAGAAAGAACAATCAGAGAGTGATTTTATAGTTATCTTGATTAGTTACAAAAAAAAAATGAAATGTGTAAGATGGTGAACAGGGGTCCTAGGAAGTGGTCTTCTAGGGATGGTTTTAGGTGTGTTTAAGGGTGGAGTCCTCGATATACCCGAAGGTACGTGAGGCCCAAATTTTGTATGCTACTACCGGTATGGGCGTGGTATTGGGGCCTACCCCTCACTTCATGGTCCACTTTGTGATAAGGAGTTGGGTGTTGAGCCAATATATACCGACATAGATAGGAGATTATACTCAGCCAGAACATTGAGTCGGCTTCCTTGTTGGGTGATGAAATCCCAATCAGTTTCACCTATGGGTGGGAGATGTTTAAATACGTTTTAGATTTTGATAGTGATTGGTTGTGTGTGAGGGAGAATAAGTGAATGCAACAAATTTTCCTCCCTAATTAAACTATGTGAAGAAAAAAAGGATGTGATTTTTCTATTTTTAAGGTCCCAAAATGAAGTGTTGATTTTGATGAAAACAAACAACCAAGAATGCAAAATGGAAATTTAAAGAGATGGCTTTAAAACTTACCATGAAAGTGCTCCTTGTTTCTTTTAATTTTTTAATTTTTTTTTAATTTTTGGAAATTATTGAAATGTTTTCTTAGAAAATCAGAAGGTACAATTTCTAGAGAAAAAGAGCCTACAATTTGATTAGAAGAAGCAAGAAATAGAGAGAAATATTTTTTCATATTGATGATAATATGTTAAGAAAACAACACAGGAAATCTAGCAATTCAGAGGAATCGTAGGTGATTGATCCAATCGCTAGTGATTGGAAGTCAATGAAAATAATAATCAAAAATGATGAAATTAAACAAGGATTAGTGTCCCACTGATCATGCTAGAATGTCTTGCATGGTTTTTACCTTTGGTTGTCTTGATTTGGTTCAAGGGTAACAACCAAGCTTGACCTCGATATGGTGGGGTTTCTAGGGTACCTACAATGTTGATTATGTTTTTATTGTGCACCATGTGAAGTAATGGATCAAGAGATTATTTTCTTATAAACAAACTTACAAAGATCACATTTAAACAAAATAATGTTATTTCTCATAAAGATGGCTTAAGATTTTATTGATTTTTTGTGATCATGTACTAAGATATTAAGATAGAAGTGTCACTATCACTTATTTAAATTAAGTACATATATAGCTAACATTAGTCATGGTTTAAAACCATAAATTAGACTCTGGTCTATGTAAAGGTTCTTAGTCACATTAGAGGCTACAAAATCAATTATTTCTTCTTCCCCATGTGTGGTGTCAGTATCTAGAATGGAAATATAATCCTCCACAAAAAGTTAGAGGATTCTTCTGGGGTGTTGAAGAGATGAGGAGGGAGTGTTGGTTCTTGAGATACTGATATGGTTGTGGTCTTTAGTTATAGGTGTTGTGTTGTGGTCATCTGATAAGTCCAATCCCATCTCGTAAGTGTGCTTGTATTGTGTGAGGTCTACATGAAGCCTTATAGCTTCATTTATACGCATCCCAAAATGCTTTGGTGGCCTCCTGTATGCACTGAGTTGTTATGAAGATATCCTCTAGATGGTGAAAGGGCATGTTTTGAATTGAGCAGATCTCAAGATCATGGAGGATCTCATATTTCTCCTAATAGAGTGGGTGTAGATGATAGGAAAGGAAATGCAAAATATCTACAGGATAATTAGAGCCTCCTAATGCCATCTTAAAGACATCATGCTAGAAAAATATTAGTAGATAACAAGAAAAATATTTGCATTTTGGTTAGATTTAGTAAGAAATAGTGAAAAATCCTAAGTAAATAAGAAACACTAGTAATTCAGGAAATCATAGTGATTGAGGGTAATCGCTAGCGATTATTGTGAAACTTGACTATTTTTCTAAACATAGATTCAAAATCAATGATTTAGCTATCAATTTTATAAAAAATAAAGAACTAGCAATGTGTAATTGATCTAGAAATAGAAACGTACTTGACTTTGTTTTTAAAATGAACAAAATGAAAGATTTACCTTGCAGGATGTCGGTGTGATAGAGGAAATGGAAGTAGATGGTTGGAGAGGAAAATGAGAAATTTGTTGATGAATTTGCATTCCTTAGAAACAACGTGGTGTTGAGTTGTTGTGTTGATGTAGAATGCTTGAATGCCTGATGAGATGAAAACGTGAGAGTGTACCTATAAAACTTGTGAATTCATTCCTCTTCCTCTGAAAGGAGGTGTAAATGCTTGTATTTATAGATTGTCGATGATCGGGAAAATCACCGACGATTGTGGAAGATATTTAGTTTAGTTAAGAAAACAAAGCATTTTTTTTTATTTGAGTGAGATAACTTTGAGGTTGTTAAAGAGGTGGCGGGGGAAAATTTGGTTAGGATAGGAGGAGTTAGTCTTTTTAGCGAGGTTTAATTAGTTAGTGTTTTTGAAAGTTAATTTTAGTTAAGGTGTAGTTAGAGTTAGTTAGCATTTATGGAAGGTGTAGTTAATTAGGAGTAAGTTAGAGTAAGTTATTTATTTGGAAGGTGTAGTTAATTAGGAGTAAGTTAGTGTATAGTTAATTAGGAAGGTGGTTTAGGTGGTTAATGAGGTGTCATAGTGAGGTGTAAAAGGGGGGATTATTTAAAAAATTAATTAAATAATTTATATGTGAGGGGTGTGTGATTAATTAATTAACGGGATTATTTTAATTAATCAAAATAATTTAGATGATTTAAAGGGTGTAATGTTGTAAATGTGGTGTTTTGGTGTCTACAAGTGGTCAGCTAGCTATTATAAGTCATGGGCCTATGGTGTTAAATGAAAGTGTAAAAATTAAAGTTACTTTCAAAGTGTGAGGATATAACTTTTCGAGTGTGATCCTCACACTTTCAAAGTTTGAGGCTCAAAATTTCATAGTGCAAGGTTCTCACTTTCAAACCTTAAATGCTACTCGTGTTATTTTGATTTCGGTGGAACTTATAATAAATTTACGTTCTCACCCCGAAATATATCTTGTAACAACTCAAGTATTGTTTTCTTAGATTGTACACGACATTAAGTTCACTAGTGTTTATTATTATAAACTATATCTCCGAGTAATCATTAAAATAAAACAATATAGTTGGGAGTTTATGTATATCAAAAATTCTATTACTGTGAAAGATAGTAGAATTTATGCTTGTAAATTATTCCATTCTCCATATAAACAATGAGTCACTTTTGTGAGAAAGAAAATGAAATAATCCTTTGACACAATGAAAGTAAAATGTTTTTGAGAAACATAGTCTTACACCCTGGAGATACATTGAACCAATATTTTATAGTTTACATCAATCAAAAGACTCAATTGTGCCACAATTGTATTCTTTGTGAGTCAAGAAATGCCAACACCTTTTTCCCAATGTTGGTCCATGTGAATGAGCTACATTTGCATCACACCCCTTAATGTGGTATAACAATTTTCTTCTTTTGTTTTCACAAGTCTCCCTCTTGTAGCCCATTCTCTTAGCCTTGTAAAAGTGCCAAGACCTTACAACTTTGAGTTATTGGCCACAACTTCCTTCAAGTCAACAACTCTAGAAGAGAAATTTTGTAACTGTATACATCAGATTTCTCATTAAGCCTTAATGTTCTTGCATATTCTGGGTCAATGTAACCAATGGTACCCATAACATAGGTAGAGGTATGGTTTTTGGCTAAGGGAATGCACTTGGAAATGATTAAGTACAAACAATTTGCCTCAAAATTATAATCCAAAAGAATGTTAGAAGTCTTCACATCCTTGTGAATAATGCGTGGGTTACCGTCATAATGAAGATATGGTTATCCTTCTTCAACACCATGAGAAATATTTAGCTGAGTGTTCCAATCTAGCTTAATCTTCTTTGATGATCCTATATGAAAATAAAAATTAATAAAACACTAGTTAGATTTTCCAATAATCCATTTTAATATGAAGGTTAGAGATTGATTGGATGCTTCTATTTCAAAATATGAATATACAATGTATAGATCCAATTTTCTTCATAACATAATGAGTTTACTCACCATGCAGGATGTCCCATAGACTCTCATTTACCATGTAATAATAAAACAATAGGTTTCCAAGTGGAGAAACTGAATATCCATTCAAACTCTCAATATTCTGATGCTTGATGCTTCCAACTGTTTCCACATAAATTTCAAAAGAAAGCAAGCTTAGTGGGTAGTGACTATACATTATCTTTATAGAAATTGGTTTATAATTCTTTAGATCACATTTATAAACAATGCTTCTAAAACAATAGCTAATTACATATTTCTCGTTTATATTTTTGTGATTTTCATTGTGTCATCATACATGTAAAGATCCATGTTGTTGTGTAGTATAACCAACCTTGGAGAAACTAAATGTAACAAATAGACGTGTCAATAAAGAAATTGTAATAAGATATTTCTTTCTAATTTTTTGTTTGATAATCTATACAATATGAAATCATGTCTAGTCATATTAGTTTTAACACCTTGCTCCATTCTATTTTTAGATCCTTTTGTAAATGCATTCATATGATTTGAATGGTACACAACTATAATAGTAGCATTAAACCCAAACAAATGCAAATAATTTCTGGTTTTGATATGTTCATTACACTTTGGGCACAATTTTTTTACACAACATCATAAATACCCAATTTTGCCAAATTTTTGATAACAATAGAAGAATGTCTCTACAACCTGAGCTATTTAAAAGATAGCTATTATTTCTTGCATCAGTTAATTCATTATATCCAAAAACCATAAGAAAAAAACTTAATTGGTCCGTAGAGAAACTTTGTGAAAAAAATTGACAAATTCAAACAAACCAAATTTAATAGCAATTAATTATTTAAATTACATAGTGCAATGCATAATTTTTTATTTATTACTAATTTCTTGTTTTTAATAACTAAATGAGGGTTGAAGGGTCCCTTTCCATTTACATAAATATATAACAAGAGGATCAATCTAAAAATAGAAAAATCCATCAATACTTTGATGAAAAAATGCAAAGGGCCTATGCCAAAAACACAAGTGGTTGGGAATACAAAAAATGCCAAACTAATAAGACAAATAGGATGATTTGATAACAATGGAACTGGATACACTATAAAACAAAAAAAATAAAGATACAGACTAATAGATTTTAGAAGAACTTATGTAATCGAATCGAGATGACACATTTGTAACCTCAAGTTTAATGGGGATTAAAATGGTTTCCGTGGGAGGCTCGGGAAAATATGCTCTTTTATAACAGAACCCGAATATTTAGCGAATTGTATGCCTCATGACCTTGATTGCAAAGAAGATACCAATGTTTTGCTTCCTGTTGTAGTGGAGCAAAAATATCATCCAGTTAGGAAAGTGGAGTGAAATAGGTCCGCGCCTCATTCTCTCACCCTATTTGGACACGCCTAAATATGAAACCCATTAGGATGTCAAACCGTTTGTAAAAATCTCCAAAAATGGCCACATCCATCAAACCTTTTTATATATAATGAGTCTCGAGAAAGGAAGGAATAAGATGCACTCGATGTATTTTCCATTTCCGCTTCCATGCCAACCCTATACGCTGGCTTAATCCGGTGATGACCCATATCCAAAGCCTAATTATTTTCTAGATGTGTGATAAGAATACGAAAAATGAATGTTGAAGTAACTTCTACATTTAACCTCAGACATCCCCCCTAGAGAAAGATAATATTCTCCAAGAATTCCCTCAATAATAACCATGTATTTCTATGATTCAATCTAAAAATGGATTTCAAATGTGTTGAGTAGACAAAGTGTTACTCTAAGGAAAAGGAACAAAAGTATGCATGTGTGGGAACAAGGCACATTTTTGAGGCACGGGAAGATAGGAAAGGAAACACACGCCAAAACAGTTTGGCTTAGGACTTATCCATTTTTTTGGATATGGGCTATTTTTGGAGATAGCGTGTGGAGAACACATAGGGATGAAGACTTGCACTACATGCAATAATATTTTAGAAACAAGCAGCTGATAAGCAACATGCATGGTTTGAGCTAATAAAAGGATGAATTCTTTCAGTTAACTATAGGACATATATTATTAGAACATTTGCATATATGCATACTTTTTTAAAGGTGCATGGCTATTATCAAAATGCGACCTATTTTAAAAGTGTATAGGTGGTAAAGGGCAAGTCCCCACCTCTATAAATATGTATTGAACTATGTAGTTTAGGGGGACTAAATTATTATAGAGTTATGTTGCTGGATCTGATGTGCGCATGACTTATGGATATAATTTATAGTGTAAGAAGCTTATGTGTTTTAAAATGTTTAATGTAATGGATAATGGTGTTAAACATAACAAAATATGGTTCATATATGGTTAATCTTATTATAGTTTTTATTTAATTCATGATTCTCTAAGATCTAGTTCGGATTATGCATTGTGGAATGTTTATGTTTAATTATGGATTTGAATATGTTTTATCACCATCACACTAACATATTGCACAAGAAACTCTAAAGAGGGGCCTGGTACATTTACACGCTATGGGTGAGCTCTCTGCTCAGCCGGGTAATGTTCCAACATGCTTGGGTTTTTAACAAGAGATTCTAGGCTACATCATTAGTTCCATTTTGAGACCTCTTTTTCATATTTTTTAGGATGTTTCATGATGAATATGTACCTATTGAACCTAGAAAGTTTTGAGGAGTGGATAAAAGATCTGGAAAAGAGTACGCTTGGAGGTTTAAAGCTGGATCTCGAGTTTGACACACAAACATAGGTGGAGAAGAATTTGTATGAGATTTTCTTTGCTATATTTTTGATAGAGCTGTTAGAGTGGCTGGTTTGTTATGAGTCTAAATGGAATTAGAGGTATCACACACTTGTTTGGATGTAAGAAGAATTTGAGGCCTCTATGATGCTTGATATGATTTGGATGCGTGATGTGGAAACTTAGTTCGTGATGTTCTAAATAACTATATTTTATAGTACTCAATTTCTACTTACTCTTTCCCAAAGGTAGATAAGTTCCTTTTTTGCGTTATCCGGGGAACCTATCTATAAGGTATTCCATTGGTGATCAAAATCTTAATGGTAACCCGAACTTGGAAAAAAAAAGCTTATTGCTAAATAAACCCTACCATGCATGGGGGCAGGAGTAGGTTTGGTGAAGGATGGTGGACCTAGTGGTAGAGAGACAAAGAGAAGAAAGGCAGATTGAGTATAATGAGGTGCGTGGGAGGGAGATAGAGAAGAAAATTGATATTATAGAATGGATGGAATTGAGGAGAGAGATGGCTCGTGAAGGATCTGGAGCTCACATAGAAGGCATGGAGATAGAGAATATGGAACTCCCCATTTGGGAAAGCATGACAAGAAAATATTCTTATCCTCATATGGGATCGTGCGAGTAGAGATGAAATGGGTCATAGGTGTGTGCATCCGAATCTACCTAGCAACTTATCCCTTATGATTAGTTTTCCAAGTATCTAATACAACCAGTAGTCAGCAAGCTAGTTTGGGAGTATATCGAAAAGGTTTAAATAAAGTAGAAAATACATCTATGGCTAGGAAAATGTCTTATTTTTTATTTAGAGGTAATGTTTTGTGTACATTATCAACATAAAACTCAAGTGCGTATAATTTTGGACTCACTTCTAGGAGTAGTACCACCTCGTAGACTGTAGGAGTTCATTTTAGTACCACTATTAAGACATAGGGTAAGTACAACCACGGTCCACTTTTGGCTACATGTGGAGGATCAAGGGGCATAGGTGGCTCTAGTTTTGGTGGATCTAGTGGGTCTGGAGGTAGAGGTAACACATGAGGTTTTGGATTAGGTGGGCATGGTCCTCACCAACCCTAGAATATTTACATAGAAATGTCCCTTCATCTTCTAGACTATAGGGGAATAGAAGATGCTACTGAGAATGTGCACATGTGTGAAATAATTTGACACATAAAATGAATTACTGACTTTTGAGCATAAGGCAATTTAGTTTAAAACTACATTGTAGGGATGCATTCACAGTTGGTATAAGAATTTTGACCCGATAAAACTTGTGTAGACTATGCAAGCACTACGAGGTGCTTTCCTTTAGGAGTTTCATATCCCTGAGTTCGAGCGAAGAGTATAAGCATGGTCAAGGATATTAAGTAGGGTAAGATCCTGAAAGTGTTAGATAATATGATTCCAATTTCAAAATTTTTTTATTAAAGATTTCGTATGATATCCATGAAAACCAACATGCATAGTGGTTCATTGGGGGCTTGATCACACCGTTTAGGAGGGCACTGTCACATAAGACATATATAGACTCACGTGAAGAAATTGAAGCAACATTACATGCTGAGGCAATCATAAGTATAGACATTGGAGTGGTACCACTCTTGGAAGCATAGATTGCAGCTATGATGAGGTAGTTAGAGAAACTATCGGCTAATTCAACACACGAGACACACACTAGGATTTGGTGTACATATTATGAAGTGGAAGGGCACACTAAAGATAATTTCCCCTACAGGTCAGTACATTCATTATTGCTAGACTATGAGATATTTCATTTAGACCATGATGTAATAAAATGTCCATTATTACAACACACGATTAGAAAGAATATATCTTGCTATTGTAAGATTTACCAGTCCACGACTCACAATACAGAAGACTACAAGTTGATTGGTTAGATCCATGATGCTATAGATATTGGTGTATGTAAGATAGGAGTATCAGATAATTCTAAAAGTAAAAGTGAGCACCATGATCATGATCACACTAAAGGGTACTACGATCAGAATAAAGGGAAATTTGAAGGAATTTGTGGTAGAGGTCGAGGATACCATGGTCAATTTGGGGGCCGAGGTTGTGGTGGTGGGTGAGGTGAGTTTACTCGTGGAATGTGTTATACACGTGGATATCTTGATCACTACAAGCATGAATGCCCATAGAATATTACTTGTTTCTTTTACGGGAATAATCATAACTATGAGGAATTCCTATACTTATATGAGAATCTTAGCAAACAACATAAATAGAAAAATAAGGATGCATGGATGGTTATGATATAGTGCACCATATAAAATTAGTGGATGCCAAAGTTGGCACCGAAACTTGAGGTAATACCTATAAAGATTACTACACATGTTGAAGCTACACATGCTAGAGAGATGTTACAACAAAATCCTACCATTACTAAGGAGGAGGTTTTACATGTAAGATATCTAGATCCTACACATCAGAAGGAGGTTTATTAGGAAACCATGGAGGTACTCAAAAATCTTCAGGGTGAAATATAGTGTTTAAAGGAACAATCACAAAAGTTGGAATAATAGAAGGAAACAAAGACAATCTAGTCAAGTGTTGATGATTTGAAAGAGATGTGAAAGATGCTACACCGTGGAGAATATTATTCCATTACTAGGGAATTGGTTAAAGGAAAACTCGCATGTGGGTATTGAGAATGGATGACAAATCCTACATGCTAATTTTCCCCCTCATAGCTTAGATTATGACAAGGAGATCACTCTGAATGTTGTTATGGATGGATGGATTTTAAGAAATATATTGATTGACATAGGCTTGAAAGTGAATGTGATTACTTTAGATGCATTTTTACAGATGGGAAAACCTCCATTACATCCATCCTCTAATATAATTTTTATGGCTAATTGAACTAATGCCACTCCGATCAAAGTTTTAAAGGATGCATCCATTACTATACAAGGGGCCAAGTTTACTGGGGACCTTGAGGTTTTGGCACTTGCAAAAGTAGATAACTTCCTATCTCTACTTGGACACCTTTGGTGTTATGCAAATAATGTTGATCTATGACTCAAAAAGGGGTATATAAGTTTTGATAACAAGGAATAATGAGTCATTATCCATTTGAAAAATAGAAAATCTACACCTTATGTTGAACCTTTGAGTGAGGAAGACTAGAAAATAATTTATGTGTGTGCCATTCAAGATCCAGAAGTACTTGATCCATCTAAGGAGGGAATCCTCTAGTGGGAGGATGTAAAGTCTATTAGTGAAACTACAAGTATTGCTTGTGATAATTTGGTGTATGACACCTATGATATGGTTGGGTGCAAGGTAAGAAGTACATTTGTACGAGAGGAGAGAGCCTCATTGTATTAAGAGGATAGGTAACAACTTTGTGTACACGTACACTGAAGAAAGAGATCCTACAATATTCTCGTGTGCCATAGAGGAGTAGTAGAAAGATCAAGTGGAAAGAAGGAATATGTTAGTGTATACCTTGCACGGGATGAAAATGCACTAGTGTATGGTTCACAGGATAATCTCATATAATGGAATGAAGTAAGAATTACTCTAACAAACTCGATTTCTTAGAGCAATGTGCCTACTCGGATGTGCATATATCATGGTAATCAACCCTGTTTATCACCACATTCGATAGTTTGATATAATTTGGATAGAGGGGCATTAAGTTTTACCACCTTCACTTTGGGTGCACAAAATTTATTTCACTTTGCAAGGTTGCGCATGCACTTGGTATGTTTATGTGATCTTTGCATAGGAAAGCCGGAAATTGGCGGGGAATTGATGGCGGGTAATCTATTGACATATGTTATGTTATGCCACTTAACATTAAGGGGAGTGTTGGAATATAATGATTACGTGGTCCTGCCAACCCTTAATGTATATGGGTCCATCACTAATATATAGGTTAATATTTAATAATATGAAATATTTATATTTCTATTATTAAATATACTAACCTAGGTATATACTTTAGGTTAAATATTTTATATCATGAAATGATTATATTTCTAATATTAAATATTATAAACCTAGGTGTATGTGTCAACCATTTTAGGTTGAAAAGGTGGGTCGGGAGACATACCGATCACCTTATATAAAAAGGACTTTAGGTCCTCATTTGATATATTCAGAAATATATCAAAGGTGTGCAAATCAAGTGATTTATTTTTACCCTTGGTAAATAGGGTTTCAAAGGAGGAGGTGATCTTACTAGATGTAAAATAAGTTCTCTAAAGTAAAAGGTTATTTTCAAAGTGATTTTTACCCTATTGGAGTTTTCCTCTATAAATATTGTCCCCTGTGTTATTTATTTCCTATAAGTATTTCTTTATTTAATTATGTTATGATGTAATATTTATTGTAACATTATGTAATATGTAAGTTGATTAAATCCATATTTATTAGAATCCTCAAATTCTAACATGGTAACAGAGCGAGGTAAATTAAATAAATTAAGATCAAATGTTGTGTATTTTATTTATTTAATTTGTACGGGTTTTTTCAACCAACCCAAAAGGGTATTTAAAAGTATTTGGTCCCCTTCTTTTTTCCCTAATTTATTTTGGCATTACATTTGTGCAATTAAACTCTCGGTAAAAAAATTAGGGTTTTTTAATTAGGGCGAGATGTAATATGATATGATTCTTACTTTCATTTACATTTTGTAAATTATATGGAATTAATGTTTGTTTGGAGATTGATGTGTGCACAGGTGAAAGGGGCTTCAAATATTTACCTGCGTGAAAATCACATACAGAAAAAGAAAGGATTTATTACTATATGAAATAATTTTCATGTTTTCTATAATTTTAAATGTTTGCAGGTTAAATATTTCGGAAGGTAAATTCATACCCATGTTCTTTGGTCCCCTCTAAAAGGATTCAATTTGAAAAACTATAGTTTATAGTTAATCTATAACTATATCCTATATAATTTGAAAACTATATTATTATTTTTAAATAAAAATATATATAATATAGAATAAGGTTTATATAATAATTTATATAAACATCATATTAAAATTTATATAGTTTTGAAAAAAACTATATATTAAAAGCCTTTAACCATATTAAAATTACATGGGATTGAGGGAAGAGTCAACAAACCATATTCTAAGCCTAAGTTTAAATTATATTTAAACTTAACTTATAAATCTAGGCATATATAGTTTTTATATAAAAAAACAAACCTAAGTTTAAATCATATTTTATATATATGGTTAGTTTAAACTGCTTAAAATATAAATTTTATTAGATTTGGTTTATATATGTTTTAAAAAAACTTTAAGTGCTTACTTTTTTTGGAAAGGGGGTCTGTGTTTATTGTTTGGCCATGAAGGGATTACTTTTTAAATCTTAATACTTATTAAATAAAACCTAACATGTGTCCCTAACCATTTATATTATCCATGTAAGGGGATGGCCCATTCATTTATATCTTATAGTTTATAAAAACTATATAAATGAACCTATTTAAAGGTTTTCTTTTATATAAGAGTGAGAGTGGAGAATAAAATGAGATAATATCTCAGGTATAAATGTGGAACTCTCAAGTATAAATGGAGAATTAAAAAAAGGGCTAGTTTATTGGTGGCCCACGTGAAGTGTGGTAAATATTTATTAAAATATTTGTAGTTATAGCCACATAAAAGTTTTAAAGTTTTTAGCTTGTAAGAATTCTATAAAATATTTTACAATATTTTCATAGTTTTAAATGTGTGCAGGGTAAAATTAAGAGTAAATGAAGGGAGGAGACAAGGTTCATGAAAATAAGGATTTGAATTTATTTCATTGGTCAGGTGAAATTACTTGTCCCCTCTGTAAAATATGTAGAGTAATCTATACTCTCATAAATCTACTTGCACCCAGTAAAAGTATTTTAACTCGGTCTATGTTCTTTAAACCCCTTTAATAAGGGTTATGTTATTTTTTTATATATAAAAATATACTAGAGTTTATATTTTTATAAACTATATGTTGTTTTTTATTTACATTCTATAAACTATATATATATATATATATTAAAAAAGTGTATATATTTTTACATTATAAATTATAATAGGTTATTATAATATGTTAAAATATAACCTCCCTAATATTATACAGAAGAAGAAATTCTAGAATTTCACATTCTGGAAATACACAACAAGTTTTGGCTTCATTAAATTTGATGGTCAAATGACCGTCATAATAGACCAAACATAAGACAATATGATGGTCATTTAGACGTCAAATTTAAGCTTGTAGGTTCCAGAAACTTTCATTGTGTTAAAATTGATGGTCAAATGACCATCATGACAGACCAAAAAATAAGCCATTATGACGGTCATTTAGACATCAAATTTAAGCTGGCCAAATTTTTGTCTACATTAATTTTTTTCAGAAATTTGAAGTTGTTATGCATTCTTAGGGTCTCTTCTTCACTTCTATATGGTTGAAAATATTTTTTTATATATATCTGGGGTATAATGCAGTGTCATTTATATGCGGGTTATTATTTTGATCATGGGAGGTTAATTAGTATGCATTATAATGACAAAATTAGTTATGATCAAATAGTTTCTTTAGATCTATAAAATTTAGATATAATTCTATTAAAAGTTTTTTTATTATCAATAAATATGTATCTAACTCTATGGTACATTGTATATTATAATGGGGTGTGTTTTACAAGTTTAGGAAAACAATGGCATCCAACTATTTTTGTCTTGACAAAACCCAAATCTTGAATGAAACCAACTACAACATTTGGGTCAAAACAAAATTTATGGCGAAAAACTCTGGACGATTGTTTCTGGATTTGAGGTTTCTCCCACTAGTTGTTAAACAACTGTAGATAACATGAATACATTCTTACAATGAATGCAGGAGGCTCTTTCTATGATTCTACACAATGTGAACAATGAGTACCTTCTACACATTGGTAATATCGAACATCTAAAAGAGGTATGGACACAACTAGAATCCATGCATGAAGGATACTTGGTATATCAAGGATAGTAATGAGAGTAAAATAGCTGAAGGAATTCAAATAAAGTTCGTATATTTTTGATGATTTCTCTTTTACATCTTTTTTTATATCTCAAAGTTTAAATGATTCAAAACTATGGCATGAAAAGTTAGGACATGTTAATTATCGAAGCTTATATGAAATGTCTAGATATAATCTAGTGAAAATTTTACATGTGTTGTCTTCTTCTCTTGAAGTTACTTCATTAAATGCTTCTAAATGATGGTTTTGATTTTGATTTAGTAAATGGTCATGATGATGTTTTGATGCTATAGATGTTTCTGAAACTCTTATCTTCCTAGATAAGAAATTAAATTGGGCTCAATCTATGTTAGAAAGTTCAAATCCTATTAACCTTAGGAAAATGACTAGAAGCCATCATATGTACCATGCATTAATTACCTTGTATGAACATGAGCCATGAAGTATTATAGGGTCTAGGTGGATATACAAAGTAAAATATAATGTTGATGGTAGTATTAACAAACATAAAACTAGACTTGTTGCTAGAGGTTTCACTCAAAAACTTAGTATTGATTATGTTGAGACATTTCCTATAGCTAAAATGAGTACTATTAGGGCCTTATTTGCAATTACTACTCAATTTGGGTGGGAAATCCATGAAATGGATGAGAAAAATACTTTTTGAATTGTGATTTCAAAGAAGAACTTTACATGTTTCAACCTAAAAGATTTGAAGAAACTGGTAAATAAAACTATGATTGTAAGTTGAGAAATCCTTGTATGGTTAAAACAAGCTCTTAGAGCTTGGTATGTAAAAATTATTTCCTTCTTTAAGTTGTTAGGTTTTGTTATTTGTTCTTCTAACAATGATATATTCACTAAGCAATAAGGCTCACATATTATCATTATATGTATAGATGATGATTTGCTTATATCTGGTAAAAATTATGATTTAATTCATAGATTAAAGAGAAATTGAAGTAGTACTTTGAAATGAATGAGTTAGGTCTCTCACATCATGTTATTTGTATGATTGTATTTCATTCTATTGTTATTTTTCAAAACACAATATGCAACCATTGTATTGAAAAAGTTTCTTATGATTGATTGTAAACCA
The DNA here is from genome assembly GCA_018340775.1 of Taxus wallichiana var. yunnanensis. Taxonomy (NCBI): domain Eukaryota; kingdom Viridiplantae; phylum Streptophyta; class Pinopsida; order Cupressales; family Taxaceae; genus Taxus; species Taxus wallichiana. The sequence continues at coordinate 542,254,203 of CM031237.1, read as the reverse complement.
TTTTCTACTTCAATGGAAGTTGGAATAAATATTGATCCTAAATCTACATATGAAAAAGGTTGATCCTATTTTATATATGTTGTTAGTTGATAGTTTGATTTATCTAACTATAACTAGATCAAATATTTCCTATACAATAGGAATTACTTCAAGGTTTATACAGAACTTTTTTAGAGATCATTAGAATCTTGTAAAAATAATTTTTAGATATTTGAAAGGAACAATCAATTATGGGTTGCATTATAATAAGAATGAAAATGCTATCTTATATAGATTTTGTGATTCTAACCATACCGATGTTGTGTTATAAAATATATTGGATATGTGTTCAAGTTTTTTGGTGTAGGAACCATTAATTAGAACAAAAATACAATCAATAGTCTCCATTTCTTCTACTGAGGTAGAGAAGTATAATGGAAGAAGTAAATAATCCATGTGGCTACAACGGTTGTTAGTAGAGATACACATGGAAGCTAAAGGAAGTATTTCTCTTCTATGTGGTGGTCAGAGTTGTATTACTCTTGATTAAGAATCTAGTTCAACATCAGAGGATGAAGAACATTGAGATACATATATGCTTCACCCATGAGAAGGTGTAAAGTGATGAGATAAATCTCAAGTTCATGTTGATTGAAGAGCAAAGTTGCGACATCTTCACAAATTCCCTGAGTGCTGCAAAGTTTTGTCACTTTTGTGAAAAGCTTGGATTGTTAGAGTTTCCATTGAGGGGGAGTGTGCATGACAATGTCACCTCCTAATGGAACTTGGTTTTGTAAAAGACCTTCGGACATATGTAAAAGACCTTCAGGCAAGTGTAAAAAAATACCTTCGGGCATGTATACCTCATCGACTTATTTTTTAGAAAGAAGTGTAGAAATATCTTAAAGGCGGTCTTTAGTAAACTCTTTAGTGTTATTGAGTTTACTGGTAAACATCCAATACAAGCATATTGTTAAGGAGGTCCTTGGTTGTAAAAGGCTCCTATATGATTGGGTTCAATAACCTTTTATGAGAACCTATGAGAACATGTAAAACTCACAAATCATACTTAGCTACTGATCATGGGATGATCTTTGGGATTCTAAATCCTTTTGTACCAAAAGGTAATTTGAGTATGATGAAGGTGTTATAATTCCTTCAACTGATATGCTAGCCTAAAACCTTTATGGTTTAAGGATTGTAAATCCTGTAGTGTACCACGGGCAGGTAATCTATTGACATATGTTATGTTATCCCACTTAACATTAAGGGGGAGTGTTGGAACATAATGATTAAGTGGTTTGGACAACCCTTAATGTATATGGGTCCATCACTAATATATAGGTTAATATTTGATAATATGAAATATTTATATTTCTATTATTAAATATGCTAACCTAGGTATATACTTTAGGTTAAATATTTAATATCATAAAATTATTACATTTCTAATATTAAATATTAAACTTAGGTGTATGTGTCAACCATTTTAGGTTTAAAAGGTGGGTTGGGAGACATACTCGATCACCTTATGTAAAAAGGACTTTAGGTCCTCATTTGATATATTTGGGAAATATATCAAAGGAGGAGACAATGTGCATGACAATGTCACCTCCTAATGGAACTTGGTTTTTGTAAAAAGACCTTCGGACATATGTAAAAGACCTTCAGACAAGTGTAAAAAAATACGTTCGGGCATGTATACCTCATCGACTTCTTTTTTAGAAAGAAGTGTAGAAAAATCTTAAAGGCGGTCTTTAGTAAACTCTTTAGTGTTATTAAGTTTATTGGTAAACATCCAGTACAAGAATATTGTTAAGGAGGTCCTTGGTTGTAATAGGCTCCTATATGATTGGGTTCAATAACCTTTTATGAGAACCTATGAGAACATGTAAAACTCACAAATCATACTTAACAAGTAATCATGGGATGATCTTTGGGATTCCAAATCCTTTTGTACCAAAAGGTAATTTGAGTATGATGAAGGTGTTATAATTCCTTCAACCGATATACTAGCCTAAAACCTTTATGGTTTAAGGATTGTAAATCATGTAGTGTACCACGGGCGAGTAATCTATGACATATGCTATATGTTACCCCACTTAACATTAAGGGGGAGTGTTGGAACATAATGATTAAGTGGTTTGGACAACCCTTAATGTATATGGGTCTATCACTAATATATAGGTTAATATTTAATAATATGAAATATTTATATTTCTATTATTAAATATGCTAACCTAGGTATATATACTTTAAGTTAAATATTTAATATCATAAAATTATTACATTTCTAATATTAAATATTAAACTTAGGTGTATGTGTCAACCATTTTAGGTTTAAAAGGTGGGTTGGGAGACATACTCGATCACCTTATGTAAAAAGGACTTTAGGTCCTCATTTGATATATTTGGGAAATATATCAAAGGAGGAGACAATGTGCATGACAATGTCACCTCCTAATGGAACTTGGTTTTTGTAAAAAGACCTTCGGACATATGTAAAAGACCTTCGAGCAAGTGTAAAAAAATACCTTTGGGCATGTATACCTCATCGACTTATTTTTTAGAAAGAAGTGTAGAAAGATCTTAAAGGCGGTCTTTAGTAAACTCTTTAGTGTTATTGAGTTTACTGGTAAACATCCAAGTACAAGAATATTGTTAAGGAGGTCCTTGGTTGTAAAAGGCTCCTATATGCTTGGGTTCAATAACCTTTATGAGAACCTATGAGAACATGTAAAACTCACAAATCATACTTATCCACTGATCATGGGATGATCTTTGGGATTCTAAATCCTTTTGTACCAAAAGGTAATTTGAGTATGATGAAGGTGTTATAATTCCTTCAACCGATATGTTAGCCTAAAACCTTTATGGTTTAAGGATTGTAAATCTGTAGTGTACCACGGGCAGGTAATCTATTGACATATGTTATGTTATCCCACTTAACATTAAGGGGAGTGTTGGAACATAATGATTAAGTGGTTTGGACAACCCTTAATGTATATGGGTCCATCACTAATATATAGGTTAATATTTAATAATATGAAATATTTATATTTCTATTATTAAATATGCTAACCTAGGTATATACTTTAGGTTAAATATTTAATATCATAAAATTATTACATTTCTAATATTAAATATTAAACTTAGGTGTACGTGTCAACCATTTTAGGTTTAAAAGGTGGGTTGGGAGACATACTCGATCACCTTATGTAAAAGGACTTTAAGTCCTCATTTGATATATTTGGAAATATATCAAAGGTGTGTAAATCAAGTGATTTTGTTTTACCCTTGGTAAATCGGGTTTAAAAGGAGGTGATCTTACTGGATGTAAAATAAGTTCTCTAAAGTAAAAGTTTATTTCAAAGTGGTTTTTACTCTATTGGGGTTTTCCACTATAAATACTGTGTCACCTGTGTTATTTATTTCCTGTGAGTATTTCTTTATTTACTTATGTTATGATGTAATATTTATTTAAATATTTATTGTAACATTATGTAATATGTAAGTTGATTAAATCTTTATTTAGTATAATCCTCAAATTCTAACAGAATAAGGAGCACTTTTTGAGGAAGTAGATGATACAGATGCCAAAATATTTAAGTGCGCTTGCCTTGAGAAGGAGAAAGGAAAGATGGTCTACATAGTGGATGATGAAGGATTAAAATACTTGGACATAGATCATTCAACAGGTATGCAAGAGGTCTTAGAAAATGTGGATAAAAATATGCGCGCCTATCATGAACCTATGAAGACCAAGAAAGTGAACATTGCAATAGATGTTGAACCTAAGGAGGCTATAATTGGGGATTATTGGTCTGATTCTAAAGTAGAAAAGATAATTGAGTTACTATATGATTTATAGGAATTATTCCCTAGGGCTACCATGATTTAAAGGGGGTACATGAGTCATTTGGTGAGATGAATATTAATCTAAAGGAAGGTGTACGTCTAGTCGAAAAATACCTTACAAGATGAACCCTAACATGCACGTAAAATTTAAAGAAGAAATTGATAAAATGTTAAAATATGGCATCATTAATCCCTTAGAAGATTCATAGTGGGTTAGCCCCATGGTAATTAGTATAAAGAAATATGGTTATATTAGGATATGTGTGGATTACATGGAGTTGAATGTTGCATGTGTGATTGATTATTTTCCTACACCTTTCACTAAGGAAATATTAGAAGGTGTTGATGGGAAAAACTTTTACTCTTTCACAAATGGATTCTCAGGGTATCACCAAGTTAGAATTGCATAGGAGGATCAAGAGAAAATGAATTTCACCACTGAATGGGGAATTTTTCCATATACTGTGATGCCCTTTGGTTTGAAGAATAAACCTTCTATATTTTCATGCATAATTGTTCAAGCATTCCAGATTTTATTTAAAAATTCTTGTAGGTTTACTTGGATGATTGGACGGTGTATGGGCTTGTTAAGGATCATTGTGGAAATTTACACTTAATGTTTTAAATATGTAGATAGTTAAGAACCTCTTTAAATATCAAGAAGTGCATGTTTGCTACACACCTTTTGGAACTCTGTTGGGGCACATCATCCTGTAAGGAAGCCTTGTTAATAGATCCAAATAAGGTTACATTTATTGTAGGCCCGGAAGAACCTACCGGTCAAAGTGAGGTGCATGATTCTTGGGCCACACAAGGTATTATAGAAAATTTATCAAAGGATATGTGAATATTTCCACACCCTTGGAAGAGTTACTCAAAGGAAAAGGGGAATTCTATTGGGGAGAACTGCAACAACACACATTTGAGGCATTGAAGGAGAGACTTACTACAACACCTATTATGTGTTTTCCCTCATGGAACCAACCATTTCTCATATATGTGGATGCCTTTGGCATGACCATTGGTGCAGTGTTAGCTCATAATGGAGAATGTATTATAGATCATCCTATCTATTTTGCTAGTAGAAAGTTGACTCTGCATAATAGAATTATACAACTATAGAGTGTGAGGCCTTGTCAATGATCTACGTGCTACATAAGTTTAGATAGTACTTGTTAGAAACACCTTTTGTATTTTATACAAATCACATGACACTAAAATACTTGGTAAATAAGCCCGTTTTATAGGGGCACATATGTTGATGGGTTCTCTTATTCTAAGAATTTGACTTTATAGTCATGGTAAAACTAGGTAAAAGTAATTTTGGTCAGACCACTTATCAAGAATTTAATCAGGGGAGGACATGCAGACAATTGAAGATATAATGTCGGATGCACAGTTGTACAAGTTACATCGTGTGCCTTCAAAATTGGAGGATATTTCTATCCTTATACCCATAGGTATGGTGCCGAAGGAATAAAAGCATTATAGAAGAAAAACTTGCAATTTATGTTACACCCTTCATGTTGATCGGTGGTGACTTGTGTAAACTAGGCCGAGATGAAATATTGTGCTGATGTGTATCAACACATAAGTGCAAGGATATCGGGAAAGAGGTTTATGGCAGTATTGTAGGTGGGCATTATGAAGGTGACGCCACCGCGTGTAAGATTATAATCATTGGATTATGGTGGGAGACCTTGTACAAGGATTATAAAGAGTATTATAAGGCATGTGATCACTGTCAGTGCCTTGCCAAACCTAGGAAAAGAGATGAAATTCCTTTTAGGCCTATTACTAGTGCAAATCCATTTGAAAAATGGGCAATAGACTTTTTGGGTCCTATTTCCCTAGCCATGTGTAGAACCGAATCATGCTACATCATCACTTGTATAGATTATTTTACAAGGTGGAAAGAAGTAGCACTTACAAAGGACTATACATTAGATATAACAACAAGGTTTTTCTAGGAAAACATTCTTACTATGTATGGATGTCCCCTGAGCTTGACAAGTGACAGAGGAACACACTTCTTGAATAAGACAATTAGGATGTTGTTGGATGAATTTATGGTCATGCACCACAAGACTACACATTATCACCCTCAAGAAAATGGGACTACTGAGGCTTTCAACAATATATTGAGCCATAACTTAACAAAAAATTGTGACGTTGTAAGGAAAGATTGGGATGATAAAGTTTTTGTTGTACTTTGGGCATATAGAACAAATTATGGAAGGTTAAATAAGGCCACACATTTTAGTTGGTGTTTGGCGTAGAAGCAGTTCTTCCCATGGAATTAATGTTACCTTCTTTGCATATTACATGCGCAGGAGGTCTAGCTGATGAGAAAGCATTAGAAGAGAGAATTGAAAAGTTAATAAAACTAGATAAGAGGTGCGCCATAACAAATTGGAGTGAAAAATAAGAAAAGGCCATGAAAAAGGCATGTCATGACATACACATCAGGGATAAGAAGCTTGAGGTTGGAAATATGGTACTTCTTTATGATTCAAAGTTTTTGTGCCATCTAGAAAACATAAGGTACATTGATTGGGATCAGTATGTTATCACTCACATACTTGAATCAAGTGCTTGTCGAGTTATAGGTGATAGATGGAATACAGTTACCCTGTTACTTCAACGGGAGTAGGCTGAAGCCCTACTATAAATAATTATTCTTGGTGTTTGTAATAAGGCAATATTTCCATTTAGTATAGATTTTCCTTTTTGTATTTATTTTAATGTATTTCCTTCTTCATCACTATGCTTTGTCAATTTAGTTTGGTGTTTTGTGTAATAAGCACGTTTGCGCACTGGAAGCTAATTACAATCTGAAGTATTTTCATGCATAGAGGACTGCACATACCATTAGTATGGGGTGGATTGTTATTTAAAAATGGGTACACATAAGAAAAAATGATTACAGCAGTGTTATTTAAGTATGGAAATGAGCTGCTAGAAATAATATTTCTCCTAGGAAGACCATAGATGGAAATAAATGAATGAACAATATAATGCAAGGAAAGTTATGGTTGTAGAAACTACTAGAGGAAGGACCAATGATGAGGTACTTTGGTACATGAAAGCATGTAGAAGGAGGTCTATAGCCAAAAGGTAGGAAGGCATGCTAGAAGGTTATAGCTAGGGCACGTAGGTGTGCCACATAGAAGTTGTGAAAATGGTCAATAAGGATCGGTGGTAGGTAAAGGATAAATAAATGTAGTAAATTTTCAAAAATATATATAAGGATGTGATGTGGGTTCATTTTTACCTTTGTGATCACAAGTATTCGAGCGAGCTAGTTGCAAGCGAGCTAATTACAAGTGATCCAAGTGAAATGTGTTAAGGTGTGGAGAGTTGTGAAACCAGATGTGGAGAGAAGATTTGTGCACAAAAGTGGTTTGTGTCCCCATTGAAGAAGGGTTTGAGAAAAGAAGAATAATTGAGAAGGAATTAGGGCTCACATTTTTGAGTGAGGGTACGTAATTTAAAGCTATGATAAGAAATATTACTAGACAAAAAGACAAAAGGAAATATTTTTATAATGGTATTGAGGAAGGCAATTGTAGCAGTACGAAGGGGAAGAAGAAGAACACAAGGATAGTGGAGGCTTGAACCATAGAAGCTATAAGAATCCCACGAGAAAAAGTGGAAAGTGATCATGTAGATACTCCCATGTAGGCGCAAGGAGAGGAAGACTTGAACGTAGATGCGATCCATGAGGAGCACCTATTTAAGAAGGTGTTTAGAAGAACTGGGACTTAAGGCGTAGTAACATAATTTTTTTACTAAGGTAACCTCGACTCTCCCCTCATAAAGAAGCACCAAAGAAAAAGATAAAAAGAAATTTGAAGCTCTAACAAGGAGGAGGAGTTTGAAGAGAGCATGTCGGGAACCCCGGTCTAGCCTAAAGATGTGGAGGAACCCTGATATGAAGAAATGCGAGATGATGAGGAAGGGGTAAAATAAGTAGAAGAAGCTATGCATGAGAAATCTAGTACGTCGTTATGACTCGTAGGAGAAGGGCCAAATTTAGACCTTGGTGCCTACATTCCCAAGGGTACAAGGACAAAAAGAGAAAGATCAAGTGAAGAGTATGTTGTCCCTATTATGGGTTATGCTAAGGACATGAGAAAAATCATTTGTGCCCAAGTTTAAAGCACTTTGTGGGCCTTAAGGATTTATATGGGTGGGTGCTGATGGATCTAGATATGGCCACTACATGCAAAAGGAAGAAATGATCTTGTTCCATGTAGATTCATATGGACAAACTAGATTTTGATGTGTGTGAGGAGTCTTGTGTCTCAAAAAGAGTAAAGAAGGCACCCCAAAGTAGGAAAATTACAATAAAACCTACTCTAATGTCCGATAAACATGTTAGTAATAAATTGGTTAAGGTATCTTCCGAGGTGGCATGGATAAATGTTGATAAGGATGCCCCATTTGAGCAATCGATGAAGGATAACAAAGATAAAACTATAGAGATAACATGTTTAAAGGAAGAGAAGGAATGAGAATGGGAAAATAATGAGGCATTTGTTAGCATGGTAGAGGAAATTAGTGATCAAATCCTTAAAAAAGGCCTCATATAGAATCTCATGTACTAGAAAAGTTTCCTTCGCTATGAATTATGTGCGTACTTTGGTCGATTTCTTTATGTTAGAGGATGGACCAATTCGAATGCCCGCACCAAAAGATGTTGAACAAGAATTAGAGAGAGCACAGGCCTTTATGATTAGAATTTTTTTAACTTACGAGGCATTTCTCCAAACTTTAGAGGATGAAATAAAGAAATCAGACCAAGCTCTCAATTTGTGTGTGGCACCTGCAGGCGTAATAAGGACTAGAAATCTAGTTGAAGATAATGAAGTTTTGACAGTGATGAAAGATGAGACACTTGGATGTGCAAAAAAATTAGGCCCTGGTGAAACAAAAGCACGAGGCCCTCGCAACAACCCAGGATCCACACAAAGAGAGGATTGATGAGATTGGGAAGCTCATAGTGCAAAATATGGACCTCATGGAAGGAATGATGTCAAGTATGACCAATATTGTCTGGTTACTATAGAATGAGAAATAAAATAGTACTCAGGATGATCTAGATGCCATAGCCACAAATACTCCAAAAAGACAAGAACCATGCTAAATGACTGACAGAAATTGGAGGATGAAATAAAATTGAATATCTAGAGCTAATCGTCCCAGTTGAATAAGAGGGTGTTGCAGAGTGAAAATTTATTCCTTTTTATAGTGTTTCATTAATTATTTCATTCTTTATTCTTTATTATTAGAAACATCAGAAAGAATTCTCATTTCCAGTGGAGGTCAATGTACTTTAGTGTGGGGTAATGTTGAGCAAACAAAATTTTTCTCTAAGGAAAAGGCACACAAAGGATGTATGTGCAGAACAATACACATTTTAAGGCGCATGAAGATAGGAAAGAAAACACATGCTAGAATAGTTTGGCTTAGGACTTAGCCATTTTGTTGGATATGGGCTATTTTTGGAGATAACCTACATAATACACATAGGGATGAAGACTTGCGCTACATGCAATGATATTTTGGGAACGAGTGGCTGATAAGCACCATGCATGGTTTGAGCTAATAATAGGATTGCTTCTTCCAGTTAACTATAGGACATCTATTATTAGAACACTTGCATGTATGCATGTTATTGTAAAGGTGCATGGCTATTATCAACATGCAACCTATTTTGAGAAGTGCATAGGTAGTGAAGGGCAAGTCCCCACCTCTATAAATATGTATGAACTATGTAGTTTAGGGGGACTAAATTATCAGAGAGTTATGTCATTGGATCCGATGTGTACATGACTTATGGATATATTTTATAGTGCAAGAAGATTATGTGTCTTAAATTCTTTAATACAATGGATAATTTTGGTTGGTTAATGGTTTTAAACATAACAAAATTTGGTTCATGTATGGTTAATCTTATTATAGTTATTGTTTAATTCATGATTCTCTAAGATCTAGATCTAGATTATGCACTGTGGAATGTTTATGTTTATTATGGATTTGAATATGTTTTATCACCATCACACTAACATCTTACACAAGCAACTCTAAAGAGGGGCTTGGTACCTTTGTGCACTTCGGGTGAGCGCTCAGCTTAGGGTCGGGTGATGTGCCAACGCACCGGGTTTTCACAAAGAGATTCTACGCTACATCAAAATGAAAACATGAAATTTTGGTATAAAATCCCATTTCATGAACCAACGTGGAAAATTGCATGAAAGGAAACATTGGAAATGCCATGACAGATGAAATGAAATCTAGTGAAATAAACTAGAAATGTGTGAAAATATGGGAGAGTGGGTCAGTAAATATATGGAGTGACTATGCTATCACATGCTTGTAATTAATACAAGCTTGCTAAGGTATTTAATATAAAAATTTATTGGAAAAGGTGGTGATTATGACCAATAAACGTATTTATTACCAATATTATCACAAAGCACTTGGTCAGTCCCTCAATTTTCTATAAAATCCACCTATTTAGTAACCTTCCAATATATAAGATTTAAGGTCCAATATGTAATTAATGAAACAATAAAAAATAATTTTATTCACACAATATTTTTGATTGCAATGTTAACAATAATATGAGATTCACCTCCAATAATTAATTCATTACTACTCAAGTCATTAGCCATGGACCAACAATGTTCAACACTTTAATTTATTGATTTATACATTTATTAATTTACAAAAATTCTAGTCATTAGTCATGTTATTAATTATGAGATTAGCCTCTAGAAGAAGGCCACCTTTTTTTTGTGGCTATCTTGCAAAACACGCTTCAAGGATTGGAGAGAGGCTGCCACACACATTTAGCACTTAGACCGAGATTTTTTTTTTCCAAGTTCAAAATCCCCGCTTCCCCATGATCTTTAAAAAGTGAAATGTCGACCCATTTAACAAAGTAGGTATTTTCTTGGTCTCACCGGTTCCTTGCCAGAGATAGGCCAACAAAATTTTGTTGATTTTATCAAACACACAATTGGGGATCCTCATAATAGAAACCATATAAATGGAAATAAAACAATAGTATATCAGCAAGATTAGATCAATGCAATAAAAGTTTTTCATTTAATCCTATGTAAGAATCCTGTTCACCTTTGCCTTCGTATGTGATAGATCGTTTAGGTCTATTTTCTTTGAAGGTTGTTTTAAAGAAAATACGCAAGGCTAATATGAACATGATACTTCTTCAATTTTAAATAATGTACACATGTTATGATGATCTAACCTTTCCATACCATGTGACTATGTTTAATATCGGATATTGTTGATTTTTTTATAACAAAGCATTCCCTTTCATTAAATAATGATGTTTATTAGTTGTAAATCATTTTTTTAATATGAAAAAGATATGAATTAAGGTTTATGTAAAATATATCAAATAAGAACTGCATAAGATGTCATTATTATCAAAGGTGTGTATTCAAGGACTTGGATATGCTAGGAATAGTCCATCGAATATAATATAATTACAAAAATGATAAAAACCCGTTAAGATTGTTTTTTGCATTGTTAAAATGGATTAATCGACAATATATTCTCATCAATGAATAATTGGTAAACATAAAACATGATTTTTTCTTCACAACCTCAAATTATTTATTCCTGAACAATATTTGTGTTCATCTTCACCCTCGTTTTTAGTAAATTGTTTAGGACTATTTTGTTTAATGGGTTATTTATGGAAATATATAGGGCCAAGATGATTAGGATACGTCTTTAGGTTTAAAATATGTACTTCTATTATTATGCTCTAACTCTTATCTTTTTGTTAAGATAGATAGTGATATTTATTAGGTCAATATTTTTAAAATACAGAAATAGTAGAGCCTAGTGAGCGCCAAGCCACTCCTTTTAGTAAGTAATGTAGCTTAATGGTTGTTATGCATTTTATTTGATAAAAATCGATATGAAAAATGACTTGTGACCGCATTTTATCCATTCATATGATATGTTTTCTCGAGCAATACATTCTGTAAGTATTCGAGCTTAGCGGTCACTAAGCATTTTCTTTAATACAATTTTTTTATCTCTATTTTCACAATTAAGAAACAATTTAGCTTAGAGGCCGCTAATATATTCCTTTCTCAATAAATAATAAACAATAAGCCTAGAGCACTATATTTTGTAAGTATTCAAGCTTAACATTTGCTAAGAATTTTCTTTAATACGAATTATTTTTTGATCTCTATTTTCAAAATTAATAAATAGTTTAGCCTTGAGGTCACTAATCTATTACTTTCTCAAAGACCTCCATAGCTTTCGAGAGTAAAAATTTTCATATCTCACATATTTATCATCTAAATATATTATGAAAAATGCATAGCGACCGATAATATATATTACTATGATCTATTATTAGAGTGCTATGTTCAATTTTTTTATTTAGCCTAGTTTCCACCATATCATTTATTTATGTAAGTATTCAAGCTTAGTGGTCATGAAGCATTTCCTTTAATACAAATTTTTATTTGATCTCTATATTTGAAATTAAAAATCCGTTGAGCCTAATGTCCGCTAATCTACTCCTAATAAGTAATGGAGTTTAGTGGTAGCTAAGCTTTTTTATTGATGCCGACCGATGTGTAAAAAATAGACAAGATGCAAAGGTGTGTGCCTAGCAGTCAAAATGATGTTATTTGAGCACCCTTAAAACATTTTTAATAAAAATATTTCTTCCGACTATACAAATTCCTCCATATATTTTGACAATAATTTTTTTCCATATTTCACATATTTGTCATCGAAATATATTATGGAAAATGCCTAGTGACTGCTAATATCTATTACTATGATTTGTTATTCTAGCGGCTCTGTTAAAAATAAGAAATTTTTTACCCTATTTTCTACATGATCATTGCTTTCTGTAAGTATTTGAGCTTAGAGGTTTCTTAAGCTTTTTCTTTAAGATGAACTATTTGATTTCTCTTGTTACAATAATGGAGCTTAATGGTCGCTAAGTATTTTACTAGATACAAACCGATATAAAATATGTGTTAAACAGAAAAAACTTATGAGTAATATAGAATTTGTGATACCTTTCAAGGGTATGTAGTGCCACACTTGGTACTGCAAGGTATTATATAACTAATAATATATAATTATAGTTAATGAAAAATATTATTGATAAAAAATTGTAGAGTTATCTATTTACATTGTTGGAAAGGAAATTGTGGAGTTGTAGAGGCTAGCGACTACCAAGCTTATACTCAACAAGTAGATAGACAACATACGACATGCCGATTTGTTCATTATCACATACTGAAAATAATAACTTGGTCCCCTATAAAATCTATGTATTTATTATTTCAAATTTTGTGTTACAAAATATCATTCTAATGGAGCTTAGCGGTAGCTATTTTCTTTCCTATCTTTAAGGTACTCTCAAATTCTTGTGAAGCTGAAAAATTATGTTTTAGTTTTTCTAGAGTAAAGCGTAAATAACTCCAAAATATTGACGATCACAAGATATATTAGAAATTTCATGCCACGTGTCAACATTTTAGTGGATGACATTCACAAATTAATATGGCGGGTCTTTATAGGTTAAAAGTATTTGTTAATTCTAGGGCTAATTAAACATTTCTTAAAAAATGTGTCAATTATATAGTTGCCTAACTAACTAGTTCAAGCTTGCCACGTGTCACATTTTATCACAATATTTATTTTAAATTAGCATGCACTATATTTAAAAATTTTAAATTCAAATTCGATAAAAATTAATAATAAATATTAGAAATTAGAAATTTGAATTCTAATATTGACGATCACAAGAGATATTAGAAATTTCATGCCATGTGCCAACATTTTATTGGATTACGATTATTACTTAATATGGCGCTTTTTATAGGTAATTTTTTTGTTAATTCTATTGCTAATTAAAATTTCTTAATAAATGTGTCAATTATATAGTTGTGTAATTAACTGATTCAAACTTGCAAGATGTCACATTTTATTGTATTTTAAAAAATTAACGTGAACGATATTTTAAAAATATCAAATTTGCATTCGATAAAAATTAATAATAAATGTGCCAATGACCATGTATGAGCCAATGATCATGAATGGGAAAGTACCATTAGTTGTTTCACTTAAAGTGACCACATGTCATTTCAAAATTATAAATTAAATATAAACCAAACAATAAAGAAAGTCACATCAAGTAACATAAAAAAGGTAACCAATGAAATGGTGATGTTGTGGCAAATCAAGAAGCACCCCGGATGTTGATCAAATTTCTAGTTTGATATTTTAGACATCCAGTGTGATTGCACAACATTGAATCCTCTCCCAAGTGTGGGACTTGTAAAATGGGAAAGAAATATTCAGATTAGAGGCTGGTTCCTCAACTCCTCTGATCAGCTATTTTACTTGCACAATTGCAGAGGTTTAAACTCCTAAATCTACTCTAAATTCCAAGGAGACAGAGATAGAGAATGCAAAAAAAGAAAGAACTAATGCTAATAGGTGATGCACCAAAGGAGTTGTAGACACCTGATGCTACATGAAATACACAATCCACAAGGAAACACAACACAAAACATGAACAGATGCTCAAAATGTAATGAAAGATCAAGAAAGCAATGTAGATATATGAAAGGATTGAGGGATTTTAATCACGTAACATATATCAACATCTCGATCCAATACAAGACATTACAAAGTGATGCAGAGGCAAGAAAAGGTGTTGCATTACATGGAAAGGTAAAATTTCTTCACAAATTCATGCAAGGAGGAAGAAAAAGGAAGTTCACAAAGCTGAAAAAGTGTCTCTCTAATGTAAAATGAACTCATTCTGGCTTTTACAGTGCAAACCACGACCCAGAGAGAGAGAAACACGAGAAAACGTGCAAGGGGTTCAACCATTGACCAAAATGCCATCAAAACAACATGGGCAACCTGACAGACCCATTCCCTGACATTTTTGACCATACTGGGAGAGAATGCAAGCCATTCTTCATTAAAATCGGTGGTTGAAACGTCATTTCTGTTCATGACCACGTGCTAGAAGGGTTTTTTGATTTTATCTCTCCAAACTCCACCAAAATTAAAAATTAACCTTATAATCTTGTAGAGAATTTCACCAGCTTTCCATTAATATAAATAACGTGAAAAACTAAGCTTTGGATCAAAAGATATGGTGATTTGAAGTTTTAGGTCAAAACAGGACCAAATCGGGTCGGTGAGCTGAGGACACGTGGCACGTCCTGATTGGCTGCGGGCCTTCTAGGGGAAAATTTCCCACAAAAACTCACTGAGCCATAACTTGAAAAATACATGGAGTTAGGAGGAAAAATTTACCTTTCTGGAAAGCTGAGAAAGAGCTCTATCCAATGGTGTCATTTCTAGAAGGTTTTGAGTGCCTGAAAAGCAAAATATTATGACTGAGGCACAAGAGAGAAAAAATGAAAGGGAGTTAGCCACAAAATGAGCAGGGGGCACATTTTGGATAACAATTTTGGTGACTCAGAGGGGTCATCTGCCTGCTGGATGAAGTTACCAGTTTCCTGAAGCATCCATTGGGCATGGAGTCATGAGTTGTAGCCTGCAAACTGATCTGAACTTTGAAAACCTCCTCTCTGAGCCACTTGGAAACCCACTGAAATGGACTGCGCAAGAGCAAAACCAGCACCACAAAAACTATGTACAAAACTAAAAGTCATACATGCTCCAAAATGGAACATGCAGAGTGTGCACAAGCACTTCTTTTACTGAAAGCAAAACTACCTACTCTATTCTAACTGGAAGAAAAAGTGGGCTAAACAAACCCTGCAACTGGTTGGGAGAAATAGCTTCCCTTTCTCAAAAGTTGCAACCATGCAACTGATTTGGCACTAAACATGGCTGATTGGATGAGTGGAAAATCAACAAGAAGCTGGTCTTCTACCCAAATCATCAAGGTGTCAACTGAAAACAAATCCAATACCTCTTTTAGTTGCTCTGCATTTGGATTGAAGAGGTATGACAGCTGATCCTTGGTACTTTGTAGCTCACCCTCATGCTTAGAAGCAAGCATGACTGGTTGTGACTTCTCCTTTGACTCCAATGAAGTCAAATACCTTATTGGGCAAGGTATGATCCATTTGATATGCCCATAGCTCTGATTTTCAACTCCAAAAATGGAGTCTTCTTGTAGACCTTCTTGGGTGGGTGATGTGGAAGCAATGGTAGGACTTTTCTACCCTTTCTCTTCCTCCAATGAAGAACATGAAAGATTAAAATCTTCCAATCTTGGTTCCAAAGAGCTGCTATAAGATGCAGGCTGCTGCAAATGAATGCTCTCCTTCATGACAGCAGGCTCAAGTATTTGGGACGTGGAAGATGAAAGAGAGAATGGTGGAAACTCAACCGGTTCTTCTTCATCAAAACAGTCCTCCAAATCTGACAGATACACTACCTCATGGTTGTCCTGATGCAAATGCTCAACTTCCTCCATAGTGTCCTCTTGATCTGTAACTTGATCATCATGGTTTCTTTCATCCTCCAACATTGAGTTTGAAAGATCAAACTCTTCTTCAGCACTAGAACATGAGAGGGATGAAGTAGAAAGAAGAACTGAAGGTTCTCCTGTAGCCTGCCTTGTGTTCAAAGCCCTTGGATCTGCAATTTTCTCCTCCACAACTAGAATGTGCTCCTCTTCTTTTGGATTTGGAGCAGCTTCTCCCTCTTCTACTACTTGAAGACAATCTTGTTCTTGATAGAACTCTTCCTCTAGCACGAAGTTCGTTAAGTCAAACTCTTCGATCTGCTGCTCTAGAGGACAAGTTGGGACTGTAGGATCTTCTTCAGAGCTTTCTTCCTCCATGGCTGATTGTGCAACTTGAATTGAATCAACATTCTCTTCAAATAGAATGCTAACATGGACACTACTTTCTGAGCAAACTGATTGCTGATCTGCTTCTTCTTTTTGCTCTTCTCTTCTTGCAGCAAATTCAGTCCTAACCACCACTTGTTTTCCAACTCCAACCTTTTCTAAAGGCTTAACCATCAAGGGGATCTTTGTCATCCCAAATTTAAGAGCCCAACTCTTCAGACTTTGAATTTCTTCATCTTTGTTTGGCTTCTCTTTTTGTTGTTGTTTTCCTTGACTGGCATTCTAATTTTTATCCTCCCAACATGGATTTGGGAATGCAAGAGGAGAAGTGGATTGTAACTCAATTGATTTTACAATTTTTTGTGGTGGTGGAGGAGGTAGGAACTCTTGTTTCTTTGGAGGAGAGGGTATTTCTGTTAGCTTTTGTGGAGGGGGTGACTGTTTGGAAGGAAAGGGGAAGGAAGAATTGAGATGTGGTGGAAGACTAGGAAATGGAGAAATGGAATTAACTCCTGGGGCAGCATTGACTGGATTTAGAATTTGAAATTCTAAATGAGATGATGTTGCTTGAGTAATGGGAAGAGAAAAAATAGATGATGGTGTAGAACTTACCCATTGACAAGGTTGTTCAACACCAAGTGTATAGGCCTCTATTTCTGCTGTCCATTGTGCAAGTTGGGGCAGCATCTTCATCATAAAGTCCAGCTTCTCCTGAGGGCTGAAGTGTCTTGGAAAAGGGCCTCCCCATGGACAAGGAGTCCTGCAACCAATTCAAAGCTTTAATTTGAGTTGTTTCTCTTGATTACACCATCTTTGCCTCCATCTTTTGGATTTGTTCCAACAGATCTGCATTTTCTTCTTGACTGCCCTCACAACCAACATACCCTTGTGCTTGACATGCTTCATATCCAAATTGACTTTGGCACTACTGCTCATATGGGTAGACATGCTGATTTTGAATTTGATCAAAATGCTGATTTGGAGGATTTGTAAAACATGTTGGAGGTGTGATATATTGTTGTTGTAAATGTGAATTCCATGATGGAAATGAAGTCATGATTACACAACTTCATGGAATGGAAAAGAATGAAAATGATGGAAAGAAGAATGGATGGAAATGAATGGAAAACAGGTCTGCAACTTAGAGAATGAGTTGTTTACCAGATGGAGTTGCCAGATGTGCTTTTGAAAGTGCCTCTAAAAGGCTGAATCTTTAACAGGAACACACCAACCTGTCAAAGATAAAGTGGAAGAGCTCTAAGGTCCCACCGGCATGCCAAAACTATTGGTAAATCAAATCAGCACCCCCTGGATGTTGATCAGATTTCTAGTGTGATATTTTAGACATCCAGTGTGATTGCACAACATTGAATCCTCTCTCCAAGTGTGGGACTTGTAAAATGGGAAAGGAATCTTTAGATTAGAGGCTGGTTCCTCAACTCCTTTGATCAACTATTTTACTTGCATAATTACAGAGGTTTAAACTCCTAAATCTACTCTAAATTCCAAGGAGACAGAGATAGAGAATGCAAAAAAAGAAAGAACTAATGCTAATAGGTGATGCACCAAAGGAGTTGTAGACACCTGATGCTACATGAAATACACAATCCATAAGGAAAAACAACACAAAACATGAACAGATGCTCAAAATGTAATGAAAGATCAAGAAAGCAATGTAGATATATGAAAGGATTGAGAGATTTTAATCACGTAACATATATCAACATCTCAGATCCAATACAAGTACATTACGGTGATCAGAGGCAAGAAAAGGTGCCGCATTACATGGAAAGGTAAAATTTCTTCACAAAATTCGCCAATGAGGAAGAAAAAGGAAGTGCAGAGCTGAAAAAAGTGTCTCTCTAATGCAAAATGAACTCATTTTGGCTTTTACAAAGGCAAACCACGACCCCGGAGAGAGAGAAATGTGGGAAAACATGCAAGGGGTGCAACCATTGACCAAAATGCCATCAAAAACAGATGGGTGACCGGATGACCCATTCCTAACATTTTTGACCATGCTGGGAGAGAATGCGAGCCATTCTTCATTAAAATTGGTGGTTGAAACATCATTTCTGTTCATGACGACGTGCTAGAAGTGTTTTTGATTTTCTCTCTCCAAACTCCACCAAAATGTAAAATTAACCTAGAATCTTGTAGAGAATTTCACCAGCTTTCCATTGATATAAAGAACGTGAAAAACTGAGCTCTGGATCGAAAGATATGGCGATTTGAAGTTTTAGGTCAAAATAGGACCAAATCGGGTCGGTGAGTTGAGGACACGTGGCACGTCCTGATTGGTTGCGGGCCTTCTAGGGGAAATTTTCCCACAAAAACTCGCCAAGCCATAACTTGAAAAATACATGAAGTTAGGAGGAAAATTTACCTTCTCGGAAAGCCGAGAAAGAGCTCTATCCAATGGTGTCATTTCTAGAATGTTTTGAGTTTCGAAAAGCAAAATATTATGACCGAGGCACAAGAGAGAAAAAAATGAAAGGGAATTAGCCAAAAATGAGCAGGGGGCACATTTTAGATAACAGTTGACACGTAGGCATTCCGTAAATGGTGAATTTATTCCCAAGTAATAGGTCACCTTAAATTTATTTGTATTAAAAAATATTTAATTTAAATGCTATAAAATACAATTTCATCACAATTATAATACTAAAAAAATATGTATAATGAAAAATCACAGTCTATCAAAGTTTTTTTGTAACTATAATAATTATGTGGCTATAATAGCTTATATTTTGTAATTTTTTTTAATTCTTAAATTAATATTTGTCGTTTTCCCGCAAGTTCGCAAAGAAATGATTATCTTTTCCTCACTTGTTTCTAAAGTAAAATTAATAAATTTTATTTCCATGTATCCCACGCTATCCCCAAATTAAATGAAAATATTAATGAGGGGTACATTCAAAGTTTGATATGCAAAATCCCCTCATTAAATGTAAATATTTGAAATTTCAAAATCCCACACTTTCACTTTATGAATGGGAAATTTAAATTTTGAAATTTTCCTAATCCCCTTTTTCAGTTTTCGGAATTTATTTCGTTGAATGTATTGGGAAAAATTAAATACACTAGAGAAATATATATTAGGGTTTATTTTTTATTTTGAAATCACAGTAAAAGAAACTCTTGAAATAATAATACAACACACACAAACACTAATTTACTAGTTTGAGTGCTCGATTCCTAGCCATTTCTTGGAATGGAAATTTGAGGCATTGATTATAATATCATTTGGAGGTACACACATGAGAAAAAAATAGTGAATGTGAATAGCTCACAGGTACAAGTGCAAATCAGGAGGTCCACAGAGGATAGAATCAAAAGAGACAAGAAAAATAGGTTGTAGATAGAATCTCGCAGATAGTTTGTTTAAGAGAGAATACAAAGATTTAATAGTCATTATCAAGCATGTAATTTTTTTAGAAAATAATAAATGAGGTATTTATCAAAATCATCTATGTTATTGTATATGTACCGTAGTTGATGGCGGGCACTTTCAGTGGCTCTTTATTTTCCTAGTTCTTGTGTTTTGCACCACAATCCATCTATGCCTTTCCCTTTGATGCCTTTACAGTTTTGTTTCATCTCCTTGTCAAAAGGCATTGCTTTTTGAAACCACATTTTTCCCTTGCCTTGACCTAAGAAATTTTAATCCCTTTTACAATATTTTTCTTTTAGAAAACCCATTTTTATGTTCAATCGTAGCACACGTATTCGTGTCTATTAAATGGGTTCCCTTTTATCCCTTCTATGTGTCTCTCTAGTTAATTTTTGTGTATTTTTCATTCTCCTTCCTACGTTTATTCTTTTTGGTAAGTGGTGGCATCTATCCCTAGTTACAAAACATGAGTCACATATTCATTTTTAAAAAAATCATAATGGTTTGATTTTGTATAGTTTAGGTAATCATTTTGACCTCCTTTAATGATTTTTTAATATGAAAGAAATATTCGTGACTAATTATTTCAATGTTCAATTCTTACATTATTACCATGTAGATATATGTAGTTAATTATATTTGTTTTCCCATGTAGAAATAGTTAAATGTAATGTCTTTAGAAAGTTTTTTTATGTTTAATAAAAGGTAAGAACATTATATGTACTCGTAAATATTGTTAAATATAAATTTTAATCATTCTATTTACAAACATATATTTCATTTTATGGATCTTATGTTATGCCATATATTTTTTATTATGCTACATATCATTGGTTGAGTTTAGAATTTTTGAAATATAGTAATACAAGATTGTACTCATATATTTATGTACCTTTTTGCAAAGTCAATCAAGAAAAATGTTGTTTAGCCTAGCTTCCACTGAGCTCAATATGTTATTCGAAGTATATCACATGATATTTGAAGCCTAGAGGCTGATAAGGTCATAGATTATTCCAATGTGTTGGTGTAACATAAAAATACTTGAGATTAGTGGTCACTAGGATAATTGTTGTCTTGCATTCAAGGTAATGTGTAACAACTCTACTGAAAACTGAAAAATGAAATATAAACTAATCTCCAACACCAAATTTTAAGCCTAGTGCCCGTTGAGTTCAACATGCTATTATAAATATATTACATTATATTCTTATCCTAACAGGATATTTTAAGCCTATCGCCGTTAACGTCGAAGATGATTTCATAGATTGGTGGAAAAAAATACTTGAGGTTAGCAGCTGATAGAATATTTGTTGTCTTTCTTACAGGACAAGTAATAATGAATTGACTGAAAAACTAACTATGATCCACTTTTTTATTTAAATTTAATAAGAGTATCTTCAATTACTAGAGACTTTTAGGGTGCATTATTATAACCTTTATTTAATGTTCCAAGATAAGAGAAGAAACATAATTAAAAATGAAATTTTAAGCCTAGTGGTCGTTGAGTAAAACATGTTATTCAAATTTTATTACATGATATTCCTAGCCTATATTTGAATCCTAGTGGTTACTAATGTCGAAGATAATTACATAGATCTGCTGGGAAATCGTAAAGAATTAAGGTTAGCGGCCTCTAAGATATTTGTTGTCTTGGAAACAAGACAAGTAACAAACACAATTTTATGCCTAGCGGTCGCTGAGTTCAACACACTATTTGAAATATATTACATGATATTCCTATCCTAACATGATAGTCAAAGGTTAGCGGTTGCTAAGGTTAAAAATAATTACATACCGCGGGTATAAAATCACAAAGACTTGAGGTTAGCGGTTGGTAGGATATTTTCTTTCTTGCATACATGACAAGTAGTAATGACGTGACTGAAAAGCTAACTATGATACATTATTTTATTTAAATTTTACAATACTATATTCAAACACTAGCGAATGTTAGGGTGGATGCTTACTACCTTTCTTTAATGTTCCAAGATAAGAGAAGACATGTAATTAAAAATGAAATTTTAAGCCTAGTGGCCGTTGAGTTCAAATTGTAATTCAAAATCTATTACATGATATTCCTAGTCTAACATGATATTCAAAGCCTAGAAGCTGCTAAGGTAGAAGATAATTACATAGCACGGTGGAAAATTATAAAGACTTGAGGTTAGTAACCACTAGGATATTTGTTGTCTTATAAACAAGACAAGTAGCAAACAAAATTCTAAGCCTAGCGACCATTGAGTTCAACATGTTATTTGAAATCTATTACATGATATTCCTAGCCTAACATGATATTACTACCTTTCTTTAATGTTCGAAGACAAGAGAAGACACATAATTAAAAATGAAATTTTAAGCCTAGCGGCCATTGAGTTCAACATGCTATTCAAAATCTATTACATGATATTTCTATCCTTACACAATATTTGAAGCCTAACGGCTGCTAAGATCGAAGATAATTACATAACGTGGGTGGAACATCACAAAGACTCTAGGTTAGCGACCGGTAGGATATTTGTTGTCTTGTATACATGTGAAGTAGAAAATGAAATTTTAATCCTAGCAACCATTGAGTTCAACATGATATTCCTAGCCTAACATAATATCCATAGCTCTGGTGGAAAATCATAAAGACTTGAGGTTTAGCAATGCTTATGATATTTGTTCTCTTGCAAACAAGATAAGTAGCAAATGAAATTTCAAGCCTAGCGGCCGTAAAGTTCAACATACTATTCTAAATCTATTACATGATATACCTAGCCTAACATGATATTAAAATCATAACAGCCTCTAATTTTGAAGATAATTGCATAGTGTGGGTGGAAAATCACAAAGACTTGAGGTTAGCAATTGGTAGGATATTTGTTGTCTTGCTTATAAGACAAGTAGTAATGACTCGATTGAAAAACTAACTATGCTCCATTGTTTTATTTAAATTTAACAAGACTATCTTCAAATACTAGCAACCACTAGGGTGGATGCTTATAACCTTTCTTTAATGTTCCAAGATAAGAGAAGAAACGTAATTAAAAATGAAATTTTAAGCCTAGTGGTCGCTAAGGTCTAAGTTCAATAAGGTCGTGGATTATTCCACTGTGTTGGTGTAACATAACAAAGAATTGTGATTAGAGGCCACTAGGATAATTGTTGTCTTGCATTCAAGATAATGTGCAACAAATCTACTGAAAACTAAAAATAAAATTGAATTATTGGTCTAGTAGCCGCTAAGAACAACATACTATTCAAAGTTTATTACATGATATTCCTAGCCAAACATGATATTCAAAGCCCAACGACCACTAATGTTGAAGATAATTACATAGCACTGGTGGAAAATAACAAATACTTGAGGTTAGTGGCCGCTAGGATATTTTTGTCTTGCAAACAAGACAAGTATCAAACAAAAATTTAAATCTAGCGGCCACTAAGTTCAACATGCTATTCAAAATCTATTACATGATATTCCTAGCATGACACAATATTAAAAGCTTAGTGACCACTACGGTCGAAGATAATTACATTTAATGACTCGACTGAAAACTGACTATGCTCCATTATTATATTTAAATTTTACAAGACTATCTTGAGGTTAGCGACCGCTAGTATATTTTTTTGTCTTGCTTATAGGAAAAGTAGTAACAACTTGATTGAAAAACTAACTATGCTCCATTACTATATTTAAATTTTACAAGACTATCTTCAAAGACTAGTGACCACTAGGGTGGATGCTTACTACCTTTCTTTAATGTTCCAAGACAAGGGAAGACAACAAATATTCCAAGACAAGTAAAATATTTACAACTATATCATGTGGTTTATAAAACTAATGACTCGATTTGAATTATGTGATATTCATGATATATCTTATGAGAACTATAAAATATTCAATTATCACAACTATATATATATATATATATATATATATATATATATATATATATATATATATATGAGAACTATAAAAGTAAGATTTGTTATTATTAAATATTCAATTATCAACCATTATCACCCATGTTGGATTCCAGGTTTCCACAATGATGTAGTGTAACTCAAATTTGTTTTTAACAGTGATGGGAAGATAGCCATCAATCCACTATTAGCTCATCTATCCTAAAGTTATACTGATTATTTTTTACATTGATGGAAAGATATCCTAGAATATATAGATGCTAGCGGCTGTTAGTCTTCACTTCTAACAACAAATTGACAACTTGAAACAAAACAAATTTAATAGTAATTAATTGTTTAAATTACTTATTGCAACACATAATAAAAATTGTTTATTACTGATTTATTGTTTTTATTACTAAAGGAGGGTTGAAGTTTTCTATCGACCGTTAAGCTATAAATAATGAGATCAAGATATCATTAATAAAAGGAAAATTCAAACCCTCCTTTAGTAATAAAAGGAAAAATTTCATATCATTAATAAAAACAAGAAATCATTAATAATATCTTGAATTTTACTCTATGAAAATAATGACATCAAGATATAGCATCTCCTTGCTATTGCACTATGGAAAAATAGTATTTATCCTTCCCAAATAGTTATAAACTATTAATTTTTTTAATTCCTTTTTTCAGGTAATATGTCTTTAATTGGTCACACTGCTCATGTAAATTACTTTGATTGAAGGAGCAGAGGATATGAAAAAGAGAGACGATGAATGGTTTTTAGAAATACATTCCTTGAAAAATTACCACGGTGATATGTGATTATTTTTTTATGAAGACATTGTCAATGAAGTCGGTATGGTACTAACTTCTAAAGTTATTGATCAACAAACATTGCATATTAGGTTAAACACATTGAATTTGAAATGAGTACCTTATTCTTGACATGGAGTTAGAATTTTAATTATTCAAGAAACTGGAAATGAATGCTTCTAGAGAAAGTAGGATGTGTTCTTGTTCTAAATATGGTTAGAATTTGGGAAGTTCATACACTCAGAAAAACAAGCTATGAAAATGCACTTGAAATTCATAATAACATGAATTTGGTATTCAAAAAATTGTATAGAATCGATAATACCTCTTCTATTTGTCATTATTTGAATAGAAGAAATTTTTCTCCACTGAAACATGCAAAGCTATTTACAACACTAAGGAGATATTATTTTTATAAATTAGAGATAGATCCCTCTAAGTCAAAGTTGCAAGGGATTAAAAATAATAACAAATCAAATTTATTGTTGAAGAAAGTGACCAGTATATTTGAGAATGCATAATCTTCAACCACTGAACAATTAAAATTATTTTTGTTCAATGGTGATGTTTTTCCAGTTGAAGTTTCTAGGTTCCATGTGGCACCTCCACAATATCAATACCATGAAGTGCATGATGAGAATGTTGACCTTATTATACATTCAATGTTGATTAATGTTATTCCTTCTCTTAGGGATGCAATTCTTCTTCCCTTTTTATATTCTATAAAGGAACTTGTGCAACTAGAGGATCTAGATCACCTAAAAAGAGATGATGTACAATTCTACATTCTTTATGGCCAACATACCATTTTTGCCCAAAAAATTTAGCTAAAATAAAATACAAGTCATTACATAATAAGATGCATGTTAGAAAGGATCACATTATGTCTTCAAACGCACCTAGTGAAGTCATTATTAATATTTGCAAACAACATAATGAGGTAAACAAAAATTGGATTAAATCTAATTTTATTGATGTACTCTACAAGGCTTGAATAATTTGGAGATCCCTAGGATGTCCTCAGAGGCCCGGAGTGCGAAACACAAAGATGGATGAGTTGAAGGTAATGAAACTTAATTTTATGACATTTTTACTTAAAATTAAATTTTTGTAATATGCAGAGAGTAAATATATTTTTCCTCTTTCAATGCAGAGTTTCGAGAAGTAATGTCTTGCTATTTTAAAAGTGGATAAGACAGAGAGCCTTTATGAAAAATGACATTTTTATTTTTCCGAGGACATATGGACAACATTAAAAACAACCATTGAGTTATTTAAATCAAGTGGGATGGCTTGTTCTCCTTTTAAGGATAACCATCCTAAATTTCAAGAAAATTCATTGGCAAGGTTCATGGTGAATTCCTTCAGGCCTACAAGAGGAATGAATGATGAGGAGATATCAATTATACTAGATAAAGTAAAAGTATGGAAAGTATGAATAATTGGATTTATCAATCAGAATTCATAGCAGAGACTTTTGATTCTTACTATCAAAGAGTAAAAGATGACAAGAATGAGAGGAAAATTTCTAAAATATATGAAAAGTAAATATCCAGGTAATATTGTATTGGCATAATGCATCGTGTTGGATCCCAAATTTGCATCCTAGGGGGAAACGGGATTTGTATGTGTGGTGGAGGTTAGGTGATGGAGGTAGAACCTTGTGATGTGTCATCTTATAGCCAGGAGAAAGATCTCCCTTCAATCACCCATACACCCTTCCCAAAGGAGTGGTGGGGAGGTACCGAGTAAAGGGTGTGGCTGCGATCCCTACTACTTTTGACTCGTCCAAGTCGGGGTGAGAGGACCCAAGAGTGTGGTTGGGGAATATAGAGGTGGGGGCGCGGATTTGGGATGATGGTTCAGAACTCTAAAAGGTATGATCGGATCGGGTGCAGCCACTAAATACAACTCTTTCTCAAATAAAAACCATGATTCACAAATAATTATAACAAAATACACATATCACTCCCACCTAACATCATTTTGCAAAAAAAATAAATGTCATGAATACATACAAATTCATCAGGTAAAACCATTAAACTTAGGGAAAAGACAAGGGAAACATATATTAATGCTCTCAAATCCCATTAATGACTGTACATATGCAATCATCTTAACAAAATTCCTCGATAATTGGGTCACACAGAGAAAACCTTCATCACAACATAGTCCTTCCCTCTAGTTCGCAATGCCTTTGCAAATTCCCACTAGAATTTTCTCCCCAAGAACTTCTCACCGCTTTTTATCCCTGCAAAAGAAACCCCCTTCTCTAAAACCATCCTCATATATATCACCTTATTTTTAGGTTTTTAAGAGCATATTCCTTATATGTTCAAATAAAATTTCATTTCCTTGAACCGATCTCGGGCTACCATGAAACTATAAAATACTATTCACAAATGTCAATTTTTCCAAATGCCACCGTGTCTTACATACGTCATCAATGACACAACCAAATATTTTATAAGTCATGTCACATTTAACATTTAAAATTTCCACATGTGTATAATCATGATGTGGCTAGAAAGGTTAATGTGACAAGACATTCTTAAAATAGGTGGGACATTAATCCTTTTATGGCGATACATTCCCCATAAATAATTTATCTTTATTTAAGACTCACACGTACCTGTAAAGTGGAATTGGATATGGAATTAGTAGTGAAATGATTTTCCTTTCCACATCAGTGCTATTTCCATGCCTATTTAAGTGGTTTACCAGCCCTTTCCATTCTATCACCTAACCTTTTCATATTTTTCTGTAGAATTTTAAAAACATTTCCTTTCTTACTATACCCTTTCATTTCAATATTCTTAACAATGGCTTCATCTTTCCCGAGTGAAAATCTATCGTAGGAAGAACTGGCCTATATGGGCCAATTCTTTCAAATTTCAGGGCCAAACAAGGCTTTGATCCACTAAGTTTTTAATGTACCAAATGTTAGAGCCAATCCCTAGGGTTTCCTTCATCAAGCTACCTTGATATTTTATTTCATGAATCACCTAGCTGAAATTTTCCTTTCCCTATTTTCAAAACCCTCCATTTTCACCTGGTTTTCCTAGAGTTCCATTTAGATCCCAAGTTCCTGAGGAACCACTGGTCTCATAATTTCCCATGTGTTCATGATGACCATTGGCACATGATGAAGGCCTACTATGCCCTTTCTCTATTAGAAACAGAGCTCCACTTTTACGCTCAACACTAGGAACTAAACAATAATGGTCCATCCTGAGATTTTCATATGAGAAGGACATATGAGAAACTCATGGATTTGGAGTTTTCCATGGAAGATATCAAGCTGTGGTTGGGACCGCACACGTTTCAATACAAATAGAGGCATGCCCTCCTGACTCCCAAATTTGTGATGTAACCCAAGTTTGAGAGGCCCATCTCACCGCAGGTCGACACACTAAGGGGATGAGAGGGAGGAATTGGTCTACATGAATGGGTTAACTTGCCATGTGGAGGAAATATTTGGTTGACATCTTGAATAGGCCAAATATGAGTATCCCTAAGTTACGTGAGAAAGGGATGTCAAGGGGCCCGATGGGGGACATACAATTTATCTTCAACACAGTGGCCCATGAGGACTTCATCTGATGTCATGCCCAATTTCTGAGAGGTGACCCTAATGTGACTACAACAATGGAAGTTTAATATATGTGCCACCATATTATATGTACCAAAATCTATCTTTTTTTGTTAGTTCAATTATACAGTGGAGGGCTAGCGCCCATTAAATAGAATCCCCATTTTGCTACTATAAATGTTGTTTTGAATTGTTATTCTATATATCATGTGTAATTATTTTCATTTCACTCACATCCTTCCATTTTATTATTTTCATGTCTCAAAATAAGAACACCCTTGAAATAGACATTTCATTTGGCCTTCATGTCTTAGTGTGTCACACTTAATTACATAGAAACATGGGAGAGAGAAGTAAGTCTTCATCACTTTTCTCATCCTTATGAACTAGGAGAAACTATATTTCTTTATCCTTTTTCTGATTTCAATCATCTAGATAAGTCTGAAACAACATTTACAAATTGTATCAAAGTTAGAAAAAAGTAAGTTGGGCCCCATATCCCAAAATGTAATTTACTTTAACAACCAAACAAGGGCCTCATCTCGATGTCGTGAAGGAACTATTCTTATATAATTCCTAGGTGGGACCTAAAAGTGGATAGAAATTTTCCATTTTTACGATGGGGGATATAACCCGAATTAGAGTTCTGGGGGAACTTTAAAGTTACTTAGCAATTTAGGCCATACAGCTACGGAAATATCTAGCCTCTAGGCTTTAGGGATAAATTGTACTCATCATATTCACATTTTGGCCAAGAATCCCAAAATCCTGACTTTGCATTAACCATTCAATCTATAATATATCTTGAGTATATAAAATATTCAAGAAATTATTGTGGAAAAAGTAATATCAACTACACAAATCATCCATTTGGCCATAACACAAATAATAAGAAAAGAAATACTACCTTAATTGAGCCCCTATTGATCTATCTCTTTGAGAAATAATTTCAAAGGGAAAAAGGGTTGAAATTAGGAAAATATATTTTGGTACCAACATCGACTCCATCTCTTGGGGATGGATTCCCCCGTGGGAGTCCAAAGAACACCAAAAGAAGAAGACCAATCTCTTGTCCATTGGGAAATAGAGTCAACAGATGATTTCAAAACCACAAGTCACCACCATGGGAGAAAAAAAAACAACCAAGACACCAATAAAAACCTCAAAAAAGGACAAAGCATACCAATATACATTGTACTTATAAAACCAATGAGTCTAAGGACCCAAAATTTCCATCACTGTCCATTAGGATACCATACGATACGCCTTCGTATCATCGGATACACAAGTTATTGTGTCAACTCTTAAAGGAAATGATCACAATCACTTCAACTAAAACACTTGTCATCAATTGATTTCCATCATCTAGGAACCCCTCATCTTGTAAGAATAAACCTATGGCTCCATTTAGACTAGTAAATCTTCTCCACCCCGAGGAACAATCCTAATCATACATAATTTATTTTCCACAACACACCACATTATACATCAATCCAATGACCTGCATGTGTTCCTCAAGATGTCTGATAAACCTCTCTTTCCAAAGTAGATAAGTCTCCATTTATCCAAATCATTTTAAACCCGACATATACTTCAAGAAAATGGTCAACATACTCTCCTTTGTTGTATTTTCCATACTTACTTATGAAAAGAGATAATCTATTTCTATTTCATTTTTCTTAATAGGAGGGGGTGACACCAAACTCCATACACATCTCAATCTCATTTTTGAAGGGAAATAATTGATATGTGTCCCTTGCTTCATAGGCAACTCAAGTATCAACATCTTCTGGGATTAAAATCAAATCACTAACCTTATACCTTTCATTGATTGATACAACACTCTCAATATTGTTATATAAATGATCTTCCCTTTTAGCCAAGGTCATGACACCCTCTTTAGGGACATGTGAGGATATGAACTCATCAACATTCTAGTTTTCTGAAACTCATACAATAGTATGAGATGTTTCTCATGTTCCACTATTATATCAAGAAAAACACATCTATCTTCTATTGAGGGGATACTTCCATTATATTTAGCAATCATTTCATCCTTTACCAAAACAATATTATGATCAAATGAAGTACAACCTATGTCTGAAACCAATGCATCAAAATATTTGGTTAACTCCTGACATACCCTAGAGAGAGTATCCCAAAATTCATCAATTGTTTGGGTAAGTATGAGGTTAGTAGAAGACACCTCACCATTATTCTTTGCAGACCCATGTAATAGATCCTTTTCTTTGATGCCCAATTTCTCACCGTCAATTCCAAGTACATTTTCCTCAATATAGGGGCATGGGGCATAAAGCATTTATCAAACTAGACAAAAGAATAATCAACCTGATCATTCTACTTAATACAATCATCAATTGGTGCCTTAACAACTAACACATGTCCTGCCATGTCATTTCCTTTATTCCTGAAACACATGAACCTTCTTCCTTCAATTGAGTATAAGGAATTCTCATCATGTTCATAAAAGAAAGAAGCATGGTCATATATGAATTTTCACTACAAATAAAGTTGCCATCTCTATCCATGAATAAAAAGATCTTTGAGGTAAAGAATTAAACCAGTCTCTAGCATCTCCTTATAGTGTTTAAAAAATAGCCTCATAAAAATATCTTCATATCTCACCTGGTATTCATGCATCATTTCCTCAAACATGGAAAAATGTTGTTCCATAGAAGTATTACCATATCCTTGAAATATAGGTAGTTTGAGTCGATCTCAAGTGGGGATCTAGTGGGGTATCCAAATATTTTTTTAAAATCCAAGGGTTTGAATGAACTTGGCCTAAAAGGGACTTTAGAAGGACGAAATCCCTCACCAATATTCACAAGATACCCATGGAACACCCTCACAAGTAATCGATTCTTATAAAAAATACTTGTCATATAAAATACGAGATAACAAAATGGTAACCACCAAATACAAAGATGGAACAAGATACATAAATTAGTCGGACCTTATAAAAATGAAAAGCCACTAGTCTACTACAACCAAAAGGATAAAAGTCACCACTAGAGTAAAATATCTAAAAAATAAATCATATGACATTATGAGAGAAAATCACTAGATCAAAACATAGTTCCAAATAAAGTGAAGATACACAAGATAATAACAGATCAAAAACCCAGATGAGTACCTAAAGTAGGTCCCTGAAAATGATGCCATAAAAGGTGTTGGATCCCGAATTCACACCTCTGGGGAAGGGGATTTGGATGTGCGGTGGAGGTTGGGAGATGGAGGAAGATCCTCATGAGGTGTCATCTTGTAGTTGAGGGGAAATATCTCCCTCTAATCCCCCGCTCACCCTTCTCAAAGGAGTGGTAGGGAGGTACCCAAGTAAAGGGTGTGGTTGTGATTCCTTCTACTTTTGACTCTACCCAAGTTAGGGTGAGAGGAGCCAAGAGTATGATCTGGGGAATAAGGAGGTTGGGGTGTGGAGTTAGGATGATGGTTCGGGAAATCCAAAAGGGATAGATTAGGACTAGGTACAACAACTAAATACAAATATCACTCGAAAGAGTAGTCACTAAATGTTGTAGAGACACTCGAGGACCCAACACAAACTACGAAGGGCATGTATTAGTCCGACTCGATGATGTATTTATGAAATTTTAATACACAAATTATGTGTGAGCTGGTAATGAGGGATTTTGGATTAGTGGTGAGAATAAGCAAGATATATTGACTGATAATGTGTTCTCCCAAGTGGGTCAGTTGAATATGAATAAGGTGATCTAAGACTCGTAAGATGAGTTAAGGTTTTTGCTAAAAGTTACTTTAGATTTTTAGTAAGGATGAAGGGATCTCGACAAAATGGAGTAAGAGATAGGGAGAGATCCATGTAGGGAAATGGGGAAATTGAGAGAACAAAATGCCAACCATCGTCTATTCCTACTACTACATGAATTTTGGAAAGGAAATAAATACTCCCCTTCTATGAAAATTTGTTTGCATAGGAAAGCTCCGGGAAAATCAATATCCAAATTCCTGACAATCTAGCTCAATACACCTAAGGTAGGATCATCTCATGTGAGATCATGCTAAATAACTTGGATTAAGGGACCCCCAAGAAATTACAAATCATAACCCCAAATCCTACTTATTCGTAGGGATATTTTTATAGGCTTCAGAAGTGAGGCTTTCAGGTACCCCTAGAAAACATCAAATACTCACACCCTTCCTAGACAAGATCTAAGAAAGTGCAGGATATGTTTAAAATTGAATTACAACCATGATTCAAAAATAATTATAACAAAAGACACATATCACTCCCACCTAACATTATTTTGCAATAGAAATGAAAAAATGTCATGAATCTAGATGAATTAATCAGGTAAAAACCATTAAACTCGGGGAAAGACAAGGGAAACTTATATTAATGATCTCAAATCTTGTGAATGACTATACATATACAATCATCTTAACAAAAATTCCTGATAATTGTGTCAGAAAGAGAAAAACCTTCCTCACAATATACTCTTTCCTCTCGTTCATAATGCCTATATGAATTCCTACTAGAATTTTCTACCCCAAGAACTTCCCGCTAGTTTTTTGCACTTGCCAAAGAAACCTCCCCCTCTTCTCTAAAACTATCCTCTTATATATCACCTTATTTTTAGGGTTTTAAGAGCATATTCCTCATATGCTCAAACAAATTGTCGTTTCCTTCAACTACTCAGGGCCTTCATGAAACAACAAATGATTATTCACAAATGGCCACCAATTTCACCAACTTCCATCATGTATTACATATGTCATCAATGACACATAAAAATATTTTCCAAGTCATGTCACATTTAACATTTAAAATTTCCACATGTGTATAATCATGATGTGGCCAGAAAGGTTAATGTGATAAGACATTCTTGAAATATGTGGGAAATTAATCCTTTTCAGTGACACGTTCCCCATAAATAATTGATCTTTATTTAAGCCTCACATGTACCTATAAATCGGAATTGGATATGGCATTAATAGTGAAATGATTTTCCTTGCCACATTAGTGCCATTGCCATGCCTATTTAAGTGGTTTACTAGCCCTTTCCATTCCATCACCTATCCTTTTTAAAAATTTCTATAGAATTTTCAAAATCATTTCCTTTCCTGCCATCCCCTTTCACTTCAATATTCTTAGCAATGGATTTGTCTTTCCTAAGTGCAAATCCATTAGAGGAGGAACTGGCCCATATGGGCCAATTATTTTAACTTTCAGGGCCAAACGAGGCTCTAATCCACCAAGTTTTTAGTGTACCAAATGCTAGACACAATCCCCAAGATTTCCTTCATCAAAATACCTTGGTATTTTTTTCATGAATCACCTTGCCAAAATGTGTCCTTTCCCTGTTTTCCAAAACCTGTATTTTCACCTAGTTTGCCTAGATTTCCATTTATATCCCAAGTCCCTGAGGAACCAATGGTCTCATCATTTCCCACATGTTCATGATGACCCTTGGCACATGATGAAGGCATATTATGCCCCTAATCTATTGGAAACAGAGATCCACTTTTCCACTCAACATCAAGAACTAAAAAATGAAGGTTCATCCCCATATTGTCATATGAGTAGGAAAGAGGAGTGGTGATGGATTTTGTAGTTTGCGAGGGAAGATATAGAAAATGTGTTCAGCCTCCACAAATTTTAATCCAAAAAGAGGAATGCCCTCCCTAACGCCCAAATTTATGATGTGACCCCTGTTCAAGAGGCCCATCCGACTAAATGTCGGTGCACCAAGGCATATAAGAGGGGAGGGATTGTTCTGTGTGAATGGGTTAGCTCACATGTGTGGAGGAAGGAGTTGGTTGACATCTTGAATAGGACAAGGATGAGTATCCCTGAATTACGTGAGAAAGGGATGTCAAGGGGCCTAATGGGGGACATAGAGTTCATCTTTAGCACCATGGCCCATGAGGACTTCATTCGACATTGTGACCATTTTCTGAGAGGTTCCCCTAATGTGACTATAGTAATGGAATTTTAATATATGTGCCACCATATTATATGTATCAAAATGTATCTTGTTTTTTGTTTTTTGTTCATATAATTATACAATGGAGGGCTAGGGCCCCTTAAATAGAACCCCCATTTTTCTACTATAAATGTTGATTTGAATTATTCTTCTATATATCATGTGCAAATATTATTCATTTTAAGCATATCCTCACATTTTCTTATTTTCATCTCTTGAAAATAAGAACACCATTGAAAAAAACATTTCATTTGGCTTTCATGTCTTAGTGTGTCACACTTAATTACATAGAAACATGGGAGAGAGAAGTAGGTATTTGTCACTTTTCTCATCCTTACAAATTGGGAGAAACTGTATTTCTTTATACTTTTTCGATTTCAATAAGTTGACCAGTCCGGAACAACATTTGCAAATTGTATCAAAGTTATAAAAAAATTTAGTGGCGCCCTAGATCCTGAAATGTAATTTACTTTAAACAACCAAACAAGGGCCTCGTATTAGATTCCAAGAAGGAACTATCATTAGAAAATTCCTGGGTGGGACCTTGAAGTGGATAGAACCTACCCATTTTTATGATTGGGGATATAACCCGAATTGGAGTTCCGAGGGAACTTTAAAGTTACTTAGCAGTTTAGGCCATAAAAATCCAAAATATCTAGCCTTAAAGATTCATGGATGAATTATACTCATCATATTCACATTTTTGTGAAGCACACTCAAAATCCCAACTTTGCATTAACCATTTAGTCTATAATGTATCTTGAGTATGTGGAATATTCAAGAACATATCATGGATAATGTAAGATGAACTACACAAATCATCCATCCGGCCATAACACTCATAATAAGAAAAAGAAATACTCCTCAAAATTGATCCCCTATTGATCTATCTCTTTTGAGAAATTATTTCAAAGGGAAAAAATGGGCTAAAATTAGGACAAATATATTTGGGTACCAACACACTTTGAAAAGAATATTGTTGATTTTTTTTTGCATGAATCTTATTACGCCTTGATTGTGTGTACTCTTGGGAGAAGAGAAGAAAGGAAAAAGAAAAGATGATTCTGGAGGAAGTGAAAAAACAGAAAAAATAAAAATTGATGTTGAATTGTCATAGGTTCTCCCATGACAACTCAAACAATTATAGACAACTATGTGATTTCAATGGAAGAAAAAATTCCAAGCAATGATGGAAGACATCGATGAGTTTACTTATCAATGTGCATATCCTTCCAGCTCTAGTCAACAATATCATCTATTCTGTCAACTAATCCATTCAATGTAGAATGTGTGATCGTAAATTTCTATAATTTGTCTAGTGTACTAACTTCCGATGCAATAATGGACCTGCTTATAGTTTTCAGATCTAGTCTACTAAATTGTGTTATTATTTTCCTCTTACTTGTTGTTTCTTCAAAATTTTTAAGAGAGATGATAAAAAATATGTTCCAAAATTTAAATACTGGGGAATCGATTGTGGAAGTTTGTTGTAGATTTTATGAAACAATGGGAAATTTAAGAGCTTTTGTATTATGTACACAATAATTGATGTGCACAATTGTGATGTTGACAATGGGGATGGAGCAGACATCACCATGGATTGGATGGACCAACTTCCACATAAAATTGTGATTGCAAGTGAAATCAACCTACGAGGAAAGACACATCCTTTTATTTATGAGATATATTATGAGTTTTGGTCTCATATGTTCACTTGAATTGGTTCCAAAAATTCTCCAATTATAGTGCTTTATGGCGGTAGTGTTGCATTACATGCTTTGGTTGACTCAGTCTACCTGCGGTCTTTATTGTTGAATCAAATGATCAAGAAATGTTTTTAAAACATTACTATTGTCATTTGAAAAAAATTATGTTGATTAAGATCACTTTAAACAATTCTATTAGTTTAATGCATTTGAACTGATACATACAATATTTATGCAAACAACCAAATAATAGAGGAAGACACTGTCTCTTCCTCTCCACATACAAACAAAGGAGACGATGTCAATCTTGACATGTTGCAACCAATTCAGCTTATTTCCTCGGATGTCACTGACCATCCATCTAATGAATCTATAAATGGTGAGTGGGAAATAATTGTTTTATAAATGTATCACTATAAGAACTTTTTGATTTTGAAAGTTTACATATTTTTAATAAAACTTCAATTTTTTTCTTCAGATTTGATGCCAAATGGGAAAGCTATTGGCACACCACATACAAACTCGTAGAAAGAAAATGGTATGATCTTCATGTAGCATTATAAAAAAACCATTTATAAGCCCCTCATAATTGTAGGAACCTATAACAAAGTATTTTATTTGTTATATGTATTACCCTAGCGGTCACTAACATACATATTTTAATTATATTTATTTTGAATTGAGTAAATTTTTATTTCTTGGTTAAAATTAAATTACGAGAAAATTGAATTTTTTTACTTCTATACAATTGGCTATTTGCGGCCACTAAGATAATCAAATAATTCCATACCAACCATAGTCCGTAAAATAATGGTTTAGCCTAGCGATTGCTTAATATACATCAATATATATGTAATATTTTCCATCAAAGGTTTTTTCATTGAATAGAATAAAGTTATATCATGAATTTAATTATGTCGACATGGTATTTATTTTCAATTGATTAATGTTTTTAAAATTGGTTAAAAATAAACTGCTTAGAATTGAAAAAAACATATCTATGTAGTTGGCCATTAGCGGTCACTAAGCCCATCAAAGAATGTCAAGGAAAACATATTCAAGCTACATCTATGAAATATACATATACATATTCAACTAAATCCATGCAATATTGTATAAAAGTAATTTGTATCACGTATTTTTTTACTTTGACTTAAAATTTATTTTGAATTGATTACTAGTTTTTTAAATAGAATGTGTATCACAAGAACTGCAGAGGGGGAGTGCGAGGGAATCCAATCCAGAATATCTATTAGTAAGTGTTAACATACTGAAATTTTGATTATTTGAATTGGTTAATATCAAATTACGAGAAATTGAGAAAAATTACTTCTATGCAGTTGGCCAAAAGGATTATTTAATTATTTTAGATTTGGAGGGTTTTATCTATGAGAAAACCAATCCCATAAGGATTTGGCAATCAAGTTTGGTAAGGAGACTATCAACTTACGAGGTGGGATCAAGGAATTTTTAAAGATACTAGCAGAAAAATGTGAAGTGGGATTTTGGTCTAGCTATCTCTCTTCTGCCTGAAGTTGAAAAGTTGATTAAGGATTTGAAAAAAATAGTGGTTGAATTCAAACTAGTTATTTTTTGGGTAAAGAACATTGTTGTTTAGGAGATGAAATTACAATAAAAGATCTCCAAAATATTTGGAGTAGAGAGGATATTGTTTTCGGCCCTACACACACATTGTGTATTACAATAGGCCCAAAGGGAAACCCTCCAGAAAATTTTATGGTGGGGAGGAAATCCAATGGAGAAAATTGTTTCAAAGATAGGTGGTTGATGAACAATTTGTACACAAACATATCATAGATATTGTCTTAAGTTTTACTATTTCGAGGGAATCAAAAATTTCAGCAACCATAAATTATATAACTATTAATTATTTCAAAATGGTTTTACAATGATATTCATTAATACAATCATATGGTCACTCTTTATTTTATATGTTGAGATTACAAACTTAAAAGTTGGCTAGTATTTATATCTTCACTGTGATTGATTTGATATTATAGTTTTATAAGTTATTTGTGTGAATTACCCAAATAAAATATTATCACAATACTATGTTGACTTGTGTTTAATCACTTTTGGAAGCTTACATTAATTCTGAGTTGTTTTTATAGATCTAATTGGGAAGCCTTAGAAATTACTAGTTTTGGGAGTTGAAGGTTTGTTGTTTGGAATTTCTAGTATTGGCGACAAAATACTTCATAATACGGATCCATATTTTATACCTAGGAATATTGAATACTTTGAACGTGAATTTAGTGCTCACTTGATAAGTACAACATCAAAATATTTTGACACTACCTTATGGTCTTCATTTATGGATTCAATAATGATGAAGTACATGTTCATAAAAAAATTTAGTTGGTTGTGAGAAACCCACTTCAGGTTCATTTGGGGATGCCAACAATTTAAGTTCAAAACAAATACCAGTCAACAAATAGTATACATTTATGGTAATGTCTATGGTGAAAAAATATAATTTTGATAGATGATGCGATATTCTTTTCACATAAGGTCAAACAAGAAATTACTCTCAAAACCCCAACATACAGGAGATTTGATGGAAACTATAAGATAGATTCAAAAATTTATACTGAATTATGTACATGGTTAAAACATACGTAAGAACACAAGAACATGTGTATATCATTGAAAATGTTCAAACACACCATTGGCATTTGAATTATATACTTTTCTTCCAAATCCAACAATGTATTGTGCATTTTTATGGAATAAAATAACTACCTTAAGGTTCTTAAAGATTCGCAGTGTGCAATCATTTTTTCAATTCTTTTTTTTAAGAATTATTTTTCTATGGGTGAAGAGACAATCATGGATCATGGACCAATAAAAGAATGATTTTTCCCAGATATACATAGTTTAAACTTAAACATATTTTAAAACTGGTGAGAACCTTATTCCAAATAAAAAATTAAGCCTAACGGCTGCTAACACGTAAAAAACATAAACATATAATGTTTATTGTTTGGCAGATCGATGTTGGCTTCCCTAAAATAAAAAAAGACAATTTCCAGTCATGCATGGTTTAATCTTAAAGACATTTTGAAAATGATAAGAACCTTATTCTAAAT
This sequence comes from Taxus wallichiana var. yunnanensis, assembly GCA_018340775.1. Taxonomy (NCBI): domain Eukaryota; kingdom Viridiplantae; phylum Streptophyta; class Pinopsida; order Cupressales; family Taxaceae; genus Taxus; species Taxus wallichiana. The sequence goes on along the minus strand of CM031237.1, from coordinate 542,215,008 downwards.
CCAAAAATAATCCTCTTGCGGCCGCTAGATAGTATAAAACAGAAACATGTTATTTTTATTGATTTGTAGATCCATGTTGGCTTCCCTAAAATAATAAAATGTTTTTTTACCAAATATTCATATGTTAATCTTAATGAAATTTTAAGAATGATAAAATCTTGTTCCAAAGAAGAAATAAAGCCTAGTGACCGCTAGCACATATAAACCACAAATATTTTCATTTAATGTTTTGCAAATCATTATTTTAAATATTTTCTATTTATTATTGTGTGGACATCACCAAGAATGTAAAATTTTAATGACATGATGCCCTCATTCCTATGATACATAATTTGTCTTGGATGTTGGCAGCTTCGAGATTATATTCACACAAGAAGATTGCATCATGACCAAACGTACTATTTGTCGAGGAACCAAGAATCAAAACATATTTCTCAAAAATATTAGCACTATTTAGAGAAAGTGTAATGCATATTACAATTGTAAAAATATACCTATTGAAGGATGAATTGTGGCCTATAATTCATATTACAATTGTACTTGATAGATGAGTTGTGGCATATTTTACAACTATTGAAGGATGTGGAAGACAATGTGGAGACATGTGCAATGTCATTAAATCAATAACCCAATTACAATTATGTAATTTGTCCCTAGATTTAATTAATAACACCTTTCTGTATAATGTGTGTGAATATACTTAGTAATGTTATTTTCTATGATGATGTGTGGAAGCCTTTATTCATAATCCATCTAATGCTATTGTGTCAACTTGCCTCACACGAGTTGAGGGAATACTTAATTGGGTTGTGCCTTTTCCTTCCTTCACTCTTTTTATCACATTTCTCTCTGTTGTTTTCCCCTTCCCTATCATGTCCTCTACCTATGTTAATTTCATCCTCTTGCATAACAAGAATCTAGAAATGGATTTCCTCTCTCCTATGTCTTCCACTCATCTTCACAATGTCTTCTGCATAGGCTCCACACCTATTGTGAAAGTGATTGAGAAAGTCCTAGGCGTGGATTATCTCTAGAGCACTGGGAGAAATCATGTCAACTCTGACATTGCATTTGTCTTCGTGTTCAATTTCTTAGTGTTGTGTGTAGATAAAGAAGTGGTCATAGTGGTTGCATCCCTTTTTATTTACCCACATCATCATGCCAGTTTGGCCAAAGCTCTAGCATAAGTATGCCTTCCTATTCTCTTTTCCAATATGTATCCTTGTCTGTCTCCTTTTTGGGTTGACAGCAAGATTTGTGATGCCTTAGAATTGAAAATTTGGGCCCTCCATCAATTTTTCGAGTCTGTTCAAAGAATCTATCAATTTGATTGGGCATTTATCTCTAGTGTACCAATCGTGGACCTAATCACATTCATAAAACCTACCCCTCCCCTTCCTGATCGTGTGGTATAGTTGAAGATCATTGTTGGCTCATCCTTTTCCTTTCTCAAGAATATTGCAATGCTTGGCTCGGTGGACCAATTAGAGGTGGAACCCTAGGGTTTCTCTATCATTCCCCCTTTATTTTTGTGTTCATTGCTCTATGTTTTTGCAGTCCTAGTTATTCATGTTACATTTTGGATTCATGATTTACAATATTTCCTATTGGTTTTTGTTTTTATCCCTTCATCAATCAAATCTCTCGATACATATAGGTTGGGGACCCATCAACCCTCTAGTTCATAACTTCGATGAAAAGTGTTTAACTATCTAAAAAAGAAAATTATGTAATTTTTCCCTAAATTTAATTGAGAACAAGTTTTTGTATAATGTGTGTGACTATCTTAATAATGTTAATATGTATAAGGAATATAAGGAATAATGTTAATATGTATAAGGAATATTAATTACAAATTGTTCACATCGGTTCAAGGAATATAAGGAATTGAAAAATTCTTAGCCACTTCAACAATTAGTGTGTTAATAGATATCATGAAAACAATTTTATTTTTCTATGATTTATTTCGAATTTGGGATTCCAACATGATGAATAGTTTTAAAATGAAATTCAAATAATTCTTAAAATGATTTACCAAAATTCTACCTTTAGAAAAGGAGTTTTAATTTATTTCATATCTATATTTAATTACGAAAAGATATCCTCCTGATAAGGGGAGTAAGGATAATTTTAATTTTCATTTAATGTGTTAGGTGTGGGAAGAAAATTTCCACAGTGATTTTGAGTCCCGTATTTTGAGGCACACAAGGATAGCGGAAGGTGATGCGGGGTTTAATATCGAATGTCGTCATGCATTTATAACTATTAAGGGGATGTTAATTTTTTGTAATCCGAGTTTATTCCTCTCTTAGAATTTGGGTTTATAACTATTAAGGGGATGTTAATGCACATTTATTCCTCTCTTAGAATCTAGGTTTTAGCTCATACCCTTAAAAGTGCACTCTTGAGTGCCATGAGTGGCACAAGTTTGGTGTCTCTGCTAACTAGGAACCCTACTGGAGGGACCTCACCCACCGAGATCCAAGGCCAACGATTCCAAGTCCGGTAGAGATGTGTTGTCCACCCTCTCTCACTCTTAGGGAAGTGTTTTGCTCATAGTTTTTCATATCTACAGTAAGAAGGGTGATCACTACACATAAAAATTCCCTTACAAGGATCTCACCCCTCTAGTGCCACAAACACCTTAACAATGGATAAGGTTGTCTTGGGCCTCACCTCCGGTGGAAGCATCATTAGAAGGATTGCCACTTCCTCCTCTACTACGAACCTCCCATTATCAAGAGTGGTGTGGAATGCTCCAAAGAATCGCATGCACCACATAAATGATGAATATTCTATTCGAGTTACCAGTCTGTTTGAGGACCACGAGGGATGTCAATCTGCATGAGATTTTAATTTTTTTGTACATTTCACACGTGTCTACATTCCCATTGATCATAAGATGGATTATCAGTAGATTTGGTTTTGTTAATTTTTTTAACAAGGATGGACACTTAGACTCATACTAATCTAGAGACACAGAAAATAGAACCAGAACTAATCTCTTGGTCTGATATTAAGGTGCCTAAGGAATGGACCTTATCAAAAGATTTATTCAGTCAAAGCCTAAGCTAGAAAATGCCACCTCATGTTACATAAGAGAAAAATAAGGTTATTCAACTTGAGTGGAATTCTAGTAGAGATCTGTTAAAAAGCCATTGTCTAGAAGTACATCTACAAATAGTACATCATCCTACTTTACTGTAGGAGAAAGTTCAAATACTCAGAAGCCTGAGGAGCCTGAAAAGGAAAAAGTATTTCTCTGTAGCCATAAATCCCTAGTTCATGATCCTGCTGCTGAGACTTCTATGGTGTTCTGCCGCAGAAGCTTGTAAGTCGAAATATGCTCCAGCTTAATGGCCCCGTCATTAATATGGCCTCTATAGTAGTACTTCTTTACCTAAAACAGATCCACATGAACTGATATCACCGAGACTAGTCACGTAAAAGCTGTTTTTGGTTTCAAAGAACATTAGCAAAGAGTTAGAACCCTCGAAACATCTAAGATGCTAAACTGGACTAATAAGGCCGTCAAGGTAGTCCATGAAGAAACATTTTCTAATAGAGAAAAGTTAGCATCCATGGAAAAGGTTTTGAGAGCTATAGAAATGAGAAAGAAAGGAGAAACATCTCAAGCTCTTAAGATTCTACAAGAAAGGGTTGATAGAGTACATGCTACATCAAGTAAAGTAGAAGTCCAAGTCCAGGAAACTCATAAAGTCAGAATAACCGACTTAACGCTATTGTCACACAAAAGATCACAGATCTAGTTCAACCATTAGTTGACCATACAATTGGTTTGAAAAGTGTGATAGTAAAAGAAAATGTGCAGACAAAAGAATTGATTGAATCAGAATAAATGAGCTACAAAATGAAAATGATAAGACTCATCGAGAGGATAGATGAGATACGAAATGTTTAGTAATGAGAACTTCCTCGTATCTTGCCAAAGATACAAGAGATAAATGCAAAAGTTTCTAGTCCTCCGAAGGAGATTGGTCTAAAGTCGTATCTTGGTCCGATGTAACTCGGATGGCTAGTCCTTCAACAAAAAAGTCTTATAAAGAGGTTTTAGAAGAATATAAGCCCTTGTTTTTTAAAGATAAGAATGTTAACATGTTGAGCATATGGGGACCACATTCGTAAAGATCTCATGTAGAGCATGAAGAGCCTCCATAGTATAATCCACTCGCATTTGATGAGCAGATGGGTGAAACATCTCGAAGTAGTTCATTGGTAATTCCAAAGACAAAGGTACAAACTTTGCAACCTAACTTTTATAAGTTAGAATGTAAAACTATTCCAGAGATCAAAGAAATTGTTCATTCTATGATAGGCTGGGGTAACACCCAGTATGAAACTTATGGACGATCTCCGCGGAATATTGCTGCAACAATTGCCAACGGATTTGTTGGCATACTGAAGGAATGGTGGGACTTGCTCCCAAATAAAGAAATTATCCTCAAAGCCGGATATTCTTAGCTTAACTGCTTTGTCATCAAAGAGTTTATTGGTAATATCGACGATGACAAGATGATGAATACCGCAATGTTTTTGCGTGCAAGGCTATGTGATATGACTCGCGTAAAGGAATACCAATGCTTCATGCAGAAACTCTATTACAGCTCTGGCAACATAAATGATGAGACCATGCGTCTCAGATATATTGAGTCATTTCCGCCCTATTTTGCTATTTTTACGGGAGGACTAAATAGTAATATATGTTCTTGGGAGATCTTAAAAGTATTACAGTGCTTTCAAGAAATCTACCCCAAGTAAACAATCATAACTCTCCATGTTGTGCTGGTAGAATTCTATATGAATAGGAATTTCACCAACATGGATTACTATCTTAGCCATATACTTGCAGACTACTTCCCTTTTATCAAACCTGATCTTGGTATGGGTTTTTCCCAACAATCGAGAAGGGATGGCATCTTTGCCTAAGTAGATTGATCTCTGCACCGGTTTCTATCATGGCATCTAATACATAAGGCTTTATATGAGGTATACTAATGGTTATTGCAATGAAGGGATTTTGCGTGTACAACCGATTGTACATACCTCGAGTGATCTTTGCCTTGAGATGCTATATGTGGTAGGTGTCTTCAAGACTATCTTGAAGCTTTTGCTCTTTTTCCTTCTTACAAAGCAATCTCGGTGAATTCTTCTCGTGGCGTTTGCAATTACTTTTCAAGTAATTCAAGTCCGCCTTTCCTCAGTTCTCGTATATCTCTATGGAGGCTGAATCAATACTTTGTAATCGATGATGATTGTCCATGTTCAAAATTTCTGCTTTATGCCACGACCTCTCCAGGGTCCTGATCTTCCTCTGGTAGGAAGTTGACGATGTCTTATCCTTTGTTGAAAAGGAGGTCGAACTGGAAATGCTTCAAAGGGCTCATCAGATTGACTTTCTTCTTCTTGGAGCTTTGATTGCTCACTTTCTTTGTTACGATATATCCGTCATTTAATTCTCTCGAGCTCCTTGCTCGGGGCCATCTTCCTGCGTGTCCCATGGAGGACAACTTTCATAGATTGCATCAAGGCATTCAACTTGTCTCTTTAAGAACTCTGCACTAGGTGGCACCATAGGATGTGCAAAGTTAGTAACCATATTGATAGCAAAATTATTGAATGAAGGGATGGAACTATATCCACTTTCATCTGCAGTGCCTTCTTCATCGAAACTTCTTTGAATAAGATTACAATGACCTTCATCTAATGATATGAATGAAATATCTCGAGGAGAAACTATCAAGTATTCCATACAAGAGCATATTCATCCTCATTTATACCTTTTACGTAAAGAGCATTAATTTTAGCTTTACCTCTGTCTGATTCTTTCTTGGGACATTTGTTTGCATAATGAGGTCCCTTACATATATAACAAGTAGGCTTAAATCTCTGATGCTTACCAATATATTTATGCTTGCGGAACTTATACCTTTTCTTGTATGGCTTGAATGGAGGATCTTTGAATCTGATTTTCTTGAATTTGCGTTTCTTTTTCTTATAATACCTCACAGGTAAAGAATTACTACTTATAGAGGCCATATTAATGACAGGGCCATTGATCTGGAGCATATTTCTGGCTTACAAGCTTCTCGCAGTCAGAACACCATAGGAAGTCTGTAGCTGGATCATGAACTAGGGACTTATGGCTACAGAGAAATATCTTTTCCTTTTCCGGCTCCTCAAAGCTTCCGAGTATTAGAAGATTCTCCTACAAAGAAAGTAGGATGAAGTAGAATTTGTGGATGTACTTCTAGACAAGGGCTTTTTTAACAGATCTCTACTAGAATTCACACTGAAGTTCGAATAACCTTATTTTTCTCTTACATGTAGAGGTGGCATTTTCTAGCTTAGGCTTTGATCGAATAAATATTTTTGATAAGGTCCATTCCTTTGGAACCTTAATATCAGACCAAGAGATTAGTTCGGTTCTATTTTTTGTGTTTCTAGATTAGTATGAGTCACCACGCTGCTGCCTTTTGTGGCTCCATGTTTAACAGCGGGATACATTGTATTTACTAATCTATAGATAACTTTATAATGAATTGCCAAAGGGCAAGAACCAGATCTCATATGCAATCTGTTGTAGCTAAATGCAACTTAAGCACATCCTGTAACAAATCATCTTTTGTTAAGGATACAGGATAATTGGGGAATACTTCAAATGATATGGGGCCATTATGAAGCCCAGTCTGAATTGCAGCTAACAAGGAATCCTTGAAATTGTCAAATCTCAAATCCATCAAACAACAAAGAATCGAGGCGTTCAAGCCACGACGAAACAAAGGCGTTATGCCAATCTGCACACATCCTACGTGAGCAAATTTATATGCATTCTGCTTTTTCAAACTTCTTATGTCACTTTATCTATGAGGGTATATCATATTCTCCATTACTAGTCTGTGATACCGAATCACAGATTCTCTAGTCTTAAAAACTGTAGAAGCAATCAAATGAAATCTATTTATCTTAGCATATACTTCTGAATAAGACTTCTTTGGGAGTTTCCACTCCGGAATAGGATTAGATTCATCAATAATATTTATATCAGAATTTACTTCAAAAACTTCGACAAATTTATCAAATCAAGATCATCTTGTTCTACGAGGCCCGACTCGGGAATCACTTCCTGGCCATTTTAAACCTGATCTTCGTGCAAGTAAGGGAGCAACGAGTTAAACAAATCGGAATCCTCTATGAGCTGCGCCGAATGACACACGGCGTCTTACGAGAATGGGACTCAACACCAATTAACCTTTTGGGTGCTATGTACTTGCTTTCACTGAGGCGACAAAAACTTCTTCTAGAAATCAAATCTCTGAGAACTTTGATCGATCAAATTAATCGCCTTAGATCTTTTGCTCGAAGCTCGATACCAATTACAGAACACATGGGGCTCGATACCAATTACAAAGCACATGGGGCTCGATACCAATTACAAAACACAAGGTACAAAAGAACTCTCAAATATAATACTTCAAACCAATCTTAAGCGCACAAGATAATGAATCTACCATCCATACATATGTAGTATAGTAATGTCTCGAACCAGCGGAAAAACTTCATGAATAACAATTAACACGATCTCAAACACATCATCTGTTTCAAATATTTCTTCAAACAAATGAACTCATTGATTATCAAAAGCTTGGGTTCATCATTTACAATCAATATAGCACTACAACAGAGATCAACCATGTTGATCAAAACAAAGTCGACTTCCTATGGTTATAATAATCTTACTCTCGAGTTGAATGTTCCACTCTAGGAAATATTTTTTTCTAAATTGAAGTAAGACAGAGACTTAAAAGTAAGCATATTTCCTTCTTTCTATGGAGTCTTTTACTTATTTCCACTTTAGGTTTTGTAAGGTTTTTAGTGTTGATAGGATCAGTTGTGTTTCACTTGAACACAATGATTCTCCTTTTATGTTGACTTTCCTCATTTAGTATAATGATTTATTTGTTTTCACTAAAGAAAACCTATCAAATCTTAATTTTTAAAATCATCATGACATTTTTCTCATGGTATATTTTAGAAAATTGAAAGTTAAAATTTTAATTTTACCTTTTACTATTGAGAAATCATTTGTGTACTTATAAAAAATTTGTGTTTGTTTTCTCTCAGGTATCATTTTGTTAATATAGTACTTGAAAATAAAGAGTTTATCTCACATTTAGTTCAATATTACTTCAATGTAGACCAAAATCACTTTGGCTGTAACATGCTTCTTATCAAATCATGTGAAATCAGCAAGTAATGTAAAATCAATTATTATTTGATTTTCTCTATATGGTGAGAAGTGCAGGTTTTAGATATATGATTTTTGAAGGATTGTGACATGAAGGATATTTACCTATTCTATGAGTTATAATATGGTTCCCCCAATAATAATGAATCCATAATAAAATGAATGTATTTTAAAATTAAGTTATACCGAAATATGCAATAGATACATAGATGCAATATAAAGGACTTGAGTTGGTTTCTTTCTTTTTTCTAAGAAACATGTTCTCATAAGAGTGTCTTGCTGATATGTGCACAGAGATAGACTGCCCCTACAATGTTATACATCATTGCTCACAAAAAATATTATCTTTTGTTGATTACGTTTAATGGTATTCACTTTAATGAACATGTTTGTTTAATTTTATTTATAAGCTGATTTGAGTGTCTAAAAAACCTTAAAATTTACTCCGGATGCATGAGGATTTTCCAACTTTGCACATTTTATGAGTTACAGATGACAGTGATGGTGTCAAATAGAGTGAGATGTGGGGAGCTTGAATATGAGGATAATGAATATCTATAATTTCTTCCGGAACCTTCAAATATAATCAAGATGGATGAAGAAGATTGGCAATTGCACTTTCAACGAGAAGGGCCAGATGGTGGTTTGCACCACTACCATGTGCATCAGAATATGGGTTACATTTAATTATATTCTCATTGTTTAGATTGTCACCTTTACTAGTATCTTTAAAATACCTTCAGTAATTCTCTAGTTACACTAAGGTTCAATCACATCATAGTAAATGAACTTACATCTGTTGAAAGTCCTTATCCTAGAGGCCACTAGAGTGTATAAAAAGGAAACATGGTCGATTTATTGTTTTACGGAAAAATGTCAACTTCCGTGAAATCATTAAAATATTTTCCCAAGATCTGCATGGTTTAATGTTAATGACATTTTAAAACGATTAAAAACCTTATTCCAAAGCAAAATTTAAAGTCTAGTGGCCACTTGCTTGATATAAAACATAAAGATGTTGTATTTATCGTATTATAGAGAAGTGTTGGATTCACTAAAATCATTAAACAATTTTCCAACAATTACATGATTTAATCTTTAATAAATTTTAAAACTAATAAGAACCTTTATTCCAAAGGAAACATTAAATCCTTACGGCCACTAGCTTTGTATAAGTGCACTCTTAAGTACAATGAGTGACACAAGTTTGGTATTGTTGCTCTACTATGAACCTTACTTGGAGAAACTTCACCTACAGGATCAGAGGTGAAGACTCCAAGTCCGGCAGAGATTCTCTGTCTAGCCTCTCTCACTCCAAGGGAATTGTGGTGCTCATCATTTTCATATTTACAATAAGAAGGGAAATCACTGCACATCAAAATTCCCTTATAAGGATCTCGATCCATGCCCCTGTCACAAACACCTTTACAAGGGATAAGGTTGTCGAGGGCCTCACCTCTGGGGGAAGCATCATTGGTGGGGTTGTTGTTACCTCCAATGTTAGGCACCTCTCGGTCTCAAGGGTGGCATGGACCGGTTTAGTGATTGTATGCATCGTAGAAATGATGAAAATTTTGTTTGAGTTACTAGTTTGTCTGAGGACCACAAGGTATGTCATTCTACATGATATTTTCAAGTCAATTGGATACATCATGCATATCTATGTGGCCATGGATTAATAGATGGATTATAAGGTGATTTGGTTTTTTAAAAATTTTCAACATGGAGGACTCTCAAAGAGCTATGAATAAGATCAATGCCTATGGTTATGATAATATTATTCTCAAAGTCGAATGGGCCACTCTAATACATTATTTTTAAAAATTGAAGCAAGGCAAGAATTAAAATTAGGTTTCTTTCCTTCTTTCTATGGAGTCTTTTAATTATTTCCACTTTAGATTTTGTAGGGTTTTAAGTGATGATAGGATCAGTTGTGTTTCACTTTGGAACATAAAAATTTTCTTTTTATTTTGACTTGCCTTGTTTAGTATAATGATTTATTTGTTTTCACTATAGAAAACCTATCAAATCTTAATTTTTTAATTTCATTTTGACATTTTTCTCATGGTGAAATTTGTTTATTTTTATTTGTAGGGTGATTTGAGTGTTTACAACCCCTTAAGATTTACTCCGGATGCGTGAGGATTTCCCGAATTTTCCTATTTCTTGAGTTAGGGATGACAGTGATGGAGTCTAACGAGTGAGATGTGAGGATCTTGAATAGGAGGATAATGAAGATTTAAAATTTCTTCTACCACCACCGAATATCATCGAGTTGGATGAAGAAGATCATTGAATACAAGTTCAATGAGTAGGACTAGAAGGTGGTTCACACCACTACCATGCACATCCAAGAAGTGGCCAAAGGGTACCTTAACAAGTGTGCTCTTGAGTGTTGTGAGTGGCACAAGTTTGGAATTTCTGCCAACTAGGAACCCTAATAGAACAACCCCACCCACCAAGATCCAAGGGTGATGAGTCCAAGTTCGTTGAAGATGTGTTGTCTTCCCTATCTCACCCAAGGGAAGTGTAATGCTCATAGCTTGTTGTATATGAAGTAAGAAGGGTGATCACTACACATAAAAATTCCCTTATAAGGTTCTCACCCCTATGGGTGCAACTTAATAATGGATAAGACCATCAAGGGCCTCACCTCTAGTGGAAGCATCAATTTTTTTTTATTGGTGGCCTCCTAGAATCAGGGGCAACATGGAATTCTCCAGTGACAACATGTGTCATAGAAATGATAAAATTTCTATTTGAGTTACCAATTTTTCGAGGACCACGAGGGATGTCAATCTACATGATATTTTCAAGTTGTTTTTACACATCACGTGTGTCTACGTGCCCATGGATCAGAAGACAGATTAACAGGATATTTGGTTTTGTTATTTTCTTTAACAAGGAGGACAATCAGAGAGATATCAATAATCTCAATGCCTATGGTTATGATAATATTATTCTCAAATTCGAATGGGCCACTCCAAGGTAGATTTAAAAAAAAATTAAAGTAAGGAAGAATTAAAAACATGCATCTTTCCTTCTTTTATGGAGTCTTTTACTTATTTCCACCTTATGTTTTGTAGGGTTTTAAGTGTTGATAGGATTAGTTGTGTTTCACTTGAACACAATGATTCTCCTTTTTTGACTTGCCTCATTTAGTATAATGATTTATTTATTTTCACTAAAGAAAACCTATCAAATCTTAATTTTTAAATTCATTTTGACATTTTTCTCATGGTGACGTTTATTAAATTTTATTTGTAGGGCTATTTGAGTGTCTTCAAACCCTTATGCTTTACTCTGGATGCATGAGGGTTTCTCAACTTTTCCCATTTCTTAAGTTAGGGAAAATAGTGATGGTGTTTGAGAGTAATATGCAAGGAGCTTGAAGAGGAGGATAATGAATATCTAGAATTTATTTTTCCACCCATGAATATCATCGAGCTGAAAAAGAAGATTTTTATTACAAGTTCAACAAGTAGGGCCAGAAGGTGGTTCACACTACTACCATCCGCATCCATAAATTGGCCAAAGTGCACCTTAATAAGTGCACTATTGAGCTCCATGAGTGGCACAAGTTTGGCATTGCTTCTAACTAGGAACCCTACTAGAAGGACCCCACCCGTTGGGATCTAAGGACAATGATTCCAAGTCTGGTGGAGATGTGTTGTCCAACCTCTCTCACTTTTAGGGTGGTATGGTGCTCATATTTCTTTGTATATATAGTAAGAAGGGAAATCACTACACATCAAAATTCCCTGCGAAGGATCTCACCACTATCCAGGGCTACATAAACCTTAACAATAGATAAGGTCATCGAGGGCCTCACTTCCAATAGAAGAATCACTAGAGAGGCCGCCACTACCTCCATTGATGGGCACCTCCTAGTCTTAGGGGTGGCATGGACCACTCTGGAAACAAAATGTGCCACAGAAATAATGAAAATTATTTTTGAGTTACTAGTCTATCCGAGGACAACAAGGTATGTTAACCTACATGAGCTTTTAAAGTCATTTTCACACATAACGTGTGTCTACATGGCCATGGATCAGAAGACGGATTAGAAGGGGATTTGATTTTTTTAATTTCATCAACAGGGAGGATGCTCAGAGAGATATCAATAAGATCAATGCCTATGGTTATGATAATATTATTCTCAGAGTCGAATGGGCCACTCTAAGGTAGACTTTTTAAAAAAATTGAAGCAAGGTAGACTTAAAATTAGGCATCTTTCCTTCTTTCTATGGAGTCTTTTACTTATTTCCACTTTAGGTTTTGTATGGTTTTTAGTGTTGATAGAATCAATTGTGTTTCACTTGATCGCAATGATTCTCCTTTTATTTTGACTTTCCTCATTTATTATAATTATTTATTTGTTTTCACTAAAGAAAACCTATCAAGATTATTTGTTGTTGATTAAGCTCAACATGTTTCCACTTTAACTAACATGTCTGTTTAATTTTTTGTTGGGCGATTTGTGTGTCTACAAACCCTTAAAATTTGTTACAGAAATATTGTTCATAGTGTGAACACTTAGGAGTGGTTTGGGTTATTTGGTAGTAATAGGTTTTTAATAATTATAAAATAATATATGAGTGTGCAAAACATTTGTAATTCACAAATCATAATTGAGAGAAATTTGGGATATTGAGAGGACTTAGAGATTAGCCTTGAATCCTTACTTATAGAAGTTCATTGAGCTATTTATATGTAATCTCTCCATTGGGAATTTGTCCCGAATGAATTACAATATCTCTAGTTTTATTATTTTATTGTGTAATGTTTTGATTTTTATTTGATTAAATCATAGATATTTACAAGAAAATTTATTCCATATGCATGAGGATTTCCTGACTTTTCTTGTTTCTTGAGTTAGGGACGATAGTGATGGCATCCGACAGAGTGAGATGTGGGGAGTTTGAATAGGAGGATAATGAATTTTTGGATTTTTTTCTTCCATCACCAAATACCATCAAGTGGATGAAGAATAAAATTGAATGCAAGTTCAACAAGAAGGGCCGGATGATGGTCTACACTACTACCATGCACATCAGAAGATGGATTACATTTAATTATATTCTCATAGTCTAGATCGACACCCTCTGCTAGTTTCTTCAGAATATATTTAGTAATTCTCTAGTTACACTGAGGTTCAATCACATCATAGTAAATGAACCTAGAAGTGTCTCACATCTCTTGAAATTCATTAGCCTAGCGGCCACTATCCCGTATAAAAAGGAAACATGGTCGGTTTATTGTTTTGCAGACAAATGTCAGCTTCCATGAAATCATTAAAATATTTTCCCAAGATCTGCATGGTTTAATGTTAATGAAATTTTAAAACTGATAAGAACCTTATTCTAAAGAAAAATTAAATCCTAGTGGCCACCAACCCATATAAAACAGAAACATGTTATATTTATGGTTTTATAGATCAATGTTGGATTCCCTGAAATCATTAAACGATTTTCCAACAATTGTATAGTTTAATCTTAAATAAATTTTAAAAATGATAAGAACCTTTATTCCAAAGGAATAATTAAATCTACGTGATGGTTAGCCCATACAAAATAGAAACATGTTATATTTATTATTTTTCATATCAATGTCGGATTCAATATTTTGATTTTTGGATTCTAGTATATGGGACTTTGGAGTGTAGTAAATTCCAATATATGTGATTTTGGATTCTAATATATGTGATTTTGGATTCCAATATATGTGATTTTGGATTCCAATATATGTGATATTGGAATCCAATATGTGTGATTTTGGAGTCCAGATAATTCCAATATTTAACATTTTAGAATCCAAAACTAGTAATTTTGGATTCCAATATTGGTGGTAGTTTTTTTGCTCGAACTGGAATAAGTCTAGATTTAGTGAAATAAACATTTAAAGGTCAAAGAATAAGAGTGTACAAAATATAAGACTGAGATTTAATCCCTAAAGGCTAAGGAAAAAGACGGTATTAGGTATAAAACTAAGATGAATAATTTGAGCGAAAAATCGAACAAGTAATAAGAAAGTTTCAGAATTTTGAGCAATTGTAGAAGAGAACATGAGGCTCTACAGGTTTCTTAAGTGGTTAAAAAACTCAAGATGATAAAATAGGCCTTGGTTTCAATAGTGACCACAAGAAAAGAAACCAAGATGAGGAGGAAGGTTTAGAAGATTAGAAGGAGAACAAGGTGGATGCTATCATGAACAAAAATATCAAATATAGAAGGACTAACCTATTTAAACAACCTAATGCAATGAGGTATGCTAATTATTTCAATGGATATTTTTATAATTGTAATGGATTTGGTCATAGAGAAAGATATTGTATAAGGTACTCTAGGAATGAGTACTCACGGGACTATGGAAGGATCCACAAATCATATTAATCGAGAGGTAAGAGCATTGTTTTCTATAATTGTCATAAAATAGGTCATATTTCTAGATTTTGTTATCAAGAGCCACCAAGACATGAAAAGTGGTATCAAGAACCTAGTGATCAAGAAAAAAAGGTGTTCACCAAGAAGTCATATCCTAAGGAATAACCTAAGAAATTTTTGTCTATTCTTGTGAGCAAGAAGGAAGATCCGAATCACATCATAAAATTAGACCTTGAGAACAAGAAAGGAAAGCCAAAACTAGTAATGAAAAACCAAAAGGACTAAGTAAAGATAAAAGGGCATATCTATGATCTATATAAAATAAAAAATGAATTATTTTCCAAGATAGTGTCTAAATCAATTGATGAAGAGTGCCAAGTTTATTTTCTATCAGCCCAGGTATAAAAGAAGGAGGATGGTGTAGTAATCGAGAAATATGTTCAAACCAATTCAAGAAGGATCCTAAAGAAAATATATCAACCTCACAAGTGCAAGTGTCTTGATAAAGGCTTGGATATCTAGGAATCTCCTAATTTCATGTTATTCTAAGTTCCCTAAGAAGCACGGGGGTCTATTCATTAGGATTCATGAAGACATTCATTAGTTAGTAAAAGAATGGGTGTTCTTGGAAGCTTGGTATGACTAAGAAACATGATTGGATTTCAATAATTTTTTTATATATTTTAGTAAGAAGGTAAGTAATCTTGGAGATACAACTTGGATTTGTGAATAATATTTTTGTTACATGGTAGGTGTGTGTGTGTGTGTGTTTTCACACATTCATGGAGTCATGTTGCAATATAATATTGTTTGAAACAACTATGAGGTATGTGTTTTTATTCTTGATCTATTTAGACATATTCATGAAGTCATGTTAAATTGTGAAAAGCTTAAAAGGTGTGTAAATACCCATCAGGTAGGTAAACATGTTATAGAGCTCTCGTGTTATTGAATTAGTGGTATGATGGATTGATCATACCTAGAAGTTCCTTCAAGAAGGTATGTGTTTTATTAGTTCTATCACATTCATAAATATATGTTGTAAGGTATAATAAAAACAATGCATTCATGAAGTTGTATTGTTAGTTGAATGGGCATCAATGGTATATGAAGATAGACTATTTGAAGAATATGAAAAACATGTTTTAATATAAAGAGTTTGTCTCAAATCCTATTATAAGTCTATGTCACATTTGAGAAGAAAAGGATTAGTATTTAAGAGAAATATAGTTTTGAGCTATAACATTAGGGTTATGATGGATACAAAGGCCTAATGAATCTATATGAGTTCTATAACCAGATCCACAAAAGGAAGTATAAAACTTCACTATTAAATATTGGTATGCAAGGTGATAGAGATTCAGGTTTACATAAATAAATCATGAAATTAGACAACGAAAGATTGCAAAGTTGCTTATATGAAGGTTTTAACATGAAGTAATGAGTATTTATTGTGCATTTTGGTCTAAGGAATGTATTATTTTTATTCAATATGCATTTCTTGATGAAGTTACAAATTTCTCTGAGCTTGATGGTCAAATATGGGCATAACATAGTGAAATTTGGTAAATTTTAATGAGTTGTTCATTACATGTATTGAAAAAATTATTAAGTGTTCTTTGACCATGGGTCTAAAGCATGCGTTGTTGATAAAGGACCCAAGTAGATAGTATAATGAGGTTTGGTAGCTTATGATGATACAAAGGATGTAGTTTGATCTCCTTTGATTCTTGATATAGCTTGAAATATGCATGATTGATACTTTCTTTGACATAGATGTCTAGATTATTCTCTTGGAACAATATGAAGGTTGCTTACTAATCCAGATGAGTGTGGAATCATGATAAAGAATAGAATATTCTTTCTATAACTCGTATGATCTCATGGGGAGTTTTCTAGCTCATTGAGCATGGTTTAAAGGTATATAATGTGTTTGTGTTGTTTGAGGTTTTTATTCTTTGAGAACTCAAAATAAGTGAGTATGGTCTTAGAGAGAGCTATTTGGCTCTATGTGTTCAAGGTATGCAAAGATTTCTTGTTTCTTTCTTTTTCATATGGTCTATGGAAGTTGTCCTGATTTGTTTTGAAGATGATCTATGACGAGTGGAATTAAGGTCTCACATAAATTCTTAATCACATCTTGTGAAGTCAAAGGATTCCTAGGTATGGCTTGAAAATGTGTAAGACAGTTGAGTCACAAGGAAAGTTAGTAAGGGTTGAAAAATCCATTGTGATATCAATATCAATTTACTTATGCATATGTATTAGTGTACAATTGATGAAATAGATGATTTTGAAGTAATAAATGATTTTATCCTAGTTTATTTGTTGAGAAGGATTTTTAGTTTCATCAAAAAGAAAGAAGGTTAGTAAGGACTACAAAATCTCATTTGGTATCATTCTAGTAGTATGGGAAAGAGTTAAGAAATCAAAAGAAACCGAGTAAGTGTATTTTTTAGCTCCATTACCAAGTTCACAAGTGCAAGAAGGAATGATGTGTCTTGAATATAGGTTGAGTTATTATTGAAAATAAGTTGTTATTTATTTGTAGTAATTTGTTGCATTGGACTATTAGAATAAGACATATGTTGAGTTTGATTTGAGAAGTTACATTTGAGGGTTTGAGTCAATGGTGACCTAGTCAAAGTAAGAGGTCTTGGTCTTGTGATTTACGTTTACTTGAGAGGTATGAATTGAGTAAGGGGAGATTGTAAATATTTTTGAGATTCCATGTTTGGTTGATGTTTCTAACCATTGATTCCATAAATGGTGTTCTTTCTTGGTGTGCCAAAGGAGGAGAATGATAAAAATGGGGAGCATGCTTTGTTTCCTATAATTGGCATCTTATAGCTCAATCTTTGTGAAGGTGAGCCTAAGGTGAGTTTTTTTCTATTGGTATAAGTAAAATGTTTTCTATTTAGATGATATCTTGTGGAATACCCCTAGTGTTGAAGATCATTTTTCATTCATCTTAAAAGGGGAGAATGAGTTGATGACACATGTAAGTACCATAAAGGAGAATGACTAAATTCAAAATAAGTATCATTTTGAAATTATTTTGTTTGTGGTATGCCATCAATGTGTTTTCCATCAATGACAAAGGGGGATATTTTTGAGAAGTTGTCATTGATGTTAAGAGGATGATGTCATAGGTCATGAAGAGATTGTTTGAGTTTTATGATGTTTAAGGAATTAATAATTGTTCTCATTGATGTCAAAGGTGAGTTATGTATTTTTAGTGCTAAAGGATGTCATGGAGAGTCTTTCATTTGTTTTCATTGATGTCAAATGATTTCAAATGATTCTAATGATGATATCGAGGTTTGAATGGTGGATGTCAACTATTTGTAAGATCATTTTTAGTATAGAGAGAGAATTAAAGAGAATGAAACAAAGAGTTTGAAAGAACAAATAGAAATGATATTAAATATTCTCCATTGTATATTAAAATTTATATCTTACAAATAAATAGGCGAGGTTGTTCTGAAATTTAGGAAACAACTCATAACAATAAACTATAGATGTAGGTTGTTTAAACAACCTACGTAACAATCCATAAATATTATTAGAGAAATACCAAACAATATATTAACCCACATATAACCATGTGAGTACTAAATAATGATTTCCTAACATTCCCCCCTTAGTGCAAACATGGAAAGAAGCACATCTAAAAAAATGGAAACAAAATGGTATGCGTCCACATACTTTTAGGTTTGCATCTTTGCTAGCTTGGATCTTGCTATCTAGATCTTGCTATATATGATCAATCCACTTCACCATAGTGAATCTCATCTTGGATGAGAACACTTCCACCTATTTACCTACATACATGAACTCAATAGTTTCTTTCACTTCCAAAGTGAGCACTCTTTCACCGGTGATCGATGCTAGAAGTACAAAAATCGGAGGATCTCTATAGTCGAGGATTACTCTAGTTTAGCTACCATCCTATACAACTGTTCTCATATTCCAAAATACACATCCTCCTTGTTTCAATCATAGAAATGGAACGAAACCAAACAAAAATTGAAGAAAAAAATTGAAATCTAGAAAAAATTTCACATCACATTCTATAATAATCATAAAGTTCTTAATTATAGCCATTTTTGTCAATCACTTCCACTCGATCTCAAACAACATAGAAAACTACCACTATCACTGGAAGCTTCCCTTGACTTTATTTGTTTTAGGTGCAAATGGAAATGGAACATTGGTGTTATGTTCCCTCCCACAATGTGAAATTTCCATTTATTCACACAACTAGGAGCACTGAAAAGAAAATCAAATCAACTGAAAAATATATGCCACCATACCAAAATGTGGCCTCATCGTTGTTGATTGATGAGAGGCACCGATCGTCCTCCTTCCTCTGTTTCCTCCGACCTTGAGTATACTGCTACTAGCTTTGATAAATATTGATTTTAGGATCATTTGAGAATACCCCCCTCAAGTTCAACTTAGATGTCGGATTCCACCAAATATTTGTTCGGCTAAAAGTGAGGCATTTTTTTTTTGTTTTTACAATATTTGACAATGACACTTTTGACTAAGACTAGAGGACTCGACTGGAAATTCAATATGTGAACTTGAAAATGACTTTGACTATGAATTTTTAACTTGACACACATAACACTTAACGAAAAATATTCTATTGATGACTAATGGTCCACCATATATTAAAAATATTTCTAGAACATTTTACATTAGACACTTGACTTACAAAACAAATTTAACTAATATGATAACAACCACTATCTTAAACTTATGGAAGAACTTCACCGTGGTACAAAGACAATATAATCTAGACTATATAAAATAAGACTGCCGTAATGACTTATTATTGATGATAATAACTATCAAACAAAAATAAATGTCATTTAATGGACAACCTTAAATCTATGAACCATGCATTTTACTTTCAAAGGAACCATTCCACGCATATTGGCCGAGAGTCCCCCAAATCACACACGACATCTAGACTGCAAAACATGAGGATTAACCAACATGTTGAATATGATTCTTGAGATTCAAATGATGCTTCACCTCAAGTCAGAACATGTGCAAAAATGGGTTTTCTGATTGAGAATATTCTCAAGCATCTCCCACCAAGAAAGTGTTCTATTTGGGAAGATCTTTGTTTTCTTCACTGACTGTAAATTTTCATCAACAAGACAAGTCACAATTAAGAAGAGGCATTCGAATTGAGGTGACAATGACGCCTTGGTGAATACTGCGTACGTAAAACTCTTGGCAGATGCACAACTATTTACAAATCTTATAGATTTGACAAAAATATATGCACAGGAACCAAATTCAATGCTTGATACTTACATGATCTTAATTGATGAGATATCACCGCATGAATAGAAATGGTTCTTCTCAAAGAAATATCAGAAACCCATTCAATTTGGTACTCGTCCTTTTGATGCACTCTTGGATATATGTTGAAGGACGAACATGCACTGATCAAGATCATTTTATAGCCAAGAAATATAAGAACATGAATATTTACTGATGTAGACGTGCCTAATTAGAGGAGACCATGGAAAATTTTGAGTATTTACACGCATATGCATGCACACAAGGTTTGTAAAATAAATACGAGGATCTCCATATGCATTCTTTAATGAGGCTCATGCCCTGGGTTCAGGTTTTCCCTTGCATCTTATAAATATTTTTCTCTGGATGCATACAACACATTCATGATTGTTCTCTTCTCTCTCACGGGATGTAAAAGCCCACTCTAATACCAGATAAAGGGAATGGATCAGAGAGTTGTAGAGAACAACTAGAAATGATATTCAATATTCTCCATTGTATATTAGCATTCGGCTCTTACAAATAAATAGGTGAGGTTGTTCCTAAAATTTAGGAAACAACTCACAATAATAAAATATAGATGTAGGTTATTCAAACAACCTACGTAAAATCCATAAATATTATTAGAGAGAAAAACCAAACAATATGTAAACCCACATATAACCATGTGAGTACTAAATAATGAATTCTAACAAGAATTTTAAGACAATGTGAAGACAAAGAGGTCTTGTGAGAAGGTATGGGCATTGTTTCTTATTGAAATGAGTAGATACAAGTATGTAGAGGTTGATTAAGAATTATAATGTGGCTTAGAGTGCATAAAGAGGTATGAAGGCCATTTCCTAGTATGAAGACAAAACAAGGTGAAGAAAGCATGGCCTAATGAGGTATGTTGATCATTTTTCAGTACTAGTATGAAAATGTGATCACGGAAGGAGTTTTTTCATGTTTTTTTAGAGATGTGGACCAATTTTTAGGTCGAGTTATACATGAACAATCAATATATTGCATTTTTAGTCAAATCAAGTTCTTGAAAATGGTGTTTCCCAGATGTAAGGATTTTTTTGATGTTTTTGGTATGTTAATATTATACATGGTAATATAAGATCTTAGGTATATTTTTGTATGTGTCATATCTAAGAATTTGTGGTGTTAGTTTTGGGTTTGAAGGCCAAAGCTTTATGAACAATCGTTAACATAAAAATGCTAAAAAACTATCCTAAAACCTTAGTTTCAAGTTGATGGGAAATATATTGCTAGAATAGGCTCAAAGTGAACTGGTTTTGCAATTTTTATGACTGGATAATGTAGAGGAATCTCCCATATTTCTCTTGGTGGTTTTTGTTTTTCGAGTTGGATGAGTGGACCCTACAAAAAGGCTTGTATATGAATTTTTTTGTAGCAGTCATGTTCTACAAATGATTAGTTGAATAAATGAATGTTTCATGATGAAATAAAATTTAACACATGTATATGATGATTTTCAAATAATTTATATGCTTTATGCGGCATAACCAAGTCAATTTCTCATGACTAGTTTTTGAGACACTTTTGGGAAAGTTTTGAGTATAGTTGAAGAAAAGATGTTCTTGATTATTTTTTCTATTATTTGAGAAGTATAATACATTAGGAAATGCTATTTAGGTCATATATTACTTGTAATATTTAATTTATCTTTGTGAAGTGTTTTGAGCTTTTTCAAGCTTGTTTCTAGAAAACTAGTTTTGGAGGACCTAGAAAGAAAGTCATATTCTCAAGGTGGTTTTAAGGTGTGAAATGATGGTGAAGATATTTATAAGCATGAATGAGGTAAGAATATATTATTGAATTTTATTTTGAAAGGTTTTATATCTTTGGATATGAATTAGTATGTTCAAAGAGTCATATGTTGCATATAGACCTAATCTACTAGGTCTTCTTGAGCCCTAAAGAAGGACATGACCTAACAGAGCTATTGTTGATATAAAAGAGCCTATGTTATGATTTTTTCATTCTTATCATATGTGTTTTTGTATATTATTTCTGACCTAATGCATCATGCCTGATCTATGAGGTATTGGTTACTTGAAACAACTATATATAAGGCAATTTTGGTCTATTTGTGAGAGTTGTGAATTATGGGAGCTTGAGAAAGCTATAGGGGTTAGAGAAAGAGGTGTATGAGTTCCTAAATACCATGAAGAATGTATGAAATTTAATATTTTAAGGTTGTGATCTACGAGGTAAGTTTACCCATGACCTAGTGAAGGTGAAGAAGAAGGAAGAGCGAATGAGCAAAGGAGGAAGTTTTGAGTGTTTTTAAGAGGAGATGAGCTTGTATATGGAGAGAAAATAATGTTTAAATATCAGAGAGTGTTCAATAGGTATCAGTTCATGATGATACATTAGAGATATAAATAATACCAAGGATAATAAGAGAAGGAGATACAAAATATCAAATAAGTCCATCATTGGTTGAGATATCAACAAGAAGAGGTGGAAAAATTTCTTAGGCAACTGAGGTGCTGCTTGGTCTTCCTTATAGATTTGGTGCTTCAATAAAATTGAGGGGGTTTATGCCTACTTAAAAGTTGTTTCTTTCTAAATTAATGTTGGTTCCTTATAAATTAGGGGGTTGGTGCCTCGTTACAAGTTGTTTCTTGCTAAAGTCTAGTTGGTGCTTGTTGTGGAGTTAACACTTCACTAAATCTTGATTGTTTTTTATTAATAGAATTATTAGTGGATTTTATTCCTCTTTATGGTTTCCCACTTATATATTGTGTTAATGTGTTATCTCTCTTATTTTATGTTCGTATGGATGGTTGTTTCATACCTAAAAAGATAAAAAGATTAATGTATGTCAAAAAGTTCATACAAGTAAACATAATTGAAGTAAAAGTTTTTAAATACACTGATTCACCCCCTCTTAGTGGTTTTTCTTTGAATATTACTTCCTATTTTTCTCCTAAATAAATCATAGTGATGAGATTGAGAATTCACCAAGACCATGATTTTCATCATATAATCATTCAAGTTGATTCAAATATTTTTGTGCTCAACAATCCTCTTGTGTACTTTAACTAAGGTTAGGAAATGAGTTTTTATTTATTTTATAAGGGTATTTAATGGTATTAATTGATTCTTTCAGTTGTAATATGAAGGAATAATCCAAATCACTTGTGAATGGATTCGTTTGAAATATTATTGAGAGAAGAAGTGATGCTCCAATTTTGGGACAATTCTTTTTCTAGATCAATAAGAAAATGCAAAAACCCCATGAAGTAGGTAGAATAATAATTAAAAATCATTACTTGATATCTAAAAAAACACTCCACCTCATCATGTAATATATATCTAAAATGAAATATTATTTCAAGAAGACCATTTCTATAAATTTTAGGCATTTTGGCTCACTGAGTCACTGGGAGAGTAAAAACAATATTCGGTTTGCTTGAGTAGAAATGGATTTTGTTGGATGGGAAATTATTTCCCTCATAAAAATAATCTATGATATGATAGACCATGAGGTATATCTCTTTTTAAATTATTTTTGAAAAGGATTATTTCAGAAAAGTTTCACATTTTTTGACTATGGGATTACCAATAATGAAAAAGGGCATTTTGGAAGCTAGAGAAGGAGATGGTTTTAATGGATTTGATGGAGGAAAAATTGAAGCTTTCATGGAGTTTCAAACATGCACTTTATCTAATTTTAATTTTAGGAGGTAAACTAGATTTGAAAATGTGACTTAAGTGTAGGAGAGATTTTAGTTATATTTGTTCAAATAAGGAAATGTGCCAACTTTGCATTACTACTTACCAAACGACACTCCAATCAGATTTGGGTGCATTTTTGGGGTGCAATGGACACACCAAATGGTTAAAATGTTAAGGTTCCGTAAAAAAGGTACCTAGGAAAAGTGGGGAGGCCAAAAATATTGAACCCTAGTGCATTGTTTTTTTCATTCATGTAAGGTGGCATTGATGGAAAAGGTGTGAGTGGTGAAGTGAGGCTTAGTTTAGGGACATGAAGGTTGATTGGTAGTGCCTTATCATGTTCATTGAACATTTAGGATGGTTTCAAGATGAAATCAAGGTGTTGTAAGCTTGGTTCATGAGGTAGGAAATGATTTGAGGTATGGACATGGTCGATAATCTTGGCATAAGTGTTCTACATGTCATATATGATGATTATATCATGTGCAAGAGATTTTGGAATGATAAATAGGTCAAATAATCGGAGTCATGTATGTAACTAGCTCATTTAGGTCTAGTTCTAGAGACTAATGAGGTGTAAGAGCTCAATACAGGTCATGAATAGACTAGGTAAGTATGAAAGGATCTTAGGAACACTTCATAAGGAATGTATGAGCATATACAAGGTTTAGTTTAGCTTTTGGAATAAAAATTCATGTTCTCACAAAAATTGCCCTTGCGAACTAACAATGGAAGTTGATGTAAATGAGTTTTTATGAGATTTACATGCATAGTTAAGGTAAATGGACCTATGGAGTATGTAGAGGGGTGTTTTTAGTGATTGATGTCATGTTTCATCAAGATTTAAAGAAGTTTATGGAAGTTATGTAAGTTTTTCTAAAATTGGTTTATTAAGAAATACAAATTAAGAACCCTATATTCTTAACATCCAAGAAAAAATATGGAGCCTTCATTAAATAAATCATATGAATTTTTGAATTGAATTCCAATACTAAACTTTTGTAAAAAATTTTATGGCCAAAGGTGCAAGAACAAGAAATTTCTCATCATTTTTCCAAGCTAGGTTTTTTCTGTCTCCTAAGAACCTTCTTGAATAGATGAAAGTAAAATGAGGTTGTTTTCCTACAAAAAATTTGTGTGATTTTTTTCAAGTTTCTCAGGGTTGATTAAGGATGAATCCAGGTTAGATAATTCTATTAATTCTCCTCAAGTATAATTTCTCTTTACAAGTTTTACTCAGTGGGTTGTAAGTGGTTTTACAGTTAAGATGTGTGAAGGTAAAATATTGAAGTTGTGAGTGAATCAAATATTGAGATTTAAAAAGGAGTTAACTACCTCTAATAATATTTGGTACATGATCAAAGTTCAATCTTGTGTTAGATAAGTAGTGTGAAGACAAAATTATTTCTTTGACCTTAAATTGCTTCATATGCCAACTCATGAGGTGTGTTCTATGAGTTGCAAAATGTGGTTTTTATTTCATAGGATCATGTTTTTCAAGGAATTTAATATTGTGTAAGAGTATACATATCTTTATTCACACTTTCAATAAGTTTGGAATAGGGAAAATTTCTTGTTGGATCTTGTCAAGCTCATTGTTGGCCATGGTGTGGACTGTGTTCCACTGTGCAAGCTTAAGCTGATATGTGATTACATGCATTTGATTTGAAGGTGATAATTTTTAATTGAAATAAGATGTATGATCCTTCTTTAGTCCTTTCGAGCTATGAAAAACATCCTATCGGTCACTAAAGCAACTTTTTCTTGACAATTAAAAGCACGCCATTGTTTATACCACAATACACTACAAAATTTAGTTGTTGGGACTAATTTTCATCATTTCAAGATGGTTTTTGAGAAGTGGGTAGGTTTCTAGTGTTAGGTCAGTATTATTGGAGTTAAAATTTTCTAAATCCATCAACAAATGAACAAGAATTTCATTTTTAATCCTTATCAAGCATGCACAGTTGAAGAAACCCTCTAGCTAGGGTTTGAGCTAGAAAAATCTTCAGATCTTGAGTTTTAACCTATGAAAAATTGTGAAAATTTAAAAATATATCTAAGGGATGTCTAATATATTTTTCAAGTATTTTTCAAATTATGTTGTATTCTCTTCCTTTCTTATGACCGTTTTCTCGAGATTGGGTTTCAACTCCTTTTATCATCTTGTAAATGAATCTAATGGATTTTATTCACGAGTTTAAGATCGAGACTTCATGCAAAGCTCCATAATGGTAAAGGATGGCTCAAATAATTTTTTTTTATATTGAATGAGATTAAAAGTTTTGAAAGTATGTGATAATAGTGAGTTGGAGAATCATTCCGCCCTTTTCCTTAGATAGATTGGATGAGTGAATGTTATAGTTCAATCACTTCTTGCTCTTGCTCAAACGGTGAATGGTTAGTCAAGTACCCAATATATTTTTGATGTTCAAGGGAATTTGTAAATTCCTTTTTGAATGCATGGATAACATGATTATCTCATGAATGAACTCAAAGGTAACTTATAATGTATAAGCTGGGGTATTTTCCACCTTAGTTAGAGGTCTAAATATTCCATTGCACATATCAAGACATGCAGAAAAATTAAAAATGAATCATGTATTAGATTTAGAGAGTTATCTCATGAAGTGATGAATACTTTAGAGTTTCTCATTGGTTCTCCATATAAATTAATGATGCTCTAATAGTATTGAAAAGTTATTTCAAAATGAATGAAGTTGAGTTTGGAATCATACCTCTTTGGGCGATTCATTAAAGAGAGTTTTTTTCCTCCATTATACGTGCACTATTTAAGGAAAAGGATAAGTCATAGATGGTAAAGGTGAAAATACAATTTAATAAGCTTATCTTGTTCATAATTTATCTCATTTTTAAGTGTATGATTGCTGATACAAAAATCACCTTGGAAGAGATGGGATGACGAAGTCATGAGAAAGTATGTTGATGGAGAAGTTTGTGTGTGTGAAGAATATGAATAAGGCTAACCTTGAGTGATTATAATATTAATGAAACTTAGGATACCTGGGTGAAGTATTAATAATACACATGAATATAATTATGAGATAGGTTTCTTATGAGAGAGGTGATGTAAGATTTGAAGGTTCACAATGCTTGTGGATGTATGTTTAAGAAAGATGAACACATTGGAGATATACATGTAGTCAGTAATGACCATTGTGAGATTAAATTAATGGAGAGAGCTTTAATAATGTTGTAACATCATCTTCATGGAACAAAAAATAATTGAGAATTTAAAATCACAATTTAAGACCAGATATCAAATTTGTGAGATCAAGTACAGATATGAGATTGAAAAGATAGTTATTTAAGACAAGGTGATCTACTAATAGGCACAGATGAATGAAGAAGTGGTTTTCATGAAAAGTATTAGAGTATGAAAATAATATTGTAAATTAGGTTTTATGTAACAGAGTGAGAGAGTGGAATATGACAAGAAATTTTAATTGAAATCAGCCTTATATGAAAGAGGTTTATAGCAAAGAAATCAAGCAGAGAATAAGAATGAGAAGAGAAGAAGAGTAAGATAATTTAGTTGTCACTATCAGTTGTAGAAGACAACAAAAAATGTGATCAAAACTTTGTAAAAGCCTAAGTTGTAGCTTAGCATATGGGGAGTTGTAGCTTCCCTTTAAGTTGAAGCTTATAGAAGGTCAGTAGTTCTAGACCAAATTTGGGAGTTGAAGCTTCTAGACAAGTAGAACTTGTCAAATACTAAGTGGTAGCTTGGTTTATTTCTGGATTTGTA
Source organism: Taxus wallichiana var. yunnanensis (assembly GCA_018340775.1). Classification (NCBI taxonomy): domain Eukaryota; kingdom Viridiplantae; phylum Streptophyta; class Pinopsida; order Cupressales; family Taxaceae; genus Taxus; species Taxus wallichiana. The sequence goes on along the minus strand of CM031237.1, from coordinate 542,187,572 downwards.
GCTCCATGTTGAGTAGATGCTTAACTTGAAATCAATATAACATTTACAAGACATTCTTTTCCTAAGCTAGTTCTTTGTTTTAATGGGTTTTTCTCCCAGTTTGGGTTTCCCACATTAAATCATGTCTCTTTTTTCTATCTCTCTCTCATATTTACTACTTGTGAATGTTGATTTGGATTTATCATAACTAATTAAGTGGATTGAATTTATTTTTGAAGTATGAGAAGGAACCGATTCAGCCTCCTCTCGTGTTTTAATTTCCATCAATTGGTATTAGAGCCTAGTCCTCCTGAATCTAGCCTAACAACTTGGAGGTGATCTTGAAGGCACAAACATGGGTAAATTATAAGAATTAATTGTGAAGAGGAAGTATGAGATTTCTCAATCCTTGATTGATGTTCTAAATAATGAAATGAAACACATAGAATTTTACCATGACCAAGCACTCAAGGAGATGGATTCCTTTGTTAAAAATGTTTTAAAAACTATGAAATACAAGGATGATGTATTATAGAAACATGAAGAAGAGTTGAGGACCTTGAATTTTGAATTAGAAGAGGTGAATGATAGGTTGAAAATATATAGAAAAGTGGAAAAGAGTTATGAATATCCCGGTGAAATCTTGGAAAATCAAAGGTCACATAGTGATAAAAAAGGTATAGGATTTAGAGGAGAACTTGTAGAAAATAAATAGGATGACAAGGTTGTTCCCAACATGAAAAAAGGCACAAAGTTGATCAAAGAGACAAACAAACGAATGCCTCGCTTAGCTAGGAAACTAAATACATCAAGGTATGAAAGAAATGTAAGTGGATATTGTTTTTCCTATCATAGTTATGGACATATGGCTAAGGAATGTAGAAAAAAATCATATATGATCACCCATAGAGAAATAGTATAAGTGAGAAGGAAAATAACATAATTTGTTTCAATTGTCAAGAAAAAGGTCATATTACCAGGTACTATTTAGAAGAACCTTCAAGTTAGTTTTGGGAAAAATAATACCCAAGAGGCATGAACATGGTAGTGTGCTACAACTGCAAAAAATTTGGACACTATGCTAAAATATTTATTGATTTTAAGGATGCAAATCATAGTAGGAATGACAATTCACATAAGGCCATAGGAAAGAGTAACATCATATGATATACTTGTCATAATTTTGAGAATTTTGAAAAGCATTGTTATCACAATGAATAATCTAAGTAAAACAACATGAATCATAATTTTAGAGGGAAAGTTAAGAAGGCCTAAATATTAAGATCAATCCTAGAAATGAGACACAATCATCTATTCCTAAAACAACTCTTGAAAATATGAAAGGTAAATGGATATACAAAGTCAAGGAAGCAAACCCAAGAGTTGAGGAAGCAAATAAGGACAAGAAAATAGTATGGGTAGATGATGTAGAAATATAACAATATATGAAAAATTCTATTATAAATAAGGTAAAGAAGTAATGATAAATCCAAGTAGAAGGAAGGCAATTCTAGTGCAAAGGATGAAGAAATTATTCCTCAAGCAGTGTTAGAGAAGGTGCATGAGATGTAAAATTTGTGTTTATCAGGAACTCAATCAGAAAGTAGCAGATGAGGTTGTCACACCAAGGAGTACATCCAAGATAAATGACAAGATCTCAAGTATAAGAAGGAGAATAATTGAGTCATTATGCTACTTTGATGAATTTATTCTATTTTGAGGTGGTATCTTTTGGTTGTACAACTTGCACTCATGTCTCGGATCAGGAGAACCAAGTTGTTTGAGACAACAATGGAACCATCTCCATGTTGTGGGACCTTGTGTGCTTGAGACAGATCTCCGGAGAAGGCTGGTTCCTCTACCTATTTATACTGCTACTACCACTCCAAATGTTGGAAGGGAAAACTAAGATAAAATGAAAAGGATAAAAGGATAACAGAAAGGAAAACTAACCTAAAGGAGGTGATAACACAAGAAAAAGTGGGATGAACACTCTGTTATGAGTGAAAACAAATGAGAAAGCATGAGGGAAGTTTAGGCATGTGTAACACGAACCATCAAGCATTTACACTATTAATTTCATGAAACACAACTAGAAAAGAGTTGTAAAGAACTTAAAGTGAAACAACAAAAAATATAAAAGAGAGGCAAGGAAGAAGGATATAAACACAATAAGGTAGAGAATAGACACAAAAGGATGTTTCTATTACTTCCAAGGATGCACAATCTATTACAATGGCGCAAGAGGCTGATATCCACATGCATGAACCAAATATAGATGTGTGAAACTCAAAATACAAAGATATATGATCCCTAGCAAACAATAAAGAATGAAAAATGTCCAACCCTTTATAATGAGTAGAGATCTTACATTTATAGATGAATTAATGAGAGAATAAGAGGAGTTAAATCTAATTTGAAAACCCAAACACTATCCATTAATGCTTGCAAATCCACCTACAATCTATCAAGTGTGGTTCTCCATGTCTTTTTGGCATGTTGGAGAAGGAAATTATATCCAAATTAAATCTGGGTGGTTGAAGAAATTAGATCACATATTAATGACGTGAATGACGTTTTCCATCTCCTCACCTACCAAATCTTATTGAAATTTTAATTTGAATGGCCTAGCATGTAGTCCATGTTATAAGATTTCCAAAAGTATGGGTGAACAAGGATCTAAGCAGTGACACAAAATTTATGACTATTAAAAGATCTATAATGTAAACTAGGCACACAAGACACGTGACATGCACTAATTAGATGAAGAAATGGTCAAGCTGTTGATTTGTATTTTTTTCTACCACATGTTACCCATTAGTTCATTGTCAATATTTGGTACCCTATTGGCACAATTTGATTGGTTGCGTGTAACACACTCAAGGTTTGAAAGATATACACATGGTATAGAAGAGCACAAAAGGAACAAATATAGGCACACAAAAGAATTAGGCATGAGAGGAAAAAAAGAGGGGTGTGCATAAAGGTGGCATGCGTGGAAGAAATGGGATAAATACCCAAGAAAGAAACATATGATCAAGGAACAACTATTGCAAAGTAATGTGTGGGACGTATAAAAGGGCAGGGACTTGGATTATTTTGAAGAAATTTCATGACACATGTGCAAGATGTATGAACTCTTTGGAAGAAGGTGGGTGTGTAAAAGGTGCACACAAGGGGAAAATGGAACAAAGAGGAAAAGGAAAATAGAAGGAAGAGAAGTGTAGAAGAAGAGCACACAAGGCACATGGAGAGGTAGCCAAGGAAACATTCTAATGAGACAATTGAAGTGTGCACAACCTGTAATGTAGAACCTCAGATCTAGACTGTGAATGTAATTTGTCCAAATAACTATGGGATTTATTTGGATAATAGTTTTGGTGAATTTTAGGGCCATATGCCTACTAGATGAAGGAGATCATTATCTTGTAGCATTCATTAGGCATGGAGTATGCTATGTATGTGAATCTCTTATTTTTAACCTTAAAGAATCACCCTTGGAAGTCACTTGATGATACATTTCTGAACTTGGTTCTCGAATCCTGCAAAAAGCTGTTGAAACTAATGGAAGAAGGTGGGCATCTTGGAAGCAAAATAAGAGCATGTGTAAGAAGCACGTGAGGAAAAATAACTATGTACCAACAAATATTATGCATATACGGTGCACTTGGAGGAATTGAAAACTACTCTAATACATATAAGATGATGCAAAAAACTTAATGGAAGGGTTTGAGATAGATCCCATTATTTTTATTTGAAATACGCCTCCATCAAGATGAGACAAATCAAAAGAGTTATCTTCCTTACTTTAATTGATAATGTATGGGCCACTCCAGCGTGCATAAAACTCGAATGATGCCCTGGTTTAGCTCTGTCAGCATCCCACTTTAAAACCAAGTCCCCAAATTTCAAAGCTTGAGGCCTAGCATTTATGTCAAACCACTTATTTTTACTTGTTGATGCTATTCTATCTTGATCATGGTAGATTTCCTTGATTCTTAAAGTTCAAACAGCTCTGCCATTCTGATTTCTCTCTGTTCTAAGCCTTCCAATTCCATATGTTAGTCAATCTCTAATGAAGGCAATTCAAGAGGTAAGGGGATTCTAGCTCCTTTAATGTAAACCATATTATAAAGTGATGTAACTATTACCTTCTTCACTTTGTGATTTGTCTCGCCAGAGTACGTGCGAGACCTTTGTGTGCCACTATCTTTGGCTGATGTTCATTGTGTGCTTCATGATTTTGATTAGGTTTTTTTTTGTTGACTCTACTAGACCATTTCCTTGAGGGTAATAGTTGGAATAAGTCTTCAAATATATGTCAATTATCAGTGCCTAATTAGTGATTCTAGTACCAAGGAATGATTTTTCATTATCAAAGATAATGGTTTGAGGAACCCCAAACCTTGTGACTATTCCTTTGAGAAATTAAAGGATGATTAAATTGGTTGATTTCTTGAGCACGTCACCTTTTGTCCATTTGGTGAAGTAGTTTGTATTTTTCATCACCCAATTATTTCTAGCGCTCGAAGGAGGATTGATCATGGCTATTAATTAGAGACCCCATTGTGCAAAATGCTGATCTACTTGGATTGGTGGAGGGGAAATGCTGCCAATATCTTCTTACCTCCAAAGAAAGTGCATTATTTGCACTTCAGGACCTACCTGTACACATCCGCGAATAGGGTAGACTAAAAGAGTCCTACCATTATGATCTTCATTGTTGTATATTTTTCAAAGAAATGTCCACCAGAGAATCCATCGTGAAATTATGCTAACACTTTTTCAGTCTGCACACCATCGATACACCTTAACAACATGCCATCAAGATTATTCTGAAGAGAAGACCATCAATCAACACATATGAAATAGATTGCAACCTTAGATGTCTTCTCTTTAATTTGTTTAAAACAAGAGGTTATACACCATTAGAAAGGAATGTGACCATGTCCTTCATCCAATCATGCACGCCAAGACCTATATTTTGTTTAAGTTATGCATGTAGGATATCCTCATCTCAAAACAATGAAGTATCAAGTTCATTTTGTGCATCCTTAGCAAGATGCTTGCAAAGCATGCTACCTCTTACCAGCTTTTTGGATTTGATAGTCACATCATACTCCATTATTTTGGTTACCCATCGTGCTCTCTTCTCACTGATTTTTTCTCCCATGATGAAGTCTCTGACACGGTAAGAGTGGGAGACTAACACCTTGATATGATTTGTGGCATGCATAATTTTTAACTTCTTGAGTGTGTGCATGATAATGTAGACCTACTTCTCCATGTGACTATATTTCAATTCATAATCCTTTAGTTTCTAAGCTCAAGAAAGCCACTTTGGTTGTTCAAGTTCTTGTTCATTTTCATAAGTTAGGATGGCGAAACACTCACATCGTGCATAATCATAAAGGATAAAATCCTTAGCATAATCGGGTCGATGAGTGTTGGCATGCAAACAATCTCTTGTTTGATCTTGTTGAAGCTTTCCTTTCCTTTTGTTATCCATTTGAAAGCTATGTATTTCTTGAGCATGAGGGTGATTAGCCTTACCAGTCCTATAAAGTTAGGAATAAAGCACCTAACAAAGTTGATTTTTCCAAGGAAGGACTGCAAGGATTTCTTCTACACCAAAGGGAGAGGGTCAGGATGGCTAAGATGCACTCAGTGGTCGATTTTTATACCATCCTTTGAAACTACATGGCCTAGAATCTTTCTCTATGCCACCGTGAAATTGCACTTTTTGGGGTTGAGAGATACCCAATTTTTTTGCATCTCTCAAATACTTTCTCTAGGTGTACCATATGATCTGCGCCATGCTTTGAGAAGACTATAATTTCATCAAGGTAAACCAAGATGAACTCATTGGTATATCCTTTGAAGGTAATATTTATGGTGCTTATTTGGAATGTTGTGCCAATGTTTTGATTGAAGGGCATTTTTAATAGGCACATGTTCCCCACTTAGTTGTAAATGTTGTTTTGAATTAATCCTCTTCCTTGACCAGGATTTGATTGAAGCTCAAGTATCCATCCAACATTGAGAATCTTTGTGCGTAGGCCAAAGTCTATAGAATATGCTCCATAAAAGGAAAATGATAATGATCCTTTAGAGATGGCTTGTTCAAATATCTGAAATCAATATAGAGTCTGATTTGACCGTTCTTCTTGCTCATTGGAACTAGATTCACCACCCAAGTAGAATACTTGATCAAAAATATTATTTTTTCCTCAATGAGTTTAGATAACTCCATCCTCATGAGGGGCTCTATATTTGGATTGAATGGCCTCTTTTTTTCTAATGGGATTGATACCAGGATCAAGGTCAATGGAGTCTTTGAGAAACAATTGGATCAAATCCTTTGAGGTCTTCATACTCCCATGAGAATATATCACTGTATTTTTGAAAGAGAGAGATGAAGACCTTATTTTCCTCATGCACACAAGATTAACTCGAGTAGTAACTCCTCGTATGTAATAGTGAATGGGGAGTAGTGTTCTTACATGGCGTGAATATACTTTTCTTCACCTTTAAACTCATCATCAGGGATAAATTTTTTCTCTAAGGTGACCAGTCCTTTAGGAAACTTGTTTTTATTTAGTTGAATTACTTGGTCACCATAAATATTATACAAGTAAGCTTGCATGCTTGATGAGAACACAACTTCATTTTCAATGAACTAGATGATATACACATCACTTTTAAACACTTCTAAGCTAATGTTGTTGTCTAGAATTGATGGTCTAATCACCATCTTGATGTGCTAAGTGTTCCCTTTGACAAAGTCCTCAGTAGGGGAGAATTGTGAACCAAGCGCGACCATTTGATCAACTTCCTTATTCATTTTGTGTGGCACCACCTATAAATTAAGAGCATCAAATCTCTCAAGGAGGTTCTAAACTCTATGTTTATAAGATTTGAGAATTTTATTCTTTGCTGTGTATTTTTTGGTGACACGGTAGATAACTAATTCCATGTCCCCAAAGATCTATAATGCCTTAATCTTATTTCTTTCAACAATAAGAATACCATGCACTAGCGCTTCATACTCTACCAAATTATTAGAGCATGCAAAAACCAATTTGTGGGTGAAAAATAATTTCTCATCCCTAGGGAAATGAGAACAACACATGTGCGCACACCATTTTTGCTTCTAGATCCATCAAATTATAACTTCCATAAACCCGTGTTTTCTTCATTTTGTTTGAGCGCGTGTGAAAACACGACTTCTTCTTCAAGGATGTAGTACATACCAATCCCAGTTTCATAAAATTATAGCTATTTAGTATATGGATGAAATCTATTGTGTCTCTCCACCCATTCATCTAGTACTAAGTCTTGAATAGGAGGCGTGAGAGGTTTCTCTTTAGAAACTGAAACTTGTTCTTCTTGGATTAAACAATTGGCTTGGAGAGGGGATGGGACATATGACTCTACATGATAGGAAAATATTGGCTCAACTTGTATGGTAAATTGGGTACCATACCTTGTCTTGAGTAACATATGGGTTCAATCAAAAGACAAAAACCACCCACTTTAGCAAGTAAAATAGCTAGACAAACATAAGGAAAACAAAGGAGGTAGGTCAATGATTGAAAATCTTGAGTTATTTGTGAGGCTTGGACATGCATGGAGGGTTAAATAAAGATCCTTGATGATTCCAAGAGTAGTGATAGTTAAACCATAAAGTTGTAGGAATCCTTTTTCAAGGGGCTATAAATAAGCCCTAAGCATGATAGTAACACCCGAGTCAATCATGCAGTTATGGAAAATATGTTTTCCTATGATTAAGGACATATAAAAAGGTGATGTTTTGAGAAACTTACTTACTCGATTCTCCTCTCTCTTGGCATATATTGAGAGAATCGTGTAGATTTTGAAAAACTAGGGTCAGCATACAGAAGTTGATCCGAGCTTCATGCAACAAGTCACGTTGAGAAGGAATGGTCAAGACATCCCACATTATGAAATTTATATTTTTCTTTTTCATCTGATCCACAATATTGAATGGAAGACCTACTAACTTGTACATTTGAGGCACAAAAGGTCCTTTCTTGGTTGTTCATGTGCAAAGGTAGGAGCCTTAGCTGACACGGAGGCTTGACCTACCAAAGGAGGGGTGCATGCCACTTCAAGAGGAGATTTGTGTAGAGCCTCGCATGCTGAAACTTGAGAATTTTTATTGTTGGATGATTTGGCTTCATTTTTATATGTGAACATATCCACTTGTGTTCTTTGGGATAGAAATATGTGCACTAGACTCGAGAATCCTCTTTTTGTATCTTGTGTTGTCAGCAACATGGGTGCGTGGTCTTCTTGCATCATCTACAACTTGATTGATTGCAAAAAATTTCTCAGTGCCAAAGAATATAAAGTTGGATTCAAGAGGATCCTATGGCTTTTCCTAGGTTTTAGGCTTGCTTACATTAATGGAAGGCTCACAGTTAGAAACATTTTGAATCATATAAGCTTGTGAATGCGTAAAATTAGCGTAGTGATATTAACTATGAGGCATGTTGTAAGGAAAGCACCATTTGACTCTTGTGACATGTTGTTCTTGATTGGGAAAAGTGTCTGGCTTGTGCTAGGATTTGGAAGAGGTTATGCTGGAGGGATAACTTACAATGGAAAGTGTGAATTATCATGTCATGTGTCATTTTTCTTGTTCTTCCCATATCTTTGATTCCCATATTGATTCCACCAAGGCTGATTTCTTTGGTTATGCATATGATTAGAAATTATTTTGTAGGCTTGAGCTTGTTTCTTCTCCAGTGATATGACCTTATTGGACAAGTTTCGAATCATGGTCTTCAATTCTTCATCTTCTTTCTATTGCATGGTAGGAAATCGATGAAACTAGTTACGATATTTGTACTTGAACATGGGAAATAGAAGGTTTATGTGCTAGAGACATCTCTAGGAATAAGGGCATGGGGGCTTGCAGCCAACTTATCACCTAAATGAGACTTTTTGCCCTTATTGCAATGTTGTATGGAGCAGGTAAAGTTCTATCTCCCATGGATTAAATCATGAATGAGATGTCATTATTCAAAGCCCTTAGATAATATAGGAAAGCTTGCTAGGTTGTAGGCCTTACCGGTTGAATAATTTATCCCAAGTTTTATGAAATAATTCTATCCCAAGTTTTCCACCAAAGAAAATGGAATCCTCAAAGTAGTTACATAAAGTTATTCCCTCTTGGTGGCAATAGATGTAGGTCTCAAGCCTCGGTACCACTCGAGCACTTTACTCTTCAAAGAGGCCATAAGCATCCTAAAAAAACATCATCATGCATGATCGGATAGACATAACACACATTTTATATATCTTTAATATGCTTGACAGGGGTGACTTGATTCTCTCCTATGAAGTATGGAATACTCTTGAGTATAGCTATTGGCATATCATGCTAAGCATTGAGATTGAGTGGGCTTCCACCAGTGAAGCTAACAAAGTTCCTCGAGAGGAGGAGGAGGTTAAAGTGCCATGGTAGGGTATGTTTTTCTATTGTGAGGAGTAGAGTATGTGTGATATGGTGGATATGGGGATGCATGTGCTAAATATATGATTTTTTTCTTTTGGTAAAAACAAGATATATTCAAAGGATCCTTCAACTGCAACACTATGTTTGGTATGTACTCTTCTCATAAAAGGCACTCTAGCTACTGAAACAATAGATCTGAGTGTTGGGAGTCACCAGATGTGTTGAAATAAGCCTCTCAAAGGTTGAGAATTACTAGGTCACATACCAAACTTAGCTATGTTTAAATCTAAGTCTTCACTTCTTGTCCCACTGGGCGTGTGAGAAACTGATGGTTTTTAAACTACACCTAATTCTTAGATCTAGGAAAACTAAGTAATTTGAGACAACAATGGAACCATCTCTAAGTTTTGGTACCTTGCATACTTGAGACAGATCTCCAGAGAAGTCCGATTCCTCTACCTATTTCTATCTCTCGCTACTCCAAATGATGGAAGGAAAAACTAAGATAAAATGCCAAGGGACTAGGGATAGAAGGATAACAGAAATGAAAAATAAACTAAAGGAGGTGATAACACTAGAAAATTGGGATGAACACTATTTGTTCTGAGTGAAAATGAAGGAGAAAGCATGAGGGAAGGCTAGGCATGCGTAGCACAAACCAACAAGCATTTACACCATTGATTTCATGAAACACAACCAAAAAAGAGTTGCAAGGAACTTAAAGTGACACAACAAACACACAATATAAAAGAGAGGCAAGAAAGAAGAATATAAACATGATAAGGAAGATAATAGCCACAAAAATATGCTTTTATTACTTTCAAGGATGAAAAATATATTACAATGGCACAAGCAGCTAATATCCACATGCATGAACGAAATCTAGAGATTTGTGACTCAAAATACAAAGATATATGATCCTAGCAAACACTAAAGGATGCAAAATGTCCAACCCTTTACAATGAGAAGAGATCTTACATTTATAGATGAATTAATGAGAGAAAAATAGGAGAAGGAGGAAATCCAATTTGAAAACCCAACCACTAGCCATTAATGCTTGCAAATCCACATGCAATCTATCAAGTGTGGTTCTCATGTCTGTTTGGCATGTTGGAGAAGGAAGGAAAGTAGATCAGATCAAATCTGGGTGGTTGAAGCAATCGAGATCACATATTAATGGCATGAAAGATGTTTTCCAGCTCCTTACCTACCAAATCCCACTAAAATTTGAATTTGAATGGCCTAGCATGTAGCCCATGTCAGTAGATTTCCAAAAAGTCTAGGTGCGTAAGGATCTAAGCACTGACACAAAATTTATTACTGTAAGAATATCCATAGTGTAAATTGGGCATGCAAGACACGTAGCATGCACTGATTGGATGAATAAATGGTAAAGTGTTGATTTTTATCATCATTTCTACCATGTATCACCCACTAGTTTGTAGTCAAGATTTGGCACCCTATTTGTGCACTTTGATTGGTTGCATGTAATACACTCAAGGTCGAAGATCTCCATGTGGCAAAAAGGAGAAAAGACAGTGTGTAGAAGAATTAGGAATGAGAGGAAAATAGAAGAAGAGCATGCACAAAGGTAGCGTGCATGGGAGAAATGGGATAAATACCCAAGGAGGAAACATATGGTCAAGGCATAACTATTACAAAGTAATGTGCAGGGCGTGCGAGAGGGCCAGAGACTTAGCTTATTTTGAAGCAATTTGAGGGTGCACACATAGGATGCATGAACTATTGCAAGAAGGAGCATGCGTAGAAGCTACGTGTGAGGGGAAAATCGGATAAAGAGGAAAAGGAAAATAGATGGAAGAGAAGTGTAGAAGTAGAGCATGCAAGTCACAAAGAGGTAGCTAAGGAAATGTGCCAATGATACAATTGAATTCTTTATAACCTTTAGTGTAGAACCTCGAGCCAAAACATGAATGTAAGTTTTCCAAATAACTATAGGAGTTATTTGGATAACAATATATAAGGAGGTGTGACTTCTCTAGGATTCTAAAGGTATATTGTAGCTGAAATAAGCAAGGGTTTTCCTCATTTATCTACCAATGTGTAAATTAAATCATTCTTCATAATGAAGTTGAGTAGATGGTCCCAAGTATGATCCCGATGGAAAGTTTAAAATTGAATTCTTAATCATATTACAAAGGTATGTACACTTAAAATAATTCTTGCTTAGTCTATTTGAAGATCTTGGAATGTACCCTTTAGTAGATATGAAAATAGATTGTGGTCATTAGGCCTCAAGGTCTGTATTGTCTATTTCTAACTTTTCAATATTAAGTCTTGTCTAAGTTATCACTCTTAGTCTGCTTTAAATAAAGTGAAATCCCTAAAAGTATGCAAGTTTTCTCTTGATTAGTAAATGGTGTCACGTGTATCTCATTTTCTGGACTTCAAATTTATGTCTAAATTCATCTAAGTTATATGGTGTCTTCTTTAATGTTGTTAAGGAAAAGGCATGAATAAGTCATAATTATTAAGTTATTTGATAAGGTCTAGTGTTTTGGAAAAATGATCTTATACATGTTGATATCATTTATTCCACAATATGTGTCATGATAAGTAATTTTAGTTTGCTACAAGTCCTTTTTAGTTTCATGAAATATGTGGTTTCTTGAATGAGTGTGTCATTATGCCCATGTCCATTTTATTATTATGTTAGGATTCTTTAGTTATGGATCATGGGAGAAGAAATAGTAGGTCAAAATCATGCTATGAGGAGGTGTCGTAAATTTCAATCCATGTTATCTTTGATAGTCTTAAAAATTATATCAAATGTCTACCATCAACTATATGTCGTGCTTCTAAACATCGTATATGTTATCTCGTTTTAGTGATTTTAGCTAAAAATGAGATAACCATAGGAAAATTTTGGAAGAATCTCTTAAAATTCCCTTTAGAGGAGGCTTTCAAGATTTCAGTGCATGAAAGCATGTTTCTTGCATATTATATGTCCAATGTTCTCTGAAACCTAAAAATTTATGGTCTTGACAGTGTGTCACATTTTCAGAACCTCTGAGCATCAGAACATGCGTTATCCAATGCATGATTCATGTCATGTGTTTCCTAAAACCTAATTGTCACCTTTGTGTTGAAATTTTGGAACTTAGAAGCATCGCAACATCTCATGCTTCATGCTTTATGTTTCCCAAATCCCGAATCCCGAATTAAACCAAATCCTTTGTGTCAGGTTTTTGGGAACTCTAAGCATGATGACATGTCATTAATGCCCAATTGTCTGGTAGTTGGCACACATGTTGAGCTATGTGTAATAAATGTTAGGGTTTTATAAAAAGGTGGTTTTCCACGTCATTTCTTACCTTGTATGTTTTTACTGCATTGGATTTCTGTGCATGCTTATTCCTCCTCCAAACCCGATTGAGCTTCTTGGTTGATTTTGTGATCCTTATTTGATTATTTTTTGAGTTTATTGAAGGTATTTCTCTCCTCTTTCTACTTTTATGATTTTTGGGTTATTTTTGAGGTGTTCATAATGGAGTTTCCATTTCTTTTCTCTTCCTTCTTGGTTTAGGGTTTTGGGTTACTTTCTTTGTTTTTATTACATTCCCATAGAACCTCTTGTTTGGAATTCACCCTTAGGATATTTGTTTATTTTCCCATAGATGATACCCTATAGTTTTCAAAAAGGGTTAAAAAATTTCTAACTAGCAACATGGCGGGGATTTTTCATGTCCTGACATCATAGAAATCCGATTGCATTTTTTTCGGGGTTTTTATGGTGTCCAACATCATATGAGTTTCCTTTTTTTAGGTTTCTAGGTGCTTGACATCATATGAGTTCCACCTTTGTTTTGGGTTTCTCCAGGTGTTTGACATCCCCAAGTTCCACCAAAGTGTGTTTTTTTCAGTGTTTCGACACACCCTAACTTCCGACATACATTTCATCAAATTTTTGCAAAGTGTGCCGACATCCTTGGATTTTTCTTGGTGTTCGACATGACCTAACTTCGACATACACTTCAGTGTGTCGGGTTTCACAAAGTGTTTTACAAGTCTTAAAATACGAAAGGTGTATCGGGTTTTATACTTGTTTAACAAGCTCTCACACCCGGATACTCTTCCAGAAGTCATCAAGGCATTCTCAAGACTCCTCATGTCAGACCTTGGCCCATCTCAAGACAAGTCAGATAAGTTGGGGAAGATGAAGTATAAGTATCAAAAGATGGAGTCCTCTTCTTATGTAAGTTACAACTATGACATCTAGGACACAGAGCTTGGTAATATAGATATGGAAGACTTCTAGAAAATAATTGTAGATTCTTCTCAGAATCCATGGATGAAGTCAATAGCCAGCAGTGGTCTTCCTCTCGCAGCAGGATTTCTAGTATCATCCCAATGCCCGAATTCATCTTCTGGCTTGTGCTTCTCACTATGACTCAACCTCCCGCTCAGTAAGAAATCAATCAGGGAGTCAATAGTGAAGTTAGACGGAGATTATTTTGACCAACTCCTAAAGTTTCCCAACTTTATGGAATATGTTGATTTAGACCTTAAATCAGCACAGAAGGCCTGGGACAAAGATTAGGAAGACTACATCAAGCATGTGAATAAAAAGTTTCTTGATCAAGGCTAAGCCATTGTTTCTAGGTTTCCTAAGTCGGTCCCTAGAAGTGAATTTATTCTTGAAGTCAGCGATATAATCACCCTTTTGAGCTGGTTGTTTGGACTCCTAGATTCAAAAGAATTCCAAGGGTGGATGTACCAGTTCATGGTCATCATAAAGAAAAATGACCAAGGGATTGACTGGGGCAGCCTGATAAGTAATGAGATAGACTCTCAAATGAAAATGGTCTTATCTACCGGCAAGTTCTACATGATGTCTTATGTCACTTATGTGGCAACATGCATGAGGAACTATCCAGGGTTGGATGCAAAGGGGAACCAAGCAACATAACACATATATCGGTACTTCCCCGTACCTAACAATAAAAGGTTCTGAAGACCAATTTAGAAGAGTGAATGATGCCTTCTTCTATGAAAATATTTGCAGACTAGATCCTGACCTAAGGAAGAGAAGGGTTTCTGATGAAGCATGGACAGAAGTGTCAAAATGGGGTTGCATCTTCTTGTAATTCAAGAATTTTACCTATCTCCAAGTGGTAAGGTTCCATGGTACTCCTTTCCATCTGGCCAAGTTCCCTAGTGAAAATTGATCCTCATGGAGTTGGTCAGACAATTGTTGGATTTTCACAAATTCCAACAGAGCAGACATAAAGTTGTTGTCTCCTTCCCTATTTCCATTAGAAGGTATACATGTTCCACCATGGTTAAGGCCAAGAATGTGGTGCATGAACTTCAGGATAAATTAAAGAAGCACATGAAGATGAGAGAAGGATTTGACATCTGAGGAGTCCTTAAGTCTTATGGAACCTTGTACCTACATGTACCCACTGTGGAAGATATTTGGGTTGATCTTCATGATGAAGTTTCCATCCGAAGAAAAGACAACAATAGGCTGACACTTGAAGAAGTTCAGATGTTAGATCTGGTTGATATCCCTAAAGGCACCATGGATAATGAAAGTGTTTTGAACCTAGGTATGAACAGTCAGATGGAGATCAACTTGGATTCCCAGCCATTGATTAGTCCATTTCTGAAAAGGCTTCTATCACCGAGAGAGCTGCTCAAACCCTTATCCACACTAAGGCATGGCTCATTTCTTGGGAATGAGTTATAAAGAAAAGATCTTTTCAAAGATAGCTACTCTAGAAGCGGGACCCTCCAAGGGAGAAAAGGAAAAGGATAAAAGCCCTACCAAGAGGCAAATAAAGTTTAAGTTTTTCAGAAAGGAGATAAGCAAGGGGCTGAATCATCTGCTACTCCAACACAAATAGTTGAGATCTTGGATTCACCTCCTCCTCCACCGGAACAAGGAGAAATTCTTTTAGAAATCGAGGTTAGTCAACCTCTTATTTCCCCTTTTGTTGATTTCTCATCGGAGGTAAGCCTTGCTCTTGCTTCTCAAGATTTGGCTTTAGAGTCTTTACCCCCTCTCTCCCAATCTTCCTCATCACATATTTCAATGCCACTCTCATCAGCCATGGCCAACATTTTCTTCCGATCTCTCCCTCTCTCTGCTAGACCTACGATGGCTATAGAAATGCCTCCTCCTTCCACACCTTCATTCCTTGAATCTATTCCCATAGTCACTACACTTGCAGTCATCATCACGACTCTGCAAGAAAATATTCCTCCACCCATAGATACAACCATGACACCTCCAATAGGAGTAACTTCTTCACTGTACCTCAATGGTTGGTTAACCAGACTCCAAGGAAGAGGAAGGTGGTAGTTCCCCTACCAACCTTTGATTTCAGTTCACTCAAGGCTTCTCCTGCCAAATCTGCAAGAAACCAAAATAGTTTCAAGAGTTTTAGTGGATGCCTCAGGGCATAAGTTTGTAGATATTGCCACTCCCGTGGCTGAAAAACAAAGGAAGATATAACAATGACTGATTATCAGATTACAAGGGTTGACTTGGGAAAAGTGACAATTGAAGGAGCACAACAAGATGCACAAGATGCCATGAACGTGCTTTGTCAAAAGTTGAAAGAAACAAAGGTAAGCAGGGATGAGCTGAAAGAGAAAGTGGAACAATTGATAGAGGTACTACTCAAGCTTTCAAAGCCTTCGTAGTCAACACCATCATCTTCTACCCCTACGCCTATCAAGTTTGATTTCTCATCGGTACCTATGATTGAAAAGATCAATGAGAAGGGTAGAACTATTGAAGAATGGATAAAGAGGCTACTCTTGCAAGGAAGAGAGGTCATAGATGACATGGTGGAAGTTTACAAATCCTTGGAGGATATAAAGAAAGATGGTGACAAGATGGATGATGAGTTTTCACAGAATTCATGAACCTTAAATTAACTTTGGAAGCCCTTAATGCATCAAACAGTTCCATCCTAGATCTTAATGGAAGAAGGAATTATTCCACATGGGGATAAACATTTCTAGCTTGCAAAGCCATCAGGTTTAGGATAAAGATTCTCAGTGAAGCTTACAACAAGTTGAGGGAATCTAGAGATCAGTTGATTGATGCCACTAATGATATAGAAGAGGATTTGTCCAGGATCTTTGCCAAGGTGTTAGGTAAAAACTTGGAGATTCTACCTACTTATGACCTCTATAAGAAAATTCAGGAATTAATTTAGCATGAACCAGCTACTGTCTTTGACTTATCAAACATTGATAAGTTCATAAGGATTGAAAATGTTTTGGAATCATTGAGAAAACTCAACAAGAGATTAAAGAAACTTCCTGGTAATGCAAGTGACACTCAGGAAACTTGTGAAGTTCTAAGTGATTATTCTAGTGCACTGATGAAGATGAGATACAGTGGCATAATCCAAAAATTCCAAGAATTTTGAGACAAGTAGGCTGCACTTGAAGAAGACAAAGATGATGAAGTGGAATAAACATAATGTCTCATGACATTTCTATCAAGAAATTTTCATGTCTTTTTCATTTTTGTTTCGTCACATAGGAAGAAAATTTTGACTTGTTCTCCTGCGTGAGAGTCAAGCAAAATAGGACTCTCGTTTAAAAGACTATTTTCTAGGATTT
The DNA here is from genome assembly GCA_018340775.1 of Taxus wallichiana var. yunnanensis. Lineage (NCBI taxonomy): Eukaryota > Viridiplantae > Streptophyta > Pinopsida > Cupressales > Taxaceae > Taxus > Taxus wallichiana. The sequence continues at coordinate 542,170,504 of CM031237.1, read as the reverse complement.
ATCCTATTTTCTCTCTCTCTCTCTCTATTATAAATAAGGGATGCTTATGCATTCCAAAGGGAGATTTTTTTAATATTAAGAGCTATTGTGAAGAAGAAGAAAAACTTTGTATTTTCTTTTTAATCATTGAAGAATAGAAACAGGTGTTATTTTACAAACTTTGTGTTGTGGGATTCATCTATCTTGAGAGATTGTTCTTATGTCCAAAATCTTGAGCTATTCTTTGTTTAGTATTCTTGATCATTTTAATCATTTCAAAATATTACACTCATTATCTAAAACTCGTATAAGTATTTCTTGATCTATGTTTCTTGAAAGAAAATACGTTCCTCTCATTCCCTTCCCACTTTGTTTCATCTATAATATTTTCCCTTCTAATTCTTCCTAATCTAAAGTTGTAACATCTCCATTTCATGTTGATATGGATTTCGGGATTGTATCCCAACCCCAATGGTTAGAATAGTGTGGATATTGTATATATTTTATTTCTGTTGTGTTTTAGATTAGTAATAAATAGGTAGCCTCACCTATCTTTGAGGAGGGATTTGATCCCATGCACTATGGTTGAACCTCATATTTTGGCCTGACAAAATATCCAACCAACAATTTTTGGTGACTCCACTGGGAATATGGATTGATAAGACTAAGCTTATCCTATTGGTGTCTGGCGACTCCGTATTTGCCTTATTTTAAAAAGATCTATTTTCCAGTTCAAGCTGGCTAGAAATATCTTCACTCGGTCAAGTTGAGCTAGGGTGAAACTGATCCATTCTTTGATTTGCTTCAGCAACATAATTTCAGACTTTCACCCAATAGTGTTGCATCTAGCCGAGTGAGAAGTTCTTCACCTATCCAAAGAACTCGGGTTCTTCAAGAACAAGAAGTTTTTGCAACCTGCCGTGCATTATTCTTATCTGATACTCAGATTCTTGTATGCACTTCATTCAGAAGAATGGCAGCACAACCTGTGCCTTGGGGTGCAGCTATTGGTCCTCTTTCCCTAACTCCACCATTGCATGATCTACCTCATGGGTCTGTAAGAATATTCCTAAGTTCAATGGTGATGGGAAGCAACACCCTGATGAACACATCGCTTCATTCTTTATCACATGTGGCATTCTTGGAGTTTCTCATGAAGACGTCTCTATTTGACTCTTCATTGAGACATTGCATGGTGTAGCAACAAAATGGTTCTACCATCTTCTAAATGCATGCATTACCAACTGGACTACCATGAGATCTATATTTGAAGCAAGGTTCAAACCAACTGAAGATTCTCATGCCTTGTTAGCACAACTTACACACATGAAGAAGGAATCTTATGAACCCATGGGACTTCATAGCCAAATTCAACAAGCTGATTCATAAGATTCTAGAGCTAGCCATTCCCACTCTTGAAAATCAAAAGTGTTTCTTCATCAACGCTCAGCCCCCTGATGTGAGCTTCTTGTTAAGAAGATCTGTTATCCCGATTTGGCCACTGCTCAAGCTACAACCACTAAAATAGAAGATGATCTTATTCTGGCCAGAAAGATCAAAAGAGAATCATCTAAGCCTAAAAATCAGAGTTCTTCTCAGAGTACTACTGATCCTATGATTCAGAAGATGGCCAATGACTTGATCACTTTAAAGAAGAAAATGTCCCAACAAGTGACCAACATTCCTTATCGGGATATTCCTAGATGGAATTTCAACAATGCCAATGGTGCCCCGCAAGAGATAGGAATCGGTTGATTGTTCTCCCACCAGGCTAGCCATTGAAGCTCCTCCTATCAACGCAAAGTTGAAATAGTTGAGGATGGTGAAGAACAGAAGATCAAGACTCTCATGAAGCTTTCAAAGCTTCAGGATATGTTGATGAGTCTTTTGATGATTCAGTTGGTGACTCCAACATTGGGTACTTGGAGTACGAGGAAGATGAAGGTGAGCATGATGGCCAATCATTTGCAGTCTTCACTGATCCTAATCTCAGAACCCTAAAAATCTGGTAGGCTCTAAGGAGAAAAGTAAAGAAGCTCCCATGGTTATGGCTAAAAGAGGCTCTCCTATCTTAGCGCAAACTGAAAAGGAGACAACTAAAAAGGTAACTTCATCTTCTAACTCTTTTTCTCCTTCTCTCAAGGCTAGTACCTGGCTCAGACTAGTGTAACCAGAATTGAGCCCTCCATCATTCCTTCATATACCGCTTTCGACATCATTGATCATGCAAAGAAAACCAAAATCCAAATGTCAGAAGCCAAGTACCTGTAGTCCAACCCTGAGAAATTTGAGAAACTTGCCAAATTCATTAGAAGCAAGGCTGTTATCCCTTCATCTTCAAAAGGCATTTTTCCTAGCCCCACTCAGCCTTTACCTCAAAGTAATATGACCTCTGCTGCTTCTTCAGAAAGATTGAACCGTTTTATTTTTCCTTACTTATAAATGGTTTTAAACTCAGCAATTGCATAATTGACTTAGGATCCTTTGATAACGTAATGCCCACAAAAGTATCTCATGCCCTTGGACTCACCTTGACTAAATATTATGGGAGGTTTATTCCATGGAAACCAAACAAGTCCCCTTGATTGGCCAAATCAAGGATGCACAATTTGCATTTGTTGCCTTCCCTGAAAAGAGAGTGAAAATGACTATCTTGGTTCTTGATATCCCAACTGCTTATGGTATTCTCTTAGGAAGAGGTTTTTGTAAAGATGTTGGAGGAGAAATCAACATGGATTGGACCAAAGATAAAATTCCAAGTAAATGGAGTTCCTCATGTCCTTCACCCCGAAGCACAAGCAAAGTACTTGGTCACTAAATCAGATGATCCTAAGGCTCAAATTCTCTTTGAAGATGCAGGCTTGGGTAATTATTTCATGACATATGAGGTGCCCTCTGTAGAAGTCAAAGAAGAATATCCTAATGTTTTTGGACCCTTGAGTTTGATGGGAGCTGTTCAACTACTGGGTCAGGTGCTGGCATGGTTCTTATATCTCCAGATTTGAGATTTTTCCCTTTGCTTTCAAGTTGTAGTTTGATAATACTAATAACATACCAAATATGAAGCTTTGTTATTAGGATTAGAAATGACAAGAAAAAAGGAATCTGAAATCTCAAAGTGCAGGGAGATGCCGAGTTGATTGTGAATCAAGTAAGGGGGACCTATCAGGTAAAAAATGATCACCTAAGACATTACAGGAACAAAGTTTGGGACAACATAGAATGCTTTGATGCTTTTTCCATTAAGGTAGTCTTAAGAGATTACAATGATAAAGCTGATTCTTTAGCCGTATCTGCATCTCTTCTCCTTCCTCACCCAAAGTTCAAATAGGACACATATACCATTGAGATTGTGTATCATCCAAGTGTTCCAGATAACTCAGCACATTGGCAAGTGTTTAATGATGATCAACAGGTATTGTCTTTTCTTGAAAAAGATGATAATTTTAGTGAGCTTTATTTTGAAGGATCAGAATCAGCTTTCCGTGAGTCCATCTCGAATTCATATCAAGAAATTGATGGTGAATTCATCCAACTCAAAGGAAATAAGATTCCGAAGGGATTAGTTTCTTTGGAAGGTCTATTTGACAAGCATGACCATTTCATTTAGGATAAAAGGAAAGCTGAAGGTGCTTCCTCATCAAAGGTAGATCAAGTTAACCTAGGCTCCACTGATCAACCATGGATGGTAAACATCGGGAAATGTTGTTCTCTAGAGGAAAAGAAAGATTCTCTTCACTCTTGAAGAGATATATGGACGTCCTAGCATGGTCATATGTGGATCTAAAGTCTTTCAAGCCCAAGGATGTGCAACATAGCATTCCTTTAAAGCTTGAGGTTAAACCCTATAGGCAAAAGCAAAGGCATTACAACCCAAAGATCTCAGGGACTATCCTTATAGAAATTCAAAAGATGTTAGATGCAAGGATTATCTTTCCAATCCATCATTCCACCTGGGTTGCTAACATTGTCCCTGATCAAAAAGAAGAATGGTGAAATCTGGATTTGTGTTGACTTTTTGGAACCTCAATCAGTCTTCATTGAAAGACAATTATCCATTGCCCATCATGGACCAAGTATTATAGACCGTCACTGGATTAGAAATGTTATCCATGCTTGATGATTTTGAGGTATAATCAAGTTGAGGTAGCTATTGAAGATCAACATAAAATGACATTCACCACCCCATGGGGAACCTTTACTTACAAGAGGATGCCTTTTGGTTTGATTAATGCTGGAGCCATGTTTCAAAGAGCTATGGACTTAGATTTCAGAGATTTGATGGGAAAGGTCATAGTTGTGTATTTGGATGACTTGATGGTCTTCTCTAAAAAGTGAAGTGATCATTATGATCATTTGGAGTAGGTACTCTTAAGGTGTAGGCATCATGGGATTTCATTAAATCCTAAAATTCCATGTTTGGAGTAACAAAAGGAAATTTTTGGGTCATATCATGACTAAATAAGGAACCAAGATCAACCTAGAGAGGGTGAAGGCCATCCAAAGCCTTACCCTACCCACAAGCAAAACTGGGGTGCACTCCTTTTTCGGGAAGGTCAATTTCCTAAGAAGATTTGTACCGACTTTTTGATAAAACCAAGGATATCCTTGGGATGATGAAAGGTAAGAATCCATTTCAATGGAGCACTGAAGGGAAGCTTGCTTTCAAAGAAGTCAAAAGAGTGATTTCTCATGCTCCTATTCTGGTATGCCCAGACTTCAAGAAGGATTTCATCATGTACAACTATGCTTCCACACATACAATATCAACCATCCTGATGTAGGAGAACGAAGAAGGAATCAAATATCCCATCACTTTCATGAGTTTCCCACTAAAGGAACATGAATTGAAAATGTCACAAATCAAAAAGCATGCTTATGCAGTGGTGAGAGTAGTGAAGCATTTCAAGTACTATGTGTTGAGTTCTCACACTCTCGTTCTCATTCCTGATACTGCAGTTAAGTCCATTTTGACTCAACAAGAGTTGGGTAGTCAATGGGGTAACTGGATAGCCAAAGTATAAGAATATGACTTGGACATCAGACCTACCAAGTTGGTATGAGGAAGAGGCATGTGCCAATTAATTACAGAAAATAAGTCTGAGACAGAAATGCGAAGGAGACTAAAGATACTTCTTCAGAATTGCCCATGGTGATTTTTGTAAGCACAACCGATGAATGGTATGCAGATATCACTTTATTTTTAACTTATGGTGAATGTCCCCTGCATTTAAGCCAAAAAGAAAAGAGGACAAGTTAAATTAAGGTCCGCAAGATACATTCTTTGGGATAATGGTATATATAAGAAGGGTATTGATGGTGTATTCCTGCGTTGTGTTGATAAGTCTCAAGCAAGTAAGGTTGCTAGAATCCTTCCACAATCTAGCATGTGGAGGAAATTTCTCTTCTTCCATGATAGCTTACAAGATCTTACGGGCCAGGTACTATTGGCCTACTCTCTTTCGAGATTTAGCTGAATGGGTGGCTAAGTGTGAAGCTTGTCAACATTTCATTGGCCACCCTAAGCTGGCTGCTCTTCCCTTGAAGCTTGTAGTAATTGAAGAACCTTTTCACCAATGGGGAATTGATTTCATTAGAGTACTAAACCCTACCTCTAGTGTCACCATAATTATGTGCTCACCACCACTGACTATTTCACCAAGTGGGTGGAAGCCACTCCAATCAAATAGGCTACCTCCGAAGTTGTTTGCCATTTTCTCAAAGAGAATATAATTGTTAGATTCGGCATTCCTCACAAGATTGTTGCTGACAACACTTCCAATTTCTCATCACATGAGTTGACTAAATTTTTTTATGGATTTGGGATCACATTGGCTCACTCATCCGACTATTACCCCCAAGGTAATGGTCAGGCTAAATCCAACAATAAAAACCTGGTGACCATAATCAGAAAGATGGTTGATGAGAATCAGAGGACATGGCACAAAGCATTGTATGATGCATTATGGGCAGATTAGATTACTCCTAAGTGAGCTATTGGAATGTCCCCATTCCAAGTGTTGTATGGAATTGATGTTGAGATTCCTATCTCTATAGAATTTCCAGCCTTACGGTTGGCTAAAGCAATTGAGGATGAAACTTTTCAAAGTTCTATTGAGAAAAGAATAGTGTACCTAGCTAGGCTAGAAGAAGAATAGAGCAAGGTGGTGGATCGCATTGCAAGATCATCAGAGCAAATTCAAAAGGATATTTGACAAGAAATCAAAGCAACGTGATTTCCAGATTGGAGATCTAGTACTTCTCTGGGATAAGAGAAGGGAACAAAAAGGGATGCATGGAAAGTTCAACTCTTTATGGAAAGGTCCTTTCAAAATCCATCAGCTGAATGGTGAAAATAGCTTCTGTCTATCATACCTTGATGGAGAGTTCTCTCCTCTACCTTTCAGTGGCCAACATTTGAAGTTGTTCCACCAGTAATGCAAGATGCTCTCTTGCACTGTATTATAATTTATTTTTTGTTGTGTGTTTGCTTTTTCTTTCTTTCTTTATTTGTTTTTTTTTTTTTCTTTTTTTGACTCCGTAGCCCAATGGATAAAATATTCTTGATTCTGAGTTCTCTTCCTTTGATGTCTCAAAGAAAGTCCCCAACTAGAGCCAATTGTTATCTTGTTTTAGTGATTTTAGCTAAAAATGAGATAACCATAGGAAAATTTTGGAAAAATCTCTTATATTTCCCCTTTGAAGGAGGTTTTAGGATTTTAGTGCATGAAAGCATATTTCTTACATGTTATATGTCCCATGTTCTAAAACCTAAAACCCGATGGTCTTGACAGTGTGTCAGGTTTTCGGAACCCCGAGCATCAAAACATGCATTATCCAATGCATGCTTCATGTCATGTGTTTCCCAAAACCCGAAACCTGATTATCACCTTTGTGTTGAAGTTTTAGAACTTATAAGCATCACAACATCTCATGATTCATGCTTCGTGTTTCCCAAATCCTGAATTAAACCAAATCCTTTATGTTCAGGTTTTGGGAACTCTAAGCATGATGACATGTCATTAATGCCTAGTTTTCTGGTAGTTGGCACATGTGTCGAGCTATGTGTAATAAATGTTAGGGTTTTATAAATAGGTGGTTTTCCACATCATTTGTTACCTTGTACATTTTTGCTGCATTGGATTTATGTGCATGCTTCTTCCTCCTCCAAACCCGATTGAGCTTCTTGGTCGATTTTTGATCCATCTTCAATTATTTTTCAAGTTTATTGAAGGTATTTCTCTCCTCTTTCTGCTTTTATGATTTTTGGGTTATTTTTGAGGTGTTCATAATGGAGTTTCCATTTCTTTTCTCTTCCTTCTTGGTTTAGGGTTTTGGGTTACTTTCTTTGTTTTTATTACATTCCTATAGAACCTCTTGTTTGGAATTCACCCTTAGGGTATTTTTTATTTTCCCTAGATGATACCCTATAGTTTTAAAAAAGGGTTAAAATTTTTTTCTAACTAGCAACATGGTGGGGATTTTTCATGTCTACACAGAAACTGAGCATTTGTTTCAGTTTACAGGTTCAACATCATTGTTCCACCTTTTTTAGTTTTCCAGAGGTGTTCCACAACTGGTGTCCAGATCTCTCAGGTCATATGAGAGCTTCTACTTCACCAAGTGTCGACATCTTCGAATTCCACTTTGTGTCGGGTTTTCTTGGTGTTTGACACATCCCTAAGTTCAACACACATTTCCTTTGTTTTGGGTTTTGCCAAGTGTGCTCGACATCTATCAACTCCACTAGTGTTTTATTTTTCTTGGTGTTCAACATGACCTAACATTCCAACATACACTTTAGTGTGTCGGGTTTCACAAAGTTTTTCAAGTCTTAAAATTTGAAAGGTGTGTCGGGTCTGTATACTTGTTTAGCAAGCTCTCACACTTGACTACTCTTCCAGAAGTCATCAATGCATTCTCAGAGACTCCTCATGTCGGACCCTGGCCCATCTCAAGACAAGTCAGATAAGTTGGGGAAGATGAAGTATAAGTATCAAAAGATGGAGTCCTCTTCTTATGTAAGTTACAACTATGACATCCGGGACACAGAGCTCGGAAATATAGATATGGAAGACTTCTAGAAAAGAATTACAGATTCTTCTCAGAATCCATGGACGAAGTCAATAGCTAGTAGTGGTCTTCCTCTCGCAGCAGGATTTCCAGTATCAGCCCAATGCCTTGAATTCATCCTGGCTTGCACTTCTCACTATGACTCAGCCTCCCGCTTAGTAAGAAATCAAGCAGGGAGTCAATAGTGAAGTTAGATGGAGATTATTTTTACCAACTCCTAAAGTTTCCCAAATTTATGGAATATGTTGATTTAGACCTTAAATCAACATAGAAGGCCTAGGACAAAGATCAAGAAGACTGCATCAAGCACATGAATAAAAAGTTCTTGATCAAGGCTAAGCCAGCTATTTCTAGGTTTCCTAAGTCGGTCCCTAGAAGTGACTTTATTCTTGAAGTCAATGATATAATCACCCTTTGAGCTGGTTTTTTGGACTCCTAGATTCAAAATAATTCCAAGGGTGGATGTACTAGTTCATGGTCATCATAAAGAAAAATGACCAAGGGATTGACTAGGGCATCTTGATAAGTAATGAGATAGACTCTCAAATGAAAATGGTCTTGTCTACCAGCAAGTTCTACATGATGTCTTATGTCACTTATGTGGCAACATGCATGAGGAACTATCCAAGGTTGGATGCAAAGGGGAACCGAGCAACAAAACACATATATCGGTACTTCCCATAGCTAACAATAAAAGGTTCTGAAGACCAATTTAGAAGAGTGAATGACACCTTCTTCTATGAAAATATTTATAGACTGGATCCTGACCTAAAGAAGAGAAGGGTTTTTGATGAAGCATGGAAAAAGTGTCAAAATGGGGCTACATCTTCTTACAATTCAATAATTTTACCTATCTTTGGGTGGTAAGGTTCCACGGTACTCCTTTTCATCTGCCCAGGTTCCCTGGTGACAAACTGATCCTCATGGAGTTGGTCAGACAATTGTTGGATTTTCACAAATTCCAACAGAGTAGACATAAGGCTTCTATCTCCTTCCCTATTTCCATTAGAAGGTATACATGTTCCACCATGGTTAAGGCCAAGAACATGGTGCACAAACTTTAGGATAAATTAAAGAAGCACATGAAGATGAGAGAAGGATTTGACATCCAAGGAGTCCTTAAGTCTTATGGAACCTTGTACCTGCATGTACCCACTGTGGAAGATATCTGGGTTGATCTTCATGATGAAGTTTCCATCCAAAGAAAAGACAACAGTAGGCTGACACTTGAAGAAGTTTAGATGTTAGATCTAGGATGATATCCCTGAAGGCACCATGGACAATGAAAGTGTCTTGGAACCTAGGTATGAATAGTCAGATGGAGATCAACTTGGATTCCTAGCCATTGATTGGTCCGTTGCTGAAAAGGCTTCTATCACGAGAGAGCTGCTCAAACTCTTGTCCACACTAAGGCATGGCTCATTTCTTGGGAATGAGTTATAAAGAAAAGATATTTTCAAAGATAGCTACTCTAGAAGTGGGACCCTCCAAGGGAGAAAAGGAAAAGGATAAAATCCCTACCAAGAGGCAAATAAAGTTTAAGTTTGTCAGAAAGGAGATAAGCAAGGGGCTGAATCATCTGCTACTCCAACAAAAATAGTTGAGATCTTGGATTCACCTCCTCCTCCGGAACAAGGAGAAATTATTTTAGAAATCGAGGTTAGTCAACCTCTTATTTCCCTTTTATTGATTGCTCATCGAGGTAAGCCTTGCTCTTTCTTCTCAAGCTTTGGCTTTAGAGTCTTTACCCCCTCTCTCCCAATCTTCCTCATCACATATTTCAATGCCACTCTCATCATCCATGGCCAAAATTTTCTCCGATCTCTCCCCTCTCTCTACTGGACCCATGATGGATATAGAAATGCCTCCTCCTTCTGCACCTTCATTCCCTAAATCTATTCCCATAGTCACTACACTTGCAGTCATCACAAATCCACAAGTAAATATTCCTCCACCCACAGATACAACCATGACACCTCCAATAGGAGAAACTTCTTGATTATACCTCAATGGTTGGTTGACCAGACTCCAAGGAAGAGGAAGGTGGTAGTTCCCCTACCATCCTTCGATTTCAGTTCACTCAAGGCTTCTCTGCCAAATCTGCCAAGAAACCCAACATAGTTTCAAGAGTTTTAGTAGATGCCTCAGGGCATAAGTTTGCAGAGATTGCCACTCCCATGGCTGACAAAACAAAGGAAGATATAATAGTGACTGATTATCAGATTACAAGGGTCAACCTGGGAAAAGTGACAACTGAAGGAGCACAACAGGATGCACAAGATGCCATGAATGTGCTTTGTCAAAAGTTGAAAGAAATAAAGATAAACATGGATGAGATGAAAGAGAAAGTGGAACAATTGATAGAGGTACTACTCAAGCTTTCAAATCCTTCGTAGTCAACACCATCATCTTCTACCCCTACACCTATCAGGTTTGATTTCTCATCGGTACCTATGATTGAAAAGATCAATGAGAAGGGTAGAACTGTTGAAGAATGGATAAAGAGGCTACTCTTGCAAGGAAGAGAGGTCATAGATGACACGGTGGAAGTTTACAAATCCTTGGAGGATATAAAGAAAGATGGTGACAAGATGGATGATGAGTTTTCACAAGAAGTTAGGAACCTTGAATTAACTTTGGAAGCCCTCAATGCACTGAAACAAGTTCCATCCTCGGATCTTAATGGAAGAAGGAATTATTCCACATGGGGATAAACATTTCCATCTTGCCAAAGCCATCAGGTTTAAGATAAATATTCTCAAGTGAAGCTTGCAGCAAGTTGAGGGAATCTAGAGATCAGTTGGTTGATGCCACTAATGATATAGAAGAGGAGCTATCCAGGATCTTTGCCAAGGTGTTAGGTGAAAACTTAGAGATTCTACCTATTGACGACCTCTACAAGAAAATTCAAGAATTAATTTAGCATGAACCAGCTATTGTCTTCGACCTATCAAACATTGACAAGTTCATAAGGATAGAAATTTTTTAGAATCACTGAGAAAACTCAATAAGAGATTAAAGAAACTTCCTGGTAACGCAAGTGACACTCAGGAAACTTGTGAAGTTCTAAGTGATTATTCTAGTGCACCAAATGAAGATGAGATACAAGGCATAATTTGAAAATTCCAATAATTTTGAGACAAGTAAGGTGCACTTAAAGAAGACAAAGATGATGAAGCGGAATAAACAAAATGTCTCATGACATTTCTATCAAGAAATTGTCATGTCTTTTTCATTTTCGTTTCGTCACAAGGAAAGTAAATTTTGACTTGTTCTCCTACGAGAGAATCAAGCAAAATAGGGCTCTTGTTTAAAAGACTATTTTCTAGGATTTATCATATTTTCTCTCTTCTCTCTCTCTATTATAAATAAGGGATGCTTATGCATTCCAAAGGGAGATTTTTTTAATATTAAGAGCTATTGTGAAGAAGAAACACTTTGTATTTTCTTTTTAATCATTGAAGAATAGAAACAAGTGTTATTTTACAAACTTTGTGTTCTGGGATTCATCTATCTTGAGAGATTGTTCTTACATCCAAAATATTGAGCTATTGTTTGTTTAGTATTCTTGATCATTTTAATCATTTCATAATATTACACTCATTATGTAAAATTCGTATAAGTATTTCTTGATCTGTGTTTGCTTGAAAGAAAATACGTTCCTCTCATTCCCTTCCCACTTTGTTTTGTCTATAATATTTTCCCTTCTAATTCTTCCTAACCTAAATTTGTAACATCTCCATTTCATGCTGATATGGATTTTGGGATTGCATCCCAACCTCAATGGTTAGGATAGTGTGGATATTGTACATATTTTATTTTGCCGTGTTTTAGATTAGTAATAAACATGAAACCTCACCTCTCTTTGGGGATTTGATCTATTCAAAGACGATAACAAAACATTTGTACAACTATCTTGGACCGTTGTTTGGTTGGATATGTGTGTTTGTAATTATTTTCCCTGTTACATGAGCTTTGTTTCCTTCTCGTATTGCATTGCATTATTGTATGTTGCGTGGAGTTGGTATTTTCAGAATGGACAATTGTTTGTAGTATGATTTTCATGTCACTCTACCTTTTTGTATGCTTATATTTTTCATAAGGATTGATGATGTAGTTCATATGCCAATATGATGATATCCAAATTGTTCCAAATAAATAGTGGCTAGAGGCTAAGCTTTTCTCTCCACTCTTCCATATTTCTTCTATGTCACTTCCCTTTCTCTCCTACTTTTCTCTCTCATTGGGTCATCTTGTCTCTTTCCATTCTTCTACCTATCTCTCACATTTTTCGATCGTCGATTGATTTCTTCCATCACCCCATCGACACTCGAGGGGGTATCTCTCCCTCCTACTAATTTTTCTTCTATCCCATCAAAATTTTCTTCCATCTACTATCTTTGAAGTGGCGTCACTTACGCCACCCCAAAGATGGGAAAATTTAGACACCTATAATTACGCCCAAGCAATTTAAATACTTAAATTGTGCTAATTATCTCCTTTCCCAAAAATTGCCAACATATTTTCAATAGTGCTCATCTTTTCTTCCATTGTCGTTAATTGATTACATTACACTAATTAATTAAGTCACCTATCCAACACATACCCTAATTAACAACCCTTTGTTAATCAACACCTTCTATGTAGTCTAATTAATTATTATTAATTAATTAGCCTCCCTTCTCATTAAATCAATAAGTCACTATTTAATTGGTTTAAATCCCTTCTAATGGTCCAAATTACACTAATATCTATCTAAAAGCTTATAAAAGCTTACACATGTATTAATTAATACATCTTCCTTTATCCACATGAGCCACTTGAGGACAAAATAAACCCTCCTAAAGCTAACTCAACCCCATCTAAACCCCCTTATCCATAACTAACTCTACATCTCCATTAGTCCCACATTCATGAGGATGTGTTGAATCCTTTATCCTTTGGGCTATATAAACAACCCTCCCTCTACTTCTACACTTACACCTAAATCCCTCAAGAGACAAAAGTAAGCACATAGTTTCATACTAATAGCCTTTTTTCATTCTTGAGCCCTCCATCCTCCATTCTTGAAGAGCTAAGCTCACACCCAAGCATCCATTGAAGGATCAAAGCAAGCAATATAATTTGATTGCCATTTGGACTATTTAGGTCCATTTTTAAATGTTTAATTAGGAAATTAAGGGGAATAGAGTTCATCAATTTACATTGTGTTTTGATTATATTCAAATTTATTAATGTTAAAACTTAAGGGTAGGAATTGCTCATTTCTTCATCATGATAGTGCACATTTCCCATTTTTAACTAGGTTAGGAAGCTATTTTTAGGTGGTAGCTTTCTTGCTTTAAGTTTGGCTAAAATTTTAGAAACACTTGCACACAATTTAAATTTTATAAAGGTTGATTAAGGATGACTCAAAGTCATATAATGTCATTAATTCTCCTTAAGTATAATTTCTCTTTACTAGTTTTACTTAGTGGGTTGTAAGTGGCGTCTTACACTTAGGATGTGTGAAGGTACATTTTTGAAGTTATGTTTGAATCAAACATTGATCTTGAAAAAAGGATTTAACTCCCTCTAATAGTATTTGGTACATGATAAAAATTAAATATTGTGTTAGATAAGAAGTGTGAAGACAAAATTATTTCTTTGACCTTAAATTGCTTCCTATGCCAACTCATGAAGTGTGTTATTTGAGTTGTAAAATTTGGTTTTCATTTCATAGGATAATTTTTTTAGGGAATTATATATGGTGTAATGTTATACATCTATTTATTCATTATTTCAATAATTTTGGAATATGGTAGAGGTCTTATTAGATCTTTTAAAGCTCATTGTTGGCCATGGTGTGGACTATGCTCCATTATGAAAGCTTAAGCTGATATGTGATTGTAAAAATTTGATCGAGGGTGTTAATTTGGAATTGAAATAAGATGTATGATTCTTATTTATTCCTTATAAGATATGAAAAACATCCTATAGAACCTAAAGCAATGTTTTTTTGGCAAGTAAAGCATGACCCTTTGTTAATATCACTATGCAATACAAAATTTAGTTAGTAGGAGTAATTTTAATCATTTTAAGATGATTTTGAGAAATGGGTGGGTGTCTAGTTTTAGGTCATTCTTATTGGAGTTGAAATTTTCTAAATCCATAAAAAAATGACCAAGAATTTCATTTTTGAGTCCTCTTGGGAATGCACAATTGAAGAAACCCTTGACTAGCTTTTGAAATAGAAAAATCTTTGAATCTCAAGTTTTAACCGGTAAAAATGTGTGAAATTTTAAACATATCTCTGTCTAAGGGTTTTCTAACAAAAGTTTCAAGTTTTTTTGAAAATCATGTTGTATCCTCTTTGTTCCTCATGACAATTTTCTAAAGATAGGGTTTCAACTCCTTTTAGAGTCTTGTAAGTGAATTTAATGCATTTTCTCCATAGTAAAAGATCCAAGAATTCATGCAAAGATCCACAATGCTAAAGGATGGATCAAATAAAATATTTTTTTATCTTGAATGATCTTGACATTGTTGAAATTAGTGATTGAATGTTACGGTTCAATCACTTCTTGCTCTTACTCAAAAATGAAGGGTTAGTCAAGTATCTAAGCTCTCATTAATTTTCAAGGGAAATCGTAAAGTCCTTTTGGAATGCATGGAGAATATGAGTATCTCAAAGGTCACTTGTAACATATATCAAGGTATTTTCCACCTTAGTCAGAGGTTTGAATATGCCACTACACATGTCAAGACATAAAGATTAGTTATAAATGAATCATTTACTAGAGCAAGAGGCTTATGTAATGGAGTAAAATAGGCTTTAGAGTTTCTCATTGATTATCTATCCAAGTTAATGATGCTCTAAAAATACTAGAAAGTGCTTTCAAAATGAATGAAATTGAGTTTGGAATCATACCTCTTTTGGGAAGCTACTAAAGATTTTTTTTGCCTTCCCTTGTATGTACACTATTGAAGGAAAGGGAAAATTATTATATACTGAAGGTGAAAATCCAAGTGAATGAGCTTATCTTGTTTATAAATTATCTCATTTTTAAGGGTATGTTTTCTAATACATGAAGCAACTTGTAAGAGTTGGGATGATTAATTCATGAGTAAGTATGTTGATGTAGAATTTTGTGTGTGTGTGAAGAATATTAATAAAGATAAATTTGAGTGATTACAACCATAATGAAACTTAGGTGAGATGGGTAAGTATTCAAAAGACACATGAACATAATTTTGAGATAGGTTTATTGAGAAAGAAGTGATGTAAGATTTGAATATTGACAGTGCTTATGGATGTATCTTTGAATAAAAATGAACATATTGGAGATATACATGCGTTATAGTGATCATTGTGGGATGAAATTAATGGATATATATATATATATATATATATATATATATATATATATATAGGAATGTCATAAAATCATCTTCATGGAATAAGAGAATAATTTAGAATGAAAAATCACACTTGAAGACCTAATATCATATTTTTGAGCTCAAGTATAGATAGGATATTGAAAATATAGTTAATTAAGACAATGTGAACTGCTAATAGGAACATATGAATGAATAAGTATTTATCATGAAAAGGATTAGAGTATGAAAATAATCTTGAAAATTAGGGTGTATGCAACATATTGATAGAGTGGAATTTGACAAGAAATTTTCCTTAAAATCAGCCTTCTATGTTAGAGGTTTGTAGCAAAGAAATAAAGTAGAGAATGAGAATGAGAAGAGAAGAAGAGTAAGATAATTTATTGGTCATTATTAGTTGTAGAAGGAAGCTAAAATAGTGTGATAAAGAATCTATAGAATCCTAAGTTTCAACTTAGCATATGAGGAGTTATAGCTTCCTGTAAGTTGAAGCTAACAAAAGGTCGAGTAGTTGTTGGACCAAATTTGGGAGTTGAATCTTCTAGAAAAGTAGTAGCTTTTCAAAGGTGATTAGTATCGTGGCTGAATTATGGAGTTTCAGCTCCATGTTGAGTAGATGCTCAACATGAAATAAATGTTACATTTACAAGACATTCTTGTCCTAAGATAGTTCTTGATTTTGTGGGTTTTTTCCTAGTTTGGGTTTCCCACATTAAATCATGTCTCTATGTGCTCTATCTCTCATATTTACTACTTTTGAATGTTAATTTGAATTTATCATAACTAGTTAAGTGGGTTGAATTGATTGTCAATGTTTGAGAAGACACGATTCATCCCCCTCTCGAGTGTTATAATTTCCAAAAATGACACACAAAACAATCTCAATGCTCTATTTTCATGTTAATTTTTTCCTTTTCACATTAACCAATAAGAGGATGGTGTAATTATGGAGGAGGGTATTCAAAATACTTTTAAAAACTTTTTTCACCTCCAAAATTTTTCCAAGCTTCAAAAGTGCACCTAAATCACTTAAGTTTCTATCATTAACAACTCAATGAAGAACTAGAGCGAGAGATGCACTTTTGGGTATGAGACAAAAAAATATACTTTATGGGGCACACAATATATAAATTTTACTAGAAATGGGCCAAAAAAATAAAGGAAGAATTTAGAAACCTTAAAAATGAATTCTCCTTGATTTTTGAGTCAACTCACCATTTTTATATAGGGAAACATGAGAGTGAGCTAAGATGATACATTGGGATGGGTTTTAAAAATGTAACACTTGGACCATGAGGGGAATCAATGTGCTTAAATGTGACCATTTTTAGGTTATTAACTCCACCGAAGGTTCCCAAAACATTTAGTGCAAGTTCTCTTTTTAAAAGACCCATATGCATCAATGTCCAAAATTTTTCCACTCTCGATATTTTAAAAATATTTCTTGAATATGTGATCATGAAGTAGACCTTAAAATATTTCCATTAACTATGATCTAGGCTTCTAAAACCTTCCACCCAAGTTGAACTTCTTTTGACGACTGAGAGAACCTTTTCCCCAAAAAGTGTTAGAGATGAATGCATTCCCAAGACTAGTGAAAATATATTAGAACATTTCTTAAACCATAGTTCCATGAAGTAGAATCAGATACCTTTCCAAATAAAACAATCCAAGGCTCCTCTAACCTTTCACGTAAGTTGACCTTTGTAAAGAGATAAATTTGGGATATTTGGCCAACTTGATTGAGAAGTGAAAAAAATTTCCATAGGGTTGTCAAGTAAAATTATGGGAAATTTTACATGCCAACATTATTATACATGAAAAATTTCAAGTATTATACTATTGTCCAAAATATTCCCTAGTTATTTTGAAAAATTGCATCCCCATTATGGCTCTGAAGTTTATTATTGCGGGTTGCACGCATTTTGGCAATTCTCTTAGCATATTTCTATTGGCTGCAAATTCCTTTGCACGCCCTAACATGCTCTTTACACTTATCCCTTGTATCTTTATCTAATTCATTCCCTTTTGAAAATCCTTCATGCACTTGCATTTCCTCCGTATTTCACCATTCACCTCTATTTTTTCCTCTATGCACAAAATTCACGCTCCTTCTACCATTCCCAGTCACACACATATTTACACATTCATCATTTAGAATTTCCTTCTAATTTTTCTTAGTCACTCATTCATTCCTTATATATGCAACACTTTTTGTGCCCATCTTATGTACTCTCATGTTCTTTTCTCTGCGCCCCCTTATGCACTTCTCCTATGCCAATATTTGTGCCATGTGGTAATCTGTTAGAATTAACTATGTTACATGAAAGCTATCAAAGCATGCCAACATGGCATTAAATAATTACAACCAACCAATGCTCAAGACATGGAAGAAATGAAAAAAATTAAACAGTTGGTCAATCCTTCACCAATCATTGCATGTCATGTGTCGTTATGTGTCCAGATCACCCTATAGACTTTAGAATGTCATAAAATTTTCTTGAGCTTGGCTTAATGTTCATTTGGTCTTGTTGGAAAGATACTAATGTGGGATACATGTTGAATCATTAAAATTAAAATGTTTATATGATTTGGTAGGTAAGAAGTAGAGAAACATGTTTTTTTCCACTAATGCAAAATCTAATTGGATCAACCACTAGATTTTATTCAAATCTTTCCTCCTTCCTTCCTCTACAAGTTAAAAAAACAGGAGGTGTAACTTATATATTTGCAAGAGGTTACATGAATTCATTACCTATTGTTGGTAGTTAAAGATTCAAATCCAATATATACTCTTCTTCTCTTCCTCTCCTCTTCATCTTCTATATATTATAGAGCTTTGATATTTGTAAGGGTTAGATTCTGTTAGTTTACAATTGTATTATCTAGGTATTACCTTTAATTTTGAGTTACATAGCTTTGAATTTAGTTCTATACATGTGGATACCCTCCTCTACCACCATTTTAATCAAATGTGCATTATTTGGAAGAAATAAAAGTTGTTTTGTGGTTATTCTCTGCCTTAACTCATTTTATTGTATCTTCTTGCCTTTCTTTTCACATTGGTGGGTTGCTTTTTATTATCACGTCCCTTGTAGGTGCTCTTTTACATTTTTTTGTGAAAATGGAGGTTTAAGTGTGTTTCATATTTTGGTACACATTCATGCCCTCCCTGTGTGCATTTTAATCATTTTTCACTAAAATTTGATCATATCCACCCTTATTTCTGGTGCTATCACCTCCCTTAGATTAGTTCTCCCTTTCTACACATCCTTATAACTATGGTCCTTGGTATGATTAGTATAGGATTTTATTTCAGCATTATGATTATTTTTATCGGTAGAAATAGGTAGAGGAATTGGCCTTCTGGAGGTATGTACCTCAATGACTTAGTTAGAAACAATCCCATTATTGCCTCAATGACTCGATCGATCAAGCATGGGTGAGAGTTTGAGCTCCAATAGTTTTTGACACACCTTATGGGACTAAAATTGAAAGCTTAGATTTCATCATTTTTATCATTGAATCACAACACCCTTTGATTAGCACAAGTGCATGTGATTGATCTCACGGTGTGACTAGGTGACATGGGTACTATCTCTAAGTTGCGAGACTTTCTACTTGAGATAAACCTCCTGAGAAAGTTTGTTCTTCTTCCTACTCCTAGTGCAAACTAACTCTACTAAAATGAAGCTACTGAATATCTCTATCTTATAGTTTCTAAGGGACTAGGGAGAGAGAAATAACATGAAAATAACAGGAACCTACATTATAGAGGTGATGCACAAAAATAAGGGTAAGAGAACAATCTCCAATGTGTGAAAATGAAAGCAAAATGGAGATTAAAGAGGGTGATAACAGTTCCCCATAGTCCGACAAAAAAATTTCCATGCAAAAATAATAATAATGAATCCCTACAAGATTATAAGGTAGACACAATATACTTGCAATAAGATTTAAGTGGCAAAAATAATACAAACAAACACAACAATGGAAGATAACTCAATAAACTTACATTTATTACTTCATGGGTATGCAGAGTTCAAAATTTTACAAATGTAAGGCATGTATCACCATAAAAGGATTCTAATACAAATTAATACAACACCATGGCTTCAAAAATAAAAATCATAGAGTTTTGCTACTCAAAACTATCCTCCTTTACAATGAGCCCAATACTTTAAATTATAGAATTTTGAGAGGAGAGAGAGAGAAGGGATGCAATTCCTAAATTTCACTTTCCCACCAATCATAAGTCATTATAAATGAGTGTAGTTGGTGATTTTATACTTGAGAAAGAAATCTCAAGGTGTCCCATAACTTGCAGCAGTGAAAGAATGATTTCCCATGCTCATTGAATGCTCCTCAACCACTTTCCAACAACCAAACAAAACTGGGCTCATTTTCATTAAAAATAACCATCAAATATTCATAAATTTATCCATTTATTGGTTTTTTCAATTCATTATCAGAGCCATGATTCCAACGAGACCAATTTTGTGAAAATCCGTTGAGAATTACTCAGTTATGGCTCTCTGAGCGCAGGCAGCTATTTTTGGAAATGGCGGGCTTACTTTCTTTACGGGGACTGGAAATTAAATTGTTGGTAGGAAATCATCATTTAAATTATTTTACCCTCCTCTTCTAATGTTTTTCTAGCTATTTTAAATGAATTTTTCATTTAAAATGTGTACTTGGCTCGGGGCCCACTATCATTGATTTACCCTTGCTTTGAAATGGGGAAGGTCTTAATGTTTTAATGTCCTACAATTCTACTAGCTCAGCTAGGTTGACCAAGATAGTTCTCTTCTCTCCATTTTCTAGTTCCCATATTATTTAAAAATACCTAGGGCCTTTTAAAATAATGGTGGACCCATTATACACTTTTATGTTTTGTATAAGGAGGGTGGTTGATGTTTGAATTTTAAATATTTATGAGCCAGCTAGACCGAGTTTGCTCTTCCCTTTACATTACTTAACATTGGATCCCATGAGGACCCCTTTATGTTTTGTTATTAACTCCTAGGAACTGAG
Organism: Taxus wallichiana var. yunnanensis; assembly: GCA_018340775.1. Taxonomy (NCBI): domain Eukaryota; kingdom Viridiplantae; phylum Streptophyta; class Pinopsida; order Cupressales; family Taxaceae; genus Taxus; species Taxus wallichiana. Next base: position 542,150,041 of record CM031237.1, on the reverse strand, counting down.
CTATTTTTTTATTTGCATAGGGCCCTTATTCCACCACGTGTTAGGCATATTTTGTTTTCCACTTCCGAATTGGCCTCACCACCGAGTCACCTTCCTTGTTAACTTGACATTAGTGTACCCTTGACAAGTTATTCATTTATGCTTCGGGCTAGAGTTTCATTCGGATAATTCCTCTCTCTATGGCCCGGGCCATTTGGGCCACTCAAGCCTAGTTTTCCCAATTTTCTCATACCTCGATGAACCCATCAACCATGTCACCTCTATTGGCATCCTCATGAACTAGCCTGGACCGTGATCGGTTCATGGTACCCCAAATTGAACCAATCGGAAGTTGACTCATTCACCACACACAAAACTTGGTTGTGGCCAATTCGGGCTCATCAAGCCCATAAGTCCTGAGGGCTGCTTGGGCCCAATTTCGTGCCATCACCATAATGGCATATGCGGCATTCTTAGGATTTTTGCCTGCTTTAGTCCCATGTGGCTCGAGCCATTTACACCCAATTTATACACATCACTCTACCAAGACTCCATGAACTCAGTGGAATGGATAATTCTTGACCAATGACCACATATCTCACTTGAGTTGAGCTCATCCTATGTGAGAATGACTCGGTTCCCCTTGTTTCTCACTATCGAGTTGCAATGCGAAACTAAGTTAAGTTTGAAGCCCATTCTCCATTTTGTAAGTGTTGAGCCACTCTAAGTGTACCCTACCGATTCTAACCTGGCTTGATGTATCCAATCTCCTTCATTCATTCTATCATGCCAATTTTCCACCAAGGTCTCAAGTGGCTATGCATCAAACTTGCTTTGAATCATCATTTTTAATGCTCAAGCACAATAATCTCTAAAAGGATCTGAAAAATCATGCGGCTTGATCTCGACTCATCCTGTTCTTACTCCACCATATATGTTTAAAGTTTCTCACCTCTTGTGCCTTCACACAAAATTCTTCATGTCTTATTATTTGGCATCATTTGAGCTCGATGGATTATGATGATGGTTTGAACTAACTTGATCGACCTAAGTAGCTTAAGGGATAGCTCGATCTATCTATTAAAGAACTTGATCTCTTTTGCAATATAGCTCGGCTTGGTATTGAAGTGACTTGGCTATTCCTTATTTGATCCCTCATGTACAATGCAACTTGGCATGCCTAAAAATTACTCAACACCATCTTAAGTGGCTCAAATTTGGCTTGTCTCCCTAGAATGTGATTTGGCTTTGGAAAAGTAGAAGAACTCGGTCCTTCCTTAGACTAACTCGATGCATGGTTTCATTAGAGCACTCACTATTTCCCAAAACATCTTGATGGTAAAAATTAGTGACTTGTCTCGGCATAGTAGCTTGACATTGAAATAGGCAGTTTGGTGGGGTTATGGAAAGAGCTTGATCATGAGCTCATTCATAGTGAATTATCATCAGCTAGTTGAGATCATAAGACATCTCTTAAAAATCCGTTCCAATTTTCCCATCACATTCTTTCCATTTTAACACTTAAATGTTGGGAAGCTAAATATTAGCACCAAAAATGTCTTAGAGCCATAATGCCAGATTTTTCCATTAGTTGCATATGGATCGTCATACCTACTAATTCCTTTTCTAGCAAAACTTGGACTTAATAAATACCAATAAGAAAAGAATTTCCTTTGTGACCTTCAAATATTCATGTATCCTTTGACAATCTCCTAGTGTAAGCTTGCTATGTTGTTAGATTTTACCCAAGGGGTAAAATTGGATAACAATTTTGGTGAATCGCATGGCCATTTGCCTGCTAAATGGAGTATGACAGTTTCTTGTGGCCTTCCATTGGGCATAGAGTTTGCATGATCATTATGAACTAGTTTGAACTCTGAAAACTTTACCCCAAAACATTTGAGATGTCATTACCTATACTGGAGTTGCCCTTTGTTGTTTGTATTATCAATTCTCATAAGAAAATTTTGAGATTTGTTTTGTGAGAGTAGAAAATTGTTTTAAAACTTGAATTTCACCTATTCCCGAAACTACAATCCATGAGCCTAAATGATAAGCACATGTAACTGCTACCTCAAACTAATTTTTCGACAAGTAATAATAGATGAAACTAACTTCTTGGCAAGGTGAAGCATCTGTCGGTTTTGACATCATGGAGCTCTATTAAAATATGAATTTCTTCCTTCCTCTTTTGAATGTCTAATTTCAAACATGTTTCCTTGTTTTTTTGTGAGGCCTGGGAAATGATTCTATTACTTGGGATTTTGATTGACTAAGTGTTTGCTACAGTTTTTCTTGGATAGAATAATCAAGATCAACTCCTTAAGCGATTTTAGTTTCTCTGCATTTGTAATGATTTAAAATTTGTAATCATTACATGTAATTATGAGCCTTCTATTTCAACAATTGGGGGTATGATGCACTGCACAAGAACATACTTGAATTAATAGAATATGTTCCCAAGGTAGTTAGGAAATGGAAAATATTCTAACAACAATGCTATGTGCACAAGCACTTGGAGGAAATGAAATTATAACCTACTCCTACACTATCCAAGGAAATGGTCAACTAAACAAAACTTGCCATGGGTGTTGAGAAATATCTACCCTTCCTTAAAATTGGTAGGCAAACATTTGATTTGACACTAGGCATGGCTGAATTAGAAATGAAAGACCAGCTACAAATTATCCTTCCACTCCATGCAAGGTATCAACAAAGAAAAAGACATATACCTCTTCTAGTTGTTGCTCATATGGTATCAATAGGTGTAATGGTTTATCCTTAGCACGTTGTGGTTCATCCTCATGCTTAAAGGCAACCATGACTAGATTTGGATTCTCCCTTGATTCAAATGAGGAAAAGTATCTTATTGGGAAAGGTTTGGTCCATGGAATTTTCCCGCTTCTTTGAATTCCAACCTCAACAAGAAATCCATCTTGTGAGCCTTCCTAGAAAAGATGATTTTCTATAATCGGGTTTTATTCTTCTGTACATCTCTGAGGAAAGCTGATGTGTCACCTTAGTGAAAGGTATGAGAGAGATGGAATCCTCTTTCCTTTTTCCCTTTGTAGTATCATGTAACTCCTCAATATGTAACTCATTAGTCAAATCATATTTTTCAAATGAAAGTAAAAAAATTTCAATGATTTCTTGCTCATTAAGTGTCTCTAAATATGATTTTATTTCTTCCATGTGCTTTTTTCAGTAGTAGGTTCTTGAAAGATGCATGATGGAGCAGTAAAATTAGTTATTTCCACCGGATCTTCTTCATCAAATTCAGACAAACAAGAAAAATCTTCATTGTTCCACTTTGTATTGAAGAATCTTTTTCTTCTATAATGACCCCCAAATCTTCAATTTTCTCAGCTTGATCCTTTTCCTCCTCAAACATGAAGTTAGTAAGCTCAAACTTATCCTCCAAATCAAATTTTTGGAGGATGAGAAGGAAGGGGAATTGAAACCTCTCATATGCTTTGCTTCATAGGTTTCTCCTTGATGATATGAGACTCTTTAGTTGCTGCATTTGATAATGGTTTCGGTGGACTATTGCAACCTTCTAAGAGTGTTGCAAGCTCCTAGAATGCTAGGAAATGAGGTTAATTACATTCACTTGATATATTCTACACACTTGGGAATTTATATTTACTTTTTTCTCATTATTCTCTATTTGTTCTATTGCTGGTTTTTTCTCCTCTTTGGCTGATTTTGTAGTTGGTAATGGATCAATAATCTCTATAAATAAAGTGACATTGTGGACACTACATTTTGAGTACACTGATTTCTTATCATCATCAACTTGATCTTGTTCTACGGCTATTACAATAGGTAAGTGCAGCAAGTTGGGGGACAAAAGGGGTCATAAGTGGACATCATATTGCAAATAACAACATAATATCAACTTTTAGGGATTATTAGCAATGCATATAGTCAAAATTAGAAAAAATCTACTAAAATGAATCATAGCATCCAGAATCTAGTTTTTAAACTACTATTTTTTTTAAAAAATAGACAAGTTTGGCTATATTAAACACTCAAAATTCAATGACTTGGGATATATTTTTAAAAATTCCTATAAGATTGTATTCCATTTGCCGTGATTTGGATGACCAAAATTTGATATATATATATATATATATATATATATTTCCTTTGGTGAGAAGTTATAGGCCGCTATCTATCTTGGGATGGATTTTATTTTGTATTTTTTTAGCAATATTTTATTTTTATGATTTTTCTATGAAAGTGGTCTCAAAACATAAAGAAACCAAAGCACTTTCCATTTTCCCATCATAACTTCATCAAAAAATATTGAAATAAAATATTTTTTTGAACATGTATATAATTTCACCACAGTTGGGATGGTATAAGTTTTATCACATTCTGACAAGTGAAACAAAATTTTCAGTCTTAAATGTAGACATAAACATTCATGGGAAAAAGTGTCTTAAAGACCTACTATTAGTAAAAAATTATAAAATGATATTTATCCTATTCTATTCACTTTAAAATCAATATTTCTACAAAGCTAACAGTCTCCCCTACATGATGGTACCATTTTTATGACATATTTTTGAATTTTCGGCATGGTTCAAGTCCACGGAAGACTAAATTTGATGTTTTGTTGTTTTTGATGTAAAATTTAGGATTTGATGTCCACTTAATTGTCCCTCAAGTTGCTACACTTACCCCAATTTCAAATTTCACTTCTTTCTTTGAGACGTCAATTTTCACCAAAATCTTGACCATCAATTGTATTTGTTTGATATTAAATTTAGCAGCCCACTCTTTCAAATTTCTTGTCAAATCCTCCTTGCTAGGCTCTTCTTTCTTCTCCTCTTGTCTACTTGGTTTTCTGATTCCATTTCTCGGTTGGTTTAACCATGAAAGGAATTTTTTCAATACCGAATCTCAAGACCACAATTTTCAATTCCTTTGGTATTTCTTATTCATTGGTATTATCTTCTTGATGCCCTTGGATGGATTCTTGATTATTTTTCTCCCAACATGATTTTGTAAGAGGAGGGTTGGGTTGGTCACAATTGATACTTACATTTCTTGTGAATGTGGGAGAAGTGCAATTTCTTTCCATTATGGAAGGGTGGGTCTCTTTGGAGGGAAAATGGAAGAATACTAGAGATGGGATGTGAGATTAGGAGGTGAAGAATGGGAATTCAAAAATGAGGCGACAATTGGAGAATGGGGCTCAAGTGAATACTATATGGTTGGAGGCATAGGAAGCTATAGGATGGTGATTGCATGGCTTCCCATTGGCAAGCTTGACCAATATTAGATTCATAAATCCCCCTTTCTTTGATCCATTCCCCAACTTGAGTCAATATTTTTATTATAAACTGAAGTTTTTGTTGGGGATTTAACTTACTTGGAAAAGAGCCAGTCCATGGGTATGGAACATTGAAACCAATCTCAGTTTCTCTTTTCATCTCCTTAGCTCTAATCAATACCATGCTACATTCCAACTCTTGAACCTTTCCCTACAAACAAACATCTCTAGTTGTAGAATAACCTCTAGGATCTTCATACTATTATTCTAGAATTGTTGCATACTCTGGCATATACCTATATTGATTTGCATCTTGTTCTTGTGAGTATGCATACTCAGATTGACTATGATCATAGAGGTCTTCGGAGGTGGCTGATAATAACTTGTAAATGAATCTTGTAAGCCTGGAGATGGATTGCATTGATATGGTTGTTGTTGCAAATATGAATTCCACATGGGAAATGAAGCCATGATTGCACAACTTCATGAATGGAAGAAGATGGAAAGACGTGGAAAGAAAGATGAATGAAAATGAATGGAAATGGGTGGAGAAAGGTCTATAATTTCATAGAATGGGTTGTTCAAACTAGATGGATTTTCCAGGTATGTTTGTATGTGCTTCCAAAAGCTTCTTGAAAAAGCTAAGATTCCAACAAGAATACACTAACCCGTTGAAATAAATTCTACTTCAAATGCTTGAACCTGCACTCCATCTAACCATTTTAACTTATGTGTGGTCCCACTAGGAATTCTAGAACTATTATCACCAAATCACAATACCCTTTTATTAGCATAAGTGTGTGCTCTTGGGATCACGGTGTGATGGGTAACATGGGTACTATCTCTAAGTTGTGTGACTTCTTTGCTTGAGATAGACCTCCGAAAAAAGATGGTTCTTATTCCTACTCCTAATACAAATTAAATCTATTGAAATGAAGCTAATGAATATCTCTATCTTACAATTTCAAAGGGACCAGGAGAGATAAATAACATGAAAATAATAGGAACCTACACTACAGAGGTGATGCACAAAAATAAGGGTATGAGAACAATCCCCAATGTGTGAAAATGGAAGCAAAATGCAGATTAGAGAGGGTGATAACAGTTCCCCATAGTCTAACAACAACACTCACAACAACATTTCCATGCATACACAATAATAATGAATCCTGCAAGATCATAAGGTAGACACAATATACTTGCAATAAGATTGAATAGGTAAGAAGAATGCAAACAAACATAGCAAGGGAAGATACATCCACAAACTTACATCTATTGCATCAAGGGTATGCAAAATAAATACTTTTACAAATGAAATTCCTAGATCACCATGCAAGGAGAACATTATAAAGGCCTACAACACCTTAGCTTTACAAAACCAAAATTGTAATGCCTTTGCCATGGATGTTATCTTCGACCACTTCTGTAAATGAAGCAACAATGTTGATAGGTGATCCTCATTCTAAAGACAATGTATTCTTTAAATTTGATTAATCATGTTGTTGTAGATGATATGTTTTATCTTCTAAAATTGGATAACATCATGTCATGACAATTCTAAATTTATAATGAAGTATTTCATATAATTTTTATGCTGAACCTTTTAATGTATTCTGCATATGGATGAAGGAAATAAATTTAGTATTATTTAGTCATTGCCTATTTTTCTATACTAAACTTGTGTTTCAGTCTATTTATTGCATAGTGTAGGAGTAACCACACCTTGGATCAATTACAATGATCCAACACATGTTTAAGATTTTTCAATGTTTTGGTCATTGTGATTGAGTTAGTCAGAATATCTAATATCGAAATAAGACTTGCTTTGGGATCACAGGGGCATCCTGTAGCATCTTTTGCATGCACCCTTCTAAGTGATCTTATAATTCCATAAAGATACATTGAAAAAGGGTAATGTACTTTGATTAATTTATTGGGACCTAATTAATCTAAGTTATTTTGATTTTTATCCTATCCTTAACCTAAGTTATGGGAATAAATGTATTATGATGGATATCAAGGGACTATCCTAAGTCTTGGATACTAATTAATCCTAATCTATATTGAATTACTCTTACGGTCCTAAAATTTGTGTTATAAAGTAATACTATGGAAACCTATGCTAAAGGCATCAAACTAATGTAAGGGAAAATTAGGTTGGCTTGGATGAAAAATTGTTGGATGGTGGTGGAACCATTCCAATGGAATTTTGAAGGTTTAAATGCTGCATTTAATATTTTGTTGCTGCCAATTTTGTCCAAGGTATGAAGGTAGAGGAAAAGACTAAGCTAGTAAATCTGCTATTTTTGGTTGAATGAAGTTTTAATTTTTTTGTTATAACTAATAGAAGATAATACATGGCAGAGTTTTGGAAGGGACATTGTCAGTCCTATTGGAATTTATGAGCCTCGACCTAAGCAAAAACCTCCTAGGGAATAGTAGAATGGGTTGGAGGAAAAATAAATGGGTTGGTTTTATTGTTCATTCAGATTTTTTGAGCTCTTTGGCCCTACATAATGTAATTCTATTATTCGAAATTTTAGTTTGATTCTGTTATATGTTAAAATTCACCATTGTAAGGCAGAAATAATGGTAAAATTTGGTCGTGGAAACTATAAAAAGAAAGTGGGAAACATTTTAGAGGATTTTTTTGGCATTTTCATTGGAAATATTTCTATGGAATATTTTCTTGAAGGATTGGAGCAAGGAAGAGAAGCTAGAGCACTACCAGAATGATAGGCTCTATCTCTTTAAGATCTCTTACTTTTATTTAAACGTTTTCATTAAAAGAATGTTGCTCTTCATGAAAACATATCTAATAATTTTTTCGATGTGATTGATTTCTTCTTCTTTCTTCTGTGAGTTTATTTTGGACATGGTTTCTTGTGAATATAGTGATTATGTGGAATGAAATCATTTTACATGTTTTTAGGTTTCAAATGAAGTTGGAAAACTGATGTGTTGCTTTATAGGAACTGGGTATGATTTTTTAAGGGGATTCTATGTTTTGATAATTATGTCTTCTTGTTTTGTACCCTTTTTGGCATTTAATTAAATTTTGTAGGGATTTGGTTTGAATTTTTTTGAACTTTAAAACTCTTGAGTTATTGTGGAACTGGTTTTGTTTAAAGTTGTTTGGGTCGACTTTTTTCACATAAAACAAATCTGTATTAGAACCCCTGTTTGGGTTGAAGGTTATTCATTTTGGTTTTATTAACAAATATTATTGGTCGACTTGTTTCTTGAAGGTCTATTTTAGGATTATTGTTTCGGTTTATAGACATTCATTTTTAAAGCTAATATTGGTAACTGATCTTTTGATATTTTCATTATTTTAAAGAGATCTTGCTCAACCCATACTAGGTATTCATGAAGGTGGTTTTTGAGCACTGTAAGTGCATGTTGTATAGGAGAGCAATGGATTTTTTTGTATCTATCATCTTAAGTTTTGTTTCGTTGTTTAAATACCCTTCTCGGGTGGACATGTTTGAGAAACAAGGAATAGTAATATCCTCTCTCTCTCTCTCTCTCTCTCTTTTCGTGGGATTTGATTTTTTGTTATATGTATACACATCTTGGGTCAACTTGCATGGAAAGGAGGGGACAAATTGGGAAATTTTTGTCCATTCTTGTTCGTTGAGTTTTTTTAACTTTTTCACCCATTACGGGTTGGTCCATATAATGATATATTTAGGACATTGTTCATCCTTGGTCTTCTGTTATTGTTCAAGGCTTTCTTTTACCTTTGAGCTCTGTTAGTTGTGAGTTTTGTGAGTTAGATATTATCGATCTATCTTTACTTTGATGAAGTTTTGGTGGTTTGGATCATCATTGTTCTCAAAGGACACATTCTTTGAACTGTAGCATGTTATGTTGAATGTGCATGTTCTTGCAAAATGTCTCTTAGAGACTATACTTGCATCTTTGGGTTATTTTAGAACATTAAATGAATGTTATTACTATTATTGTGAATTCATTTCAAGTGTGAATGAAATTTGTACTATGTGATTTTTATTTCTTGAAAATTTAGGATTTTTTCGTCATGTAGCTTAGAAATGGAAGATATTTGGATAAAAAAATGTTGGTTGATTACTTGAGATGCATGTTATGTTATGATCTCTCTCTCTCTCTCTGTCATATTGGTTGAATGGATACATTTTGATCAAATGGGTTTCTGAACTAGTTCATTTTGTTTAGATAGACCTCTCTGAGTTTTGTACCTTGTGTTTGAATCGTTTTTCCTTGTCAATGGCTAGAGTAAATCTCCTGTAGGAATGTATAGTGAGTACCTAAGTTCTGTCGAATTTTGTCTCTATTTTTTTGGCATTCTTTTATGGGTAGTGACAGAGATTTGGATAGATGATCCATGGAGATAACATCCTATTCATGTCAATTTATTTTTATTTGTTCCTAAATACCTTTTGATTGATTTCTAGGGAACGGGTTGTGACTTAGTGGAACTTTGGCTTGGTGATTTAAATTGGAAAGAATGAAGATAGATCTTGAACTTTGATTAATTTTCTTCTTATAGATTGGTTTTAGTTTGAAATGTTATCATGTTGAAATGATTATCAATATTGTAACATAGATAGAATTAAATTTATGTTGGATTATTTAAATTTTTAAATGAGCCAATGATTCTTAATAGATTATTGACTTCTTGTCTATTCTGACATTGTGACTTTTTGGGCAATTTATTTGATTGATATTATTTTTGTGTACTTGGAACCTTTTCATAAATAGAAGGGTTCCTTTTACGAAACATTTAGATATAAGAATATTATTTTAATGCTATAGTGCTTATCATGCTCAGTTATTGTGAACTGACTCATGCCAACAATTTTATAGATGGACTTCGTGAAAAGCAAAAAGAAAAAAACTTGTAGAAACTTACATTTGTGTTATTAACGAAGTTGTTTTCCTCATTTGGATGCTTAAATTCTCTCAAAATGAACTTGGAAAAAGTATGAAGATTTATTAAATTAGTTTTTAAAGATGAAAGATGTTTTCTTATAAATCTATGGAATGTTATTGAGCTTGGAGTGATGTGAACACTCTCTTTTTGATAAAGGAATTGTTGTGTAAAGGTTGTTGAATTCTAATTTATTCTAGGATCTTATATGACTTAGATTTTAGTTATATTCCTAAATATTGACATGCATGGCTTAATGGATTCCAAGGTATGAATAGTTCTTATATAAGGAATATATATATATATATATATATATATATATATATATATATATATATATATATATATACACACACTTCTAACTCATTTCATTTTGGGAAATGGTATAACTATGATGATTATGATTGATAGATCCTTATTCGGAAAAGGGAATAAGGATAGTTCTATATAGATGAATGTGGCATTCCTATTATGAATCTAAACCTTATGTTTTCTTATTTCTTTAATAAGACAATAGTCCTTAATTATGAATAAGAGGATACTTATTTTTATCTTTCAATCAAAACTAAGTATGTTATCCTTACAATGTAATAAAGTATAGCTATTAATGATGATTGGTTGTATGTTATCCTTATAGACACCTATAATTATGCCTGAGCAATTTAAATACTTAAATTGCGCTAATTATCTCCTTTCCTACAAATTGGCGACATATCATCAAAAGTGCTCATCTTCTCTCCTATCGTTGTTAATTAATTACACTACACTAATTAATTAAGTCACCTATCCAATGAATACCCTAATTAACAACCTTCCGTTAATTAATCCTTCCTTCTATCTAGACTAATTAATTATTATTAATTAATTAGCTTCCCCTTTCATTAAACCAATAAATCAATATTTAATTGATTTAATCCCCTTCTATAGTCTAAATCATGCTAATATTCCTCTAAAAAGCTTTTATAAGCTTACACATCTATTAATTAATCATCTTGATCAATTAATAAACCCCTTTATCCACATGAGTCAATAAAGGACAAGCTAAACTCTCCTAAAGTTAACTCAACCCTATCTAAACCCCCCTTATCCACAACTAACTCAACATCTATATTATCCCACATGCAAAGGGATGTAGTGATTCCTTTATCCATTGGGCTATATAAAGATCCCTCGTCCTACCTTTACACTTACACCTAATTCCTTGATAAGACAAAAGAAAAATAGATAACAAATAGATTATAAGATTTTTGTTATTCTTGAGAAATTCACCATTTGAAGAGCTAAGCCTCATTTCTTACATTTTCTAGCCAAGTTCTTGGGTCATATGGGAATAATCAAAGTGGTCTTGTAGCCATGCTTTGATGAGCTCCCATTCCTAAGTTCTTGAAGATCAAAACAATCAATTTGATTGCCATGGAGTCTACGAGGTCCTTTTTCTTTTGTTGGTAATCTAGAGAAGTAGATCTTATGAATGCTTTAGCATGTTAGTTTGATCTTAGTTTAAAGTTAATGCAGTATGCTTAGTATTGATCTTGTTTAGCTCTCATCTTGATGGTGCCTAGATTTTGACTTAGCTTTGTTATAGAACTATTTAGGTGGTAGTTCTCATTCATCTAACTTAGCTTAAGAAAAATACATACACACATTTGGCATGCCCAATGTGATGGATCCTCAATCCCTTAGCATTTTTAGTTTGAATTATATTATTTTTGGCTAAACTTTGATATGCACATATAGTAAAAAATGTTCATATTTTTGGGACTTTTGCTAGTATTATATGTGTAGGATCTTATTTATAGCTATCATTTTAATGGGTTGTTGCCAATTTCAAGATAACCTGCTAAAATTTGAAGTATTGTGAGATTTTTTATATTTTTTTGTCATACTTTGGTCGCAGGATTGGTGCAAACACACTCACCGGGGCGCAGACACACTTATCCTGGCGCATGCACTTCTCGAGTGGTACAGTGCCTTTGTCAAAGCTTAAATCTCTATTTTCCAACCATGGCACACATACACTAACCCCGATGCACATACCCTAACTAGGGCATAGGCGCACTAACCCAAATGCAAACACTCTTTCATACTGTACCTTCACTATAATGGAAAAAACCTGTCGGGACGTTGCATACACACTAACCTAGGTGCATGAATCTCTCTGGTGACACATGCAATTTTCTAGTGGTGTAGGTGCTCTATCAGAATTTGGTACTATTTTTTATCTTCTATGGTGCACACACCCAAACCTTGGCACATTCACCTCTCTCGGTAGTGTACACACGCTCTGTTAGAACACGAAACCAGTTATTTACCTACCCTTACGCACACACCTTTTTGGTGGTGCAGTGCACTATAAGTCTGAAAAAACATAGAGGGGTGCATCCTCCTAACCTACGTGCACATGTCTAAAATGGGGCACAAGTGTCTTTTTAGTTTTCTTAAGATTAAGGTGTTAAAGTGCTAACTTCTTTACAGGTTTTACCTAATTAATGCCAATTTTGTAGGGTATGTTTACATGCTTTTGCTATACTAGATAAAATTTGTATGCTTTCTTATAAGAATAATATCACATATGCTCTTCCCTCACATCCCTTGGGGTGATCTTGGGAATCAGAAATAATTCTTAGGTCTTTTTGATGCTTTGAAGTTGTTAAGAATATCTTAATTGGAATGAGTTAACTTGGTGTGTTTGAATTAAGTGTTTTTCCATTTGTCATCTTCTTGGATTTTAGAAACGTCATGTATGCTCTTCTCTTACATCCTTGGATGATCTTGAGAATCAAAATGATGTTTAATCTTTTTATGGAAAATTACTAAACTCATTGTGTAGTACCAAAACACACGCTTGTCAAAGAAAGGTGGAATCAAAACAAAGTCAAAATACTAATACGGTTATCGTACACAAGTTGCCAAAGGTGTTAAAACAAACCACATCAAAATTAAACAAGATAAAAAGAACACTATATTCAAAATATTATATTGCAAGTTTTGGAAAAGGGTACATCCCTATCCACTTAACTGGAACATAACCCCTTTGGTATAATGCCTTAAGCTACAAAAATGGGGGTGGTACCGGGAACCCCAAAGCGATCCACGCAAGAGGAAACCTTATGGATGAAACTTTAAGTGCTTCGCATACAACCTACTTAACTAGTCATTCCTTGTTAATTATCATTACCGGTTGTCCGTATGGAAACCCTAGTGATGTTACACATAGAGGCACTAGTTGTCAACTATGCTTGAAGGGGGTAAAGTAAATCCGAGATACTCTTAAATTAGTCATTGTGAATTTTGGGTAAATCGAGCTCGTTAAAGACAACTTTGTAACACCTAGGAAGAGAGAACCACCTAGGAAGATGTTCTTTGGCTAAGATCACTTTGACTATTTGAAAACAAAGTTGAATTGTGATCCATAATTCATCTTGAAATGTGGGAAGAGTTATTTTTGTTTAGTTTTTCACTTGCCTTAAGGTGAGGTGAAACTCTACCAAAGTAAAGAAAATATTTTTCATCCCCATTTTGATCTACTTCCTTCACATTCTTTTGACACTTTGTTGATCAAAAGAAGGGTGAATACCTTTTTGTTACCAATTGATTGTTTCTGCCACTTATTTATTCGTTTATACCCATCCATGTTTACAGCTGGTTAAGTTAAACATCTAAAGTGTGTGAGAATGTATTCATATCATTGGTGGCCTTTGTGATCTTGATACCCACGTCAGGATCTTCATCATAGTTAGGAATGGTTCATCATCTTGAACTTCCTTGGAAATGTTACCTTGTTTATATCATATCACTAAAATTTTGGTATTTACGTCTTGTTTCTTACAAACTTGACCTAAATATTGTATTGTAAGGTTATGCTATACACATTTTAACAATTATTAGTTATACTTCAAGCTTTTAGTTTGATTCTATTACTACCTCGATTTTGAAAAGTGCTACGTGTTACCACTTATACTTGTTATATCAATATCATCTTGATATCAATACCTTACTTTCTCACAAAGTTTTGTTAACATATCTTGGTGACAATATTGTGTCACTCACAAATTATAACTAGCACTTTTTAGGATATAGGTATTAATTGAATTTGGGCTTGCTTATAGTATACCTTGTTAGAAGGTCACATTAACTTCTTGTATTTACTTATGTCTTGTTCACTTCCTTGAACTTCACATAAGTGAGGACATCTTGTTAATTATCTGCGACACCAACTGCTTTTTTAAAGAACAATTTAGGAAGTACTTTATTCATTTGTTAGGCTTAGGTACCAAAACATTGTGTCACCATTGATTTATCACTCTATCACATTGGTCTTTGTTAGAATTTGAGGATTCTAATAAATATGGGCTTAATTAACTTACATATTACATAATGTTACAATAAATATTTAAATAAAGATTACATCATAACATAAATAAATAAATAAATACTTAGAGGAAATAAATAACATAGGTGACACAATAATTATAGTGGAAAACCCTAATAGGGTAAAAACTATTTTAAAAATAACCTTTTACTTCGAGAGAACTTATTTTACATCTAGTAAGATCGCCTCCTCCTTTGAAACCCTATTTACCAAGGGTAAAATCAAATCACCTGATTTGCACACCTTTGATATATTTCCTAAATATATCAAATGAGGACCTAAAGTCATTTTTATTTAAGGTGATGGTATGTCTCGACCCACCTTTTCACCTAAAATGGTTGACACACACACATGGATTTATAATATTTAATATTAGAATTATAATCATTTCATGATATAAAATATTTAACCTAAAGTATATACCTATGTTAGCATATTTAATAATAGAAATATAAATATTTCATATTATTAAATATTACTAGTAAAATCAATAGAACTAAAGAGTTTACTAAAGACCGCCTTTAATATATTTCTACACTTCTTTCTAAAAAGAATCCGAGGAGGTATATATGCTAGAAGGTCTTTTACACTTGCCCAGAAGGTCTTTTATTACACTTTCCCAAAGGTATTTTATATGTGCCCAAAAGTCTTTTTACAAAAACCAATTTTCATTAGGAGATGACATTGTCATGAACATTTCTCCTTAATGGCAACTCGACAATCCAAGTTTTTCACGAAAGTGACAAAACTTTGCAGCACTCAAGGACTTTGTGAAGATGTCAGCAACTTGCTCTTCAGTCAACATGAACTTGAGATTTATCTCATCACTTTGCACCTTCTCATGGGTGAAGTGTATATGTATCTCAATGTTCTTCATCCTCTGATGTTGAACTAAATTCTTAATCAAGAGTAATACAACTCTGACCACCACATAAAAGAGAAATACTTCCTTTAGCTTATATGTGTATCTCTACCAATAGTCGTTGCAGCCACATGGCTTCTTTACTTCTTCCATTGTACTTCTCTACCTCAGTAGAAGAAATGAAGACTGTTGATTATATTTTTATTCCAAGTAATGATTCCTATACCAAAAAACTTGAACACATATCCAATATATTTTATAACACAACATCAATATGGTTAGAATCACAAAATCCATATAAGATAGCATTTTTATTCTTATTATAATGCAACCCATAATTGATTGTTCCTTTCAAATATCTAAAAATTATTTTTGAAATATTCTAATGATCTCTAAAAAGGTTCCTGCATAAACCTTGAAGTAATTACTACTTGTATAGGAAATATCTGATTTAGTTATAGTTAGAAAAATCAAACTATCAACTAACAACGTATATAAAATAGGATCAACCTTTTCATATGCAGATTTAGGATCAATATTTATTCCAACTTCCATTGAAGCATAAAATGATTTGTAATCAATCATAAGAAAAATTATCAATACAATGGTTGCATATTGTGTTTTGAAAAATACAATAGAATAAAATATTGTCATACAAATAATATGATGTGAGAGACCTAACTCATTCATTTCAAAGTACTACTTCAATTTCTCTTTAATCCTATGAATTAAATCATAATTGTCACCAAACATAAGCAAATCATCAACATATATACATATACTGATAATATGTGAGCCTTATTGCTTCATGAATATATCATTGATAGAATAACAATTAACAAAACCTAACATGACTTTAAAAGAAGGAAACAATTTTCACATACCAAGCTCTAAGAGATTATTTTAAACCATACAAAGATTTCTCAACTTACAATCATAGTTTTCTTTACCAGTTTATTCAAATCCTTTAGGTTGAAACATGTAAATTTCTTTTAAATACAATTCAAACAAATATTTTTCTTATCTATTTGGTGGATTTCCCACCCAAATTGAGTGACAATTGCAAATAAGACCCTAACAGTACTCATTTTAGCTACATGAAATGTCTCAACATAATCAATACCAGGTTTCTGAGTGAAACCTCTAGCAACAAGTTTAGCTTTATGTTTGTTAATACTACCATTAGCATTATATTTTACTTTGTATATCCACCTAGACCCTATAATACTTCACGGCTCAGGTTCATACAAGATAATTAATGCATGGTACATATGATGGATTCTAGTCATTTTTCTAAGGTTAATATGATTTTAAATTTCTAACATAGATTGAGCCCAATTTAATTTCTTATTTAGGAAGATAAGAGTTTCGAAACATCTATAGCATGAAAACATCATAATGACTATTTACTAAATCAAAATCAAAACCATCATTTAGAAGCGATTAATAAAGTAAGTTCAAGAGAAGAAGACAACACATGTAAACTTTTCACTATATTATATCTAGACATTTCATATAAGCTTTAATAATTAACATGTCCTAACTTTTCATGTCATAGTTTTGAATTGTTCAAACTTTGAAATATAAAACAAGATGCAGAAGAGAAATCATCAAAAATATACAGAACATTTATTTGAATTCCTTCAACTATTTTACTCTCATTACTATCCTTGATATATCAAGTATCCTTCATGCATGGATTCTAGTTGTGTCCATACCTCTTTCAGATGTTCGATATTACTAATGTGTAGAAGGTAATCATTGTTCACATTGCATAGAATCATAAAGAAGAGCCACTTGTATTCATTTCAAGAATATATTCATGTTATATGCAGTTGCGACGACAATCGGTGGTAGAAACCTCAGATCCGAAATAATCGTCTAGAGTTTTTTTGCCATAAATTTTGTTTTGACCCAAATGTTGTAGTTGATTTTATTCAGGATTTAGGTTTTTTCAAGACAGAAATAGTTGAATGCCATTGTTTTCCTAAATTTGTAAAACACACCCCATTATAATATACAATGTACCATAGAGTTAGATACATATTTATCAATAATAAAAACAACACTTTTAATAGAATCAGATCTAAATTTTATAGATCTAAAGAAACTATTTGATCATAACTAATTCATTATAATATACTAAAACCGCCCATGACTTCAAAAAAATAATAAAATATAAAGGATATTATACCCAAAAATAAAAGATATTTTGACCAAAAAAGCAGACCCCTAAGAATGCATAACAACTTCAAAATTTTAAAAATAATGTAGATAAAATTTTGGCTAGCTTAAATTTGACATCTAAATGACCGTCATAATGGCTTATTTTTTGGTCCGTGACGGTCATTTGACCGTCAATTTTAACATAATGAAATTTTCCTGGAACCTACAAGCTTAAATTTGACATCTAAATGACCATCATATTGTCTTATGTTTGGTCTACCGTGATAGTCATTTGACCGTCAAATTTAATGAAGCCAAAACTTGTTATGTATTTCCAAAATGTGAAATTCCATAATTTCTTCTTCTGTATAATATTAGGGAGGTTATATTTTAACACATTATAATAACCTATTATAATTTATAATGTAAAAATATATACACTTTTTTAAAAAAAAGGTATATAGTTTATAGAATGTAAATAAAAACAACATATAGTTCATAAAAATTATAAATTATAGTATATTTTTATATAAAAACACATAACCCTTATTAAAGGGGTTTAAAGAACATAGACTATGTTAAAAGAATTTTACTAGGTGCAAGTAGATTTATGAGAGTATAGATTAACCTGCATAATCTATAGAGGGGATAAGTAATTTCACCTAACTAATGAAATAAATTCAAATCCCTATTTTCATGAACCTTGTCTCCTCCCTTCATTTACTCTTAATTTTACCCCGCACACATTTAAAACTATGGAAATATTACAAAATATTTTATAGAATTCTTACAAGCTAAAAACTTTAAAACTTTTATGTGGCTATAACTACCAATATTTTAATAAATATTTACCACACTTCACGTGGGCCACCAATAAACTAGCCTTTTTTTGAATTCTACCTGAGATATTATCTCATTTTATTCTCCACTCCCACTTGTATATAAAAGAAAACCTTTAAATAAGTTCATTTATATAGTTTTTATAAACTATAAGATATAAATGAATGGGGCCTACCCCTTACATGGATAATATAAATGGTTATGGATACATGTTAGGTTTTATTTTAATAAGTATTAAGATTTAAAAAGTAATCCCTTCATGACCAAACAATAAACACAGGCCCCCTTTACAAAAAAATAAACACTTAAGTTTTTTTTTTTTTTAAAAACGTATATAAACCAAATCTAATAAAATTTATATTTTAAGCGGTTTAAACTAACCACATATATAAAATATGATTTAAACTTAGGTTTGTTTCTTTTAAAAAAACTATATATGCCCAGATTTATAAGTTAAGTTTAAATATGATTTAAACTTAGGTTTAGAATATGGTTTGTTGACTCTTCCCTCAATCCCATGTAATTTTAATATGGTTAAAGACTTTTAATATATATTTTTTTCCAAAACTATATAAATTTTAATATGATGTTTATATAAATTATTATATAAACCTTATTCTATATTATATATATTTTTATTTAAAAATAATAATATAATTTTCAAATTATATAGGATATAGTTATAGATTAACTATAAACTATAGTTTTTCAAATTGAATCCTTTTAGAGGGGACCAAAGAACACGGGTATGAATTTACCTTCCGAAATATTTAACCTGCAAATATTTGAAATTATAGAAAACATGAAAATAAAAAAAACCCTTTAAACATATTTATACTTTTAAATACCCTTTTGAGTTGGTTAAAAAAACCTCTACAAATTAAATAAATAAAATACACAACATTTGATCTTAATTTATTTAATTTACCTCACTCATTACCATGTTAGAATTTGAGGATTCTAATAAATACAAACTTACTCAACTTATGTATTACATAATATTACAATAAATATTTAAATAAAGATTACATCATAACATAAGTAAATAAAGAAATACATATAGGAAATAAATAACACGGGTGACACAATAATTATAGTGGAAAACTCCAATAGGGTAAAAACCACTTTGAAAATAACCTTTTTACTTGAAGAACTTATTTTAATCCAAGTAAGATAACCTCCTCCTTTGAAACCCTATTTACAAGGGTAAAACCAAACCACTTGATTTGTACACCTTTGATATATTTCCCAAATATATCAAATGAGGACTTAAAGTCCTTTTTATATAAGGTGATCGGGTATGTCTCTCGTGACCTTTTCAACCTAAAATGGTTGACACATACACCTAGGTTTATAATATTTAATATTAGAAATATAATCATTTCATGATATAAAATATTTAACCTAAAGTATATACCTAGGTTAGCATATTTAATAATAGAAATATAAATATTTTATATTATTAAATATTAACCTATATATTAGTGATGGACCCATATACATTAAGGGTCGGCTGAGACCACTTAATCATTATGTTCCAACAGTATGTTAACATTTATACTCATTCATATTCTTGACATTCGTTTTGTATTTCACTTAGGTGTGATCACAAATTTTTGAACACGTTTACAACTTACCTTGGTGAAACTATTTCATATCATGGCTCTAAAAGACGATTAGGGCTCAAAAAGTAAACATACAAAGCACAAGAAGCGCATGCTTTGGAAGCCTGAAAAAAACAAGGGTCAAAACCTTTTATTGGTCATAATCTAGGGCCTTTGTTTTCCACATAAAAAGATATAGAAGACATGGTAGATCATAGTGGTGATGAATTGGAATCCCCACATGCAGAGTTTGAATTTGACTCCACCTTATTAGATGAATTCCTTTTTAGAAACAAGGATAGGGTGCTGGCACGGGTTGTAGAATTGGGGGTCAAAATGCCCACTGAACATGAAATAATCCCACCTACAAATAACGTTAATGACGAGGAGTAACCTCTTATCAACATGGAGGATATTTTAACACATGGATATGCTTCTACCTCTAACACGAGAAATGATAATGTAGTGGGACATAGAATACCCTTTATCAAAGTGCCACACAAAATCAGGTTAGGACATGAGAATGTTTAAGAACCTCCACAATATGAACAAGAAGTGGAACATTTGGAAGAAGAAGTCACTATTCAACAAAAAATTAGCAACCTTAGTAAAAAATTAGCCTTGCTAACCACTCATGTACAAAAGGAAGCAAGCACAAATGTCAAAATACAAGGCCTAAGGTCAAAATTAGTGAACTTCATAGGTAAAATCAAGGAGAAGATAATATGGAGTATTATCGTGTATATATCCCTGCTTTTCCTACTAAAGAACAATTTCTCGCACAAGAAGTGAAATATATGAAAGCAACACTCACAAGCCTTCAATAGAGAAATGTGTGGAGCATTAGAAAATATCAATATGAAGAACTATTCCCTCATTATTTTGACAAAGCTATGACACTTCAACTTTTCCCTAGAAAATTTGACATGTTGAAATTTGAAAAATATAGAGGAAAGGGAGACCCACAAGATCATGTCAAGGATTTCTATATGGCATTTAAAGAGGTTTCCTATAGTGATAATTATCTCATACGAATATTTCCCAAGAGTCTAGGAGGTCAAGCCTTGGAGTGGTTTACTCGTTTACCTCGGGGTCTATTTTTACCTAGCCAGAATTGGCAGAGAGGTTTGTGTGTCACTTCTCATACAATATAGAAAGTGATATCACCATGGCAGACTTATGTGGCACCAAACAACGTCCTAATAAGACATTCTCTAGCTTCCTACAATGGTGGAGAGGGATAGCCAGTAACTTCCCTTGCGCATTCCCTGAAAAATAGTTAGTAAGTATATTTGTGCCCAACCTAAACCCAAACATCACTTTCCACCTTAAAATTCATTGTGTTCGCACTTTCGAGGAGGTCATTGAAAAAGGTGTTCAAATAGAGAAATCACTTAATGTGAAAGGAAATCTTAAGTCACAATCTAAGGATAATCAAAGTGTTAAACCTACGAAGAAGATGTAAATATTTAACAAAAAAAAAAACATAGTGGCAGACGGGATCACATGATTCCAATCGCGTACAAAAGGTTCAAACTGGTCAACCTTTTAAACTAACCAAAGGACTAATTCAGCCACCACTTAAGTGAATAATGTTCACTCCTCTCAATGAGCCTTTTTAGTTATATTAAAACAATTGGATGCAACTCACATGGTGACTCATCCCACGACATAACCCTTTGATGAAAATTCTCCAAAACCATCATGGTACAAAGAGCATGACTATTGTGAATTACATCATGTCAAGGGACATAAAATAGACAAATTCTAGTGACTTTGTCACTACATCCAAGACATCATCGATAATGGGGAGATAGAAGTGGATAACCCATAAAAAACTCAGACACCTAACAAAAATATGGGGATATATAAAGAACTATTCCCCAAACATGGTAAGTCAGAAGAGTCAAAGCCAGATCGAGGAGAGTCATCCTAGAGTTATAAATCAGTGAATTATTTATATACTAAGAAAGACAATCATCATTATAATTCACTCATTGGATGTATTCCCTCTCCTAGTGACCATGTGAACACCATTCTAATCAAGGAAAAGGATTACACTGTGGTAACAAGGCATGCGCACCTCATGATCCCTGAACCCTCTCCATCAACCCCGTAGAATGGTAGGTACAACCTCTTAGAAAAACTTGAGAAAATGTCTGCCAAGATTTTGATCTTGGATCTTCTTAAGATATCAAATGTACATAAAGACATTTTGTACCAAACTCTTCAGGGGTCAGGAGTGCCACTAGAGGTAGATCCTACACATCTTCAAAGCCACAATAGAAAACATTGTACCAACTAAACACATTGCCTTAAATCATAGGGAAATCCCTATTAAAAATCCAACACATAATCTCCCTTTGTATATTGAGGTATTCGTTACTTATAAGAAGATCAAACGGGTGCTTGTGGACAATGGATCAGGGTTGAATATATGCACACTGAAGTTGGTTAAACAACTAGGACATACTGAAGCAGACCTCGAGTCAAACATCATTACCATAACTACTTATGAAAACATGGAAAGGGAGTCAGCTGACACAATCACGTTGCCCATGGAAGTCAGTCCTAATTGTCATCGCACAAAGTTTCATGTCCTGGAATTAGAACTCCCATACAATATACTTCTAGGCCAACTGTGGATTCATGCCATGTAGGTCGTGCCATCAATGTTCCATCAATGTATTAAATCGAAGCACAAGGGACACACCTTTGTTGAAATAGAAGGAGATTTAGATCCCTTCGATCATGACAGATCTCTCAATAGTTTTTCACGTAAGGGTACCTATGTGTGTCCCTCCACCGATATAGTTGTTCCTCTCCAATCTAAAGCCATGGAGTCCAGGTAGATTTAGATTCTCTCAGTTCTTGCACCCATGGTGCCTCTACATCAACTTCTCCTTTTTATTCATGGGAGATGAAGGTTCTAGAATATGGCTGTGGATAATATAATGTGCAACAAGCCCTCTTAGTTTCAGACCTCTCATTATCACCTAAGACTAGAGGTCGACCCAACTATCATTTAGACGACCTAGAAATGAGCAAACTATTGGGTCATTTTTACCTAGAGGCTTGTTGGCTAAAGAAAAATTGTTGGATCCACCTATGACTTGGGTCCCAGAAGATACTCATCCAACCTACTATCAAACCCCTGAATATGAGAAATCTAATCGAATGATGTACTCCATGGGCTACAAGGGCCTAGGATGTGGAAGGAACGAGCAAGGACAACGAGAACCTATGCCTCTCCCGCATTTTAAAATAAAAAGGTATGGCATTAGAATTCTCCCTTATGGGGCACATCCCAATGATCAATATGTTACCTTCTTTGAACATGAGAATAGCTATAACTATTTAGACAACGCTACAAATTCCCATTGTAGCCAATACGAGGATCTTACCTCCACGAACCTATTCATGAATATCGTTGTCCTCACCATAACCCCTACAAAACCTACACTTGACCTCATTTACCCTTCCCTTGTTGAATGGGACCAAAATATCATATGTCACTAGATCTATTTGAGAATGATGAAGCTATTGCAAAATTCATGGGCATTCGGGATACAATTCCCATTGGAGACCACAAAAAGGGATTCTATATTGACTTAGATACCTGCACCTACTTTGGAGAGGAAGCTGAGCTTCATGGTCAGCAAAACTTAAGAAAAAGTGAGGGAAAAAGTTCCAACACAAAGCCTCAGAAAAAATCAAAGTCCAAGTCACACAGTGAAAACCTCTTTGAGGCACTGGCAGAAAAATAGGTGCAAAAATCAAAGGACAATAAAAGTGACCATGCCAAGGATGAAAATCTCATGGAGACATCCTTGGATGAATATCTCAACCTTCCTCCCAATCCTACATGTATGGAGGACTTGTCAAAGTTACTAGTAGAGGAGACTATCGATGTAAACATTGGCACAGAAGAGGACCCAAAAATAGTCAAATTGGGAGCTTCACTCTTAGCACGGGAACAAAAAACATTCACCATGCTATTACGAGAGTTTATAGATGTATTCACATGGTCCTATAAGGATATGTTAGGCTTAGATCCAACTTTGGTCATGCACAACTTAGTTGTACATGCAGACACTAAGCCTATTAAGAAGAATCTCGAAAGATGCACCCGAGGGTGGCTCTCCTAGTTAAAGAGGAATTAGAAATATTACTTGTGGTAGGATTCATTCAGCCCATTGATTACTCTAAATGGATATCCAACATCGTCCCCATCTAGAAAAAAGCCTATTGGGATCAGAATCTGCACGGATTTTAGAGACATAAATAAGGCCTACCCTAAGGATGATTTTCCATTACCAAATATTGATATGATTGTGGACTCAACAACAGGATATGAAATGCTATCTCTTATGGATGGATTTTCAGGTTACAATCAAATCAAGATAGCTGATGAAGATCAACACAAGATGGCTTTTACAACTCCTTGGGGTACCTTCTATTATCAGGTAATGTCGTTTGGTCTTAAAAATGTAGGAGCTACTTATCAAAGGGAAATGACGGTAATTTTCCATGATATGATCCATGATATCATGGAAGACTATGTGGATGATATCCTCGGAAAATATAAGACAAGGGAGGATCACCCTACTATTTTGCAATCTTTGAGTGCCTACAAGAGTACAAGGTCTGTCTGAACCCAAAGAAATGTGTGTTTGGCATGCTATCAGGAAAATTGTTGGGTTTCATTGTATTAAGAAGGGGAATTGAGGTAGACCCTGCTAAAGTGTCTCATTATTACTTGAGATGTCTCCTAAAAATATTAAGCAATTGCATAGCTTGCAGGAAAACACAGGCTATTCACCGCTTCATCTCCTAACTTGCTGATAAGTGTCATTCGTTCACTCACCTACTTAAAAATGATGTTGCCTTCATCTGGGGACCAGATAAATATCAAGCTTTCACTTTGCTTAAGCAATACTTGGCCAATCCGCCTATCCTCATGCATCCAACTCCTGGTGAGCCACTCCTGCTTTATATATTTGCTACTCAATTTTCTATTTGTGCGTTGCTCACCCAATATGACCTTGGTCACAAAGAAAAAGTGGTATACTACCTCAATCGCACTCTCATCACTTATGATCTCAACTATACCCAAATTGAAAAAGCTTGTTTGGCTATAGTTTTTACCTTTCAAAAACTTTTTCATTATCTATTGAACACCAAAACCAAGCTTATATCCAAAGTTAACCCACTCAAATACTTGTTATCTAAACCCACCCTCACTGATAGAATGACTAATTGGATCATTCTACTAAGTGAATTTGAAATCAAGGGACAAGTACTCACTGATCAATTAGCAGAAGCACTTTTACAAGGCACTTAACCTTTGAATCTGGATCTTCCAGATGCCTCATTACTGTACATTGAAGAATCTATCATGTGGCAGATACACTTTGATGGGTCTTTTACTTTTCATGGTTCAGGGGCAGGTTTAGTCCTCATTACTCCTTCTGGTGACCCCATACCTTAGAATTTTCGTCTTAGTTTTCCTTGCATGAACAATATCATAGAGTATGAGGCACTCATCACAGGGATGAAGCTTGCCATAAAATGGGACATTCATCATGTTAAGATTGTTGGTCTCTCTCAGTTAATCATCAAGTAATTTAATGATGAATACAAAGTTAAGGATGAGAAACTCATCCCTTACAAGAAGTTTGCAGAAAATATGAAAGAGTATTTTTGTGTGCATCACATTTGAGAAGATTCCAAGATCACAAAACAGATCTACAGATGCTATGTCAACCATGGGTTCTATGCTCCGCATTCCTCCAGAAAGTAATGTCATTGCATTCTTTGTGGAAAATCTACGCCAGCCTGCGTACAACATGTCAGAATCCTATCTAGCTTGTGATGTTATTGGTCCCAATTCCCTATGGTATGATCCCATCTTTACCTACCTCAAAGAAAACACGTTCCCTGCTGACACCTCTTATTCTAAGAAACAAAGCCTAATTCTCCAGATAGCCCATCATACCCTTTTAGGAGGTACACTTTATTGTCATGGATACGATGGGAATCGTTACATTGTCTCAATATGATAGATTCGGTCTAAGTGATTAAGGAGATGTATGAAGGGGTATACGAGAGCACATACTAATGAAATGGTTATAGCTAAAAATTGTTAAGAGTAGGCTACTATTGGCCTACCATGGAAAACTCTGTTTCAACTATGTAAGGAAGTGTGTACTTTGTCAGAAGTATGGAAATTTCATCCATGCTCCATCACATACATTGCAACCCATCACCACCCCATGGCCATTTTCTAAATGAGGAATTGATTTAATAGGGAAGCTTAGTTGTAATTCATCGATTGCCACACCCACATCATTACGGCTCTTGAATAATTTACCAAGTGGGTGGAAGTTGTCCCTTTAATCTATGTAACAGGAGCTTAAATTTCCATGTTCCTCATGAATCATATTATTTGTCGGTATGGCATTCCTATAGCCATTATTACGATAACGGAAAATCCTTCAAAAAATTAAAATGGTAAAGGATCACTACCATTGGTTTCAAATTAGGTTAAAATGGTCTACACCATATTATCCCCAAGGAAATGGACAGTGAGGCCACTAATATGCCTTTGGTGTGAATCATGGAGAAGATGGTAAGTAAGACAAGTCATAATTGGCATTTGCAAATCCACCTAGCTCTTTGGGCTTATAGGACCTCTATTCATACTCCTACAGGTGTGACACCATATTCCCTAGTATTTGGAACGGAATTTATCATCCCGTTAGAAATTGAGCTTCCTTCCCTAAAAAATCTCTCTAGGGATTATCTAGATAAAGATGAAGATTAACGAGTGGCTAGACTAGCAGAGTTAGAGATCCTAGGCGGGAAGAGTATCTGCACCTTAAATCACCTCAAAGTGTATCATAACAGAGTCTCCAGAAATTACAAGAAAAGAATCATACCTCATCAGTTTGAGGTTGGTGATTTGGTCATGAAGGAGAATCAATTCAACACAAGGGTAGAATGAGAAAAGAAAGGAAAGTTCAAACCACATTGGTTAGGACCTTATGTTATCTGGCCAAGTATGGCATAGGAGCATACAAAATTTCCCACCCCAATGGTGATGAGCTCTATGAGCCCATGAATGTCATGCACCTTAAGTGGTTTTATGCTTAAAAGGCACAAAAATCAGAAAAGAAAAATAAAAACAGGGTAAAAATAATCAAAATACAAAAAAATTAAAATAAGAGAAAAATAAAAAGAGAAAATAGGTCATCCATAAGTGAAAACCACACAATTGTGGCACTTTGGATAAGTCCTTGGGTGAAAACCGGTTTCGGCGCCTTAGGAGGATTTGTTGTTCACAAGCATCTTGCATTTGGAGGGTACTTTTACTTAGCCTAGGGCTAGTTTTACCTCCGAGATTCCCTGTGAGCCTAATCTTGTCAAGCCTTGATCTAGATTTATCTCCTTTTATTCGTCTATGAAGGCATGGTCTTTTTCTATTCCCCATCTCATCTTTGGGGCACTTATGCGACTTCATCTTCCTATTTATAAGTGCATGGAATTTTCCCTTGTATATTCCCCATCTAACGCTGGGGGCATCCACGCTTTCTTGGTTACTTGTGCATAGCTCTGGAAAACTATTAGAAAAACACAAAAACATTCAAAAATGTTAGAAAAACACAAAATACATTAAAAACTATTAGAAAAATGCAAAAACATTCAAAAATGTTAGAAAATCAAAATAATAGAAAATTGTTTCATAAAAACCCTAAACAATAGAAAATTGTTTCACAAAACAAATCTTACAAAAAAATTCACTTTAGTTTACTTGTGTTGTATCTTGTTTCTTACTTTACTTGATTTGCTTGTATAGTTGCTTCATGTTTGTACATTTTTATTGTTTGTTGCTTAGACATACTTTGTTAGGATTCATATTTTCTTGATTAGATTAGATTTATTCTTACTTGTGCATATTGAAGTGTGTTTTTGCATGCTAGTGAATCATGGTACATTATTGTATTGGTTCATTGTGTTCTTTTTTAGCATTTGATTGTGTTTTCTTGTTGCATGTGCATTATTTTGTTATCACATCATCATATTTCCATTAATATCATCACATCTAACATCATCTATACATCATATATCAAGAAAAACTAAGTATACATCATACATGAATGTTAAGCTAATCATCACATATCGTATCACCAAATGGGGGCAAGAGGGATTGCAAATATCAAAATCTATCCCCCCACACCCATATCATCATATCATCCCATCCACTAAATCTAGCACATCACATGAGAAAATACATTTGATATAATCTATAAGATCTATCATCTAGAAATCAAAGCACATGTGATACATCAAAAATCAAGATACATATACATGTGAAATCAAAACAGCTAACATCATTAACACATCTATATATCCATGTACTCAATCAAAAATAACAAACAATGTTCATCTCATAACACATGTGTCATGTCAAAAATGTCCATATATACATGTGTGTGGTATATTTGTATCAAAAATAGATATACATCGCTGTTATACATCAAAAATTCCTTCATCTGAGGTGTACAAAAATGATGATATACATCGATCAAAGAATACAACTACCTTCATCAAAGGCATATGTCAAAACTACTATACAATAAAGAATGTTGTACATCAAGCACAAGCTACTCATAGCCTTCATCAAGAGGCATATGTATCAATACAATCATCAAGGCTGACTCGAAGCCCTTAGATGGGGTGGCTGGTATGTCCCATGGTGGAGGGATAACACGAGAATCACTCTGGGTTTTTCACTGAATATCCATATGGCTACTCCATTGAGGCCTGAGGCCTCTCTGACCTGGTCCCTCTACTTGACTGCTAGCTATAGGAAGGTGCCCGCCACTCAGCTGGAACTACCTCATAATATAAAATCTATAGTAGGATGTTCTACCCTTTGTTGTAGCTAGATCTCTGTGATCGGGATGTCACCACGGTGTCATCATCGTGCTTTGGAAGGGTGTTATCTCTATTGATGCTAGGGAAAGCTTGGCCTAACCAACTATTTTCTTTGCTCTCAGCTTGTCTCTCTCTAGTATCATAGGCTATAGTTGGGCCTATGTATGTTGATATAGGCTCATCACCTGAGTCATTTATGTGGCCATTTTTCGTATTTGCTAAAAGTGAATAGAACTATCATCTCCACAGCCAACCCGAGCCCGAGCCTTATCCACTCTGTTGTCTTTGCTAAAGTCGGCTCTGGGCCTGTCTCTCTCTATTATGATCTACTTTGCAACAACTACTATAAAGTGGCTATTTGTTCCACTTTGGATACACCACAAGGTCCTATCCCTATACCAGTCTGGAGGACTATCCCTGCTCTCATAAGCTCGGTAGGGAACTTGTGTAGGTTCATCTTGGTCCCTGTGACCTCAGTCCCTATACCTATGTTGCACCCTACTCATCGTGTGGTAGCCCATCAAATGGATCATCTGGGTCATAGGCTGCTGCATCCTCCCTCTCTTTCACCGACATGACAAAGCTCTCACGATGGTTGAGTACTTGCTGCCTAGGCCTCATTTGGAATAGTTAAACACCATGGTAAAACAATGGCATATCAGTCCATGTAATCAATAATGGTACCCAGATCTCGACTTGTCGAAAGTGGGTCCCATACCCATGGCACCACTTGTAAAATTTGGTCCTAGATCGGGTCATCTGTATGCATAGCCCCATGGTCACCTCTCGGTGTCTCGGCGAGCATACCAAAGTCTAGTTGTGAAACCCCTTGTACCATGCCTAGTTGTTGTTGACATTGATCTACCCTATATAACTCAATAATGCAGCTATGAATTGAGAAGAATTTTCTCCACCATGTAAAACTTTGAGCTCTACTACATCCTCTGGCCATTGTATCTTCCTGTAAGGCCTCTAGATAATATCCCTGTCTAGCAGCTCATCAAACTCTCATCGATATCGGTACAAGCTACCTAGGTGACCTCGTATGTTGTCACCTACTGAAACCCAAGCCATATATGACGGCTCCTTTGGGACTCGGACATGTAATGTGCCTACAGGGTGCTCGATAGCTATGTGGTCCCATGACCAAATATGTAGTAGAGAGGCAGGCCCCACCGTCTTTTGATGGTGGTATGTAATCAAATGTAGATCCCAGTATAGATGTGCTAGTATGCACTAGCCCAAGAAATGACACTTGTCACTAAAAATCCCATGCACTAATGTCATCAGACCCCTAGGAAGGATTCCTAGTCTTATCAGTGAGAAAAAACCCACTGATAAGTGACATCACATAAAATGGCCCCTAGTGCAGTGTTGGATCTCTATGCACTCATGAAATGCAGTGGTCATACTATCATGTGGTATATCATCTCTGTCAAATAGGTCACTAACCGCCACCCTGATCTACCCAAGGTCACTTGTATACTTGATCAACGAGCCTAGGATAGGTATGTGGAGAATATACCACGTCCTCCATGGTCACCTGTCATCTTTCTAGTAGGAAACCTGAAGCACTAGCTCTCACGCTGCCATCACTCATCCAATGCAATAAGTAGACCATGATCCAAAGTAATAGAAGGCATCGGGATATGGGGCCTAGGCCCACCACCTCTAGGAGTATTGCCACCACCGCACGCCTATCTCGTCTATGCATGCTCCCCTCTAGCTATGCTATGCAAGAATGTCACTTACACATCTAAAGCATGGGTAAACATTTCTAAAAAATCATTCCATTTGTCAACTACTAACATTTCTTCTGGAGTTCTATCTATCATTTTTAGGGTTAACCCAAAATCCTAAGTTTTCTTCTAACTTCCATCATTTTTGGCATTTTTCTCTCTGTCCTCCACTTACTCGGTGTGTCTACATGCCTTGTGATGTGTGTTCCATCCTTTCAGTGCATGCGTGTGTGCACATCCACTTATGGGTGCTTGTGCCATCGTCCAAGTACCTACGTGTGCGTGTGTGTGCCCTCTATGCTTGCACTCTATGTGTGTGTGTGCATGTACGCACATATGTGATGTGTATACGCATGTGTGTATGCATGTTTTGGGTGCCTGCATGTGTGTGCATATCCAATAGGTGCATACACCACATTAGGGCACTTACGCCACCATTAGTGTACCTACACCCCGCGCATACACGTCGATGCGACCTCTAACCCTAGTTTCCTACTTCTACAGGAATTAATTGTAAAATTAATGAAGAGGGTTAGGATACTCAAAAGACACCATTGTATACATGTCACTCGCACCCTCGGACTATGTCTACTCATCTCAATCGGTCTCATGCTCTCACCATTTTCCTCTCATCATGTCGAGCCTCACGGTAAAAATTCAGCAATGATGGTCGTATGTAACAAATGAATTGGTCACGGTGATTTACCCCCTAGGTGGGGTATATCAAGCTGTTTTTCACTAGACTTGGTTCCTGGAGGCTTATTTTGACCGTCATTTTCTCCTTTGCTCACCGTCAGAATAATTATTTTAGAATAATTATTTTTCTTTCATTTTCACCATAATGGGGCATTTTTGCCATCTAGTACCCCTTTCTTCTCACTAGGACAATTTTTATTTCTCTAGGTGATTTTTCTTCTTATCCAAACTCTCGTGAATAATTTATTTTATTAATTTTTCCACTATACTGAGGACATTATTTGTGGCATGTTTCTTTTTCTTCCCCTAGGGACATTTTCTTTTGCATCTAGGCACTTCATTCTATTTCTTCTATTTTCTTCTACTGTCCACCGCATTTTAGAAAACACAAAACAAATATATATATATATATATATATATATATATATATATATATATATATATATTCAAAAATCCAAAAACAAGGCAAAATTCTCCACAAAATCTAAAAAAGTAAAAACCTGCAAAAATAGGTAACTTTGCTTATTACGGCTGAAACTTGTGTCTTGTGGCATGGTATTCTTTCCATATCCTACTGGTTTGTTTAACATATTTTCCAATCAACATGAATCATGGATCACTAGATTCACAACCATTCATAAAGCTAGTTGCTTGCTTTTCTATACTCTAGGGCACGTCTTGTTGCTCGGTGTTATTTCATTGTACACAAAGCTTTCTACTTGGACCTAGTGTCCATCATCATTTCCCTTGCATATATCCTTTCGGGGCATCATTTTTAACCCTTTTCATCAATCATGAACATGTGGACCTCTTGACTTGATAAAAACACATTTTACAATTGTCTTGACCATTGTTAGGTTGGATATGTGCGTTCGTACTTGTTTTCCTTGTTAAAAGAGCTTGTTTCCCTCTCATATTGCATTGCATTTTGTATATTGTATGGAGTTTGCATTTTCAGCAATGGACATTGTTCTTAGTATGGATTGTCATGTCATTCTACTTTTTGTTGTATGCTTATATTTTTCATAGGACCGATGACGTAGATCTTTTGGCAATATGATGACACTGAAGTTGTTCCACTACAAAGGCTAGGGCTATGTTCTTCTCTCCACTTCTCCATATTTCTTCTACATCACTTTTCTCTCACCCCTAATCTTCCATTTTTCTTGGGGGCATTTTTCTACTACCCATTCTTCTATTTATTTCTCACTTTTTTTTGATCGTCGATCGTCTTGCTTCATCACCCCATTAACACTTGAGGGGTATCTCTCCCTCCTACTAATTTTTTTCTTCTATCCCTTCAAAATTTCATTCGTCTACTATCTTTGAAGTGGCGTCACTTGCCACCCCGAAGAGGGGCAAATGTAGACACCTATAATTACGCTGAGCAATTTAAATAATTAAATTATGCTAATTATCTCCTTTCCTAAAAATTGGTGACATATCATCAAAAGTGCTCATCTTCTCTCCTATTGTTGTTAATTAATTACACTACGCTAATTAATTAAGTCACCTATCTAATGAATACCCTAATTAATGACCTTCCGTTAATTAATCCTTCCTTCTATTTAGACTAAATAATTATTATTAATTAATTATCTTCCCCTTTCATTAAACCAATAAATCAATATTTAATTGATTTAATCCCCTTCTATAGTCTAAATCATGTTAATACTCCTCTTAAATTCTTTTATACTCTTGCACATCTATTAATTAATCATCTTGATCAATTAATAAACCCCCTTTATCCACATGAGTCACTAAAGGACAAGCTAAACTCTCCTAAAGTTAACTCAACCCTATCTAAACCCCCTTATCCACAACTAACTCAACATCTCTATTATCCCACATGCAAAGGGATGTAGTGATTCCTTTATCCATTGGGCTATATAAAGAGCCCTCCTCCTACCTTTACACTTACACCTAATTCCTTGAGAAAAAAAATGCAAAACATATAGAAAATACACTATAAGCCTTTTGTTATTCTTGAGAAATTCACCATTTGAAGAGCTAAGCCTCATTTCTTGCATTTTCTAGCCAAGTTCTTGGGTCATATGGGAATAATCAAAGTGGTCTTGTAGCCATGCTTTGATGAGCTCCCATTCCTAAGTTCTTGAAGATCAAAACAATCAATTTGATTTCCATGGAGTCTACATAGGTCCATTTGCTTTTGTTGGTAATCTAGAGAAGTAGAGGTTTTGAATACTTTAGCATGTTAGTTTGATCTTAGTTCAAAGTTAATGCATTATGCTTAGTATTGATCTTGTTTAGCTCTCATCTTGATGGTGCCTAGATTTTGACTTAGCTTTGTTATAGAACTATTTAGGTGGTAGTTCTCATTCATCTAACTTAGCTTAAGCAAAAATACATGCACAAAATCATTATATGAAAACCATAAATGGAAATAGATTATTACTTGATATACTTGGTTATTATGAAAACCAAGTCTATTTAGCTTTTAATCAAGATCGTTTACATTGATAAACTGTAGTAAGAAAACTTAATCATCTTACTTACTTGATATAGAAATCAGATTTATCAATAAATGGAATTAATGATTTGAGAATAAAGTTCATTTGCATGAATGCAAATTTTATCTGCATACCTTGAATTGGTGTAAAAGTACATTTCAAATCCTTTCTTTGGATCAATCATACTTAGTGGACCCTTAGGTGCATTGTTTAATGATTAATTAAACAAGATAATAATTTGAGGGTTAATAATCTAATGTTTCTTAAGTATGTTAGTTTAGTTGAAAGAACTTAGTAGGTTGTTGTAATATAGGGGTTGTAACAGAGTACCCTCATAATGACGGGAGTCATTATGAGGATACTATGATGCAGCCAATTATGCTTCAACACCCCACTTAGTTTAATTAACTTGATTGACATAAGTGGAAATTTAGTTCATAGTTCTACTCTAAATAGAGATAGACACATGGACTAGTGTAGTAGTCAACTTATGTTGACTTAGGGTAACTAAACACACCTAATCGATAAAATTCGATTGAGTATGTCTATTTATCCTTAGTCACCATGAGTAGCCTCCCTCACTAGTGTATGTGATTTGCCCCTATTTAATGTGAAAATTGTACTTGAGATTTGGTTGAAAGGATTCGAAGGAAGACCAATCTAGATAATAGTTCGAGTGGGGTGAAAGACATATTCCTTTCGACGAGTATGTCATCTTGGAATGTAAACATGGTAAACATGTTAAAATTTTGGCCAAAGTATTGTAAACTGTTGTTGCGATTGTCTTATGTCACCTAGTCTAAGTCATGGGATTTCAAATGAATATCAGTAACAGATATTCAGATAGGATTCTTAGAAAAAACACTTGAGTGACCTTTAATGGGTAAAAGAACCAAAGTATATATAGTATACACATGAACAAGTTAAACATGAGAGATCAGTTTAATACCAAGTCATGAAATGAGAGATCGGTGTTTCACCGAGTCATTACAACTGCATATGACATTCTTTTATGTGAAGGATTAGCAATGGAATGTGTGTTCTAAATTGTATGAATTTAAAACAAAGAACATTATGTAAAAAAATTCCCTTGTTTCTAAGTCATTAAAAAGTGGATGTTACATTTTGGTATCAGAACTGAAGGTTACAACTATTATATCTATTGAGTCCATATCAGATAAAAACTTAATTTCTTGCAATGTAAAATGGTTAGAATAATGGGAGGTGTTGTGAATAATTTTCCTTCAGGTGAGGAGGTAGCTACAATAAGAAAACTTGATGAGATTCTTTCTGCCCTGTTGGACACAAGAGATTGTCTTGCTATACTTGAACAACAAGTAATGGGTAATGAAGGGGAGGAAGATGATACTGATAATAAAATCATCCACCTCAAGGAAAAAATTCCAATACTATAAATTTGGGTGTTGATAACAATAATGCAACAAATAACAATGTTGCGAATGTCAATAATAATGTTGCAAATGCAAATGCAAATGTACCTAATCCACACAAAATAAAAAGGAAAGATTAATAGATGAACTTACTAATGACATAAAGAGGATAAGTCCAAAGTTTGATGGCACTACACTAGGGGATGAGGCTGAGAATTGGCTTAGTGAAATGGAGAAGTAATTTGCAATAAGGAACTTCTCGGAAGAAACAAAGGTAGTATGGGGAGCTTACCAGCTTTCCCATGAGGCATACTCACGATGGGAAAATCGTAAGGTCAATCGAACATTGATGAAACAAGCATTACATGGGATCAATTTAAGGGATAATTTAGGAAACATTGGCTACCACAACTCTATTATGATAAGAAAATGATAGAATTTTAGAATTTAATTCAAGGAAAGTTAATTGTAACTAAGTACTGGGAGAGGTTTACCAAACTTCTTAATTACATTCCACAAGATCAAACCGAGGAAAAATTTAGAATAAGCAAGTTTATTATTGGATTGAATCCTGTCATAGGAGGATAGGTAGATGTTCACATCACAAACACCATAGAAGGGGTTGTAGAAAAATCCGTACGGAAAGAACAAAAATTGAAGACAATTTCTAGTCATAAAGAGGAGAATCAAAAGAAAATTTTCAGCTCTTCTTTGTCACTTGCACCTAAGAAGGTGGCATAAAAATTTTGGAGTTAAAAACAAGTTTGTGATTGATAACAATAAGAAATTAAAAAAATAAACCTATTGTGAACATTAGAAACAATTTTGTGAAGAATAACAATAATGGGCAGAAATCTTATGGAGGTCAAAATAGTAATTTCAAGACCAGAAATAAGTTTGAACCAAAAAGAGGACATGTAGGGGTTTTTTAATTGTGGTAAGGATCAATACGTAAAAATTTCCCTTTAAAGAAAGATGAAAACAACCAGCAACATAAGATACATGCTGCAGTAGCTAATAAGCAAGCTGAAAAGTAAGTTACACCCATAGAAGTGCTGTAAATTATTTGGTACACTGTTACTATAATTTTTATACTAGAGCTACATAATGTTTTATTTCTAGTAAATTAGATGTAAAATTAAAAAGAAAAGCAAGAATAATGGAAAAATATTGGACTGTACATTATGGTAATAATGTTGTCCATACTGTTAGTAAATGTCTTTTTGGAGCAGTCTTATAATTACCAAATTTTTCCACTGAAGTAGATATTTATGTTGCTCCTTTAGGGTCATATGATGTAATAATTGGTGTTAACTAGCTTGCTGATCATAAAGAAAAAGTTGATTATTTTGAAAAACACATTAGATGCCTTGATGATCTATAGAAAACAATAGACATTCAAGGGGTAAAACAAGAAATTTCAGTTAGGAAATTATCAGCTATGCAACTTAAGAAGGCCAAAAACAAAGGCTACACATTATATGTAGTAAAAATTTCTGAAACAATAGAAAAGGATAGTGATTTATTTGAAAAGTATCCGCTGTTAAGAGATTTCAGTGATGTGATTCAGGAAGAACTACTTGATCTTCCGCCTAAACGAGAATTTGACTTTTCAATAGAAATCAAACCTAGAAATGAACATATTTCTAAGGCACCTTATCTAATGAATAAATTTGAATTGGTATAATTTAAGGCACGATTCAAGAATTTTTGTCTAAGGGTTTGATAAGACCAAGTGTCTTACCTTCGGGAGCACCAATAATTTTTGTGAAAAGAAGGATGGAACACTTAGGATTTGTATTGATTATAGAATGTTAAACTATCAAAATAAAAAATAGATATCCACTTCCTAGAATTGATGATCTATTTGATCAAATGTGTGGTGCATCAGTTCATTCAAATATAGATCTTCATTAGGATATCATAAATTGAGAATTAAGGATGAATATATTCATAAAACAACTTTTAGAACAAGGTATGGACATTATGAATTCATGGTTTTACCTTTTGAGTTGACAAATGCACTGCAGATTTTATGAATCATGATGAATAATATCTTTCAAGAATAATTGGAAAAGTTTGTACTTGTATTCTTGGATGATATTATTATCTATTCTAAGAGCATTGATGAGTACCAAGAGCACTTGAAAATTGTAATTGAAATTTTGAGAAAGAGAAAATTGTATGGTAAGTTGTCCAAATGTTCTTCAAATGAAACATAAGTGCACTATTTAGGAAATGCCATAAGAAAAGATGGAATAGTAGTTGATGCATCAAATATTTATACCATAACTAAATGGCCCACACCTAAAAGTGAAGTTGAAGTTAGAAGCTTCATGAGGGTTATTAGTTATTACAAAATAATTGTTAATGACTTTTCAAAAGCCACGCCCGTATTACTTCACTACAAAAGAAGGAAAAAATGTTTATGTGGAGTGATAAATGTGAATCAACATTTAAAACTCTAAAGGAAAAACTAACTTCTGCACCTATTTTGACTATATCGGATCCAAATGGAAGCTTTACGGTAGTTACAGATGCTTTTAGAGAAGGACTAGGAGGTATACTATTGCAAGATGATCATGTTATAGATTATGAGAGCAAGAAACTCAAGTTACATAAGTTGAATTATGATCCCCATGAACTAGATATTTCTTCCATAGTTCATGCAATTCAAGTATGGAGACATTATGTCTTAGGAATACCTCTTGAGTTAAAAACTGATCACCTTAGGTTGAAGTATATTTTTACTCATCCAAATCTGAATGCAAGACAATGAAGATGGTTAGAGTTTTTTCACAATATGATTTCGACATAAGTTACATTAAGGGTAAATAAAATAGAGTGGAAGATGCACTAAGTTATAGGATACATATTTATGCACTTGTAACTTTAAAAACACAATTTAAGGATGAACTCAAGTGTATCGTGGATTTTGATTTGTATTTTAAGAAAGAAAAAACAACACTTGTTGCAGATCCTAATGATGCAAGATATAAAGGTTTTTATTTTGTGTTGGCGAGGAAATTTTTAGGGTGGAAAATTTTGTGAATTCCTTACCAACGCTCTAAGAATCTAAGACCCTCTACTTGACTAGTGCAGATACCATATGTGTATGCGTGCATGAAAAACTAGATATCTATGGTGGCCTTTCGACCGGGATCCAATAGGGGCACTCCACTGACCTTGCGGAAAAGCTTGCAAATATTTGTAAGAGAGAAATTTGTTTGAAAGTGGGAAAGGGAGTGAGAAAAGAGGTAGGAGAACTAATGTTGTAGGTAGGAAATCAAATTCCTACACACACTAGTTAGAAAATTCATCACATGCATTCATGAGAAGAAACAACCCTGCAAATGGAAACAAGACAAGATAATATTGCAAACTCAAAGTTTCTAAAATATCCTCATCAAAGAAAGATAGAAACTCCTTCTTCTTGTATTGATGCTTAAACAGAAATTATACATAGTGGAGAAATGGAGGAAATTGAGAAGGGGGGGAAATGGAAGAAAATGGCTATCTCCTTTGTTTTCTCAAAGTACAATATACTCTTGAGTTTACAAGATCAATCACCAACCCTTTACAATGGCGTGAAGAAGACATTAAATATCTTACAAGAAATGGTTACAACTTATTCATTTTTAGCAAGAAATGGTTTACAATATTTGTAATCATTCACGCTCGTTTAGATTCTTGACTGCGAAGAAACGCTAATGGCGAAAAAACCAAAATTTTCATAATGCAATCATTACAATACTTTTGTAACTATGAATTTGAACCATTCATCTTACCTTTGAAACTTTAATCCGAGTCATCCACATGGGAGAAATTTCTGGAGCGGGCATGGAGGATGCGTTTTACATTTTGTGACTTTATAGAGATTTGGAATTTTTTACATTTTTGGTCCACCCTTTTACTTTTTATATAAGCCTGACACGTGGCTTCACTTGATTGGCGAAGGAATCAAGGATCACTTTATGAATTTTAGCCCTTTTTACAAAAAGGCTCAAAAGCTCAAACTTCTCCGCTGACCTACTTCCCTACTTTGAATTTTAATGCAGGCTCAACATTTGAATTTTTTTCTCATAGCATGATCGGGGCTGCAGGTCACTTTATGACTTTTAGCCCTTTTTACAAAAAGGCTCAAAACCTCAAAGTTATCCGTCAACTCGCTTCCTCACTTTGAATTTCAATGCGGGCTCAACATTTGAATTTTTCCTCATAGCATGATTAGGGCTGCGAGTCACTTTATGACTTATAGCCCTTTTTACAAAAATGCCTCAAAACATTAAAAAATCCACCTTTTCAACTTTCCACCAATCCGCCAATCAGAGTCTTCCGAGACCGTGGGGCCAATCTGACATTTTTTCTAAAATAAAAAAATGTTAAGTTCACAAAAAGGACCCATCCTACCACATCCAATTAGATATTTCCATAGACTCGTGGATAGTGGGGCCAAAATTTTATGGAAAAGAAAACTCCCATCATTCACGACTACGTAAAAATCCAAAGAAGAAGAAAACTCCACCATTTGGGCCCGATTTTTGAATTTATTTCGCGAACAAAGGAATTGAAAACAATACAAGGTTTAACAATCCATGGCCATAGAAATATTGAAAATTTCATTCAAATGAGGACAACAATAAAATTTTCACGCGTCTAGATAGGAAAATGGAAAATTTATCAAAACGTGCAGACTAGAGAGTTTAAACAACTTCAAAGCATGAATTTCTCTATCTTTTCAAACTTCCAACTTTACTTGAACACTTTTGGAGGGCATGAGCTCAAATTTTTTGAATTTGAATTTAAAAATGAGGGGGGGATTTTGAGGGTGACAATAGTTGGCTCTAGCTTGGGGACATGACATGGACTGAGCATAGTGAAGACATGACATGGGAATCTAGAATCTCAATCTCTAGACCTTGTAATTCATTGACCAGTGCCTTATCCATTGGGCCTTGCAAAGTCATGTACAACTTTGAGAAAGAAATATCGAAGAAGGAAACACACAAGCACACAATAGGAAGGAAACACACGACACACAACAAAAGGGGAAACAAAACCACACAACAGAAAGGGAAACACACCTATGGTACAAGGTGGTGTAACAACCCACTTTCACTGATGATATAATTTCAAGTATTAACCATTCTCGAGAAAATTCCGGTGGCATTCCATCCAAATATGAGAGAATAAAATATTTCTTTTGCAAACATCATGAATTTGGAATGGGTCGAGCCATAATGAATTGAACTTTCCATGGCTAACTTTTGGTTCTCTTATCTTGTCCCATAACAGGATGAAGTCTCAAACTTTGAACTCTCTTGCCTTGGATTTCTTATAAAAATATTATTTACTTTCAATTAGTGATCCTTAATGTGATCCACCTCTTGGAGTCTATTTTCTTCCATCTTGTCAAGAAAGAGGATCCTCTTGTCAATGGAATTCTTGTACTTAACCATCTTTTATTGCATGTAGCACTTGAGAGCTAGCATCTCGATCGTGAGAGGAATTTATGCTTTGAATCCATATAATATTTTGAATGGTGACATACATATTACCATCTTGGGAGTGATTCTATTCACCCACAATGCGTTATATAACCTTTTTTGTGCCAATTCATTTGATTCTCATTTACAAAATTACGCATAATGGTCACAATGTTCTTATTGCTTGATTCAGCCTGTCTGTTTCCTTGTGGATAGTAGTCCGAAGATTGAGATAGGGAGATTCCATAGCTATAGAAAAATTCAATTAGTCTCTTGAAGATAAATTGGTACCATTATCTACTACAATATTCGTGCCACTCCAAAATGGACTATGATATTCTCCTTGATGAAGTTGCATACTTGTTTGATGTTGGCTTGTTTGATCGGAATGGCTTCCACCCATTTAGTGAAGTAGTCTATTTTTTTAGTACATAGGTGTGCCCCATTCTTGAGTGATGGTTTAGAACACCAATGAAGTCCAACTCCCACTTTTGAAATGATTCTTCAATAACCACGGACTTGATTAGTAATGCAGTGAGTTATGGTCTTCCAATGAACTGTTGGCATGCTTTGCATTTAGAAACCCAATCTTGAGTTTCTGCAAATATGTTGGGCCAATAATAAATTCCTCAGATAATCTTGTGTGTAGTGACCATTTCTGAAAAATGTCCACCACATGCTTGGTCATGGTATACTTTAAGCAAATTTTCTTGTTTCTCTTTATCTACGCACCTAAGGAAACAACCATCCAGGCCTCTTTTGTAAAGCACATGATTCCAGATTACAAATTTAGTTGCCTTTAGCTTGAGTGTTCTCCTTTGATTGTAATCAAGATGGGGATGGAATTTTCCATAAGTTAGGTAATAGGAAATATCAACATACCACTCATCAGTAGTGGTGACAAAGAGAACATGTGGGTTATCTTTTGAAAAAGTTGAGCAAGCACAATTTTCTTCGCCATGTTGAACTTTGAGTGTTTCATCTTCAACAATAAACTTGCACAAGCCATTTCCCCTTACCAGATTAGAGGGTTGAATCTCCAAGTCATATTATTGAGTCTTTGCAATCTAATTTCCTCTTTTAGCTCTGAGATCCTGTTGTGTCAAGATGGACTTGATTGCATTGCCAAGGACCATCACCACCGTATGGGAATTGAGGATGTAAAACCTGAATTTTTTTACAGCCTTGACCATTGCATAGGCATGCTTCTCCAATTGGTTATATTTTAGCTCATGTTTTTTCAAAGGAAAACTCATGAAAGCAATAGGTGCTTCTATGCCTTCATCATTTTTCTGAATGAGAACAAAAGAGACTATATGTTTTGATGCATAACAATACATGATTAATTCTTTGTTAAAATCTAGAGATATAAGAGGCAGAGGCTTGGCAATGGATTTCTTGATCTCTTTGAATTCTTCCTTCCATTCATTGTTCCATTTGAATATTTCTTGTGGTTTCATCATGTAAGTGATGTGCTTCATCAACTCAAGCAAAATCAGCACAAAACGACGAAGAAGGTTCACCTTTCTGAAGAATGAGTGAACTCCTTTCTTTCTTGTGGGAAGGGGTAATGCTTGAATAGATCTAATCCTCTTAGGATCAATGTGCCCCAATAACTTACATTCTCGTGACTTCACAAATGCACTTTTTGGATTTAGTGATATGACATGTTTCCTACACCTTGCAAGTACTTGTTCCAAGTGATAAATGTGATCTCCCTCTTTATTGAAAATACTTTGAGATCATCAAGATATATGAAAATGCAATGCTTTATATATTTGAAGGCTAAATCCATTGCCCTTTGGAATGTAGCTCCTACATTGACTAGGAAAAAAGGCATTTTGCTATAGGAAAAAGTGCCCCAACGCGTTGTCCTACTCTTCCACTTTGACTTGAT
Source organism: Taxus wallichiana var. yunnanensis (assembly GCA_018340775.1). NCBI lineage: Eukaryota > Viridiplantae > Streptophyta > Pinopsida > Cupressales > Taxaceae > Taxus > Taxus wallichiana. The sequence continues at coordinate 542,107,405 of CM031237.1, read as the reverse complement.
TATATCCTAAGAATCCATCAAGTAATGAAAGCATTTCAGATCTAGTGACTACTTGCAGGATATGGTCCATGATAGGAAGAGGATAATTATCCTTTAGTGATGCCTGGTTTAGGTTGCGAAAATCTACACATATCCTTATTTCACCATTCTTCTTCGCATTGGCACAATGTTAGCCACCCACATTGAATGGTGGATGGGAAATATGATCCTTGCATTAAGCATCTTCATTACCTCCTCCTTAATGGTATCAACAATCTTTGGGTTGTATGGCCTTTGTTTCTTCTTGAAGGGCTTAACACCCTGCTTTAAAGGAATTGAGTGATGCATTTCCTTTGGTTGGAAGGATTTGAGTTCATCATAAGAGTAGGCCAAGACATCTGAGTATTTCTTGAGTAATGCAACAAACCTTCTTTTTCTTCAGGTGAGAAACATTTTCCAATATTGACCATCCTTGGCTCCTCCAGGGTACCAATGTTTTCTTTATTAAAATCCATTGGGCATTGAGAAGAATTCTTTTCTTTCTCTAGAATGAATCTATCATATTTTCAAAGAGGTCTTATAAAGAGACTAGGCCTTTGGGAATTTTGTTCCCTTTAACTTTGATTACTCCCTCATCATCAATCCCTTCAATTCCTTCTTTCTCTTCTTTGGGGACTACTTCTCGGTGTGGATTTTCACCTCCTTCAAAGAAGAGATTATTGAAATTATCCCTTTTCTATAAAAAGGCTAGAATTTGGTTATCATCATTGAAGACTTTCCAATGATTTGCATTGTTTGGTACACTAGGCCTTAATACCATTTCAATGGTAAGTTTTTCTTTAACAAAATAAGGATGAGGCATCACTAGGAATATGACACTACAAGAGAATCAACCTTTTCATTATGTTCCCTTGGAATAGCTTAAATGGAAAATGCATCAAAAGATTCAATGCAGTCCCACACTCTATTTCTGTAATGCCGGAGTCTTGGATTCTTCACTTGATATTGTTAGCGGAATTGCTTTACTACAACCTCTACATCACCTCAGCATCTTAGTTTCTTGATTCCCATGTCTTCTTCTACACTCATTCCTAAGAGTAGTGCTTCATACTCTGTAGTTTTATTTGTATTATCAAATTACATCTTGTAGGGAAATGGGTACAACTCATTGGAAGGAGAATACAATCCTACACTAGATCCTGAGCCCACACTAGAATGACTACCATCAAATTCCATTGTCTAAATTTTATCTTCCTCTTCCTCCATGAGAAGTGGAATTTTCTCCTCTTTTTGATGTGAGGAAGTATTTTCTAGCCCAAAATATTGAAAGAGAATGTTTACTTTTGGATCATCATACTTTTGTATCGTGAACTTCATCTTTCTTATTAGTAGCAACTTATTCATCTCACCTTTTCTTTGGAATACTTACGGATGACCAATCCATTTTTATCTCTCCAGCTATGTCTCTATAGAAACTCCTACTCAATAGCATACCAAACGATGTTGGGATGTCTGCTACCAATATGGTTAGGAACACCTTCTTGTCTAAAAAATAAACTAGTGTTACATGTGCATATTTGATTCTTCCTACCAATGACACTTAATTGGATTCCATTGAGTAGTAGGTGCCATTTACCTGAGTCAAGGTGAGGCCTAGAGCATTTACAACTTTGGCTAGCATCACATTATCTGAGGCTTTGGAATCTATGATACAATTATTTAGCTAGAAGCCTTTAATGAGGAGTGACAAGTAGAAAGGTTCAACCCTGTTGGTTTTAGAGGCACTGAGGGCTATCATGTTTTGGGAAGGTGGTGTGGATGGTGTGGGAATTAAGCCTTTAGAATTAGGACCCAAGGATAAAGGGTTACCAACAAGAATTGCATTAATGAACCTGTCAAACTAGGTAGAGTGTCTTTGTAGGTATTCTATTTCTGAGAACTGGACTTTGGTTTTTCTTACATGTTCCACAAAGCCAAAATGGGGTTATGGTGAGTGAGGAATAGGTTCCAGAAATAGAGGAATATTTACATGGTAGAGGATTTGCTAATTTAGGTGTTGAATTTCTCCTTTTCGGGTGTAGTAATTGGCTTGGAAGGGGGTGAGGGTGTAGCTTTTGATTAAACCTTAGATGTTTTTACAGAACAACATTTAAAATAGAATTTTCTTAGCAAATTTTGAGCTAGGAGAACAATTAGATGACTTACTTGGCATAGTAGCATGATCTCGACAACCGGTGAGTCTAGTTTTTCTTTAGCTGACTCCATAGAAGGTGGTAATGGTGATCCTCTATTGATGATTTTATTTTGTGTGACCTCGGAGGGGAACCTTCTTTATTCTTCTTATCCATTACCACAACCATTGAGGATGAAGTACCTTTCTGGATTTTCCATGAGTGAAAACCACACTTGAGAAACTTGGAGCTTCTTCATCATCCTCATATTCATCATCAACGTACTCAATCAGGCCATTATGCATCTCAAATTCCTTGAACTCAATATAGTTTTCATTGTCTTCCATATTTTCTTCTTTAGTTTCATCAATTTTTGTTTCCTCCTCTTAGCTCTTTGGTGTCATAGATGACATTGACTGGTGGTGCTTCAAGAGCAAGCCAATGAGGATGTGGAGAAATATTTGGCCTATCTAGAGGGTTTGGTTTCTTTGAAGCATTCCACACTGTGGTCTGAGATAACTACTTCTTCAAGGCAACCAAGTCATTTGCCATTTTTTGGAACATCAGATCTATGGTGACAGAGTTTGAATTCTGGCCCTTTTGCTTTCTGTTGGGGCATTTCACCTTTCCAGAAAGAATTAGATCATCATCGGTTTCTATTGTATAGTGATGAGCTTCCGTTAATGTTATTTGGTTGGGATCTTCTGAGGAAGAAACCTACTTCTGATGTAAAATCATTGATGAAAAACCTCTTCAAATTATTTTTAGGAGGCACCACATCTTAGGGATCCTTCTTATCACTCTATCATATCTTTCTACGAAGTCCCTCATTGACTCGTAGGTTTCTTTCTTCATTTGTACCAATTGGACCAAATTATCCTGAAAATATTTTGTGCTCTTGAACTTTTGTTCGAATGTACTTTTATATCCTCCCAATAGGTGACTAGACCTCGGGGATAGCATGTAGAACCATTCAAAAGATTTCTCTTGAAGTGACTCCACAAAGATTCAAACTGAAACATCTTCATCCTCAACACCCAACACACCGCAAGTAGTGATAAATGCTTCTACATGTTCTTTAAGGAGTTGAGAACCATCCCCTCTAAATTTTGGAAATTTTTTTCTTGAGCCTCTCGGTAGCTCATGGATTTGTTGAGCAAGAGACAGTGGACCGGTGTTTCCCCCATGGTACATTAGACCTCTGGGACTCACGATCATGATCACGATCCTCCATTCAATTTATATTTCTAGCTTCCAACCTTGATAAGGTTGTAGCTTTTTGTTGATGCTCTTTCATCTCGCCTCACTTGAAGTCTCTTGATTTCTTCGAGTTGAGCTCTTATTTCTTCGGCTCTCACCTCTCTTTCTCTAGCTTCTTCTTTGGTCTCCAGTTAGTGAAATCTAAAATGTTCTCGTTGATGTATTGAAATTCATCATCCAAAGGATTGACAATACTCAAGTTCCAAACATGACCGGTTGCTTGAAAAGGAAGCCTCTAGATTATGAGTAGCTCCGGTCTCCTTTGAAGTTCCTCAAAAATGGGATTAGTTTGTCCTCCTTGTCTCATTGTCGAGTGTATCTTCTATCCACCATCTTGAAAATATATGCTCTTCTTTGTGGTGCTGGAATTTTTCTTTGCCTCTCCAATTTAGCAGCGCATTCTTCTTCAAGGTCCAGAATTCTCGTGGCAATGAAGTAGTGATTGGAACTTTATCTATTATGCCAAATAGTTTCCTCAAATATGAAGCAATGTCTTCTTATATGTGGAAGGAAATTTAGGTCTTTCAACAAGATGGTTTCCTAAAATAGCCATGATTTGAATCCATGTGGCTCATATAGCCATTCAAATTCCAAATTTTCTCTTTTTGAATTTTGAATTTTTGACCTTGTGGTCACATTGGTCAGAGATGCTCCTAAATATACCCCATGTGGGTGCCAAAAATTGTTGGCAAGGAAATTTTAGGGTGGAAAAATTTGTGAATTCCTTGCCAATGCTCTGGGAATCTAAGTCCCTCTACTTATTTGATGCAGCTTCCTGTATGTGCATGCATGAAAAAATTTGGATTTCTGTGGTGGCCTTTTGACCGGGGATCCAATAGAGGAACTCCACTAACCCCGTGGTAGAGTTTTCGGATACTTGCAAGTGAGAACTTTGTCTCAAAGTGGGAAAGGGAGTGAGAAACAAGGTAGGAGAACTAATATTGTAGGTAGGAAATAATATTCCTACACACATGTTGGCGAGAAAATTTGTAGGGGACAAATTGGTGGTTATCTTGCCAACGCTCTAGGAATCTAAGTCCCTCTACTTAACCAGTGCAGCTGACATATGTGCATGTGCATGAAAAGTTGGATTTCTATGGTGGCCTTTCAACCGGGGATCCAACAGGGCACTCCATTGACCCTGCAGAAATTTCTTGCATATACCTGTAAGAGATGACTTTGCTAGGAAGGCGGGAAAGGGAATGGGAAAATTAGAAAAGAGAAAAACTAATGTTGCAAGTAGAAAATCAGAGACTTGCATACACCAGCCAGAAGTTTCATTACATGCACTTGAATATAGAAGAAAACAAATCTACGTAATAGCTACAAGACCAAATGAAGCTTAATGGGCACAAAGTACCAACAAACTCCTCAATCAAAGAGGCTAAAATTCCTTCTTCCTTTATTGAAGCTCAAGCAGAATTTGTACATAGTGTGAGAAGTAGAAGACATTTTTAATAGGAGAAATGGAAGAAACTTGCTATCTCTTGCTCTCTTCACAAGGATAACTCTCTCATGAATTCACAAAAACAGCTCCAACATCTAAGAAGCAAAATTTAGAAGACATTTTAGAATACCTTCAAATGAGGAGCTTATTACAATTTATAGAAGAGGAGGAAAACTTTTCATCTTCCTGGTGACTTTTGAATACCTTAATGTGACTTAAGACTGTTCATATTCCTTTTTAAATACTTAAGTCCCTTTTATAATAGCAAGGTGACTTAAATTTACATTACATTTTTGAAGTCACTTAAGTCATATCAAAAAGTGCAACTCTCAACGTAAAAATATAACATTGAGGAGAGAGGGTGTTGTATGAGAAGAGAAAAGAAAGAGAAAGAAGAGGAAGAAGAAGAAGGATTATGTTGAAGGATGAGCTGCTGCGGTGGACTTAGCTCCATTCTCTGACTGCTCTCCACTTTGTGATCCTGAGAAGGCTTCTGTCTTTCCAAACTCCTGGTTGAAATGAGTCACCACTAGTTCTACTTTGTCGGCATGAGGGATACGAATGCAGCTCAAGGTTTCAGTCCATCCATCGGTCACACTATTGATGTCCTTGCACTTCCCGAACCATGATGAATGCTTTTTTGCGATAAGTGCAATGGAGGCTTAGATTTCTGAGAAGAAGTCAAGGGTATCCTTAGTGAAGGACAATGGGTTGCCCACCCCTTTCTTGACATATTCTTGAAAGATCTCGATCAACTCATCAGCAGTTGAATGCTCGCTCATTGTGGGTACTCCAAGTTTCTGAATTTTCTGGTTTATACTATCCTACAGCTTGTATGTTTGTTCTTCTTTCTCCTCTAGCTGTGAATTCCAATTGATTGCTTCAAATCTGATTGCCAAGGCCCTCTCCCATACATGTGTCAAGTTTTCCACAGGAGTTTCAAAAACCTTCTTATCGATCAATTCCTGATGATGAGTGTTGCTCATCTCACTCACTACTGGTCCCAGAGGTTCCCAGTAATCTCTTTCTTTCCCCACATATTTTTGAGTGCTCGCATTCTATTAGCGGTGGTGCACATGTATGCAAAGAGCTTGAATGCCTCTTGAAGTGTTGACTTCCCTTTTTAGAGATTGAATCGATCCATTCCTTATTTTCTCGGCCCTGCATCATGAACTCATGTGCATTCTTCTGATGGATTCCAGATCGAAGCTACTGATGGGTACCACTTTCTCAATAGGAAGTGTTATAGTGCTTGGTTCCACCAAGTGTTGCACATAAGATGAAAGAGTTCACACTTTCTCCTCTAGTCCCTTGATCTTCTCTTTGTATTCTTTATTCCTTGCCATCATGTGAGTAGAAGATTGTTGGAATATGTGTAAATCTCCCTCGTGAGTAGTTGGTCCCAATTGGATCATGCTCATCTCATAGTCAGTTGGTGTCATCTCATCCACTGGCTTGATTACTTTTGGCCGAGCTACTTCAATATACTGATTACCTGTCTCCTCACTATAGAATCGTGATGCTGTCTATGTGATCTTTCTTGATCTTTTTTCTTTAGCCAAAGAGACAATTGCTGATATATCGGGGGCTACTACTTGTTGCATAATGCGAGTGTTGAGGATGATCATTTCCCACATCCATGGAAACATCTCGTTAGTTTCAGGCTCAATGACGGGCGCATCAACCATTCTTTGTTCTAATGGAGGAGGAAAATCCTGAATGAGAGGAGCATTGGAGTCAACAACATGCGGGACCTCTTGTAGTGGCTCAAATATTAGATCATGAGTCATATACTCCTTGTTCACTTGTGCATTTGGTGTTGGATTTTCTATCTGCATTACCGGGATCACATCTTCCTCTTGCGGCGACGCCAATGAATCTTTTTCTTCCTTGAATTTCTTGGATGTCTTCTCATGGGGAGAAATTTTCAATTCCATGGCCTTCCTTTTTGAACTCGCTCTAGAGTGTTTAGAGCTAGAGGTTACCTCTACCACTTTTGAAGATGAATGATGTGAAGCTTGCTTTTGGCTTGGGGAAATTCCTCGTGATCGAATGATCATAGCCCTCTTCTTCGAAACCAGTTCCTCATTCTCCTCACCACCTTTTTAGTCCACTCCAGTATATCTCCTAATTCATGAACATGCCAGTTGATTTGGGGCATTGGGGACATCTTGACTACTGCGTACTTAGGATCATACATCTCTATCCCGTCATCATGTAAGATGTCTTCATACCAAGGGAACTTGAATTTCTTCATCTCACTGGTTGTCATCCTCATGTGATATTTTTTACGTACTTCAAACTCATCAATACAATTGGCCTAGTAGTCCTCAACTTGTGGCTCATGTTGCAATTCTAGGATGTAGAAGGAGTCAGGATCTTCTCGGATGTCAAAGTTAGGCCTGACGATGTAGGAATGCAAAGTCAGATGTGTGAAAGTGGCCTCCAAGTGGGATGCGTCATTTGAGCTTTTACACGTGAACTCCCCTAGAGATATAGGGAAAGAAATCAATTTATTTCTTCTACTTCTGAGCTTGCTATTTACTTGGGTGATCTGCCTGTAGAGTTCAAACAATACAATCTGGTCACTGAGGTACTTGGGTAGTTTTAGAGGAGCTTGGTCGAAGCCAATGACTCATATGTAGGAGAATGTTGAGAATTGTATGAAGTACGAGCCATATTCCTTAATCAGGGATGCCACTTTTGGTGACATCCTAGCTTCAAGATCCCCTTCCAAGTTTCGGACCACATACATAGTGAATGCATCATTCACGTGGGTGAAATGCTTGTTGCTCTCCTCCATTATCAACTGTGGAAGTTTCTCAAATGCAGGTACCTTGGAAGTAATGTTCTGTGAGAGCCAATCCCTTGAATGATCGTGAGCTTGTGAGGAGATAAACTAGATAAGAATTCATGTGGAACTTCTTTGTCACATGGGTACTTGGAGAAGTTGTAGATGGAGATTGTCACTGATGATCTACCCCCAGTCAATTCTCTACTTCCCTTCTGTCAATGTCAAGATGTAAAGGCCCATCTAGTCCTGGAAGTCTCTCATGTTTGCTTCGCCCATTACTCTACTGAGGAGAGTGATGACATCAGAATACCCTTCTCAGAACTCACACCTTGGTAGATTCTTGGGAATCCTGGAAGGCTTCCTTCCAGTTTTCAACCATGATCCGAGCACTACCCCTTGGACATATGAATCCATTGTCTCCCAATCGTGCATGGCTCTTTCCTTGGAAATGATGACCATGTTGGGGGATGTCGGTATCTGGAGAGAGATTGAAATGGTTCTAGGGTTAATGACCACCAATGTTGTACCATTTTCAGCTCGGATGGTTCACGTCTTAGGCTTGTAGTGGAAGGAGTAGGCTAGGACTAGCTCGAGACTTTGCACAGACACTAGATGTCCTACAGCAGTGAACAAGCCACTTGTGAATATCTGGTCTTCAATCCTCCTTCAGTCCTTGGAGGCCATGTGAGTTTTAAGGTCGTTTAGGTCCATGTATAAGACATCACTATCTCCCACATCATACTCACAGGCAAAGGGTTGTGTCAGCTTCTGACCCATCCATTTTATCTTCATATCTCCCTTCAAAAAAGCAACTTACTATTTTTAGTAAGTGTGAAAAAGCAATTCCTCAATCTTCAACTGGATGTTGTGGCTTAGTTTTCCTCTTTCTCCCCGTGTTCCTCATTTCTTCTGGATCAAATTTCTATTTTTAGCAGGTGCTCGAGGGCCCACTTACTATTTTTAGTAAGTGCCAAAAATGTTTGTTCTAGTGAATTTTCAGTTGTAGTTTACCTCCAATGTCTTCGTCTCCTCTGCAAGTTCTTCTATTGCTAACTTTCCCAAAATAGCAATTCCTATAGTAGGAGAAAAAATTTTTTTGATATGGGTTTTTTCCCAATATCCTCCCTCTGCAATTTCAGATCCACCCGCTTAATAGTCCAGGAGATTTTAAAGTTTTAGTTTTCAGACCTGGTAGTGCCTCTGGGTACGACAACCATTAATGGACCTAAAAATTACAGGTCTAGTTTTCTCCTCTGTTTACAAAGAAATTTATATTTTTATGTGGGTTTTTTCTTCTGGTGCTTCACGTGCGATCTTACTTCAACTGCAACTAGTTTGACAGAAATCCTACTTCTTTCTTCGTTGAGCTGGAAATGAGATTTCTTCATTGTGGATGCTCTATCACATGAGGGGGAGTTTGAAGGTGTCTTTTTGATGGTCTTGGTTAGAGGAATGAATAGAAACAAATGGTTCTTTGATTCATGCACCGGCTTGCAATATTTCTTCAGATCTTTGTTTTTAGGTTATGGAGATTTTCACCATTTTCTTCCTCTTGTTCTTCATTTCTCCTTCTTGTTTCTGTGAAAAAATCCTTCTGAGACCTACACATCACTGTGGGGATTTTGTTTCAGTGCTTGGGTTGAGCTGGTCTGAGAATTTGCAATGGTGGAGTGATGGTAGAATGTTGCAGAGGAAGAATGGAGGAATGGAGTGCACATAAGTGTTAGAAGTTAGAAGTGAAGAAAGTGACACTTGGGAATTTTTTAAAAAGATATGCACAATTAGGGTTAGGGTACATTCTTCCAATCTTGATGTCCCTAACCTCAGGGATGTGAGGGACATCAAATTCCACATGGTCAAGGGCATGACACGTGGCGTTTGATCCAACGGCAGGGAATGAAGGAGGAAAAAATTGCTTTAAAGCACTGGGAGCTGAGAGGAGGTCACATGGGTGTCTAGAAGACTCCCTATGGGGGATGGGTGCATTTTTCAAGGTCACATGTCCCCCACCTCATATGCATAAGGGACATCAAATTCCACGGTGGTCCTAGAGCTGACACGTAGTGACCGATCTGACGACAGGGAATGTATGATCCAAATAAGCACTGAGGGGCGAATGCGCCGGGATCGGAGATCATTTGAGGGTCCCAAGGGTCACATGAGGGATGGGTTCATTTTCCAAGGGTTTATGTACCTAACCTTAGGGAATTTGGGGACATGAAATCTCGCTTAGGCTCCGGTGCTTAACACGTGTCCTCTCAAAAAAATGACTAAGTCCGAAGCGCCTTTGAGAGGGTAACTTAGAATGCAGATAACTTGAGCTCCCGGTGGAATTTATTGGTGAAATTTTATATTATCCTTACTGAAAATGAAATTTTGAATCCAATGATGTGGCTATAATGTCTTAATTCAACCATATGATCCCTAAAAAATTGGAGTTTTGATCTGGGACTCCACTTATGGTTGAGAAAAACTGCCTTCCAATCATATGCACCAAGGTGTTGTGAAAAATATCATTTCACCATCATGTAGTTCTTGGAATCCTCTTTCTAAAGATTTTTCATTTTACTTCCAACTCCATTATGAGATCTTGGAATATTATTCTGAAGCCCAATGGTTTTTTTAGGCATGTGTACTGTCTAGGCTTGTGAACCCTGTTTTTCACCCAGACTGCTCCAAATCTTGAAAAAAATTCTCTAAACCTTCCAAAATTATTTCTTTGATGTCATAAGGTATTCCATTCACCTCCATGTTGAATTTTTCCCTTCCATTCTACTCCAGGGGGATCCTGTCCCGAAAGGCCAGCAATAGCCCTTCCCGTGACTGCCCAACATTTGCATTTTTAATGAACTCCTAAAATCACCTAGGGGGAATGAGTGGAATTTTCCTAAATCACCTAGGATAATATCATGATATTGGTTGGGAAGTCATTTGGACTAACTGGACAGAGCCGGGTTTCTTAGGAATGATAAAACATGAAAATTTTGGCATAGGGGTATAGTTGTTGTGCTTGGAAACTTCTAATTTACTTGTTGCACATTTACATGACAAAAACACTAGTTAGAAAATTCATCACATGCATTCATGAGAAGAAATAACCCTACAAATGGAAACAAGATGAGATAAGATTGTGAACTCAAAGTTTTTAAAATATCCTCATCAAAGAAAGATAAAAAATCCTTCTTATTGTATTGATGTTTAAATAGAATTTGTACATATGGGATAAATGGAGGAAATTGAGAAGGGGGAAATGGAAGAACATGGCTATCTCCTTTGTTCTCTTAAAGTACAATATACTCTTGAGTTTACAAAATTAATTACCAACCCTTTATAATTATGTGAAGAAGCCATTAAATATATTGCAAGAAACGGTTACAACTTCTTCTTTGTTAGCAAGAAACATTTTACAATCTTTTCAATCATTCATGTCATTTAGATTCTTGATTCGCAAAGAAATGCCAATGGTAGAAAAAACCAAACTTTTCATAATGCAGCCGTTACAATCATTTTGTAACTTTGAATTTGAACCGTTCATCTTGCCTTTGAAACTTTAAACTAGAGTCATCCACATGGGAGAAATTATTGGAGTAGGTGTGGAGGATGCCTTTTGCATTTTGTGACTTTATAGAGATTTGACATTTTTTAAATTTTTGGTCTACCCTTCTACTTTTATATAAGCATGACATGTGACTTCACTTGATTGGTGAAGGAATCGCAGCTCGCTTTATGACTTTTAGCCCTTTTTACAAAAAGGATCAAAACCTCAAAGTTCTCCACCGACCCACTTCCCCGCTTTGACTTTCAATGCGGGCTCAACATTTGACTTTTTCCTCATAGCATGATTGGGGTTGTGGGTCACTTTATGACTTTTAGCCCTTTTTATAAAAAGGCTCAAAACCTCAAAGTTCTCCGCCGACCCACTTCCCCACTTTAACTTTCAATGTGGGATCAATATTTGAATTTTTCCTCATAACATGATTGGAGATGTGGGTGACTTTATGAATTTTAGCCCTTCTTAAAAAAATGCCTCAAAATATAAAAAGGATTTGCCTTTCCACCTTTCCACCAATCCACAAATCAGAGTCTTCCAAGACTATGGGGCCAATCTGACATTTTTCGAAACTTAAATTTTCTTGTTAACAGAAAATGGTTAGGACAAGAGGAAATGTTGCAAATAACCCACCACATGGTGGAGAAGTGGCAACTACCTAGAAACTCGAAGAGATCATTTGAATTTACTTGAACATCAAGTAATAGGAAATGAGGAGGAAAAAAATAATGGTAATAACAATTAGCCACCTCTTGCGGACAATGCCAATTTGGGAAATTTAGGTGTTGATAATAAAAATGTAAACATGTCAAATTAGCCAAAAAATAAAAATGCAAGATTGGAAATTTGAACTCACTAATGATATAAAAATGATAAGTCCACCTAAGTTTGATGGCACCACATTATGAGATGGAGCTGAGAATTGACTCAGTGAAATAGAGAAGTACTTTGCAATAAGGAACTTCTCGGAGGAAACAAAGGCAATATGGGGAGCATATCAACTTTCCCATGAAGCATCTTCATGGTGGGATAACCGTAAGGATGAGTTGAACATTGATGAAAAAATATTACTTGGGATCAATTTAAAAGTTATTTTAGGCAACACTTTGGATACCACAACTTTATTATGATCGAGAAAATGATTGAATTCCATAACTTAACCTAAGGAAAATTAAAAGTAACAGAGTACTGAGAGTGGTTTACTAAACTCTTTGAGTATGTACCTCAGTATCAAACTAATGAGAAGTTCAAGATATATAATTTTATCATGGGATTGAATCTCATTATAGGAGGAGAGGTGGATGTTCATAGCCCAACCACTATGGAAGGGGTTGTTGAAAAATACATAAGGCAAGAATAGAAATTAAAGGCAATTTCTGCTCATAAGGAGGAAATAAGAAAGAAAGTTCCCAACTCCTCTTCATCATATTTGGCACCTAAGAAAGGACCATGGAAAAATTTTGGTATGAAAAGTAAGTTTTCAACTGATAATAATAAGAAAACAACAACAAATAAGCCTGCTGCTAATGTATGCAATAACTTTGTCAAGAATAATAATAACAGATGAAGCCCTATGGAGGTTAGAATGATAACTTTAAGGCTAGAAATAAATTTGAGCCTAAAAAGGGACCTGTAGGAGGTTGTTACAATTATGGAAAATATCATTACGCAAACCAATATCCTTTGAAAAAGGATGACCGTAATCAGCAACATAAGATACACATTATAGTAGCTGAAAAATAAGCTAAAAAGTAAGCCACACCCAAAGATGTTCCGAGTAAGTTATTTGGTATACATGTAACTATTATTTTTGATACGGGAGCTACTGAATGTTTAATTTCAAGTAAATTAACATCAAAATTAAAAATAAAAGTTGGAAAAATGAATAAATCATGGATTTGTACATTATGGGAATAATGATGTTTATACAATTAGTATGTTTCTTTTTGGAGTAGTCATTGACTTACCTAGTTTTTCCATAGAATTTGATCTTTATGTTGCTCCTTTGGGGTCTTATGATGTAACCATAGGTGTTAATTGGCTAGATGAGCATAAAGCAAAAGTGGACTATTTTGAAAAACATATTAGTTGTTTAGATGACCTGTAGAAAACAACAAAGATTTAGGGTGTTAAACATGAAATTTTAGTTAGGAAATTATCATCTATGTAACTTAAAAAGGCAAAAATAAGGCTTTTACCTTATATACGGTAAGAAAATTTTAGGATCTCTTGAAGAAAAAAGTGATTTCTTAAAATGTTACCTACTTGTCAAGAAATTACGAGTTATGTGTTTCGGAGGAGCTGTCAGTCTTCCACCAAAAAGGGAGTTTGACTTCACAATTGAAATCAAACCTAGGAACCAAGCCTATTTCTAAGGCACCTTATCAAATGACTACAATTGAATTGGTAGAGCTTAAGGCACAATTACAAGAAATTTTATCTAAAGGTTTGATTAGACTGAGTGTTTCACCTTGGGGAGCACCAGTAATTTTTGTGAAAAAGAAAGATGGAACACTTAGATTGTGTATTGATTATAGAATGTTAAACAAGGAAACAATTAAGAATAGATATCCACTTCCTAGAATTAATGATCTATTTGATCAGATGCCTAGGGCATCGGTATACCCTAAGATAGATCTTTGATCGAGATATCATCAGTTATAAATTAAGGATGAGGAAATTCATAAAATGGCTTTTAGAAAAAGGTATGGACATTATGAGTTCATAGTTTTACCTTTTGGATTAACAAATGCACCTGTAAATTTGATGAATTTAATGAACAATATTTTTTAAGAATACTTGGACAAATTTTTGCTTGTATTCTTGAAGGATATTCTCATATACTCTAAAATTATTGAGGAACACCATGAGAATTTGAAGATAGTTTTAGAAATCTTGAGAAAAAGACTGTTATTTGGTAAGTTATCTAAATGTTCATTCTATGACACAGAAGTGCACTATTTGGGTCATGTTATAAGAAAGAATGGAATAGTTGTAGATCCTTCTAAAATTTTAGCTATAATTGAGTGGCCTGCACTAAAGAATGTACATGAAGTTAGAAGCTTCATGGGTCTTGTTGGTTACTATAGGAATTTGTTAAACATTTTTCCAAATATAATGCACCAATAACTTCATTATAGAAAAAGGATAAGAAATTTGTGTGGAATGAGAAATGTGAATCTGCATTTAAAACTTTGAAGGATCAGTTAACTTCAGCACCTATTTTGGTTGTACCTAACCCTAATGGAGACTTTACTATTGTGACGGATGCATCCGAGGAAGGTCTTGGAGATATTCTATTACAAAATGATTATGTCATAGCTTATGAAAGTAGAAAACTTAAGTTACATGAGCTGAGTTATGCTCTACATGATCTAGAGCTTGCTGCCATTATTCACGTACTTCAAGTTTGGAGGCATTATCTGCTTGGTAAACCTTTTTAACTAAAAGCCCGATCATCTTGGGCTAAAGTATATTTTCACTCAGCTGAATCGAATGTAAGACACTGAATATGGTTAGAGTTTTTGTCTCAATATCATTTTGACATAAGTTACATTAAAGTCAAGGAAAATAGGGTAATGGATGCTCTAAGTCATAGGAAGCACATTTATGCTCTTATAATGTTGAGAACTCAATTTAAGGATGGGGTAAAAAGTGTTACGGAATCGATTCTTATTTTCAGCAAGTAAAAACAACACTTCTTTGTGGATCCAAATGATGTGAGATATAAAGGTTTTCACTTTGATAATGAAGTAATCTTATGATTTGAAAATAGGGTATACATAATTTTTTGAAAACATGGATGGAACACTTAGGATTTGTATTGATTACGAATGTTAAACAAATCAAAAATCAAAAATAGATATCAAATTCCTAGAATTGATAATTTTTTGATCGGATGTGTGGTGTATCACTTTATTCAAAGATAGGTCTTCATTATGGATATCATAAATTGAGAATTAAGGATGAAGATATTCATAAATAAAATTTTAGAACAAGGTATGGACATTATGAATTCATGGTTTTACTTTTTGGGTTGACAAATGCACTATAAATTTTATGAATCGATGAATAATATATTTTAAGAGCATTGATGAGTACCAAGATCACTTGAAAATTGTAATTAAATTTTGAGAAAGAGAAAATTGTATGGTAAGTTGTCCAAATGTTCTTTAAATGAAATATAAGTGCACTATTTAGGAAATGCCATAAGAAAAGATGGAATAGCGATTGATGCATCAAATATTTATACCATAACTAAATGGCCCACACCTAAATGTGAAGTTGAAGTCGAGAAGCTTCATGAGGCTTATTAGTTATTACAAAATAATTGTTAATGACTTTTCAAAAGCCGTTGCCCGTATTACTTCACCGCAAAAGAAGGAAAAATGTTTATGTGGAGTGATAAATGTGAATCAACATTTAAAACTCTAAAGGAAAAACTAACTTCTGCACCTATTTTGACTATATCGGATCCAAATGGAAGCTTTACGGTAGCTACTGACAGATGCTTTTGGAGAAGGACTAGGAGGTATACTATTGCAAGATGATCATGTTATAGCTTATGAGAGCAGGAAACTCAAGTTACATGAGTTGAATTATGATCCCCATGAACTAGATATTTCTTCCATAGTTCATGCACTTCAAGTATGGAGACATTATCTCTTAGGAAGACCTTTTGAGTTAAAAACTGACCACCTTAGGATGAAGTATATTTTTACTCATCCAAATCTGAATGCAAGACAATGAAGATGGTTAGAGTTTTTTTCACAATATGATTTCGACATAAGTTACATTAAAGGTAAATAAAATAGAGTGGAAGATGCACTAAGTTATAAGATACATATTTATGCACTTGTAACTTTAAAAACACAATTTAAGGATGAACTCAAGTGTATCGTGGATTTTGATTTGTATTTTAAGAAAGAAAAACAACACTTGTTGCAGAGATCCTAATGATGCAAGATATAAAGGTTTTTATTTTGTGTTGGCGAGGAAATTTTTAGGGTGGAAAATTTTGTGAATTCCTTACCAATGCTCTAAGAATCTAAGACCCTCTACTTAAGCGAGTGCAGATACCATATGTGTATGCATGAAAAAACTAGATATCTATGGTGGCCTTTCGACCGGGGATCCAACATGGGCACTCGACTAATGACCTTGCGGAAAAGCTTGTAAATATTTGCAAGAGAGAACTTTGTTTGAAAGTGGGAAAGGGAGTGAGAAAGAGGTAGGAGAACTAATGTTGTAGGTAGGAAATCAAATTACTACACACACTAGTTAGAAAATTCATCACATTCATTCATGAGAAGAAATAAACTTGCAAATGGAAACAAGACAAGATAATATTGCAAAATCAAAGTTTCTAGTTAAGCGGTGGTGTAGTTGCGGTATGTATGTGCATGTGTGAAAAAGTGGACATCTGCGGTGGCCTTTCGATCGGGGATCCAACGGGGTACTCCAGCGACCTCATGACAAAGCTTGCAAATAATTGCAAGAGAGAACTTTGTCTAAAATTGGGAAAGGGAGTGAGAAAAGATGTAGGAGAACTAATGTTATAGGTAGGAAATCAGATTCATACACACATTAGTTAGAAAATTCATCACATTCATTCATGAGAACAAATAACCCTACAATTGGAAACAAGACAAGATAAGATTGTGAACTCAAAGTTTCTAAAATATCCTCATCAAAGAAACATAGAAACCCCTTCTTCTTGTATTGATGCTTAAACAGAAGTTGTACATAGTGGAGAAATGGAGAAAATTGAGAAGGGGGAATCGAAGAAAATGGCTATCTCCTTTGTTCTCTCAAATTACAATGGACTCTTGAGTTTACAAGATCAATCTCCAACCCTTTACAATAGTGTGAAGAAGACATTAAATATATTGCAAGAAACGTTTACAAATTCTTCTTTATTAGCAAGAAATGGTTTACAATCTTTTCAATCATTCACATCCATTCAGATTCTTTATTCACGAAGAAACAAAAATGGCGAGAAAAAATGAAACTATTCATAATGTAGCCGTTATAATCGTTTTGTAACTTTGAATTTGAACCGTTCATCTTTCCTTTGAAACTTTGAACCCGAGTCGCCCACGTGGGAGAAATTTCTTGGAGCGGGCATGGAGGATGCCTTTTGACTTTTGTGAATTTATAGATATTTGGCATTTTTTACATTTTTAGTCCGCCCTTCCGCTTTGATATAAGCCCGACACGTGGCTTAACTTGATTGGTGAAGGAATCACGTCTTTCTTTATGAATTTTATCCTTTTTACAAAAAGGCTCAAAACCTCAATGTTCTCTTCCAACTGCTTCCCAGTTTGACTTTCATTGCGGGCTCAACATTTGACTTTTTCCTCATAGCATGATCGAGGTTGCAGATCACTTTATGACTTTTAGCCCTTTTTACAAAAAGGCTCAAAACCTCAAAGTTCTCTGCCGACCTACTTCCCCACTTTGACTTTCAATGCGGGCTCAATATTTGAATTTTTCCTCATAGAATGATCGGGGTTGTAGGTCACTTTATGAATTTTATCCCTTTTACAAAAATGCCTCAAAACATAAAAAGGATCTGCTTTCTCACTTTCTTCCTTTCCACCATTCCACCAATCGGAGTCTTCGAGACCGTGAGGCCAATCTGACATTTTTGCTAAAATAACAAAAAACGTTAAGTTCGTAAAAAAGGACCCATCCTGCCACATCCAATTAGATATGTCCATGTACTCATGGATAATGGGGCCAAAATTTGACAAGGAAGAAAACACCCATCATTCACGACTGTGGAAAAATGTAGAGAAGAAGAAAACTCCACCATTTCATGCCTAATTTTAAAATTTCTTTCACGAACCAAGGAATTGAAAATAATACAAGGTTCGACAATCCATGGCCATAGAAAGATTGAAAATTTAATTCAAATGAGGAAAACAATAAAATTTTCATGTGTCTAGACAAGAAAATGGAAAATTTATCAAATTGTGCAGACTGGAGAGTTTAAACAACTTCAAAGCATGAATTTCTCCATATTTTTGGACTTGTAACTTTACTTGAACACTTACGGAGGTCGTGATATAAATTTTTTAGAATTTTATTTAAAAAATGAGGGGGATTTTGAGGTAACAACAACAGGCTCTAGCTCGGGGACATGATATTGGACCGAGCATAGTGAAGACATGACATGGGAATCTAGAATCTCAATCTCTAGACCCTATATTTGTTGACCGATTGCCTTATCTATTGGGCCTTATAGAGTCATGTACAAGTTCAAGAAAGAAATATCAAAAGAAGGAAACACACAAGCATAGAATGGGAATGAAACACATGACATGAAACATAAGGGGAAACACACCTATGGTAAAGGCGGGTAACAACCCACTTTCACTGATGATACAATTTCAAGTATTTCCCACTCCGAGGTAATTCCAGCGGTGGTCCATCAAAATAAGAGAGAAGAAAATATTTCTCACCACAAACTTCATGAATCTAGAATGGGCCGAGCCATAATGAATCAAAATTTCCATGACTACTTTTTGGTTCTCTTCTCTTGTCCCATAGTAGGATGAATTCTCAAACTTTGAATTCTCTTTCCTTGGCCTTCTTATAAAAATATTCTTTACTTCCAATTGGTGCTCCTTAATGTGATCCACCACTTGGAGTCTATTTTGTTCCAGCTTTTCAAGAAAAAGGACCCTCTTTCAATGAAATCCTTGTAGTGACCATCTTCTATTGCCTGTAGTAGCTTGAGAGCTGGCATCTCGATCATGAGAGGAATTTCTGCTTCGACTCCATACAACAGTTGGAATGGTGACATACCTATTATGTTCTTGGGAGTGATGTTATCTACCCATAATGTGTTGTACAACCTTTTGTTCCAATTCCTTTGATTCTTGTTTATAAGCTTACGGAAAATGGTCACAATGTTCTTATTGCTTGATTCATCTTGTCTATTTCCTTGTGGATAGTAGTCAAAAGAATGAGATAGGGAGATTCGTAGCTATAGAAAAACTTGGTCAGCTCTCTTGAAGAGAAATAGGTAGCATTATCTGCTACAATATTTTGTGGCACTCTGAAATAGACTATGATATTCTCCTTGATGAAGTTGCATATTGTTTTAGTGTTGGCTTGTTTGGTCGAATGGCTTCCACCCATTTAGTGAAGTATTCTATTGTTGTGAGTACATAGGTGTGTGCCATGCTTGAGTGAGGATTAAGAGTACTAATTAAGTTCAGCTCTCACTATTGAAATGGTTCTTCAATAACCACATGCATGAGTGGTAATGCAGCGAGTTGTGGTCTTCCAATGAATTATTGGCATGCTTTGCATTTAGAAACCCAATCTTGAGTGTTTGCAAAGATGGTGGGCCAATAATACCTTCCTCAGAGGATCTTGTGTGCAGTGACCATTGCTGAAAAATGTCCACCACATGCTTGGTCATGGTATGCTTTAAGAAACTTTTCTTGTTTCTCTTTATCTACACACCTAAGGAAACAACCATCCAGGCCTCTTTTGTAAAGTGCATGATTCTAGATTACAAATTTAGCTACCTTTAGCTTGAGTGTTCTCCTTTTCTTATAATCAAGATGGGGATGGCACTCTCCATAAGTCAAGTATTAGGCAATATCAACATACCACTCATCACTAGTGGTGACAAAGAGAACCCGTCGGTTGTCTTCTGAACAAGTTAAGAAAGCACAATTTTCTTTGCCATGTTGAAATTTGAGTGTTTCATCTTCATAAATCTACTTGCACAAGCCATTTCCCCTTACCAGATTGGAGGGTCAAATCTCCAAGTCCTATTCTTGAGTATTTGCAATCCAATTTCCTCTTTTAGCTCTGGGATCCTGCTGTGTCAAGATGGACTTGATTACACTTGCCTGGGGACCATCACCACCATATGGGAATTAAGGATGTAAAACCTGAAGTTTTTTACATCCTTGACCTCTGCATAGGCATGATTCTCTAATTGGTTGTATTTTAGATCATATTTTTTCAAAGGGCAACTCATGAAAGTAATAGGCTCTTCCATGCCTTCATCATTTTTCGAACGAGAATGGAAAAGAGTGTATGTTCTGATGTATAACAATACATGCTGAATTTCTTGATCTCTTTGAATGCTTCCTTTCCTTCATTGTTCCATTTGAATTTTTCTTGTGGTTTCATCATGGAAGTGATGTGCTTCATCAACTCAACAAACCGAGGCACAAAACAATGAAGAAGTTTCACCTTTTCAAAGAATGAGTGAACTCCTTTCTTGATAATGGGAAGTGATAGTGATTGAATAGATCTAATCCTCTCAGGATCAAAGAGTGCTCTATGTTTTTCATAATGTTCCCCAATAACTTGCCTTCTATGAATCCAAAATACACTTTTTGGATTTAGTGATATGTCATGTTTCCTACACCTTGAGAGTACTTGTTCCAAGTGATAGATATGATCTCCCCTCTTGGTTTGGAAATATTGTGATATCATCAAGATATATGAAAATGCAATGCTGCAGATCTTTGAATGCTAAATCCATTGCCCTTTTGAATTTAGCTCCTACATTGATGAGGCCAAAAATCATTCTATTCTAGGATAAAGTGCCCCAATATGTTGTAAAGGTTGTCTTGGTGCAGTTCTCCCATGTCACTTTGATTTGATTATATCCTGAGAATCCATCAAGTAATGAAAGCATTTAAGATCTAGTGAATTATTGTAGGATATGGTCCATGATAGGAAGAGGATAATTTTCCTTTAGTGATGCTTGGTTCAAGTTGCAAAAATCTACACATATCCTTATTTCACCATTCTTCTTCTGCACTGGCACAATGTTAACCACCCATGTTGAATGATGGATGGGAAAGATGATCCTTGCATTAATCACCTTCATTACCTCCTCCTTGATGGTATCAAAAATATTTGGGTTGTATGGCCTTTGTTTCTTTTTGAAGGGCTTAATACCCTGCTTCAAAGGAATTGAGTGATGCATTTCCTTTAGCTGGAAGGATTTGAGTTCATCATAAGAGTAGGACAAGACATCGAGTATTTCTTGAGTAATGCAACAAACCTTCTTTTTTCTTTAGGTGAAAAACATTTTTCAATATTGACCATTCTTGGCTCCTCGAGGTATGAATGTTTTCTTTATTAAAATCAGCTTCGGCATCGAGAAGATTGCTTTTTTTTCTCTTGAATGAATTTGTCATGTTTGTCAAAGAGGTCTTCTAAAGAGACTAGGCCTTTGGGAATTTTGTTCCCTTTAATTTGATTACTCCCTCATCATCAATCTATTCAATTCCTTCTTTCTCTTCTTTAGGGACTACTTGTTGTGGATTTTCACCTCCTTTAAATAAGAGATTATTGAAATTGTCCCTTTTCTCTAAAAAGGCTAGAATTTGGTTATCATCATTGAATACTTGCCAATGATTTGCATAGTTAGGTAAACTAGGCACGAATACCATTTAAATGGTCACTCTATCTTTACCAAAAGAATGATGAGGTGTAACTATGGAAGATGACACTGCAAGAGAATTGGCCTTTTCATTTTGCTCCCTTGGAATAGATTCAATGCAGTCCCACACTCTATTTCTATAATGTCGGAGTCTTAGATTCTTCACCTGATATTCTTGTCAAACTTTCTTTACTATAAACTCTTCATCACCTCAGCATCTCAGTTTCTTGATTCCCATGTCCTTTGCTGCACTCATGCCTATGAGTAGTGCTTCATACTATGCGGTGTTATTTGTGTTATCAAATTGCAGCTTGTAGGTAAATGGGTACAACTCATTGGAAGGGAAATACAATACTACACCAGCTCTCGAGCCCACACAAGAATGAATACCATCAAATTCCATTGTCCAAATTTTATCTTCCTCTTCCTCCATGATAAGTGGAAAGTTATCATCTTTTTGATGTGAGGAAGTAGTTTCCTAGCCCAGATCTCGAAAGAGAATGTTTGCTTTCGGATCATCAAAGTTTTGTATTGTGAACTTCATCTTTCCTACTAGTAGAAACTTCTTCATCTCACCTTTTACTAGGATAGTTAAAAATGACCAATCCATTTTTATCTCTCCACCTAGGTCTCTGTAGAAACTCCTACTCAATAGCATACCAAAGGATGTTGGGATGTCTGCTACCAGTATGGTTAGGAGAACCTTCTTGTCTAGAAAATCAGCTAGTGATACCTATGCATCTTTGATTCTTCCTACCAATGGAACTTATTTTGATTCCATTGAGTAGCAGGTGCCATTTACCTAGGTCAATATGAGGCCTAGAGCATTTACAACTTTGGCTGGCATCACATTGTCTGAGGCTCTAGAATCTATGATACAATTATTTAACCGGAAGCCTTTAATGAGGGGTGACGGGTGGAAAGGTTCAACCCTCGTTGGTTTTAGAGGCACCGAGGGCTATCATGTTTTAGGAAGGTGGTGTGGATGGTGTGTGAAGTAAGCCTTTAGAATTAGGACTCGAGGATACAAGTGTTACCACCATGAAGCGCATTCATGAACTGTCAAACTAGGAAAGGTGTGTTTGTAGGTATTCTATTTTTCGAGAACTAGACTTTGGTTTTTCTTACATGTTCCAAAAATTCAAAATGGGGTTATGGTGAGTGAGGAAGAGGTTACGGAAATGGAGGAATATTTACATGGTAGAGGCTTTTCTACTTTAGGTGTTGAATTCTCCTTTTCGGGTGTATCAATTGGCTTGGAAGGGGGTGAGGTGTAGCTTTTGATTGGACTTAAGATGTTTTTATAGGAACAATATTTAAAGGAGAATTGTTCTTAGCAACTTTTGAGATGGGAGAACAATTAGATGACTTACTTGGCATAGTAGCATGATCACGACAACCGAGTGAGTTTGGTTTTCTTTAGATGAATCTATAGAATGTGGTAATTGTTATCCTCTACTAATGATTTTATTTTGTGTGACTTCTAGAGGAGAACCTTATTTATTCTTCTTATCCATTACGTAACCGTTGAGGATTAAGCACCTTTCCTGGATTGTATACAAGTGAAAACCGCACATGAGAAACTTGGAGCTTCTTCATCATCCTCATATTCATCATCAATGTACTCAATTAGGCCATTATGCATATCAACTTCCTCGACCTCAAGATAGTTTTCATAGTCTTCCATATTTTCTTCTTCGATTTCATCAATTTATGTTTCCTCTTCTAACTCTTTGGTGTGTCACGAGATGGTATTGGTGGTGTTGCTTCAAGAGCAAGGCGACGAGGAGGTGGAGCAATCATTGGCCTATTTGGAGGGTTTGGATTCTTTGAAGCATTACGCATTGTGATATGAGATAGATAATTCTTCAAGGCAACCATATAATTTGCTATTTTTTGGAACATCGGATCTGTGGTGACAGAATTTGAATTCTAACCCTTTTGCTTTCCATTGGGGCATTTCACCTTTTTGGAAAGGATTAGATCATCATTGGTTTCTATTCCATAGTCCTAGTCTTCCCTCAATGTTCTTGGTTGGGCTCTTCTAAGGAAGAAACCTTATTCGATGGAAAAGAAATGATGAAAAACCTATTCAATTTATTTTTAGGAGGCACCACATCTTCAATGATCCTTCTTATCACTCTATCATATCTTGCTTCGAAGTCCCTCATTGACTTGGAGGTTTCTTTCTTCATTTGTGCCAATTGGACCAAAAAATCCTAACAATTTTCTGTGCTCTTGAACCTGTGTTCGAATGCACTACTTATATCCTCCCAATAAGTGATGAACCTCGGGGGTAGCATGTAGAACCATTCAGTAGATTTCTTTGAAGTGACTCCATAAAGAGTCGACTAAAAAATTTTCATCCTCAATGCCCAACACACTGCAAGCAGTGATAAATTCTTCTACATGCTCTTAGTTACTTTTGTTTAATATAGATATGTAATTTGTTGGAACATTACTTATATGATATTATGTTGTAGATTAATGATTATATCATGATCTTTTCTTAAATGTTAATTCAGGTTGATTAATTGTTCTTATTTTATGGTTGTTATAACTTATGATTTATTGTCTACTCAGCCTTTTTATTTCATAAAAGCGAGTTGGTTTTATGAAACAGTTAGTTGAAGGCACTTCGTTTTAATGCTTAGTGCTTATCATGCTCAATTCAATGAACTGACCCGTGCTAGCAATTTTTACAGATGGACTTTGTAAGTGATAAAGGAAGGCAATAAATTATATGATGTATTGGTTGATTTAAAGTCTAGATCTTTTATAGAGAATTTTGATTCATTATTGAGATGTATTGAAGGAAGGAAAGTTGTAATCTTTAATGATCTTGATGTTGTTTGACATGCAATATGTCTGAAATGCATAGTCTTGTAAAATGTGTATTTATCATAATGAATGGAAAAAGTCTGGAAGTTACTTTAACTTGTTGTAAATTCTCTTGTGCATTATATGAAGGAAATTTGTAATCCTATTGTTTCACTGATTCTAGATCATTTCTTTGAAGTATTGACGAAACAAATAGGGTAATAGGCATAGGAGGAATACCTGTTCAAATGTTGGTTGATGGGTTATTACGTGCGTATGAATTCCGAATCCATAGCTGATTGTGAGAACTTCCTTTTGGCTAGGAGGAACTACCTATAATGAAAAGCAAGACCACCAAAAGGAATTAAACAATATATGCAGTGAATTGCTAGCATATGCTAGATCCAAGAAGTGTGATACTTCCTAGATGGTTATCAGTCCATTGTTTTAAACAATTTAATGTTGTAAACAAAGTTAATCCTATTGTAGTTCGAAATGATTTAGGTATCTCACTTAAAACACAATAAGAAATAGATCTAATCTAATAGGATAGGCTAGAATAGGATCCGAAGGTCAAGTAACTAGTTTTGGGTCTCTGTAGGTTTGTGAGAGAGGTCTCTAGTAGATCACAGGTGGATGAGGGTGAGGTGAAATTAGGTGGGTAGGTCTCTGTTCTAGGTTGTATGGGTAAATACAGAGACCGATGTTGGTTAAGGGTGACTAATGGCGGTTAGGTATAACCGGTGCTGAAGTTCTTCGTGGAAATCTGGGAATGCCATGAGAACAAGCTTGGGGTCTCCTTTTGATTACAAAATGGACTTTGGTTGGTAGGGATGATGTATTGGGTGATTTAGGTAGGTTATGGTGGGGTTTTAATTGGTATATGGAGGTAGAAGTGTTGGAGAAGGTCAATAGGTGGCTAGGTAAACAATAGATGATAAAATAATGATGAAATGAAATAAACTAGAGAAGTATGACATTTATACTTATTGGGATTCTGATCCTGGATGTTTGTGAGTGAGGGATGGAGGTGCTGATGAGAGGTTTGAAGGTTGCAAGTGATCACCAACTGAAAGAAATCTTTTGCATGGGCTGCATGTACATTCCTCTTTGCTTGGTTAGATCAGATCATGGTTGGGATGGCTATGTAAGAGAAAGTGCTTGATCTCCTTCCTTGCATGTGTGTTCTCTTTGGAATTCACTCTCTGAAGATGTGTTATCTCTTTGAGATGTGTTAATGCTCACCAAACTTTTTTTGAACTTTCCAACCTTCCGCCAACCTTGAGAATAAGGATTTTTGGGGTTAAAGGGGAACCGATGGCGGTTCGGCTTAACTAGTGATGGTTAGGGGTAATCGGTGTCAGTCAAGGTGGGATTTCCTAGGTTTACTAAACTAGGGAGATCCTCTTGATTTCCTTGGATCTCATTTTGTTAACCCGTGGATTAGATTGGAAGCTTCTTGTAAGCATGTGGGAATGTGGTTAGAGGGAATGTAGGCATTGATTTTTAGGGTTTGGGTAAGTCTTAGTTAGTTATGGTAACTTACTAAGAATAGGTCTTAGGTTGAGTTGGCTTGGTGAGGTGTCTAAGTGAATTGTATGTGTGGATATTATTTAAAATAAGATATTTAAATAATAAATATAGTGAGGATAATGAATTAATTTAATTAAATTAATATTAGTGAGGTGAAAGGGGTCATGGCTAGGTGAATGTGATGAAGGGTGTTTATTTGTCAAGGGACCAAAGGGGAGTGTGACCTAATTTTAGTGTCTAAATTTTTCCCCTTTTTGTTGTGTAGCTTGTATTGGTAAGTGACGCTAACAAAAATAAGATGTGGTTGCCCCATGTGTGGGTGAAGGTGATCCCCTAAACTAACAATTGACAAGGCAACAGGTAAAATCAGTGAGTGGTTTAATAAAAGGTAAATGTGAGGAAAAGGCAGGTGGGCATAGGGAAAAAAGGGTAAAAGGTCTACTCAGGCCATTCTCAGTAATGGGTCAAGGTCAAAGGTAGCAACAGATCAAACGCATGCACACGTATAAAGCGTAGCATGCTACGGGTTTGAAAAGTAGGAAAATCTACATCGTCTAAGGTTGATAGGTTTATCCAAACAAGGTTGAAGTGATTCTGGTATCCAAGGTATAGGATATGGTCAGGAAACACAACATAGGTTAGGAGCAGGAACATTTAGGTATGTTCTAGTACACTGAAGGTAGGGTCAGGATAATTGGTCATGCCAATAGGCTAGGTAAGGTCATTAGGTCAACAACATAGGTAATAGTGGTAAGTTATAGAAAACACATGAGGTTAAAGGTCATTAGTGATGGTTTAGGTCTAAATATATAGGTCACAACATGGGTAAGGCCAAGGTAGGGGTAAAATAACAAGTCCCCAAAGGATGACAAAGGAGGTAGTAGATGATGAGTTCGGGAAAGGTGAGGTAAATGGGTAGGGTAAAGGTCAAGTTAGATAAATTTAGGCATGGATTGAGTCAGGTCGGTCTAGGCATGGATTGAGTTAGGTTATAGGCATGGATCAAGTCAGGTTGATTTAGGCATGGATCGAGTCGAGTTGGTTTAGGTTTGGTTGAGTTAGGTTTGTTTAGGCATGATAGATTTGAAAGTAGGTGAAGGTGTGAGTCATTATTTTATGCAATGAATGATAATATGGGTCATATGTGAGATGTGGTATAATCTATTCATAGTGATGATAGAGAAATGGTAGGGGTGAAAATGTATGTTGTGATAATATTTAAAATATGAAACAACTTGTTATGTATATGGTTTAATTTCCAATTTTGGGTAGAGAAGGGAAACTAAGTGAGGTGTGATGTAATGTGAGGCACATGGAAGATGAATTGTTTAGGGTAGAGGATGGCCAAGCTAACCTCAAAGGGCCCCATTCCCGTGGAGTAGTGCCTACATAGTCCCGATGAAAAGGGACATCAGGATGATGTATTTCTCCCATAAGCTAGGGAAGAATATGAGGAGGTATGAATATGAGGTAGTAGGTTTTAAGCATGGTGTGGGTTTTATATTTGTTAGGTGTGGGTGGATTATAGGTAAAATGATGTAGGTAAGGGTGATTGTGGTGAAAGAAGAAGATTAAACCAAAAGTGAGCATTAATGATCAAGTCTGTATAAGGAAATCAAAATGTAAACAAAGGTGGTTAAAATATAAGAGGGGAAATAAAGCAACCTGATTGGGTAGGATCATACCGAGTAAATGACACCTTAGCAGAGGTGATGAACATGTTAGAGTAGGTATTTACCTTAGCTCATGTTCACCTAGGTACATTATTTACCTTTTTATATTCATCCTCACCCACTTATGTGTGTGGATATTTCTTTTTATTTATTTAGATATTAGGAGATATTATCTAGTTGTTAGGTATAGTTCTTTCCTTGATCTATGGTATTGACTAGTTCTTTCCTAGATCTATGGTATTGAATAGATCCTTGATGTCTAGTTCTCTCATAAATCTATGGACTTGACTAGTTCTTTGATGACTAGTTCTTTCCATGATTTATGGCTTGATCTACGACCTTGATTGGTTCTTAGATTGTTATTCCTTGCCTATATAAGCAAGGTCCATTCTCATTGTATTTCATTGAGTTTCATAATAATATGATATTACTTGCTCATTTTTGCAAAGGTTTATGTAAAGTTATTCTAGCGAATTAATTTCATCTTATTGATCGTGATGTTTGATTAGCATTTATGTTCTTGGCTTGGCATGATTTGGTTATCATTCCTTTTATAACATAATACCCTAAAGACATTGCATCATGGATTGTTTTACGGTGAAGGATGGCCGAGCTAACCTCCAAGGCCCCCATGCCCTTGGAGTGCTGCCTACATAGTCCTAGTGAAAAGGGACCTAAGGTTGATGTAGTTCTCCCATGAGCTAGGGAAGAATATGAGGAGGTATGAAAATGAGGTGGTAGGTTTTTGGGCATGTTGTGGGTTTAGGTTTGGTAGGTGTGGGTGGATGATAGGTAAAATGATGTAGGTGAGGTGATTGTGGCAAAAGAAGAAGATTACCCCAAAATTAAGTGTTGAGGACCAAGTCCTGTATAAGGTAATCAAAACGTAAGCAAAGATGGTTAAAAGATGAGAGGGGGAAATAAATCCACCTGATTGGGTAGGATCATACCGAGTAGATCATACCTTGGTAGAGGTGATGAACATAAGATCCTAAAGACATTGCATGATGGACTGTTTTATAGTGAAAAGTAGTCACATGATCACCAAATGTCTAAGTTCCCAGAAGTCCCTTGAGGCAGTAGGAAGTGAGAGTGGGCATGGTTTGAAGGGTGAAAAGTGGGTAATTTTTATATGGTGTAGGTAGCATGTGTTTCGAGCAAGAGAACCTAGGTCACAATGGGAAATTCCATGACAAAAAGGTTGTTATTTTTGACCTATAGTTGAGATAGGACTGATCAATATATGAAGTCTTATGGGATAAATAAAATTGAACTCCTTGAGGTCTTTGTGAATGTAATCAATGCGGAAAGCTTTGACTTCTCTCATTTTTGTGTTTTTTTTGTGAAGAGCTTTACATAGTTATCCTTTGAGGGAGAAATCTATTTATAACAATAATTGTCGAGAGGAAGATGTACTTTTGAGGGAGTCATATTTTTATTATAAGTTTGACTCAAGGAGTTTAGTCCCATGTGATGTCTTTGCAATCATGTGAACCTTCGTTCCTTTTATGGTATCAGAGCAGGAGATTTCTATTGACATCCATCTGTAAGTTTCATTTTGCAAGCATTTTAAAAAATATTCATATATTTAGGATTTTTATGTATTGTGTTGTTGCATGTGGTTTTATGCAAAATAGAGGTGACCATTGGATCCAAAAGGTGGGAAAACCCTAAGATCGACTGTAAACTCGGTCATTTTTGGTGGCAGTCAGTTTTTTTAGTTTTTTTGTTGTGTAGAGAAACATACTAGATTTGCCTCGGGATTCATGCCATATGGAAAAGGAAATATAGGAAAAATTTCTAGGTTTTGCTAGGTTTCTTGAGGTCCGATCTGGGTATTTTTTGTTGTAGCTTAACATTTGCGGTTTACGCGCAGGAGGTCTTTTTCGGAAAAGACGTTTCTTTCCTCTTTTGGCAGGGGTCCACAGAAGACAATACACTTTTTACTTTTTCGGGAAAATCCGCAAACTACTATTTTGGGTGGCAAAGCTCACTTTTAGCATAGTCAGAAATAGCAATTTTTACTGGAAGAAGTAGTTGGATGTGACTTTCTTGAAAACAAGCGACGCCCCCCAGAATAGTAAGTTGCACACACCCATTGAAATCCTTAGCTCTGGTCATATGATGGCTTAAAGCTTGTGATTCCTACTAGTAAGTGCTTAACTCTAGCCCCCTTTCTTTTTTTTTTTGGTGAAGGAAAGAACATTTTATTCTTTTTAGTGGTAGCTAAAATAAATAGTAGAGCATAATATTGAAAAATTTGTATCTTTTGATCGGTAACTTAGTTTTAAGTGCCATTTTTGCAAAAGTGCATGTTTTTTTACGCTCTTTCTAGAAATATTTATTTTGAGAATTGCACTATAATTATAAAGTGCCATATAATAACACGCACTCATTATAAAGTTCCAAAATCAGGGGGCTCTTGTTGCATTGTTTGGGGTCTTGTTGCATTGCTTGGTTCTTTCATTTCTTTTAGTGATTTTTAATGATGAAATATTTATCTACTACATTAGATCATGTTGAGCCATTAACAACACATAATTACCACACATGGAAACCAAGAATAGAAACAATAATTAAGCGAGAAAGGATTATGGGCTTTAAATTCTAAAGAACAACCAAAGTGTTCACTAGAGAATATGTGAAATTTTATATGCAAATTTGATGAGTGTATGGGTTTGATAGGAACTTATGTAAGTGATGTATTTTATTTCATTTTGTGACTCTCCTCTCAAAATATGGGAGAAATTGGAGGATTTATTTGGTAAGGTGGATCATATGAGAGCCATGCAACTTGAAATTGAGATCACCTCTCTTAATGCTGAATATTTTCCAACAATTATAGACTATCTTACCAAGTTCAAGCATTTTTGACACATTGAAGGGGAGTGGAAGAGATAAGAAAGATGAAGACTATGTTTACTTGATTCTATCCAAGTCGAGAGGACCATTCCAATTTTTACTTCTACCTTTTTCTCTAGCATGGATGCCTTAGGTGACACCTTAAAAATGTCTAACTTAGAAACATTTTGTGAAAGACTTACTAGGGAAGAATCTAAATTATCTCACCTTGAGTCTTCCACCTCTCAAAAGGCATTAGTTGCATCTAATCCTAAGGGCAAGGGAAAACAAAAAAGTAAAACCAAATACACACCTTCTTTATCTCAAAATGCTCCTAAACCCAAAGAAAACAACTCAAAACCCAAGGAGTCTTCTAAATCAAAGAATAAGTCTAGCCATTCATGCTCTTTTTTAGGGTAGTAATCATGAATAAAATAGGTGTTATAAGCAAATGCAAGCCTTAGAGGATGCAATCAAGAAACACAAAATTTTATCTCTACTCCACCTCCTTCTAATCAGCATGGAAAAGCACTTAATGTTGTTAGAAGATCTCAGTCACCACTTGTAAACAATTAGGTTATAGATTCTGGTGCTTCTCATCATATGACTTCTTCTAAGGAGTTTTTGGTTTCTCTAGGTTTGAGTTCTACTTCCAAAATTGAGGTTGGAGATTTTCCTTCCTTTTGTTGAGGGAAAAGGTGATATACAACTTGATGGTGGAAATATCCAAGATGCACTATATCTTCCTAACATCACTACAAATTTGCTTTACGTATATCAAAATTGTCATTCGGTTAAGGGAAAACAATGACTTTTACACCACATGGGGCAAAAGTAAGAACTTTTTAGAACCTTATTCACTTGTTGCTCAGGGTATTGTTGATCATAGTTCTAGACTATATCACTTTGAGGGTTTTGATGACACTTCTTCTATAGGGACAAGATTGGTTTTCATTGATTCGAGAGTAAGCTTTGACATGAAAGATTTGGACATCTCAATTACGAGATATTTGAAGGAGTTGAGCACTCATGATATGGTAGATGGTCTTCATAGAGTTTCTTGTCTTGAGGGAGTTTGTTGTGGTTGTTCATTAGGGAAACAACACCAAGATCCTTTTCTAAGAATTTTCTAAGAGAGCTTCTTCACCACTTGAGCTTGTGCATAGTGACTTGATGGTTTTTCCTACCCCATCTTTCAATGGAGCTAAGTATGAACTTACATTTATTGATAATTTCTCAAGGCGTACTTGGGTTTATTTTATGAAGTACAAAAGTGATTTTTTTCACACTTCAAATTCTTCAAGGCTTTGGTTGAGAAACAATCTTCTAGTAGCATAAAGAACCTTCGCACTGATAATGGGGAAGTACTTTAGCAATGATTTTTCTAAATTTTTAGCAACTCAAGGCATTATTCACCAACATTTTGTTCCTCATACTCCACAACAGAATGGATTAGCAGAAAGGAAGAATAGAACTTTGAAGGAAATGGCTAACTGTATGATGCATTCTAGAGATATACCTCCTATCTATTGGGTAGAAGCAGTTAATTGTGCTAACTATATTCAGAATCGCACACCACACATAACACTTGAGCATTTGACTCCAGAGGAAGCTTGGTCCAACACTAAGCCAAATGTCTCATTTTTTCAAGTCTTTGGGAGCCATGTTTGGGCCTTTATGCCAAAGAAGAAAAGGAAAGATTTAGATAAGAAGAGTAAACCCTTGATCTTTGTAGGGTATTATGAGGACATGAGAGCTTATTTTCTTTTGATCTTGATACACATGATGTTCTTTTTCGAACACATGTTCAGTTTGATGAGTGTTTCAATCCTCATGATTCTTCATCTTCTTCCATTCCTTCTTCTTCTTCATCTCATCTTGAGGATCCTTTATTTGAGGAGATTGATGAGGTGGTTATAGATGCCATTAAGGATACTATTCCCACTGATGTTTTCACTATGCCTAAGTGGGCTTGTACTACTATTTCTAAGGTAGCACCTTTCATAGAGGATCTTCCACCCACTAGGCATCATCACACGCATTCTACAGGTTCTAGACTTTTGTGTCAAGTAGTTTATAAGGATCCAAAATATTTTTCAAAGGCTCATGATATACCAGAGTGGGTTGATGTGATGGCAGTTGAGTATTCTTCTTTGATGAAGAATCATACTTAGGATTTGGTATCTCTTCTTAAAGGAAGAAATATGGTTAGGTGTAAGTGGGTATATTGAACCAAATATGTAGCTGATGGGTCCATTGACAAGTATAAGGCTCATCTTGTTGTAAAGGGTTTTTCACAAGTTGAAGGTATTGATTACTCTGAGACTTTTGCACCTATTACCAAGATGGATTCTATATGCCTTGTACTTGTTATTCTGCATCACAGGGGTGGCCCGTATACCAGATGGATGTGAAGAGTGACTTCTTACATGGAGATCTACAAGAGGAAATATATATGGAGCATTTGATTAGATTTATTCAGGATTCTTCTCTTGTTTGTCAGCTCTAAAGGTCTCTCTACGGTCTCAAACAAGCCCCTCAAGCTTGGTATGAGAAGATGGATTATTTTCTTCTATCTATTGGTTTTGTTCATTTCCACTTCGATCATACAATGTATCTCCAACATGTTGGTGAGGATATTGTGATACTTGTCTTGTATGTTGATGATATGTTACTTACTGGTAGCTCTTCTTCCCACATTTGAGTATTTAGAGGGCTCTTTCTACACGTTTGACATGAAAGATCTTGGGAAATTGCATTATTTCCTTGGTTTGCAGATTTCTCGAGATGATTCGAGGATTCATTTGAGTAAACAAAAGTACACCCACTTAGGTGCTTTGATATGGCTGATTGTAAGCCAAGTCCATCTCCTTTTAGTCTGGATTTACTCTTACATCCACATGTACCACACCACTTTTGATCCTACATTGTACAGGTAGTTGGTTTGAAGTCTCATGTACTTGACCCATACTCACCCTTATATTTCATTTGCAGTAGGTCTTGTATCTCGGTTTGCACATTCTCCTCATAGTAGTCACTAGCAGGAGCTACTAAATGATTTTGTGCTATTTGCATGACACTTCCCACTTTGGCCTACACTACACTAGGGCTCTACTCGGTTGGTTGGGTATATAGATTCAGATTGGGTAGGTTTGATTGATGATATGCATTCCAATTCTAGCTATCTTTTCTGTCTTGGTTCTTCTCCAGTTGTTTTAGAATGTAAAAAGCAACGAGGCTATTACACTTTCATCTTGAGGCGAGTACGGGGCATCGATTACAATGAGTCATGATTCTTTGTCTTCACCGATTATTGATGAGTTTGGATTCCCATAGGATTCACCGACTATACTTTGGTGTGATAACCAAAGTGCAATTCACATTTCTCGCAACCCAGTTGAGCACTAGTAGACCAAGCATATCAACATACACATCCACTTCATTTGGTAGCACATTCAGGATGGAGTTCTTTTCTTAGAGTACCTTCTGGCTCAGCAGAAGGTTGTAGACATCTTTATGAAGCCTTTTGCATCACCTCACTACCTTTAGTTACATGGAATGCTTGGGGTTTGAAGTTGTTCTTGGGGGTGTTCGTGAGAACATATTCCTTCTTCTTCTTCTTTCTCTTTCCTTCTAGCAGGATTCTTTCCTTCTTTTGGTTTGAGATTTCTTCATGGATATATTGTACATGAGTACCTCATCAGGCCTAGTTACCGGGACTCATACTATGGACATGCCACTTCTATTTTGGCCCCTAGCTTCACTTGAGGGGGGGTGTTAGAGTAGGTATTTACCTTAGCTCATGTTCACCTAGGTACATTATTTACCTTTATTGTATTTATCCTCACCCACTTATGTGTGTGGATATTTTTATTTATTTATTTAGATATTAGGAGATATTATCTAGTTGTTAGGTATAGTTCTTTCCTTGATCTATGGTATTGACTAGATCCTTGATGTCTAGTTCTCTCATAAATCTATGGACTTGACTAGTTCTTTGATGACTAGTTCTTTCCATGATTTATGGCTTGATCTATGACCTTGATTGGTTCTTAGATTGTTATTCCTTACCTATATAAGCAAGGTCCATTCTCATTTTATTTCATTGAGTTCCATAATAATATATGATATTACTACTCATTTGTTTGCAAAGGTTTATGTAAAGTTATTCTAGTAAATTTCTTTCATCTTATTGATCGTGATGTTTGATTAGCATCTATGTTCTTGGCTTGGCATGATTTGGTTATCGTTCCTTTTAGAATGTAATACCCTAAAGACATTGCATGATGGATTGTTTTATGGTGAAGGATGGCCAAGATAACCTCCAAGGGCCCTATGCCCTGGAGTTATGCCTACATAGTCCCAGGTGAAAAGGGACCTTAGGCCGATGTAGTTCTCCCATGAGCTAGGGAAGAATATGAGGAGGTATGAAAATGAGGTGGTGGTTTTGGGCATGTTGTGGGTTTAGGTTTGGTAGGTGTGGGTGGATGATAGGTAAAATGATGTAGGTGAGGGTGATTATGGCGAAAGAAGAAGATTACCCCAAAAGTAAGTTTCGAGGACCAAGTCCTGCACAAGGTAATAAAAATGTAAGCAAAGATGGTTAAAAGATGAGAGGGGGCAATAAAGCCACCTAATTGGGTAGGATCATACCGAGTAGATCATACCTTGGCACAAGTGATGAATCATAAGACCCTAAAGACATTGCATGATGGAATATTTTACAGTGAAAAGTATTCACATGATCACCAAATGTCTAAGTTCCCATAAGTCCTCGAAGTAGTAGGAAGTGAGAGTGGGCATGGTTTGAAGGGTGAAAAGTGGTTAATTTTTATATGGTCTAGGTAGCATGTTTTCTAGCAAGAGCACCTAGGTCACAATGGGAAAGTCCATGACAAAAAGGTTGTTATTTTTGACCTATAGTTGAGATAGACTGATCGATGCGGGAAGTCTATATGGGATAAATAAAATTGAACTCCTTGAGGTCTTTGTGAATCTAATCAATGCGGAAATCTTTAGCTGCTCTTGTTTTTGTTTTTTTTTTGCTTTGAAGAGCTTTACATATCTATCCTTTGAGGGAGCAAGTCTATTTATAACAACAATTGTCGAGAGGAAGATGTCCTTTTGAGGGATTCATATTTTTATTATAAGTTTGACTCAAGGATTTTAGTCCCATGTGACATCTTTGCAATCATGGACAAGACCAAGGTGAAGGATAGGACTCTTGTTCAAAAGGCAAGCGAAATGACCATGGTATCTCATCTAATGGTAGACAAAAATTATCCATGATAATCATGCTATGTGAAGCGCCATGGTACACATATTAAAGAGAAGATAACTAGTGACGGGTGCTCACATGATTCTTGTGTAATCATGGGTGATGTGTATGGAGTGAATAGCACTCAAGGGATGAGCATGGAAAGAGACAAAAGGTGAGGTAAGACTACAAGTCAACAATAGAATGGTTGAAGATGCAAGGCGTTAAGGGACTTAGGTTTAGGTTTACCATCGAATGATGATAAATAGTAAGCACTTGATCCATAGGTATGAGTCACGATATATGGTCCAAGCCAATTAGGAGAAAATTTTCCCCATTTACTTCTTTACGATTGGTTACGTATTGATTTTCTTTCGAGGACAAGGTCACCAACTTGGAAGGTTCATTCATGGACACATTTTTCGTATGCACATTTGATATGCTTTTGGTAAAATTAAAGGTGATCAGTGTTAAGATGAAATTCGTATAATAACTCTAAATTTGTGCTAAACGGTTTTGACGAAAGTCATCATCATTGAGCATGTCATGGAGAGAAATGTGAAGTTAGGGGACTTGGAATTTGAGAGGCATGACTACCTTTGTACTATAGACCGAGAGAAAAAGGTGTGGCTATAGTGGAAGTGTGAATACTAGTACAATATGCCCACCGGAAAAAGGAATGTGCATATGTCAATCCTTCCCGAGATCGTCAACCATTTTCATAAGAATTTTGTTGAGTTTTTATTAGTGGATTCAGCTTGGCCATTGGTTTGTGGGTAATAAGGTGATGAGAAACTAAGTTGAATGCTGAAGGTGTCGCAAAGTTTTTGTAATGTTTTATTTTTGAATTGTTTTCCATTATCAGTGATGAGGTGATGAGGAACACCAAAGTGACAAATAATGTGGTGGTTGATGAACTCACATATTTTCTCCACTTTCATGGAAATGAGTGGTATGGATTCCACCCATTTTGTATAATATTTGGTAGTAGTGATGATCCATTGATGACGTTGGGATGAATGAGGATTGATCTCTCTGACAAGATCCAAACCCCATTGAGAGAAGGGCCAAAGGTCTCGAGTGACCTGTAAGGCATGACTAGGTGTATGATGAAGATTGGAATGTTGTTGGCATTTTACACAATGTTTGACGTAGTCGCAACAATCATGGTTAAGGGTCAGCTAGTAATAGCCTAGGTGAAGAATATGCTTAGCAATAGCAAGGCCACTGAAGTGACCTCCACATATGCCATCATGAACCTCCTTAATGGTATAAGGAATTTTAGAACTTGTGAGGCATCGTAAGATAATACCATCAAAGCCATGCTTATAGAGAGTCCCCCAAGATGACATAATGAGAGACCTTTTTAAGGAAGGTGCATTGTCCATTATAGGTGAGATCAGGAGGTAAGATGGAGAGAGAAAGGTAGTTAGAGTATTGTTTATACCAAAGGTTACTCGGAGTTAGGGGTAGCGGTTCTGATCAAGTAAACATTGTGAGGTAAATACGAAGGTGAGTGGAGTTGTTGTATGGTGACAAATATTGTAGAATCGGTGGGTGAAGCGGGTATTTGGGAAGCTAAGCAAGTCATGGTATTTGGAAACTTGTTAGTTGAATGTGGGATGGTTTGAAGGGTGTAATGATCAAAGGTGGTCAAAAGTATGTCTACATGATGTTTATACTTTTTAAGTATCTCGTTACAATATTGGTACATATCATTGACTTGGTTTATGACCAATTGAGAATCACCAAAGATGTTGATTGATTTGACATCTAGGGCGTAGATGGCTTGGAGACCTAGTATGAGCGCTTCGTATTTAGCAATATTGTTGGTACATTAAAAATCTAATTTGAATGACAAAGGCATGGGTTAACCATCAAGAGGAATGAGGGTAATACCAGCCCCGCCCCCATGCTAATGCTTGGAACCTTCTAAAAAGAGTGTCATTTGGTAAGGAGGTTCGTCCAGGGAAAGGGTAGCAATTGAATCATCTGGAAAGTCAAAATTAGAGGGTTGATCCTTGGAAATAGGTGTGTCGGCCAATTGATCGGTGATAGCTTGGCCCTTGATGGAATTTTGATGAATGAATTTGAGGTCAAGATTAGCTCAAAGCATAGGCCACCGTGTGGCCCACTAATTTTGATAAGGTTTGGCATACATGAATTGTAAGGGATCGATGTTGGTCACAACATAGGTTTTGTGGTTGAGTAGGTAATGATGGAGTTTGGTGGTAACAAAAATAAGGCTAAGAAAAGTTTTTCGGGATGGGTGTATTGAGTTTCATAGTCCAAAAGAGTATGGCTTATGTAATAAACCACCTGCTCCCTGTGTTGTTCATCGCAATGAGCAAGCATGGCTCCCAAGGAATGATCGGTAGCTGATATGTATAGGTAAAAAGGTTGATCGTATTTAGGTGGAATGAGTACGGGTGGTTGGAGAAGGTATTATTTTAAGGCCTCAAAAGCTTTGTGACAGTCATCATCCCATTTAAAGGAGACATCCTTCTTGAGAAGATGATGAAATGGTTGACATCGATTAGATAATTGTGAAATGAAATGGTGAATGGACTGCAACTTACCTTGTAGGCTACGGAGTTGTCGAAGGTTAGTAGGTGGAGGAATTTCAAGAATGGCCTTGAATTTAGTAGGGTCAACTTCTATACCACAGAGGGAAACAATAAATCTCAGGATCTTTCCTGAGAGAACCACAAAGACACACTTCTTATGTTGAAGACAGATGTAATATTTAACGAGATGGTCAAAGATGGTTTTAAGGACGTTAGGTGCTTGGGCGGTGTTTATATTTAGCTAAGAGACCATCCACGTAATCTTCCAATATGCGATGCATGATGTCATGGAAGATGTAAGTCATAGCCTACTGATATGTGGCACCAGCATTCTTAAGGCCAAAAGGCATGACTCGATAGCAGAGAAGGTCCCCAAGGGGTGATGAATGATGTTTTATGTTGATCCTGCGGGAAAGCTAGATTTGGTTATAACCCAAGAAGCCATCCATGAGTGATAGCATCTCATGGCTAGTGGTAAGGTCAACCAACTAGTTAATACTAGGTAAGGGGAAGTCATCTTTCGGGTAGGTTAGGTTAAGGTCACGGAAGTCCGTGCAAATGTAGAGTCCCCTAGTTGCTTTAGTGAAAGGGACAATGTTAGAAATCAATGAGCATAATCAATGGGTAAGATGAAGGAAAGCAGAAAGAAGGCACTAAAGTTCTTCTTGATGAGAAGAGCAATGCAAGGTGCATTTTCCTCACTTTTGTTTGATGGGTTTGGCATTGGGAATGGTTACGATATTGTGGACCACTATGGTGGGGTCAATACCGAGGCATGTCTGTGTAAGACCAAGCAAAAGTGTGGTTATGATCTCTAAGAAAAGAAGTGATGGCTTCTTGTTTGGCAGCATCTAAAGATTTTTCGATCTTTAGGATGTGCGGGTCATCTTGAGTATGAATGTTGATCTTGATAGTCGATTCATTCAACATGGTTTACATCTCAGAAGGTAACAACCGATGAATATATGAGTCTTCTGCACCAAGGTAGGTGAGTATGGATTCATCATCCTAACATTGAACGACGTTAATTGAAGGTGTATCGTCATCGATCATTTTAGGATACAGGAAGGGAAGAGTGGAAGGGGCCTCACCCTCGCATTGATAAGTTAGAGGCCCCAAGGAAATGGTGTTTATGAAATAAAATTTAGGAGGGATAGATTCAGGATCCATCGACTCTGTCGGTGAAGGTGGTGATGAAGGTGGAGTTGGTGAAGAAGGTGTAGAAGAGCTAGTGTCCTTAATGAGTTCAATGTGGGCCTGTTTGGTAGGTGGTTTAGGAAATCTAATACTAATACGGTTGTTATGATTGCAGGTGGTACATGGAATAATGGTATGGCAGCCTTGTCGTAAAAACCAAAACCAAAACCATTCCACACACATCGGTGTAGGAGGGTGTGAGTGAAATGGTGATAGGTAAGTGATTGGAAGTCAATATAAAATGGGTAGGCTTGTGGTGGTGGTTTGGGTGTGTAAGTGGTAGTATCAAGTCCCCATAGGTGAGACTAGTATGAAGGTAAAGAGGACCATAAAGGATATGTTCTCCTATACGGTGATCGTAATGTGGGTGTTGGTGAAGGCTTCCATACTCTTGTGGAGTAAGGAATGTGTTGACACTATATAAGTGGTACTCCCCCAGAGTGAGGTGTTGAAAAACATATTCCAAGGATCGGTGGTGGGTATGTGTAGGTAGCTAGTATGGATAAAGTGTTAGAGGTGATCCTGAGGCGAGTAAATAGGTTAGGAAGTTGATGGGCCAGCCATGGAGGTTATGGCAGTGGTAGGAATGGAGGAGCTATGTGCGGTAGAAGCAAGCGGCTATACTGGTAGGTGGAGGCATAGGTGAAGAAGTAGCGGTTGTGGAGGTAGACAGCTTAATAGGTATGAGCACATCATTGGGTCGATAAAGCATGTTGCATGTTTTAAAAGGTGATGGGTCGATGGAATGGTATAGGTGTTTCCTTTAAGTTCAAACTTTACATAATGATGCAAAGTGGAAGGAATGCAACCCATGACATGAATCTAGGGTTTGCTAACCAATAGGTTATATTGGAATTCCCCATCCAAAATTTAAAACAATTCTAGAATAGTACGGGGCCCACGCTAAGTGGAGGATGATAGTGCCTAGTGTAGAGGTGATATCATCATTTAATGAATGCAACATGACAGGGGAAGTTTATGCATGTAATTTTCAGGTATGTGCATTTAAGTGAATGTATGGGATGAAATGATGTTAATGCTAAGCGCCCCCATCAATCATCACATGGCATACCCATATGTCGTTGATGTGGATAGAGATGAAGAAGGATGGGTCCGGTCATCATTTTTGTGTGGCGTAATCTCCTACTACGAGAACTAAGGGAAGCTACATGGTGAATAGGGTGGGGTGAATATGAAGGTGGTAATTTGTTGAGAGATACTACATGATGGGGTGTGATAATGGAGGCTATGGGTGTAGGGTCATTGGGTAAAACCTCAATAGATTGAAGAACCTCCATGAGAGCTTAATGATGGGATTCCAAGGTTTAAATGAGGTCATATAAGGACATTTTTAGGGGATATTGATGTAATTGTTTGAGCATGGTGTGATGTGTGACACCATTAGAAATGGGGTACGTGGGGCCATGGATAGTGATTTTAGGTATGGGAGAAATGGTATGTTGGATAAAGGATTGGTTGGTGGGTCGGTTTCATTTTCTTTCTTTCCTGATCCTTCTATGCACGTGTATCATGTTGATTTGAGGGGATTTGTTAAATGGAGAAGGTGTAGGATGAGTGGTATAACGACATGAAGGGAAAAAATCTACTGGAGGAGAAAAGCCTTGTGAGGTTAGTTGGGCTGTGACATTGGGTGGTGGCATGGTAAGTTCTCTAATATGAACCATGTTAATTTAAAATATTGGGGGTGGCTCTAGGAGTTGTGAGGATGGTGGTTGTGGTTATGGAGTGGGAAGTGTGGGAATGGGTTTTTGTGAAGAAGGATCCTCATCGAGAAGGTCATCATCATCAAAGTTGGCTTCCAGAGGACACAACTCGATAAGGACAGTTTTCAAGGCCTTGCAGTTCTCCACATCGTGCCCTGGCACATGATGGTATGCACAAATTTTAGTATCATCAAAACATTTTGGCTTGGGTTTGAGGGGGTTGTAAGGTTCTGAGTGGTAGTAATGTGATGACATAAGTCTTAAGGAGGTTGGTAAAAATTTTGGCATAGGACCCTGCTAGTGGACGCAATGGGAAGTGATCATAGGTTTGGATGTAGGTATGGTTGATTGTCAAGGATTGGTCTTTGGAAGAGGAGGAGAAAATCAAGCTATGGGTTGAGGTGTTGGTGTGGTTTTAGGTATTGGTCATGCTTGTTTAGGTAGGGGTATAGTAGATGGATGGTTAGGAAGGTGTGTGGTTGTTTTGACTACCTTATTGTGGGGTAGTGGAGTTTTGTTTTTGTGTTGTTGGGTAAAGGTGATATGGGTGTATAAGGTCTAGAAGGAAAGGTAGATGGAGGAAGAGGGTAAGTTACCCATAGGGATAACAGGGGTGCTATGAAGGTAGATGACATGGGTCATGCTTGGGGTGTGAGAGACAACGACTGAAGTGTAGTGGGTAGTGAAGCAATAACTGAGGGTATTGGAGGTATGGGTGGTAAAGATGTTGCAGGTGCTAGTGTAAGTCATGTTGGGCATCTGGGGAGATTAGAGGTTTGTGAGGAAGGAATGGGTTGTTGTGTTTTTGGTTTATTGGTGGGTGGAGGTTTCTTGACCATGTGGGGAAGATGAGATCCTAAGACGGACGGGATAGGTGCAAGTCGATTAGTGTAGCTAAGGTATGAGTTTGATGGGTTTGGTTATTTTGTTTAGGTTTGAGTAGGTGTGGTGTTGTCTTTGGAGGATGTGGCTAAAGCCATTTTGATATGTGGATGAGTAAGGTGGTAGTG
The DNA here is from genome assembly GCA_018340775.1 of Taxus wallichiana var. yunnanensis. Taxonomy (NCBI): domain Eukaryota; kingdom Viridiplantae; phylum Streptophyta; class Pinopsida; order Cupressales; family Taxaceae; genus Taxus; species Taxus wallichiana. The sequence goes on along the minus strand of CM031237.1, from coordinate 542,065,156 downwards.
GGGTGACCCCTAAAGTGGTAATAGGTTTAGTCAAGGATGATGTCATAGGTGTGGGTTTGGGTTTAGATATAGATTGGGCTATGGGTAAGGATGTGGTTTGAGCTATGATAGGTGTCATGGAAGGAGTTGTGATAGAGGTGGTTGTGTTTGGTTTGATTGGTCGAAATATTTTTGGGTAGATAGTGGAGGTATCAGCAAGTGACCTCTGCATCTGCATTGAGACAAGAAGCAAAAGGCGTCCCCATAGTAAGGCTCTATCCACATAATCTAAGTGATTAACCAAACATGAGAATGACACGTATGTAGGTGGAGTTGATGAGGACCTAATGGAAATTCCTGTAAAATGTGTCTTAGAGATGGGAAATTGGCTAGCTTCAGCTTCCATGGGTAAGAGAGCTGAAAGTAGGTCTGCAGGATTTTGGGTAGTGGATGGAGAATGCTCGCCAAGAGGAAAAGGTATCTCAACTAGGTCTATGATAGGTGGAGGAGATGATGGGAGCTCCTCTATAGGTGGAGGAGATGATGGGTGCAACTCGTGGGTGGAGGACATAATGGGTTTTCCTTTGTGAGTGGAGGTTGTAATGTGGGTAAAGGTTCTCTAAATGGAGAAGCCAGGGGTGAGATGGTCTCGATGTTAGCGTAAGACTCCTCTGTAGGTGATGAAGGAGATGAAATATGTTCCTTTATGTGTGAAGGAACAAGGGAGGTTGGTTCTAATGTGGAAGGAGGATTTCGGGCTAGGATTTCCTCTATGGAAGGAAAGTGAGGTAATTGGGAGGTGACAGGTATGTCATTAAAGATAGCGTGGACCTCGTGGGTATGGGTATCATGAGTTGAGGTCTCACCGGTTTGATCAAACAAAGGGGCATGGTTGGGAAACTATTTATTGAAGATGTGTAGGTTTTGTTTGGCGGTGCATTAGGATTATCCATGGTTAACTCACCTTTCTCCAACATTTCTTGGACAATATTCTTGAAAGTGATGCAATTGTCGTCATCATTATGACACTTTACTCGATGATAGTTACATAAGTCGTGTTATTTATACCATGTGGGCATGGGACGAGAAGGGTCAAAACCGGTTGTGGTTTTATAGGTGGAAGGGTGATGGCTCGGATTTGATAATATTTTCTAAGACAAAAGAGTAAGGTTCCCCAATTGGGGTATATTTCTGGTGCTCTGTTTGAATTGAAAAGTTTGGATGGGTGAGAGATTAGATGAGGGGGTAGCCTAATTTGATATATGTGCTGGGCCAACCTTGAGTACCACTGCATTAGTGGTGCCCTTAGCTTTTGAATAATTATTTGTGGTTTGGAAGAAGAAGAGGTATCATTCGAATTTAATGCTGAATTTTTATTGCATAATTGTATTTTCTTCTCTTTGATGGCCTGAATCTCTAACTTTTGTGCCATAGTGAATGCTTCATCGAATGTTCAGAAGGTTTGGACCTGCAAGGTCAGTGAGATATGTCTAGCACAAGCTAGTGTGAAGAGCTTGATGAGTTCAGTTTATGGCGGTTGGAAGGTAAGTTGATTAATATGGCTACACCTAGTGAGTGAGCGACAAAATCCATAATAGATTAGTCTCTCATGCTGATGCGTGGAGTATAGATCGGTCATGGTAATCTTCTTGATGATATTGATAGAGAAATGATCCAAGAAGGATTGGGATACCTGATTGAATGAGAATATGGAGTGTCTAGGTAACCCACTATACTAGTCTAATACAGGTCTAGTGAGGACATGGGAAAGGTTTTCAAGAGAAAGGCATCATCATGAATGATCAGATAACACCCGTGTTTGAACGACCACAAATGTTGCTGCGGGTTTTCTTTGCTACTGAAACAATTAAATTTAGGCATTACCCAATGCACAAGGTATGAGTGAATAGGAATGAATGGGTGGATGGGCTCATTGTAAATATCGTCGTAGGTGAGAGTATTGTGGGATCCTGAAACCAATGCCTCCAATGTCTGCATCTTGTCTAACATCAATTTAATTAGGTCGTTGGTGTGTTGTGATGATTGGGTGCCTCTTATAGTGTGAGAGGATTGGTTTTGGGCATATAACGGGGTGGCACTCCAGTGTATGGGGCTGCCATGTAGGTTGATTGAGAAGAAGGTAGTGAAACAGGGGGTACGTACCCGGAGTGAATAATGGATGAAATGGGAGGTTGTTGGTAGTATGTATAGGGAGGTGGAAGGGTCGTGGTAACCCTAGTGGCAATAGGGGCTAATGATTATGGAATGGAAAGGACCACATTCTAAAATGGGGTAGGGGTCACTAAAATAGGAGGTGGTAATGTAGCTACGGGTATGTGTGAGACATTAGGGGTAAATGAGGTTGTGTTTGGGGTAGTTGTCAAGGGTATGGTGGATGTAACGGGTGCCATAGAGATGGCAGATGCGGTAGTCATAGTAGGTATAGGACCTAGTTGTGAAATGACTAGGGGTAAGGTAGATGTGGGTAGCACAGAGCCAAATGGGGCTGATGCAGGAGTGGGAGCGAGAGTCGGGGGGATAAATATGGGCATGCCATGTATCAATTAACTTAAGGCATCTCGAGTGGATGAATGGGAAAGGTAAAACTATAAAGCGAGAGGTTTTGGTCAAGGAGTCATGCAAACTCCTCATCTCTAGTAGCAATAGTAATAGGTTGGATGGGATCCATGGCTAGTGATAAAATGGAAGGTGGTGAAGGACTAGGTGGGAGTGGTTGACAACTGGCGTGAAATACAAGTGCACTTGCTTGTCTTGAGTCGGCACCAATTGAACCAAATACGATCAAAGGTTGGGTTGCTTCTCTGTAAATGACATAAAGACAACAAGGAATAGGTGAATCGAGGTGGCAAAAAGTGGATTAGGTACCAAATGATGGTTGGAATGTGAAACAGGCTAACCGATGCTGGTTCAATAAAACCGATGCCTTTTAGGGGCAAACACTTTTTGGTCCTGTAGAAAATGGTCAATGAGTGAAAAACTAGGTAGAAGGTCAAATCTGATAGGTATGCCAAATCTGATGGTGTTTTACAATGTCAATGAGAATGATGGAAGTGACAAGGACTGTGAAAAGTGGAAGATGGTGAATAAAATGTACTTTTGGGTAGGTTAGCAAAAGGACCTAGAACCGACGTCGGTTGGGTATAACCGATAATGGTCAGAGGTAACCGATGATGGTTACTGTGAAATTGAAATAGTGATGAAAGAAAAGTGGTTGTGAATTAAAATATGATGTAGAATTAGACCTAGAATTTTAAGAATGATGATGATATGGCCCAGGCACACTCAAGTGAAGCTGGAATACACTAGCTATGATGAGGACCATGCAAGGATGAACAAGAAAAATGAGGAACGTGATCTCTCACCTCAAAACGCAAGCCAAGCAGAAACACTAAGAAAAATGTGATCCTAGGAGTGCCCTTTCTATTATGTTTATTTAGCTTATGCTATTTAGGGACTGACACATGAGTTGTGAAATAGAGTTTTTTTGGTGAGGATGGCTTCCTACAAAGAAGGAGATCTAAAAGGTGAGGTTTTAGGTATGTTATGGTGGGGTAGGCTTCACTCTGAAGTATGACTTGACAGAGCAGTGAGCTAGGTGCCCACTATACCATGATCATGTGATCACCTACAGACTTCTTCCAGGTAGGATGTTGTTTAAGAATGTGTATATTTTGAATTTTTGTGAGGTTTGGTAAGACTCAGAGAAAGAGAAAAGGAAAGAAGTGCTTTTCTATGATTTTTTGTCAACCATCAGCTGGTCATGACTTCCAGCGTATAGGTTTCCTCAATTAATGTGAGCTAATGTAATAAATCAGAATGCAATGCACTTATTTTTAAGCCCAAATCAAAGTGTGAAGTTGGATGACACAAAGAGATGAAGAGGAAGAGGGATGCTCTTTCACTACAATGCAAAAAACACGAAGAAATGGTTCTTTTTAATTACACCAAAAGAAAGGTTTCCTTTAGAGAAAATAGAAAGAAAAGGTGGGTTACCAAGGAAGAAAATTAATGTGTATGATTTTCAGAAGGGAAACAAACACACAATTTTTCCTAGGAATGAATGAAATGCAAGGAACCTTGGATGGGTCCCACCAGTGTGCCAAAATGTTTCACCTGATTCTAGATTATTTCTTTGAAGTATTGAAAAAAATAGGTTAATAGGCATAGGAGGAATCCCTATTCAAATGTTGGTTAAGGGTAACTCACGATGGTTGGGTATAACTGGTGCGATTCCATGTGGAAATCGAGAATGCCAAGGAACAAAATTTGGGTCTCCTTTATGATTGCACAAAGGACTTTGGTTAGTTAGGATGATGTATTGGGTGATTTAGGTAGGATTTGGTGAGGTTTTAATGGGTATATGGAGGCAAAAGTGTTGGAGAAGGTCAATAGGTGGCTAGGTAAACAATAGATGATAAAATAATGATGAAATGAAATAAACTAGAGAAGTATGACATTTATACTTACTAGGATTCTGATCCTAGATGTCTGTGAGTGAGGGATGGAGGTGTTGATGAGAGGTTTGAAGGCTACAAGTGATCACCAACTAAAAGAAAGCTTCTGCATGGGTTGTATGTACATTCCTCTTTGCTTGGTTAGATCAGATCATGGCTAGGATGTTTGTGCAAGAGAAAGTGTTTGATCTCATTCCTTGCATGCGTGTTCTCTTTGGAATTCTATATGAAGATGTGTTATCTCTCTAAGATGTGTTAATGCTTGCCAACCTTTTTTTTAACTTTCCAACCTTTTTCCAACCTTTAGAATAAGGTTGTTTATGGGTTAAAAAAGGGGATGGCCAGCGTAGTAGAGACCGTTTCGGTTTCGAGGGACCAAAGGGGAGTGTGACCTAATTTTAGTGTATACACTTATCTTGTTGTTATCATTCATATCTGATTGGATCCTTATTTCTGTTGTGATTTAATGAATTGGATGAATGGTAAATAGTATAATTTCCCTTACTTGAATGTAACTTACTAATATGCATGTATTGATGTTCTTTTAATTAAACTAGTATGGTTTATTAGGGGATGTTAAATGAACATACAATTAAATTATAAGGAAGTGTGAAAGGTAAAAGGGTATAATAAACCCTAACACTTAACCATAAAGAGGAAGGTTCTTCTCCTCTCAAAAGGATGTAAAAAAATGAATGGTGTTTGTGTTTGTAAATCATTTAGACTTCATCTCTATGAAGTCCACTCTTACCAAACTTGTTTAGGTTCTTACACCTCCTATGAATGGTTGAGTTACTTAAGAAAATCTTATGATGGATGTTGGTTCTATTTTCAAAAATAAATGTTAAGTAAAAAGTTAATTGAACATAAAGCAATCATTAGTCTATGAAGTTCCATATTATTTAACCAAATCAAATAAGGATGGAAACCTTAAAGGTTGTTGGAATTAGGGTTATGTAAGGTTGATGTAATATAAATCTTAATCCTAAACTAATTAAGTGGAAATGACCTCTTGAGGTGTGTACATCATGATGAAGTAGTTTTGTCGGATGTTGGCACATGCTAACTGCAGAACTATACCTTCGTGAAGACTTGGGTCTTCACAAGGATATAGTGTTACAGTTGACATGTTACAACACCCTTCAACATTGGTTCATCTAGACCTACCCAAATTTGGACTTGAACTTAGTTTCTCTCTAGGTCATATTAGAGTTATGATTTAGCATAGGAAGTGACTCACAATGACTTAGGGTAACTAGGCACATCCAATCGACTTAGGTTGATTGGGTATGTCTATATACCCTAGGTCATCGCGAGTGATTCCCTATTCTAAATTATGTCACTAACCTACGTTAGGGTCAAACCTTGGACAAGTGGACTGAATGAAGTCAAGTGAAGACCATTCTAGATAACAGATGAGTGGGGTGAAGGATGTATTCTAATTAGATGAGTATGTCATCTAGGAATATTAACATGAACAATATGTTGGAAATATTTGGCCAAAGTATCGCAAGCTATTGGTTGTGTTGTCCTATGTCACCTAGTTTAAGGAATGTGATTTTAGATGAATATTGGTAACAAATATTCAGATATGTTTCTTAAATAGAACACTCAGTACCCAAAACAAGGTAAGAGAACCAAGTATACTTGGTATACATTGAGTATTTAATACTTCAAGATAACATGACAAATCGGTAGTTCACAAAGTCAATTATATCTGCATATGGTTTTCTGTTATGAGATTGATTGGCATGGAATGTGTGTTCTAAATTATGTTTATTTAGAACATAGCACATTATGTATTAAATTTTTTTCCCATTTTTATAGTCTTAAAATGAGAATGTTACATCTTGGTATGAAGCTAAAGGTTTTAGCTCTTTGACCTATTGTGTCTATAATCTGATAAAACTTAAATTTTCTTGTTAACCAAAAATGGTTAGGAAAAGAGAATTTTTTTCAAACAACCCACCATCCGGTGGAGAAGTGGCAAATACCTAGAAACTTGAAGAGATCCTTGTTACCTGTTGGACACAAGAGATTTTTGACTATACTTGAACATCAAGTAATGGGAAATGAGGAGGAAGAAGATCTTGGTAATAAAAATCAGCCACCTCCTGCAGATAGTACCAATTTGAGAAATTTGGGTGTTGATAATAATAATGTAAACATGTTGGATCATCCAGGAAAATAAAAAGGCAAGGCCCATGATACTGAAATCACTAATGATATAAAAAGGATAAGTCTAGCTAAGTTTGATGGCACTACATAATGAGATAGAGATGAGAATTAGCTCAGTGAAATAGAGAAGTACTTTGCAATAAGGAACTTCTTAGAGGAAACAAAGGCAATATGGGGAGCATATCAACTTTCCCATGAAGCATCTTCATGGTGGGATAGCCATAAGGATAAGTTGAACATTGATGAAACAAATATTACTTGGGATCAATTTAAAAGTTATTTTAGGCAACGTTGGCTGCCAAAACTTTATTATGATCAGAAAATGACTGAATTTTAGAACTTATCCCAAGGAAAATTAATTATAACAAAGTACTAGGAGCAGTTTACTAAACTCCTTAAGTATGTACCTCAGTATCAAACTGACGAGAAGTTCAGGATACATAATTTTATCATGGAATTGAATCCCATTATAGGAGGAGAGGTGGATGTTCACAACCCAACCACTATGGAAGGGGTTGTTGAAAAATCCATAAGGAAAGAACAAAAATTATAAACAATTTCGATCATAAGGAGGAAATAAGAAAGAAAGTTCCCAACTCCTCTTCATCATCTCTTGCACCTAAGAAAGGACCATGGAAGAAGTTTGGTATGAAAAATAAGTTTTTAGATGATAATAATAAGAAAACAACAACAAATATGCCTACTTCTAATGTACGCAATAAATTTTTAAGAACAATAATAACGGATAAAAGCCCTATGGAGGTTAGAATGATAACTTTAAGGATGGAAATAAATTTGAGCCTAAAAAGGGACCTGTAGGAGGCTATTACAATTGTGGAAAATATCATTACATAACCAATTTCCTTTGAAAAGGATTTCCTTAATCAACAACATAAGATACATATCTTGCGGTAGTGAAAAACAAGCTAAAAAGCAAGCCACACCCATAGAAGTTTCGGGTAAGTTAATTGGTATACTGTAACTATTCTTTTTATACAAGAGCTACTGAATGTTTTATTTCTAGTAAATTAGCATCAAAATTAAAAATAAAAGATGGAAAAATGGATAAATCATGGACTGTACATTATGGGAATAATGATGTTCATACAACTAGTATGTGTCTTTTTGGAGCGGTCCTTAACTTAGCTAGTTTTTCCATAGTAGTTGATCTTTATGTTGTGCCTTTGGGGTCTTATGATGTAATCATAGATGTTAATTGGCTAGATGAACATAAAGAAAAAGTGGACTATTTTGAAAAACATATTAGTTGTTTAGATGACTTGCGAGAAAACAACGAGAAATTTAGGGTGTTAAACATGAAATTTTAGTTAGGAAATTATCGAGTTATGCAACTTTAAAAGGCCAAAAATAAGAGTTGTACCTTATATGTAGTAAAAATTTCAGAATCTCTGAGAAGAAACAATGATTTCTTAGAACGTTACCGAGATGTTACAAAATTACGGTGATGTGTTTATAGAGGAATTGCCAAGTTTTCCACCTAAAACAAAGTTTGAATTCACAATTGAAATCAAACCTTGAACCCAAAGAGAAAATGATATTGCAATTGCTCAAGCGGATATGAAAGACTCCTCTCAGGCCACTGCCATTGCCTTCTTCATGTCGCTGCAGGCTATCAAAACCAAGATTGACAGGGCTATCAAGTAATGGGTTGTTGTGATGTTGTTTGTTGGCTATGAAGTTGTTATCTGGCGGTTCTGGAGCTATTTTTGGTGGAGTTATTATATGATGAATATATTTTGTTTGCTTTTTGATCTTTTCTGCTACTTTTTGGATCATTGTACGTCTGGATCCTTTCTTCTCATGTGTTGTCATATCTGGCTATTGAGCCCTCTTAGGTTGGTCGTTTTCCCTTCTCTGGGTTATTTCTCTCACCTATGCTATATGGCTTTTGAGCCCTTTTGTATACAAGGTATAGTCCCTTCAAAACTATTTTCCCTTAATAAAAAAAAATTAAACCTTGAACCAAGCCTATTTCTAAGGCACCTTATCAAATGACTACAATTAAATTGGTAGAGCTTAAGGCACAGTTACAAGAAATTTTGTCTAAAGGTTTGATTAGACCGAGTGTTTCACCTGGGGAGCACTTGGTAATTTTTGTGAAAAGAGAGATGGAACACTTAGATTGTGTATTGATTACAGAATGTTAAACAAGGCAACAATTAAGAACAAATATCCACTTCCTATAATTGATGATCTATTTGATCAGATGCATGGGGCATCGGTATACTCTAAGATAGATCTTTGATCGGGATATCATCAGTTATGAATTAAGGATGAGGACATTCATAAAACAACTTTTAGAACAAGGTATGGACATTATGAGTTCACAGTTTTACCTTTTGGATTAACAAATGCACTTGCAGCTTTTATGAATTTAATGAACAATATTTTTCAAGAATACTTGGACAAATTTGTGCTTGTATTCTTGGATGATATTCTCATATACTCTAAAATTATTGAGTAACACCATGAGCATTTGAAGATAGTTTTATAAATATTGAGAAAAATACAGTTATTTGGTAAGTTATCTAAATGTTTATTGTATGACATAGAAGTGCACTATTTGGGTCATGTTATAAGAAAGAATGGAATAACTATAGATCCTTCTAAAATTATAGCTATAATTGAGTGACTTGCACCAAATAATGTACATGAAGTTATAAGCTTCATGGGTCTTGTTGGTTACTATAGGAATTTTGTTAAAGATTTTTCCAAAGTTGTTGCACCAATAACTTCATTGCAGAAAAAGGATAAGAAATTTGTGTGGAATGAGAAATGTGAATCTGCATTTAAAAATTTGAAGGATCAGTTAACTTTAGCACCTATTTTAGTTGTACCTGACCCTAATGGAGACTTTATTGTTGTGAGATGCATTCGAGAGAATGTCTTGGAGGTATTATGTTACAAAATGATCATGTCATAGCTTACGAAAGTAGAAAACTTAAGTTACATGAGTTGAATTATGCTCCACATGATCTAGAGCTTGCTTCCATTATTCATGCACTTCAAGTTTGGAGGCATTATCTGCTTGGTAAACCTTTTGAACTAAAAACTGATCATCTTGGGCTGAAGTATATTTTCACTCAGCCAAATCTAAAGGCAAGACAATAAAGATGGTTAGAGTTTTTATCTCAATATGATTTTGACATAAGTTACATTACAGGCAAGGAAAATAGGGTAGCGGATGCTCTAAGTCATAGGAAGCACATTTCTACTCTTATAATGTTGAGAACTCAATTTAAGGATGAGGTAAAAACTATTAAGGAATCGATTCTTAGTTTTTAGTAAGTAAAAACAACACTTGTTGCGGATCCAAATGATGTGAAATATAAATGTTTTCACTTTGATAATGATGAATCTTACGATTTGAAAATAGGTATACCTAATTTTTGAAAAGAAGGATGTAATACTTAGGATTTGTATTGATTACGAGAATGTTAAAAAAATCAACAATAAAAAATATATATCCACTTCTTAGAATTGATTATCTATTTGATCATATGTGTGGTGTGTCACTTTATTCAAAGATATATCTTCATTATGGATATCATAAATTGAGAATTAAGGATGAAGATATTCATAAAACAAATTTTAGAATAAGGTATGGACATTATGAATTCATGGTTTTACCTTTTGGTTTGACAAATACACTGTAAATTTTATGAATCTGATGAATAATATATTTCAAGAATACTTGGAAATTTTGTACTTGTATTCTTGGATGATATTCTTATCTATTCTAAGAGCATTGATGAGCACCAAGAGCATTTGAAAATTGTACTTGAAATTTTGAGAAAGAGAAAATTGTATGGTAAGTTGTCCAAATGTTCTTTTTATGAAACAGAAGTGCACTATTTAGGACATGTCATAAGCAAAGATGGAATAGCAGTTGATCCATCAAATATTTCTACCATAACTTAATGGCCTGCACCTAAAAATGTACATGAATTTAGACACTTCATGGGGCTTGTTGGTTATTACAAAATATTTTTAAGGAATTTTCAAAAGTTGCTTCCCGGATTACTTCACGCAAAAGAAGGAAAAAATGTTTATGTGGAGTAATAAATGTGAATCAACATTTAAAAATATAAAGGAACAACTAACTTTTGCACCCATTTTGATTGTATGGGATCAAATGGAAGCTTTATGGTAGTTACAAGATGCTTTCAAAGAAGGACTAAGGGTATAGTAATGTAAGATGATCATGTTGTAGATTATGAGAGCAAGAAACTAAATTTACATAAGTTGAATTATTCTCCCCATGAACTAGAGCTTGCTTCCATAGTTCACGCAATTCAAGTATGGAGACATTATGTCTTAGGAAGACCTCTTGAGTTAAAAAGTGATCACCTTGGGCTTAAGTATATTTTTACTCATGCAAATATGAATGCAAGACAATGAAGATGGTTAGATTTTTTTTTTTTTTTTCTTACAATACGATTTTGACATAAGTTACATTAAAGGTAAAGAAAATAGAGTAGAAGATGCACTAAGTTGTAGGATACATATTTATGCACTTTTAAATTTAATTTTTTTTTAAGGATGAACTCAAGTGTATCATGGAATTTGATTTGTATTTTAAGAAAGAAAAAAAAACACTTGTTGTAGATCCTAATGATGCAAGATACAAAGGTTTTTAATTTGTGTTGGTGAGGAAATTTGTAGGGTGGAAAAATTTGTGAATTCCTTTCCAAAGTCCCTCTAATTAACCGGTGCAATTGTTGTATGTGCATGTGTAAAAAACATGGATTTTTGTGGTGGCCTTTCAACCGGGGATCCAACAGGGGCACTCCACTGACCCTATGGCAAAGCTTGCAGAGATACTTGCAAGAGAGAAATTTTTCTAAAAGTAGGAAAGGGAGTGAGAAAAGAGGTAGGAGAAATAATTTTATAGGTAGTAAATCATATTCCTGCACACACTAGTTAGAAAATTCATCACATGCATTCATGAGAAGAAACAACCCTGCAAATGGCAACAAGATGAGATAAGATCAAACTCAAAGTTTCTAAAATCAAAGAAAGATAGAAAATCCTTCTTGTATTGATGCTTAAACAAAATTTGTACATAATGTGGAGAAATTGAGAAATTGAGAATGGGGGAAATGGAAGAAAATGACTATCTCTTTTTTTCTCTCAAAGTACAATATACTCTTGAGTTTACAAGATCAATTGCCAATGCTTTACAATGGCGTGAAGAAGCCATTAAATATCTTGCATGAAATGTTTACAACTTATTCTTTGTTAGAAAGAAACAGTTTACAATCTTTTCAATCATTGGCATCCATTCATATTCTTGATTTGTGAAGAAACACCAATGGTAGAAAAAACTAGACTTTTCATAATGCACAGCTGTTACATCATTTTGTAACTTTGAATTTGAACCGTTCATCTTGCCTTTGAAACTTTAAACAGAGTCATCCACATGGGATAAATTTACTTGAGTGGGCATGGAGGATTCCTTTTACATTTTGTGACTTTATAGAGATTTGGCATTTTTATATTTTTGGTCTACCCTTCTACTTTTGATATAAGCCTGACACATGGCTTCACTTGATTGGTGAAGGAATCATAACTCACTTTATGAATTTTATCCCTTTTTACAAAAAGGCTCAAAACCTCAAAGTTCTCCACCAACCTACTTCCCTACTTTGACTTTTAATGTGGGCTCAACATTTGAATTTTTCCTCATAGCATGATTAGGGGCATGGGTCACTTTATGTTTTAGCCCTTTTACAGTCACTTTATGAATTTTAGCACTTTTTACAAAAAGGCTCAAAACCTCAAAGTTCTCTGCCGACCCATTTCCCCATTTTAAATTTCAATGCGGTCTCAATATTTGAATTTTTCCTCATAGCATGATCGGGGTTGTGGGTCACTTTATGAATTTTAGCCCTTTTTACAAAAATGCCTCAAAACATAAAAGGACCTACCTTTTCTACCTTTCCACCAATCCTCTAATTGAGTCTTTCGGGACCAGATGTGGGGCCAAACGGCATTTTTGCTAAAATAACAAAAATGTTAAGTTTGCAAAAAGGACCCTGTCCTACCGCATCCAATTAGATATGTCCACATACCCATGGATAATGGGCCAAAATTTGATGGGGAAGAAAATGCCCATCATTCACGACTGTGGAAAAATGCAGAGAAGAAGAAAACTCCACCATTTCGCACTTGATTTTCAAATTTCTTTCACAAACCAAGGAATTGAAAACAATACAAGGTTTGATGATCCATGGCCATAGAAAGATTGAAAATTTCATTCAAATGAGGATAAAAATAAAATTTTCACATGTCTAGACAGGAAAATGGAAAATTTATCAAAACATGTGCAAAGAGAGAGTTTAAACAACTTCAAAGCATGAATTTCTCTATCTTTTTGGACTTCCAACTTTACTTGAACACTTCTGGAGGGCGTGAGCTCAAATTTTTGAATTTGAATTTTAAAATGAGGGGGATTTTGAGGGTGACAACAGTTGGCTCTAGCTTAGGGACATGACATGGACTGAGCATAGTGAAGACATGACATGGGAATCTAGAATCTCAATCTCTAGACCCTGTAATTTGTTGACCAGTGCCTTATCCATTGGGCCTTGCAGAGTCATGTAAAACTTTGAGAAAGAAATATCAGAAGAAGGAAACACACAAGCACACACATGGGAAGGAAACAAAAAACACAAAACATAAGGGGAAACAAAACCACACAATGGAAAGGGAAACACACCTATGGTACAAGGTGGGGAACAACCCACTTTCACTGATGATACAATTTCAAGTATTGCCTACTCTAAGGAAATTCTAGTGGTGTTCCATCCAAATATGAGAGAAGAAAATCATTCTCACCATAAGCTTCATGAATCTAGAATGGGCCGAGCCATAATGAATCAAACTTTCCATGGCTGCCTTTTGGTTCTCTTCTCTTGTCCCATAACAGATGAAGTCTCCAAATTTGAATTCTCTTACCTTGGCCTTCTTATAAAAAATATTATTTACTTTAAATTGGTGCTCCTTAATGTGATCCACCACTTGGAGTCTATTTTCTTCCAGCTTCTCAAGAAAGAGGATCCTCTTGTCAATGGAATCCTTGTACTGACCATCTTCTATTACCTGTAGCAGCTTGAGAGCTGGCATCTCGATCATGAGAGGAATTTATGCTTTGAATCCATATAATAGTTGGAATGGTGACATACCTATTACCTTCTTAAGAGTGATCCTATCCACCCATAATGCATTGTACAACCTTTTGTGCCAATTCCTTTGATTCTCATTTACAAGATTATGGACAATGGTCACAATGTTCTTGTTGCTTGATTCAACCTATCTATTTCCTTATGGATAGTAGTCATAAGAATGAGATAGGGAGATTCCATAGCTATAGCAAAACTTGGTTAGCTCTCTTGAAGAGAAATAGGTAGCATTATCTGCTATAATATTTTGTGGCACTCCAAAATGGACTATGATATTCTCCTTGATGAAGTTGCATACTGTTTCAATGTTGGATTGTTTGGTCGGAATGGATTCCACCCATTTGGTGAAGTAGTCTAATGTTATGAGTACATAGGTGTGCTTCACACTTGAGTGAGGGTTCAAAACACCAATGAATTCTAGCCCCCACTATTGAAATGGTTCTTCAATAACCACAAGCTTGAGTGGTAATGCAGTGAGTTGTGGTCTTCCAATGAACTATTGGCATGCTTTGCATTTAGAAACCCAATCTTGAGTGTCTGCAAAGATGGTGGGCCAATAATACCTTCCTGGAGGATCTTGTGTGTAAAGTGACCATTGCTGAAAAATTTCCACCACATGCTTGGTCATGGTATGCTTTAAGAAACTTTTCTTGTTTCTCTTTATCTACACACCTGAGGAAACAACCATCTAGACTCTTTTGTAAAGCACATGATTCCAAATTACAAATTTAGCTTCCTTCATCTTGAGTGTTCTCCTTTTCTTGTAATCAAGATGGGGAGGGAATTATCCATAAGTCAAGTAATAGGCAATATCAGCATACCACTCATCACTAGTGGTGACAAAGAGAACCCGTGGGTTATCTTTTGAACAAGATGAGCAAGAACAATTTTTTTTTGCCATGTTGAACTTTGAGTGTTTCATCTTCAGAAATCAACTTACACAAGCCATTTCCCCTTACCAGATTGGAGGGTCAAATCTCCAAGTCATATTCTTGATTCTTTGTAATCCAATTTCCTCTTTTAGCTCTGGGATCTGTTGTGTCAAGATGGACTTGATTACACTACTGAGGACCATCACCACCATATGGGAATTGAGGATGTAAAACCTAAATTTTTTTACAGCCTTGACCACTACATAGGCATGCTTCTCCAATTGGTTGTATTTTAGCTCATGCTTTTTCAAAGGAAACTCATGAAATTAATAGGTGCTTCCACGCCTTCATCATTTTTCTAAATGAGAACAACAGAGAGTGTATGTTCTGATGCATAACAATACATGATGAATTCTTTGTTAAAATCTGGAGATACAAGAGTCAGAGCCTTGGCAATGGATTTCTTGATCTCTTCGAATGCTTTGTTCCCTTCATTGTTCCATTTGAATTTTTCTTGTGGTTTCATCATGGAAGTGATGTGCTTCATCAACTCAACAAACTCAGGCACAAAATGATGAAGAAAGTTCACCTTTCCGAAGAATGAATGAACTCCTTTCTTGCTTGTGGGCAGGGCTAATGCTTGAATGGATCTAATCCTCTCAGGATCAATGTGTGCTCCATGTTTGTTCACAATGTGCCCCAATAACTTGCCTTCTGTGACTCCAAAAATGCACTTTTTTGGATTTAGTGATATGTCATGTTTCCTACACCTTGCAAGTACCTATTCCAAGTGATAGATATGATCTCCCCTCTTCTTTGAAAATATTGTGAGATCATCAAGATATATGAAAATGCAATGCTTCAGATCTTTTAAGGCCAAATCCATCACCCTTTGGAATGTAGCTCCTACATTGATTAGGCCAAAAGGCATTTTATTGTAGGCAAAAGTGCCCCAAGGTGTTGTAAAGGTTGTCTTGGTGTGGTCCTCCTCTACCACTTTGATTTGATTATATCCTAAGAATCCATCAAGTAATGAAAGCATTTCAGATCTAGTGACTTCTTGCAGGATATGGTCCATGATAGGAAGAGGATAATTTTCCTTTAGTGATGCTGGTTCAAGTTACAAAAATCTACACATATCCTTATTTCACCATTCTTCTTCTACACTAGCACAATGTTAGCCACCCACATTGAATGGTGGATGGGAAAGATGATCCTTGCATTAAGCATCTTTGTTACCTCCTCCTTGATGGTATCAACAATATTTGGGTTATACGACCTTTGTTTCTGCTTGAAGGGATTAACACCCTGCTTCAAAGGAATTGAGTGATGCATTTCCTTTGGCTGGAAGGATTTGAGTTCATCATAAGAGTAGGCCAAGACATCTGAGTATTTCTTGAGTAATGCAACAAACCTTTTTTTTCTTCAGGTGAGAAACATTTTCCAATATTGACCATCCTTGGCTCCTCTAGGGTACCAATGTTTTCTTTATCAAAATTAGATGGGCATCGAGAAGATTTCTTTTATTTCTCTTGAATGAATTTGTCATGTTTGTCAAAGAGGTCTTCTAAAGAGACTAGGCCTTTGGGAATTTTGTTCCCTTTCAATTTGATTACTCCCTCATCATCAATCCCTTCAATTCTTTCTTTCTCTTCTTTGGGGACTACTTCTTGGTGTGGATTTTCACCTCCTTCAAAGAAGAGATTATTGAAATTATCCCTTTCTCTAAAAAGGCTAGAATTTGGTTATCATCATTGAAGACTTGCCAATGATTTGCATTGTCTGGTACACTAGGCCTGAATACCATTTCAATGGTCACTTTGTCTTTACCAAAAGAAGGATGAGGTGTCACTAGGGAAGATGACACTACAAGAGAATCATCCTTTCATTATGTTCCCTTGGAATAGCTTCAATGGAAAATGCATCAAAAGATTCAATGTAGTCCCACACTCTATTTCTGTAATGCCGAGTCTTGGATTCTTCACCTGATATTGTTGGCAGACCTACTTTACTACAACCTCTACATCACCTCGCATATCTTAGTTTCTTGATTCCCATGTCCTCTACTGCACTCATGCCTAAGAGTAGTGCTTCATACTCTGCAGTGTTATTTGTATTATCAAATTGCAGCTTGTAGGAAAATGGGTACAACTCATTGGAAGGAGAGTACAATACTACACCAGCTCCCAAGCCCACACTAGAATGACTACCATCAAATTCCATTGTCCAAATTTGATCTTCCTCTTCCTCCATGAGAAGTGGAAAGTTCTCTCTTTTTTGATGTGAGGAAGTAGTTTCCTAGCCCACAATCTTGAAAGAGAATGTTTGCTTTTGGATCATCATACTTTCATACTGTGAACTTCATCTTTCTTACTAGTAGCAACTTCTTCATCTCTCCTTTTACTGGGATAGTTGTAGATGACCAATCCATTTTTATCTCTCCACCAAGTCTCTGCAAAAATCCTACTCAATAGCATACCAAAGGATGTTGGGATGTTTACTACTAATATGGTTAGGAGCACCTTCTTGTCTGGAAAATCAGCTAGTGCTACTTGTGCATCTTTGATTCTTCCTACCAATGGCACTTGTTTGGATTCCATTGAGTAGCAGGTTCCATTTACCTAGGTCAAGGTGAGGCCTAGAGAATTTACAACTTTGGCTGGCATCACATTGTCTAAGGCTCTGGAATCTATGATATAATTATTTAGTTGGAAGCCTTTAATGAGGAGTGACAGGTAGAAAGGTTCAACCCTATTGGTTTTGGAGGCACTGAGGGCTAGCATGTTTTGGGAAGGTGGTGTGGATGGTGTGGGAAGTAAGCCTTTAGAATTAGGACTCGAGGATATAGGGTTACCACCACAAACTACATTAATGAACTTGTCAAACTGGGCAGGTGTGTTTGTAGGTATTCTATTTCTGAGAGCTGGACTTTGGTTTTGCTTGCATGTTCCACAAAGTCAAATGGGGTTATGGTGAGTGAGGAAGAGGTTTTGGAAATGGAGGAATATTTACATGGTAGAGGATTTGCTACTTTGGGTGTTGAATTCTCCTTTTTGGGTGTAGCAATTGGCTTGGAAGGGGGTGAGGGTGTAGCTTTTGATTGAACCTTAGATGTTTTTGCAGGAACAACATTTAAAGGAGAATTGTTCTTAGCAAATTTTGAGCTGGGAGAAGAATTAGATGACTTACTTGGCATAGTAGCATGATCCCTGACAACCAGTGAGTCTGGTTTTTCTTTGGCCGACTCCATAGAAGGTGGTAATGGTGATCCTCTGCTGATGATTTTATTTTGTGTGACCTCTGGAGGAGAATCTTCTTTATTCTTCTTATCCTTTACCACAACTATTGAGGATGAAGCACCTTTCTGGATTGTGCATGAGTGAAAACAACACATGAGAAACTTAGAGATTCTTCATCATCCTCATCTTCATCATCAACATACTCAATTAGGCCATTATGCATATCAACTTCCTTGACCTCAAGATAGTTTTCATAGTCTTCCATATTTTCTTCTTCAATTTCATCAATTTCTGCTTCCTCCTCGGCTCTTTGGTGTCATAGATGGCATTGACTGGTGGTGCTTCAAGAGAAAGCCAATGAGGAGGTGGAGAAATCCTTGGCCTATCTGGAGGGTTTGGTTTCTTTGAAGCATTCCACATTGTGATCTGAGATAGTTGTTCTTCAAGGAAACCAAGTCATTTTCCATTTTTTGGAACATCAGATTTGTGGTGATAGAGTTTGAATTCTAACCCTTTTGCTTTCCATTGGGGCCTTTCACCTTTTCAAAAAGGATTAGATCATCATCAATTTCTATTGCATAGTCCTGGCTTCCCTCAATGTTCTTGGTTGGGCTCTTCTGAGGAAGAAACCTACTTCTGATGGCAAAGCACTGATGAAAAACCTCTTCAAATTATTTTCAGGAGGCACCACATCTTCAGGGATCCTTCTTATCACTCTATCATATCTTGCTACGAAGTCCCTCATTGACTTAGAGGTTTATTTCTTCATTTGTACCAATTGGACCAAAATATCCTGACAATTTTAGTGCTCTTGAACCTGTGTTCAAATGCACTTCTTATATCCTCCCAACAGGTGACGGACCTCGGGGTAGCATGTAGAACCATTCCGAAAACTTTCTCTTGAAGTGACTCCACAAAGAGTCAGATTGACACATCTTCATCCTCAACACCCAACACACCGAAAAAGTGATAAATTCTGCTACATGCTCTTCAGGGAGTTGAGAACCATCCCCTTTGAATTTTGGGAATTTTTTTCTGAGCCTCCCAGTAGCTTATGGAGTGGTTGAGAAAGAGCCAATGGATAGTGTTTCCTCCCATGGTACATTAGGCCTCCTAGGCCTCATGATCACATTCATGCTCATGATCATGATCCCCATTCTATTTCTATTTCTAGCTTCCAACCTTGCTAAGGCTACGGCTTCTATTGCTGCTCTTTGTCTTACCTTGGCTTGAAGTCTCTCGATTTCTTCGAGTTGAGCTCTTATTTCTTCTTCGGCTCTCACCTCTCTTTCTCTAGCTTCTTCTTTGGTCTCCATGTTAATGAAGTCTACAAGGTTCTCGTTGATGTATGGAAATTCACCATCCAAAGGATTGACAACACTCAGGTTCCCAACATGACTCGGTTGCTTGAAAAGGAAGCCTCTAGATTTCGAGTAGCTCTTGTCTCCTTTGAAGTTCCTAAAAATGGGATCAATTTTTCCTCCTTGTCTCTATTTCAGGTGTATCTTCTATCCACTAGCTTGAAAATATATGCTCTTCTTTACAGTGCTGGAATTTTTCTTTACCTCTCTAATTCAATAGCACGTTCTTCTTCAAGGTCCAAAATTCTCGTGGCAATGAAGTAGTGATTAGAACTTTGTCTATTATGCCAGATAACTTCCCTCAAATATGAAGCAACATCTTCTTAGATGTGGAAGAGAAATTCAGGTCTTTCAACAAGAGGGTTTCTCGGAATAGCCATGATTTGAATCCATGTGGCTCATATAGCCATTCAAATTCTAGAATTTTTTTTCTTTTTTGAATTTTGAATTTTTTGACCTTGTGGTCACATTCAGGTGTAGATGCTACTAAATCTGCCCCATAGTGGGTGCTAAAAACTATTGGCAAGGAAATTTTTTGGGTGGAAAAATTTTTGAATTCCTTGCCAATGCTCTGGGAATCTAAGTCCCTCTACTTACTTAAACATGCAACTGCCATGTATATGTATGCAAAAATATGTGGATTTATGTGGTGGCCTTTCAACCGGGATCCAACAGGGGCACTCCACTAACCCTGTGACAAAGCTTTAGATACTTGCAAGGGTAAATTTATCTAAAAGTGGGAAAGGGAGTGAGAAAAGAGGTAGGAGAACTAATGTTACAGGTAGAAAATCATATTCTTGCACACACTAGTTAGAAAATTCATCACATGCATTCATGAGAAGAAACAACCCTACAAATGGCAACAAGATGAGATAAGATTATGAACTCAAAGTTTCTAAAATCTCCTCATCAAAGAAAGATAGAAAATCCTTCTTCTTGTATTGATGCTTAAATAGAAATTGTACATAGTGGAGAAATGGAGGAAATTGAGAAGGGGGGAAATGGAAGAAAATGGCTATCTCCTTTGTTCTCTCAAAGTACAATATACTCTTGAGTTTACAAGATCAATCACCAACCCTTTACAATGGCATGAAGAAGCCATTAAATATCTTACAAGAAATGGTTACAAATTCTTCTTTGTTAGCAAGAAATGGTTTACAATCTTTTCAATCATTCACATCTATTCAGATTCTTGATTCACAAAGAAATGCCAATGGTAGAAAAACTAGACTTTTCATAATGCAGCCATTACAATCGTTTTGTAACTTTGAATTTGAACTATTCATCTTGCCTTTGAAACTTTAAACTAGAGTCATCCACATGGGAGAAATTTACTGGAGCGGGTGGAGGATGTTTTTACATTTTGTGACTTTATAGAGATTTGGCATTTTTACATTTTTTCCACTTTTTGATATAAGCTTGACATGTGGCTTCACTTATTGGTGAAGGAATCACATCTCGCTTTATGACTTTTAGCCCTTTTACAAAAAGGCTCAAAACCTCAAAGTTCTCCACCAACCCACTTCCCCACTTTGACTTTCAATGCGGGCTCAACATTTGACTTTTTCCTCATAGCATGATCAGGGTTGTGGGTCACTTTATGACTTTTAGCCCTTTTTACAAAAAGGCTCAAAACCTCAAAGTTCTTTGCCGACCCACTTCCCCACTTTGACTTTCAATGTAGGCTCAACATTTGAATTTTTCCTCATAGCATGATTGGGGTTGTAGGTCACTTTATGACTTTTATCCCTTTTCAAAAAAAATGCCTCAAAATTTAAAAGGGATCTACCTTTCCACCTTTCAACCAATCCGCTAATCGGAGTCTTCTGAGACCACGAGGCCAACTCGACTTTTTTGCTAAAATAACAAAAAAGTTAAGTTCACAAAAAGGACATGTCCTACCACATCCAATTAGATATTTCCATGTACCCATGGATAATGGGGCCAAAATTTGATGGGGAAGAAAACACCCATCATTCACGACTGTGGAAAAATGCAAAGAAGAAGAAAACTCCACCATTTTGCCTGATTTTCAAATTTCTTTCACGAACCAAGGAATTGAAAATAATACAAGGTTCGATGATCCATGGCCATAGAAAGATTGACAATTTCATTCAAATGAGGACAACAATAAAATTTCACGCGTCTAGATAGGAAAACAGAAAATTTATCAAAACGTGTAGACTGGAGAGTTTAAACAACTTCAAAGCATGAATTTCTCTATCTTTTAGACTTCTAACTTTACTTGAACACTTCTGGAGGGTGTGAGCTCAAAATTTTGAATTTGAATTTTAAAATGAGGGGGGGATTTTGAGGGTCATACTACCGCAATACAAGTGATAAGTAATAAGTATGGAATTTGTTCAGCAGCTACCTATGTCTAGAAATAAGCATGATGTTATTTTAGTTGTGGTTAACAACTAACAAAGGTAGCAAATTTTATTGATGGTAATGTTAGAGATGATTCATGTAACACCTTTGATAAACTGTTAACTTCTCCTCTTTGCAATGCAAGCATTGACATGTGATTTGTCCTAAGAAGGTGTATTCTTTTCACTGTTGAAATTTTCTTGCCATCGATAAATTATTTATTTATTAGATTCAATTGTGGAAATTTTTTTGCTTGCAAGGAATCCATTTTTGTTTGAGATAAGTAAGGTTGTAAATTGGTAATGTTGTTTGCAAATTTATCTCTATATAATAATGAAAACCTTGGATCAATTCCATTGATCCAAGGTATGTTTTAATTCTTCTTACCTGATTTGTATGGAAAACTAACATTTAGAGGTGGAAGGAAATAAAATAATGAACCTTTGTAGGTTTACAATTTCATTGATCTTCTTGGAAGTTCATGTTGTGCATTCTGCTTTAAGTTGTGTGCTCATATCTTCTTGTCAACTTCTCCAGAACGTTGAATGGCGTAAGTTGGAAAGAGGTCTACTTTAGGACTATTGAGGGTAAAGCCTAAGTCCTAGATCTATAAGATCTATCCTAATGGGATTCTAACCTAAGGTGATGATAGGTATATTTCTAACCTATTACCTAATACTATATTGGTATGAAGAATGTCCTATCCTAAGGTGGAAAATTACCAAAGGAAATATTAAGATAACCTAAGGCAAATATTTTTAAAATAACCTAAGGTCATATCCTAAGATAATGTTATCTATCCTAAACTAATGAAAGTATAGAAGGGGACCCAAGGGGGTCGTATGGCAAGTTGAAGGCATGGCGATGGTTCCTAAGTCATTTATTTGATTTGATTTTTGAATTCAATGGACAAAGTACTGCCAGTTTAGGCAGAGGCAAGAAAATTTGGTGGAATCCTATGTGGAATCATCACTAGAGATAAGTGATGCATGCAAAATTTGAAATTGGACTTGCCAACTTTAACTGGCGGTGGTGTGGAGAAATAGGTGGGAGATTGGAAATTAATGACATTTATGGTCATCGGTTTTGGTGAACAAACTGCCTTGGAAACCATGTGAGTGGATTTTTTGGGGGTTGTTTAGTCTTTCAAGAATTTCAATTTTTTCTCTACATGGAGCTATCTAGTTCTTCAAACCAGCAGTTCTACTTTTAGTTTGTTGCTATTTTTAACTCTCTTGGACTATTTTTGATCCAATGGAAGTATAAGAGGCATTTGAGAAGGAAGTTTTTGGTTGTTGAATTTGTTTGGAGAAGAAAGAGTTTTGGAGGCTCACTGAAATCTTCTTCAAATCGATGAAGCACTATTAGGCATGATAGGCTCTATCCATTAAGTTGTTATGATTTTCTCTAAATGTCTTCATTAAAACAACTCTTCTCTTGTAAAACAAGTTGGTTTTTATTTTGCTATGGTTACTTGATTTCTTGCTTGAAAGAATCTCGTGTTCTTGATTAAGGAACTTCTGCATGATAATATTGTCATTGGGTTGTTTCCCTGAGTGAGTTAATGGTGATTCACACTTTAGAACTGGTCATGACTTGAATAATGTTGATAAAGTTTGTATTCTTGCTTACCTGCTCGAAAAGGGTTTAAGGAAATTTGTTGTTGCTTTGAGCTTCAAATTGGCTATCTCTGATTGTTTATAGAAGGTAAAAGGTTACCCTTCTCTATCACATCTTGTTTTGTTGAAGTTTTAATACACCTTCTGAGACTGTATCAATATACTTTGATTCATAATTGTGTGATTTCAAACATGTGTGGAAAATAGTGAATGGGTTATTTGTTTTTAACTGTACTGTGTAAACCTTCATTGCTTTGAACCTTGTATTTGATGGAAGCTGAGTATGTAATGGTGTTTGGATTTACTGTTTTATGGTTCTAGTCCATGTGGAAACAAGGAGGTATTGACTCAAAAACCTTGTTGTTTGGATTTGGTGCTCTCTCTTCTGAAACTCTGTGAAATGGCTTCTGGGTTTATTTGGTTTCAGAATTATTTGTTGAATACAGCAGTGGATGAAGTCTTCTCTTCTGAATAATTATGTTTGAGTCTTCCTTTAAGATTTGGGGAGATTGAGCTATAGGTAAATAGTTGAATTTCTTTTTGTTTGAAGATATTTTGGGAACTGGCTTTATCCGATTTGATATTTTGATTATAATTCCGTAGCTCAGTTGAGCTTACTTGAGGTCAAATCTTCCTGTCTATTTTCTTTTGGACTTAGATGTTGTTGATTTGAACCTACCCATTCCTGATCTGGGTAGACCACTTGTTAAACTTGTTAGAGAGACTTGTGAAAGTCTGACTATTGTAACTTCTTGAAGATACGTTGAATGGATATTCAAATTTTGAATTGGTGGTTATGTTTCTTGAAGCTAACCAAATTAGTGTAGTTGTTAGAATTATTTGATTCCTGTGTAAGTTGGAAGAAATTGAATGTCTCGTCAATTTCATAGGAGTGTTCAGTTGAGCCTGCCTGTGGTAAAAATGAAAGGAAAACTTAATCATCTTTTAAGCTGACTAGGCACCTTTAGCTAAGTCATGTAGTCCTTTCGTTTGCATCTTCTGGAATCGATTCTTGATGAATCCTTCTCTATCCATTCAAAAGATGTGTTCACTCACCTCTATGAGGATGTGACTGTAAGTCCTCCTTATCTATTGTTGTGCTATCGTCTTGTAGGAATGGACAAGTTATGATCTCTTGATTGAAACTTTGACATTTTGGATGATTGTTGAAGGCTGTTATTTTTCCTGTATGATGTTTTTCTACTTTGTTGTTGCATTTCGTGATGTGGAAAATGATACTGAACTAATTTTGTTTGGTGATGGGTGAGCCTTAATTTTCAATCCCGACTTGAATTTTTAGTTGCATGAGTAGTGTAACAACTCTGAGCATGATGTCTACATTTTTAATATTTAAGGGATGTTATGACTGGGTTGGTACCAGTCCTCTTTTGAATTTCTTTACTTGTGAAACTGTAAGAGTTAAGTGTTGAATTCCCTTTTATGAGTTGTGAATGGGAATTCAAGTTAAACCAAATGGGAAAGGAAGTTTTAAACTGTTTATTTTCAGTCATTCATCCTTCTTTTGTGTAAAATTGTAGTGGATTTATTTGGCTAAGTTGCATTACTTTTATGAATGCAATTATGAATGGAAAAAGTCTGGAAGTTACTTTAACTTGTTGTGTAAATTCTCTTGTGCATTATATGAAGGAAATTTGTAATCCTATCTTGTTGTTATCATTCATATCTGATTGGATCCTTATTTATGTTGTCATTTAATGAATTGGATGAATGGGAAATAGTACAATTTCCCTTACTTGAATGCAACTTGCTAAGTTGCATGTATTGATGTTCTTTTACCTAAACTAGTATGGTTTATTAAGGGATGTTAAATGAACATACAATTAAACTATAAGGAAGTGTGAAAGGTAAAAGGGTATAATAAACCCTAACACTTAACCATAAAGAGGAAGGTTCTTCTCCTCTCAAAAGGATGTAAAACAAATGAATGGTGTTTGTGTTCATAAATCATTTAGACTTCATCTCTATGAAGTCCACTCTTACCGAACCTATTTAGGTTCTTACACCTCCTATGAATGGTTGAGTTACTTAAGAAAATATTATGATGGATGTTGGTTCTATTTTCAAAAAGAAATGTTAAGTAAAAAGTTAATTAAACATAAAGCAATCGTTAGTCTATGAAGTTACATATTATTTAACCAAATCAAATAAGGATGGAAACCTTAAAGGTTGTTAGAATTAGGGTTATGTAAGGTTGATGTAATCTAAATCTTAATCCTAAACTAATTAAGTGGAAATGACCTCATGAGGTGTGTATGTCAAGATGAAGTAGTTCTGTTGGATGTTGGCACATGCCAACTATAGAACTATACCTTCGTGAAGACTTGGGTCTTCATGAGGATACAGGGTTATAGTTGACATGTTGTAACACCCTTCAGCATTGGTTCATCTAGACCTACCCAAATTTGGACTTGAACTTAGTTTCTCTCTAGGTTAGATTAGAGTTATGATTTAGCATAGGAAGTGACTCATAATGACTTAGGGTAACTAGGCACATCCAATCGACTTAGGTTGATTGGGTATGTCTGTATACCCTAGGTCATCGTGAGTGATTCCCTATTCTAAATTATGTCACTAACCTATGTTAGGGTCAAACCTTGAACAAGTGGACTGACTGAAGTCAGTGAAGACCATTCTAGATAACAAATGAGTGGGGTGAAGGACATATTCGATTAGATGAGTATGTCATCTAGGAATAGTAACATGAACAGTATGTTGGAAATCTTTGGCCAAAGTATCAAAAGTTTCAAGCTGCGTTGTCTATGTCACCTAATTTAAGGAATGTGATTTCATATGAATATTGGTAAAAACTATTGAGATAGGGTTATTAAATAGAACAACCAATTACCTAGGATAAGGTAAGAGATCCAAGTATACTTGGTATACATTAAGTATTTGATACTTCAAGATAACATGACAGATCAGTAGTTCACCGAGTCATGAAATGATAGATCGGTAGTTCACCGAGTCAATTACAGTTACATATGGTTTTCTATTATGAGATTGATTGGTATGGAATGTGTGTTCTGAATTATGTTTATTTAGAATAGAGCACATTATGTATAAAAAAACAATTCCCTTGTTTCTAAAGTCTTAAAATGGGAATGTTATAATTCACCTATTTTAGCAAAAATATTTGTGCATGAAATTTTCAGATTACATGGAGTACCTGAATTGATTATATCTGATAGAGACCCTAGAATGACATCTCATTTCTAGAAAACACTAAATGCAGCCTTAGGAACAAAACTAAATTTTAGTTCCACATACCATCTAGAAACAGATGGTCAAACTGAGAGAGTAAATAAGGTTTTGGAGGATATGTTAAGAATGTATTGTATGGATCAGTAGTACAAATGGGAAGAATACCTTCCTTTAGTTGAATTTTCTTACAATAATACTTATCATTCCTCTTTAAAAATGGCACCTTTTGAAGCATTATATGGAAGGAAATGCAGAACTCCAATTAGTTAGGATAACATTGAAGATAGAGAGGTAATTGGACCTGAAATGCTTACTGAAATGGAACAAGTGAAAATAATTCATGAATGATTAAAAGAAGTTGTTGATAGGTAGAAAAGTTATGCAAATCTGAAAAGGGTCGATAAGAAATTTAAACTTGGTGAAAAATTATTTTTACGTGTTAAGCCTAAAAAGAGCTCTATTACCTTTGGCAAGGCAGCCAAATTATCACCTCGTTTTGTGGGACCTTTTGAGATTGTTGAAGTGATTATCCCTATAGCTTATCGCTTAACATTACCTCCCACCTTGTCATGAATGCATGATATTTTTCATATTTTTTGCTCAAGAAATACATTTATAATTTATCACATGTATTAAATTGGGATTCCTTGTAGGTCCAAGACCCAGGAATAATCATGGTTGAACCTATAAGAGTGTTGGAAACTCACCGGTTGCACTTACAAAATCATGAAATTAGTCAATGCAAGGTCCAGTGGGACTAGTTTAATGAAGAAAGTGCAACATGGGAAAACCTTGAGGATATGAAAACTACTTTTCCTCATCTATTTGAATAGAATTAATTCTTATTTTTAAGATAATTAAAGACTTTGTTTGAAAAATATCTTCTTTTTTTCAGTTTTGGGTAGATACTATAATGTTTTAGTATTGGGACAACAATTATGATGTTGTAATAAGTTATGAAAAACTTAAATTTCTACAAATCTGTTTCTGTTTGAAAATTTTGTGGAAGGAAGAAATATAATTATGGTTATTTTTCTTGTTTATGATTATGGATTAAGTTAATCATCAGGACAATGATGCTTTTTAGAGGGGAGGTATGTAATGCCTCTATCATGGCTATTATCTTTTATCACTTCTGTAAATGAAGTAGCAATGTTGATAGGTGATTCTCATTTTGAAGATGGTGTACTCTTTAAAACTAATTAATCATGTTGTTGTAGATGATATGTTTTATCTTCTAAAATTGGATAACATCATGCCATGACAATTTTGAATTTATAATGAAGTATTACATATAATTTTTATGCGAAATTTTTAATGTATTATGCATATGGATGAAGGAAATAAATTCAGTCTTATTTGTTCATTGCCTATTTTGCAATACTAAACTTGTTTTTCAATCTATTGATTGCATAGTGCAATGAGTAACCACACCTTGGATCAATTACAGTGATCCAAGGAATGTTTAGGATTTTTGATGTTTCGATCATTGTGATTGAGTCGGTAAAAATATCTAATTTCTAAACTCAGGCTTATTTTGGGATCATGGGGGCATCATGTAGCATCTTTTGCATGTACCTTTCTAAGTGATCTAATAACACTGCAAAGATACATCTAATAACACTGTAAAGATGGTTCTTTTGATTTTTTATCCTAATCTTAACCTAACTTATGTGAATAAATGTATTCTAATGGATATTAAGGGACTATCCTAAGTCTTGGATACTAATTAATCCTAAGCTATATTGAATTAATCCTAAGGTCCTAAGATTTGGGTTATAAACTAATACTATGGAAACCTAACTTAAAGGTATCAAACTAACCTAAGAGGACATTAGGTTAGCTTGTATGGAAATTTGTTGGATGGTGGTGGCACCATTACAAAGGCATTTTTAATGTTTAAATGTTGCACTTGATATTCTGTTGCCACCAATTTTGGCCAAGGCATGAAGGTAGAGGAAAAGGATGAGATGGAAACTTTGCTATTTTTGGTTGAATGAAGTCTTAAATTTTTAGTTGTAACTAACAGAAGATAAGACATGGTGGGAGTTTTAGAAGGGATACAGTCAGTCCTATTGGTATTTATGAGCCTTAACCTAAGTGAAAAAATCTTGGAGAATAATAGAATGGGTTGGAGGAAAAATAAATGGGTTAGTTTTATTTTTCATTTAGATGTTTTGAGATCTTAGGCCCTACATGTTGACTTTCCATTTTTCAAAATTTCAGTTCGATTATGTTGCATGTTAAAATTTTCCATTGCATGGTGGAAATAATGGCAAAATTTGGTCATGGAAACTATAAGAAGAAAATGGGAAAAATTTAGAGGATTTTTTAGTTCTTTCATTGGAAATATTTCTTTGGAAGCTCACTGCTTGAAGGATTAGAGCAAGAAAGAGAAGCCAAGAGCACTATCGGGCATGATAGGATCTATCTATTTAAGATATATTTCTTTTATTTAAAATTTACATTAAAATAATGTTTATCTTCATGCAAACATATCTAAGACTTGTTTCTGGTGTGCTTGGTTTCTTCTTCTCGCTCTCGTGAGTTTATTTTATATATGGTTTCTTGCAAATATAGTGATTCGTGGAATGAAATCATTTTACATGTTTCTAGGTTTGAATGAAGTTGGAAAAATGATGTGTTACTTTATGGGAAACTAGATATGATTTTTAGGGGGATTCTATGTTTTGATAATTATGTCTCCTTGTTTTGTACCCTTTTTGGTGTTTAAGTGAATTTTGCAGGGATTTGGTTTGAAGTTTCTTAAACTTTGGAACTCTTTAGGTTGTTGTGAATCTTGGGTTTTTTTTAAAGTTGTTTGGGTTGAATTTGTTCAGAATAAAATGAATCCTGTATTGGAACCCCTATTTGGTTTGAAGGTTATTCATTTTGGTTGTATTAACAAATATTGTTGGTCGACTTGTTTCTTGAAGGTCTATTTTGGGATTCTTGTTTCAGTTTATAGACCTTCATTTTGGCTTAAGATTAGAACTGATCTTTTGATCTTTTCATTGTTTTAAAAAGATCTTTCTCGACCCATATTGGGTATTCACGAAGGTGGTTTTTGAGCACTGTAAGTACATGTTGTATAGGAGAGAAATAGATTTTTCCATAGCTATCATCTTAAGTTTCGTTTTACTATTTAAATACCCTTCTCAAGTGGAAATGTTTTAGAAACAAAGAATGGTAATATATTGTCTCTCTCTCTCTCTCTCTCTCTTTCATGGGATTTGATTTATGTTGTATATATACCCATCTTGGGTCAGCTTGTATGGAAAGGAGGGGAGAAAACAGGGTAAGTTCTTTCCCTTCTTGTTCGTTGTGTTTTTTTTTTTTTTTTTCACCCATTACGGGTTGGTCCATATAATGATATATTTAGGATGATGTTCATCCTGGTATTCTATTATTGTTCAAGGCTTTCTCTTACCTTTGAGCTCTATTAGTTGCGAGTGTTGTGAGTTAGATATTATGGATTTGTCTTAACTTTGATGAAGTTTTGGTGGTTTAAATCATCATTGTTCAAAGGATGCATTCTTTGAATTGTAGAATGTTATGTTGAATGCGCATGTTCTTGAAAAATGTCTCTTAGAGACTATACTCACATCTTTGGGTTTTTTTAGAACGTTGAATGAAGACTATTGTTCTTTTTGTGAATTCATTTCGAGTGTGAATGAAAGTTATACTTATGATTTTTGTTTCTTAAAATGTTCATATTTCTTCATCCTATAGCTTAGAAATGGAAGTTATTTGGGCATTAAATTATTGGTTGATTACTTGATATGCATGTTATGTCATGATATCTTTCTCTCTCTTTGTCGTATTGGTTGAATGGATACATTTTGATCAAATGTGTTTCCGAACTATTTCATTTTGTTTGGATAGACCTCTCTAAGTTTTGTACCTTATGTTTGAATTGTTTTTCCTTGGTAATGGCTAATGTAAATATCCTATAGGAATGTACAGTGAATACCTAAGTTTTGTCAAATTTTGGGTCTATTTTGTTGGCATTATTTTATGGGTAGTGACAGAGATTTGGATAGATGATCCATGGAGAAAAAATCTTGTTCATGTCAAATTATTTATAATTTTTCCTAAATACTTTTTGATTGATTTCTAGGGAATGGGCTATGACTTAGTGGAACTTTGGATTGGTGATTTAAATGGGAAAGATTAAAGTCAAATATTGAACTTTTGAGTAAATTTCTTCTTATAGATTAGTTGTAGTTTGAAATGTTATCATGTTGAAATTATTATCAATATTGTAACATATATAAAATTAAATTTATGTTAGAATATTTAACTTTTTAAATGATCCAATGATTCTTAATAGATTATTGAATTCTTTTATATTATGATATTGTGACTTTTTGGGCAGTTTATTTGATTGATCTTATTTTTGTGTACTTGGAACCTTTTCATAAATAGCAGGTTTCCTTTTACAAAACATTTAGATAAAATCATATTGTTTTAACGCTATAGCAATTATCATGCTTAGTTCTCTGTGAAATGACTCATGCTAACAATTTTGTAAATGGATTTCATGAAAAGTGAAAGGAGAAATACTTATAGAAAATTTCATTTGTTTTATTAACAAAATTGTTTTCCTCATTTGAATGCTTATGTATTGAAATTCTCTTGAAATGAACTTGTTGGAAAAACTATGAAGATGTATTAAATTAGTTTTGTAATGATGAAATATGTTTTCTTATAAACTTATGGAATATTATTGAGCTTGGAGTGATGTGAACACTCTCTTTTTGATAAAGGAATTTTTGTGTAAAGGTTGTTTAATTCTGATTTATTCTATGATCTTAAATGACATAGATTTTAGTTATATTCCTAAATATTGGCATGCATGATTTAATGGATTCCAAGGTATAGAATAATCTTAGATAAGGATATATATATACTCTTTTGACTCATTTCATTTTAGGAAATGGTATAACTATGATGATTATGATTGATAGATCCTTATTCGGAAAAGGGAATAAGGATAGTTCTATATAGATGAATGTGGCATTCCTATTATGAATCTAAACCTTATGTTTTCTTATTTCTTTAATAGGACAATAGTCCTTAATTATGAATAAGAGGATACTTACTTTTATCTTTCAATCAGAACTAAGTATGTTATCCTTATAATGTAATAAAGTATAGCTATTAATGATGATTGGTTGTATGTTATACTTATATGAAAACCATAAATGGAAATGGGAAAGCTTAAAGGAATTAATAAGAAGATTTAGATATTATGAAAACCAAGTCTAATGTATAAGCTTTCAATCAAGATTGTTTACATTGATAAACTGTAGTAAGAAAAATTAATGATCTTACTTACTTGATATAGAAATAAGATTTATCAATAAATGGAATTAATGGTTTGAGAATAAAGTTCATTTACATGAACAAAAATTTTATCTACATACCTTCAATTGGTGTAAAAGTACATTTCAAATCCTTTCTTTGGATCAATTGTACTTAGTGGACCCTTAGGTGTCGTTGTTTAACAATTAATTAAACAAGATAATAATTTGAGGGTTAATAATATAATGTTTCTTAAGTATGTTAGTTTAGTTGAAATAACTTAGTAGGTTTTTGTAATATAGGGGCTGCAACAAAGTACCCTCATAATGATGGGATTCATTACGAGGATATTGTGATGTAGCCACTATGCTTCAACACCCCACTTAGTTCAATTAACTTGATTGACATAAGTGGAAATTCGGTTCATAGTTCTACTCTAAACAAAGATAGACACATGGACTAGTGTAGTAGTCAACTTATGTTGATTTAGGGTAACTAAACACACCTAATCGACGAAAGTCAATTGAGTATGTTTATTTATCCTTAGTCACCATGAGTAGTCTTCCACACTAATGTATGTGATATGCCCCTATTTAGTGTGAAAATTTGACTCGGGTTTGGTTGACAGGAGTCAAGGAAGACCAATCTAGATAATAATACGAGTGGGGTGAAAGACATATTCCTATCGACGAGTATGTCATCTTAGAATGTAAACATAGTAAACATGTTAAAATTTTGGCCAAAGTATTACAAACTATTGGTTATGTTGTCTTATGTCACCTAGTCTAAGTTATGGGATTTCAGATGAATATCAAGTAACAAATATTTAGATAGGCTTCTTAGATAGAAAAATTGAGTGACCCTTAATGGGTAAAAGAACCGAGTATACATAGTATACACATGAATAAGTTAAACATGAGAGATCGGTTTAATACTAAGTCATGAAATGAGAGATCGAGTGTTTCACCAAGTCATTATAGCTACATATGGTTTTTTGTTATGTGATGGATTGGAAATGGAATGTGTGTTTTGAATTGTATGAATTTAGAACATAGAACATTATGTAAAAAAATTCTCTTGTTCTAATTCATTAAAAATAGAAGTTACATTTTGGTATCAGAGTTGAAGGTTGCAGCTCTTAGACCTATTGAGTCCATATATGATAAAAAATTAATTTCTTGTTAATAGAAATTGGTTAGAACAAAGGGAGGTATAAGAAAATAATCTTCCTCCAGGTGGAGAGGCATACTTGCACAAAAACTTGATGAGATTCTTGCTGCATTATTGGATACAAGAGATCATCTTGATGTACTTGAATAACAAGTAATGGGTAATGAAGAGGAGGAAGATGATGCTAATAATAAAAATCAGCCACCTCCAGGAAACAACACCAATGCTGGAAATTTGGGCATTGATAACAATAATGCAACAAATAACAATGTTGTGAATGTCAATAATAACGTTGCAAATGAAAATGTACCTAATCCGCCTGAAAATAAAAAGGCAAGATTAGTAGCTGAACTTACTAATGACATAAAGAGGATAATTCCACCAAATTTTGATGGCACTACACTGGGGGATGGGGCTAAGAATTGGCTTAGTGAAATGGAGAAGTACTTTGTAATAAGGAACTTCTCGGAAGAAACAAAGGCAAAGTATAGGAGCTTACCATCTTTCCCATGAGGCATCCTCCTGGAGGGACAAGGCGTAAGGTTAAACCAAACATTGATGATTCAAGAATTACATGGGATCAATTTAAGGGATAATTTAGGAAACGCTGGCTACCATAGCTCTATTATGATAAGAAAATGACAAAATTTCATAATTTAATTCAAGGAAATTTAACTGTAACTGAGTATTGGGAGAGGTTTACCAAACTTCTTAAGTACGTTCCACAGTATCAAACTGACAAAAGTTTAGGATACACAATTTTATTATGGGATTGAATCCTATCATAGGAGGAGAGGTAGATGTGCACAACCCAACCACCATGGAAGGGGTTGTAGAAAAATCCATAAGGCAAGAACAAAAATTAAAGGCAATTTCTGGTAATAAAGAGAAGAATCAGAAAATAATTTCCAACTCTTGTTTGTCACTTGCACCTAAGAAGGTGGAATGGAAAATTTTGGAGTTAAAAACAATTTTGTGACTGATAACAATAAGAAATTAGCTGAAAATAAACCTGTTGTCAGAACCGTAGAAATAATTTTGTGAAGAATAACAATAATGGGAAAAAATTGTATGGAGGTCAAAACAGAATTTCAAGACTGGAAATAAGTTTGAACCAGAAATAGGACCTATAGGGGGATTTTTTAATTGTGTTAAGGATTACTACGTAAATCAAAGTGCCATCCAAAGAAAGATGATGATAACCAGCAACATAAGATACATGTTACGATGGTGATAAACAAGATGAAAAGCAAGTTATGCACATAGAAGTGCCTGTAAATTATTTGGTACAATAGATACTATACTTTTTGATCTTTGGAGCTACAAAATGTTTTATTTCTAGTAAATTAGTTGTAAAATTAAAAATAAAAGAAGGAATAATGGAAAATCTTGGACTATACATTATGGTAATAATGTTGTCCATATTGTTAGTAAATGTCTTTTTGGAGCAGTCTTAGAATTACCAAGTTTTTCCACTAAAGTAGATATTTATGTTGTTCCTTTGGGGTCATATGATGTCATAATTAGTGTTAATTGGCTTGCTGATCATAAAGCAAAAGTTGATTGTTTTGAAAAACACATTAGATGCATTGATGATCTACAGAAAACAATAGACATTCAAGGGGTAAAACGAGAAATTTCAGTTAGGAAATTGTCATATATGTAGCTTAAGAAGGCCAAAAAAATGTTGTACATTATACGCAATAAAAATTTCTTAAACAATAGAAAAGGATAGTGATTTCTTGGAAAATTATCCATTGTTAAGAGATTTCAACAATGTGTTTTCAAAAGAACTACCTAGTCTTCCACCTAAATGAGAATTTGACTTTTCAATAGAAATCAAACCTAGAAATGAACCTATTTCAAGGAACCTTTTCGAGTGACTACAATTGAATTAGTATAACTTAAGTCACATTTACAAAAATTGTTGTCTAAGGGTTTGATAATACGAGTGTCTCACCTTGGGGAACATCGGTAATTTTTGTGAAAAGAAGGATGGAACACTTAACCTTTATATTGATTACAAAATGTTAAACAAAACAACAATAAAAATAGATATCCACTTCCTAGAATTGATTATCGGTTTAATTATATGTGTGGCGCATCAGTTTATTCAAAGATAGATCTTCATTCTGGATATCATCAATTGAAAATTAAGGATGAATATATTCATAAAATAACTTTTAGAACAAGGTATGGACATTATGAATTCATGGTTTTACCCTTTGGGTTAACAAATGCACCTATAAATTTTATGAGTCGATGAATAATATATTTCAAAAATACTAGGACAATTTTGTACTTGTATTCTTATATGATATTCTTATCTACTCTAAGAGCATTGATGAGAACCAAGAGCACTTGAAAATTATACTTGTAATTTTGAGAAATAAAATTATATGGTAAGTTTTCCAAATGTTCTTTTTATGAGGAAGAAGTGCACTATTTAGGACATGTCATAAGAAAATATAAAATAACATTTGATCTATCAATGATTTTTTCCATAACTGAATGGCCTGCACCTAAAAATGTACATGAAGTCAGAAGCTTTATGGGGCTTGTCTGTTATTATAGAAAATTTGTTAAGGACTTTTCAAAATTCACTGACCTGATTACTTCATTACAAAAGAAAAAAAAATTTTATGTGCAGTGATAAATGTGAATCAACATTTAAAAATATAAAGGAACAAATAACTTATGTACCTATTTTGATTGTATTGTATCCAAATAAAAGCTTTAAATTAGTTATAAATGTTTACAGAGAAGGATTAGGAGGTATAATAATGCAAGATGATCATGTTATAGCTTATGAGACTAGGAAACTCAAGTTGCATGAGTTGAATTATGCTCCCAGTGACCTAGAGCTTGTTGCCATAGTTCATACACTTCAAGTATGGAGACATTATCTCTTAGGAAGACCTTTTGAGTCAAAAACAAATTACCTTGGGCTGAATTATATTTTTACTCAGCCAAATCTAAATGCAAGACAATGAAGATGCTTAGATTCTTTATTCATAATATGATTTTGACATAAGTTACATTAAAGATAAAGAAAAAGAGTGGAAGATGCACTAAGTCATAGGAAACATATTTTTACACTTGTAATGTATGTACCCAAAATTGTAGGTACTATACTTCCTGAAAGAGGTTAAAGAAACCACAATGATGATTCCAATCTCTTCACAAGGTGTTCGGACTCTAAAAATCATGCTGAGTATACATTTGCATCCCAAAATGCCATATCCAACATCCGCATGCATTGTTTTGACCCAGTTCCACTCTTTTCTTGCATTTTGGTCTTTAGTTTTAGGACCACCACTCTGCACCGGGTGGTGGTCCCATGACCACCACTTAGGATAGGGCGGAAGTCTTGTAACCACCACCCTACGTAGGGCAGCGGTCTTGTGCATGTTTTCTAGAACTTTCTAATGCTTTCGTCAACGTGAAAAATCAAGTGGCGCTCACATTTCTCAACCACTCTTGCTTGCATTTAAGTTTTAGCCACTGGTAAATAGTAATTTCTCTTTGTTTATAATAGAAGATTTCAAATAAAACTTACCCTTTGGTAAATCCAAATGCTATAAATACCAAGCTTGTTTACAAGCAAATGGCCCCTCTCCCTCTATGAATTATTATTTAGTGTGTTTTAAAGTTCTTCCATAAGTTTCAATAGGTTTAGATTTTGCATGAATTCTCAGCCTCTCAGTTCAAGGCTCCTTTCTTCCTTTCTGATTTAGAGATCACTTGATCTTCACACTTTCATTTTTCTCCATTGCTATCCTCAACACATTCATCTTAGCATAAGATAGTTTCAGTTCTAGATTAGAGTTCATTTGATAATCTTAGAGTTGTAGGTTGTTGTTTTGTCACAAGAAATAGATCCTAGAATTCTCAGTATATTTGTGTTGTATCCCTGCAATAAATCTTGCTAGGAATCACATAGTCAAGCTCTATTCACTTGCACTATCCCTCTCTTACTTGCATTCTATTTGGTTTACATCCAAGCTGCCACTATTTGATTATCTCTTTCTGCTACCGCTATCGCATTCACACTTTTCCGGATTCATGAGAACACGAAGGAACTAAGAGATCACACTGAGGGGAAAAGTCACACCACAATTAGAATTTCACTATTATATCTAAAAATCCAACTTTGAACTATCAAAGTTTTAGTTACAATATATCTGTTGTTGTGCAAATGTGCAACAAGGAAATTGATAATTCGAGACACGACAATTATACCTCAAAGGTGTCGAATTTTTCAAGTCCTATCATTTCAAGACACCCCAAGTCAGTCCGTCAGTCATAATGGCCTCCTAAATAATTTTATCTCATACCCCTAGGTTATTTAGTGAATTACATTCATTCTCCCTATGTGATTTTAGGGATATCTAAAAAGGTACTATCTTCTGGCAGTATTGGGAAGGGTTATCAATGGCCTTCCCAGGACTAGATCAACCACCATAGAGGAGAATGGAAGGGACAAAATTCAACATGGAGGTGAATGGAAGACCTTAGAAAATTCTTGAAATGATTTTTGAAGATTTGGGAAAGTTTTGCAAGACTTAGAGTAGTCTAAGTAAAAAACAGGGTTCACAAGCCTAGGCGGTACACAGGTCTAAAACAGTTGTTGGGCTTCAGAAGAAGATTCGAGAGCTCTGGATGGAGTTAGGAAAAAAAAAATATCTACAGAAATAGGATTCCAAGACCTACATTATGGTGAAATAATATTTTTCACAACACTTTGGCGCATTAGGTCTGCAGGCATTTTTCTTAGGCATAAGTGGAGTAAAAAATCAAAAATCTAATTTTTCAGGGATCAAATGGAATAATCAAGACATTATACCCACACCATTGGATTTATAAGGAAATTTAAAGTTAGGATCATATAAAATGTTTCCAAAAAATTCCATCGGGAGCTCAAGTTATCACTATTACAAGTTTAGGACTTAGCCAAATTTTTGGGAGGACACGTGTCAGCACTCGGGGCACGGTGGGATTTTGTGTCCCTCACATCCCCCAAGGTCAGGGACATCAAGGTTTGAAAATTTAACCCAGCCCCCTTGAAGCCCTCTCAGCCCTCATATGACCTCTTGGACCCTCATGTGACCTCCAAACTTGACAGTTCAGCCCCCAGGTGCATTTTTGGAGCATCCATTCCCTACCATTGGATCGGGTGCCACGTGTCAGCTCCAGGACCACCATGGAAACTAATGTCCCTTATTCACCTAAGGTGGGGGACATTATAACTTGAGAACTGATCCCATCCCCTATGGGGAGTCATTTGGACACCCATGTGACCGAGTTTCAGCCCCCAGGTGCATTTTTGGAGCATCCATTCCCTGCCATTGGATCGGGTGCCACGTGTCACCTCCAGGACCACCATGGAAACTGATGTCCCTTATGTACCTAAGGTGAGGGACATAAGACATGGAAAAATGTGCCCATACCCTATGGTTTTCCATTTGGAGACCCATGTGACCAACTTTTAGCCCCTAGGTGCATTTTTGAAGCAAATCCCCTACCGTCGGATCGTGGACACATGGCATACCTTGACCATCATGGAAATTTATGTACCTCATGTCCATGAGATCAAGGAAATCAGGAAATAAAAATTCACACATCCCCTCCATGTACATTTTTTTAAAGTTTAAATCCAGCACTTAGTCATTTTCTTCCTCTCATTTCTCCTCCACAACTTCATACCTTGTCATGGCTCCTTGCATGATTGTCTAGACACCCGGTCCACCATTGTTGCTCCAAACAAGCTATTCCATGGCCACATAAACTCTCTACACCATGAATACATAGAAATATGTAGGTCTTAGAGAAAAATGGAGTGAAATGACGAAGAATGGGGAGAAAATGAAGGTTTTTTTCCAGATAACCATGAAGTCACTCGATCAAAAAATATTCATATCTCACAAGATACAAGTCGGATCGTGATGCCATATTTTGTAGATTTCCTCATTTTTCAAGGTGATCAAGATACAATAAAAAGAGGTCAAATGGTGCCCAGAATCATTTTCTCCAACAAAACCCTCTCTTCATGCACCGACTCACATTTGTTGGATTTCCCATCATTTTGGAAATGGAAACAAGCTAAAAAATTACACATGAGCTCCAAATGAAAAAACTATCACAATGGATTTGTTTTCATTACAAATGGAGACAAATAACTAGACCTGAAGATTTCGAGCTCCACTAATTGCCACCATGGCAGCTCCATGCCCAAAGCCACTACCAGGTCAAAATTTTAAAATTTATTTCCAGGCATTCTAGTGGGAAAAACTATGTGAAATTCGAAGGGTGTAATCATAATGAAAAGAAGAGTTCAAAAAATTATGTTCCATCACAAATCAAGTACTGGAAACACCCTTTCTAAAAATAGTAAGTTTTCCTACACATGTTTGCTATTTTTGGTAAGTCTTCATCAAAAGCAGCTATGAAAAGAGCGGCGTGAATTGAAGATCTCCAAAACGCCAGAATGATTATCCAGAGAAGAAAATAGTGAAAATGGCCACTTACTAAAAATATTAAGTCCCCCATTTTGGCATTTACTAAAAATAGTAAACCATGCTCAAAGAACATTTTTGGCACAATGGGACATTTAGAACTTTGCCGCATCAGAGATTTCCATGAATAGGGACCAACGGACTTCATCGGGTGACATCTCCTCTTCTTCTTCTCTCTCTCTTTCTCTCTCCTCTTCCCCCAACTTTCTCTCACTTTCAAATTTTCTAATTCTTCGTTGGGGTTTGCACTTTTTGATATGCCTTTAAGTCACTTAAAAGTGACTTTAGAAACATAATGTAAATTAAGTCACCTTGCTATTATAAAAGGGACTTAAATATTTAAAGTGGAATATGAACAATCTTAAGTCATATTAAGGCATATGGAGGGTCATGAGGAAGATGATAAGTCACCTCTCATTCTATAAATTATAATGCGATTCCCATTGCAAAGGGTTGGAAATTGATCTTGTAAACTCAAGAGTGAATTGTACTTAGAGAAAGCAAAGGAGATATCCATTTTCTTCTACTTCCCCCCTTCTCAATTTCCTCCATTTCTCCACTATGTACAACTTTTGTTTGAGAAATTAATACAACAAGAAGGAGTTTCTGGCTTTCTTTGACTAAGATATTTCTTGATACTTTGTGTTGATCAAATTTCATTTGGTCTTAATGATGCTTACAAAGTTGTTTCTTCTCTTAAATACATGTGATGATACTTTTGAATAGTGTGTCCAGGAATCTGATTTCCTACCTGCAACATTAGTTCCCCTACCTCTTTTCTCACTCCCTTTCCCACTTTCAGACAAAGTCCTCTCTTGTAGATATCTGCAAGCTTTGTCGTAGGGTCAGTGGAGTGTCCCTATTGGATCCTCGGTCGAAAGGCCACCATAGGAACCCACCTTTTCAAGTGTATGCATATATGGTAGCTTATTTGGTTAAGTAGAGGGACTTAGATTCCTAGATCATTGGTAATAAATCCACAAGTTTTTCTACCCAAAAATTTTTAAGCTAATAGTTTTGGCACCCACCGTGGGGCAGATTTAGTAGCATCTACACCCAATATACGACCGTAAGGTCTTAATTTAAAAAAAAATCAGATTTCAAAGGAAAATCATTCTTTGAAGGTGACTCCATCAAGGAATGAACCCCTATCACATTCATTTCCCACATCATGAAGAAATTTCCAGATTGGAGTGAAGTACCAATGAGTGATAGTGAAGAAGAAGAAGAAGATTTCT
Source organism: Taxus wallichiana var. yunnanensis (assembly GCA_018340775.1). NCBI lineage: Eukaryota > Viridiplantae > Streptophyta > Pinopsida > Cupressales > Taxaceae > Taxus > Taxus wallichiana. The sequence continues at coordinate 542,024,406 of CM031237.1, read as the reverse complement.
TCCCGAAAAGAAGATCGTAGATCAGCCATGGTTCCGGACTAGTGTTGAAAAAGGAAAGAAGAAAGAACCTGTCATCAATGAAGAAGAATGGATTCAAAGGAGACATAAGATAAGGTGTGAAGCTCAAGAATATGCCAAATTCTTGCAAGAGATGAATGAGAAACTTGAAGCAGCCCATAGTGAGGAAGAAGAAGAGGAGAGTTTTCCTATAGAGGAAGATCCTGAAGATCATTCGTACCATAGGGTTTTCATACCCGAAAGGTTCTTGAATTCCACTAAAGAAAATCCTATCCTTGAGCCTTCCGATGAAGATAAAATCAGCATTCAAGAAGATGACGAAAGATAAGATGGTGCAAGATCCACTGAAGAAGATTTTTGCAATCTTGCATAACTCACTACAAAATTGAGAACTTTTTCCTTCTTCCACCATTCTCTAGATGAATTCATTGCATATGGTGATGAAGAAATGAACATGTTGAAAAGAGAATATGTGGAAATACTTGAGAGCATAATAAAAGGAAATTCTAACCCTGAAGTCTTTGATGAAATTTGGAGGTATGCTTTAGCTCTATAGAGAAGATATGAACATCTTGAAGCTCCACATCAAATGGAGGAAGAAGACGAGACGCACCCTATGGAAGAAGACTTGGATTTCTGCCCATACTATGAAGTTTTCATTCCTAAGAGATTCTCAGATGCTTCAAGAAGATATTTTCATGGAACCTCCCGATGAAAGACAAAGCAACATCATGGAGGAAGAAGTAGAAGAGACAAAGATAGAATCACCATTCAGCAATTCCATTTGGCTCAAGTCACAACCCATTGGGGGAATAATATATTCAATAAAAGAAGATCCTTGTTGCATAATGGATGATCCAATGCCCTCTGAAGACTCCACCAATGATGAAGAAGATGACCAATTCAAAGTAAGCATGGATGATCTCTTTTCAAGTTTTGATCTTTCAATTGATGATGAAATGGGGATATGTGAAGAAGTGCAAGAAATTCAGCTAACATTATGGTCTGAAAATGATGAATTCAAGATGGTCATAGATAATCCTCCTTCCTATTTTGATTCTTCAAGTGATGTAGAAATGTTGCATGAAGAAATTAAGGAAGTCAAAGAATCAAACTCTCATCCTGATGCAATCATGGATGATCAAATGGAAGAAGCCCACTCTCTTTTCAAACCCGAGGATAACGAACAATTTAAACACAACGTCTACTCACTCAGGGAGTAGAATCATCATCTCGAAAAAAACATAGCCTTTCATCTTTCACCTGAGCAAAAAGATTTGATAATGGATGGTCAAGATATAGCAGAAAATTCTTCTCATACTGTTGTCCCAACATGGTTCTCTACTTCTTACCAAGAAGAAGATGATATGGATTTTGAGCTTGAAGGAGCACCCTTCCCATGAAGCTTGGATATCTTCTCCTTTTTATTAGGTGTCATGAATCAAGTATGCCTGTATTTACAAGAAAGTGAATCTTTGGAAATGAAAAGCATGGAAGAGGTGAACGAGGATGTTTCAAATGAATCATGGGCCCGTATGGATCATATTTTTAGCCATATTCTAGAGGCACAACAAGAATATTCCTCCAATAAAGATAAAAAAGAGTCTATGGAAATTTCAAAAGAACTATCGTACAAGACATCTTGAAGGCGCAAAAGAAACTAAGGATCCTCAACTCGGTCTTGAACTCTTGACCCGAGCCATGGAGATACAAGAAAAGTATGAGTCAATTTGTGCTTCCTATTTTGGTGCACCAATTTTTGATGTTGAAATGGAGCAATTGGATAAGCTTGATGACTTCTCTAATACTTTGGTTGATGAGAATAAACATGAAAACATGCCTTTTTCTTCCACATTGTGTGAAGAAGTTCATGAGTGAAAAAGAATAAAATTTCATGTATCTCCTTCGGACATCTCCATTTTTGAAGACAACACCTCTACCATGGAAGAAGATAATAGGGAAAACATTGAGTTGACTTGCATGGAAGGAAGCGGTAGATAAACCGACTTCAAAGAACATGAAGGTAATAGAATTTCCAAGCAAGGACTCGAACATCAAGAAGCTCATATAGACTCACTCCTACAAAGTAAAAGGAAAATTGTGAAAGCACTTGGCTTTCATAAGTAGTTGAGGAAGGGAGGATACTTTCTGGAACCCATCAATAGCTTCACAGAACATCATCATTTGGTGTTACCTCTTCAGGGGTAACTTTTGAGAAATGAAAAGTATTTAGTGAAAGTGGGTTATCCCCCACCTTGTACCATAGGTGATTGATAGGTGTGTTTCCATTTCTGTTGCATGTGTTTCCCTTCCTGTTGTGTGTCATGTGTTTCCTTTCCCTTTGTTGTGTGTGTGTGTGTTTCCTTCTAATCTTCCTTTCTAGAAGTTGTACATGACACCACAGGCCCAATGGATAAGTCACTGGTTAACAAGTTATATGGTCTAAAGTTGAGATTTTGGATTCCCATGCCATGTCTTCACTATGATCAGTCCATTTCATGTCCCCAACCTAGAGCCAGTTGTTGTCGTGTAAATGTGTAACATGGAAATTGATAATTTTCGAGCATGACAACTATACCCCAGTGTCAAATTTTTCAAGTCCTATCATTTCAAGACACCCCAAGTATGTCCATTCAATCAAATGACCTCCTAAATAATGTTATATCATCCCCCTAGGTGATTTAGAGAATCATATTCATTCTCCCTAGGTGATTTTAGGGATTTCTAAAAAGATACTATCTTTCGCAGATTGGGAAGCATTATCACCGGCCTTCCTAGACTAGATCAACCATAATGGAGTGGAATGGAAGGGCTAATATTCAACATGGAGGTGAATGGAAGACCTTGGAAAATCATGGAAATGATTTTTGAAGGTTTGGGGAAGTTTTGGAAGACTTAGAGCAGTCTAAGTAAAAAATAGGGTTCACAAGCCTAGGCGGTACACAGGCCTAAAACAACTGTTGGGCTTTAGAAGAAGATTCCAGGAGCTCGGATGGAGTTAGGAGAAAAAAAAACTATAGAAAGAGGATTCCAAGACATACATGATGGTGAAATAATATTTTTCACAACACTTTGGCGCATCAGTGCAGGCAGGTTTTCTCAGGCACAAGTGGATTAAAATCAAAAATCTGATTTTTCATGGATAAAATGGAATAATAAAGACATTATGCCCCCACCATTGGATTAATAAGGCCATTTATAGTTAGGATCATATAAAATTTTTCCAAAAATTCCATTAGGAGCTCAAGTTATCACTATTCCAAGTTTAGGACTTAGCCAAATTTTTGGGAGGAAATGTGTCAAGCACTCAGAGCCTCTGGCGGGATATTTTGTCCCTCACATCCCCAAGGTTAGGGACATCAAGGTTGGAAAATTTTTCCCAGTCCCCTTGAAGAACTTTCAGCCCTCATATGACCTCTTGGACCCTCATGTGACCTCTAGACTTGATAGTTTAGCCCCCATGTGTATTTTTGGAGCATCCATTCCCTACCGTTGGATCGGGCACCACGTGTCAGCTCCAGGACCACCATGGAAATTTATGTCCCTTATGCACCTAAGGTGGGGGAAATCAGACCTTAAAAAATTTTCCCAGCCCCTATGGGGAGTCATTTAGACACCCACGTGACCGGGTTTCAGCCCCCAGGTGCATTTTTGGAGCATCCATTCCCTACCATTGGATCGAGTGCCACGTGTCACCTCCAGGACCACCGTGGAAACTGATGTCCCTTATTTACCTAAGGTGGGGGACATAATACATGGAAAAATGCACCCATCCCTTATAGGGGTCATTTTGACACCCATGTGACCGACTTTCAGCCACGAGGTGCATTTTTCAAGAAAATCCCTTACCGTCGGATCAAGGACACATGACATCATCTTGACCACCATGGAAATTGATGTTCCTCATGTCCCTAAGGTCAAGGACATCAGGGACATAAAAATTCTCCCAGACCCTCCATGTGTATGTTTTTAAAGTTTAAATCTAACACTTGGTCATTTTCTTCCTCTCATTTCTCCTCCATAACTTCATACCTTGTCATGGCTCCTTGCATGATTGTCCAGACACCCGGTCCACCATTGTTGCTCGAACCATCTCTGCCATGGCCACATAAACTCTCCACACCATGAAAACATAGAAATATGTAGGTATTATAGAAAAATGGAGTGAAATGACTTAGAACAGGGAGAAAATGAAGGTGTTTTACCGAGATAACCATGAAGTCACTCGATCAAAAAATATTCATATCTCACAAGATAAAATTCGGATTGTGATGCCCTCTTTTGTAGATTTTCTCATTTTTCAAGGTGATCAAGATGCAACAAAAAGAGGTCAAATGGAGCCAGAATAATTTTCTCCAACAAACCCTCTCTTCGTGCACCTTTGGCTCACATTCATTGGATTTCCCATCATTCGCAATGGAAACAAGCTAAAAAGTTACACACAAGCTCCAAATGAAAAACCTATTGCAATGGAGTTTTTTTTGCAAACGGAGACAAAAACCAGACCTAAAAATTTGAGCTCCATTAATGGCTGCCATGGCAGCTCCGTGCTCGAAGCCACTGCCAGGTTAAAATTTCAAAATTTATTTCTAGGCATTCTAGTGGGTAAAACTATGTGAAATTCAAAGGGTGTGATTGTAACAACAAGAATATTCCAAAAAATTATGTTCCATTGCAAATCAAGTATTGGAAACACCCTTTCTAAAATTAGTGATTTTTCCTACACATGTTTGCTATATTTGGTAAGTCTTCATCAAAGGCGGCTATGAAAAGAGCAAAGTGTGAACTGAATATTTACAAAAGGTAAGAATGATTATCCGGAGTAGAAAATAGTTAAAATGGCCACTTACTAAAAATAGTAAGTTCCACATTTGGGAATTTACTAAAAATAGTAATCCACACTCAAAGAATAGTTTTGGCATAATGGGACATTCAGAACTTCATAGCATCAAAGATTTCCATGAACGGGGACCAATGGACTTCATCGGGTGACATCTCCTCTTCTTCTTCTCTCTCTTTTCTCTCTCCTCTTCCCTTTAAATTTCTCTCACTTTTAAATGTTCTAATTCTTTGTTTGGGTTTGCACTTTTTGATATGCATGTAAGTCACTTAAAAGTGACTTTAGAAAAATAATGTAAGTTAAGTCGCCTTGCTATTATAAAAGGGACTTAAATATTTAAAGTGGAATATGAACAATCTTAAGTCATATTAAGGCATATGGAGGGTCATGAGGAAGATGATAAGTCACCTCTCATTCTATAAATTGTAACGCCATTCCCATTGCAAAGGGTTGGCAATTGATCTTGTAAACTCAAGAGTGCATTGTACCTAGAGAAAGCAAAGGAGATAGCCATTTTCTTCTACTTTCCCCCTTCTCAATTTCCTCCATTTCTCCACTATGTACAACTTTTGTTTGAGAAATTAATACAAGGAGTTTCTAGTTTCTATATTTCTTTGACTAAGATATTTCTTGATACTTTGTGTTCATCAAATTTCATTTGGTCTTAATGATGCTTACAAAGTTATTTCTTCTCTTAAATGCATGTGATGATACTTCTAACTAGTGTGTGTAGGAATCTGATTTCCTACATGTAGCATTAGTTCCCCTACCTCTTTTCTCACTCTCTTTCCCACTTTCAGACAAGGTCCTCTCTTGCAGGTATCTACAAGATTTTCCGCAAGGTCAGTGGAGTGTCCCTGTTGGATACTCGGTCGAAAGGCCACCATAAAAACACGCCTTTTCAAGAACATTCATATACGGTAGCAGCACCTTTGGTTAAGTAGAGGGATTTAGATTACCAGAGCGTTGGCAATAAATCACAAGTTTGTCCACCAGACAAATTTTCTCCCAAATAATATCAAATAGAGTAGAAAATCATTTTATTTCAGGTAAGCTTGCTTTTAGTATTACCAGGGAAGCTATGGGGAATGATAGCTTCTGAGAAGCATGTGATTTATTCCTCATTTCTGAGGTAAGATTGAAAGTCTTTCAATTAAATTAGTTAGTTATTTAAATATTTAGGATAAATTCACAAGTGCACAAGAAAATAGCTATATCAGGCTAACTTGCTTGTTTTAATTTTGTTATTAGATTAATTTTTCATTATCTAAATATATTAGAATAGATGCTCTTTAAATTTTGTTCAAATACACATCATTGAAAATAAAAAAATAAAAGGAATATAAGCATAGTGTAGATATATCTTTCATAGTTAGTTTACTTATTTCAGTTAAAGTTTGATTATCTCTTGCATGACAATTATGGGACCCAGAGAGCCTAGGGATTATGTATTCAAACTAGTAGTACCTCAGCCAAATCTCTTCACAACATTAATGGATATAGATCAAGGCCTTAGGATTCATGTATTTCAAATGACAATAAACCCACAAGTAGTTAGTGAACAATTGAGAGAATTGAACATTGAAGATGAAAAAGCATACGCATTTTGGTCAAGTCAACCCAACTATAGATTACATTGATAGGATATCCACATGACCATACAAGAACCCGAAAGAGAAAAAATATTTGGTTGTGATTCATTAGTTCGAAGCCAAATGGAGGAGACCTTCTCATCGACATAGACACAAGCTTACGTATACAAGTTTCCAGAACACTCATAAGGTATTTTGAGAATATCACACAACTCTTGGTATTAAACATAGAAGTTGAAAAGGCTTATGACCATTGGATAGTCAGAAGAAGAGATTGACTCTTCCCATAACCTAACTTGGCCTACTAGTCGGTTAAACATTGACATCGGTTTATGTACGCTGGTATTTAGATCCTCACCACTCCCACCAAATATCATAATACAATTTTCTGCATTAAATATATAAGCCAATCAAGATAATTTTTTTTGGGCTAGACCAGAAAACCACCCATAGTTTCCTATAAATCCACTACACCTCTCACTACCATTTTCATGACCTTGTCTGGAAATATACATGAAGCACGTACAGGTCACTTTCCATGCATCCAACAACCAATAAATAGGATCTTGGCAGAGCTTGACATTGATTGGAGCCTTTGAGCAGACATTATATCTGAATGATCCATTACACCAATTTAGGTTAGGAGAGCTTTCTTTGCCTTAGACTCACATATCCCATTATTGTGTGTTGAGGATATAAGATTACCCAACTAGTTTGTCCATACCCACATATATTTCATTTCCACTGGCTAGTCTCGGCATGACCTCGGGAGGTCAGGTATGAAGAAGGGCTACTTGTAGATTCTCATGCTTCGCATGTCACTTTTCTATCATACAATATTAGTGAACCTGACGTGAAACAAACAATCTGTTCCCCTTTTATTTTTCATTTATTTCATCCATCTTCACTCTTTCCATTATTCTGTAGGTATTTATATACCCCCCAAATATGTTAGGATATGACGCATATGGCAGACCTCTCTCAGGTCTCGAAGCATATTATGGTCAAACAAATAGACAACCGTCACCCTCACTTTCTGCATGGGCTGAAAACTATTCAAGAAACTACTTGTCATCACAAACTCCTCCTCAAATAACTATCTCTAGTTCTTCATTCTAAATTGAGGAGATGGATCAACTCACACAAATGCAACAACCAGATCCCTCAGGCTCTAACAATATGATGTTTATTGAAGAATCCATTTCATCTCCTTGAGTTTTTAGACCAAAAATTAGTAGACAATCAGATCCACTCCCATTTTTGGATGAGGAGTATTTAGCACACTACACTAGAAGTGAACAATGCTTCTAAAACATGTACCCACCTATAGGAAGTTTGCAAACACAACCTGACACCATGCTCCAAGAAAACACCCCTATTCCTCCACCTATGGAAAATACTCTTGACTAAGCTTGGTAGAGAAATGATCAATTCATAGCAGGATACCATACACCTCTACAACCTCAAGGTGTACAACAACAACCATTAAGGAAAAACACTATGTCATCACCAATCAAAGTCATCTCAACTTTGGTTGAGAAGGTTAGAGGACTAGAACTTGCTCAAGCAAATCAAAATTTGCACTTTGGGCAAGCAGGAACTTCTAACCCTCCACATCATCCCATCCAAGTTGACCTCCTCATAGGAACGGGCATGTTAGGCATGCCTCCTCAACATTCATATAACTACCCACAACAAACACCAACTAGAAATGTGTTTTCAAATGTTGCTCTAGTTGAAAGTATGATACCTCCCAGTTTAGTATCAAACAACCCATATCAGAGAAATGCTCCTCCCTACTTAAACATTTATTCAAAATCACCACAGGGAGACATGTTATCCTCTCTCTCGAGATTTTTTCTCAACCACATGGATTTCCTTATGTCCCTAAAAATACATATGCTATGCCATATCAACAACCCATTCCACCTCCACCCCCTCAGTAGGCACCATCAATGGTGAAACCTATGTGGTAGGGACTTAGAATATTTAAAAGAACCTCTAGATTTCACCATACGAAGCATCATGCTTCTAAGACCTCTTCTTGATTTTCCTAAATACAAAGGGGAGGGAGATCCAAATGCACATATCAAGGCCTATGCCATGGCCATTCGAGAATTACTCCCTTGGGATGTGGTTGTTGCTAAGATATTCCCTAAAACCTTAGAGGGTATTGCCCTTGATTGGTATTATAGAATACCTGAAGCCTTGATACACTCGTTCAAATAACTTGTGTCAAGAGTTTATCAAATATTTTGATATGAACAAATTGTTAAGAATGGGGATAAGGGAATTCTTACATATTAAAAAAGAGCATAATGAATTTGCTGCCCATTTTATTCAAAAATGGTGTACGGTCCTCTACTCATCAGTAAGTGCTCCAAAAATAGATTTGATGGAACTATGTGACTTATTCCTCCATTCTCTCAATAGAGAGATAAAGGAAGAAGTCCAAAAATTCCCACTAAGGACTTATGATGAAGTACTCGAGAGTTCTCTCCAAATAGATCAAGCGGCAATAGACAATGGTCGTAAGACATATGGAACAAACGGGAAATTAATCACTCCCAATCAAAACACTATGACTTATCCTAATGTCAAGAATACCAATCAAGGACCCAAAATCCTTAACAAAAACTATGGGGTTACAACAAATGGAGTCACAGACCAGGTTAAAAGGGAAAATGTCATAAACATTTCACCACCCATTAACAATCAGCAAAATAATAACTTTACTCCAACAATCAACACGGTGGATTTTAATCATCCATCATGAAAACAAAAACAATGGAAAATCCAGACACAAGGTCCAAATCAAAACCCAACTAGATATCAGAATCAAAACCAAAGGTAACAGCCTCAAAATTTTAACTCTAACAACCAACAACCTAATCAAAGTTTTGGACCACAACAGGTTTTAAACCAACAACCTCAAAACTATAATCCCAACTTGTATTGTGGTTTCCACAAGATTTAAGGCCATGATACTAGGAATTTCCATGACTATGATAAATTCATGCAACATTTTCCATAAGACCAAAGACAACTCTTTATAGATATATTTTTAGAAAATTTTGCAGTACCCACGCCAAACACTTACATGGGAGCAGTCTCCCCTCAAAATGCACCCCTCAATATTTTTAATGATCCGCTCCGAGTCACTCTAACAATAATGAGGTTAGATCCAAATGGGATGAACAAGGGTGTTATAATAGTAAATAACAATCATTAAATCCACCAAATCCACCCCAATTAGGAACTCGACCACAAACTAAGATAGTTGGTCTAGTAGAGTTAGATACTGAGCTACATGTAGAAACCATAACAAGAACACAAGATTATTCTTCTCAACTAGTTCTAACCTATCCATTAGAACCAGACAACATTCAACAAACATTGGTAAAACCCATAGGTGCTTACGATCTAATTAATGACCTAACAAAGACCTTCTCTCACATTTCCTTCTTGGATTTGTTGAAGAACTCTCCCGCCCATAGGGCTGCTCTCTTAGAAGCATTAGGTCTTGGTCATCTAATTAACATCACTCCTCCTCTTGAAATGTAAGTAAACCATGTAGACTTTGATGTCTACCCTCTAGGGTAGCTAGATAGGGATACTGAGTTTATATTTGATATAAGAAAAATGCCAACAGACACTGAAATTACACATAGAGGTGACCCAACCTTGCATTTATAGGTATGGGTTTACAATAATTATGTTAAGTGCGTAATGATTAACGATGGGGCAGCAGTTAACATAGACCCCTTCACTTTTCTTCAAAAGCTAGGATATGGAGAAACAAATTGTTCCACAACAACACGAAGGTTATGATAGCCTCATGGCCACTTTAATTGGGACTATAGTATTACCAGTCACCTTAGGACCAAGACAATCCTCACTTTGAATTTTACATTATAGATCAGGAAACCAACTATAATATGATTCTCAATCGACCATGGATACATTGCATGAAGGCATTGCTTCCACGTTATTCTAGGAAATAATATTTTTACACCTAGGGAAAATATTTGTGGCGCAAGGTGACCCAAAACTATTCGATATACACCTAGTAGATTTGAAGAAGAGACTAGGCATTCACTCTGAGTTTGAACTCCCAACGAATCAACTTAACAAACCAATCAATTCAAAACTAGAAGAAAATTTGATACCTATAATAGAATTAGAAATTACAAATCTAGTTGAAGGCATTCTAGCACTCAAAAATGAGACTAACATCATAGAGATAGTACCATTAGAGAATACCGCAATTTTTTTTGAGTTACTAGATAAATATCTACCCATTCTCCTACCATTTGATTCCATGGGTATGGGATACACCCTAGAAATTGGCTCCCTTCTAGTAGACGAAGTTTGTATGGTAGAAGTAACCAAGACAAAAGAAACAAACGCAAAGAATGTTCCAACATCCATTTTTCCAAGAAAATATTGGACTCTCCACTTCGATGGAGCTAGATGTCATTTCAGAGTTGGGGCAGGTGTGATCTTTACTTCTCCTGAGGGAAAGATCCTACCTTTTGCCTTTAAGTTAAACTTTGAATGTATGAACAATGGGGCTGAATACAAATCCATTCTCCTTGGCCTTATCATAGCTAAAAGGAGTACTAGGAGACTTGTAACTAGTCAAAAACTAAGTCTTTGAGGTATATGAGACTAGAGTTGAACACTTACAACTCTATAAAATAATGGTATTAGATCTAACCAAAGGATTTGACTTCATATCAATCGAAGAAATCCCACAAGAACAAAACCTTCTCGTTGATTCAATAGCAACCTCAGCTTCCCATTTCACTCCAAGCAGTGAGTTGGAAAATACAAGTTTCATGGTATCACTTCATACTGAACCATTGGTGTGTAAAATACCAACAAACCCGATCTTGACACATATAGAAGCTGAGAATGAGTTTTCTATCCTAGACCACTTTGACAATGATAGAGTCACTCTTGAATATCTAAATGCCTATGTGGAATTACATCTCACTCATCACATAGAGGATTTCTCCCTAATCCCATCTTCCTCTTCCTATTTTGGAAACCCCATGATAGAATATCCCCCCGCAAAATAATCTTGATATCTACGAGGTAGAGAATGGAGAAGGTTTGGAACTACCTCCGGCCCCGCCTAAATTTGAAGAAGGCAATGCTTCCTTAATCGAAGGAATGATTGACATAAATATTGGAACAGAGGAAGAACCAAATATTTTGAAGTTGGGATCCTCGTTAACTCCAAAGGAGATAGAAATACATACCCAGATCCTCAAGGAACATCAAAAGGCTTTCACATTTAATTAAAAATAAATGACGGGAATTGCACCACATATCATGGTACACAATCTTGTCACCAAACCATATGCAAAGCCAATTAAGAAAAATTCAAGACCAATGAAACCAAAAGTGGCTCTCATGGTGAAAGAAGAAGTAATGAAACTTCTCCAAGTGGGATTCATCAAACCAGTCGACTATTCACAATGGGTATCTAATATCATCCCTGTTCTAAAAAATAATGGGAAGATACACATTTACATAGACTTCCAGGACATTAATAAAGATTTCCCCAAAGATGACTTCCCATTACCATCCATCGACGTCATTATTGATGCAACAACTGGATTTGAGATTTTGTCTCTCATGGATGGGTTCTCGGGATATAATCAAATCAAAATATATGAACAAGATCAAGCCAAGACTATGTTTATAACTCCTTGGGGAACTTATTGTTACGTTGTCATGCCATTCGGTCTTAAGAACGCTAGCGCTACATACCAATGGGAAATGACATACATATTCCACAACCTTATTCATAAGATTGTGGAATCCTATGTAGATGACTTGTTGGCCAAAGCCAAGAAGCACTGTGATCACCTAGAAGTACTTTGTATCATTCTCTCACGATTGATTGAATATGGCATCACATTGAATCCAGAGAAATGCATATTTGGCGTGACAAGAGGCAAGCTTCATGGGTTACATTATATCATCACAAGGGATTGATGTCAATCCAACCAAAATCTGGGCTATTCTTGAAATGATTCCACCATCAGATGAGTCTGGTATTAGATCATTTCTTGGGAAACTCAGTGCAATTCAAAGGTTCATCCTTGACTTAAGTTTTGTTGTTCATCCAATCAACAATTTATTAAAGAAGGATTATAGCATTGATTAGATGAGAAGAATGTAACAAGGCCTTCAAAGTAGTTAAATGCTTCTTGTTGTCTCCTCCCATGCTAATGCCTCCTAGACCAGATCATCCTTTGATCCTGTATTCATGGGCTACTGATGTCTCACTAGCCTGCATGTTGGCTCAGGAAGATAATGATAAATGGGAATGTGTAGTCTATTTCATTAGCCGAACGTTGCTTGATTATGAAACATGTTACACATAGGTAGAAAGAGAATGCCTTGCCATAGTATTCGCAATGAAACGTTTAAGACATTACATGTTAAATCAAGAAACAAGGGTCATCGTAAAGACAAATCACTTAGGAACATTCCTCACATAAGGGTATTTATCTAAACTAGCTAGATGATTCATAACCTTAATGGGTGAGTTTGAACTAACATTTGTAAACTAGAAATTCATTAAAGGAAAAATCATTGCATTGGTTAGCTGAAAATCCGTTAGATGGAAGTGACCTAGTAGATCTAGACTTTCTTAATGAATGTATATATTTTTTTGAAACCAGGCCCCCCATATCTATATGTCCTTAGTACACTGACATCATCAATTTTATCATGGACCATACATACCCAGAAGGTGCCACATCACAACAAATAAGGTAGCTATGCATTATCACTACTAAATATGTCATTTTAGAACAAGTTCTCTATCATAAAGCCTTTGATGGAATGCTTTTAATATGTGTTTACACTAAATAATCCAAAAATATTATTTACGAATCCCATAGTGGGATATGTGGAGGCCACTTCGGTGGCCACGCCACTGCTCACAAAATACATCGAATGGGATATTTTTGGCCTACTTTGGAACATGACGTAGTAGAATTTGTGTGTAAGTGCCATAAATGCCAAGAATTCTCCCACGAGATTCACATGCTAGCACAAGCTCTGCAACCAATCGCAACCCCATGGCCCTTTTCCACATGGGGCCTAGATTTGATAGGGAAATTCTCTCCCTCATCAATAGATGGCCATAACTTTATAATCATGGCCACAAAATATTTTACTAAATGGGTAGAGGCCATGCCTCTCACCACCGTACTAGGTTCTGTAATCGCTAAGTTCATTTTGAATCAAATCATTTGCAGGTACGGTGTCTCGTAAGTCATTATCTCAGATAATGGCACATCCTTTAAGAATGATGAGGTTTGTGAGTTATGCAGAAAATTCAAGATAAACCATCATACGGCCTCTCTTTATTACCCTCAAGCCAATGGACAAGCTGAAGCCACAAACAAAACATTAAAATCTATTCTCCTCAAAATAGTTAAGTTGAACAAATAGGTTGGCATTTAAAATTATACCCGACCTTTTGGGCCCATCAAACCTCAATAATAACACCAACAGGGGCAACCCCTTTCTCATTAGTATTTGGGGCAGAAGCAATTCTCCCGCTTGAGGTTGAAATACCAGTCTCTGCATCTCATTACAAGGGATTTGGGAGAAGAAGCTTATAGAGAGGCATGCCTCTCTCAACTAGAAATCCTTGATGAGGCCAGGCTAAATGTTGAACAATGACACAAAGCCTATGCTGACCGGATGTGCTAGAAATATAAAAAAAAGGTCTACGAATGAGAAATATACGAGGGAGATCTAGTTCTAAGACTAGATAGCTGAATTGATAAGAAAACCGGTGAAGGAATGAAATTCCAGTTCAAGTGGTTGGGCCCATACCAAGTCATGAAAGACTACAAAATGGTGTATATCTCTTGTGTACACTAGAAGGTGAGGAATTCAATGAAACTGTTAATTCCTTGCATCTTAAATGGTTTTATGCATAGGTCATTAGCATCACCATTTGTATATTATATCTACCTACATTGCATTAGTTATTTGTTTCATTTTGTTCACTTATTTCATAAATTTTGTGGTCAAAGAACTTATTCTTAAGAAATTTATTATAAGCTTCTAAAAATATTGGAAAAAGCATTCAAATCATATCTCTTCAATTTCATAATATCATCAAATGATTCCAAAATCATCTCATCAATTTGATAGACAAATTCTTAACAAAAACCATACCAAGGCCAACATACTTGGTCATACTCATTATTTTCTACTAGGTTAAGTTGTTCTTACCTACGGTCTATTCTAGAAGCTTCTTGGTGTCACATCTATCCTTCTTACATCTCTTTGAAACAAGGATATTCCAAAATCACAAATCAGAAATGTAAAATTAAATCAAAATACTAAACAAAATAGAATATTTTTTTTTACACACTTCTTTGCCCCACCAACCATCGGTGATGAGCCCACATCTCTTACTAGTAGTGTGAGGTTGAGAAAGGAAAGAAGTTACCTTACTCACCTATTTCCTACCTTTGGTGATGAGCCCATGCTTCTTACCAGTAGCATGAGACAGGGCGTAGGGGGTCCATTCATGCAAATCAATGAATCTTAGCATTTTAAAAATGTAAAGCAAGTGTATTAAGTGAAATTAAGTATCCAAATTCCAAAGAGATCAAATCCTCAAAACCAGATTTTGTCAACCAAGTTGCCATCCATGGATCTAAGTCTAGATAAACTAGAAAGTAAGTTGCATTCTAAACTATGTAGTAGTTTCAAGTAAGAGTAAGTACATAGGTCTAAATTTGATTTCTGTCAATACCTTGTCTTTCTCTCATCATTTCCATTCATTCAAACTCATACAATTTGTGCCCTTCCCAACTCTTGGTGTTGAGCCCTCACATCTTACTAGTTGCATGGAGTTAGGAATGGGGCAAGTTCATCTCATTATCACTATATATTCATCACATTTTTCCAAAACAAAAAGAAGCAACTAACATTGAACATTGAACAAAGAAGCCAAAAGTTCAGTACTACAATATGTTTGCATCATCACATATCAACATTACAAAAATAAACAAAAAGAGAAACATTTTGTTCAACATTTGTTATCACTTGTCATCCATTGCATACATTCTGAAAATCATATAAAAACAAAGATTCTAAAGCATCTAGTGTACACATGAGAAACAAATCACAAAAACTCTAGATACAAGGAAGATCTAGATCAAAATATATATATATATATATATAAGAATTGTGTTCTACATATAATGCCATCATGCACTAGGCATGGTCAAAATGCTCAATGAGCCTCAAAAAAATACAAAAACAACCCATATAAAACATCTCGTAGAATCACTACAAAAAGATCAAATGGCCTCTCAATCCCTATGGGATCCCTCGGGACATGAGTGCATGATTGTGTCTAGGACTCCTGCCATGACGACGCTCCGAATGAACCGAGTACTCATGATCATGACCACTTGATGTGGGCTCACTAGGATAATGACTCCACCTTATCAGATGCTCAAAAGTCCTATATCCAACTACCTCAACATGAAGGGAGGTCACTAACTTTTCCACCTTCCACACAAGGGAAAAAAAATCAGTATATCCACGCACCATCGAGGGATCTCCAACATCCTTAGTAAGCTCAGCCCGAGTACTCTCTGAGGGGAGAAACAAGGTGTCCACACACACTCGGTGAATCAAGTCTCACCATCCCTTAATAGTCACTACAAATAAAAAAGAGAAATAACAAGTTAGAAAATCACCAAAAATAAAGTAAAAAAAAAATGAAACAACAAAAGAAAATATCAACTAAACATTTCTAGCTAAACAAGGTCGAGAAAAGAGTAGTAACTCACTCGGATCTCCAGGCATCCAGGTAGGGTCTCTAGGATCTGTGCCTACTACTGACACTGCTGCAGACTATGGAACCTCCCCCAAATTAGGAAAGAAATGATGTCCTACCACGGAATCATCATCTCCCCCAATGTCCTGAGAAGGCAACTCCTCTAAAATTAGGGTCACCTTCTCTGCACTCACCTCCTCCCTCTCGGCCCTCAAGATATCCTGAGTGTCATGCCACTCAGAATCACTCTCATCCTCCTCATCATCCCACTTGGTCTCGCCCCCATCTCATCTCCTCTATCTCCTCCCTCTGCCTTCTCCTCCCGCGAACTCCTCGATTTTGAGTCCACATCAATAGGCTCATCCTCCCCCCACTGAAAGTAGGAGTGGCTTTGATCTGAAGTAAAGGTGCTTGAGGAGCATTGGCTGCCCCTTAGGCTTGAACCACCTTCCTAACCACAATAGGAACTCTAGGAGTAACCATAGTCCAACCTTGATCTCCTCTAGGGCCTCCTTAGGCCTCATGAATAGTC
Organism: Taxus wallichiana var. yunnanensis; assembly: GCA_018340775.1. Lineage (NCBI taxonomy): Eukaryota > Viridiplantae > Streptophyta > Pinopsida > Cupressales > Taxaceae > Taxus > Taxus wallichiana. The sequence continues at coordinate 542,007,586 of CM031237.1, read as the reverse complement.
ATGTATATTGGCCCCATTGGAGGAAGCATATCAATGTATGGGAGACCAAACTGCTAAGGGACTCGGTCAAATGGGTGGACCTCCACCCTCTCTATCCTGTCTACTAACTGACTTGTAGTAGAGAAGGAAATCAATGTAAGTGTCTCCTCTCCCCATACTCCCGCCATGGCCTGATAAGGAGTGGCCTCCATATCTACAGTAGTCAATGAAGCCACTGGCTGATGTGGCATCCTAAGCACTATCATCCCCATCCACCTCACTGCTCTAACAACCCTTGGATCCTCTACTAGTACACCCCTTCCATAGGGGATGATGCGCTCATACACCTAACTCATAACTAGAGTGGGGTGACTCAGGATCGCCCGTAACTTGACCACCCTATATAAGTCATGGTATGTGGTCCCAAGAATATCTACTCCCCAAGCATAAGTATGGCCATGGGCCTCAATCTATGCAATAATGGGAGCCTCAGCAGTATAAGAGAGTATCCCCTCCCTTATCCCCAATCAACCGTGAGGCCAAGATACCCATAATAGCCTTACGGATGACAGGGATAGGAGAAGCAATAATGGATCAGACCTTCACCCCCTTCTTCGAGCCAAAGGAGACAACAACATCTCCCATATAGGTAGCCCACTGAACCATCTGAGATCTAGACCCTGTTTTAAGAGACAGCCACCTCCCAAGAATCAAAACCCCCAGTATGTGATAGACGTCCTCCAGGGTGATAGTCCACTCACCCCTAACACCTAGAAACCAGAAAGTGTTTTGATCCACATCCCAATATGAGAATAAGTCACACAATATGTGACTAGCAGGAGCAACATGAGGGACCTATGAAATCCTCAAAATACCAGCCCTCTACAAAGTGTCTCTCTCTACCTAGGTCAACGTATCCAACACTGCTAGGAGCATATCACACTCCCTCTCTCTGGTCCATCTAATATACTCCTCCTCCTATATCCACCCAAAACAGAAAAGAGAAAGTTAGCAACATAATCCAATAGATAAACTCATCAAAAACATAGGAAAATATCAAAAATGTAAAAACATTTAACTAAGGCATCTATTTTCACCTTTTGTCCAAAACCGCCGCCCTGTGCAGAGCGGCGGTTTGTGTGATCGCCACCATCTAAGGGTGGCGGTCCGTGACCGCCACTTTGTGCAGGGTGGTGGTCCTATGCCGATTTAGTGTGCACCCATTAAGCCCTAAAAATTCCTAAAAACAAGAAAAATACACCATTTCAACTGAAATAAAAACCTATCCTATGGACTCATCCCTAAAGACTCATTTAAGACTAAGATTTTGAAAATACCACCCAAGACAAAGATTTCAACATTTCTAAATTTTAGGTCTAAAATTAATGAATTGAGAAAAAATAACCCGAGACTTCGTAGGTCGTTGTCCGCGCCTCGAGGCATGTTCATGATCTCGTAACAAATGTTTTGATTGCACTCTCATGGAAAATAGTTATCATGGGTCCCAGAGCTCAAAAATTTCCAAATCAACACATGCAAATGAATAGGAAAATGAGCTCATTATATATATATATATATATATAATATTCTAACTTGTTTTGAATGTTCTTTCACAGAGTTGGAGCACCGATGGAGGTAAGTTCTTATCCCGCGCAAATGGTAAGTCCTCATTTCATTTTAATTTAGTATTTATTTTTCAATTTCTTTATCTATCTGCACTTGAGTCCTCTTTTCATTTTGTAGATAGCGGGAATCTGGATGGTGACATTGCAACACATGGGTATGTCAGGTATAGCTTCTAACTCCCCATTTCGGGACCACCATACTTAGACCCACCGTTTTATGCCCCTTCATGGCTAAAATGCTTCTCCGAGGGGGTAATATGTATGTACCCAAAATTATAGGTACTTGTACTGCCAGAAAGAGGTTACAAAAACCCCAATGATGATTCAAATCTCTTCGCAAGGTGTTCAGAATCCAGAAATCATGCATTGAGTATACATCTGCATCCCAAAATGCCATATCTAGCCTCTGCATGCTTTGTTCTGACCTTGTTCCACTCTTTTCTTGCATTTTGGTCTTTAGTTTCAAGACCGCCGCCCTGTGAGAGGATAGGGCGGTGATCTTGTAACCGCTGCCCCTGCATGTGGTGCGGTCCTATGCATGTTTTCCAGAACTTTCGATGCTTTTGTCAACATGAAAAATCAAGTGGCACTCACATTTCTCAACCACTCTTTCTTGCATTTAAGTTTTAGCCACCTGATAAATAGTAATTTCTCTTTGTTTATAATAGAAGAGTTCAATTCAAACTTACCCTCTGGTAAATCCAAATGCTATAAATACCAAGCTTGTTTACAAGAAAATGGCCCCTCTCCCTCTATGAATTATTATTCAGTGTGTTTTAAAGTTCTTCCATAAGTTTCAATAGGTTTAGATTTTGCATGAATTCTCAGCCTCTCAGTTCAAGGATCCTTTCTTCCTTTCTGATTTAGAGATCACTTGATCTTCACATTTTCATTTTTCTCCATTGTTATCCTCAACATAGTCAGCTTAGCATAAGATAGTTTCAGTTCTAGATTAGAGTTCATTTGATAATATTAGAGTTATAGGTTGTTGTTTTGTCACAAGAAATAGATCCTAGAATTCTTGGTATATTTGTGTTGTATCCCTACAATAAATCCTGCTAGGAATCGCATAGTCAAGCTCTATTCACTTGCACTATCCCTCTCTTACTTGCATTCTATTCGGTTTACATCCAAGTTACCACTATTCAAGTATCTCCTTTTGCTGCCGCTATCACATTCACACTTTTCTAGATTCACGAGAACACGAAGGAATAAAGAGATCACACTGAGGGGAAAAGTCACGACATAATGGGAATTTCCTTTTTCTATAAAAATCCATCTTTGAACTATCAAAGTTGTAGTTACAATATATCAAATAGAGTAGCAAATCATTTTATTTTAGTTAATCTTGCTTTTCAGTATTACCAGGGAAGTTGTGGGGAATGATAGCTTCTAAGAAGCTATGATTTATTCCTCACTTCTGAGGTAAGATTGAAGGTCTTTCAATTAAATTAGTTAGTTATTTAAATATTTAGGATAAATTCACAAGTGCACATGCAAATAGCTATATTAGGCTAACTTGCTTGTTTTAATTCTATTATTAGATTAATTGTTCATTATCTGAATATATTAGAATAGCTGCTCTTTAAATTTCATTCAAATACACATCATTGAAAATATAAAAATGGAATATAAGCATAGTGTAGATATATATTTCATAGTTAGTTTACTTATTTCAGTTATAGTTTGATTATCTCTTGCATGATAATTATGGGATCTAGAGAGCCCACGGATTACGTAGTTGAACCAAAAGTAGTACATCATCCAAATATCTTCATAACATTAATGGATATATATCAAGGAATTAGGATTCATGTCTTTCAAATGACAATAAACCCACAAGCAAGTTAGTGAACAATTGAGAGAATGGAACATTGAAGATGAAAAAGCATACGTATTTTGGTCAAGTCAACCTAATTATAGATTGCATTGATAGGATATCCACTTGACCATACAAGAACCCAAAAGAGAACAAATATTTGGTTGTGATCCATTATTTCTGCAGCCGAATGCAGGAGAGATTCTCATCTACATAGACATAGGCTTATGTATACAAGTTTTCATAACACCCGTAAGGTATTCTGAGAAGATCGCACAACTCTTGGTATTAAACATAGAAGATGAAAAGGTTTATGACCATTGGATAGTTGGAAGAAGAGATTGATTCTTCACATGACCATAACAGGTCCATAACAACCACGAACTCATGGTTGTGATCCCCAAGTCCCATAACCTAATAGGCCTGCTAGTTAGTTAAACATTGACACCAGTTTACGTACGCTAGTATTTAAATCATCACCACTCCCACCAAATATCATAACACATTTTTCACATTAAACATAGAAGCCAATCAAGCTAATATTTTCTGGTCTAGACCAAAAAAGCACCCATAGTTTCCTACAATTCCACTACAACTCTCACTACCATTTTCCATGACCTTGTCTGGAAATATACATGAAGCACCTACATGTCACCTTCCATGCATCCAACAACCAATAAATAGGATCTCGAAGAAATCTCAAAATTGATTGGAGCCTCTAAGAAACCATTATATCTAAATGATCAATTACACCAATTCAAGTTAGGAGATCTTTCTCTGCCTTAGACTCACATATCCCATTATTGCATGTTGAGGATATAAGATTACCCAACTAGATTTTCCATACACACATATATTTCATTTCCATTGGCTGTCTCGGCATGACCTCGGGATGTCGGGTACGAAGAAGGGATACTTGTATATTCTCATGCTTGCATGTCACTTTTCTATTGACAAGAACTTTGAAAACATAGTTTAAGGATGAAATAAAGTATATCATGGATTTTGAATTTTATTTTCAACAAGTAAAAACACTTGCTGTAGATCCTAATGATGCAAGATACAAATATTTTTTCTTTGATATTGAAGGAATTTTAAGATATGAAAAGTGAGTGTATGTACCTTCAGGAAAATGAGTTACGAAAAATTTAATGATGAAATTTCATAATTCACCTTACTCAGGTAAAGACATCCAGTTTTGTTACAAAAATGCTTGTTGATCTAAAACAACAATATTTTTGGAAAGGAATGAAGAGAGACATAACTGATTTTGATTCACATTACCTAGAATGTCAATGACTTAATGTTGAGCATATGTACCCAGTTGGTTTATTGTATCCTCATAGCATACCACAATACAAATGGCAAGTAATAAGTATGTATTTTGTTTAGGGGATGCCTATGTCTAGAAATAAGCATGATGTTATTTTAGTTGTGGTTGAAAAACTAACAAAGGTAACACATTTTATTGTTGGTAATCTTAAAGATGATTCACCTATTTTAGCAAAAATATTTGTGCATGAAATTTTCAGATTACATGGAGTACCTAAATTAATCAATTTGATAGAGACCCTAGAATGACATCTCGTTTCGTAAAACACTAAATGCAACCTTAGGAACAAAACTAAATTTTAGTTCCACATACCATCTGGAAATAGATGGTCAAACTGAGAGAGTAAATAAGGTTTTGGAGGATATGTTAAGAATGTACTATATGGATCAGCATTAAAAATGGGAATAATACCTTCCTTTAGTGAAATTTTATTACAATAATACTTATCATTCCTCTTTAAAAATGACACCTTTCAAATCCTTTTATGGAAGGAAATGCAAAAATTTAGTTGGGATAGCATTGAAGATAGAGAGGTAATTGGACCTGAAATGCTTACTGAAATGGAACAACAAGTGAAAATAATTCATGAACGATTACAAGAATCGTTGATAGGTAGAAATGTTATGCAAATCTGAAAACGGTCGATAAGAAATTTAAACTTTGTGAAAACGTATTTTTACGTGTTAATCCTAAAAAAAAAAATCTATTACCGCTGGCAAGGAAACCAAATTATCACCTCATTTTGTGGGACCTTTTGAGATTGTTGAAGTGATTAGCCCTATTGCTTATCGCTTAGCATTACCTCCCACCTTATCACAAATGCATTTTGTTTTTCATATTTCTTTTCTTAACAAAACATCTCAGATTTATCACATGTATAAAATTGGGATTCGTTGCAGGTTCAAGACCCAAGAATAATTTTGGTTAAACTTATAAGAGTTCCTTAAACTCACCAATTAGACTTACAAAATTGTGAAATTAGTCAATGCAAGGTCTAATGGGACAAATTTAATGAAGAAAGTGCAACATGGGAAAACCTTGAGGATATGAAAATTACTTTTCCTCATCTATTTGGATAGAATTAATTCTAATTTTTGAGATAATTAAAGACTTTGTTTGAAAACTATCTTTGATTTTTTTCTAGTTTTGGGTAGATACTATAATTTGTTAATACTGGGACAACAATTATGATGTTGTAATAAGTTATGAAAAACTTAAATTTCTGCAAATCTAGTTTCTATTTGAAATTTTGTGGAAGGAAGAATTATAATTATGATTATGGATTAAGTTAATCATTAGGATGATGATGATTTTTAGAGGGGAGGTATATAATGCCTCTACAATCGCTATTATCTTTGATCACTTATTTAAACAAAGTAATGACATTGATAGGTGATTATTGTTTTGAAGATGGTGTACTCTTTAAACCTTATCAATCATGTTGTTTTAGATGATATGTTTTATCTTATAAAGTTGGATAACATCATGCCATGAAAATTCAGAATTTATAATGAAGTATTACATATAATTTTTATGCTAAAATTTTTAATTCATTTTGCATATGGATGAAGGAAATAAATTCAATCTTATTTTTTTATTTCCTATTTTACAATATTGAACTTTTTTTTATTGATAGCATAGTGTAGGATTAACCACACATGGATCAATTATATGTGTAGGATTAATGTTTCGATCACACATTGATCAATTTAGTGATCCAAGACATGCTTAGGATTTTTCAATGTTTCGATCATCATGACGATAGGAAAAAATTTGATCAGATTGAGTTGGCAATTGATAAAATTGGATTTTTTTCGATCAATTTAGTTGGCTTGCTTTGGGATCAGAGGGACATCCTATAGCATTTTTTTCATGCACCCTTCTAAGTGATCTAATAACATCGTAAAGAGACATCGAAAAAGGTAATGTACTTTGATTAATTTATTAAGACCTAATTAATATAAGTTATTTTGATTTTTATCCTTTCCTTAACCTAAGTTACAGGAATAAATGTATTTTGATGGATATTAAGGGACTATCCTAAGTCTTGAATACTAATTAAGCCTAAGCTATATTGAATTACTCCTAAGGTCCTAAGATTTGGGTTATAAAATAATACTATAGAAACCTAACCTAAAGGAATCAAACTAACCTAAGGGGAAATTACGTCAGCTTCAATGGTGGTGACACCATTCTAAATTCATTTTTAAGGTTTAAATGTTACATTTAATATTCGGTTGAACCAATTTTTGCCAAGGCATGAAGGTAATGGAAAATTATGATCTCGGGAAACTATTATATTTTTAGTTGAATGAAGTTTTAAATTGTTAGTTGTAACTAATAGAAGATAAGACATGGTGGGAGTTTTGGAAGGGACATCATCGGACTGTAGGTATTTATGAGCCTCAACCCGAGTGAAAACCTTTTGGGGAATAGTAGAATGGGTTGGAGGAAAAAGAAATGGGTTGGTTTTATTGTTCATTTGGATTTTTTGAGCTCTTTGGCCCTACATGTTGTATTTCCATTTTTTGAACTTTCAGTTTGATTTTGTTACATGTTAAAATTTTCCATTGCATGGTGGAAATAATGGAAAAATTTGGTTGTGGAAACTATAAGAAGAAAGTGGGAAACGTTTCAGAGGATTTTTTTGGTGTTTTCGTTGGAAATATTTTTGTGGAAGATTTGCTTGAAGGATTGGAGCAAGGAAGAGAAGCTAAGAGCACTACCAGGCATGATAGGCTCTATCTCTTTAAGATCTCTTGCTTTTATTTAAATGTTTTCATTAAAATAACATTGTTCTTCATGAAAATGTCTCTGAGAATTGTTTCTGGTGTGATTGTTTGCTTCTTCTTTCTTATGTGAGTTTCTTTCGAACATGGTTTCTTGCGAATATAGAGATTCTATAGAGTGAAATCATTTTACATGTTTCTGGGTTTTGAATGAAGATGGAAAATTGATGTGTTGCTTTATGAGAAACTCGGGTATGATTTTTCGGGGGCATTCTGTGTTTTTGATAGAGACCCTAGTTCCATACAACTAACAAGATATTATTCGTGGGTGGAAAACCTAGTACCAGTTTGAAAGAAAAATGGGGATATAAGATTATCATGGAATTTAAAAATTTGAATAAGGCCTCAATCAAAGACAACTATATTTTTCCTAATATGGATAGCATATTGCAATTGGTTACTATTAGTGTGGAATCACAACACTCCCAGATGATTTCTAAAGATCTAATTTTCTAAGGAAGAATCATCGGTGTGATTGCATAACATGGAACTTTTCCTAAGGTGTGGAACCTTTGGAATTGGAAAATCTCTCTAGATTAAAATTTGGTTCCTTATTCCTCTGTTTAGGTGCATACGTGAGGATTTTCGGAGGATTTATATCTATACCTAGTCTAAGACTTGACAAGGAGACAGGATAAAAGCGTACATAAATAAGAAATAACCAAACTACGTGTGATGCACCAAATGAATGATGAATACATAGTTTTCCTTCAACACAAACCAATAAAATGCATACAATAAATAAACATAGACAACCAACTTTGTAATGAGAGATCGATAGAAGTAAAAGGAATAATAAGGATCGAGATCGATCACAAATGTATTTTATTGCTTTAATAGATTGATATAGTTCATTACGAATAGCCAAAATGTAGAAACGTATTATAGTTTTAAAGGAAAATCCTTTGCTAGAAGGACAAGGAGCTCGCAAAACTAAGAATATCCAACCATTTACAATGAATCTTATCCCCATATTTATAGAATCAATCTGAGAGAAGAAAAAGGGAGAGAGAAGCGGGAAAATGTGGACCAAAGCTCAACCACCACCGTTAATGTTTTGTGTTGAAATCTACCTCCTAATCCATCTTTAGTGCATCGATCCTAAATTCGGTGCCTTGAAGGAAGAGGAAACAAAGGGAATAGATCGAATCTGATCTGTTTGTTGAGACTGATGATCCTGCATTGAAATCTTGAAGAAATTTCTCCATTTTTCTTCCACCTACCCTCTCAAAAATTAAAGTTTCAGACTCCCATGGCATAGACAAGGTCGAGATCTTTCCAGCGATATTAGATTCACAATCTCTTGAGTCCTGAGTCAAGAAGTTTTGCATCAATTCTGTACAAATAGGTGGGAAAACAAATTGAAAATGGGTCCCTCTTTTGATTGGGATACATGGCAGCTAGATTGGGATAAAAATTTGGGCCCGTGGCCCACAATTTACCTTTTGGCCCTTTGCACAAAAAACACAAAAAAAAAAAAATCATAGCCCCAAAATTCCGTCTGGACATGTGGCTCATTTTGGTTGGTTTGGGAAACACGTTTCCATTTTTACCTTTATGCCTTTTGGAAAAAAGGAAAATTTTCAATCTTCTCCCGACGCCCCACCTTGGCTTTGACTTGGGTCTATATGTTGACTTTTTCCCTCTTGGGAAGAGTCGCGGATCTTATTAGAAATTTTACCAATTTTGAGGAAAAGGGCAAAAACTAACCTTTCCCCAACTCCTCGCTTTCCCCTCGGACACGTGTCACTCTAGCGCTTACTCGAGAATATATTTTCCATTTTCCCCTTGAAACAACATACTTAGGACACTTGGCAGCTTCCGCTAGCCTGTTAATGCTTTGACAATTCAACTAACTCTGTCCCCCTTTGAGGACACGTGGAGGCATCGTGCATGTTTGTAAATCCAACCCAAAGTTTACCTTTGGAAGAGTGTCGGGTTAACACTTGTCTGCCTCCACTATTTTGTGGACTATTTAATGGTCCTTCTTACTTTTTATATTTTGAGCTATGTGGCGGCCTTGTGCTCATTTGGGTTTCCACCGAGGACCGACTCTTGGTAATGCGTCATTAAGGCACGTGGCCCCTTTCTCGCTTCTTCCCCATAGTCATTTTTTCCCTTTTTGTGAACCAAATCGAGCCCGAGGAATTCGAATCTTCATCATTCTTCCTCCTTCTAGCTTCTTTGTAGCATTGATCCTTATTGTCTGACCCTACTATTTTATAGTTCTGCCTGCCTGTAACTTGGAGGATGGATTTAAGATGTAGAAATAGCCCGACAGAGTCATTTTCTTTCTATACAGGGTCTTTTGATCTTTCTTAGCCTCCGCCACTCCATTGCTTAATCTTCTTGTAACCAATTTATAGGATCTGGATGAGTTTTCTTGGGTTCCTTCAAGTGGGGTCATGATTTGATCCAATATTTTACTCGGGGGAAAAATATGGCTAACAATTTGGTGACTCATGGGGACATCTGCTGCTAGATGAAGAGATCAGTTTCCTTGTCGTATTTGTTGGGCATGGAGTCGAGAATAAAATTTCAATACTAGTTCTACCCCCTGTTCACGAGCCCTGCTACTTGAATCCTCATATTTTATAAGAAAATCCTGAAATGAAGATTTCTGAGAGTAGAAAATTGTTTCAACTCTAGGGCTTTGTCTATTTTTTTGAATGAATTGCATAAGAACAACAAAACAACACCAAGACTATGTACAAAATTGAAATCATACATGATCCAAATAGAACATGTAGAGCATGCAAAATCACTTAGGAGAAAAGTAATCTATGCTACAACAAGACAATGTGTAGAAGCACTTAGAGGAAAGAGAAACTAAACTAATATGTATAGAGTGGGACTTCCCTTTTAGTAGTAGTGCTTGAGATAGATCCGTTCACTGGGATTTGTAACTCTTCACCCTCCAATGAGGAAAATTGGAAAGCATTGCTACTTTTGCATCTTGTTATCATATAAGGACCACTCCGGATGGCATCTAACTTAGAATGTCCCCTAGTTTTCTTGATCCGTGTCTCACTTAAAAACCAAGTTTCCTTCCTGGAAAGTCGTTGCTTTTGCTTTCTTGTCAAATAACTTTTGTTTAAATATTGGATCCTCTCCAATGCTTGGACAACACTCTCTCTATTTTCTTCTAATTCTATCAGCTCTGTGTACTGCATCCATTGGTTCAAATTCAAACATCTCTAGTTGCTTCACAAGCTCCAATGCTGGTAACTCAAGTGATATAGGCAACACTACATCTTTCCCATAGACAAGCTTGAATGGAGAGCTGCTGTAGATCTCTTGGGAGTTATTCTATCATCCCATAAGGCTATTTTGAGCTTTGTTTGCTAGGTCATCTGATTCTCATCAAGATTTCTTCTGACGATCTTTAGCAGGTTCTTGTTTGTGGACTCAGTCTGGCCATTACCTTGAGGGTAATAGTTTGATGAAGTAATCAAATAAGTCCCATTCGGATGATGCTTCCTATGATCTTGGAACCTATAAATGCTAATGCATTGTCTAATATGATGGTCACTGCAATCAAAATCTAGTCACTATTCCTTCATAGAAATCTAGGATACTAGACTCATTTGCCTCCTTGAGTGCCACTGCCTCAGTCCATTTGGTAAAATAGTTTGTGGCTATTAGGATCCATTTGTGACCTTGGCTTGAGTTTGGGTTGATGAATCCAATGAATTCCAATCCCCATCGCATGAAATTTTGGTCTACTAAGATTGGGTGCAATGGAAGTATAGCTAGCTTCTCTTTTCCTTTGAAGAAAGCACAATTCTTGCATCTTTTAATCCATGTATACATCACTAAACACTCGGGCCAATAATATCCTTCTTTCATGCTTTTGAGTGTTGTCACTCTTTGGGGAAAATGGCCTCTAGATACTTCAACATGAAATTCTTGTAGCACTCTCTCCACTTGATCCGTCCTAATGCATCTTAACAAAATACCATTAATGTCTCTTTTAAACAAGACACCATCGATAAAAACATATGGAATGGCTGTAACCTGAAATGCCTTCTTTTTGCTTTATTCATCCCATGACGGAACATTCTAGTTTAAAGGAAATGCACCATGTCTTGGGTCCAAAAAGGATCAGGTACATCGTTTCTTTCTTTTTCTTGATCATCTTGTAGAATCAAAACAACCTCCTTCTCACTTTGTTTGTTTCATCTTGTAAGGCGAGACTATCTTCTCACACAAGCCCCTCCCATAGACTAGCTTGGTGACCTTAATCTCAATTTCATATTCCATGACATGAGTAATCCACCCTACACATTTCTCATCCAGTTCCTTCTTGAGGATGGAATTATTTGACTCATGCATGGGAGACCAATAGTTTGATTTTTTGTTTGACACCAAATGCTTAAACTTCTTGATCCTATGATCATCACGGGAATTTCTTCTCAATGAAGGAATACCTCACCTCATAGTATTTTAGACTTTGACTGAAGAAATAAATTGGTTGTTTCGAGTTTCCTTTGTTTTGCTAAACCAAGATTGTAGAGATAGTGTCATTGCTGCAAGGCATACAATATAAAGTCCTTTGAAAAATCTAGATTTATAAGAGTTGGGATCTATGATATGGCCTCTTTGATAGCTTCAAAGCTTGCATTTCCTTTAGCTGTCCATCCGAATGCTAAGCTCTTCTTTAACATCAGTGTTATTGGCTTAATCAGAGCAGCAAATTTTGGGATAAACCTTCAAATAAAGTTGATCTTCCCCAAGAAGCTTTGAAGAGCCTTCTTGTGACTAGGTAATGATAATTCTTTTATTGCTTCAACCTTTTTGGATCAATTGCTAGACCCTCCTTAGACACAATGTGGCCCAAAAGCTTGTCCTCATGGGCCAAGGATATGCATTTTTTGGGTTCAAAGACACCCCACATATTCTACATCTTTGAAACACCTTCCTTAGATGGAAAAGGTGTTTTGATGTGTTCTTATAGAACACAGAGATATCATCTAGATATATCAACACTATCTGGTTGATTAGCCCTTTAAATGCCATATCCATGGCTCTTTGGAAAGTAGCACCAGCATTGGACAGTCCAAATGGCATTTTTTGTATGCATAGGTGCCCCATTTGGTGGTGAAAGTAGTTTTGAATTGATCATCTTCTTTCACCATGATCTGATTGTATCCTGAATAGCCATCTAAGAGAGAAAATCTCTCTGACCCAGACACTACTTGCAAAATCTATTCCATTGAAGGGAGTGGGTAGTGATCTTTGAGGGAGGCTCTGTTTAAATCCCTGAAGTCAACACACAACCTAATTTCTCCATTTTTCTTTCTGACTGGGACCATATTTGCAACCCAACTAGAGTGTTTAATTAGAAATATGATGCTTTCCTCTATTAGTTTACTTCGCTCCCTTTTCATCAGAGGCTCAATATGTGGGTTGATTGGTCTCTGCTTCTTCTTGATAGGCTAAGTAGCTAGGTCTAATTCAATTGTGTGTTGTGCTAGTTTGGGATTAAAACCCCTTAGGTCTTCATAACTCCAAGAAAACACATTAGGGAATTCTTGGCAAAGTTGTATGAATTCATACATTTCCTGCTTGGTGGCCACCTTACCAATTTGAAGTGTTTTGTCTTCTCCAACTGGGATTGAATCCGAATCCTCTCCTTTGATTTGCATGTTAGCATTTTCTTTTCTGAACTGATCATTATGATTGAAAATGGATTCTAGGGTCACTAAGCCTTTGGGAAGATTGTTTGTATGCAGCTGTACTATCTAGTTCCCATACTACTACTCTAGTTTGTTTTGATTATGGGCCAAGAATTCAACCTCTTCTTACAAAAAAATAATGATTTGCTGATCATTCTCAAACACTTGCCAGCATGTATTATTATCTGGCACTACTGGCCTCACAACCACATGGATATGTGGTTGTTCTTTGTCTCTCTTGATGTTGTCCACCACATCAAATACTTTGCTCAACTCACCGTAAGTCTATCAATAACTTCATTCTCTTTTTGGGTATGGACACAATGTTGAAAGCCTTGAAATATTCCATGAGATCCCATACCCTACTCTTATAGTTCTTGAGTAGGTCATTTTTAACAGCATTTAGTCCTCTTACTTGATTAGCAACCAACTCACTGTCACCGAATACTTGCAAGTTCTTGATTCCCAACTTCCTTACCCACTGAAGACCTTAGACTAAAGCCTTATATTCTGCAGTGTTATTTGAGCATGTGAACTAGAATATGAAGGCTGAATAATATCTCATACCTCTAGGGGACATAATCATGGCTCCTCCTCTAGCTCCTTATCTACTCCTTGAACCATCAAAGAACAATTGCCACACCTCATTGTCATCCTTGTATTTTGGCTTGATTAGGTCAGGCAGAGGTTGGTTCTCTTCACGTAGGTAGTAGATGCCTAGCTCAAATTCTTCCATTTCCCTATAGGGGTCAAAAGCATGGATTTTTTTGGCCCAATCATCAAGAGTCAAGTCTGGGATACATCCCACCTTGGTATTTTCTTCAGAAGTGCTTAGGAGGTCCTCTTGATCAAAAGTTGAGCAATTGGCATTGATTGGGCTAGGCACATAGGATTCAATATGATAATCAGCAATAGGTTCAGATTTGATTATGGCCTTTGCTCCATACCTTGTCCTAAAGAGCATATGTGACCAATCAGTAGATAGGTAGCCTCCAATTTTGGCAGTGAAGTCCCTAGATAGACACAAAGAAAAATGTGGTGGAAAATCTATGATGGACACGTTTTGCAAGACAGTTACATTGGGGTAGGCATGTAGAGTGAGACTCAGATCTTTGATGATTCCCATAGTGGTCACTACTATCCCATCTAATTGAACTACTCCTCTAGAGATAACCTCATATTGGAGACCCAACTGGTCAGCTATTTGTTTGGGCATCACATAACTACTAGCCCCATAATCAATCATACAATTGTGTACTAATTTGTCTCCAATAATTAATGAGACATAGAAGGGAGGAGGTCTCATGTTTTTACCTTGTTGCTCTTTATGGTTCCTCCCAGGCTAAACTGTATTGGCAAGCACTCTTTCTTGTTGGTTAGGGGGTGATTTGAACTTGACCAATTTCTGTATGGGAAGTCTGCAATAGATCCCTCTACCCTAGAATGGCCAGTGACTCCCATAGTGAAATGTTCACACTTGTCCTTTTCATCTGCTCAATAATATTGAATGAGCCATATTTTTGTTGCCCCTTCCCAAACACATTTCTTTCTTGCACATGGGTTGTTACAACCGGTGCTTGACTAGGTTTGGGAGGTGGTCTAGATTGGTTCAGCATGTTGGGAGTTGTACTTAGAGCACCAGGACCTTGTGGAGTGATGGAAGGTTGAGGGTCACCTAGGCTCAGTGGTTGGCCCTCTCCAATATTTCTCCTTTTGGACCATGTGTTGGCAGCCACACCTTGAGGAGGGGACTGATTCATCCCACAGAAGTCTTTGGCCTGCCAGTTGACAAGCATAGTCTCGTTTGGGGGGCCACCTTATTGAGCTCCTTGTTGTTGATTTTCCTCCTGGCTAGGTTCTTGTGGCACCATACTGGTCTGATTTAGAGCACCATTAAAGCATGTTGCTTGGTTATGTGGCTGTTCGCATGGAAAACACCAATCGTATTCCGTGCCATATTGTTTTGTGTAGGAACCAATGCCCTTTATGTTAAAGATTTTCTAAGATCATATGGCATGAAAGGTCTAGTAGCTTGGGGTTGTCCTTAGTTTTGGATCTGATTCACAGTTTGAGGTAGTGGTCCATTCTACGATACTAGGGTCTGGATTGATATTGGGCCAAGGGTGGTATGGCCTAAAACTACAAGCTTGTTATCTTTTGATGGTCACTAGCTCATTCCCAAAGTTTTGAAATTGTTTCATTACCGCTTCTTGAAACTATTTCTCAAGTATTAGATGATGAATTGGAAGCTTTAAGCGAGATTTGGCTCCTGGGGATGGGTATAAGAGCTAATGTAGGCACTCGGCTAGTATCTAGGCTTCCTAACTCGGGGCACGAGAGGCATGGATGGCCTAGGAGAAATTTTCCAACTTGAATCAAATGGTTCTCACCCTATGGAGAGGTTATAGGTTGCGAGGTAATGTAGTGCCTCCTATTAACTGAATCATAAGAGAAATGGCAGAATTTAAATCCCTAAGAAAGTATAAAAAGTCACCTTCATCAGTGGGATTTACTACTGTTGGAATCCTGTCCCAGGTTTGCTAGAATCTGAGGTTGAAGTCTATCATCTGCTCGTTCGGGGCTCTCTTGATTGTTGTTAGTTGTTCTAATAAAGAAAAGTTATCACCTTTCTCTCCAAACTGATTGTGAAGAGTTGTGCATAGATGATTCCAATTCTAGATAGATCCTTTTGGGAGACTCCTGAACCATTGTGAAGCTTTCCCTTTGAATGAAGAGGCAAGCAACTTGACTGCAATGTCCATCTCATGGATTTCGTGGATTGTGCAGACATTTACAATATCTTAGACATGGTCACCAGGAGAAGTTTGATTTTCCCCAGTGAAATGTGGGATGCTCTTTAATGTTGTAATCAAAACTAGGTTTTGTGCAATCAAGGTGAGTGGACTATTGCCAGTGAAGTTAACATAAGGATTTGGCTGAGCCATTCTAATCGGCTGAGCACTCCTCTTGGTTGAATGAACAATTTTCTAGGAGGAGGTGTTGATAAATCCCTGATTGGTGGAGATGGAGACCTCTAAACTCTTCTTCCTCTCCTTTGTCTACTTGGGGATAGATGCAAGTATTCAAATATACCTTCTTTCCTTGCTCTAGAATGGGTGGGATTCATGAATCCCCTAAGCTTGGGCTGCTAAAACCAGTAGATTTGTTTCTTTTGAAGTTATAAAATGTATAATTTTAAGGATTCTTAAAATCCATAATCACAACAAGTGTACATCAATCCCTACTGTAATAATATGGAGACTTCTTGGTCCCACCGAGTGTGCATAAAACTGTTAGTGCGAAATCACAACACCCCAGATGATTTCTAAAGATATGATTTTCTAAGGAAGAATCATCTGGTGTGATTGCATAACATGGAACTTTTCCTAAGGTGTGGGACCTTTGGAATTGGAAAATATCTCTAGATTAAAGGTTGGTTCCTTATTCCTCTGTTTAGGTGCATACGTGAGGATTTGCAGAGGATCTATATCTATACCTAGTCTAAGACTTGCCAAGGAGACATGGATAAAAGAGTACAAAAATAAGAAATAACTAAACTACTAGGTGATGCACCAAAGGAATGATGAATACTTAGTTTTCCTTTGACACAAACCAATAAAATGCATACAATAAACAAACACAGACAACCAGATTTGTAATGAGAGATAAAATAGAAGAAAAAGGAAAGAGAAGGATCTGAGATCAATCATAAACATATTTTATTTCTCTAATAGATTGATATAGTTCATTACAGAATAGCTAAAAGGTAGAAACATATTACAATTTTAAAGGAAGGCTTGAACCCCACAAATCCTTTGCTAGAAGGAGAAGGGAGCCTGCAAAACTAATAATATCCAACCCTTTACAATGAATCATGTCCCCATATTTATAGAATCGATCTGAGAGAATAAAAAGGGAGAGAGAAGTGAGAAAATGTGGGTCAAAGCTCAACCACCGCTGTTAATGTTTTATGTTGAAATCTACCCCTAATCCATATTTACTACATTGATCCTTGATTCGGTGCCTTGAAGGAAGAGGAAATGATAGAAATAGATCAAATCCGATCTAGTTGTTGAGACTGATGATCCTGTATTGAAATCTCAAAGACGTTTGTCCATTTTTCTTCCACCTACCCTCTCAAAAATTAAATTTTCTAACTCCCATGGCATAGATGAGGTTGAGATCTTTCTAGTGATATCATATTCACAATCTCTCGAGCCCTCAGTTGAAGGATATGCCCTTTTGAAGGTTTGCATCGATTTTGTACAAATAGGTGGGAAAAAAAATTGAAAATGGGTCCCTCTTTTGATTGGGATACATGTCAGCCAGATTGGGATAAAAATTTGGGTCCGTGGCCCATGCAATTTACCTTTTGACCCTTTGTGCAAAAAATTCAAAACTCAAAAACCTCTATAGCCCCGAAACTCCATCTGGACACGTGGCTCCTTTTGGTTGGCTAGGAAACACGTTTCCATTTTTACCTTTATGCCTTTTGGACAAAAGGAAAATTTTCACTTTTCTCCCGATGCCCCACCTTGGCTTTGACTTGGGTTTGTATGTTGACTTTTTCCCTCTTGGGCGGAGTCGTGGGTATTTTTAGAACTTTTACCCCTTTTGAGGCAAAGGGAAAAAAACCAACCTTTTAGCCGACTCCCTGCTTTCCCTTGTGACATGTGTCACTCTGGAACTTGCTCGGGAATCTCTTTTCCATTTTCCCCTTGAAACAACATACTTAGGACACTTGTCGCTTCTACCACCTATTAATTCTTGAAAATTCAACTAACTCTGTCCCCCTTTGAGGACACGTGGAGGCACCGCACATGTTTTCAAATCCAACCCAAAATTTTCCTTAGGAGGAGCATCAAGTTAACACTTGTTTGCCTCCGCTTTGTGGACTGTTCAACGGTCCTTCTTACTTTCTATATTTTGAGCTACGTTGCATCCTCACACTCATTTGGGATTCCACCCAGAGACTATCTCTTGGAAATGTGCCATTAAGTCACGTGGTCCTTTCCGTGTCTTCCTCCATACTTCGTCATTTTTTTCCATTTTCTTCAACCAAATTGAGCCCAAGGACTTTGAATCTTCACCGTTCTTCCTCCTTGTGGCTTCTTTGTAGCATTGATCCTTATTGCCCGACCCTACTATTTTATAGTTCTACCTACCTGTAACTTGGAGGATGGATTTAAGATGTAGAAACGGTCTGATATAGTCATTTTCTTTCTGTACATGGTCTTTTGATCTTTCTTGGCCTCTGCAACTCCATTTTGAATCTTCTTGCAACCAATTTGTAGGATCTGGATGAGTTTTCTTGGGTTCCTTCAAGTGGGGTTATGATTTGATCCAATATTTTTCCAGGGCGAGAATATGGATAACAGATTCTTTGGATTTGAGCTTCGTTTACTATAGGTAGATTCTCGGGGTATAACCAAGTGGTAGTAAAACAATCAGAAATAATCAAAAATACTTTCACCACTCCATGGGGTACCTATGTGTATGTGAGAATGCCATTTGGCTTGATGAATGTTGGAGATACATTTCAAAGAGCTATGGATGTAGCATTCTCAGGTTACATAAATGATTTTATTTTTATGTACCAAGATGATGTGACAATGTTCTCAAGAAAGAGGAGTGATCACTTGCAACATTTGGAGAAAATGTTGTTGAGATGTAGAGATTATGAAATCTCATTAAACCCTAAGAAGTTCCATTTTGGGGTTCAAAAAGAAAATCTATTAGGGCACATTGTATCTAAGGAAGGGGTCATGATTGACCCTAAAAGAGTGGAAGCTATTGGAAAAGTTCCTATTCCCAAAACCAAGAAAGGAATTCAATCCTTCTTTGGTCAGATAAACTTCATCAAGAGATTCATTTCCAATTTTTTCGAGATGACCATCCCCATCACAAGTATGCTAAAGAAGGATCAGATTATCAAATGGGAAGAGGAAGTTATCCAAGTTTTTATTGGAATCAAGGAAACATTAAAGAATGCTCTTGTCTTAGCACCTTTTGATTACAAAAATACTTTTCAAATGTTTTCTTTTTCCTCTTAAAATACCATTGTATTTGTATTATTGCAAAAGTATGAGGAAGGAAGTGAAAGGAAAATTGATTTCTTTAGTAAAGAACTCAAGGGGATGGGTTGACATATGCCATCCATCATAGAGAAACAGGCCTTTTCCTTGGTTAGAGAAACAAAAATTTTCAAGCCATATATCTTAAGTTCCAAAATCACAGCTTATGTTCCCCATACCATGGTCAAGGACATCTTGTTAGAAATGGAAATCTCAAGTAAAATATGTTGATGGGTGAAAAAATTACAAGAATATGACATGGATATTTAGACTACTAAGTTGGTTAGAGGTCTAGGCTTGGAAAAGATAATGGTAGAAAGAAATCTACAAGTGATGGAGGTAAATGAAGTTGAGGAGGGAGATATGAATGTTCATGAGAAATTAGTTAGTTTTACATGGTACAAGGACATCATATTTTACCTTAGAAATTTGGAGTGTCTGGACATTTAGATAAAAAAAAAAGGACACTTAGGTTAGTCTCCCAAAAGTACATCATCACTAATTATGGGTTGGCATGGAAGAATCTTGAAGGGGTTCTCCTAAGATGTATTGCTGAAGATGAAGCTCCCAAATTAATTATATATTTTCATGGGGGAGTATGTGGGGGTATTTTGTTGGAAGAGTAATTTCCCACAAGATCTTGAGGGCTGGTTATTGGTGGCCCACACTCTTTAAAGATACAACCTTGTTAGTAAGAAAATGTGAAAGTTTTCAACAATTTTTAGGAAGAATGAAAGCTTCAAGTGCTCTCCCTTTACAACCAATATCAATTGAAGCCCCTTTTAAACAATGGGGTATGGATTTTTTTGGGGAGATATCAGATCCTTCAAGTGTAGGACATAGATGGATATTTGTGGCCACTAATTACTTCACCAAATGCGTCAAAGTTATCCATACTAAGAAAGCAACTCATCAGATTGTTATGGATTTTATCTTAAATCATATAATTTTCAAGTTTAGAGCACCTACCAAAATAATTGCTAACAACATCAAGAAATTTTGAGCCAAACCATTAGTGTCCATGTGTTAAGAGTATGGGATAAACCTAACATATATCTCTAACTACAACCCTCAGGGAAATGGATAAAATGAATCAAGAAACAATTTTTTTAAAGATAATTAGATGGAAAATAAATGTTAACAAAAGAAGATGGGGTGAGTAGTTGAAGTTTGCTATTTGGGCAGATAGAATCACTACTAAAAGAGCCACTAGAAAGAGCCCATTCGAAATAGTGTATGTAGTTAGGCCATTCCCCCTATACATGTAATTATATTATTACCAATTCATTTAGAAACTTGAGGATGAAGAGGTCATCCCTTACGGTGTAAGAATTAATCAGATTTTTGAGTTAGATGAAGAAATAAGAGAATCCCACCAGAGACATTTGAAGTTTAGGGAAAAGCTTAAAAGATTATTTGACAAAAAGGTAACTCCTAGAACTTTCAGTGTGGGAGATATTGTGTTATTATGGGATAGAAGACATGAAGAAAAGGGAAAACATGGAAAATTTTATGCATTATGGATGGGCCCTTATTCCATTGATATCAGAATTGGTGAACACACTTTCTTCTTAAAGGATCTAGATGGAGAATTACTTGAGTTTCTTGTTAATGGAAGGCACCTGAAACATTTTCTTGACTAATTTCCAAAACAAGGTATGCATCAATGTACAATGTATATTATTTTTTTCTTTATTTCTCGGTTTTGTGTGTGTTTTTGTTTTCCTTTTTGTTTTCCTAGTCTATAGTGACTAGTTGCCCTAGTTTCTGGTACGTTTTTGAGAGATGTGTTATTGTCACTTGACCTAGTGCATATGTTACTTGACTCGTAGTCCAATGGATTTTGGCACTTTTTCTGCTATGTATGTGTTGTGTGTGGTTCTTGTGGTACCCACAGGGGGTGCCCATCCCCGAGTCAGAGCCGGTGTTGGTGCTCAAAATAATCTCACCCCTTTGTTTGGAACATGCCTTCAAAATTTTGTACATTTTCTATTTTCCCATGAGAAGTGTGAGTTAATAAGTTATTCATGTTAAATTCATTTGAAAATCCTTTGTGTCGTTGTTATTCCTTTATTGGTCAAGGATTGTGTTAGACATGTTGTTCTTGAAAATCACTACAAAAACTAATCCTAAATCAGTTTTAAATAAGGAAAATGACCTTTGTATACTATTCCTTGATCATGTTACAAATTTTTTATTTGGCTCTATCGTTTGATGATACACAGCATGTTCTAGTTGGTCATAGTATGGTGGGTTTAAGTTACAAAATGTAAAAATTTATAACATTCACAATTTAAAAATTAAGCGCTAAGGCTTGATGAATATTCCTCTCGAATATTCACAGTCAAAAGGTGAAAAATAGAAATTTACTCCACCTCCGAGGAAATACACATGTCACAAATAGGTTGAATGCGGGGAATTGGGGCATGGTTGTATTTCTGCACACTAAGGTAATAAAGTATAAAAGTGCAAAGAAGCTCCCAAGGCCCACCAAGGACACGTGGCTCTTTCTCATGCAAAGAGTGGGGAAGTAGGTCATTGGAGAAAATTGGTAATTTTGGGCTCAAATGAGAAAGAGAACAAATATTCAAAAATGGCCCGTAGCTCCACCACCATTAAGATGTAACCATGTGTCAAACTCAAGATGGATGTGTATGCATTTGTGAAACGAAGAAAATGTACAAAGAGTTTCCTCAAGACCACATTACATAAGGCTATTCCACGTGGATGACTCATATTTAAAATTGGGAAAAGTGAAATGGATGACCATGATGCAATGCATTTTCAAGGAGGAATTTTGAAGTCTTTGAATGCATTGATATTTTTCTATCATTTTTTGAGATATGGATGCCATTGTTAGTAGATTTCCTTAAGGAACAATGTGAAATCGATCATGGAGATTGTAATTGAGGACCAGAGATTGAAAATATTTCAAATCAAATTTGAATTACAGGTATTCACTAGAAAATTGGTAAGAACTAAGACACTCTCATACTCTTATTTCATTGGAAAGGAAATTTGAAGTAAAACTAGGGCATTAAAGATGAAAACCATGTTGTCTGGGTTTTTGGTTGCATCCAAAATCACCAGTGATTTGGATAAAATCACAGACACAAATTTAATGAATGCTGACTTAAAATATTTTCTACAAAGATTGAATAGCCCTAACAAGAGTGAATCCATGAAAGAAATTCAAGATAGCGATATTGCTTTAGCTGGTACTATTCCACCCTCAAGTACACTACATAGAATTAGTATGGATTTGCACTATGAATTACAACCTAGAAAAGAGGGAAGTATTGGATGGAAGTGGTGAGGCAATGTTGAATTTGACACCTATAGCCATCAGGATAATGCTAAAATTTCTTATAATAAGAAATACAATAACCTTGGGTATTGTTTTAGCTTTATGAGATTATGATGCCAACAAAAAGGACTTTTTCAAGCTCTTAAATACTAATTTGCTCTTAGCAGAGAAAAAGGAAACCACTCGAATCCCTAAAATATTGGTTAGGGCACAATTTATTGAAGAAGTGGAGGATATTATTGTATTGTTGAGTCCAATGGTTGGATTAGAGACCACAAATGAATTCAAGGAATGGATGTGCATCTATATGTGGATAGTTTTGGAGAATAAAGGGATCATTTACTTGGCAACCTTCATTACAGAAGCACTTCATGACCACATGGTTTCACTGACAACAAAAATAGAGATGCTACAAAATTAGAATTTTATATGATGACTTATTTGATTTATAATATTACAGGCCACAGGTATTTCCTTGGCCTCTTGCCACATGCTGAATTTAAAAAATGCCAAATGCATGATATTTTCCCTCAATTACAGTTGGTTAATTGGAAAGGGAATGTGAGATTGGTTAATGATGCCTTCTTTACACCAATCATATGTTTATTCAGGACAAATGGGAACAATACATGATTTATGAAGAGGCTAGACAAGTAATCATGGAATATGGATGTTATTTCATTTAGTACAAGAATTTTACATACATTAGGGTTAGTGGATTTGAAGGTCAACCATGTAAATTTCCCAATTACTTAGATGAAAAAATGGCCTTATGTGAATTAGAAAGATAGTTGACACTAGTTCACAAATTAATTATTGGAAGACACAAGACAAACATTAATTTTCCCATCAAGGTTGGAAGGTACTCATGCCCTTAAATTGTAAAGGCTATATTAATGGAAAATGAGATGAAAAGGTTTGGGATGGAAAGGTTTGAGGCAAGGGCCAACTATGACATCAGGTGGGTGTTCAACAATCTTGCAAACACTTTTGAACATGAGCCTCAATTTGAGGACTATTGGATGAATTATAGAGATGAGGAAGAGGTCAAGATAAGATACTTCTCAAGAATGAACCTTACCAAAATTATAAACTTCAATATTGTTGTTATCCCGAGGGAATTTTGGATGATCCACATATTATGAGTCAATACTATCTTGATAAAAAGGTGGAGGGACAATCGATAGCCCCTTTGAACTAGAATGAAGAGGAATCAGATGATTCATATACCTAGATAACTAATGTAATGAGGAGAACATTGAATTGGTTAGCCCAGAAGAATATTGATTTATCAATTCAAAACACAAGAGTTCTTAATAACTTCAGAGGATTTGGGAAAATTGAAAGATGACCTTCCTCCCCTGAAAGAAGGAGATGACATAATGGATCCCTTGGGAGGAAAATCTCCTCAATTTCCTTCAAAAAGGCCTACTTTAGAACTTATAGATGAATGGACTTCTGCTACCAGTGGGACTGGTACTTCTATGTTTTCTCTAAGACAAAAGACTAAGGAAATGCTTCTAAAATATATGGAGAATGCTCATATCACTTTTGTATTACCACTTCAAGCAAAAGGGAAGGGTATGTCTACTCATAGGACTACTTCATTTTTACAAAACCCCAAAGTGATGATAAGTTGATGAGTGTGGCCATAACAAGTTACCATTCAAAATCTAAGCCACATAATGAAGAAAAAAGAGCAGCACCAGACCTTAAAAAGTTTGAAAGGGCACATAAGAGACAAAAATTATGTACGAGCCAATCTTGGTGAGAGAAGGTACTCATACACACAAGAAACATAAGCATAGGGATGTAGTGATTAATCCCCCAAAACATGAAATAATTGATGTTTTCTAGGTATAACATGTAGCATCAGTGCCACATGTTGGGAAACTAGTGCCTTTATTTTCACCTTTATCTTTAGAGGGAGTGATAATTGGGAACACTCAGGAACAAACAACTCAAAGTAATGTCTTGGATCAAGGCTTGAAAACATCTTAAACCATGTCAGTTGAAAATGTTAATATACCTTTATTTGAAAAATTGTGAGAGTCAGCAAAGGCTCAGGTAGAGATAATGGATGTTGATATTGGTGAGGAATTTTCCACATTAGATGCATTTGACATATCTATTGATGAAAAAAAACAAATAATGTAAGTGATCTTCAAATGAGTGAAGAAATGGAAAAAATTACTCATATTCCAACCACTGAAATCATAATTCAAGCATCATAAGTTTCCTCTGCAGATCAGGAGGCTTCAGAGTCAAATAAGCTAGAGATTCTTAGTGAAAAAGGTGTAAGTACTGAGATATTAGTGAAAGAATATTCTTCCCATGATGTCAAAGCCACTAAGGATAGTGAGCTATCTCAAACAAGGAAATCTTTAGATGAAAAAAATCAACAGAGGTTGCAAAAGATGCAACTACTAAGGATGAAGTTATTGTTGGTGTGGATGTACAAATTTTGGGTGAGAATAGGGAACCAAAAATGGGAAGACAATCCACCATGACACAACCTGAGATATCAACAAAGAAAAAGGATGATGATGTGTCAACCCAACAACCTCTAAAGAAGGTGGAAATATTGGAAGGAAAAGGAGATCCTACAAGTGAGATATTAGTTCAAGAAATTCCCAAGGGAAAAGTTGAGTTTAACATTGCATCAGTTGAATAAATAAGGAAAGAACATATCCCAATTACTGATGTAAGTCAGAAAGAGACTAATCAACCCCAAACTCAAGACCAAGAAGGAAGACAATCAGGGGAAATGCCAGTAAAAAGTGAGAAAAAAGAAATAATTGTAGGAATAGATCATGAAAATTAGGCAAAATCATTAACCCAAGGTGAACAAGAGATGTCCAAGAAGTTGGTGGTTGTCCCCAAGAAACCCCAACAAGAATTACAAGAAACAAAAGTTGGGACAAGTCTTACAAAGGGATAGATAGGGGAGTTGATTTCAAAGGAATAAAAATAAATTGTTCCTATTAAGGCCATAGACCTCACAGATCTATCTTTTCCGAAACCGGTGAGAACTTCCAAAATAGATAGGGTTCTTACCAAGACTCATACTAATCCACTGGGATCTAAAACTTTAGAAGTGGCAATCCCTCACAAAGGAAAAACTAGAGATAATATAACAACCAGTGACTATAGTGTTTAACTTATTCCCTTAGGAAATCCTTCAAGAGATAAATTAAAATAGGAGTATTAAAGGCAGTAAGTGACTTTTTACAAAAGGTTGATGAGGATAGGATAACTAAAAAACAATTGAAATAACAAGTCAAAGCTTTGAGTTCTAGTCTGCAACAATTAATTGGGTAGTCTATTCAAACTCAAGCAAGTACCTCTACCAATACCCCTGAAGGAATGAAAAAGATTGATAAGGATGTTAAGAAGGTTTAGGATGTGGACACATGGGTTGAGAAGTTGAAAAAAGGGAAAATAAACAATCAAATAAGCTAGAACAAAGTATGCAGAACTCAAGAATAGTCTTAATGAAATTGATGAAATAATTGAGCAGTGTGATAAAAAAATATTATACTTTGAGGGATTTTTTCCCAAGATGGACCATATAACTCAAATCAATGATGAATTGGTTGAAAAATAAGGGATTTTTACAAAGGAATTCAAAGGAACGCAACATGTTATGGAGGAATTAGCAAAGATTAGGGTGGAGATTTTGAATGGGATCAAAAAAAAAATAGAAGTTAAAAGGAAATGGGTTGATGATACTTTAGATGCTATTGATTTAAAACTTGAAGATATGGTTTTGAAAAATTCAAGAAGAGCTATGGTGATCTAAAAATTGATTTCTTGTTCAGCTCTTTTGAGAAAAACATCCAAAAAAAATTTCTCCTATGAAGTTATTAAAAAAATGAGGAAAATTGAGAACATAATTACAAAGTTAAAAGTAGGCCATTGGAATATAAGAAAAAATGGGCCACTGTGTGGATGCAATAGCAAGATAAACATTGATCTTCCAACACCATACAAGACCAAATGAAGAAGAAATCAATGATCTTTTTCAAAGATATGATGCATATGTGGTAAGTGATAGAAGAAGAAGCGAGAAGAAGAAAAGGGTGCAGACATAAAGGATGGTGAAAAAGATTAGGATTTTCATTCTTAATACTTTATTTTATTTCCATATTTCATTTGTGACTGGTGTTTTATTTTATATTTTTTTATGAAGGTTGAATGTTACTTTGAAACTCATTTTCTATGATATAAATTGTAATTTGATACAATGCATTAGATTTTTATATTGCTTGGATGAAATTTTATGTCCGTTTGTAAAAGCATATAAACTAATGAGATGTTTTTACTTTCTACATTTTGAAAAAGAAAAAATGGGGTTCTATAGGGGCCCCAACCCATGACAAATAAGGTGGTGTACATGTTTGAAAGTAAAGACACTGAAGGAAAGACAACGTGTAGATGTCCTTTTTACTTCTTTTAAATTTCTCCCCAATGGAGGGATTTTATTCAAAAGTTTGTTCTTCCTCAACATGAATTCATTTGAGCCTTGTGCTATCTAGAAAAACACAATGAACCCCACTAGATCTCAGGACATCCCCATATCCATCAATGACTCAAGAGTCATTTTGGGACTATTCATGATCTTTTCCAACTCAATTTTCTTTTAATAGGAAGACACTCATTCTAGAAGAATGAAACCACTCATGAAGAATGTCGTCTTCCATTTTTCCTTGTGAAGGGTAGAATTACTAGGAATAGATTGAGAAGGAACATCTAGAGTGGTTGGAAGAGAAATAACTACACCTTGGGGGCGGGTGGAACAAGATATCTTGATCTAGATTCAACCTTCCATCTCCTTGTGAAGGGTGGGCACTCTCTTGGAGAAGAAATTGGCCAAGGCTTTGAGAATTCATGCTCTAATGAAGGATCACAATGCACTAAATGAATGGAATACGGACAACAAACCCACCCCTATTTTCTCTGGTAGAAGAAATTACCACTCTAGAGCGATGAGAAGATAAATACATTTCCTCTTCTCCATCCAAAATGATAATTAGGGGTTGGGATCTTGACTCACCCCTTCTCTTACCCAAAGCCGATATTGGTATTGTGAATGGTTGTGATGGTTTCCTGACCTTTCTCAAAGAAATAATCATCCACTCTAGTTCTTCTATTTTATGAGAAATTATAGGCACGTGTCAATACAAGACTTGTCATACAACACATAAGACTCCTTAGGGATCTCCTTCAACACAAATTATTCATTACATAAAAAGGGACACTAAAAATCAGTCTTCCCAGACACTTGAGGCCTCCTTTCAATCTAGAATCTCTTCAAGTCTTCAGGAGCCTTCTAATGTTCCCACCAAAAAGATGAAAATACATGGATTGAAAGGATGAGAAGATAGGATTGATTCTAATTAACCTCAGAGGAGTGCAAGCTGAACCTGTCGATAATTCAAAGGCCCTCTAGTATCCCCTAGATTTTCTATATCAAACAAATCTTTGAAAAGGGATTCATCTCGGGCCATGTAGGTAAAATATTTGGTTTAAATCTTCGAAATAAATCTCTTTCAGACTCTTTTCCACAATAACCTTTTCCATTTTACTCATAATATTTATGAAAAAATTATTTACTTTCAAGATAGGAAAATAAATGCATATTGGTGAGAGGGTAGAGATGAGTTTTATAGTAAGAATGGTGCATATTGATTTAGTTGAGAGAAATCATTCCCATTAGATGAAGGAAGATTTTTCTCATCTCACATGAAGAAAAATTAAGAGTTGAAATGAATTAGGAGTGAGAATAACTAATGAATTAATATGATTTGACAAGAACCATGTGTGATGATTAAGCCAAAAATACATGAAAATAAGTGCACAACACCCAAG
The DNA here is from genome assembly GCA_018340775.1 of Taxus wallichiana var. yunnanensis. Classification (NCBI taxonomy): domain Eukaryota; kingdom Viridiplantae; phylum Streptophyta; class Pinopsida; order Cupressales; family Taxaceae; genus Taxus; species Taxus wallichiana. The sequence goes on along the minus strand of CM031237.1, from coordinate 541,979,111 downwards.
ATGGATTCTTGGAAAGTAGATAAAAGTATTTGTCATATTAGATCACCTGGAAGTGCTTAAAGATCATCAAAAGTGACTATCCAATCACCAAGTGAAAAGAACAATTAAATAATTGGCCAAAAATGATGACATTGTATCCTAGTCATACACAAACAGAGAAAATTGAAAAAGGCTCATAATTCTTACAGCTGGAAACACTAAACGAAGAATTTTCAAAAGAATAACGTAATTCAAAATATATTTTGTAAAGGGGAATATTCCATTAAATATTCATGCTTTTGGGGGGTAATTTAGAAATCTAATAAGTGGATAGAATGGTATAAATGCAAAGAAAATAATCACGCAGAAGGGGAGGTTAAAATTTTCTGAGAATTGTTTGAAGAAAAAGGAGAATTGAAAGAAAAACCATTTTCCCAAGAACTCATTGGAGAAACTTGTTTCTTTGTTTGAGACTTAAAATTAAGCCATGTCAAGATGGTTGCAAGTGTACAACCATTGGAAAGTACTGAGACTGTAGATATACTTTCCCTTCTTGAGAAATTTGATAAGCCTTGAACTAATTGTGTTAATCATGAGATTTTTTTAATCTTCTTTCAAGATGATAAATTGTAAAATATTTATTCATGCTCCCATTGCAATCTTATTTTAGAGATTCTTTAAGTCACACAAAACTTTATCATTCTAATAGCATTATAGAAATTGTAATTGCACTATTGAGAAGAGCTTTTGTTTCATTTGTGTAATAAACAATTTTAAAATCATTATGTCTCCACTTTGTTAAATGTCACTTATAAGTCTTTGAGTGTATCTTAGGCATGATAAATTGTGAATATTTGATGTTTTATTAAGTCTTCATAATGATATTTTGTGTTTGAATCTTTAAAGATTGTGTTAAACCTAACACTCTTGGGCTTCCATGAGTGTATATATTCTAGTTGTGTAACACCTTGGACAAACTGTTATATTTATCTTTGCATTACAAGCGTTGGCATGTGATTTTCTTGAATGAGGTGTGTTCCCTTGATTGTTAAAAATCATGCTTGTTATGGATAAATTATTTATTCTCTTGGATTCTTTAGAATGGAATGATATGGCTTGCAAGAATCCATTTTCACTTCTTATTGATAAGCTGCAATCTGATTTTTAGAGTTGCAAACTTATCTCTTTTGACTGACTCATCCTTGGATCAATTTCAGTGATCCAAGGAATGTTTTAAATCTTCTTAATGGACTGAATGGTAAATTTACATTCATTAGTTGAGAGACATAGAGGACTAAACTTTGTATGTTACAAATTCTTTGGGCTTGAGTGAATGTGTCTTCATTCGGTTGTATGTTGTGCTTGGGTCTTTGGGATTGATCTCTAAAGGAAATTAAAGGCATAACAAAAATAGTCTACTTCATGACTATGAAAGGGATCAGAATCCTAAAACTAAAGGACTATCCTAATGGTAACCTAAAATAGGTAAGAGGACCTACTTCCTAGCTACGTCTACTTAATTGGGGTTATAATCTAACCTAAGCGCCTTATTCTATTTCGTTTGGATGGCGTCCTAACCTAAGCTCTAGTGCTAAAGGAATAAGGGAGAAAGTTTACTAAGGTGATATTAGGATATATTAACCTAATTCCTAATACTATATGGAAGTAAATTTAATCTAACCTAAAGTGGGTATTACCTATGGAAATGTTTTAAGACCTAAGGTGATTAATTGTTAGACTAACCTAAGTTTTGGGAAATCTATCCTAAAATTTTTAACATGAGGAACCCAAGGGTCACATGGCACTAAGCTAGTGGTTCTAATGGATTTTAATTGATTTGATTGGGTATTAATGCAAGGAGGTACTGCCAGTTTTAGTAAGGGATAGTTAAATTTAGTGGGGCTTACGTGGAGGCTTCACTAAGTATGGAATTGCATGTTGATTTGGAAATGGTATTCACTAGTTTTGGGAGGCAGTGGCAAGGAGAGATAAGTGGGAGAATTGGGAGTTATGACATTAATGGATCTTGGTTTTTGTGTGTAAACCATCTTAGAAACAAGGGAGGTGGATTTTTGGGAGGTTGTTTGGTTTTGCATGCCTCACAAATTTTTCTCTGCATGGAGCTATCTAGTTCTTTGAACCAGCAGTTTGACTTCTTCTTCTTCTTGGCTATTTTTGGTTTCTCTGGTCTATTTTTAATCAAGGGAATGTATATGAAGAATTGGAAGAATTTTTTTTTAGTTGTTGATCTTTCGTGGAGAAGAAAAAGAGTGGGAAGCTTGGTGGAAGTCTCCTTCGAATTTACAGAAGCACTATCAGGCATGATAGGATCTACCCATTAAGATTTTTTGCTTTCTTCTAAATGATTCATTAAAACAAATCTACTCTCATGAGATAAATATTTTCATGATTTTTCAAGTTAACTACTTACATGTTTTTTATGAATCTCTATGGTTTGTGGAATGTAAATCCATTGCTTAGTAATGATGCGTTTCGGGAAACTTTCTTTGTGCTAGTTTGATGGTGACAAGCTTGCAAAAATTGTAATTAAAGCTTTGTATTTCATCAAACCGGTATTTGGGTCAGTGTTGACTTAATGGGAATTCATTTCCGATGTTTCATTTGAACTATTATTTGGAACATGTGTTTCATTTTTACTTGTATTGGATCATTCAAGTTTTTCTAGGAGATTATATTTAAACTTCGTGTTATTCTGAGCTGTGTTGGAGCTTTGAGTAGTTCTGAAATTTTTCTTGAACCTTCGTGTTCAACACTATACTAGTATTCCTTTCTTGCGTGTTTTGAACTTGTGTTGAAATCGACGTGTTTGATTCTATACTTGTATTTTGAGCTAGATTTTTATTAGTATTAAGGATTTGAAAAGCTTTAATCTCATTTATGGACTGTCTGCTTGAAAGGGTCTTGAGAGATTTGTTTTGTTTAGAAGTAGACCTAGTAATCTCTTTTGAGATATCTTCTCCTTGTAGCTTCTTGTTGGAATGATTGTGGCACTTCTATTTTGGAGACTGTAACACCTTCTTTGAACTTGATAAGGCATGTGAATAAAAAGTATATCTTTCCTTATCTATCCCGAGTGAACCCGCATCTTGTTGAAGCTTGACTATTTTGTTCATAGGATTAATGGACTATAACTATGTCTTTTTTGGGTTTGGTTGATTTTTAGTTCATTCGGAACAATTGTAGTAGTTTTAGAGGGTTTAGGGAATGCAGTATTCAATCTCCTTCTTGTAATATATGTCGAACAAATTCCTTCCTTCTCATAATCTTTTAAAATAAAACTTGAGAGTCCTTGTTGTGATTCTGTTTGAGTCATGGTGGAGGTAAGAATGGGACATCTCTTGACTTAAATGTTATTGGACTTTCTTACTCTCTTGATTCTTTTTAATTGATTTTGGGTTTTATTAAAAAGATGGATTAAGTACCTTAGTGTACTGAATTTTGTATAAAAGGATATATTTTATCTCTATTCAAATAGTTTTGTATTACATTGTTCTTATTTGGATCACGAACTACTTACTTCTTTATATTGAGTTGTTGAAGCCTTGTAATGGATTTCAGTTCTTAAGTTTGTGATTACTTCGAACTTGTATATCTTTTACTTGTTTGTGGATTTCTACTCCTTCATGGATTCATTGAACCAATCTCCAAGTTTTATAGAGAAAGGAACATGTTCTCTTGGGTACAAAGATAATGTTTTGGGATGATATAGTGTACTTCGTTCGAGATTTGAATTCAAACTTGTGCTTAATGAATGGAAATAGGTAAACCGGTTTGTAAGATTTGTAATGGAAAATTAGAAATGTGCTTTATTTAACAATGTGTTTGGTTTTATGATAAATTTTGGGAAATATTTAAAGAATTTCTAAGTTTGAAATAGAATTGGGAATTCATTTCATAGTATAAATGAAATGAAATATAGATTGGGTTCTTTTCTATTTGAGATTTTTGTAATGATTTATAAGGAGATTAATGAGTCGGTTTGTTGGAAGGAAAATAATAACATGCTTAGACCGACTATTTTACTTGATTGAGTCATGCTCCATTTGAATTGATATTAGAAGGTAGTATCTTTTTCACTCTATCCTATTTTGGAACCCTTCTTGGAAGGACCTGGATGAGATATTAATTTTGTGTGATTCTAGCTTGGGTTGTGGAACGTTTGGTTTCAAAACTTTGAATTATATCTTCCAACATGTGGAAGTTAGTTTAGACTTGCAGGAGGATTGTTTGACTCTCTACCCCTACTTGGACTTATTTGGGATTCTTGTTAGATGTTTTTCTTTAATGTTTAATCCTTTTATACTTATCTTCGAAGTGAGGCGTTTGTGTCTTATAAACTTATTTTTTTCTTTCAGATGATTGGTGTATGGGGAATAAGTATGTATTGATTCTTCTTCTTTTGCTATATGGAAAGATGAAGCATCCTAATATGAGCTATGATGTAATTGTAACACTCTGAACTATTGTTACTTCCTCCTGAGCATTCAAGTGTTGATATATGATTTCTTCTGTAAAAAGGACGTGTTCCTTTGATTGTGAAGTCATGCTTGATATGGATTGTATCTTCTTTGCTCTTGAAGATCTTTGACTGAGCCAGGATATGCTTGGACTCTTTTATTTCTTTCATTTTTGCACCTGAGTTTAATCTGATTTCGGAATGAATTGTGGATTTACCCGTCTATATGACTCAGCCTTGGATCAGTGGCATTGATCCAAGAGATGTTTTAAGTTTATTCGGGATGAACAAAAATTATAGACCTTACGAAGGTTGCAAGGTCTGAATGTGTTGAATAAGCAATTCTGGAGTCTAACTCAGGCTGATCGTGTTAAATGAATTGGTTCCCGATATCGTAATATCAGGAAGGTCTAGACCTTGAGCCAGGTAATAAATTCTGATATATTTATTGCTAGCTTATTATCAAGGCTGGATTGAATCCATTTCGGGAATGTATATCTGTTGGTTCTTATACTGAACGATTCTATTTGTTAGACCTAGACTGGTTCTATTAAGGTTAATAACCTAAACCTAAACTATAACCTATGGGTTGGATTAGTGCTAATCTAACCTAGCCCTAAACTATAAGCTAAATGTTCTAAGGTTAGTGACCTAGCGCTAAGGAGGTTAGACTAAGTATCACCTTAAGGTCTAACCTATGTTTCTAACCTAACTAATGATCATGGATGAAAGGGACCTATGAAGGGGTGTGAGCCATGGGCGGTAGTTTCTATGGCATTAAATGAGATGGATAAGTATGAAGGACAAGGGATTTGGTGGAAGTTTCAAACGGCTAGTGAAATCCGACGTGGCAGAGTCGCCAAATCTGGAAATGGTCTTTGGTTTGTTTTTGTCCATCGCCAACTATGGTGGTCGGTGGCAATGGAGATTGAGTGGGAATTTCAGAGTTAATGCAATTAAGGAACTCGGTTTCAAGCGCGGATTGCTCGGGAAGGCATGCAAAATGGAAAACTAGTTGGTTGTTTGGTTTTCCATACACTCCAGGTTTTCTCTCTGTTTGATCACTGGTTCTTCGAACCAGTCTACTTGGTGTTGCATGGAAACTATGAGAATAACTAGCTCTTTTCTCTGTCGAGGAAAGTTTATAAGGCATGGAAATAACAAATTATTGTTGTTGAATCTAACGTGGAAGAAGAGGAGAAGGCTCGAGCTCTTTCAGAGGTCTTCTTCAGATTTTTAAGCGACATTACCAGGCATGTTAGGCCCTAACTTTTAAAAATCTTGCTTTCCTTCAAATGATTTCATTAGAACAACTCTGTTCAGATGATTTTTGGTCCAGTTGGTTTTTATGGTAGCATTGTATGAATTAGTTTGTTGTATCTTCATGCTGGTTCGATTATTCAGTCGAACCCTTGCTGGGTGTACATTTTGTTTCGTACGGTTGAATTATCTTGTTGTGTTTTGCATTTCGGTTAGATTTCGTAGAAATGCTTGCAAGGATAATGTACGAATTCGACTCTGTTGAAGCCTTCATGTTAAACACTCGTGGAGATTGATACAGTTGGAATTCTTGGAAATAGATAGTATCTTTCTACTTCAGTAGAAGTTTATTTGAGAATACTAAATGGGTACGACTTCTTTTGAGTCCTTGAAAAGTAACATACGTTTCTACTTCTGTAGGAGTTCAGTCGTGAATACTGTATGTTATTGATACAGTTGGAATTCTTGAATTTAATATGTATCTTGTATCTTTCTACTTCTGTAGAAGTTTATTTGAAGAATACTACATGGGTTCGACTCCTTTTTGAATCCTTGAAGCGTATATTATGTTTTTCTCTTCTGTATAAGCTCTGTTGTGAATACTGTTGTTATGGACTCAGTCGGAGTCCTTGATAGGTAACTGGTGTTTCTACTTCTGTGTAAGCTCAGTTATGAATACGGTCGGTATTGACTCAGTGAGAGTCCTTGAAATGTATCTAGTATTTCAAACTTCTGTCTAAGCTTGGTTATGAATGTTGTTGTTTTGTTAAGAATACTAAATGATATTGACTTCGATGGAGTCATTGAAAGGTAATTTATGTTGTAACTTCTGTAGAAGTTTTGTTGTGAGTACTTTTAGGATTCTTGAATTGTTGTCATATGAATTCAACTTCAATTTAAACCTTGATTATAAGTATTGGTTGGATTTGGCACTGTTGGAGTCCATGATATGCTGCGTGTTGGCTCGTTTCTCGATTTCAGCCCTCACTGAGCATGCATATCATTTTGATTCTTTCTTATTATCGTTGTGTTATGTTCAGTTCGATTATGAGGAATTAAAGGTTGGGGTTTCTTTATCAACTCGAATTTGTTGATACCCTGTTATATTTTGTAGTAACTCGACTTCAAATGAAACCTTGAGGAAAATTTATTGGTATGGAACTCGGCTCCTGTGAGGACCTGGTTGTGATTGTTCTTCTTGAAAATGACTTCTAATTTACACCCATGTTGTATAATCGTAGGGATTTGCTTAGTTGAATGAAGCTGTGCATATTGTGTTTTGACTCTGCGTGAATGTCACTGTATTTCATATGGAAACGTTAATTGTTTTAATGTGATCTTGTTTCAAGTTTGACTGAAACAAAGAGCTCTTAGTTGTGCCATGACAGGCGATGGCGTTGGATATTTTTCATGTTTGTTGAATAATATGGAAAGTTTTATTGAGCCTATTGGAGTTGGATTATTTATTAATGCTTGTTGCGTGAACTCTTGAATCGTTTAGTAGCTACAGGTGATTTTTTTGGATTTAGATGGAACTGTAGTTCTTCTGGTAATCCTGACTGTTTAGTCGCAGGCGTAAATAAATATGTATAAAACTAAAGGAGTCGGTACAGTCCAGAATGTTATTGATTTAGGATTCTGATGGACCCTATTCTTTCTTCTTGACTGTAATTTATATGTTGATGTATATGGTAAATGGAATAGGAAAATTCTCTCTCTCCTAGACAGGAAAACTTGTGTGCTTTCTTCTTGCATCCTTTTGCGATCTCTATGGTAGGGGCATAACAAGAATAAACTGAGTTATTGTATGGAGAAACTGGTATAAAATGTGTGTTGCTGTATAAATGGGTATACTTGTCAATACCATTGAAATGTGTTATGATGATAAAAGAATTAAGACAGTGAGCTTGTTGAATGTTTTAATTGCCTTGAGAAATTGTTAAAAACAATTTTGTAGGAGTTTTGCTGTCTTAGATTGGTTGTATTCATTTGTTCTTAGTCTCTAACATATAAGATGAATAGCCTGACTTATGTTTGGAATTTGAATAAATGATTTCATTTAAACAGGTTGTTTAATGAGAACAATTGGTGGATTGCAATTGTTTTAAGAATTAGTGCTTATCATGCTCAGTTCACCGAACTGACCCGTGTTGACAATTTTTGTAGATGGTTGCCGTAAGTGGTAAAGGCACGCAGATCTGATATGATGATCAGATCGTTTAATTTGGTTTTATGATGAATTTCAATTTGATTCTCTAAATGTACTACTTGAAGAATGATGTTCTTTTGCTGTTGAGTATTGTATCCAATATGTTGAATGCATAAAATGTATTTGTATAGCTTAGAAATGAATGGAATGAGGTATTTGTTACTTATGTGTTGCATTCGTATCATGAGGGATTGATCTTCTTCGGTTCGAATGATTTTAAGAGCATTGTTATTATTGTATATCTTGGAGACATTTGTGATTATCTAAGTAAGCTTTGCAAGGTTATGTGACTGAATACTTATGATTGTTTAGTAGTTCTATTATGATCTATTTAAAGCTAATTGTAATTTAGATCACTGATTTTTGAGAAGCTAAGGTTAAAATAAACCCTTTCAGGAAGCTGAACGGGAAGAGTAATCTGTTACTCTCTAACCTTGATCTAAGTCAAGACAACGTACTGAATGTTTTTAAAATCACTATATCTTAACACTAATAAGTAAGATATATTTCAGTTTTAAAGATCTGGAATAAACCCAAAAAGGGATAAGTTAGCAATCTTATGAGAAGACTTGGGGTTACTACCCAATTTCGTAGATTAGGATTATTGTGAAACAATGATCTCCTTGTTGAGACCTCAATCTTATTAAACTTCTCTTTGTGGAATGGGTCTTAATAAGAAAGGAAATTTTAAGATGAGGAACCCAGGGGTTGGGAAAAGACTACCCTAAAAAGGAGTGTCTTAGAGTATAATTTAAACTCCACGTAAGTAACACCTTAAAGTTTAGTAGATCTTATCGAGGTGGATTTGAAGGTTGATGGCACAAGTCGATTGCAAGGTTGTACCTTCGAGAAGATTAGGATCTTCTCGAAGATACAACAATGCAGGTGACTTATGGCGACACCCTTTGCATTGATCGTCAAGATTTACTCCTTAAACTCGAACAAGTTTTTACTCCGGGACTGGTTACCGACATGGTCATGTTATGAGGCTGCCCCTGGAGACTCGGGGTACCTTGACACATAGGGTTAACTAGGGTTGACCCAGTATGTCAGCGTATCCCTAGTTCTCGAGAGCATCCTTATAATGTTGCCATATTATTAATCCGTTCCTGAGTGAATAACTTGGGACAGGAGAGACTGACAGAAGTCAGTATAAGACATTCTACATAACAAAGGAATGGGGTGAAGGACGTATTCTAGATTGATGAGTATGCCGTCAAGGAATACGAGACATAAGCATTATGTTTCAAATCTTTGGCCAAAGTATCGCAAGCTGCTGATTGCGTTGTCCTATGTCACCTAGTCTAAGGGACGAGATGCCAATGAATAATGGTAACAATTATTCAGATAGGTTCCTTGGACAAAGCATTTTGAATCCCAGATTAGGGAAGAGAACCGCAAGAGTGATGTGTTAAAATAAAAACGCCAACTCTTGATACTCATGAATAGATCGGTAGATTACCGAGTCATGGAATGAATAGATCGGAGGTACTCCGAGTCATTACAACTGCATATGGTTATCTATTATAAGAATGGTTTTTTTGATTTGTGAGTTCTAAATTATATATTTAGAACTAGGAAGCATTTATAAAAAAAAAAGAAATTTACTTGTTCTAATGTAGTAAAATGGGGATGTTACTGAAGAATTAACTTCTTTTTCGCTGCTTAGAAAAGATAAAGGTGTATTTCTATTCTTATAGAGTTATGAAGCAATTGGATGACAAGACCTGTTGATTGTTTTTAAAGTAATTGATTGGATCAATTAAACCTTATGATATAATGCAGATGTTGTAGATTATATTAAGCTCTTTTCTTAAAAGTGAATCCAGACTCTTTAATTGTACTTCTTTTCTAGATGTTATTACTTACGATTATTTGTATGATATATTAATTATTTCATTAAAGAAGAGTTATTTGAATGGAACAATTAGTGGAATGCACTTTACTTTAATGCTTAGTGTTTATCATGCTCGGCCTTCAATCGACCCATGCTAGCAATTTTTGTAGATGGACATCGTAAGTGATAAAAGAAGACAAATTTTTTTATGATGCATTGGTTTATTTAATTTTGGATCTTATGTAAAGAGTTTTGAATCATTCTTGAGATGTATTGGAATGGAAAAGTGATGTTATTTTAAGATCTTAATTCTGATTGACATGTAGAATGTCTAAAATGCATAGTCTTGTAAATGTATATTTATCATCATGAATTGAAAGGTTTTGTGTTGGAATCCAATTTTTGATGTGAATACTTTTGTACTTGTATGATGGAAATAATAGTGATATCTTTGTGGTATTCCTTATATTTGTTGTATACTATTGTTGTTATAAGATAATAAGTTGGATTAAGGAGATAAGTATAATCTCCCCTATTATAATGAACTTGTTAAATTACAAAGGTGTCATTCTCTAACTACACAACGATAGTTTAATAATGAAATATGCTTAGGACATACAATTAAACTATATAAGTAGAAAATGATAAAAAGGTTATGTTAAACCTAACATATAACCATGTAGAGGAACACTCTTCCTCTCTCATGGAATGAAAGATAAAAGGAATAGTGGTTATGATTTTAAATATGTATTTTACGTTATAAAGAAAATACTAGCTGAAACTAGGTGGATGACACACTTGATTTAGATAGCTAGGTTACATTAAGAATTAAACGTTTGATGTTTGTTGTCCTTTTTTTGGGATAACTACTTGTTATGTCACATTAACGAATAACAATGCAAACATGAATTAATGAAGTTCTCCATATCTAATTAGGCTTGTGTTGGATAAAGAACTTAAGGAATGTTGGAATTAGGGTTAGGCATGGTTGTTTTAATATTAATCTTAATCCAATTTAATTATGATTAATGACCACTAAGGGGGTATGTACATCTTGATGAATTAGTTCTAACGGATGTTGGCACATGCCAACTATAGGAATGTACCCTCGAGAAGTCCCTGGAATTCTCAAGGATACAATGTTACAGTTGACATGTGGCAACACCCTTCCATATTTATTCATCTAGATCTACACACATCTGGACTTGAACTTAGTTTCTCTCTAGGTCAAGTTAGTAGCATATTTAGGATAGGTAGTAGCTTTCAATGACTCAAAGTACCTTGGCACATTTGGTTGAATTAAGTCAACCGAGTGTGCCCATATACCATAAGTCATCATGAGCATCTTCCTATAATAAATTATGTTACTAACCTGGGCTAGGGTCAAACCAACAGGCAAGAGGACTAATGGTAAAAGTGAAGACCATTCTAGATAACTGAAGAGTGAGGTGAAGGATGCATTCCATAATGATGAGTATGTCATCTAGGAATAGTAACATGAATAGTATGTTGAAAATATTTGGTCAAAGTATCGCAAGTTGCTTTGGTTGCGATGTCTTATGTCACCTAGTTTATGGAAACATGATGTCGATGAATATTGGTAACAAATATTCGAGATAGGTTATTTAAACAGATCACTCAAGACTGTAATAGGGTAGGAGAACCAATTATATGTAGTATACATAAAGTATTCTATACTTTAAGTTAACATGAGAGATTGGTAATATAATGAGTCATTACAGTTATATATGGTTATCTGTTATGAGATTGATTGGCATGAAATGTGTGTTCTAAATGATGTTTTATTTAGAAAAGAGAACATTATGTTTTAAAAAAATCCCTTGTTTCTAAATTCTTAAAATGGGAATGTTACATCTTGGTATCAGAGTTGAAGGTTGTAGCTCTTGGACCTATTGTGTCCATAATCTGATGAAACTTAAATTTTCTTGTTAATAGAAAATGGTTAGAATAAGAGGAAATGTTGTAAATAATCCTCTACCTGATGAAGGAGTAGTAACTTCCCAAAAACTTGATGAGATCCTTGTTTCCTATTGGACACAAGAGATCGTTTGGCTATACTTGAACAAAAAGTAATGGGAAATGAGGAGGAAGAAGATGTTGGTAATAATAATCAGCCACCTCCTAAGGAAAATGCCAATTTAGGTGTTGATAATAACAATGTGAACATACCTGATCAGCCTGAGAACAAAAAGGCTAGGTTGGTAGCTGAACTCACTAATGATATAAAAAGGATAAGTCCACCTAAGTTTGATGGCACCACATTAGGAGATGGAGCTGATAATTAGCTCAGCGAAATGGAGAAATACTTTGAAATAAGGACTTTATTAGAAGAAACAAAGGAGATATGGGGAGCATATCAGCTTTCCATGAGACATCTTCATGGTGGGATAGCCATAAGGTTGAGTTAAACATTGATGAAACTAATATCACATGGTATCAATTGAAAGGTTACTTTAGGCAACGTTAGTTGCTGCAACTTTACTATGATTAGAAAATGACCGAATTCTAGAACTTAGCTCAAGGAAAGCTAATGGTAACTGAGTATTGGGAATGGTTTACTAAACTCCTTAAGTATGTACCTCAGTACCAAACTAATGAGAATTTCAGGATATATAAATTCATCATGGGATTGAATCCCATTATAGGAGGAGAGGTGGATGTTCACAACCTAACCACGATGGAAGGGGTTGTTGAAAAGGCCATAAGGCAAGAACAAAAATTGAAGGCAATTTCTACTCATAAGCATGAAGTAAGGAAGAAAATCCCCAACTCATCTTCATCATCTCCTGCATCTAAGAAAGCACCATGGAAGAAATTTAGAATGAAAAGTAAGTTTTCATTTGATAATAATAAGAAAGCAGCAATAAACAAGTTTCTGGTAATGCATGGAAAAAATTTTTTCAAGAACAATAATAATGGACATAAGTCCTATGGAGGTCAAAATGATAACTCTAAGGTTGGAAATAAATTCGAGCCTAGAAAGAGACCTGCAAGAGGATTTTATAAATATGGAAAAGATTATTATGTAAATCAATTCCCTTTGAAAAGGGATGATCCTAATCAACGGCACAAGATACATGTTGTAGTAGCCGATAAGCATCTTTGAGAAATAGGCCATGCCCATAGAGGTTCCAGGTAAGTTATTTGGTTTACCTATAACTATTCTTTTTGACATTGGAGATCTTGAATGTTTTATTTATAATAAATTAACATCAAAAATAAAAAGAAAATCTAGAAACATGGATAAAACATGGACTCGTACATTATGGAAACAATGTTGTTCATACAAGTTAGTATGTGTCTTTTTGGAGCAAAGACTTGATCTACCTAGTTTTTCCATTGAAGTTGATCTTTATATTGCACATTTTCAGTCTTATTATGTAATCATAGGTGTTAATTGGTTAGCGTAACATAAGGCTAAAGTGGAATATTTTGAAAAATGCATTAGTTGTTTAGATGACTGCAGAAATAATGAGAGATTTAGGGTGTGAAACATGAGATTTCGGTTAGAAAATTTTCATCTATGCAACTTACAAAGGCCAAAGATAAAGGTTGTACCTTGTATAAAGTAAATATTACAGAAATAACTGAAGAGAGCAGCGATGTCATGGAACAATATCCACTATTACAAAACTTCAATGAATGTGTTTCCAGGAAGAGTTACTAGGTCTTCCACCCAAAAGGGAGTTTGATTTCACAATTGAGATCAAGCCTAGAACCAAGCCTATTTCTAAGGCACCGTATCGAATGACTACTATAGAATTAGTAGAGCTTAAGGCTCAATTGCAAGAAATTTTGTCTAAAGGTTTGATTAGACCAAGTGTTTCACCTTGGGGAGCACCAGTAATTTTTGTGAAAAAGAAAGATGGAACACTTAGATTGTGCATTGATTACAGAATGTTAAACAAATCAAAAATCAAGAATAAATACCCACTCCCTAGAATAGATGATCTATTTGATCAAATGCGTGGAGCATCGGTATATTCTAAGATAGATCTTTAATCTAGATATCATCAATTACGGATTAAGGATGAGGACATTCATAAAACAACTTTCAGAACAAGGTATGGACATTATGAGTTCACAGTTTTACCTTTTGGATTAATAAATGCACCTGCAACATTTATGAATTTAATGAATAATATCTTTCAAGAATACTTGGACAAATTTGTGCTCATATTCTTGGACGACATTCTCATATATTCTAAAATTATTTAGGAACACCATGAGCATTTGAACATAGTTTTGGAAATCTTGAGAAAGAGATAGATAGTTATATGGTAAGCTATCTAAATGTTCTTTCTATGACACATAAGTGCACTATTTGGGACATGTAAGTAAGAATGGAATTTTTGTAGACCCTTCTAAAATTGTAGCTATAACTCGAGTGGTCTCGCACCAAAGAATGTACATGAGATTAGAAACTTCATGGGGCTTGCTGGTTACTATAGAAAATTTGTTATAGATTTTTCTAAGGTGGTTGCACCAATAACTTCTTTACAAAAGAAGGATAAGAAGTTTGTTTGGAATGAGAAATGTGAAACTTCATTCAAAACTTTGAAATAACATTAACTTCAAGACCTATTCTAGCAGTGCAGATCCTCATGGAGACTTTATGGTAGTAATCGATGCATTTGGTGAAGGTCTAAGAGGTATTTTGTTACAAAATGATCATGTCATAGCTTCGAAAGTAAAAACTAAAGCTACATGAGTTGAATTATGATCCACATGATTTAGAGCTTGTTTCCATTGTTCATGCACTACAATTTTTGGAGGCTTTACCTACTTGGTAAACCTTTTGAATTGAAAACTCGATCATCTTGGGATGAAGTATATTTTCACCCACCAAATCTAAATGTAAGAAAATGAAGATGGTTAGAGTTTTTGTCTCAATATGATTTTGACATCAATTATATCAAGGGTAAGGAAAATAGAATGGATGATGCTCTAAGTTGTAGGAATCACATTTCTGCTCTTATAACATTGAGAACTCATTTTAAGGATGAAGTAAAAAGTGTTATGGAATAAAATTCTTACTTTCAACAAGTAAATTCAGCACTTGCTGCAGATCTAAATGATTTTAGGTATAAAGGTTTTCACTTTGATAATAAAGGAATCTTAAGATTTGAAAATAGAGTATACATACCTTCGCTAAATGATTTAAGAAAGAAATTGTTAGTAGAATTTCACAATTCACCTTTTTCTAGACACCTTGGTATTACAAAGATGCTTACTGATATAAAACAACAATATTTATAGAAAGGAATGAAAAATGATGTTATTGATTTCGTGACACATTACCTTGAATGTCAACGTGTTAAAGTGGAACAAATGCACCCAGCCGGTTTATTATATCCTTATAGCATACCTCAGTACAAGTGGCAAGTAATAAGCATGGAATTTGTGTAAGGGTTTCCTATGTCAAGAAATAAACATGATGTTATTTTAGTAGTTGTTGATAAACTAACAAAGGTAGCACATTTTATCGCTGGTAATCTGAAGGATGATTCTCTTGTATTGGCTAAAAGATTTGTACACGAAAAATTTAATTACATGGAGTACCTGAATTAATCATATTGGATAGAGATCCTAGAATGATGTCAAGGTTTTGGCAAATGCTTAATGAAACTCTAGGAACTAAGATGAATTTCAGTTCTGTGTATCATCTAGAAATAGATGGAAAGACTGAAAGAGTTAATCAAGTTTTAGAGGATATGTTATGAATGTATTGTATGGATTAGTAGTATAAGTGGGAAGAGTACCTTCCACTAGTTGAGTTTGCATATAATAACACATATCATGCCTCTCTTAAGATGGTACATTTTAAAGCATTATATGGAAGAAAATATAGAACCCCTGTTAGTTGGGACAACATTGAGGATAGAGAGGTAATTGGACCTGAAATCCTTACGAAATGGAACAAGATGTTAAAATGATTCGTGAGTGCTTGAAAGAAGTAGCAGATAGGCAAAAGAGTTTTGTCGATTTAAAGCGGATTGAAGGAAATTTGAACTCGGTGAGAAAGTATTTTTGTTTAAAATGGAAAAGAGATCTATAACTTTTGGCAAGGCTACCAAGTTATCACCTCATTATGTGGGATCCTTTCGAGATAGTTAAAGTAATCAACCCCAGTAGCTTCTTGTTTAGCATTACCTCCTACTTTGTCACGAATGCATGATGTATTCCTTATTTATTTGCTTAAGAAATACATTTCATATTTATCACATGTGTTAGATTGGAATTCCTTGTATGTCCAACACCTAGGAATAATCATGGTTAAACCCATACGAGTGTTGCAAACTTGTCAGTTGCATTTAAGAAATTATGAAATAAGTCAATGTAAGGTCCAGTGGGACCAGTTTAATGAAGAAAGTGCAACCTGGGAAAACCTGGAAGATATGAAAACTACTTTTCCATATTTATTTGATCAAAATGACTATGATGACTGATAAAATTTGTGATTTTATCTTTATATGACAATAAGTCTTCCAGTTATGGATAGACAACTATTTATTTTTGAATAAACAACTATGTGAATGCTGATTTCTAGAACTTTAAATCCTGATATTATTGCAAACATATGTTAAGAAAGTGAATAAATTGATTATCCTTAATGCAATGATCAAAATGAGATAATCATTGGGACGATGATTCTTTTTAGGAGGGAATTATGTAACACCTTGGACAAACTGTTATATTTCTCTTTTCATTACAAGTGTTGGCATGTGATTTTATGGAATGAGGTGTGTTTCCTTGATTGTTGAAAATCATGCTTGTTATGGATAAATTATTTCTACTCTTGGATTATTTAGAATGAAATGATATGGCTTACAAGAATCCATTTTCACTTCTTATTGATAAGCTGCAATCTGATTTTTAGAGTTGCAAACTTATCTCTTTTACTGACTCATCCTTGGATCAATTTCAGTGATCCAAGGAATGTTTTAAATATTCTTAACGGACTGAATGGTAAATTGACATTCATTAGTTGAGAGACATAGAGGACTGAACTTTGTATGTTACAAATTATTTGGACTTGAGTGAACGTGTCTTCATTTGGTTGTATGTTGTGCTTGGGTCTTTGAGATTGATCTCTACAGGACATTAAAGGCATAACAAAAATAGTCTACTTCATGACTATGAAGGGGATCAGAATCCTAAAACTAAAGGACTATCCTAACGGTATCCTAAACTAGGTAAGAGCACCTACTTCCTAGCTATGTCTACTTAATTAGGGTTATAATCTAACCTAAGCTTCTTATTCTATTTCATTTGGATGGTGTCCTAACCTAAGCTCTAGTGCTAAATGAATAAGGGAGAAAGTTTGCTAAGGTGATATTAGGCTATATTAACCTAATGCCTAATACTATATGGAAGTAAATTTAATCTAACCTAAAGTGGGTATTACCTATGGAAATGTTTTAAGACCTAAGGTGATTAATTGTTAGACTAACCTAAGTTTTGGGAAATCTAGCCTAAACTATTTAAAAGGAACCTAAGGGTCGCATGACACTAAGGTGATGGTTCCAATGGATTTTAATTGATTTGATTGGGTATTAATGCAAGGAGGTACTGCCAGTTTTGGCAAGGGCTAGTTAAATTTAGTGGGGCTTACATGGAGGCTTCACTAAGTATGGAATTGCATGTTGATTTGGAAATGGTATTCACCAGTTTTGGGAGGCGGTGGCAAGGAGAGATAATCAGGAGAATTGGGAGTTATGGAATTAATGGATCTTAGTTTTTGTGTGTAAACCATCTTGGAAACAAGGGAGGAAGATTTGTGGGAGGTTGTTTGGTTTGGTATGCCTCACAAATTTTTCTCTGCATGGAGCTATCTGGTTCTTTGACCCAATAGTTGAACTTATTCTCCTTCTTGGATATTTTTGGTTTCTCTAGTCTATTTTCAATTAAGGGAATGTATATGAAACATTGGAAGAAAATTTGTTTAGTTGTTGATCTTTCATGGAGAATAAAAAGTGTGGGAAGGTCAGCTGGAAGTCTCATTCAAATTTAGAAGCACTATCAGGCATGATAGGCTCTACCCATTAATATTTCTTGCTTTCTTCTAAATGATTCATTAAAACAACTCTACTCTCATGAGATAAATATTTGCATGATTTGTTTGGTTATCTACTTGCATGTTTTTATGAATCTTTATGGTTTTTGGAATGTAAATCCATTGCTTAGTAATGATGGTTTTTGGGAAACTTTCTCTGTGCTAGTTTGATGGTGACATGCTTGCGAAAATTATATTTGAAGCTTTGTATTTTAGTCTAAAATTGGCATTCAGGTCTAGTGTTGAATGAACGGGAATTTGTTTCTGATGTTTCATTTTGAACTATTATTTGGAACCTGTGTTTCATTTTTACTTGTATTGGAGCATTCGAGTTTTGCTAGGAGCTTGTATTTAAACTTCATGTTTATTCCGAAATGTGTTGAAGCTTTGTGTAATTTCGAACTTTATCTTGAATCTTTGTGTTTAACACTATACTAGTATTCCATTCTTGTGTGTTTTGAACTTGTGTTGAAATTGACGTGTTTGATTCTATACTTGTATTCTGAGCTGAAGTTTTGTTGGTATTAAGGATTTGAAAAGCTTTAATCTCATTTATGGATTGTCTTCTCAAAAGGGTCTTGAGAGATTTATTTTTTTAGAAGTAGACCTGGTAATCTCTTTTGAGATCTTCTCCTTGTAGCTTCTTGTTGGAATGATTGTGGCACTTCTATTTTGGAGATTGTACCACCTTCTTTGAACTTGATAGGGCATGTGAATATGAAGTATATATTTCCTTCTCTTCCCTGAGTGAACCCATGTCTTGTTGAAGCTTGACTATTTTGTTCATAGGATTAATGGACTGGAACTATGTCTTGTTGTGGGTTTGGTTGATTTTTAGTTCATTTAGAATAGTTATAACATTTTTAGAGGGTTTAGGGAAATGCAAAGTATTCATTCTCCTTCTTGTAATAGATGTCTAAAACAAATGCCTTCCTTTTCATAATATTTTTAAATGGAACTCGAGATTCCTTGTTGTGATTCTATTTTAGACACGATGGAGATAAGAATAGGACATCTCTTGACTTAAACGTTATTGGACTTTCTTAATCTCTTCAATTCTTTTTAATTGATTTCTATTTTTATTAAAAAGATGGATTGAGTACCTTAGTGCACTGAATTTTATATGAAAGGATATATTTTATCTCTGTTCAGATAGTTTTGTATTATTGTTCTTATTTGGATCACGAACTACTTACTTCTTTGTATTGAGTTGTTGAAGCCTTGTAATGGGATTTCAGTTCTTGAGTTCGTGATTACTTTTGAACTTGTATATCTTTTATTGTTTGTGGATTTCTACTCCTTGATGGATTCATTGAATGAATCTCCAAGTTTTATAGAGAAAGGAACATGTTCTCTTGGGGACAATATACTATTTTGGGACTGTACTGTGTACTTCATTCTGAGATTTGAATTTGAACTTGTGCTTGATGAATGGAAATAGGTAAACTAGTTTGTAAGATTTGTAATGGAAAATTAGAAGTGTTCTTTCTTTAACTATGTGTTTGGTTTTATGTTCTCTTTTGGGAACTAGTTAAAGAATTTCTAAGTTTGAAATAGAATTGGGAATTCATTTCATAGTATAAATGAAATGAAATATAGATTGGGTCCTTTTCTATTTGAGATCCTTTTTCTATTGTTGGATAAGTTCATTTGACTAAGCTTCTCTGTATTTGATTCTCTTCTGAGATGGAAATTTCTTGTAGAATGTTTGGTCTACTTTAAGTCATTTGTTGTAATGATTTATAAGGATATTAGCTGAGTCAGTCTGTTGGAAGGAAAATAATAACATGCTTAGACCGACTATTTTACTTGATTGATTCATACTCCATTTGGATTAATATTGGAAGGTAGTCTGTTTTTACACTTTGTCCTATTTTGGAACCCTTCTTGGATGGATTGGATGAGAGATTAATTCTGTGTGAGTCTAGCTTGGGTTATGGAATATTTGGTTTCAAAAATTTGAATTATATCTTCCAACATGTGGAAGTTAGTTTAGACTTGTATGAGGGCTGTTTTGACTCTCTACCCCTAATTGGAATTATTTGGGATTCTTGATAGATGTTTTTCCTTTAATGTTCAATCCTTTTATAGTTATCTTGGAATTGAGGTAGTTTATGACTTCAAAACCTATTTTTGTCTTTTAGATGATTAGTGTATGGGGAATAAGTATGTATTGATTCTTCATCTTTTGCTAGATGGAAAGATGAAGCATCCTAATATGAGCTATGATGTAATTAACTTCTTTTGCTACTTACAAAAGATAAAGGTGTATTTATATTCTTATAGAGTTATGAAGCAATTGGATGAAAAGACCTGTTGATTGTTTTTAAAGTAATTGATTGGATCAATTAAACCTTATGATATAATGTAGGTGTTGCAGATTATATTAAGCTCTTTTCTTAAAAGTAAATTCAGACTCTTTAATTGTACTTCTTTTCTAGATGTTATTACTTATGATTATTTGTATGATATATTAATTGTTTCATTAAAGTAGAGTTGTTTTAATGGAACAATTAGTGGAATGCACTTTACTTTAATGCTTAGTTCTTATCATGCTCAGTTCATTAAACTGACCCATGCTAGCAATTTTTGCAGATGGACATTGTAAGTGATAAAAGAAGACAGAAAATTTTATGATGCATTGGTTTATTTAATTTTGGATCTTATGTAAAGAGTTTCAAATCATTCTTGAGATGTATTACAATGGAAAAATGATGTTCTTTTAAGATCTTGATTATGATTGACATGCGTAGAATCTCTAAATTACATAGTCTTGTAAATGTATATTTATCATCATGAATTGAAAGGTTTTGTGTTGGACTCCAATTTGTGATGTGAATACTTTTGTACTTGTATGATGGAAATAATAGTGATATCTTTGTGGTATTCCTTATATATGTTGTATACTATTGTTGTTATAAGATAATAAGTTGGATTAAGGAGATAAGTATAATCTCCCCTATTATAATGAACTTGTTAAATTGTAAAGGTGTCATTATCTAACTACACAATGATAGTTTAATAATGAAATATTCTTGGGACATACAATTAAACTATATAAGTAGCAAATGATAAAAAGGTTATGTTAAACCTAACATCTAACCATGTAGAGGAAGACTCTTCCTCTCTCATGGAATGAAAGATAAAAGGAATAGTGGTTATGATCTTAAATCTTTATACTACGTTATAAAGAAAACACTAGCTGAATCTAGGTGGATGACACACTTGATTTGGACAGCTAGGTTACATTAAGAATTAAATGTTTGATGTTTGCTGTCCTATTTTTGGGATAACTACTTGTTATGTCATGTTAATGAATAACAATGCAAACATGAATTAATGAAGTTCTCCATATCTAATCAGGATTGTGTTGGATAAAGAACTTAAGGAATGTTGGAATTAGGGTTAGGCATGGTTGCTGTAATCTGAATCTTAATCCAATTTAATTATGATTAATGACCACTAAGGGGGTATGTACATCTTGATGAATTAGTTCTAATGGATGTCGAACACACCAACTATAGGACTTTACCCTCAAGAAGTCCCTAGACTTCTCAAGGATACAATGTTACAGTTGACATGTGGCAACACCCTTCCATATTTGTTCATCTAGATCTACACACATCCGAACTTGAACATAGTTTCTCTCTAGGTCAAGTTAGTAGCATGTTTAGGATACGTAGTAGCTTTCAATGACTCAGGGTACCTTGGCACATCTGGTTGACTTAAGTCAACCGAATGTGCTCATATACCCTAAGTTATCGTGAGTGTCTTCCTATAATAAATTATGTTGCTAGCCTGGGCTAGGGTCAAACCTTGGGGAAGAGGACTGACGATAGTCAGTAAGACCATTCTAGATAATAGAAGAGTGAGGTGAAGGATGTATTCTGGAATGACGATTATGACATCTAGGAATAGTAACATGAATAGTATGCTAAAAATATTTGGCCAAAGTATTGCAAGTTACTAGTTACATTGTCCTATGTCACCTAGTTTAAAGCAACGTGATGTCAGATGAATATTGTTAAAAATATTTAGATAGGTTCTTTAAATAGATCACTTAGTACCTAGAATAGGGTAGGAGAACCAAGTATACGTAGTATACATAAAGTATTCTATACTTTAAGTTAACATGAGAGATCGGTAGTATACCGAGTCATTACAGCTGTATATGGTTATCTGTTATGAGATTGATTGGCATGGAATGTGTGTTCTAAATGATGTTTTATTTAGAACAGAGAACATTATGTTTTAAAAAAATTCCCTTGTTTCTAAAGTCTTAAAATGGGAATGTTACAAGTTCAAGGATCATTGTGAGATATTTGAGGTATGTTTGCCTTACACTTAGTAGATCTCCCAATATTTATTAAAATTTATTTGAGATCTGGTATAATCAACTTTATCTTGCTTAATTAGCCAAATCGATGAATCGAAACTAACTAATCCTACCAAGACTACCCATGCTTTCCTCATTAAAGCCAACAA
Source organism: Taxus wallichiana var. yunnanensis (assembly GCA_018340775.1). Taxonomy (NCBI): domain Eukaryota; kingdom Viridiplantae; phylum Streptophyta; class Pinopsida; order Cupressales; family Taxaceae; genus Taxus; species Taxus wallichiana. The sequence continues at coordinate 541,956,787 of CM031237.1, read as the reverse complement.
TAGGCTAAAGCAAGTTGGTTCCTTACTATCTTTAGTAGTATGCTATTTGTTTAAAGGACGTATTTACTATCTAGAAGTGAAAAATCATGAGAGTTATCTTTTTTGAATCGACCATATCTTCCCATATTTATTTTCAATTACTCTACCAAAGAGTGCCAAATATTGTTGATGCATCCACACCACTCACAATTACATACTACAGAATGGGTCCTCCCACCTTGGCTAAAGGTAGAGCATAAAGTAGGAGGGTAATTCATACTCTTAGCACAATGCTACCTGATTCCTCTGAGATCGAGTGATAAAGAGATGATGAAATCCTTCCCCAGCTACAAAATGACACAATTCTAGATTTATCATCCTCTAGGCATCCTTCTCATACTGTTGATGTTGTTTGTCCAAAAAGGGAGGGCCGATTTGGGTACTAACATGATGTTTTATTTTTAAATATTAATGAGCCACCTTAGCTAGCTTGGTCGAGATGGCTCTTCCTTTGTGTTACTTCACATTAGATGCCATGAGGACCCCTTTCTTTTTGTTGCTAACTACCCGAGAATCAAGATCTTTCGTTTGATTTACATATAGCCCTTATTCCTCAACATGTCAAGCATATTTTGTTTTTCATTTCTGAATTGGCATCATCATTGAGTCACCTTCCTTTCCAACTCAATTTCCCATGTACCTGGGTGAGTTCTTCATTTATGCTTTAGGCTAGAGTCTCATGCGGAAAACTCCTCTCTAAGTGGCTCAGAGCCATTTGGGCCACTCAATCTTAGGTTTCCCACTTTTCTTAGACCTCTGATGAACTCATCAACCATGTCATCTTTATTGGCATCCCCATGAACTAGCTCGGACACATGACCTTTCACGGTACCATGGTTTGACTCAATCAATCCGTTGACTCATTCACTACCCGCACAACTCGGTTACGGATAATTTGGGATCTCCAAGCCCATAAGTGTCAAGGACCACTTGGTACCAACTTATCTTCCATCTCTACAATGACCTATGTTATGGGTGTCTTTATTCCCTTCATTTAATCAACTCTTAGTTGATGTCATATTCAAATCAGGGGTGTGTCTAAAGCTATATGCAACAAGAAGAATTCTAGTGATCTAATAATTGAATTTACGTATTTTTTTATTTTATTTTATATGGGTTTTTTGTAGTGTTCTTAGGATTCCATGGACAAATCCTTATTATATCTACGCTACAAGAAACTTTCTGAAATAAACACTCATTTTGGGAAAAATTAATGGAAATAAACACACATTGTAGACTAAAATAAATTGCTAGAAATAAACACACATTATAGAAGTAAACACACTTTCTTTGAAATAAACACATGTTATAGAATTAAAAAAATCTTGTAAATAAACACATGGTTGAAAATGATGTGAAAATGCTTACAAGGAAATAAGTCTAGTCTATAACACCTACAATGACATTACATAATATAATTCAACTAAAGAATCAAAATCATTTACAGAATTAACAGATCTACACAATTTTATTAGAAATATAAATACCAATAAAACAAGGATCCTAATTCTTGGAGGAGTGGGCCCTTTCTCCACCTTGAATCAAGATTTGAAAAAGTATGATTCTCTCAAAACAAAGTGGCTATTTTATTACTGAAATGTTCTGTCTTACAAAACTTCACTTTATCTCTCTATATCCTTTATCTCTCTCTTTCTATCTCTATACATATGTATTAAATCTATCTATAGGTATTTATGTATATTTCATTATCCAAATATGAATTTACAACCATAGTTGTTCTACCGATTCAAATGGAACCGAATAGTGCCCAAAATAGATGTGGAATTTAGAAACCTTGCTAGACGTACAACTATTTGAAAAGTTATCTCTGGATATAGAGTATGAAGAATCGACAATATGTTGATCTTCTCATGATTGGAAGGCCCATTGATTTCTTTATCATTGGATTTTGTCAAAATAAATAGATTCCTATTGATTCTAGAACTTTGGAGAAGTTCTAGAGCCAAAGGGAACTATTCCAGAATTAATTGTGAAAGTTCCATAGCTATGCGCAATAGTTCTGGAACTAAGTGCTAGAGTTCTAAAACTAAGTCCAAAGGTTTTGTAACTAAGTGATATATCTCTTTAGATGTGTTATGGAGTTCCAAAACTAATTATAGAGGTTCGAAACTAAGCCGTATTGAAGTTAATGCACCCAAAATGTGCTTTGATTGCTTCATACTTTGATCTTCTAACTAATTGTGACCTATTTTATCACCAAAATTGAATTTCCACACACTTTTTTAGGAATTACAAATTTTTTAGATGTTAGAACTAAATCCAAAAAAAGATGGAAAATTACATCCTAATTTATACTAGATCAAACAATAGTCATAAAATGCGGTCAAAATCGATAAAAAGAGAGTAAAATAAGAATAGTTTTTGCACATTAACGAGAAATATTTTGGCCTTATCAAACCCCCATACTTATTTGTTTGTAAGTCCCCTTAAAACTTTACTCTTAAAATCTTGGGTTGTGGATTTTGCATTCCAATTGACTACTCAGGTCAAATGGCTAAAAATGAATATCCTAATGCTTTAGTTCGGAAGCACTATACCATGATCTATTTCTATCTTCCTCTTCCACTCCTCAAAGTGAGTGGGATCTTGAGGATCGCTGTTTTTATATGCATAAATGGGGGTGAGAAGGAGAGGATTCCTTGTTATCATTCCCATCCATATGCCCCTACATTTTTCATTGACTTGAGGGATTAGTGTACACAAAGCTTTAGCTCTTTCTAGGCTCCATATTAAGTTTGTGGGAGATATCACTTCTCTTATTCTCAATGCAAATGTGAGAAACTCCCATATTTTAAAACATCCATCATAAATATCTTCAAATTTTTCCTCCTCATAAGACGTGAAGGCATCAATACTTTTCTGTAAACTGGCCAGATAAAATGCCTTGAACTGACTATCAATGGCATGGGATTTGAAATGTATAACAAATGCATATGGTTTTCCATAGTGATCCCTCATGTAGATTCTAGATGAACTAGATTTTAATAGATTCTTATAATCCCTCTCTTTCCATGAAATCTGATTTTGAAGTACAAAAAAAAATGCATTCATCTGGATTTCCCCTACATATAAATTGATCATGAATCATGTATTATTTTCCAGCATAAAATTGTAGAGAAGATTTTTTTGTTCTGCACTGGCTGAGGAATATGCTTTTATGAACTTAGATTCATCTTTTATTTCATGTGGAATGCCACATGTAATTTTTGACAGCTGCCAACGAATAAATTGTTCTTCCAAAAAGACGTTGTATGCAAGAGAAGGTCTCCTGCATGTGAGTAATTTTTCACTCATTATGTAAACCATTTGTATCTTTACTAGACATTTAAATTTGTCTTCTTCCTCTTTGTAAAATTTTTCTTCCCATTCCTTCCTTTCCTTATTCTCCTCTTCCATCTTGCTTCTTAGTTCCTCATTTTATGTTTTAAATTCATTAAGTTCCCTACAAGTATCATCCCACAACTACTTAAGTGGCCAATAAGTCAATTCAGTTTGCACAACCTGATTCATTGAAGATATTTTTGACATATCATTTTGTTTACTAGCCAATTGACATTCTTTCTCTTTTTCTACCATTTTTGTTTGAATAATGTCAATTCTTCAGTCCTATATATGAGATGAGTTTTTAGTTGCTCAATGAGCATTTCCCTCTATTCCAATTTGAGTTTGAGGAAATTTAATTCCTCATCTTTCTCCCTGATGATAAGTTCTACTCTAGACAAGAACAAAGTCTATTTTAAGTGTTATTTTTCCTCCTTTTCTGAAAGTTCCTTGGGAAATGAGCATTCCTCTTCTACCAAAGGGGATTTCCCTTTTTCATTTCCAAGATGCCAATTCCTCTTCTTCATGTGATTGTCTTTGCTAATTCACTCATCTCTTGAAAAGCATGTTCTTCAAATATCTCCTCTTCTTTTTCCACCTCAGTTTGACTTGGTTGAGGAGGATTCATTGCCATGTTGCCAAAAATATCAACAACTTATTTCTCCAAACCATCATGTTCTTCAATATCCTTTAGAGTTTCTCTAGACCTCTTATGAACTCTTCTTCTTTGAGGAGATTCAAAATGTCCTAAAGTGGGTTTCCTCCTAGAGCTTCTTCTGATTTTCACTTCATGATTCAAAGCTTAGGTGAATTATCACTATTATAGATAGATATTAGTTCTTCTAGTATTACTACAGAGGAAGGGGTTTCTTTTGAAGGAACAATAGGTTTTGTAGTTTTAATCATTCTTTCAGATCTCCTCCTCTTTGGTACATTAACCCCTCCTATTTCCTTCTTTTTCTCTTCAGGGGATCAATCTCCAAATTAATTTTAGGGGAGAAAGGGGTTGATATTCCCCTCATGATATTATCATATCTTTTTTTAATTTGGTAAGGAACTTTTCGATGCTTCTTCTCCATTTTTCTTTGAAATAAAATGGTCTTAATGATGACTGATGGACTAACCCATGATGTCTAATTATTCCAAATCCCCAAGAATACCTCTGAGCCCTTGTCCTGGATGGAGTCAAAACAGAACCCTATAATTTTTACTATATATTATGGTTTTTAGCCCCATACCTAAGATATATCAATATCTTAACGACCTCTCTTCCCACAATCCCAAATTACCCATCACAGGTTAGGTATTTAACTACCCAAAATGCTACCCTATCAAAGGGTTTGGGAAAGATGGCTATTATGACCCACTTTATGATTTTATTAGTGTTATAAATGTATTGGGGTTCATATTCCCCCTCTTGTATCAAGGTTTCCACTAGTTATTTGAGGGCCACTTTTATAGAATTAGGAACATGTATAATCGGTACCTCGATACATTACTCATTGTATTGATAGTAAAAGGAATTAAAATGATTTTAAATTTAGTTCTAGATTATTCTAAATTTACAACAAATTCCCTTACCAATTCGTCATTATACCTCAAGAACTTTTTTAGGAACTCCAGCCACCCTGTTGTCCAAAAATGGCTGCCACTTCTCCATCTACAAGAAGTTGTGTATCATCCTCTAGCTCTGAATTCTTTTTAATCCCCATGACAAAGAGGATGATTCAAATTCTTCCTTCTTCAAATTCTTACTCTATCAGAATTAGTGGAGAACTACCGGATTTAGATTTAGCGAGAACTATTGGTTTTAGCTATGGAATTCAAATATAATTCTTCTTCTTCTTCCTTGAATTTTTCTGCAACTACTTCTTAACTTCATTTATTCTACCCAAATGATAGCTCATTATAAATACGCTACCAATTTATTGTTCCATTGGCATCAACTTTGTCATGATTATTTACTTTTAATCATAATGTACAATAAATTACTCATCATATCAACTTCTTAAATCAATTGTAATCACACATGCGGACTTTTAATTTAACCTTTAATAAGATCAAGACATAATTACCATCCTTGCTGATGTAATCCCTTTTCCTTGATGACTCATCATTCCTAAAAGTGAAAAAGGAAAAATAGTTAGAAAAGACAATTGGAATTCCAAAGAAATTCCTTTTATTTTTCATTATCCATTTATTGAAGAGACCAACAACCATTTCTGGTTTTCAATTGGTCTTTTGAGAGATTTTTTTAATTTTTGGGGAAAAGAATTTCATTTACTAGTTTTCATTCCTTCCTTTTTTATTTTTTATTTTATTTTTGGGGAATAGAATGTCATTTTCTATTTTTCATTCTATTCCCTCTATTCTATATTCATGCATCGATTATTTGATCATTTTGGAAGAACTAGGTTCTTCCATATGATCAAATTCTTTTCTACTTCAATCTGCTTCAAGAATTCATCCCAGTAGGAGGCTTCCTATAAAGTTTTAACATGTTTCCATTGACCAAAGTGTCCTTCTTCTGCCATCAATGGGAAGTAGGTGAATAGAGCCATTATCAAATATATGCTCAATCTGATAGGGACCTAACCATATTGTTCTCAAATTGCCTTTGAATTTCGGTAGTTGGAATCAAATAGTAATGTCCAATATCCTATCTTAAATTTCCTTTCCTTGATATGTGTATCATGTCACTATGCTTCCTTTGGTATTGGATTATCTCTATCTGATGAAGTGTTTCCAATCTTAGCTCATCCAATTCATTGAGTTGTAAAATTCTTTCTTTTTTTGCTACATCCAATTCAATGCCTAGTTTTGTTGTTGTCCTCAATGTTTGTAATTCAAATTAAATAAGTAATAAGGGATTTTTACCATAGAATAACTCATATGGTGAGAACCCTATTGTAGTCTTCCAAGTTGTACTATAATCCCAAACAACCTCAGGTAGTCTCTTTACCCAATCTCTTCTACCTGCTTCAATTATTTTGGTAAGGATGTTTTCCAATTCTCTGTTTGTTACTTATGCTTGTCTATTTGATTGTGGGTGATAGGGAGATGGTTTCCTATGACTAATATAATATTACATTATGAATTATTGGATCATATTGGACATGAAATGTGGCCCTTGATGTGAAACTATACTCTTTGGTACACAAAACTTTGTCATAATTTGTGTTAAAGGAAATCAGCAAATGCTTCTTCAATAGCATTTGTTAAAGCGTACACCTCTGTCCACTTTGTCACATAATCAGTACAAAAATAATATGCTCCTTTCCTTGTGAAGGATGACTAAAGGAACCAAAAAAATCCATCCTCCACCTTTCAAATGGTTCAATTACTACTTGAGGTTGCAGAGGCATTTCATTGGTGAAAGTTGGTTGTCCCATCCTTTGACAAGGATCACACCTTTGCTTGATATATTTCTTCACATATTTATACAAAGATGGCCAATAATAGTCAGCGCTAAGTATTTTGTGTTGTGTTATTTTAACTTAAAAATTTCCTCCACTTGGTTCATCATGACATGCCCCGAGTATGCCAAATCTTTCATTTATCTCACACACCTATGTAAAACCAAATCAGACCATATTTAAATAACATTCCATTTAACCATTTTAATTGGGAACTAGTTTTGATTAACTTATTCATTTTTTTACTAAAAGAAGGAGGAAACTTCCCTGTTGCAAGATAATTCACCATATCAGCAACTCATGGTGTATCAGCTGAAATAACAAATGATTGTTCATCTGGAAAGTTGTCCTTAACTAGATCTTTCTACACTATAGTGATTAATCTTGACAAGAAATCAAACACCACATTATATTTTCCTAGATTATCCACAATGGTAATATCAAATTCTTTTAAAATTAATAACCATCTAATTATCCTACCTCTAACCACTAGTTTGTTCATTAAGTATCTAATTGTTGAGTGATCTGTATGTACAAATATTTTGTACCCTGTAATATAATGTCTGAACTTATTAATTGCATAAATCACAAAGCAAGAAATTATTTTTCAGTGGTGGTGTAGTTTCTTTCATTGGGAGTAATATTTTTGCTAAGGTAGTAAATAACATACATTTTCCCTTCTTCATCTTTTTGTCCCAAAACTGCACCAATTGAGTTATTTGAGGCATCTCTTTAGATGTGAAAAGGTTTCTCCCAATTAGGTCCTCTCAATATTGGGGCAATGATTAATTTTTCTTTAATTTCTTCAAAATCACGTTAACACTTTTCATCCCAACAAAATTCACAATCCTTGGTAAGTAAACTAAACATGGGGGTAGTAATTTTACTAAAATCCTTGATAAAGTTCCTATATTATCTAGCACACCCTAAGAACGACTTGATATTTGTGGGGGTTTGAGGAGCAAGTAAGTCTTAAATAATCATGATTTCTTTTTCATCAACTTGAATTCCTCTTTTTAAAATGTGGTGTCCTAATATAATCCCCTCATCAACCATCATCAAACACTTCTCATGACTAAGATATAAATAGTGTTGCTCACATCTTGTTTATATGTATCCAAATTATTCAAATGTGTCTCCATGCACATTAAAGTCATTCATGTATACCTCTACATAATCATTCGGTAGGTCTGCAAAAATTGCTAATACAACTCTTTGGAAGGTTGTTGGAGCATTACATAGTCCAAATGGAAATACCATGTAGGAAAAGGTACCCCATGGACAAGTAAAGGTAGTTTTTTCCGATCCTCATCATTAACTCTGAATTGATTATATCCACTAAAGCCATCTAGGAAGGAAAAGTATTATTTACCTGTAAGGTTGTCTAAAATGTGATCTATGAATGGTAAGGGAAAATAATTTCTTAGTGTGGCTTTGTTCATCTACCTATAATCAATACATACTCTCCATTTTCCATTATTTTTAGGCACAATTACAAGAGGAGACACCCTTGACTGACTATTTGAGATAGGGTAGATAAAACTTAATTTTAATAGTTTTTCAATTTCTTACTTGACTATGTCCCTTAAAGATTGATTAATCCTTCTCTCGAGGTTTTCAAAATGGTTTAATTTTTTTCAGTATAGATGTGATGGGTGCAAATACTTGGATGGATTCCTTTCATGTCTTCATAGTCTTAAGAAAAATATCTAGTATGATCTTTTAGAATATCAAGCAATTTATCTTCTTTACCATTCTTCAACTAGCTATTAATGTTCAAAATTTTACCCAGTTGAATCTCAACATGTTTGGTTCTAGTTACCTTGACAGGACCATAGTTGTTGGTGTCCTAAAGCATACCAAGCTTGTCCTACCCAATCATAGGAATTCCATGCCGATTGAGGGGCCCAAGGTGGTTGTCCCCAATTTGGTGGTATTGTCCGAGCTGCCCATGACATAATCTAGGGATTAGGAACTAACATTTACATGAACGCCCTTGGCTAGGTTGTCTCTCTGAAAATTTTTACTTCTTTTATTGTGGATGGAGTACTGATTTGTTTAAGATTATTTTTTATAAATGGAAGGAAAGAATAAGTATTAATCTCATGGTCCCTCAATTAATAGATAAGACACATTTTTGTTCTATCTAGAGGACAATCTCTTATTGCATGTTTTTTCCTACATCTAGGACAATACATAGTTAATGGTTCAGTTTTAGCATTTTATTTATCTTGAAATCCATCCATAGTGGAGATTAATTAAACTAGAATGTTTTTTTTTAAGTTTGCTAGTTCATCCATCAATTTGTTTATATCTGGATTCAAACTTTTCATTGTTTTTCCTTTCCTAGGTCAACCCCTTATTCTTGTAGAGCTTCTACAAATGTCTTTAATATCATTCATTCTCAATTGATCAATGTTTCCACCTCCTATTAAATTAAGGGCTTCCCTAGATTCATCATCTAGACCTTTAAGAAAAATGGTTTTTCTTAACTCTTCTTGAAGTACAAATCCACACCTTTTACTTACAAAGAGGAATCTATCCAAATAATCTTCCATATTCTCATCCTCTTCCTACTTGATTTTGAAAAATTATTCCTTCATGTTTCTCTCTCTACAGTAGTCTTGATATTTGTCTAGGAAGGAAGTTTCCATTTGTGCCCAAGTGGTAATAGAATTGGATGTTAATCCCATAAACCACCTCATTGTTACCTCCTTTAGAGTAGATGGAAACAACTTGAGCTTTTGATTATCTATTTTGTAATCATAAGTCTGACATAGTACTTTAAATTCAAATAGAAATTGGTCGGGATATTCATATGGAATCCTTCTAAATATGGGTAAATGTGTAGATGAAATATTATTCATAGGTGTATCATCATGATCCAACTAAATTACATAAGTAAATGTCCTATCAAGTTCTCTTTCAGCTTCTCATGTCATTTCTACAGCTTTTTTCTAGATTTTCTCCCATCAATGTGGTATGTGACCTACTTTGGGGAAGGTGAGAAGTCAAGAGTAGGACGTTGAATACTCAATTGAGAATCAATAATTGCTCTAAAAAGGTCTTGTGAGATAACCCTTCTTCTAAAAGTTCCACTTCCTTCTGTGTGACTGATCTAAGAATTCAAAAGGTGGTAGTTTTTCTTCTTGTCTAATAGGAGACAATGGTGCTTCCAATTCTTAGTCAACTTCCTTATTTGAACTAGAGGATGCTAATAGTTCTTGTTGAGATATTTTTGGGAGAAATATACCCTTTGAGTGTCTTAGTCTATTCATAAATTTTATGATAATGTACGGAATATTTTCAATTTCTAGATGCATGATTATTTCTCTTGTTAACACCTAATTAGACAATTCTAACTAGTGGGTCCCTAGTAATGGCACCAAAAATGATGGGTGTCATTATTCCTTTCATTTAATCAACTCTTAGTTGATGTCATATTCAAACCAAGGGTATGTCTAAAGCTATATGCAACAAGAAGAATCTTAGTGGTCTAGTAATTGATTGTAGGTATTTGTTATTTTATTTTTTGGAGTTTTTTATAGTGTCCTTAGGATTCCATGGCCAAAGCCTTATTATATCTATGCTACAAGAAACTTGTTAAAATAAACACTCATTGCTAGAAATAAACACACATTGCAGAATGAAATAAACTGTTGAAATAAACACATGTTACAGAAGTAAACACATTTTCTTGGAAATAAAAACGCGTTACAAAAGTAAACACACTTTCTTGGAAATAAACACATAGTTGAAAATGCTATGAAAATGCTTGCAAGGAAATAAGAGTCTAGTCTATAACACCTACAGTGACAAGTACATAACAAAATTCAACTAAAGAATCAAAAGCATTTACAGAATTAACAGATCTACATGATTTTCTTAGAAATATAAATACCAATAAAACAAGGATCTTGGTTCTTGGAGGAGTGGGCCCTTGCTCCACCTTGAATCAGGATTTGACAAAGTATGATTCTCTCAAAATAAAGTGGCTATTTTATTACTGAAATGTTTTATCTTACAAAACTTCATTGTATCTCTTTATATCCTCCATCTCTCTCTGTCTATCTCTCTATATATGTATTAAATATATCTACAGGTCTTTATGTATATTTCATCATCCAAAGATGAATTTACAACCATAGTTTTTCTAGCAATTAAAATGCAACCAAATAGTGCCCAAAATAGATGTGGAATTTAGAAACCTTTTTGGATGTACAGTTATTTGATAATTTATCTCTGGATTTGGAGTATGAAGAATCGACAATCTGTTGATCTTCTCCTGATTGGAAGGCCCATTGATTTCTCTATCATCGAATGTTGTCAAAATAAATAGATTCCCATTAATTCTAGAACTTTATAGAAGTTATGGAGCCAAAGGGAACTATTTCAAAATTAACTATGAAAGTTTTGGAGCTATGTGCAATAGTTCCATAACTAAGTTCTAGAACTAAGTCCAAAGGTTTGGAACTAAGTGATAGAGCTCCTTAGTTGTGTGATGGAGTTCGGAACTAAGTCTGGAGGTTCTAGAACTAAGTCATATTGAAGCCAATGCTCCCAAAAACATGTTGGTTGCTTCATACTTCATTCTTCTAACTCGATTGTGGCTTGTTTTTATTACAAAAACTGAATTTCCACACACTTTGTTAGGAATTACATATTTTTTAGATGTTGGAACTAAATCCAAGAAAAGATGGAAAATTACATCCTAACTTATACTAGATCAAAGAAAATTCACAAAATGTAGTCAAAATTGATAAAAAGGAGAGTAAAATAAGATCATTTATTACACATTAACAAGACATATTTTGGCCTTATCACTATGTGGCATTTTTGGGATTTTGTGTTCTTCTTGTCTCATGCGGCTCAAAATGCTTACACCTAATTTATCAGCATCACTCTACCAAGACCTTGCAAACTCAGTGGAATGGCTAAGTCCCGACCGATGACCACATAACTCGCTGATATGAGCTCGACCTATGTGATAATGACTTGGTTCCCATTTTTTCTCTTTGTTGAGTTATAATGCGCAGAACTAAGTTAAGTTCGAATCCAATTTTCCATTTGCTAAGTGTTGAGCCACTCTAAGTGCCTGCTCATTCTAACTTGGCTCAATGCAGACTATTGTGTCTTGCTTTGAATCTGATCTCCTTCATTCATTCTAGCTTTCCAATTTTCCACCAAGAGCTTGAGTGGCTACACCTCAAACTCACTTTGAATCATTATTTTTAATTCTCTAGCCAAATAATCTCTATAAGGAGCCTAAACAATCTTTTGGCTCAATATTCTAGCTCATCGTGTTCTTACTCGCCATATCTATTTGAAGTAGCTCAGCCTCTATACCTTCACATGAAATTATTTGGCATTCTCACGTAGGCCAAGCTCGATGGATTATGATTATGGTTATTTGGCATCATTTGAGCTCAATGGATTGTGATGATGGTTTGAATTAACTTGATCGACCTGAGTAGCTTAAGGGATAGCTCGATCTATCTATTCACAACTTGATCTCTTTGCAATACGACTCGGATTGGTGTTGAAGTGACTTGGTTATGCATGATTTGATCCCTAATGTACCATGTAACTCGACATGCCTAAAACATTACTCAACACCATCCAAAGTGGCTCGGATATGGATTGTCTCCCCTATAATGTGTTTTGGATTTGGAATACTAGAAGAGCTCAGTCCTACCTTAAAGTAACTCCATTCATGGTTTCATTAGAACACTCACCATTGCCTAAAAAAATCAATGGGAAACATGAGTGACTCACTCAACATAGTAGCTCGGCATTGAAATAGGTAGTTTGATGGGGTTATGGAAAGTGTAACATACCCATTTTAAGACTTTAGAAACAAGGGATTTTTTTTTGAGTAATGTTCTCTGTTCTAAATACGTAATTTAGAACACACATTCCATAACAACCATTCTTATAACAGATAACCATATGCAGCTGTAATGACTCGGTGAGCTACCGATCTATTCATTTCATGACTCAGTAAACTACCGATCTATTCATGTTTTAACATTAAGTATTGAATAATTTTCTGTATACTACGTATATTTGGTTCTCTTACCCTGTTCTGGGTATTGAGTGATCTGTCTAAGGAACCTAACTAAATATTTGTTACCAATATTCATCTGCATCATGATCCTTAGACTAGGTGACATAGGACAATGCAATCAAGCACTTGCGATACTTTGGCCAAATATTTTTAACATACTATTCGTATTACTTATTCCTTGATGACATACTCATCAATCTAGAATATTTCCTTCACCCCACTCTATTGTTATCTAGAATTTCCTTTACTGACTTTTGTTAGTCCACTTTCCCAAGGTTTAACCCTAGTTCAGGTCAACAAAATAGGTTATGATAGGAAGAGGCTCATAAATACTTAGGGTATATTGGCATACTAGGTCAACCTAGGTCAACCCCGTGTGCCAAGGTACCCTAAGTCCTAGAGGGCTACTTCATATCCTAACTATGCTACTATCCATTCCTAGAGGAAAAATAAGTTCAATTCCAAAAGTGTGTAGATCTTGATGATCAATGTAGAAGGGTGTTGCCACATGTCAACTACATAGTTGTATCCTTGAGAAGATCCTAATCTTCTTGAAGGTACAACCCTACAAATAGGCGTATTCTAGAATCCTACAGAATAGCCTCATCGAGATGTACATACCCCTAGGAGTTTATTAATATTTAATTAAATTGGATAATTAAAAGAAGATTACAACAACCTTGCCCAGACGCTAATCTAACTCTCCCTAAGTTCTTTTCCAAATAAGGTTCCATTAATCCTTAAAGAACTTCCTTTAACTTAAGATTGATTTCGATGTTCAATAATTTTGGCTTAACAAGAATTTACCCAAAAATATAGGACAACAACCTCATAAGTTCCATTTAATGTGACTTAACCAATCAAGGAGTGTAATAACCACCTACGGTTGTACCTTAATAGACTTTATTAAAGGAAGTCTAATGATTATAAATCATATCTCCATTTTTGTTTACATTTTCATGAGAGAGGAAGATTCTTCCTCTTCATGGTTAAGTTCTAGGGTTTAACAAACCCTTTATGTCCTTTACAAAATCTATAGTTTTCATTGTATGTTCATTGCACATCATCTTACTATATTGAATTGTTTATATAAGAACATTAAATTCTGTAACTTATCTAGCTGCATCTTAATTAGGGAAATTACTCTAATTCCCTTTATCCTATTTATCCAAGAATCCTCATTTAATCATATAAATAATATGAAGAATATCAACAAGATAAGATTCCATTTCTCTTACAAAAGTACAAGATGATTTACACAACCAATGCAAGTAAATTCTCATCTTTCAATTCATTTTCAAAACTTATACATTTACAAGCTTATGCATTTTAGGCATACTACATAACAACAACCTTCCTTCAAAAAGAATATACTTTTCTTTTTCAATACAACTCAAGAACGAATCAGAATACTTCACAAGAATCAGACTTAAATCAGCCAATGCATCATATAAGTTTTTGCCTTCTTTTATCACTTACGAAGTCCATCTGCAAAAATTGCTAGCACGGGTCAGTTTAATTAACTGAGCATGATAAGAACTAATCCTTAAAATGAAGTGCATTCCACTAATTTTTCCAATAAAAACAACCCTACTTTAATGAACAATTAGTATTTCATACACTAAGCATAAGTAATAACAATAAAAAAAGAAGAGCATCAATGAATCTGAATTCACTTCTAAAAGAAGAACATAATATAATCTATAATATTTGTCTTACAAATTAAAGTATAATTGATCCTATCAATTATCTTTACCAAACAACAAAACATAACATCTCATTGTTTCCAATTCTACCAAAATAGAATACAACACTTATCTTTACTATAAGATACAAGAAGTGTTTACAACATATTCTCACTAGGATGTTTCATCTAACTTTTAAGTAAAGAAGAAGAGAAACCATTTCCATCATGCCAAAGTTCATAACATTTGTAAAGAAACATGTGTAAATCACGACTTAAGTTGTTTCCTTTAAAGGACATCTACTTTAAAATTCTACATTTTAAGGTATTCAAAAGAACAAATTCACATAAAATAAATCCAAGAAGAAATGGTGGATCAATAGTCAAACAACAAGTTTGCATTTCCTTTTCAACAACCTAGTCATCATTCTCTTTCTATTTCATTTCAGTCAAATGATAAGTATGAGAAGGTTAATCAAGTAACGAATAACTCTTTCCTAAAAGAATTATTAATAGAAGGTTCCAAACAAATGAACTTATTCCATTGTATTAGAAAAGAAGCTTAACAGAAATGATCCTAACCAGTAATCATTTCCTTCAACTTAATTAACAAAATCCCTTCTTCAATATATATACAGTTTAAGTTCATATAAGAGTTCCCAAAAGAAGAACAAGAACACCTTAAAGTAAGAAGGAATCTAATGAAACTTTTCTTTAAAAAACTTCCCATTGTAAGCAAGAGATCCATTTCAAATAGGAACATTAAAACAATGAAGGTCATACACAGTCCATAGACACAAAAGAATCATAACTAATTCTTTTATGGGTTCTACATTCCTTCAATGGACCTAACAAGAAGAGAAATCGAGTAAGTACTAACACTCATAATTACCCAAGAGTTCAATCAAAACAATATTATTTACCATACTTTTCAATGTATTACTTCAAGAGTAAAAAAAGAATGAATTCCCAATAAGAATGGTAAACTACAAAGATAATTCTAGTCAAAATCTCGCAAAGTTTACCAAACAACTCATAAGACCATGTTTCCAGTTTTCTCCATGCACATGCATCTATTTCTTTTTAAGAGTTCAGAGTTTTAAAATAATTCACTTCAGTAATAAACTCAATTTAAACGACAGGATCTAACAACATATTTAAAAGATACTTTCTGCCCAAGACTCAAAATACAAATCTGAGCACCATGATGAGCATAAGTTCTCACCAAGATCAAAATCATTCAATTGATTTGTAAACAAGTTCAAGAAACTTATGTTCCCTTTTGGTTTATATCTTTAAACAAAGAAAACCAGAAAGAATCCCAACTAAACCGACACCTTGCTCAGGTTTCCAATTCCAACAATAAGAAACAATTTCCTTGAATCACTTTGCATCACATTACTCCATATTGAGTTAATATAACTTCCACATCATAATGCTAGATAGAGTGCAATGAATAAACTTTTAAATAGTTCAAATTAAGAATCAAGCTTCCATTTTCAATTAATCATCATATCAAACCCTGGTTACCAACTGAAATGGTTTGTAAGATCCTAAACAGAGTTTAGACTAAACACCAAAAATATGAAGGCCATGTTCTTAATGAACTCTTTCTAACATTTCATATGGTCATAATAAAACACAGCACCTAACCCTATGTAGATTATCAATAGTCCATATTATCCATAATAATACAACATAGGTATCAAGCAGTGTGAGGGTTTCAACAATAATCTAAGTTTTTGCAAGATAAAATACAAGAACCAAGCCATATACGGATTTAACCACAGTCCCATCTATCTATGAAATAAAACACAAGTGCCATAGAACCAAGAATCTCAACAATAGTTCTTACCTACCAAACAAGTTTCCAATAGAAAATTCAAGCTTGTATACAAGTTTTCATAAAAACATGAGTTCTTTACCAGCTCGAGATCACAAAACACATAAAACACTAATCTCAACAAACATAGGCGGAACTCAGAGTTTCCATAAAAACTCAGCTAGTAATTTATTGGCAATGAAAGTCATTGGAATCAAGACGAACAATTACCAAAAACTGAAAATGCCAAGAAGAGTTACCAACTTCATTCTTGCATGCATAGTTCTTGTGTTTAAATAATACAACATAAGTTTCCTACAGAATCACATATACCATGGATTCGAAATCAAGAATGCAAGATTTACCAAACCCAACAACCAATTATCCAGATAGAGCATGCAATGCATAAAACTCAACAGAGCAGAGTTGTTTTAATGAAAACACTTAGAGGAAAGCAAGAGATTTTAATAGTTAGAGCCTATCATGCCTGATAGTGTCTCTGTCAAATCGAAGAAGACCTCCAGCCAAGCTCACTACTTCCCCTCTTCTCCATGAAAGATCAAACAACCAAATTCCTTTTCTATAATTCCTCTTATACATTCCACAAAATGAAAATAGATTCGAAACTTCAAAATAGCCATGAAGTGTAGTTCAATCTACTAGTTTGAAAAACTAGAGAGCATGTAGAGTAAAAATCGGGAAACATGCAAAGTGAAACAACCCAAGAAAAATCCACTTGCATGCCTACCAAGACGGTTTGAGCACAAAAACCGAAAGTAATAAATTCCATTAATTCCAAATCTCCCTGCCTAATCTTCCTGCCACCACCAAGTCGGTGAATGCCAAGTCAAGAATAACATGCATTTCCATTTTAGTGACACTTCCACCTAAGCCTCTACCAAGTCATCTAGCCCCTACCAAAACTGGCAGTCCGTATGCATTTACCAACCTTATCAATAACATAAATGCCTTAGGAACCATCGCCCAAGTGCATGCGACCACTTAAGTCCCCATTCATATCCATTAGTTTAGGATAGATTATATTTCTTAGGTTATATCTTAGGTAGATTAAAATTTATACCTTAGGATATAACACTAACAACTAACCCCCATCATAGGCCTTAGAAAATTTGTTAGTTTACAATATTACCTTGTAGTATTATGATCTAGGTTAATTTTAATACCTAGTAACCTTTCAAATTTCATTTGCACCAAGCTTAGGTTAGAATTGGAATTCTATCAAGTGACATAGCTCAAGTAGAAATATATATATTTTTACCTAGCTTAGGATCTCGTAGGTTAGTCCTATATAGGATCTGGATCTCTCCTATGCCGTGAATAGACTGCATTTCCATTTTTTTCAGCAATGACCTACCATGGTCGATCTCCAAATACCCAAGCAAAACAAACAACTGAATGGAAACACATTCACAAAAAATCAAAGAACTTGTAACTACAAAGTTCAGTCCAACGTGTATCTTAATCCATGGAATGTCAATTTACCATTTGTTCAAAGCGATTGCAGATTTAAAACATTACTTGGATCACTAAAATTGATCCAAGAATGAGTCGATAAATAGGTAAGTTTACAAAAAAATTAAACCAGATTGCAAATCACCTACAAGGAGTGAAAAATAAATGGATTCAGGAAAGCCATTCCAATTCAGTCAAAGGATCTTAAGAGTAGAAAAGACTTATCCATATCAAGCATGATTTCCAATAATTAGAAGAACATATCCTTATAAGGAAAATCACATGTCAACACTTGAAATGCAAAGGAGGAAAATAACAATCTGTTAAGGGTGTTACATGCTTCCCTCCTAAAAGAATCATCGTCCCAATGATTATCTCTTTTAACAATTTATATCAAGGACAATCAATTCATTCACTTCTCTTATCCTAAGTCAAATATTTCAAACCTTATAGTTCCGAAAATCAGCATTAAATAACTTTTTATTCAAATCAAATAAATATCTGCCCAAAACTAGCTTACTTAATGTCATATAAAGATAAAATCATAAAAAAAATTATCAGTCAACAGATTCAATTCTGCTCAAATAGATATGGAAAAGTAGTTTTCATATCCTCTAGATTTTCCCAAGTTACACTCTCTTCGCCAAACTGGTTCCAATGGACCTTACATTGACTTATTACTTGATTTCTTAAATGCAACTAGTGAGTTTCCAGCACTTGAATGGGTTTAACCATAATTATTCCTTGGTCTTGGACTTGTAAGGAATTCTAATTTAACACATGTGATAAATCTGAAACATATTTCTTAAGCAAAGAAATAAGGAAAACATCATGCATTTGTGACAGAGTAGGTGGTATTGCTAAATGATAAGCTACGAGTTGATTACTTGACAATTTCAAAAGGTCCCACATAATGAGGTGATAAATTGGAAACCTTGCTAAAATTTATAGAACTCTTTTTTGGTTTAACCCGAAGAAAAACCTTCTCACTAAGTTCAAATTTCCTATCAACCCGCTTTAAGTCAGCATAACTCTTTTGACTATCTACTGCTTCTTTCAAGTTTTCACGAATCATTTTAACTTGTTGTTCCATTTCCGTGAGGATTTCAGGTCCAATTACCTCTCTATCCTCAATGCTATCACAACTAATAGGGGTTCTGCATTTCCTTCCGTAAAGTTCCCGAAAGGTGCCATCTTAAGAGAAGCATGATATGTATTATTGTATGAAAATTCAACTAATGGAAGGTACTCCTCCCACTTATATTATTGATCCATACAATACATCCGCAACATATCTTCCAAAACCTAATTCACCCTTTCAGTTTGTCCATCCGTTTCTGGATGATATGCAGAACTAAAATTCAGTTTAGTTCCAAGAGCTGCATTGAGTGTTTGCCAAAACCTTGACGTCATTCTAGGGTCTCTATCGGATATGATTAATTCAAGTACTCCATGTAATCTGAAATTTTTGTGTACAAATATTTTAGCCAAAACAAGAGAATCATCCTTTAGATTTCCAGCAATAAAATGAGCTACTTTTGTTATTTTATCAACTACTACCAAGATAACATCATGTTTATTTCTTGACATAGGTAATCCTTGTACAAATTCCATGCTTATTACATGTCATTTATAGTGCAAAGTATGATATGAGGATATAATAAAATCGTTGGGTGCATATGTTCCACTTTTACACATTGACATTCAAGACAATGAGTCACAAAATCGGGAAAATTTTAGTGGCGAATATTCCATTTTTGAAAATTTTGAAAAGGTGAATTTTCTGGTGTGGGTCAGTGACCTATTCGCCTAAAAATTACACTTTAATTTTTTTAGGGTTCAGCTTCGCCTACCCTTGAAAAATATCCCCTATATAATCCTAGATTATTCACCAGGTAGAACACTTCTACTTCACATTTTGTCAACAATATGATATATCCCTGTATTGCAGACACGCGACAAGGGGGTAAGTTATTGATGCGTGACAAGGAGGGTTTGCAGACACACAATAATGGGGTTATTTGTTGACTTACAACACTGATGAATAGTTGACGTGTGACAAGGAGGTACTATAGATATTGACGCATAGCAGATACACAACAAAGAGTTTGTTGATGCACAACACGGAGATTTTTTTGATGCGCAAGTAGAGGGTGAGAGGTGCAGACATGCGACAGGAGATTTGTTGTTGCGCATCAAAAAAATGCATTGACGCATGTCAAAAAACCTCATTGATGCACGTCAACAACCCTATTGATGCACGTCAAAGAGGTTTGTTGACGCGCACAATGAGGATGTTGTCGCTTTTTTGACGCAAGGCCAATGAGGTTTGTTGATGCATGTCAATGAGATTTTTTTGATGCACAAGCAGAGGGTAGAGACCGCAGATGCACAATAGGAGATTTTACTATTGCACGTAAAAAATGCATTGATGCGTGTCCATGCAGACCTGGCATTAACATGCGTCAACAAGGTTGTTGACATGAGTCAATGAGGTCTGTTGACGCATTTCAATGCATTTTTTTGACACATGATAGCAAATCTGCCATCACGCATCTACAGCCTTCTATCACACCACTTGAAAATTAGGAGAAATATTTTCATACAACCCCTTAAAAAATTTCCTTCCCACGAAACTAGTTCCCGGGATATTCGTCAGGTATTTTCCACCTCCGATTTCCAAGATGTCTCTTAAAATGAACCCTACACAAAATCAATAACATCCTTTTTCATTCCTTTCCAAAAATATTGTTGTTTTATATCAGCAAGCATTTTTGTAATGCCAGGGTGTCTAGAAAAAGGTGAATTGTGAAACTTAGCCAACAATTTCTTTCTCAAATCATTAAGCAAAGGTATGTATACTTTGTTTTCATATCGTAAGATTCCTTCATTATCAAAGTGAAAACCATTATACCTTTTATCTTTTGGATTTGCATCAAGCGCTATTTTTACTTGTTGAAAGTAAGAATCAGATTCCATAACACTTATTACTTCATCGTTAAATTGAGTTCTTAGTGTTATAAGAGGAGAAATGTGCTTCCTACGACTTAGAGCATCATCCACTCTATTCTCTTTTCCTTTCATGTAACTTATGTCAAAATCATATTGAGACAAAAATTCTAGCCACCTTCGCTATCTTGCATTTAGATTTGGTGAGTGGAAATTTACTTCAGCCCAAGATGATTAGTTTTCAACTCAAATGGTTTACCAAACAGATAATGCCTCCAAACTTAAAGTGCATGAACTATGAGAGTAAGCTCTAAGTCATGTGGAGCATAATTCAACTCATGTAACTTAAGTTTTCTACTTTCATAAGCTATGACATGATTGTTTTGTAAAAAATACCTCCAAGACCTTCCTGGATGCATATTTTATAACAGTAAAGTCTCCATTAGGATCAGGTATACCTAAAATAGGTGCTGAATTCAACTGACTTTTCAAATTTTTAAAAGTAGATTGACATTTATCATTCCAAACAAATTTCTTGTCTTTTTCTACAATGAAGTTATTGGTGCAGCCACCTTAGAAAAATCTTTAACAAATTTTCTATAATAACTTGCAAGGCCCATGAATCTTCTAACTTCATGTACATTCTTTAGTGCAGGCCACTTGGTTATAGCTACAATTTTAGAAGGATCTACAGAAATCTCATCTTTACTTATAACATGACCCAAATAGTGAACTTCGGTGTCATAGAAAGAACATTTGGACAACTTACCATATAACCATCTTTTTCTCATAATTTGTATTACTATTTATAAGTGTTCATGATGCTCCTAAACACTTTTAGAATATATGAAAATGTCATCCAAGAATACAAGCACAAACTTGTCCAAGTATTCTTGAAAGATATTATTCATTAAGTTCATAAAAGTTGTAGGTGCATTAGTTAATCCAAAGGGTAAAACCGTGAATTCATAATGTCCATACCTTATTCTAAAAGTTTTTTATGAATGTCCTCATCCTTAATTCGTAATTGATGATATCCAAATCAAATATCTATCTTAGAATATACTGATGCTCCATGCATCTGATCAAATAGGTCATCAATTCTAGGAAGTGGGTATCTATTCTTGATTGTTGCTTTATTTAACATCCTGTAATCAATGCACAATCTAAGTGTTCCATATTTATTTTTCACAAAGATCACTGGTGCTCCCCAAGGTGAAACACTTGGTCTAATCAAAACCTTAGACAAAAGTTCTTGCAATTGAGCCTTAAGCTCTACTAACTCTATGGTAGTCATTCGATAAGGTGCTTTAGAAATAGGTTCAGTACCTGGTTTGATTTCAATCATGAAGTCAAACTCCCTTTTGGGTGGTAATCTTGGTAATTCTTCCGAAACACATCACTGTAGTTCTGTAACAACGGATAATGTTTCATGAAATCATTGTTTTCCTCCACAAATTCTAAAATTTTTACTACATATAAGGTACAACCCTTATTTTTGGCCTTTTAAGTTGCATAGATGACAATTTCCTAACAGAAATTTCTCGTTTTACACCTTGAATCTCTACTATTTTCTATAGATCATCTAAACAACTAATATGTTTTTCAAAACAATCTACCTTCACTTTATGCTCTGCTAACCAATTTACACCTATGACTATATCATAAGATCCCAAAGGTGCTACATAGAGATCAACTTCAGTGGAAAAGCTAGGTAAGTCAAGGACTAGCCCCAAAAAGACACATACTAATTGTATGAACAAAATTATTACCATAATGTACAGTCCATGATTTATCCATTTTTCCATCTTTTCTTTTAAGTTTTGAAGCAATTTTACTAGAAATAAAACATTCAGTAGCTCCCGTATCAAAAATAATAGTAATGGTATGCCAAATAACTTACCAGGAACTTCTATAGGTGTAACTTGCTTTTCAGCTTGCTTGTCGCTTCTTGTAGCATGTATCTTGTGCTACTAATTATGATCATCCTTCTTCAAAAGACATTGATTCGCATAATGATCTTTGCCACAATTATAACATCCTCCTACCGTCCCTTCTTAGACTCAGAATTATTTCCAGCCTTAAAGTTATCATTTTGACCTCCATAGGACTTCCATCCATTATTATTATTCTTGGCAAAATTGTTTGTGTATTTCAGAGACTTATTCATTGTTGTTTTCTTATTATTATCAGCTGAAAACTTACTTTTATTACCAAATATTTTCCATGGTCCTTTCTTAGGTGTAAGAGAAGCTGAATAAGAGTTTAGAAATTTCTTCCATACTTCTTCCTTATGAGCAGAAATAGCCTTTAATTTATGTTCTTTCCTTATGGATTTTTCAATAACCCCTTCCATAGTGGTTGGGCTATGAACATCAACCTCTCCCCCAATAATGGGATTCAATCCCATAATGAATTTCTATATCTTGAACTTCTCATCAGTTTGATACTGAGGTACATACTTGAGGAGTTTTGTAAACCATTCCCAATACTTAGTTATAGTTAACTTTCCTTGAGCTAAGTTCTGAAATCCATCATTTTCTGATCATAATAAAGTTGTGGCAGCCAACATTGCCTAAAGTAACTTTTAAATTGATCCCAAGTGACATTAGTTTCATCAATATTTAACTCAGCCTTACGGTTGTCCCACCATGAATATGCTTCATGGGAAAGTTGATATGCTCCCCAAATAGCTTTGGTTTCCTCTGAGAAGTTCCTTATTGCAAATTACTTCTCCATTTCATTGAGCCAATTCTCAGCTCCATCTCCTAACGTGGTGCCATCAAACTTTGGTGGACTTATCCTTTTTATATCATTGGTGAGTTCAGCTACCAACCTTGCCTTTTTATTTTCTAGCTAGACAGGCACATTAACATTGTTATTATCAACACCCAAATTGGGGTTGTCCTCAGGAGGTGGCTGATTGTTATTACCAGCTTCTTCTTCCTCCTCATTACCCATCACTTGTTGTTCAAGTATAGCCAAATGATCTCTTGTGTCCAACAAGGAAGCAAGGATCTCATCAAGTTTTTGGGTTGTTGCTGCTCCTTCATTAGGTGGAGCATTATTCGTAACATTTCCTCTTGTCCTAACCATTTTCTGTTACAAGAAAATTCAAGTTTTTATTAGATTATAGACACAATAGGTCCAAGAGCTGCAACCTTCAGCTCTGATACCAAGATGTAACATTCCTATTTTAAGACTATAGAAACAAGGTTTTTTTTTTTAGTAATGTTCTTTGTTCTAAATATGTAATTTAGAACACACATTCCATAACAACCATTCTTATAACAGATAACCATATGTGGCTGTAATGACTCAGTGAGCTACCGATCTATTCATTTCATGACTTGATAAACTACGATCTATTCATGTTTTAACATTAAGTATTGAATACTTTTTGTATACTACATATATTTGGTTCTCTTACCCTATTCTGGGTATTGAGTGATCTATCTAAGGAACCTAACTGAATATTTGTTACCAATATTCATCTGCATCACGATCCTTAGACTAGGTGACATAGGACAATGTAATCAGTAGCTTGTGATACTTTGGCCAAAGATTTTTAACATATTGTTCGTATTACTTATTCCTTGATGGCATACTCATCAATCTAGAATACATCCTTCACCCCCACTCTATTGTTATCTAGAATTTCCTTTACTGACTTTTGTCAGTCCACTTGCCCAAGGTTTAACCCTAGTTCAGGTTAACAACATAGGTTATGATAGGAAGAGGCTCACAAAGACTTAGGGTATATTGGCATACTGGGTCAACCTAGGTCAACCCCGTGTGCCAAGGTACCCTAAGTCCTAGAGGGCTACTTCATATCCTAACTATGCTACTATCCATTCCTAGAGGAAAACTAAGTTCAATTCCAAAAGTGTGTAGATCTTGACAATCAATGTAGAAGGGTGTTGCCACATGTTAACTGCATCGTTGTATCCTTAAGAAGATCCTAATCTTCTCAAAGGTATAGCCCTATAGTAGGCATGTGCCAACATCCTACAGAATAGCCTCATCGAGATGTACATACCCCTAGGAGATTATTAATATTTAATTAAATTGGATAATTAAAAGTAGATTTCAACAACCTTGCCAAACCCTAATCTAACTCTCCTAAGTTCTTTTCCAAATTAGGTTCCATTAATCCTTGAATAAATTCCTTTAACTTAATATTGCTTTCGATGTTCATTAATTTTGGCTTAACAAGTAGTTACCCAAAAATATAGGACAACAACCTCATAAGTTCCATTTAATGTGACTTAACCATTCAAGGAAGTGTAACAACCACCTAGGTTGTAACTTAATAGACTTTATTAAATGAAGTCTAATGATTATAAATCATATCTCCTTTTTGTTTACATTTTCATGAGAGAGGAAGAGTCTTCCTCTTCATGGTTAAGTTCTAGGGTTTAACACACCCTTTATGTCCTTTACAAATTCTATAGTTTTCATTGTATGTTCATTACACATCATCTTACTATATTGAATTGTTTATATAAGAACATTAAATTCTGTAACTTATCTAGCTGCATCTTAATTAGGGAAATTACTCTAATTCCCTTTATCCTATTTATCTAAGAATCCTCATTTAATCATATAAATAATATGAATAATATCAACAAGATAAGATTCCATTTCTCTTACAAAAGTACAAGATGATTTACACAACCAATGCAAGTAAATTCTCATCTTTCAATTCATTTTCAAAACTTATACATTTACAAGCTTATGCATTTTAGGCATACTACATAACAACAACCTTCCTTCAAAAATAATATACTTTTATTTTTCAATTTAACTCAAGAACGAATCAAAATAATTCACAAGAATCAGACTTAAATCAGCAAATGCATCATATAGGTTTTTGCCTTCTTTATCACTTACGAAGTCCATCTGCAAAAAATTGCTAGCATAGCTCAATTCAATGAACTAAGCATGATAAGCACTAAGCCTTAAAATGAAGTGCATTCCACTAATTGTTCCAATAAAAAAACTAGATTTAATGAACAATTACTATTTCATACACTAAGCATAAGTAATAACAATAAAAAAGGAAGAGCATCAATGAATCTAAATTCACTTCTAAAAGAAGAAAAAAATATAATCTATAATATTTGTCTTACAAATTAAAGTATAATTGATCCTATCAATTATCTTTACCAAACAACAGAACATAACATCTCATTATTTCCAATTCTACCAAAATAGAATACAACACTTATCTTTACTATAAGATATAAGAAGTGTTTACAGCATATTCTCACTAGGATGTTTCATCTAACTTTCAAGTAAAGAAGAAGAGAAACCATTTCCATCATGCCAAAGTTCATAACATTAAAGTAGAAACATGTGCAAATCATGACTTAAATTGTTTCCTTTAAAGGACATCTACTTTAAAATTCAACATTTTAAGGTATTCATCAGAACATATTCACATAAAAGAAATCCAAGAAGGAATGGTGGATCAATAGTCAAACAACAAGTTTGCATTTCCTTTTCAACAACCCAGTCATCATTCTCCTTCTATTTCATTTTAGTCAAATGATAAATATGAGAATGTTAATCAAGTAACGAATAACTCTTTCCTAAAAGAATTATTAACAAAAGGTTCCAAATAATTGAACTTATTCCAACTGTATTAGAAAAGAAGCTTAACAGAAATGATCCTAACCAGTAATCATTTCCTTCAACTTAATTAACAAAATCCCTTCTTCAATATATATATAGTTTAAGTTCATATAGGAGTTCCCAAAAGAAGAACAAGAACACCTTAAAGTAAGAAGGAATCTAATGAAACTTTTCTTTAAAAAAAACTTCCCATTATAAGCAAGAGATCCATTTCAAATAGGAACATTTAAATAATGAAGGTCATACATAGTCCATAGACACAAAAGAATCATAACTAATTCTTTTATGGGTTCTACATTCCTTCAGTGGACCTAACAAGAAGAGAAATCGAGTAAGTACTAACACTCAGAATTACCCAAGAGTTCAATCAAAACAATATTATTTACCATACTTTTCAACATATTACTTCAAGAGTAAAAAAGAATGAATTCCTAATAAGATGGTAAACTACAAAGATGATTCCAGTCAAAATCTCACAGAGTTTACCAAACAAATCATAAGACCATGTTTCAGTTTTCTCCATGCACATGCATCTATTTCTTTTTAAGAGTTCAGAGTTTTAAAATAATTCACTTGATAATAAACTCAATTTAAAAGATAGGATCTAACAACATATTTAAAAGATACTTTCTGCCCAAGACTCGAAATAAAAATCTAAGCACCATGATGAGCATAAGTTCTCACCAAGATCAAAATCATTCAATTGATTTGTAAACAAGTTTGGGAAACTTATGTTCCCTTTTGGTTTATATCTTTAAACAAAGAAAACCAAAAAGAATCCCAACTGAACCGACACCTTTCTTAGGTTTCCAATTCCAACAATAAGAAACAATTTCCTTGAATCGCTTTGCATCACATTACTCCATATTGAGTTAATATAACTTTCACATCATAATGCTAGATAGAGTGTTATGAATAAAGTTTTAAATAGTTCAAATTAAGAATCAAGCTTCATTTTCAATTAATCATCATATCAAAACCTAGTTACCAACTAAAACAGTTTGTAAGATCCTAAATAGAGTTCAAACTAAACACCACAAAATATGAAGGCCATGTTCTTAATGAAATCTTTCTAACATTTCAAATGGTCACAATAAAACATAGGCACCTAACCCTATATGGACTATCAACATTCCATATTATCCATAATAATACAACACAGGTATCAAGTAGTGCGAGGGTTTCAACAACAGTCTAAGTTTTCACAAGATAAAATACAAGAACCAAGCCATATACGGATTTAACCATAGTCCCATCTATCTATGAAATAAAACACAAGTACCATAGAACCAAGAATCTCCAACAACATTTCTTACCTACCAAAAAAGTTTCCAACAGAAAATTCGAGCTTGTATACAATTTTCCATAAAAACACGAGTTCTTTACTAGCTCGAGATCACAAAACACATAAAACACTAATCTCAACAAACACAGTGGAAATCAAAGTTTCCATAAAAACTCAGCTAGTAATTTATTGGCAATGAAATTCATTGGAATCAAGATGAACAATTACCAAAAATGAAAATGCCAGGCAGAGTTACCAACTTCATTCTTGCATGCATAGTTCTTGTGTTTAAACAATACAACATAATTTTCCTACAGAATCACATATACCATGGATTCAAAATCAAGAATGCAAGATTTACCAAACCCGCAACCAATTATCCAGATAGAACATGCAATGCATAAAACTCAACAGAGTAGAGTTGTTTTAATGAAAACACTTAGAGGAAAACAAGATATTTTAACAGTTAGAGCCTATCATGCCTGATAGTGTCTCTATCAAATCGAAGAAGACCTCCAATTGAGCTCACTACTTCTCCTCTTCTCCACGAAAGATCAAACAACCAAATTCCTTTTCCAAAATTCCTCTTATACATTCCACGAAATGAAAATAGATTTGAAACTTCAAAAATAGCCATGAAGTGTAGTTCAATCTACTAGTTTGAAAAACTAGAGAGCATGAAAAGTCAAAATCGGAAACATGTAAAGTGAAACAACCCAAGAAAAATCCGCTTACATGCCTACCAAGATGGTTTGAGCACAAAAACCAAAAGTAATAAATTCCATTAATTCCAAATCTCCCACCTAATCTTCCTTGCCACCACCTTCCAAGTCTGGTGAATGCCAAGTCAAGAATAACATGCATTTCCATTTTAGTGACACTTCCACCTAAGCCTCCACCAAGTCATCTAGCCCCTACCAAAACTGGCAGTCTATATGCATTTACCAACCTTATCAATAACATAAATGCCTTAGGAACCATTGCCCAAGTGCATGCGACCACTTAAGTCCCCATTCATATCCATTAGTTTAGGATAGATTAGATTTCTTAGGTTAGATCTTAGGTAGATTAAAATTTATACCTTAGGATATAACACTAACAACTAACCCCCATCATAGGCCTTAGAAAATAGGTTAGATTACAATATTACCTTGTAGTATTAGGATCTAGGTTAATTTTAATACCTAGTAACCTTTCAAATTTCATTTGCACCAAGCTTAGGTTAGAATCAGAATTCTATCAAGTGACATAGCTTAGGTAGAAATATATATTTTTACCTAGCTTAGGATCCCATAGGTTAGTCCTATATAGGATCCTAGATCTCTCCTATGCCGTGAATAGGTTACATTTCCATTTTTGTTAGCAATGACCTACCATGGTCGATCTCCAAAGACCCAAGCAAAACAAACCACTGAATGGAAACACGTTCACAAAAAAATCAAAGAACTTGTAACTACAAAGTTCAGTCCAATGTGTATCTTAATCCATGGAATGTCAATTTACCATTCATTCAACAGTGCAGATTTAAAACATTCCTTGGATCACTGAAATTGATCCAAGGATGAGTCAGATAAATAGGTAAGTTTACAACTTTTTTTAAAACCAGATTGCAAATCACCTACAAGGAGTGAAAAATAAATGGATTCAAGAAAGCCATTCCAATTTAGTCAAAGGATCTTAAGAGTAGAAAAGACTTATCCATATCAAGCATGATTTCCAATAATCAGAAGAACATATCCTTATAAGGAAAATCACATGTCAACACTTGAAATGCAAAGGAGGAAAATAACAACTAGTAAGGGTGTTATAGAAAGAGCTCAATCTTGAGCTCATTCATAGTGCATTATCATTAGCTTGTTAAGATCACAAGACATCTCTTAAAACCTCCTTTCCAATTTTCCCATCATATTCTTGCCATTTTAACACTTAAATGTTGGGAAGCTAAATATCAATACCAAGAAACGTCTTTGAGCCATCATGTTGGATTTTTCCATTAGTTATATATGGATCCTCATAGCTTCCAATTCCTTTTCTATTAGAATTTGAAATTAATAAATACCAAGAAGAGGAAAATTTCCTCTATTACCTTCACTCTACATATATCCTTCGAGAATATCCCCTGTAAGCTTTCTCTTTTGTTCAATTTTACCCAAGGGTAAAATTGGATAGCAATCATTACTAATTTCTGGTGTGTGACTTAGTGATTCCCCGCCTTTGAGGCTTGTTTCAACACATCTGGTGACTCCCAATTTACTATTTTCATAAGTTAACATGCCTTTTCATGAGAAGAATACATACAAGACAAATCAAAACAACTGAATAATCCTTTGAGTATCTCTATATTTCTCCAAGAAGAAGAGTTAGCATAATTCCCATGAGTGTATCTCCATATCTAGCATGCCATACAATTTCAACTCCACCTCTTAGTATATTTCCTACACAACCCATCATAGCATATTTTCCACCTCGAGAAACTATGCCAACTTCACTTGTGGAATTCCCCTCCTTCTCAATGCACAACATGATATGCCAGAAAATCCACTCAAAAGTATTCCATACTTCACCATTGAAAATCAAGTAACTATTGAGCACATCCAGGATGTAGCCAATGTGTGCTTTGTCTATTTGGTCACACATGATGATGTAGCAGTTAGGTTTCTTACAGATTCGGTCAAAGGAAAATAATTTTAGTGGTACTGAATTCTAAGACCTACATCTATTACCATCTAGGATGAGCTTGGAAAAACTCTTTGAAACTATTTTGAAGATAATTAATATCACCTGTCCTTAGTGGATAAATTGACCACAACAAAAATAGCATCTAATGAGTAGATGACTAATTTTAATATCAGTTTTTAAAATACTTGGGACTGAATCCCTCAAGTGGTAATGCTTACAACCCAACATGTTTTCTTGTACTATAAGGGATTTGAATAGTGAAATTTCAGTCATGATTCAGTCCATGGGGGTATAACCTTATCTGTTGCTTATAATATTGTGATAAGGGTAGAAAAAGGTCTCATTCAAGCAAGAAAGTTAGCTCCTAGACCACATGTGCCCTTATTCCAAGAAATTTATCAAGTGCCCCATCCTTTTGTTTCTCCTCTTCTGAGTAGATCACTCAACCTACTACATCCACATCTTACCCTCCTATGTAAAAAGGAAGATGAAGAAATGAAATACATGATTAGAAATTTATCCAATAAATTCATATCTTTAGAGAAGCAATAGGTGCAAGAATTCACAAATATGTCTAACAAAGGGTATAACCAAAATCATCATCCCTTTATAAATCAATATACAAACCAAAGGTATGGGTAGAACCAAAAAAATGATAGATGACATGCTAATGTGCACCTCCCACTATAAGTAGTTTCCCTGCACAACCTCTTCAAACACCCAGCGCAAGTCAAGAACTAGTTCTAGTACAAAACAATATAGATCAAGATTCAGAATGGTGCTTTGCTTGTAATATGCCTCATAACTAGTATCACTAAGCCAATACCTTGCATGCACAAGTTTACATGATCCAAAATACTTCTAAATTTGAATCTTCCACTAGTGCATATGATCCTGAAAATAGTGAACTATCAAAAGTTATTCATGAGGCTAACCCTATGTTCTTTGGAACTTAAGACTTCGTGCAATGAATTAGTTTTTTGATAGTCCAAATATGTTATGTTCCTAGGTTGCTAACAACACAAGGTACAATAAGAGAATACTTGAATTTGGTGCACAACCTTTAGCTCTTGCCACAAAAGATGATCCTAAAAAGAACAATGATATAGCTCATCAACCTAATAATCATGTCTCATAGGTTCCTATGTGTGAGGTTCCACATAACACTCCAACATAAGTAACATGTACCCATCCTTTGGTAGGTCAAGACTCTACACAAGTTAAGGTCCCTACCTCTGCACCTAAATGAACAAGAAAATATTTTGTTGTGCCTCAAATGCACAACTCAATGGGCCCTCCATGAAAAATTATGGACTAGATGAAGAATAAAAATGTAAATGTCACAATTTGGGATGCCCTGGCCATTCCATCTTAGTATGACCTGTTGCATGAAGCTCTGGCACAACTCCCATATGTTGATCCAATTATCCAAAGACCTCATGTTGCTATCAATATTTGTCAAGAAGAGGAAAAGTACGTAAATAAGGTTTTAAAACCTCACCCTTTTATATGTCCTTGATCATAGGTAAATACCTTGTGCATAATTGTATGACTGACTCAAGCACTAGCACTTCTAATAGTCCAAAGAAAATTGTTGATTTCCTAGGTCTTAAGTATGTACCTATGTATAAAGGAGTCTTAAAACTTTATAACTCAATTGTCACCACTCTAGGAGTTATTAAGGATCTTTATTTAACCCTCTATGCTTGTCTAAGCTTCACCATAACTCAAGATGTATCAATCATTGACCTACCTCCTTTATTTTTCTTGTTCTATCAAGATATTTCACTACTAAAGTGGGTGGATAATTTTATTCTAACTAGTATCATATGTTACGAAGAATAAGGTATGGTAACTGGTTTACTATAAAATCTAAGCCAATATTTTCCTATCATGTTGAGTCATATGAGTCATCCCCTCTCCACGATAATTATTTAATCAAAGAATGTCAAGAACAAGTTTCAATTTTAGAAGAGCAACATATTCCCCCTCTTCACCTGATATTTCACTATATGAATGGGCTTAGAGGCATAACAAAAATGATCCATATGCTAAAAATATTGAAGCTTTTGAAAATGTTCTTGGAACTTATTACATCCTTAAAGAAGTTGTTCTACCACATGCGATCAAGAAAAATGAAGAAAACTTTGGTTTATGGAATTTATACTTTGATGGATCTAGAAGCAGAAATGGCACAGGTGTTGTTCTCATTTATCCCAAGGATGACAATTTATTCTTCATGCATAGGTTATAGTTTACATTCTCTAATAATATGGCATAATACGAAGCACTGGTGCATGGTATTCTCATTTGTGAAAATAAAAATATCAAGGCGCTACAGATATTTGGGGGCATAGAACTTGTCATCCACTAGGTCACAAACAAGTGCACAATAAAGAATAATATCCTTAGATCTTATAAAAATATATTTCTAGACCTCTTTGAGGGCTTTGATGCTCTAAATCTACAATTGGTTCCAAGAAATATAAATAAAGAAGCAGATCAAATGACCACACTTGGTTTGTAGTTCTCTCCTGTTGTGGATTTTGTCAAAGAAAATACATAATATGTTAAAATAGTAATCATGCCATCTATTCCCAACTATAACACAAGTTGGAAATTGTTCAACAATGATGCACAAAATTTCTAGATCATTAAGAATGAAGATGAGTTCTATTCAAGTATGTAAGATGACTTGCATGACAACTATGGTGACCAAGTCTTTTAACTCAAGAAAAACAAGTTACCTAAAGAAATGGGTACCTTAAAGAAACTATTCAGTTGTGATGATGAGTTTAAGGGTGAATATAATTATATGTACAGAGTGCAAGAATAGTGTACTCCAGTACCACTACTTTGCATGTGTGTTGGTCGTCAAATAGGACTTTATGAAGAGCAACAGTCAGGGGACAAGAAGTCCCTCCTCTTTAATGGGAGAGGTTCCTTATTCGAAACGAACCTATTTACAAATATACAAAACATGATTTTCTAATTTAACGTGGATATTACGAAAGTGTTTTCTATAAAGATCATCAATTACAAAAGGACTGAGGAATTAGAAAATGAGAATGAGCAGAAAGGCAACATGCAGAATTATAGATAACAGAGTAATTCTTTATGTATGCAAAGTTACAATGAATTGAAACAAGATCATTTGTATCATATAAATAAGATGGAATTCTAGAGACACAAAGTTCTGTAAATAACATCTGCCAGAACACAAAGTTTCTTAACATAACACAGACAAATGATCTTCACAAAAATTAAATGAAAGCTTGGGGATAACAGAGATCAGATAGACAAAGAATGGAAAGCCCTTCTGTATTGATTTCTTTATGATCTATTTACACTTTCAGAAAATAAACCAAGTTCTTCCTCCTTTCAAAATGGCGTGGAGAGGCCATTATATAGCTTACAAATCAGTTACTCTTTGTAACTACTTCTTTTAACTAAAGATTAGTTAAGGATTTCCAATCGCAATACCTCAACTAATTACAATGAATTCGAGAAAAATAATTAGAAGAGAGAGAGAAGAGAAGAAAACGGAGAAGGAGATAGGTGGTTATGACTGGGAGGGACCCACTGACTTCAAAATTTGCTGCCTGAATCTCTTCAATGCCTCGGCTATGTCTCTGCCACGAGGACTGACGTGTTGGCTATAGACTGAGACCAAAATCCAAGGCACTTCTCCATTTCCTTATCAAACTCGACATGAGTATGATAGTCTTTATTTGCTTCTTCAATGGCAGATTGAAGAGAGCAAATCTCCTTCATTTTCTCTTTGGAAATGGAGCTTTCCTTGAATAGATGATCTTTGACAAAAGCTCTGAATTGAGCTTTGATTTCTTGCAGGGAAAGAGGCACACCAGAAGTTTCATCCTGAAGATGACAAGTGTATATCTTTGAAAGCAGATACAACCAGTGTCTTGAAAGCCTCACCCTTCTACCAGCTATTCTTCAGCTCTCCCAAAGCCTCCTCCAAGACTTTGATCTTCCACTCCGCTGTAAACCCAGGACTTTGACAGATTATCCTTTGCATCATCAAAAACCTTATTCGCCAATAAAATGTTCTCATCTGTCTGTCCCATGAGATAGAGGTCTACTATGCAACTGCTCCAGAGTTTGAGCTCTTTATCTATGACCCCGATAGTGGAGGAGAGCTTCTGTTGCAAATTGTTCACCTTTCCGTGGAGTTTGAAAGCTTCATCGATGAAGTTCAATCCTACAACAAGCATATCTTCCACCATGGCCTCCATAGCTCTGCCATAGACGGAATACTTGTGCATGTCTTTGATACTCTATACTTCATCTTGGCTCAAAATTATAGGTGGCGGAAGGGTAGTCAATGGGGTAGGGTCCAAAACTTTGTCCTTAGACAAAAGAGATTTGATAAAACCTGTGAGAATCTGGGCTTGTTCCTCCAACTATTCAATAGTTTGCTGCCCTTTTTCTACCCTCCCAATGACTCTTGTGACCGTTTCTTGGAGGTTGTGGATCTCACCTTCAGGAGTAGACTCTCCCATTGGAATCCTTGAGAGTTCTAAGTCAGATGCCTGTAAGTCCTATTCTGATTTGTCTACTATAGGCTTAGCAATCTCTAGGAATTGCTGACCCTGAGCATTAGACACTATCCTGGAGGTGATTCTAGCTTTCTTGGCACGAGAAGGAGTAGTACCTAGCAAGGCTGCCACAACATCAAAATTTGGCCCTGAGCTCCGAGAGGAAGATTTCCTCTTCCTACTGTCAACAAAAGGTTGCACCCATGCAAAAGAGGAAGAGGAATCAGCAGGAGGGGCAAGAGGACCAAGAGACATAGAGCTCATGACGCTCAAGGTTTGCACTGTGGTCTCAAGTTGAGATGTGAGTGGGGCGCTGGAGACAATTGCTACAGAGGAATCAATAGCACTTGGAAGTTCAGTGCTCTGGACTTCCTTATCTCTATCCGTTGGAGCTTCAAGGGCGCTTGTAGGGGCTGGCACTTCACTTTCTTCACTTTCACTGAGAACAATGATGTTCTCTGGTCCCAAAGGCACTTCTACCTACTTTCTTTGAGGATCTTTTTCAACAGGCTCCTTCTTAACCTCTTTGAATTTCTTCTGGTACACTTGAGTGGATGAAGAAGGGGTGGAAGCTGCAGGTCCTCGCATTGATGAGGTAGGAGGGGTTTACACGGATGTGTCGAGCGATATGGGAGTCGATGCTTCCCTCCTTGGTGTTGAAACATCCTTAGAGGAGGATTCTCCTAAGTGCCTTCTAAGCTCTCAAACTTTCCTGTCAAACCAGACCTTAGTCCTGACTAAGACTGGAGCTAGGTTCTCGGCCAGATCATCTTTCTCTTTCTTGTTCCAATCCAAGTCCTCCAAGGGAGTGTGCTTAACCACATTGTCATACTCATATGAGTATAGATTAGAGTTGTCATCCTGGAGTCCTTCAGGAACTTGGTACAAGTCGAGTTCTTAAATCAATTATAGAGAGAACTTGCCATAGTGCCTCCTCCTAGCTTCAAAATCATCCACACAGTCAGCCTAGTAGTCTTCTGTATCTGCCCTATGATGATAGATTATCTTGATGTTCTGTTCAATGAACTTCTTCAAGTCAAAGCAAGTTCTTGGCTTGAAGAAATGAACAGTGATGGGAACCAGGGCTCTTTCTATATTCTGTGCGTCCAGAGCTGTTTTACAAGTGTAGTTTCCCAAAGAGATGGGAAAATGCAAACCAGTAATCTTCTTGTCTCTGCAGGTTCTATGCAATTTGTCTAATTGCCTGCATATTTCTATCAAAGCCATCTTATCACTGCAGAACATGGGAAGCCTCAGAGGGGTGCTCTCATAGCCAGCAAGCCTGATATAGGAGAATTTTCTGAATTGGATAAAATAGGCACCGTAGTGCGATATCAGGTTCATGGCTTCATCAGAAAACCTTCTAGTAGTGTCACCCTCAAGAAGCCTGACCACGTACATGGTGAAAGCATCATTTACCCTTCTAAAATTGTGATTGCTGGTCTCTAGGGTGAACTGCGGGCAGTAGGCATATACAGGATCATCCTTGTGGGCATCAATGTAAGAAAAACCAAACCATTTCCTTGATGCCGCCAGAGTATACATCAGGTACGAAGTCATGTAGAACTTCTTCATTTGTTGTACATTGGATAGCTGCTCCACCAAGTTCATGCTGATGATTTCCACCAGTTGATATTTTGAGTTCCCTCGCACACCATGCTGATGAGCGGGCACATCCAGAAATGGAATTCGTTAGTAGAGGGTAAGCCCATAACCTGAGCTAGTAGGATTATAAAATACGACAATTCTTCATTGAAATCGGCCGGAAAAGAGTCTTGGACAGACGAGATGCTCCCTTCTTAGGGTTCTTTAGCCAGGACTTCACCACCCGCGCCTTGTATTTGTCATTGTCTTGATTGAACAGGGCCTGTGCTTGATTCTGGGAAACAACTATGGCATTATCCATTTCTAGAATTCTCAGCGATCTTAATGCTGCTAATGGTAAAGCAGCGTCTAGTTTGGTGATGAGTTCCCCATGTACGTTGGTTAATTCACTCGAATCAGGGTCGAAGTGAGCTCCGCATGAAAGCACTGTATCAGCACATTGCACCGAGATTGGGAAACCTCTAGTGAAAGCCAAACCGCTGTCGTGAATCATCTATGCCATTGGTGTAGGGTTTGCATCTGCCATCCTTGCCCAAAAATCACCAAAGTCAAGATGACGAGCTTCACTGTCCCCAATATTGGGAACGGCAGACTCTAGTGGCGAGATTTGTTCCTGTCCCTGAAATTTGATCTTCATATTGATAGTAATTCGGAGGGCAGAGCCGCAAACTAGACTCGGGAAGGAATTACAGAGGGAAGGGATACACGCAGGATTTTAGATTGCAAGGGTTCGAGCAAAGGATAGCATGGAAGCAGTGTGAAAAATGCATAGGGGTATGCTCATTATATAGCCGATTAGGAGAGAGAAAGATAATGAATGTGCATTTAATACATACCTACCAATTTGAATAAGCAAGATATTCAGTAGAGCGGGAAAAATAAGCACAAATGGCACTTGGTTCATTTGGGACATGTGAGACGCAAATGCGCATGAAACACGTGGCTCGGCCGATTCGGGCGAAGCGGGGAAAAGACGCACAAATGCCTTTTGGGACATGCGGGACAAAAGTGCGCGAAACACGCGACTCGGCGGATTGGGCGAAAATGTGACAACAGGTCCGAGTGAACTTGGGACATTTGGGACGTGAAAGCACGAAGTACGCGGTTCGGGCGATTCGGCTGAAAATGGAACAACTTGTCAAATTGAACTTGGGACATTTGGGACAAGAAATTCCGATGGGCCCGAAAATGGAACAACTTCGGGGAAACCG
The DNA here is from genome assembly GCA_018340775.1 of Taxus wallichiana var. yunnanensis. NCBI lineage: Eukaryota > Viridiplantae > Streptophyta > Pinopsida > Cupressales > Taxaceae > Taxus > Taxus wallichiana. The sequence continues at coordinate 541,919,019 of CM031237.1, read as the reverse complement.
GCCGATCGGGGAACAGAGCGCCCGTTTGAACTTGGGACACGCGGGACAAAAATGTCCGACAGGCCCGAAAAACACACAAAATGACCCAAAAACGTAGATTTTCTCAATTTCTCGACTTTTAACATTGAGTACAACAGAGAAGACACTTAAAACTCAAAATTTTGAAATTTTCACTTTCTTAAGAGCAGGGGAATTTTGAGTGGACAACAATGTGAAAGATAATTTCTTCTTGGTAAATACTATGCACGTGATGAAAAGTAAGCCTTCATTTCTCTCTATCGAAATACACTAATATTTTCTCATGGGAGTATGAATACCTCAAAGGATTTGATCCAAGTGTTTCTCAACACTCCATTGACCTTGATCCTAGTATCAATCCCATCATACCAAAAAGAAACTAGTCAATCCAAGAATAGAGCCTCTCATGTGTAAGGATTATCTAAACTCATTGAGGATAAAATAATATTTCCTATCAAGTACTCTACTTGGGTCGTAAATCTTATTCCAGTGCAAAAGAAGAATGGTGAAATCAGACTCTGTGTCAATTTTAGAGATTTGAATAAGGCATCTTTGAAGGATCATTATCATTTTCCTTCTATGGATCAAATTTTGCAAATAGTGGTGACGCACCAAGATTTTCCATGTTGGATGGATATTCTAGTTTTAACTAGATCATGGTTAAAAAAGACGATAATTTGAAAAAAACATTTACAACAAAATGGGGAACATATACATATCATAATATGCCCTTTGGTCTAACAAATGCATGCACAAAGTTTTAGAGGGAAATGGACATTTCCTTCAGAGGATATATTAATGAGTTCATACTAGTTTACTTGGATAAAATAATTGTCTTCTCAAACTAGAGTGCAGATCACATGACACACCTAGATAAATTATTTGAGAGATGTAGAGAATTTGGGTTATATCTTAACCCCAAGAAGTGTAACTTTGTTATGGCATAGGGAAATATTTTGGGCCATGTGGTCTCAAATGATGGTATTTCCATTGATCCTCAGCTCTTTTCTACCATCCTTATGCTTTCCCTACCGGTGCATAAGAAGTCCTTTGCATTCTTTCTTAGGAAAAATCAATTTTGATAGGAGGTTCATTACAAAATTTTTAGGACTAGTTAAGCCCGTCACCCTCATGCATAATAATAACACCACCTTCAAGTGAGAGAAGAAGAAAAAGAAAGTGTCAAAAAAATCAAACAAGAAATTACTTATGCGCCAACCTTGATCAACCCATATTATTCAAAGGCTTTCATCCTCTATGCTTATGGAGATGATGCGAGTGTTGTTGTTGTCTTGACACAAGAAAATAAACAAGGAATGGAGTATCTAGTGGATTTCTTTAGTTAGACACTGAAGGATAGTGAGTTGAAATATAATCACACATAAAATAAGGTATTCACCATCATGGGCATGCTAAATAAATTCAAAATTATGATCACCACAAATCATATCAAGGTGTTAGTTTCACACTCAAGCGTGAGAGACTTCATCATGGGAGAAGAAATAAGTGAAAAGAGAGAAATATAGGTGACCAAAATTATGGAGTTTTATGTGAATTTCAAATCCATAAAGCTAGTTAGAGGTAGTGTACTCTACAAAAAACTTGTAGAGGAGGCACTGAATGATCAAGAGAATTCATTGTTTCTGTATGAAGAGCTCCTATGTGCTGAAGATAAAAAGAGTGAAAATATTGGTGTGTAAACCTAGATGAAGGACATGATCATATTAGTTTCCTCTAGCACATATTATCCTAGTTTAAACAAAACAAAGAGACCACATCTGAGGCTGCAATCTATTCCATGTGTTGATTGATGTCGTTCTCTTGAAAATAAATCTTGATGGCATGCTATTGAGGTGTATTTATGGCATGAAGGTTGATAAAGTGTTAGCAAAATTTCATGATGGATTCTATGGTGGAAACTTCTCTACCAAGGAATCAACAATGAAGACCATTAAGGCAAGATACTTTTAGCCTACCATATCCGTGGATGCACACAAGTGGGTCCTAAAATGAAAATAATGAAATTTTTTTGTAGGAAAGAAGAAATTAGTAGAGCTTCCCCTCCGACCAATCCAAGTAGATCAAAATTTTGCGTAATGGGGTCTTGAATTCATAGACATGATCAATCCTCCTTCAAGCACTAGGCACAAATGGGTGTTGATAGCTACAGACTACTTCACTAGATAGATAGAAGTTGTGGCACTCAAGAAATCAAATGAGTTAGTCATTCTTGACTTTCTCAAAGGCATTATAACAAGGTTTGGTATTCCTCAAACCATTATCTATGATAATGCAAAATCCTTCCTTGGTACCAAAATTTGATTGGGAACCAAGCCTTGGAATTTACTTGAAGATTTCTTCTAACTACTACCCTCAGGGTAATGGCTTGGCTGAGTCTACTAATAAGAACCTGATTAGAATCATGAAGTAAACAATGAATATCAATTAGAAGTAGTGGCACACAAAGGTTTCACACGTGCTCTGGGCAGATAAAATCAAAATGAAGAAGGAAATAGGAACTTCACCTTACAAACTTTTTTATGGAAAGGAAGCTAGAATTCCTTTATCTCTTGAGTTGCCTTCATTAGAGCTTGCCCAATAGTTGGAGTTTGAGGGCATAGATCAGAGAGAAATTAGAATGACAGAGCTGGTTAAACTTGAAGAATTAAGAAAATATGTCATGATCAAGCTAGAACAACATCAATAATCAATAAAGAAGTGGTTTGATAGAAAGGATATGCCTCAATCTTTCAAAGTTGGTGACTTAGTCTTAAAATGGTATATAGACAGAGCTAAACCAGGGACTCCATTAAAATATTGATGGACTTTGGAGTGGCCTAAACACTATTAATTATTTCAAGGAGGATAACTCTTTTGAGTTGAATCACCTTGATGTAGGCATGCTATCAATTCTAGTTAATGGGATTTATCTCAAAACCTTTCATTAATTCTATTGTTGCATCATTGTAAATATTATATTAGTTTCAATTCCTCTAAGTGTGTTGTGTGCACATTGTTCTATTTTTATATAGTTCTTTCTTCTCATATGTTTCTTGCATGTGCCCTTTTTTTATACTAGGGTACCATTTTGGTTCAGATATATTCTAGTAGTTTTCAACAATTTTATAGCATTGAGCAGATTTTAGACAATGTTATAGGTGACTTTAGGGAAATTTCTTCAAATTGTAGATCAAAATTTAATGCTTGCAAGCTAACTCCATGCCCAATGGATACTCTAAGGCTACTAATATCCTTCATATATCAATAATATGACCCAAAAATTCACCAAACTATTGTCCAAAATAACTCCCCTAGTTATTTTGATAACTTGCATCCCCATTCTATCTCTCAAGTTTATTATTGCGAGTTACACCTACTATTCTCTTAGCATATTTCCTTTTCTATAAATTCCTTTGTGCACCTTTGAGCACTCTTCCCACTTCTTCCATTTACCTTCCTCTACTTCATTCCCTTCTACAACACCTTTATATGCTTCCATTTCCTCTGTATTTTATCATTCCCTTCCTTTTTTTCCTTTGTGTGCAACATTCAAAGTGCTCCCTATCCTATTCCCACTAACGAACATCTTCATATCTGCATCACTCATACTTTCAATCCAAATTAGATAATTCCATCATGCATTCCTTCTACGTGTAATCCTTTAAGTGTGCGTCTTTTACACTCTCATTCCATTCATTTTGAACCCCCTTGTGCACTTCTCCCACACCAATCTCTCGTGCCATGTGGTAATCTGTCGACTTGAGTGTGTTATATGCAACCTAACTAAGTGCACCAATAGGGTGCCAAATTCGCAACTAAAAAATACGTGACATGTGGTAGAAATGATAAAACAAACAAACATTTGGTCAATCCTTTAGCTAATCAAAGTGCATGCCACATGTCATTACTTGTCCAAATCATCCTATAGACTTCAAATGTCATAAATGTTTCGTAGAGATCAGATTAATACGTATTTGGTATTGTTTGAAAGATATTGATGTGGGATACATGTTGGATCATTAAAATTAAAAAATTTATAGGATTTAGTATGTAAGAAGTATGGAAACACTTTTTTCAGCCATTAATGTAGAATCTGATCAGCTTAATCACCAAATTTTATTCAAATCTTGCCTCCTTCCTTCCTCTACAAGTTAAAAAAACATGGGGATGCAGATGTGACATATTTGTAGGTCGATGCAGGAATTCATTTCTAAATGTTGGTGGTTGAAGATTCAAATATTATTTTTCCTCTTCTTCTCTTTCATTCCTCTCCTTCTTCTATATATTGCAGAGCTTTACTCTTTGTAAGGGTTGGATTCTTTCAGTTTGTAAGTGTATTATCTAGGTATTACCTTGCATTTTGAGTTACAAACCTTTAGATCTAGTGCTCTTCATGTGGATAATTTCCACTTCCACAATTGTAATTGATTTTTCATTATTTGGAAGTAATCAAATTTTTGTGTGGCTATTCTCTATCTTGACTCATTTTATTGTATCTTCTTGCCTTTATTTTCATGTTGGTGGGTTGTTGTGCATTCTCATGTCCCTTGCAGGTTATCTTTTCCATTTTTTTTTGTGAAAATGGATGTCTAAGTGTGTTTTAGATGATGGTATGCATTATTTCCATCCCTCTATGTATTTTCTTCATTTTCACTCAAATCGTATCATGTTCACCCTTTTATTTCTTTGGTGATATCACCTCCCTTAGATTATTTTTCCTTTTCTACACATCCTTCTAACTTTGTTCCCTTGGCATGATTATTATAGGACTTGATTTCAGCATTAGGATAATATGTAGTAGTATAAATACCTAGAGGAACCAGACTTCTACGAAGGTCTGTCTCAAGTACGCAAGGTCCCATAACTTAGAAATTCCCATTGTTGCCTCAACGACCAGTTCAACCTGATATGGGGAGGCTGCAAGTTTGATCTCCAACAATTACTATCATCTCTAATCCATCCAATTCTAAGTTCCAAATCAAAAATAAATTCAAAATAAAATCTAATGACCCTAAGTTTACTTCCAAAGACATTGTTAGTGTTGTTTCTCAACCTACTAATATAAAATTACAACCTACATTAAAAAAATTTACATGGTTAATTTTTTATTCAAATAATGTTGCAAGGAAATTACTTGAGTGCAATCACATGTCTCTCCCTCCACCATTTGAGGTTGATACAAGTAATCCTCAAAGTAAGATATTTGATGTTAATGCTTATTATGATTATCATATATGTAGCAATCACTCCATTGATATATTTATTAAGTTATGACACATCATTTAGGATATTATTGAATCTAATGCAATTGAATGGGACAAGCCCTCTAAATATTCTAATCCTACCAATCATAATTCTAAGTTGAAAATATTTAATGATATAATTCCTAAGCATACTAATGACACATCTACTTTGGAATTTCATAACACTCATCATGTGGTGCCACCAACTTCCTTCTTATGATCATCCACTTGATTATATGATTGGAATTATGACTCACATATCATCTTCTACAAAACTAATTTATTTTGATGATTCCGATATAGATGAATCACTTATTTTAGACACATTATAAATTCTAGAATTTATTCATTATATTCATTTTCATGGTGTATTGGGTATTACACATAGAAAGGATAATGTTTGTGCATGGCCATTACTTCATTATTATGGAATTCCTTTTGGGAGTCTTGTATTTGATTCTTATATGCACTTCTAAGCATTAAGTTACCCATTACATTTTCTCTGTCACCACACATACTTCATTATTGGCTACTAATCTATTATTACTTGAGTATTGCATCTAGGTCTCCCTAGGATATGTAATTAAGGGATATTCCACCCATATTTCATCGGTGTTTCAAGTTTATTAATTATCAACATATTTTAACTATTTGAGGTATTCATTTTAGGGATTTATCTCCTAGCATGAATAGTTCTTATATAGTTTTTATCCATCCTTCTAGTGCATAAAAATATATATCTATTATCTTACGCACTACTTCACATAACACTATATTTCCATGGTCTCATGATATGAATTTGGTTGCACATATGGATTCACATAGTTCTAGGTCTCTTGATAGGCCTTTAGTTGAACATGTTTCACCACATAGTTCTAGGGCTTCTAGGATTTATTTTGTGCATATTTCCTCTATTGGTTCACACGATCATAAGACTTTACAAAAATCTTCTATCTTTATTGCTCACTCCATAGTTTCTCATAGGTCTTCTAGGAGTTTTAATTCTTTTGGTTCACCCTGCAAGCATAACACATCACATTCTATTTTGTGCTCTACTACTTATGGTTCTCCTCATAGGACTTTTTCAACACATATCACCACTATGGTTCCACATGTACTTGATTTAAATTCAAGGCTTGAGCTTGCATCATATTGTGTAGTTAATTCACCTCCTCATACGGTCTTATTAGTATAGCTTTCGTGATATTCCCCCTCATTTCCTAATGACACACCCTATTTATAGGTTCAAATTGATTGTCGAGGAGTGGTTCCACACATGAACCTCACTTTGTACATGCATAACAAAGGGAAACCATGCTTCAAATATTTATTTACATACTCTATATAAAACTAAAATATTTTTAAAATACAAAAACATTCAAATATTTACAAAATTACAAAATCGGGACCTGTTTCTATGGCATACATTGTTTTCACTTTACATTATGAAGTTGTTTATTCCTTTTGTTTGATAGATACCACTTATTTTTTACACTCATGTGTTCATATAGTATATTGAGCATGATGTAAGAAATACATAGATTAATACATGATGATAGGTTTCATCTTTCCCTTTACCCAGATTGTTAACCTCTAGAAGCATCTAATTTTAAATATTATATCCAAGTGTTATATTTTCATTATAGATATTTTCTTCCCTCATCACACTTGGTCACATATATATTGTGTTTTTTCTATTTTTTAAACTAATAGGACTAACACATGTCTTGGGAAACACTTATAGTTAATTATCCACTATCTCTTTTTTAACACATGCTATGTGTTTAAAGATATTTATTTTTTCGTACTTGCTTACCAATTATATGTGTGTATACTTGTTTTCAATTCGATTGTAGATTAAGGGCCTTGATTATCTTACAACACCATGGGTATCCCATGTTTTTGGCATTTCATCTTTTGTATGATATTTTCAATATATTTTCACTTGTTTCTACATTATATGCACTTGTTTTCTACTAACACATGGTTTTCTATTTCTTTTATCACTATTTTTTCATTAACATTGTTATAGTTATCATGCTTCGTGTTGTCATTGTTTTTGTGTCATGATTTCTACCATGTGCATCCCCCTTGTAGATATAGTTTATTATTAGTGGCCACCACATCATATTTTCATAGGATATCCATAGGTTCTCAAAGTATCTCAGATATGGGTATACACCCTTTATTTTGATTTGCATGCTCAATTTGTTCATCAAATCGCATGCCTTAAAATAGGGTGTTTACTCTAAATTTTTAGTAGACACGTCTATTTTTCTAAAAACAGATATATGTAGGGGAAAATAGAAGTACTTCAGAATTTTACTCAAACATGATATTTTAGTAAAATATATAGGGGTAAAAAATGTATATCTTGGTCATGACCTGTATGGATGGTTCTAACCCTATCATATTGTTTTTCCTAGGGTATTTTTCTCCAAAAATTTCAACACTTCCACGGTTTTCATCATTGGTACAACATTTTAAAATGGTTTCATACTAAAATTGACTCAATATGGAGAAAATTTAGGGGCCATGAAATATTTCATTCTATATTTCTCCATGGTTCTCAATTTTACTTCTATTTTACACACATTTGGGGCATAGGTATCCTTTCTCTAGTCGGATTTCAGATTGCATTTGTTCTACTTAGTTTCTACTCGGTTGTGAAAAACATTGCAAGAGTATTGGGAACTTATTTCACTTTTATAATGTGTCCTAATGTACAAAATTGGGCTTATATCTATCCATGGTTGTATGGTCTGTGGGGTTATGGAAGGTATCAAAGAAGCTAAGTTATTTATATGAAGAAATTTCCTATCCTTTTTACACTTAATAGAAATATATTAGAGTTGTTAAATGAATTTGATACATAGTATTCTTCCTTGGTAGGGTTCTTTAACTCCTCTTTTTGGTTCTTCTCTTTGGAATTCATACATTGGGTTGTGTTATTGTACAACACCCCACTTTGCAAAATATGGTATTTAAAAATAGGGACCCACATTGGTTCAAATCAACTAATAATACTTAGGTATTTACCTTTACTATCTTAAGTGATTTTATCTTATTTTTTTCTAATTCCTTTATTATTTTCCCACATTTAAATGGTTACTTAGTACTCGCACTTATAAATTTTTAAGGCACTTACACTCAAACTTTTAATTTCTTATGTACTAAAACCTTGGAATTTTTTTGGTACTTTAATTTTCCTTGCATCTTGTAGTTTTATAAATTGCTTCTCACACTTTACATTTATGAGGATTTTTACTATGAAAATTGATAAAATAAAATAACTTTAAATTTTAATTTTATTCACATTCAATGAAGAGAAGGCTCACACATTTCAAACATAAGAAAATACGCCAAAAATAGGTTCTTTCACTTCTCAAGTATGAAGATTCAAACCTTACGGTTCTCAAATGCAAGGGATCAATGTTCAAATATCACAAAGGAATCTAAAGTTTTACCTTGCACTTCTCAAGTGCAAGGATCCAAAACCTTACACCCCAATAATGTAAGAATGCAAAATTCAAAAATTATGCTTACACTTCACCCATGCAAAGCCTCACACCTCACAAGTGTGAGTACCATGAAAATGGAAAAATAAAAATTCAATGGACACATCATCATATAAAATTCTCTATGTTAATCATATTAATACATGTGGCCTTCTACATATAATCTACATGGAACCCAGAGATTAAAAATGACTAGTTAAATCTGATAACTATGAACAAATTTATCTTGTATAGGTTTAAGGCCTATTTTCAAAAGGAAATTTATTTTAAAATGCACCATTCCTTAAATCAAAGAAACATCAAGTCATGCATTATGTGCCATTAATGTAGAGCACGCCGATTCAAGGTTGATATATTTTGTAATCTAAAACAAATATGCTAACCAAGGAAATTCACAAAGCACCATTTTTAAATCCATTTGCAGAGCCCAAAGTTAGAAATTATCTAGTTATATAAGCATCTAAAAGACAAATATTTTACAAGTAAATTCAAATTCAAACAAACTTGTAGCATCCTCATTTAGGACTTTAGTAAACAAGGTAATATTTTAATATATATAATGTTCATTGTTCTAAATTCACATAATTTAGAACAAACATTCATTTTCTAATCATCACATAAAAGTAAACCATATGCAATTGTAATGACTTGGTGTAAAACTGATCTCTCATATTTCATTATGTTCATGTGTATACTAAGTACACTTTTGGGTTCCATTACCCCTTAGGGTTCGTTCAAGTGTTAATGTATAAGGAGCATATTTGAGTATCGGTTATTGATACTCATTTGATATCATGTAAACTTAGACCAGGTGAAACAAGACAATGCAACCAAAAGTTTGTGAAACATTGGCCAAAGTTGTAAGTCATGTATGTCATGCTTTTACTCCTAGATGGAATACTCATTGTAAATAATTTGTCTTTCACCCCACCCAAAATTTTTATCTAGATTAGACTTCCTTGACTACCTGTAAACCAATTCCAAGTTTATGTTTGGCACTAAAAAGGGACATCTCACATGAACTAGTGTAGATGGTCTTCTTATGGTGACTAATGGAAAGTATATATACTATAATTGTCTTACATCAATTCGGGTGTGTTTATTCATCCTTATTCAACTTAAGTTAACATAAAATATAGGCCATATGCCTTTCAAAATTTAGAGCCAAATAGTGACATGAGATCCCATTTTATGACAACTCGTGTTAGAGGAGATGAGTGGAATATTGAGCCATAGTGGCTGCTTCTCGGTATCTACCTAATGACCCACGTAATTAAGTGGGTACTGTCTAACAATGACTATCTTGTGACATTCCACTTAGTTCGATAACGAAACCGGCTTACTTAATGAGCTCATTAATTCCTTAAGTCTCATCTTGTTAATTAGTTTATCTTAACATTCGGTATCCTACCTAAATGATCAAATAAGTGTGATACGATTAATCCTTAAAATAAGGATCATAATACACCTTCTTATGAATTGAAGATTTTTAGATCAAGTCTAATTTTAGTTTAATGAGTAAACTAATTAATTTCCATTAGACCATTAAGGATTATCAATCAATTTGAATTAAAAAAGAAAAGAGTAGTTTTTCAGTCTTATTTAATTAAGTTCATAGTAATTAAATATCATCAGTAATTATAATTATCTATGCATGGGTTCATATTTTATTATGATCTTATATCTAATTAGACTATATTGATATACTTATCAATATAGGTTTAAGATTCATACATTATTTCCTTTACATAATAATATAAAAGTTTCCTTTTCTTCCCTCTATGGACTTATTATTTCATCTATAAATTTACAATGGCATACCATGTATAACTCCTACAAGGAAAGTAATGTTATTTCATATTACACAATATTAAATTATTACATTCTCCAGATAAGGTTTACCATTTCTTACTAGTATTTTCATATCGGTTTAACATTATCTCTGTTTATTAATGGACTTATATATATCCCTATATAAAATATACACTTAAATATGAATGGCGTATAATAATTCATATACATATTTGATTTAGATACAACTATTATATCAACCTTGATCACAACAAGAGGAAAGACTATCTTTCCAATTTCAACATTCTTCAAGTTCTTGTAGCAAATACATAACTCATTTTATTATTTCAATAAAAATATCCTCATACATATTTCAGTTATAAACTTCATCATGTTCCAAAAATTACAATAGTATGGTTAAAGGTAATCATGGTTCTTAAATAGAATCATTCTAAGACTTTTATAACAATCATGGTACCGAATTAAATAAACTTCATCAATAAAATAAATGCAACTTCTTATAAGTATTTCTTCTCTCACCTTTGAAAAATCCATCTTTAATATTGTTAGCATGATAATTACTAAATCATTAGAACAACGTGCTTCTATTTAACAATTTCATAAAAGGAACACTACTTTTTAATGAAATTATTCTAAAGTTCCAAAAGTAATAACAAATTTTTAAAGCATGCAAGAATTAGAACATTAAATTAATCCATCAAAGAAGTCAATTTAAGTCACATCTAAAACTCAATTATCCCTATCGATAATAGTTCAATCCTCAAGTAAAATGCAAGTTCTTTGTCCCATAAGTCAAAACATGAATACAAGTGTAATAGATTTCAATAATATAATCATATAATTATATGTCTGAAATCTAATACCTTGACCTTTATTTTAATATTTACTATCTAAGTAAAATATTGTAACACACAATAGTAATTAATTGGTATGCTATTCAAATAAGCAGAGTAAGTATTTTACATGTAGTCATAAAATTCAATTATTATCCTATTGATATCATATATAACTCGCAATTGAGAAAATACAAAAAGATTAATGAATATCCAAATATCTACTCAGTGATAAATAAATAACTTGATATATCGTTAATTTATTTTCCTTTCTTGATTTTTTAACCAAGTCTCTATTACCCAATCAATATAATGATACTAATATCAAATAAGAGTGATTCGTTATGAATTGAATAATAACACATTTATTATCAAACAAAAGGTTCAAGAACTACCACCAATTGTTATGACATTTCAAGATGATGTCGAAATGTAACAAAAATAAGGATTGATAACTATACTGAAGCATGGGGCTATAACCAGATAGTCGACAATAATCCATTAATCGATCGGTCATAGGAAAGTTATTACTATCGATCAACTTTTTATATCCAAATCCTATGGAATATCAAATTTAAGTAATCATATTCGATGAAGGATGGGATAAATCATGATCCCAAATAGTACATAACCCTTTTCCTTAGAAAGGAAGACATAGATTTAAGCTGTTAAATAATATGGGTCATCATATCGACTCCATTAGATCTACTTGTAACCATTTTAGATAATGGATTCAAACTCACAAAGTGGTTAAGAACCCTAAAAACATATACACAAATAATTCCACAAAATCCACATCATAAGAATTCCAAACAAGTTACTAACCTTGAGGAATGTTAACAAATTCAAAAGGAGAATACCTAGATATGATATCGATTCTCGATTTCGTACATAAGGGTTCATCTCGCACATTGCATTTAACCTCAAGGATCGATTCGGTGATCCCATTCTAAATTCTTAGCCAAATGGTAAAAATGTATGAACCTTAAAAGAATAACTGATAAGGATAATAAATTAGGTGTATATGCCAACCCAATAAGGTGTGATTTTTAAAACAAAGAAGCAATGACTCAAAATTATATAATATGAACTTGAAGTCCCATAAAACAATACCATAAACCTTCTCCTACATGGAGAGGTTCTAATATACCAAAATGTAAATACCCAAAATGGGTTTGGACTCATTTTTTAGAATTAAGAAGTATCGAACCTAAATTCACACAAATATGGTCGATAAGACCAAATCAAAAATTAATTACATGATTCAACCAAAGAGTAATGAAACTATTCATATTTAGTACCTAAATAAGCCTATCATATTGAAAAATATAGTTACATATTGAAAAATACCATAATGAGTTAAAGCCTATCATGCCTAGTAGTGGTCTCAAAACTCCTTTCTAAGATTTCCAACCTTCCTTGTAAATTCTACCGCAAGATTTATTCAAAGCTTCAAATAGAATGCACCTCAACCAAACTTCATCTTCCTCATTATTTTTATAACATTAAACCCACACTCCTCTCCCCTATATTCTCCATGAAACAAAGAGTTCATTAATGAAACAAAATTTAACTAATAGTTCAAACAATAAGAGGTTAACATGTAGAGCCATGGAGCTTGATAAACCAAATGAAAAATAGAAACAAACCCCTATTATTTTCCTCCAAATCATCTCGGTGATTCCTAAAGAGGTTTCCACATTCATTTTGAGATAATAAATGGAATGAAATTCTGCCAATTCACCTTATAATCTGCCAACTGACTAATAAAACTTAGTAATAACTAACATTTAAATTAACTTCCACTAAGCGTTATAGTCACCTTGGCCAAAGTACATGTCAACTCGGCTAAGTCACTACTAAAGGTGGAAGTGTTGGTGATTAATTTTGTATTTAATTTTCCAAGTAATGGATTGGTGCCAATTTCAATTCTTAACCCAACCTTATTAAATGTCGACTAGGGTTGGTCCTTAGGTTAGGTCACATGTTCCTAGTTAAGTTTAGGGATCAAGACCCTATCAAAAATGCATCAACCATAGCTTAGGTTGAGGGTAATTTTAATCAAATAACTAGAGTATATTTATGTCCCTTTAAATAAATAATAGTCACCTTAGAATGGATTTAGATTGGTCCTTGTAATAATCAATCAGAACATTACCCTTTGAAATTCATTGAATAAAAGTAAATAAATCAATAGTAAGTATTCACAAGATGTTACAGGACATCTCCAGTGACCTTAAATTCATTAAATCCTGAACAAGATGGTATTTAAACAAAATAATGAAGTCAATTTAAATTAGAAAATATGATCAAGAATATATTAATCAAAGGCATGCCTTAGATAACTGAAATTGATCCAAGGTATGGCCCTTTTCAAATATAGATGTAATAATCTAAGGGACATAATTCATGCCAAAACTTTAGAAAACTTACCTATACAATTCCAATAGATTGAATTGACTTCATACCAGTAGTGATCACTTAGTGCACTTTAAAAGAAATAGTCAAGTGAGCACAAGATGACAATTCGACATAAGTTCAATATTGTTAAAAGCATGATTATCATCATATTTTTACAGTGGTGGATATATCTTCTACAAACATGACCAATAGTTCAAAGAGTATTCCAATTCATAATAAGAATTACTTATCAATGTTTGCAAACTTCAGTCATATAAGTTAGCAAAAATATCAACATGACAGAGGCATTACATACATCCACTCTAAAAAAGCATCATCATCCCAGTGATTAACTTATTCCACACACACATTCAAGAACAAAGGCATAAATATAACTTATTCATCCATACATTTCTTAAACATTCAACAAAATTTTAAAAGTTCAAGTTTCTTCAAGTCTTATTAAAACATCAAATAGTTGTTCTAGCACACAAAAAATAAGTGTTTTTCCAAAAGATGGAAAAATTCATAGACATTTGTAGATTAAATATTCAAAATATCATATAAATCATAATTAATTATATTAAAATAGTTGAGGAAAATAAATTTCCATGTCCTCAAGGTTCTCCCAAGTTGCACTTTCTTCACCTTGTTGGGACCTCAAAATATTGGCTAAGTACAAAAAGGTGAGTAGACTTGCAAGGCTTAGTTTAAGAGGGGCACATAGGACAGGGTTTAAGGAAGGGTTTAAGAAAACCCGTGGCATGCACGCGGATAGAGCTAAGTTTTTAATAATTATCCATATTGGGTATTTTGGGTAGGACACGAGAAAAGTGTGACCCGACTGCGCATGTAGAGTAGATAAGGTGCTAGCCTTGCATCATGATGCCCACGAAAGGAATATGCCTTGCGATAGAAGGTTATAGAAGACATCATGATAGAAAGTGGAGAGCTCAATCCTGGAGGAGCATGTTCCCATGAAGGACCACATTCAAACACTTGGCATCGGATCTGAGGCCGCAGAAGGATGATTTGGCACTTTGGGATGCCTATATATGCAAGCACCTGAAGGAGAAAAATAAGGAGAGAGATATTAGATAGATGAGAGGAGAATATAGAGACAAGAGCTCTACTGAAATACTACAAGAACTCTATGGGATTGGGTAGAGGATATATAAGGAATTAATGTATTAAGGGGTTGGGATATAAAATTTTCTTTGTATGGATGAAGGACATGATCCCTGCTGTGATGTATGACTTTAGTATGATCAAGTTGTGGTAGTCTAATGGATCCATTGAATGTAATGAGGTTACAAATATGAATGAGTAGGAATGTAATTGATTTAGTTCATATCTATATATGTTCATGGATGTTATGGAATAGATGTAAATCCTTATGTATTTTCCTTATTGTTGTAGTTCTATCTATTATTTGTAAGTACCCTCTGTTTGGAATGAATGTATTTTTCTAGAGGCCGTTCTGAGCCCTATGATGATTGTATGTCTCATTTCCACCTTTATTTATTAAGTTCATGACATAGATGATGGTTTCCCACTTAACTCACATAAAAGAGAGACTCAAAGCACCCGTGCATGCCTCGGGTGAGCACCCAACACCTGCTAGGTGATAGGCCGATGCGCATGGGATTTATTTCCTTTGTGATGGGTGTAAAAATGACTACATCTTGGTTCCGTTGTCGGGATATATTTTCAAAGTTATAGTGGGAAATGGCATACATCATGATCTATATAATGAGTAATGATAGATTGTTTAACTTTGGAAAGTGTTGAATCATGGTTCAAGAGCACAGAGGATGAATTTTCTCAGAGATTCAACACTAGATCTAAGTTTGATGCATGTAGATGGGTAGAAGAGAACCTCTACCATGATTTGTATGAAATTTTTTCATTACTTCCTAATAGAGCTATATGAATGGCTCTTGGCATATGCATCTAGATCAAGCTGGTATTATAGATCATGCACATAGAACCAAGAAGAATACCAGAGGCTACAAGATGTAGATCTGACGTGGACTCATGTTGTGGATCATTAGTGGAAAGGTGTGTTGGCTAGCTACACTCTGGAGTACATTATTTCTACATATTCTTGTCTGGAAGTTACTAAGTTTGAGTTTCTGTAGGATCCAGAGGATCATTTCTACATGTTATCCCTCTAGAAATGAAGATCTTGATTGTTACCTTGAGTTTATAAGCATTTTTAATGGCCGGCTATACCATTATAAGCGTTGAGCGAAGAAACTAGGGTGGAGGAAGATGATAGATATTACAATGGAGAAAGAAACAAAGGAGAGACAACTCAAGTATAGTGAAGTGTGTGAAAGGGAGATTGCTAGAAAATGTGAGGTTGCAAGTGTGATGGATCTATGGAGGTAGACGTTGTGGGAAGGAGTTGAGGTTCACGTGGAGGACATGGAACTTGAGCATTCTGTGCTACCCCATCTTGGAAAGTGTGTAAGAGAGACCCCTTTGGCTTCTGATGAGAGTTTGTCACATGGAGAGAGAAGAGTCATTGGCACGTATCTGAACCCACCTAGTGACCAAACCCTAGTGCTTGGTTTTCTAGATCAAGGAAGGAGTATCGTTGACCTAGTTGGTATTAGTGGAAGTGACAGATCTACACCCAGGAGATACAATTTTTCATTTCCCACTTCTATGGCTACGCATATTCCAGTATTCGAAGGAATTTTTGGATAAGGAGTAAGTACACAAGCCTTTGAACTTACATCTAGGAGTGATACGGGGTATATAATAGTAGTGGTAGTAGGAAATTATCATAGGTCGTTGGCATGTAGTTTAGTGGAAATTTGGGGACCCTTGGCACGACCACTACAGGACCTGGTGGATCTAGTGGCTTAGGAGGAACAAGACCTGGTGGATATGGTGGATCTAAAATATCTGGTGGCTTGGGAAGGCATAAGACCTAGTGGATCCGGTGGCGAAGGAAACACCAGAGGGAACCAAGCCTCTGGCTTAGAAGGATAATGGCCCCAGCCACCTCCTCAAATATTCTTTGAGATGTCTTTACATTTTCTAGATTACAGAGGTATTGAAGGTGTTGCACAATAAGTTCACAAGTGTGAAATGCTATGGCGCACAAAGGGGATCACAACCCCAGAGTGGAAAGCTGGTCAGTTTGTAATGACGTTGCAAGGGCAAGCGCATAACTAGTATAGGAAATATGACCCTCATCAAATGGTGGTGGATTATATTGCATTAAAGAATGCCTTCTTGATAGAATTCCACATCTGTGAGTTTGAAGAATAACATCAACGTCTTGAAGGAGATTCAACAGGAATGGTGGAGAGTTTGTGGGAGTATGATGCATGGTTCAAGACCCTCCTATTAAAAATTTCATATGACATTCACCCTTCACAACATGCTCAATGTTTTTTAGGGGTTGATAACTCCATTTATAAGAGCTTTGTCTCATAAAATTTCATCAGACCCATGCGAGGTGTTAGAAGCCACTCTACTCGCCGAGGATGTTAGAAGTGTTGATCTTGGTGTTAGCTGATTTCGGAGGCTCAAATTGGTGCTATGGCTAAGTAGCTATGGAGAATTTGTCTATGAAATCAACCCATGAGACTCGCAATGGTATATGGTGTACAAATTTTGAAGTAGAGGGACATGTCAAGGATAGTTTCCCCTAGAGGATGGTACACGCCATAATAGTAGACTGTGAAATTTTTCATAGGGACCATGATGAAAGTAGATGTCCCTTGTTACAACATGTAATTCAGAAGAATGTGTCTTACTACTATAAGATATGTACCTCTACGACCCATGATGATAAGGATTGTAGGCTTATTGACCTAGAACCATGAGGCCATTGGTCATGGGGTGCTTGCTAGACCAGCGTTGCCCATAGTTCTAATAATGATAACTGCCATTATGAGGAGCACATAGATGGAGGCAAGCGTGGAAGGGTATTTCATGGTCATGGTAACCATAGAGGAGGAAGAAGTGAGTTCCCACGTGGAACCTATTTTAATTATGGGTCTACAAAGCATTACAAACAAGAGTTCCCAGACCTATTGTAGTGCTCATGGTGTGGGAAGAAACACAAGTATGAGGAGTGCCTTGATTTGTTTGAGCACATGAATCAAGCAGCACCGAAAATACAAGGGTGCTATAATGGTAAGCATTAAGAAGATGGACACATAATGGATTCCACGAGTAACATGTGACATGGCTTAGAACCTGTTATGGTAACAATAAGAGAAGAGGCCACGTGTGAAAAGGAAATACTAAGGCAGAATAACTTGGTTTCAAGGGAAGAAGTGGTACATGGGAAGTACCGGACCCTACACATCAAAAGGGGGTATATCAAGATACCATGGATGTCATTCAAATTTTACAGGAGAAATCCAGTATCTAAAGGAGAAGTCCAGAGGGAGGAGAAAATAAGGAAGGTTGAGGTGCTTAAGAGATGACATGGATGAGGTTAAGGAAGAATGTAAAATGCTAAGGTAAGAGAATATTATTCCCTTGCTAGGAGCATGGTTGAGAGAGAAGGTACCACATGCCAGAGAAGAGTGTGAGAGGAAATTTTTACATGCAAACCTTCCCCCTCACAGCATTGCCTATGATAGGGAGATCACATTAAATGCGGTTGTGGATGGATGGCTCCTTCGTAATATCCTCATTAACATAAGCGCGGAGGTCAATGTTCTCACCTTGGATGCATGGCATCAAATGGGAATGCATGTATTACAACCATCTTTATATGTTTTTATATGGCAAAAAAATGAAGGTAATGCCCATCGGTGTCTTAAAGGATGCGTTATCACCATTCAGGGAGCTAAGTTTACTGGGGACTTTGAAGTCTTGGCACTCACCGAGACAGACAATTTCCTAGCACTTCTTGGGTGCCCATGGTGTTATAAGAATAATGTAGATATTTGGTTCAATAAGGGGTACATAAGCTTTGAAAATGAGGAGGAACGACTCATCATACCCCTAGCTGATGGGAAGTGAAGAGGTCATGGATAGAATATATGTGTACTCAATCGGGGATCTAGAGAAAACTCATCCCACGAGACGAGTTATCCATTTTGAGGATGCCTAGTCCATAAGTGACACCACTAGTCTAGCATGTGATAATTGGGTGCATGGAATCTATGAGTTAATTAGATGGCATTTGATAGGATCAGTGACAAAGGTGACAAAGGTGTTCATGGTTCAATGCCTAGGAGGAAAGGAGCTACCTAAGTACTCAACAGGAGCCT
The DNA here is from genome assembly GCA_018340775.1 of Taxus wallichiana var. yunnanensis. Lineage (NCBI taxonomy): Eukaryota > Viridiplantae > Streptophyta > Pinopsida > Cupressales > Taxaceae > Taxus > Taxus wallichiana. Next base: position 541,899,946 of record CM031237.1, on the reverse strand, counting down.
CCCCTGAGGTCTTTTTATAGAATATGGAAGCTCAGTGGAAGGAATAAAATGAAATAAGGGGGATGTTAAGTTACATCCTACTCAGAACTATTGTGTGCTGGTGGGAAATGCATCGAGATAATCTCTTGGAATGGTGTAAAGTGAGAATTTCCTTCTCTATTTGTTTCTCTAGAAGCAACGTGCCCACCACCATCAAGGACTACCATGGTAAGGAGCCCGCCTCTTTCCACATCCAAGCCTATGAGAAATCATGGAGGGAAGGTGTGGAAGCTTTACCACCATCCCTCTTGGTACATAAATTATTTTCTACACTATATGGTTGCGCGAGCGCATGGTACATCCACTCTGAGACACACCGCTAAATAGGGAATTGGCAAGAACTAGTGGTTGATCTGATCCAAGCATTTTAGTATCAAAGCACCAAACCATTGGTGGATAGGGAATTTCAAGAAATCAAGTGCCTTATGATGGGGGATAGTGCAAAGGTAGAGGATAGGATTGTAGAATTGCTAGGAAATCCATGTTTGGAGGGATAATTTGGTGAAAATGAGTCTAATGAGATGCAGTTTGAGTGCGCGTGCATAGAGAAAGAAAAAGGCAAGATGGTCTATGTCATAGATGGTGAAGAGATGGAAAATTTGGAGGTTAACCATTCTCTAGGCTCACACAAAGTGATGGATAGTGTTGATGAAAGAATGCGCACCTATCATGAGCCTTTAAAGACAAAGAAGGTTAATATTGGGTCGGAGGTGGAACCCAAGGAAGCTATCATTGGAGATTATTGGTTGGAGAAGGAAGTCTCTAAGATCATTGATCTTTTATGTGAGTTTGAGGATTTATTCCCATGTGGGTATCATGAACTCAAAGGCATTCACCATTCCTTGGGGGAAATGAAAATTAAGTTGAAGGAAGGTGTGCACCGGTCTAGAAGAGACCATACCAAATGAATCCTAATCTACATGTGAAGGTCAAGGAGGAAATAGACAAGATGATAGTGTCAGGAATCATAGAGGCTATGGAGGAGTCAGAGTGGATAAGTCCAATGGTGATTAGTATCAAAAGGATGGAAGGATAAGGATATGTGTTGATTATAGGGATCTGAATGTAGTGTGTGTCATTGATCCCTTCCCAACCCCATTCACTGAAGAAATATTGGAAGGAGTGGTAGGGCGTGAAGTCTACTCTTTCACGGATGGGTTCTCAGGCTATCACCAGGTGAGGATTGCAAAGGAAGACCAGAGAAAGACAACCTTTGCCATTGAGTGGGGAATTTTTGCCTATATGGTCATGCCTTTTGGGTTGAAGAATGTGCCTGCTTTGTATTCTCATGCATTATAGTGCAAGCCTTCTAGGACTTCATCCATAAGTTTCTCCAAGTCTACCTTGATGATTGGACCATGTATGGACTGGTCAAGGACCATTATGACAATCTAAGATTGATGTTTGAAAGGTGTTGGTAGTTGAGGATATCCCTCAACATCAAGAAGTGTGTATTTTCTACCCCATTTGGGACCTGTTGGGACACATCATATGTAAAGAAGGCTTGTTGGTGGATCCTGCCAAAATTACAGTGATTATGGGATTGAGGGAGCCAACTAGTCAAAGCATACTATGCGGGTTGCTTGGAAACACGGGCTACTATCGGAAGTTCATCAAGGGGTATGCCAATATCGTCATGCCTTTAGAAGAATTTCTTAGACATAAAAGTGCCTTCCATTGGGGAAAGGCGTAGCAGAAGGTGTTTTACACATTGAAGGATAGGCTTGTCACCGTGCCTATACTATGTTTCACCTCTTGGGATAATCCCTTCCATGTTCATGTAGATGCCTCTAGAATGGCCATAGGGGCAGTGCTTGAATATCCTAGTGAGGAAATTTTTGATCATCCCCTATGCTTTGCAAGCAAGAAATTGACAATAGTAGAGCAGAATTATACTACGACCAAGCATGAAGCATTTTCTATTATCTACACACTTCATAAGTTTAGGTAGTATCTGCTAGAAACTCCCTTTATCTTCGACGTTGACCACATGACATTAAAATATTTGGTGAACAAGCTCATCCTACAAGGGTGCATATGTTAGTGGGTGCTATTATTCCAAGATTTCAAGTTCACCATAGTTGTCAAACCAAGCAAGAGTAATTCGGACTTGACCATTTGTCTAGGATTGATTCAAGGGAGGATGCATAGAGCATTGAAGATACCATGCCAGATGCACAATTGTTTAGGTTGAGATGCACCTCGACTTGGAGGATATTGTTGTGTTCCTTAAAATAGGTATGGCACGGAAGGGATGAAGACATTAGAGAAAAAGTAACTAGCCATATGTGCCGCACCCTACATGTTGATCAGTGGGGACTTATACAAACTAGGGTGTGATGAAGTTTTGTGTAGGTGTGTACTAGAGCATGAGCACCTCACCATCATAGAGGAAGAACACAGAGGAAGTGCAAGTGGACATTATGCAAGTGACACCACTACACGTAAAATATTAATGGCAGGATTGTGGTGGGAAACTCTGTATAAGGATTACAAGGAGTATTGTAAAGTGTGTGACCATTGTTAGTGTGTTGGCAAGCTAGGATGGAGAGATGAAATGCCTTTGCGCCCTATCCCTAGCGCTGAACCTTTTGAGAAATGGGCAATAGACTTTGTAGGCCCTATTGCACCAGCAATGCGTAGGACTGGATCACGCTATGTAATCACTTGCATGGACTATTTGACAAGGTGGGTAGAGGCAGCCCCAACTAAATATTGTATAACAACTACAACAATAAGATTTTTGTGGGAGAACATTATCACGAGGTATGGATGCCCTTTAAGTTTAACCAGTGATAGGGGTACACATTTCTTGAATGAGACCATGAGGATCCTATTAGCAGAGTTCATGGTGGCTCATCACAAAACTACACCTTATCACCCACAAGAAAATGGAACTGTAGAATCATTTAATAAGATATTGAGTCATACCCTGACAAATATTTGTGATGTTAGAAGACAAGATTGGCATGACAAGGTATCATCCATATTATGGGTTTATAGGACAACTTATAAAAGGCTGAACAAAGCCACACCATTTTAATTGGTGTTTGGCATGGAAGTTGTTCTACCAGTTGAGTTCATGTTACCTTCTCTGCGAATAACACACGTAGGAGGGTTGGTTGATGAGAAAGCATTGGAAGAAAGGATTGATAAATTAATGAATCTAGACTAAAGAAGATCACTTGTCAGGTGGAGCCAAACAATAGAAAAATCAAAGTAAAAAGCATGGCATGATTACCACATTAGGAACAAGAAGTTTGATGTTGGCTAGATGGTCTTGTATGATTCTAAGTTTATGTGCCATCCTGGGAAGTTAAAAGTGCATTGGTTAGGTCCTTACACCATCTCGTACATCCTTGATTCGGGTGTGTGCCAGTTATAAGCATTGGATGGGACGAGATTTCCAAGACACTTCAATGGGAGTAGGATGAAGCCCTACTATAAATAATTCTTCTTGGTGTTTGTAAATAAGGAAGTATTTCCAGTTAGTTTAGAATTTTATTTAATGCATTTTCCTTTCTTGTGTTTCCCTTTCTCATTGTTATTTTTTATTGTACATGGGGTGCCGATAATCTCATTAATTTTTGAAATTTGTAACTACGCAGAGGACCACACATCATTTTAGTGTGGGGTGGAGTAAGTGGAAGAAATTAAAGTGCAAAGCACCAGGAAGGATTGCATTGGAAAGTTGGGTTCAATGGCCCGTGAATAAATTACATGCAAGGAAAGGTGAAAAAGGATGGTTGGTGTCAGGATAAGGCTACATTAGGATCCACGTACAAGAGAAGAAGAAGTGCATAAGCAACATGAGGTAGGTGAGAGCAAAAATCATGACAGAAGAAGAGCCTTCAGCACTGGTTACACATGTGTAAGAGTCTCCTTTCAAGATGGAATTGTTACGCTAGAAGGTTGGAGAATTGTCCGTGCAAGGTTGGGTGCATGAGTTAAAGCACTAAAGTCAGGTTTGTTTGAAAAATATGCATTAAGTGTTAAAGTATGGTGGTAGGTAAGGTAGCATTTAATGTTACAAAGTGAGAAAAACTATAAATAAAGGGTTGAGGCATTTCATTATTCACTTTGTGTATATGAAGAAAGAAGTTTTTGCATCTTTGCAAACTAGGGCTTCTGAAACTGATTCGTGTGAATAAAAATTTGAAGAGTTTGAGCGTGAGTAACTAGTTTGGATTTGCAAACTAGAAGGAAGGGATTTCACGGGTGTAAGAGAAGTTATGAGAAGGCATTGTCTTGTGAAGGAATTATCCTAGTTAGGGTTTGAGGAACTAGGGCATGGGTTTAAGGGGTTTTCTTCACAAGTTTGAGATCTAAGGTTGGAAGGAGTGGAAGAGAAGAGTAATAAGAAGAGATTAAAGTGATAAGAGGACCTAGACAATGGCACCCAAGAAACTAGTCATGTCACCCAAGAAGCCAAAGGGCAAGGGTAAGGGTAAGGGTAAGGGTGGAGAGCCGGTAGAAACCACCACCGGCATGAATGGTGTTTTTCTTGGGAAGGAGTGGGAATCCCATTTGAGAAAGATGGCGGTGAGAAATTATAACCATCGCACAAGACAAAAGAGAAGGAAATGGTGCTAGAGTTAGTGCACCGACAAACAAAAGGACACTAGAGGGTTTTCCCATCTATAGCGATGAGGTAAAAGTGAAGTTGGAGAAGGTAGGGTTATTGCAACTCTATGAGTTTCCCTACTTTGGAAATCTTGAGTGCCTCTATCAGTGGCTAATTTCATGTGTGCATGAGGACCACTTTTACTTCACGGGGTATAAGATGCGCATAACCCCTCAACTGATTTTGAAGTTTATAGGCCTCATCTACGAGGGAGACAACATAGATGATGACTTGAGCGACAAGGAAGCCATCAAAGCAACCATCGCTGCATATGATTACAAGAAGGGGTCAAGATATTTTTACATTTAGGAAATCCGAGACCCTATCATGAGAAAGGTTCGCCTTATTTGGTCACAAAGTTAAATGATCAAGAAAGGTGGACACAGATGAATAAGGCCTGGTTGAATGTATGCAGAAAAATATCAAAGGGCACAATCTATAATTTATCGGCCTTCATTGCAGATGAGATAATTAGAAGCACCTAGGAAGGAGACAAGATACTCTTTAGAAATGTCCTCCAAACAATTGTATTTTTAGAGATAGGATTTTTTGACGTGATAAAAGTTTGTTTGGGAGTATCCAGCTGAATACCCCTTGCCCACGAAAATATTTTCAAATTATACATGTGAAACAATGATAACCTCGATAAGGCGCGCTTAGACAAGTGGTATAAGTGCTTAAGGGATGCATTTGGGGCAGAGTGGAGAATCCCAGAGAAACTACCAGTGCTTACATATGATGAATCTGAGTTTGCTATGTACCAGTACTTCTACATAGGAAAATTCAAGTTGGTAGATGAAACCATGAGCCCATAGTGTAAACTACCATTCTCCTTCACCACCCAGTATTTCCAAGCGGGAGTTAACAAGTTCAAAGAAGTAAAGAGGCTAAGGTTTGACCTTAGTGAAGTTTCTCAAGACCACATGGAGTTACACAGGACATTGGTATATCCCAAGAAGCATGTGTACATGGAAAATTACATAGTGCATGAAGTCAAAATGATGAAACCCCTAACTCTAACAATTACAGGAAAGTCTATGGCATGTGTATATCTCTACATTAGGCCAAAATTTAAGAAAGGCACATACCTGGAGAATGATGTCTCCATACCTAAAGATCCCATGGGTAGAAGAAATCCTGCGCTCAAGAAAAGGGAGAGAGAAGAAGAAAAATCACTAAGTGTGCAGACTACCTAGCCAGTAAGTGCACCAGTGGAAAGTGCCAAACCTAGCACCTATACATGCATGAAGAAATCTCGGTAAAGGAGAAGACCTCAAAAGAAGAGGTGCCAGAGAAACCCCTCACCAAAGATAAGTCACCAGAGGAAGCAGAGAAGGTTGGATCCCCTGTGGAAGAGTCACCTCTCAGAAAGAAGTAGAGGATAGAAGAGGAAGCTGACTTAGAGGAGATAGAGAGCTTGGAAAAATACATAGGTGGAAAGGATGATGACAATGAAGAAGATGATGATGAAGAAGATGATCCTAAAAGAGATCAAGAGCCACCTGTCTTCAGTGTGCATGATTCAGAAGAAGAGGATGAAGAAGAAGAACATGGGTTCATTTTCATGTGGTGCAAGGGTATCCAGGAGGGGAGGGAACTAGGAGATGGGAATAAGTGAAGAGGTTACCATGCGAGAAGAAGAAAGTTCCAAACCTTATGCAAGAACAAGTAAACGAGTCGGTAGAAAGAAAAGTAATGAAAATAATTGAGGCCTTGGTAGAACAAAAATTGGCGCACAGGCAAACATAGTGATGGAAGAGGGTAAGGAGGAAAGCGTTGAGAAATAACAAGTTAGTATGGGAGGAGGTCCCAGTCTAATGGTGAGTTTCCCCAAAGCCACATGCTTGGGAAGGAAGAGCCTTGATACAGAATGAGGACAAGTCATGGGCTATGTTGATGACCAAAGGAAGGTGTTATGCATGCATTTCTAGAGCACTATACCCATAGAATAACTTCTAGCTATGGATTCATTTGACGAGGAGGGAATGTACCCTAGAATAAGGAAGATTCTCTCTTGGGTGTTTGAGTCCCATATTGACAAGCCAGAGTTTGAAATATACCAAGGGGAAATCATGCTAGTATCAGATTCTAAGGGAGCCAACCCCTTGGTAAATGCCTAAAGCAACTCTTGGATGAGAAGTTATGTAATGCACTGAACAAGGTCACGGTCGAGACTGAGGCTAGGCTCTTTGGAAGAAATGACAGAGTAAGATTTCTAGAGGAAAAGCTAGAAAAGAAGGAAGAGGAGTTGGTTGAGAAGACTAAGGGCTTGAAATAAGAAGAGTTGATCAGCATGCAACTAAAGCACAAACTAAGGGATGAGAAGGTGAAGGTGCGTGAAGTATACAAAAATATGGAGTCTATCACAAGTGCCATTATGTTGAAGCATCCATACCTAATGCCACCCGTGTAGAAGTACGGATCCACTCTTGAATGCTTAGAAGATTTGACATGCATCCTCACCATGGAGAGACAATCATTAGCCCTAGAGTCACGTGGAAGAAGTGGTAGCATGCTTGGTGAAGGAGGACAAATTGAAAGTGGTAGCAATCATTGTTGAGTATAGCAAGGTACTTGTGGATGTCAATATTGCTACCCAATCTGTTGAGGCCATGTATGATAATTACGCATACAAGGATAGAGTGGCGAGCATCTTGGTTTGCCACTCATGAGGAAAGTGAAGGAATTTCAAGAGAAGAATAAGGGAAATAGGTCGAGAAAGGGAAAAAATCCTTGCTGAGGTCAAAAATAAATCCGAGGCCATTGAAACCTTAAGGGGTTCAATCAAAAACTAGTTGAAGGAACTATACCCATAGATTACTAAAAGGATGGACACACTTGAAGACATGAGCAAGGAGTTGGAGAAAATTATTGACACTATGAACACTCAAGGAGATGGACTAAGTTTTGGGAGGTAAGAGCCCGATCGGTGACCTTTGTCGAGAGTGCAAAATGAAGTCAATGCCTAGAACAAGTTGGAGGTTGACTTACAGAAAGATTTTCCTAGCTTGTTGAAATAATGCCATCACTTCCCCATTCTTTCTTCTTTCCCAAATTCTTCATCCCCTTATTATTTTTCCAAGACGTAAGTCTACTATAATTATTTATTCATTAGAGGAGTGTTCCTGTGGATGGAGAACAGGTGTAGTGTGGGGTGATGTTGGGACCCCAAAATATTGGCTAAGTACAAAAAGGCACGTAGGCACGCAAGGCCTAGTTGAAGAAGGGCATGCAAGGAGAAGGCACGTAGGATAGGGTTTAAGGAAGGGTTTAAGAAAACCCATGGTGCATGCGTGGACAGAGCTAAGGTTTCAAGACTTAGCCATATTGGGCATTTTGGGCAGGACACGAGAAAAGCATGACCCGACTGTGCATGTAGAGTGGATAAGGTGTTAGCTTGGCAATGTGATGCCCACTGAAAGGAATATGCCCTGTGATAGAAGGTTTTAGAAGACATCATGGCAAAAAGTGGAGAGCTTAGGCTTGGAGGAGCATGCTCCCATGAAGGACCACATTAAGAAACTTGCTGGATCTGAGGCCGCAGAAGGATGAGTTGGCACTTTGGGATGCCTATATATGAAAGTTCCCAAAGGAGAAAAATAAGGAGAGAGAGATTGGATAGACGAGAGGAGAATATAGAGAGTCGAGCTCTATTGAAATGCTACAAGAACTCTGTGGGATTTGGTAGAGACTATATAAGGAAGTAATGTATTAAGGGGTTGGGATATAAATTTTTCTTTGTATGGATGAAGGACATGATCCCTATTGTGATGTATGACTTCAGTCTGATCAAGCTATGGTATTCTAATGGATCCATTGAATGTAATGAGGTTACAAATATGAATGAGTAGGAATGTAATTGATTCAGTTCATATCTATATATGTTCATTTCTGTTCATGGATGTTATGGAATAGATGTAAATCCTTATGTATTTTCCTTTCTGCTGTAGTTCTATATGTTGTCTATAAGTACCCTCTATTTGTAATGAATACATTTGTCTAGAGGCCATTCTGAGCCCTATGATGATTTTATGTCTCATTTCTAGATTTATTCATTAATTTTATGACATAGATGATGGTTTCCCACTTAACTCACATAAAAGAGAGACTTGGAGCCACGCGTGCATCACATGAGCACCTAGCACTCGCCGAGTGATATGCCGGTGAACAGGGGATTCCTTTCCTTTATGATGGGTGTAAAAATGACTACATTCACTAAATTTTTCCCACTTTGGACCTTGCATTGACTTATTTCATGATTTCGTAGGTACAATTTTAAATTTTCCAACACCCTTATGGGTTCAACCATGATTATTCTTGGTTCTCGAAACTTCAAGGAATTCCAATTTTTATATATGTGATGAATCGAGCCATATTTCTTAAGAAAAGAAATATGAAAAACATCATGCATCTATGTCAATGTGGAGGCAATGCTAAGTGATAAGCTACATGACTAATCACTTCTACAATCTCAAAAGGTCCCACAAAATGAGGTGATAACTTGGCTTCTTTTCCAAAAGTAATTGAGCTCTTTTTAGGCTTGACACATAAGATTTTTTTTTCACCAAGTTCAAATTTCCTATCAACTCTTTTTAGGTTTGCATAACTTTTCTGCCTATCAACAACTTCCTTTAATCATTCACGAATTAATTTTACTTGTTGTTCCATTTCAGTAAGCATTTCAGGTCCAATTACCTCTCTATCTTCAATGTTATCCTAGCTAATAGGGGTTTTGCACTTTCGTCCATATAATTCTTCAAAAGGTGCCATTTTTAGAGAGGAATGGTAAGTATTATTGTATGCAAATTCAACTAAAGGAAGGTATTCTTCCCATTTGTATTGTTGGTCCATATAGTACATTCTCAACATATCTTCCATTACCTGATTAACTCTTTTTGTCTTCCCATCCGTTTCTGGATGATATGTGGAACTAAAATTCAGTTTTGTTCCTAAGGCTATATTTAGAGTTTGCCAAAAATGTGAAGTCATTCTTGGGTCTCTATCAGATATAATTAACTCAGGTACACCATGGAATCTGAAAATTTCATGAAAAAATATTTTTGCAAGAATAGGTGAATCATCTTTGAGATTACCAAAAATGAAGTGAGATACCTTTGTTAATTTTTCAACCACAACTAAAATAACATCATGCTTATTTCTAGATATAGGAAAACCTTGAAAAAATACATACTTATTACTTTCCATTTATACTATGGTATGTTATGAGGTTACAATAAACTAGTTGGGTGCATATGCTCAGCCTTCAGACACTAACATTCAAGGCAATGTGAAATAAAATCAATTATGTCTCTTTTCATCCCCTTCCAAAAATGTTGTTGTTTTACATCAGCAAGTATTTTTTCACTTTGGGATGTCTTGAGTAAGGTGAATTATGAAATTTAGTCATCAATTTCTTCCTTAACTCATTTTTAAGAGTATATACAACCAATTTTCATACCTTAGGATTCCTTCGTTATCAAATCAGAAATATTTTTATCTTACATCATTAGAATATATAGTAAGTGTTGTTTTTACTTGCTGAAAATACGGATAAGACATCATTGTTTTCTTTACTTCATATTTAAATTGAGTTCTCAAGGTTACAAGTGTGGAAATATGTTTCCTACAAATTAGTGCATCTTCCACTCTGTTTTCCTTACCTTTAATGTAACTGATGTCAAAATCATACTGAGAAAAAAATTCTAACCATATTCATTATCTTGCATTCAAATTTGGCTATGTGAAGATATATTTCATCCCAAGATGTTAGTTTTTAGCTCAAAGGGTTTACCTAAGAGATAATGTCTCCATACTTGAAGTGCATGTACTATGACAACAAGCTCTAGGTCATAAGGAGCATGATTCATCTCGTGTAGCTTGAGTTTTCTAGTTTTATAAGCTATAACATGATCATTTTGTAGTAATATTCCCCTAATCCTTCTTTAGAAGAATCAGTAACTCTTGTAAAGCTTCATTTTGGATTTAGAACAATCAAAATAGGTGTTGTAGTTAGTTGTTATTTTAGTGTTTTAAATGTTGCTTCACATTTATCACTCCAAAAAAAAAAATCTTTATTTTATAATGAAGTAATTAGGGCAAGAACATTTGAAATGTCCTTAACAAATTTTTTGTAATATCCAAGAAGCCCTATGAAGCTTCTAACTTCGTGAACATTCTTAGGTGCTAACTAATCAATTCTACATGGAATCTTTGATGGATCAACTAATATTCCATCCTTACTTATAACATGTCCTAGGTAATGTACTTTTGTTTCATAAAAGGTACCTTTTTCTAATTTTCCAAATAATTCTATCTTTCTTATAATCTCAAGTACAATCCTTAAATGTTCATTTTACTCCTCCATGATTTTAGAATAGATAAGAATATCATCCAAGAATACAAGCACAAACTTGTCCATGTATTCTTGAAAAATATTATTCATCAGATTCATGAAAGTTACAGGTGCATTTGTTAAATTGAAAGGTAATACAATGAATTCATATTGCCCATACCTTGTTGTTAAAGTTGTTTTATGAATGTCATCATCTTTAATTCTCATTTGATGATATCCAAATTGCATATCTATTTTTGAATAAATTGATGCACCACACATCTGATCAAATAGATCATCAATCCTAGGGAGAGGATATATATTTTTATTGTTTCTTTATTTAACATTCGGTAATCAATGCAAATTTTAAGTGTTCCATCCTTCTTCTTAACAAATATTACCAATTCTCCCCAAGGTGAGACACTCGGTCTAATTAATCCCTTAGAAAAAGTTCTTGTAATTGTGCCTTTAGTTCAACTAACTTAGTTATAGTCATGTGGTATGGTGCCTTGGAAATAGGTTCAGTTCTAGCTTTGATTTCTATAGTGAATTCAAACTCTCATTTCGACGGAATAACAGGTAGTTCCTCTAGAAACACATCATTGTACTCTTGTAGTAGCGAGTATTTTTCCATAAAATTTCCACCTTCTTCTATTGTTTTAGATATTTTTACTGCATATAACATGCATCCTTTATTTTGGACTTCTTAAGCTGCATGGTTGATAGTTTTCTAACTGAAATGTCTCTTTTTACTCCTTGTATGTCTGTTGTTTTCTACAGATCATCAAGGCATCTTATGTGTTTTTCAAAACAATCAACTTTTGCTTTATGATTAGAAATCCAATTTACACCAATTATGACATCATATGACCCTAAAGGTGTAACATATAGGTCTACTTCTATAGTAAAACTTGGTAATTCTAAGGTTGTGCCAAAAAGACATTTATTAACAATATGGACAACATTATTCCCATAATGAATAGTCCATGATTTTTCCATAATTGATGCTTTTCTTCTTAATTTTGAAGATAATTTATTAGAAACAAAGAATTTTGTAGCACCAGTATCAAAACTTATAGTTACAGGTTCACCAAATAATTCACCTAGCACTTAGATGGGTGTAGCCTATTTTTCAGCTTGCTTATTAGCTATTGCAGCATGTATCTTGTGTTGTTGGTCGCTGTCATTTTTCTTTAGAGGGAATTGATTTGTGTAATGGTCCTTTCCACGGTTATAACAACCCCCAACATGTTCATTTCTAGGCTCAAAATTATTCTCAGCTTTATAATTACTGTTTTGGCCACTAAAAGTTTTCTTCCTACTATTACTCTTTTGAAAATTATTTTTGTTATTTACAGCAGGTTTATTTGCTATTGTTTTCTTACTGTATTCAAACCCAAATTTGTTTTTCTTTCCAAAAATTTCCATGTCACCTTTTTAGGTGCAAGAGGGGAAGAGAAGGTAGAGAATTTCTTACATTTCTCTTCTTTATGAGTAGAAATTGTCTTCAATTTATGTTCTTGCCTTATGGACTTTTCAACCACTATTTCCATGGTGGATGGGTTGCGCACATCTACCTCTCCACCTATGATAGGATTCAACCCCATTATGAACTTACGTATTATGAACTTTTCATTAGTTTGGTACTACGGTACATACTTGAGAAGCTTGGTAGACTTCTCTCAATATTTAGTCATGGTTAATTTATCTTGAGTTAATGTCTGAAATTAAGACATTTTCTGATCATAGTATAATTTTGGCAGCCAACGTTGTCTAAAGTAACCCTTGAATTGGTCCTAAGTAATGCTAGCCTCATCAACATTCAATTCAACCTTGCGGTTGTCCCACCATGATGATGCTTCATGGGAAAGCTGATAAGCTCCTATACTACTTTGGTTTCTTCCGAGAAGTTCCTTATTGCAAAGTACTTCTCCATTTTACTAAGCCAATTCTCACCCCATCTCCCAAAGTGTAGTACCATCAAAATTTGGTGGACTTATTATTTTTATGTCATTAGTAAGTTCAAATACCAACCTTGCCTTCTTATTTTCAGGATGATTAGGTGTATTTTCATCTACATTTGCAACATTGTTATTCGCTACATTATTATTGTTATCTCCACTGGGATTTCTAGAATTAACATTGTTTTCTGGAGGTGGCTGATTATTATCATCAACATTATCTTCTTCTTCCCCATTTCCCATTACTTTTTTTTCAAGTACAACAAGATGATCTATTGTGTCAATAGGGCAAAAATTATCATCAATATTTTTTGTTGTAGCTACCTCACCAACTAGAGGCTAGTTATTTGTAGAAGGTCCCGTAGTTCTAACCATTTTTTGTTAACAAGAAATTAAGTTTTTATCAGACATGGACTAAAATAGGTTCAAGAGCTGCAACCTTTAGCTCGATATCAAGACATAACATCCTCATTTAAGGCTTAATTAAACAAGGGAATTATATATATATATATATATATATATAATGTTCACTATTCTAAATTCACATAATTTAGAAGAAACATTCCTTCGCTAATCCATCACATAACAATAAACCATATGTAGTTGTAATGCTTGAGTGTAAACTGACCTCTGTCTAGAATGGTTTTTACCTTTGGTTTTCTTGATTGTTTCAAGGGGTAACAACCAAGCTTGACCTCGATATGGTGGGGTTTCTAGGGTACTATTGCGCACCATGTAAATCAATGGATCAAAGCTTCTTTCCCTATAAAAAAGCTTACAAAGATCACACTTAAATAAGATAATGTTACTTGATCAAAAAAATGACTTAAGATTTTATTGATGTTTATGATTGTGCTACAAGATGATAAGATGGAAATGTGACTATCACTTATTTAGATTAGATATATATAGCTATTATTAATCATGGCTTTAGATCCATAAATCAAATTCTGGTCTGTGTACAAATTTTCAGATATGTTAGAAGCTACAAAATCAATTATTTCTTCCTCTCTTGTAGTGGTGTCAGAATTTGGAATAGAAATATAATCCTCAAAGAAATCAAAGGATTCCTTTGGGGTATCAAAAGGTGAGAAAGTGTAGTGTTGGTGCTAGATATGCTGATGTGGTTGTGGTCTTCAACTTCAAGTGCTATGTTGAGGTCTTTTGATAAATCTAAGCCAATCTCATAAGCATACTCGTATTGTGATAGATCTACATGAAGTCTTATAGCTTCATTGTACGTATCCTATAATGCTTTGGTAACCTCCCGGATGCACTGAGTTGTTGCAAAGATATCCTCTAGATGGTTGAAGGGCATGTTTTGGATCACACGAGCTCAAGATCATGGAGGATCTTGTATTGTTCCTAGTAGAGTGGATGTTAAATGACAAGAAAAGCACCAATGTCAGCTATAGGGTAATTCCTACCACCTAATGCCATCTGAAAGCAACATTCTGGATAAGAAATTAGTAGATAACAAGAAAAAAAAGACATTTTGATTAGATTATGTAGAAAATATGAAAAAAAAGTAGCACAGAATCATTGGTGATTGCTTTATTAATTTTAACAATTTATTAAAACAGAGCTAAGAAACTTGATCAAGCTATCGTTTAAGGAAAATTCAAACGTGATGACATGTTATGAATAGATAAACAAACATTATCTAAGGTAAAAAAATGAGAAGTGCAAATTTAGTGGATGGATGGAAGAAGATGACTGAACGGTGATAGAAAATGTTTTGACAAAGGATTCGACAAATCGGGAGAAAGCGTGACGTTGGTTCCAGCCCGATGAAGGATGTATTGATCTTTGTTACATTGATAATGAAGTGAAACCTACCTATGAAAAAATTAGAATGCCTCCTCAAAAGGGGTCTGGATACACATATTTATAGATCATTGGCGATTAGGAAAATCATCGGTGATTTTGGGAAATCCTAACTAAATTAGTTAGGTGGGTGATTTTTCCCAATCATGAACTAGATATGGCATATTTTGAAGTAGTTAAGGTGGGAGGAGGGTAAAAATCATAGAAAAACTTGGTTAGGATAAGAGGAGTTAGTCTTTTTGGAAATATTTAGTTAGTTAGTGTTTTTAGAAGGTTAGTTAGTTAGGAATAAGTTAGTGATTTTTAGGAAGGTGGTTTTAGAGGTGGTTAGGTGGTTAATGAGGTGTCATAGTGAGGTGTCTTAGTTAATGTAGCGAGGTGTAAGGGGGAATTATTTTAATTAATAATTTAAATAAATAATTTAGATGTGAGGGGTGTGTGATTAATTAATTAACTAAAGATGATTTAAGAGGGCATAATGTCGTAAATGTGGCGCTTTCGATCGTGAATGTGTTTGAGTCAAGGGATGAAATTCTTTTGTGTCTAGATTTGGCTCTTTTTTCTCATGATTTTTACAATTCACTAGACAAAAATGATGAAAAATAATTGTGTTGACATGGGTGAGTCTATTGTAGCGCAATACAGTGATCACCAGTGTGTTGTGTTTTG
The DNA here is from genome assembly GCA_018340775.1 of Taxus wallichiana var. yunnanensis. NCBI lineage: Eukaryota > Viridiplantae > Streptophyta > Pinopsida > Cupressales > Taxaceae > Taxus > Taxus wallichiana. The sequence continues at coordinate 541,884,495 of CM031237.1, read as the reverse complement.
GAAAAGGCTTGCTCCAACTGTGGAGGTGAAAATAAAAATGTTGGAGAATCAATTGACAGGGTGGCCAAAGGGCTTGATACCTATAGACATATGACCCTAACTAGGTAAATCTGTTGAGTGGGAAAACCAAGTGATGGGGGCTAAAGGGCTCGTCTCCCATAGACGTATGACAAGTCTCGATGTTGTGACTATGTTGTTGTAAAAAAATATCATGAGGGCTAAGATATTTTTAGAGGCATGAAACACTTGTGCAAAGGGTAGAATGACATGCTATTGTGTATTATAGGCATGGAAACCTAAAATAATGTAATCATCGACAATTTGGTAAATCATCGGTGATTGCCGAAATTACTAGCGATTGGGTTGCGTTGAAAATTGGGTGTATTAATACCTAAATGTATTGTTTATTTATCAATTTTACACTATATAAATACAGTGACTTTGTCAGAGTGGGATAAAAACATGTTTTGCGAGTAAAAAAGTCAGATGGCCTCCTCAAGCCATAAACGGAAGCTTGTCCTAGAAGAGGTTGGCCTTGATCTTGTTTTTGTTTCATTTTTGTAGTTTTTAGGGTTTTACTGAGGATTTTTAGGGGGTTTTAGGGATTAGGGCTATATTCATGGTGTGTGAATTCAATAGGGCATATTCTTAAGAATCGTTAGTAGTTACTTCAATCACTAGTGATCTAGGTGAATTGCCATCGATTCACCTACAACAAAAATAGTTTGTGTTTTAAGTGAGAAGATATGGTTTTTGACCAATATTTTTGACTTTGTGGAATGTTTAGAGTTATATTATACACATTTGAATGTTAGGCTCATGTGATGAGGGTACTTTGTGATTTCAAGTATTTACTTTTGAAATTTTTATTGCGTTACTAATGTTTACTTTCATGTTTGTATTGTAGGTGGATGCCCGATCGCTCATCCAAGACCGTATCCCCTTATTATTAGAAAAGGTTAGAGAGGATCTGTCGATGATGACTAGGACCATTTGGAGGCTATGGGATTTGGTGGGATGAGATTTTACAGGAAGATTCATAGGTGCCATAGCTTGATACTTGCATTGCTAGAGAGGTGGAATCCTTCCACCAATAATTTTTGGTTCCTATAGGGGAGATGACCATCACCCTAGAGGATGTTCATCATATTACTAGAATGCTAATTAGGGGGGAGCTTATCTATTGTATTTCAGATGTAGAGAGAGGAGATACCATGCAGCGATTATACAGAGATGAGGCCCAAGGTGTGAGATACTCCTTAGGAGATTTTGATTATCAGGCCCTATATGAGTCTGAGAGAGCGGGGTGCCCACGGATGACTATGATGATGTTGGGTATTTCATGTTTTGCACTTCCAAATTTAGGAGGTGGGATATTCCCATGGATGATGATGAGGCTAGTTGCATGAGATGATTGATCACCACCCGGTCTTTCGGTGGGATCCTACCTTGTTAGCATAGACATATAGAGAGTTGTGGGATTGGATGGCCCACAAGTGCTATGGGATTGACGTTGGATTTTTACTACAGTGTTGGGCCCATGAACACATCATCATTTCTCACCCATTTGGATTTCCTAGTGTTATTGATGGGTGTGAGTCTTGGTAGAGTGAGGAAGGCTAAGGGGCCTACCTATTATAGAGACTTGATATCTAGATTACAGGTTGGTGACGTGATTTGGCAATCGTATGTGGATTTTCATGATTAGATGGATTTTTGGGGATTTATCATATTTACATAAAGACACCTAGGTTGAGGGCCACAAAACCAAAGAGGATGAGTTGATACACTTTAGTCATGTTATGAGACAGTTTGGCCTAGTTCAAGATATACCTAAGGATCTAGTTTTATATAGGCGGGAGGATGGGGATACCGACACCCCGCAGCTATTGTGGTAGTTCATGTACCCATCATTAAGTAGCTAGGTGTGTAAGGTTTGGATGAGGATGGTTATGTGGACTGATTGATGATGTAGGGGGTCCTAAAAAAAAATCTTAGTGGTCCCATTCATTAAGGATTTTTGAGAGGATGAGGGAAAAAAGAGGGTAACTGATCAATTAGATGAGTGCGTGCTTGAGAAGAGGAGCCAATAGAGGAGGGAGGTGAGGTAGATGAGGAGAGGATTGAGCCTAGTGTTTTTATAGCTCCAAATGTTGCTACAGTGATGACCAAGAAGGCCATAGTGGAGGTAGAGAGAGATGCCACTTAGAGAGAGTGAGATGACTTAGTGGGAGTATGAGATACTCTTATTAGAGAGAGAGATGGTTTGATCGTAGAGCATGATGGGATCTAGGCACAACTTGTACAGGTATCTTATGATAGAGACATGTACAAGAGTTAGAGAGATACTTTTAGGAAGGCCTTAGGGATCACAGGGCCTTCTATTTCTGACATAGAGCTATCGACAATATTCTAACAGAGAGGGGTGTCGAAAGGACCTCCTTCTGGCATGGTTTCAGTAGCACATTATGATATTGTGTGGAAGGAGAGGGATTACTATGTTGAGATGGTGATCAAGAACTACCTTGATGCTACTTTGTATGTAGATTATGTAGCTGCCCAAGGGGATTCCACATCAAGAGATACACCTAGTGATAGTGTAGTGAGTGTGCGGAAGCCACCTCGGAGACCTCCGAGAGGGTGAGATGGAAAGGGAGGATCCGATGGTGGTGATTGTGCTCTAGGAGATATTCTTGATCCTAGGGTAGTCATTATTTTACCCTCAATACCTATTTCTAACCCCAAGCACATTGACCTATCATCCGCATATGCAGGGCACCGAGCCCCTCCTTTCTATGAGATTTTAAGAGAGATCTACCATTAATGAAGGATTATTTGTAGAAACAAAAGTACATTCATCTACTTTAAAAGGCATAAGGTATAACTAACATATCTACACATTAATGCATCACAAAAGCTAAATAACATTGTAAGAAGTACAAGAAACCATATATGAGTCATGATAAGCCATATAACATGAGGTTTTACACCTGTAAGTAGTTTGTATAGAATATATCCATGTATATTGATTTAACAGAGTCTCTGGTAGCCATACTACATTGAAAAGGGGTCATCTTAGGTAATATACACTTACCGACGAGAGACTTAGCTCTTGTAAGCATATCGATCAAAGATCCTAACTATACTTTTCCCCATTATTTCCCTTGTTATAGATCCTAGTACACATACATATGTTTTATGGTATCTATTACAACTCTCTAACACTAAGTACTCTAAGTCATAACACCATGAACTTTTAACCCTTAGCATTTTTGCAGCACTTCGTTACTCTCCTTCTCTTTTTCTACATTCTCTATGCATTCTCTCTATGCCTCTATGTGTGTCTCTATGTCTCTCTATATATATGCTCCTAACCCAATAACATATTTAAATAGGTTCATCAACCACCACCATGACCTATATTATGATAATATTGCATGTCAAGTGTCGATATGGTCCTCCATTGTTGAATGTTTATCATCTTTGCAAACCTTCCACTAAGCGTAATGATGTCTCACGGGAATATTCCTGTGTGAAATATCCTTTTCCTAACCTCCTAGGTTTTTTTGATGATTTTATTTATAGATGAACCATTAGAGTCATAGGAAACCTTAGGTTGGTGAGATGTGCACCCTAAGGTGACCTCTAGATTTTAAAGAAGTTGGCTCTTCTCTAGTTTTTAGGAGTAGGTTTAAAAAAATGGGTAAACTACTGAAATAAAAAGGGTGATGCGCCAAATTCTGAAAAGAAATGATAAAATATCTGAGATCTTTATCAAGAATAGTTGAAGGGATAAAACAACATGATCTACCACTCTGATAACGTAAAAACGAGGAACTGAAACAAATAATAATAAATGAAACAAAGAAATTCTAAGGGCGTCAAGCACGATGAATTTCCGACTCATTTAGCACTATCTTTCATAAAAGAAACGAAAGTTTAGAATATATGAAAATCCAATTTGCACAGAATAAGAACTCTTTATTCATATAAAGAAGGAGTACATAAGGCCCATAAAAGCACAGATTACACTTCTCTTCTATGACAGAGGCTTGCTAAGGCTAGATAAAACATACAAAACTCTTTTTCTTTTCCTCTTTCTCTGGCTCAAAATTCTCCCCTCTCCCCCTTTTATCCTATATATCACCTCCTTTTATAGGAAACATTTTTCCTCTATCACTTTCAGCTACCACCCTTTTCCTTCAATTCTGATAAGGCCTTGCACTTATCCTTCTGGCTCCTGCCCCTAGTATTTTAAATGCAACACTACCACTTGTCTTCCCTATTAATTTGGATATTTGACCTTCATGGTTTTGGAATAAATATTTCATCCCTTTATAGAAATCCATGCATCTACTCTCTTCTCAGTATTGCCACTACATCCTGTCTAATTAGACTCCTCATTTGGGCCATGTGGAGGGCTCGCGCTTGCTTTGGGTACTCCTTCCTTTTGGGCTATATCAAATATGTGTCGAAAGACACATGGAGTGTCTACACGAGTTTGAGAACCTGCTTGAATGTTCGAAGTTGGGGATGCGCCTATGAGACACGTGGAGACCACCGTAAGCATTTCATACTTAGTCGTTACTAGATTTTGATCAACCGAGGGCATCTAGAGTCTGGGGACAAAATACTTAACAAAAGAGTCACAACAAAATAATATAATTAGTTCCATGCTGGCACCTTATCCACTCATCACGCCTAGTCGGGTCCTCACATTTTTCCTCAAGTGACTCACGATGTCGATAAAAATAATTCCTTTAAAATCTTGTTTTTCCTCCCATGCTTATCCTGGTTTCACTTAAACCCTTCTTAAACCCCTTTTTCCTACACACTTTTCCCTGAGTTCCCTTCTATCTACTAATCCTATGTGTGCACGCCTCTTGGTACTTAGCCAATATTTTAGGGTCTAACATCACCCCACACTATGCGTGTTCTCCATCCTCGGAAAAATTATGCTTCCTCAAATAATAAATAATAGAGGTATCGAAACAATCAAAGAATGGAAGGATGAAAGAAATGGAAGAATAGAAGAATGTGTTACTACTGCATGAGGAGTGGGAACTCCTTCTTCATGGATGCCTCAATCTTCTCCCATGTGTCTACTTCTCCCTACACCTATTGAAGTAGGTAATGCACTAATGCACTCTCTTAATCAAAACTAAGTTCCTCACTCTTAGCTTTCAGTGTATCAAAAATGCTTTCCATCTGTTTGCTAAGATCACCTAGCGCATCCATCCACGTGAGCGACTTGGGAGTACAGTTCCTTTAACTAATTCTTAATCAAACACCATAAATTCTTGATTGATTTCAATTACTTCTCAACTTCAAATAGGATCTTGTCACACTCCTCCCTCTTTCCTTTTTCTTTTCCTAAATTTCTTTTAGATCCACCTCATGTGCAGCAACCAAAATGCTTGTTACGCTATCCTTTTTGGTATAATTTTCATACACAACTTCAGCCATTTGTGCAGCAGTCTTTCTGCAGAGAGGAGCTCAGTATCGAGTCACTATCTCCCCAATCTTTAGCTTTTCCTCCTCCTTCTAGCATGCCTTCACCTCCTCTCCTGAATCTAATTTGATTCATTGCCTTTCTATGGTGAGGATGTGGGTCAAGTCTTCTAAAAATTACATGGTTGAATCATATTTCTACTCTAGAAAGGCCATGCTGGGTGCTTCAAGATTATGGCATCTAAAATAGCCTCTATCTTCTTATGGATTTTACACACCTTTTCCTTTTCATCCCTTAGCTCATGCCTTAACTAAGAACTGATCAATTCCTTTTGTTTTATCTCTTTATACCACTCAATGATCTCTTAATTCTTTTTCTCAAGATCTTCGTTGATGCAAAATCACAGCACCCCTGGTTGCAGATCAAGTTTCTAGGTTGATCTCTTAGGCATCCAGTGTGATTGCATAACATTGAATCCTTTCTCCAAGTGTGGGACTTGAAAATGAGAAGGATTCTCCAGAGAAAGGCTGGTTCCTATTCCTCTGTTCAGATGCACCAATGAAACGCAGAGGTTTACCCCAAAAAACTAATCTAACTACCAAGGAGACAGGGAGAGAGAAATGCATAAAAATAAACCTAAGCTAGGGAGGTGATGCACCGAGGAATGAAGAACATAAGCTTTGCAAAAATAAACACAGACCATATAGACGCAATACCACACCACGCACAGGTAACCGAAATGCAATGAGAGATCAAAATGACAACAATGAATACATGAGAGGATTTAAATTTAATCACAGATATATATATATTGCTCAGAGAATCGATTCAATACATTGCAGTGGCTAAGAGGCAACAGTGGCATTACAGTCCATGTGGGAGGCTCGAAAACTCCACGAATTCTCTTGCAAGCAGGAGAGAAGGGAGGAATTGCAAAACAAGAATGTCCAACCGTTAGAAAGAAGCCCCTCCTTACAATTTATAGGAAGAATGAGAGAGAAAAGAGAGAGGAATTCGAAATCTACCCCAACCACCTCCTGAATGCATTTAACTCATCTCATCATGGCAGAAGCGGCGGATCCTGGCGAAACGGCGGGCTGCCTAACAGGAGCGGCGAACTGTCTGCTGCATTAAAATTGTTTGTTGACGCATCACTTCTGTTTGGTTATTCACGCTGGAGGTGTTTCTTGATTTTCATCCTCCAAACTGAACCAAAATGCAAGATTGACCTTGGAAACGTGTAGAGAATTTTACCAGCTTTCCATTGATATAAAGAGCGCGCAAATCCGAGCTCTGGATCAAAAGTTATGGCGATCTGAAGATTTAGGGCACGGAACAGACGAAAACGGATTTTTGAAATTCTTCCCGCGCTCTGCCACTTGGATGACACGTGGCAAGCTCTGATTCGCTGAATAATTCTCTCTCCTCTGCCTTTTGGCGGGCTTTCCTTTGAAACTTCCTCGTGGGCCCTTAAATGGGACACGTGGCACGATCCTATTTGTTCGGCTCGGTGCTCGAAAATTCGCCCTTTGACTTTTCTGACCTTTACTCCTATGAGGACACGTGGCAGCTTTTGATTAGTCCGCGGTCCTGCCAGCTCTTTCGCGCCCTTCGCCTCCATTTGTCCCAGATGTCCCATTTGATTTTGGGCCCTTTGTGCTCATTTCGGCCGGTTCGGGCATTTCGCGTCCATTTGTCCCAGATGTCCCATTTGATTTTGGACCCTCTCGACTTATTTCGGCCGATTCGGACATTTCGGGCATTTTTGGCCCGCTTGTCCCACTTGATTTTGGACTACCTGTGCTCATTTCGGCCGGTTCGTGCGGTTCACACCTTTTTGGCCCGATTGTCCCATTTGATTTTTCTATCGGCCCTTTTTCGCCCGAAGTTCGGCGGTTCGCGCCTTTTTTGGCCCGATTGTCCCATTTGATTTTCCCTCTCGTGATTAGCCAATTTTTTTCTCGGTCGAAAATTTCGCGCCCGCCACGTACTTTTGTCCTAGATGTCATTACTTTGCGGGCTGTTTGTGCTTCTTGGCCAGAGCCGGCGGTTCGGGCCTTTTTGTCCCAAATGTCCCATTTGCCCCTAGGACTAGGACTTAGTCATTTTATGATTTTTTCTGGATCAACCTACTTGCCTTCTGCAACCTTTTTCACATTTTCTCGAGCTTGCTCTTTTCCTCTCGAGATAGGGAACTTGAAAATATTTGGGGACTCTAGCAACATGATTTTTGGCTTGAATCAATCAATTTTCTTGGGACTTGAATATTCGATGCATGTTATCAAAATTACCCAGGGGGTGAAATTTTGACAACATCTTCCTCCAAGACCTTTATTATGTCATTCTTTCTGAAGATTCTTTCCTCTACCTCCACCGATACATTATTGAGCATGTTGAAAACTTTCTCATCAGATAGTTGTTAGGAATTTACTAGAGGGTTTACTCCCTTGGCATCTGGTATCTTCATCAATGCATCTCGATTTACCTCAAATTCAGGTTCATCAATGTGGGACTCAAAATCCCAAGATAGAATTTTCCTTGTGTGTGGGTATGCACCCTCTTCATCAAAATAATACCAAACAAGGAGTTGGTTTGTGGGCACAATACTCTAGAATCATACACACAATACCTTGTTTAGATCATTAATGTAAGTCATTTCTTGTTCCTACACCGCTATTATGCCCTTTCCACCTATGTGTGATGCCTTTGGGAAGATTATTGCTAAGATGGGGTCTCTGCCCATGCTTCCATACTCCTTTCCCACACTCACTCTTTCCTCTATTTTCTTCAGTACTTCCTCGGCACTTTGATCGACTTTGTGCTCTACCAATTCTTAGACAATTCTTGTTACTTCCCTATCTATGGTATTATCCATATATTCCTTGTTCAGAGTTAGGGTCTTCTTATCCTTCATGCTTACCTCCTCACTTTCCCTTTGTCGTGAACACATGCTTCATTCTCATCCTTATCTTCATTCCATTATTCCTCGACTCATGTACATGGTACACAAGATGATCTTGAGCCTTATTATGCTCTTCATCATCTTCATTGCCATTTTTGGCATCCATGCTTTCTATTTCATCTAAGTCGACCCTTTTTCATCCTTTTCTTCTTCCTTCTTGGTGATTCTAGTTCGGGGACTTATTTTTTCTTCTTTCTTGGGAAACTCTTCCTTACCGACAACTCTTTCTTCTCCAATGAATCCTCCTTTTACATTGAATCTTTTATCATCAGAAATTTCTTCCGGTGGAAAAAAGTATTGGTGTCATTGTCTAAGTCATGTTCCCCTACTAATTGCAGTGTCTCCGCTCACTCTACGCATTTTTCTCAGAATTTCTAATATATCTCTTTTCCTTAGTGTAATCTTCTTTCATGTGATCGGATATTTAGGAATGGAGACATATTTTTATATAAGTGATCTTTTCATACTTAGGAATTATGCGCAATACACCCTCGTTGTTGTCCTCCTTGCAATAGATAATGTTACTAGTTTTAACATGTGCACATCATGGGAGATATAATTATCCACATAGGTTCACTTCTTGGGGTATATTAGTTTTTGTGCGGATCATGGTAGTCTTGATCCACTACACTCAGATCAAATATAAGTTTCTTCACCTCTTTGAAATGATTGACCCCATCCTAGAAGTACTGCGCTATTAAGGAGAAGGACAATTTACACCAAGGACTCTTGATTCCATCTACCAAAGTAAATTTGTCAATGTAAAAAATGATGGTATACGGTGAACAAATCTTCTCCTTGCACTAGTGAAGGAAATTGTTCAGGTATTCTCCATTCAGCCTTAAATACATCATGCATCTGCTAATACCACTTTTCCAGGTGCATCTTATGAGTGGTCATCATAGTGTCACATGTATACTGTTCAAACCTCTTGGTGGGGGAGTGGTTCTCATCTGGGTATGCCTAAACAAACTTATCTGGCCCATTGGGAACTATAATCTTTGAAAATACAATGGTGAAGAGGACATTACCAAATATGATCTTCTCTTCATCACGCACACCATCTATGATCTAGTCCAATGAAAGATGAGAGGTTATAGATGGTTCAATCCAAGATCTTGAGGCACACATTCAACCTGGACCTTGTTGATATGTGTCCATCTCTCTTGCCCATTCAACTTTGTAACTAAGTGTATGACCATCCTCATCACCGGGTCAATAATTGTAAAAATGTCAAAGTAGTGTGAACCCTTCTTGTAGTCATAAGCCTCAACAATATTCTTAATGGCTTCCTTGTCTTCCAAGTCATCTTCTAATGAATCTCCTTCATAGATAAGGCCGGTGAACTTAGAAATTAGTTGGGGGGTTATGCGCATCCTCGACCTGTAAAATAAAAGTGCTCTTAATGCATGCGCGAAATCAACCATTGGTATAGTCACCCAAGCTTTTGAAATAGGGAAACTCATAGAGTTGCAACAACCCAACCTTCTCCATTTTTACCTTTACCTCGTCATCATAGATGGGAATTCCATCTCATTTCCTCTTCTCTGTAGGGTGAATCAGTTCTAGTGTCATTTTGTTCTCTGTGGTTCTTATTTGATGGTTGTAATAACTGACGGCCATCTTCCTGATGTGAGACACCCATTCTTTACCAATCAATACATTGTCTGGGTACTACATTTCCATGTACCATTCTTCATTGAAACTGGTAGAGACAACTTATTTCCCCTTGCCCTTTCCCTTCTTTGGTGAAACATTTTCCACTTTCCTTTGTGTCATTCCTTCATTGGGTCCTTAAAACATCTTCCTTTCTCCCGATCCACGGCTCTAATGTACTTTTGGATCCACTCCTTTGCAAAAATTACTTCAAACCCCGTGGCCTAGCTATGCAACCCTAACCTGGAAAACCCTTTTTCCACAAGATGGCGTAACACCTGTGGGATTCTTCCACACAACCTTCTCCACTTACGCCCATGTACTTATTTCCACTTTGGTTCACTAATCAAACTAGCTATGCACACAAATCTTCACAACTCTTCTCAAAATTTCTTCACAAGGATGTCCTCGTTTACGATATCTCTTTGATAACTTAAAACACAAGGTAGAAAATATCGCACCCCCGGTATTCTATTTACAACTATTTTTTTATCTCCGTAATAAATTCCATGCCACCTACTAATGTAGTTTTGAAATAAAATTGGATTTTTTCCAATTCCAACCTTTAACACTTTTCCTTCATGCTCAATCCTATGTGAACACTTCCACAACCTTCTAGCATGTAACTTCCTTGACCATATAATTCTTTGTGCTTTCTCCCGAGCTGAAGTATAATCTTCTTCTATATCTTGGACCAAGTTCTTTTTGCTACCTATCTCATGTTGCTCCTGCTTTTACCCTTGTATGTGGTTTCTCAAATCCTTTTGACACCAATCTTCCCTTATGTTCACCTTTTCCACATGCGATCTTCCAATCCACGTGTTTTTTATTTTTCAACCTAGGCCATCCATAACCATAGCTTCTAGCACTTGTCACATCACTCCACCCCACAAAAAAATGGATGTGTGGTCCTCTGCGCATAGAAAAACCTTTGAAAATAATAAGTGGCTACTAGCGCATAAATGTGCACAACACAAAACAATGAGAAAGGGAAACACAAAGAAAGGAAATTGTAATAAAGAAAATCCTAGGCTAACTGGCAATATTGCCTTATTTACAAACACAAAGAAGACTTATTTATAGTAGGGCTTCAACCTAATCCCATTGAAATGTCTGGTGATTTTATTCCATATAGCACTTATAACTAGCAAGTTCCTAAATCAAGTATATATGATACAATGTATGGGCCCATCCAATGGACTTTGAATTTCCCAAGATGGCATAGAAACATGGAATCATACAATAGAACCATCTACCTAACCTCAAATTTTTTATTCTTGATGTGTCTATCATGTCATGCCTTTTACCTAGATTTTTCTATTTTCTAAATCCATCAAGAAATATCTCACATCTCATCTAACTGCATTAACCTATCAATCCTCTCCTCAAGTGCTTGTTCATCATCTAATCCTCTTGTGTGCACTATATGTAACAATGGTAGCATGAATTCAATTGGTAACACCACTTCTATGCCAAACACCAATTGAAAAGTTGTGGGCCTATTCAGTCTCTTATAAATAGTCTGATATGACCATAACACAGAAGAAACTTTATCATCCCAATCCTTTCTTCCTATATCACAAATCTTGGTTAACATGTGATTTAGAATTTTGTTAAATGCCTCATTAGTCCCATTAACTTGGTAGTCTTTTTGTGGGATACCATGAATTCTACCAACAAGATCCTATGGTTCATTCATGAAATGAGTACCCCTATCACTTTTTAATCTCATTGGGCATCCATATCTACATGGATTATGTTTTCCCATAAGAATCTAGTTGTTGTTACCACTGTGAAATCCCTTATATGCACCACTTCTACCCACCTTGTAAGTTAATTTGTGCATGTAATGATTAGGGTGAACCTATCCTTCACATGAATGGGAAAATAGGGCCTATGAATTCATTTTCCCACTTCTCAAATGATTCTATATTGGAAATCATTCTTAATGGCATTTCATCTCTTTTCCCTGGTTTACTAAGGCACTGAAAGTGGTCACATGCCTTGAAATACTCGATATAATATTTTTAAACCATTTCCCACTAAAATCCTGCTAGAAGGATCTTGTGCATGGTTACATTCCATGCATACTTTCCTCCCTGTAATTCTACCATGTACTTACTCCATGATTACAACATACTCATGTTCTAATACACCTTTGGCGCAAAACCTTATTACAACCTACCTTGTATAAGTATCCACTAATTAACATGTAGGGTGTGGCACATATGGCTAACTACTTCCTTTCCAAAGTCTTCATTCCTCCAAAGACCACACCCATTTTGAGAAACACATCAATATATTCCAGGTCAAATGGCGTGCACCGTAATCTAAATTTTTACATCGGCATTGTATTCTCAATGATTTATGTCTCCTCCTTGAGTCAATCCTTCATAAATATTTAGGGCCCAAATTAGTCTTACCTAGTTTCACAACCATAAACTCAAACTCTTGACACAACAAGACCCACCTACATATGCACCTTTGTAAATGGGTTTGTTTACCAAGTACTTCAATTCCATGTGGTCATGTAGACACCAAATTTGTGTCTTACGACACCCTATGCCCCGCATCTCATTTCACAACCTAACCTCACCACCTAAACCTTGCACAATTATTTATTAATTACCTTATAATTAATAAATCCACATCTCCAAACCTGCCACCTCATTTCGCCACCTCATCATGACCTAGCCCTAACCCTAAACTAACCTAATTAAGACCTATAACTTGGTCTACATCCACACCCATGACTAATTACTCCTCACCCACACCAAAACCAACCTAATAATGACTTGACCAAGCCCACAACTAATCCCTCAGGAGAAAAGGAGGGAAAGTTGGCTATTTTACTAAAAATAGCCCACTTTGACTTAACCGACATCGGTTCCTACTCGACCGCCATCGGTCATGTAACCACCATCAATTCCATGTAAATGACCGCCCCCAACCAAAAACAAAGGATCTGGAATTCATTTGAAAGGATCCAGAAATTCATTTGCAAGACAAAGACAAGTGAAGAAAAGAGAAGAGGTTATAGAGAAGAGCATCGAGCCAAAGATCTGCAATCGAGCCCTTTGGATCGTTGCCACCCTTATTCAAGCATTGGAAAAGGCGAGAATAGCTTCATCGAGACTTTCCAACACCGAATCATCCCGAATAAGTCACCATCACATTCCTTGGACGTGAATTTTCATCAACAATGAGTAAGTAGTGTCTTGTATGTTTCTAAGCACCATTTCTTGAGTCTTTTGATTGATAGTAATTATAAGCTCACTCCTAGATCTACCACCTGCCAGCACCCTGCACTTAACCTTCATCCATACATCCTTGTATTTCCCAGAAGACAGTTTTATCACACTCTGAGTCTTCCCCATCATCTCACTATTCCCCTTCAGCCATCCACCAGTCTTAAAAAAACCCCACAATCATCCTGTAACCAATATCCATCCAGAAGCACCTAGATTACTGACCCTACCGGTGTCGGTTATCCCCTACCGGCAGCGGTTCTCTAACCACGGTCGGTTATCCAGTGACCGGCATCGGTCACTGTGACTTATACCCAAAACCTTCCTCTCACCTATTTGTCTCCTAACAACCTTAGATCCAGTCTGGTTTATCCCTGTAACTTCGAGCTGAACGTATCAATGACCAGTGACCAAACAAACAACGTGACATTTTATTATTGGTATTTTAGTCTCTATTGCTTTGTAATGAGGTACCTAAATCGTGATTTCACAATAGCTTCTTTGTTATCATTTGTGTTAATTTGTATTAAAAGGGGAACTGACCACCTTTGAAAGGAAGTCTAATATTTCCTAGGCCCAAGGCAGTTCCCTCATTTATTGTCTAACTAAAATCTGGTGGTCTTGTATTCTTACTTGCAGGTAGTCCTTCCTAGACAAAAAGGAGTTCTTCGTAATCGATCTGATCTCTCTCTACGGTATGTGCACACCCTCCCAACACTCAACAAGTATTCCTCCTAGCCCTAACCCTTATCTGTTTCTCAAGAGAATGAAAGGATAGAAGCAACTCTATTCTAGGAATAGAAACATTTTGTGCGAAACATTTTGGCATGCCCGGTGGGACCCTTCTTGGGTTTCTTTCTTTCTTATAGGGAGCACACTTGCTATTTTCTTCTTCTAAAATATTCACAAGATATTTTGTTATTTTGGTAAAAGAATTTGTCTTGCTTTCACATCTTTGCATTAGTGAAAGTCATCTCCTTTGCTTCATCGAATATCATTTTCAATTAGGGTTTAAAACACGTGCATCACATTCTTGCTTCTTTGTTTTCAATTCTAGTGAACATAGATTAAGTAACATGTCATACACGTGGGGTGATATCCATGGTATTGACAAGAAATTAATCTTACTTTCACTACACAACACATACCAAATCACATCATAATCAACACAATAGCTCAAACATCCCCCCTTTTTTCCGCGGTATTCCTCCCCTTGATTGAGGTAACCTTATAAGCCAAAACAAACTTGACATCTCGTTAGGTCTTTTGTTTAGGATTGACATCATCTTGCATCTAAGGCATAAGCCCAAAATAATTAAAACTAATAATAGGGTTAGTCTCTTGATTTCCTGTGCATCTTGCTTGTTTTTAGTTCTGTTTCTCTGTCATACACTATTTCAGTAATCACTTCAGAATAGTTTGGTAGGTATACTAAGCATCGTTAACCCCAAATCAGCAACTTCTTACAACTTCTTACACCGGTCCTATTCTACCGACATCGGTTAACTTACGACGCGCATGCCATACTTCTGATCGACGTTGGTTACCGACCGATATCGGTTACTGTCCTTCACAGTTCCCGACAAACCAGCAACCTACCAATTCCAACATTTTGTGGCTGTTTCTGTCCCTGATAGATTGAATCCCTATTGTCTACTCTTGTCCATGGTTGTTATCACTCGGAAACAAGTTATAGCCATGGTTTCACATGCCTGCTCTATGCCTTTGCCTGAATCACCCCCTTCACATCCTATGGGGAATCCTACGGACACCAGTGAGGTTCCCAAAATCCTTATAGGAGATAAGGAATTTGTGAAATTTTTGGATGCTAATCCTAGCCTGTGACAAGTACTATTTGTCTCATATCCTTGACCATACACCTGATGGTCAACTCCTTGTTGGTATGCCTATTAGTATAGCTACTCACTTAGCTCCTTCCCCACCTGATAACTCCACCTTGCCTTCTTCATCCTTAGCCCCGTCTCCCAACTCAGTGGCTTCAGGGGTTCATACGGCACAGATTGGCTTTCCTTTGGTTAACCTGGGGCCCCATATATCATTACCGCCAACTACTCCTACCTCATCTCTCTCACAGACTGCTCCTTTCATAACTTGCTCTCTACCACCTATCCACACAAGCTTTCCTTCTCAAGCTCCGCCCACCTTTTCATTTCCACACACATATCCGGTGACTTCAACATCTTATATAGGACATCCCTATTCGGTCACCTCAACATATTCATCCTCAATACCTTATCAACATTTAACCCCACCATTGTCTAGTGGTGGCCCTTGGCCAATCCTCCTCTCTCATTTAAAACCACACCATCATCTCATCCAACCACTGATTTAATCAAACAAATGATGGACAAGATGCAAAATCTAGAGGCTTCTGTTTCAGGAAGCCGTAGCACCCTGACATATGAGAAAGTTTTTCGAGAGCCTATTCATCCTTCTATCCCCCTTCATTCATATCCTCCTCAATGGGAATTACCAAAATTTACTCATTTTAATAGTAAGGAGGATCCTCAACAACACTTGTGATCATTTAGACATGCCTGCTATCTGATTGCTCATGATGATGCCTTACTACTCCACACCTTTCCCATGTCCTTATCAAGACCCACCTTGGAGTGGTACAATGCTTTAACCCAGCACTCAATCTTCTCTTTTAACCAATTATCCCAATCTTTCTTGGATCATTTCTCCATTAACATTGCCAAGAAAGTATCTATCACCGACCTCTATGCCATCCAACAATTTGAAGATGAATCTATCGTAGAATTTGTTGGACGATGGTGGGCCTTATCAACCAACTTACTTACGCCTTGCCTCAGGCTGAAATTATCAAACTCTTTATGCGGGCCTACGCTAAGCACATTTCTCCTACCCTCCAAATTCAAACTTTCCGCACCTTTGATGAGGCCTTTACTATGGCTCGAAAACTAGAGATTCGAGCCTTAGAGGAAGAGAAATTGCGGTTGTGCAACAAAAACCCTAATTTCCGAACCCAAGACTCCACCAAAAAACCCAACACCACCAATTCTCATGCATCGACTGCTTCGAAATCAAAAGGAGCTGTACATGCGGTGATGGTCAAATCCCAAACACCATCTAATACCCCGCCAAAAACCACCTATAAGTATAAAGCCGAGCCCATCAATTACACTCCCTTGGGAGAAACTTATGGTGTCATTTTGGAAAAATTGCTCAAAGCAGGAGCTATCACCTTACCTCCTGTTAAACCTCACTCCGGGTTTGATTCCACCCGCGCTATACCTTCTTGGTACAAAGAAAATGACTTCTGTAACTTCCACCGCGTGAAGGGACACAATCACGAAAGCGCAAGATGTTGAAAAACATAGTGCAGGAAATGGTTGATGTAGGGGATATAACCCTCGATAATCCTAATGCCCCTGCTAACCGAAATTTGAAAATATTCAACAAACCATTCCCAAACCACTCATCTAACAGTAACATAAACCAAGATATCTTAGCCGAGGAGAGTGTTCATGAAATCCATGCGGTCTTTGACTCACAACCAAAAGCTCCTATCGAGGAAATTCTGAATCAAACCTCTTCACTAACATAGGGATCGACCCCCTCCACCCCCATCAAGATAAAACGATAACCTTACCATTCCTTTACCCATAAAGGAATTAACCACCCAGAGTTCTCTTCTCACAAATGAGCCTTCTTACACCACATCCCTGCAAGACTGTGAGCGGATGTTATCTAACTTATCTATTTCCCAAACATCTCCTTCTACCACTCTTGCTGTACAAGAGGAAGGCTCGCCACTTTTTCTATCATCCTTAGAAGAGACACCTCTCGAACCAACATCACCAAATTCTTTAATCATGATGGATCCTCTCAAACATGCCCTCCTACCTATTAGTTCTTCATCACCTAAATCTTTTCAGCGACTGGTTGACCTCTTAACGCCCATTGATACAGTGCCTCATTTACCCCCTGTATCACACCCATAGTGGACCGGAATCACAACCCACCTCTCTTCCATACAAAAGTTCCTATTCACACATGAGGATTTTCACCCCTTAGAAGATAGATGAGTCCTATGGGAGCGTTTGAGTACACCATGCTCTACTCAAATACAAATGACCAATCCAGACATCTCTACCATATACCCAAGGTGTTTACAAAAGCTCAAAATGCCTATGTCCTCATCCTCACCCCCCTCATCTCTACCGGATACCTCATCCACCTCTATTAACCTAACCAAACCTCCCCCTACGCTTGGGACTTCACCAATACCCAGCTTAACACACCCACCTAAACACTTAGATTTATCCAAAAATAAAGTCGTCCATCCACCTAGGAGACAAACCCAATCTCCTCAAGTCCAATCTATGCCTCTGTCACAACTAAAACCCTCACCGTCACACCTACCTTCTATATTGGGACCTCACCCCTCCACCTTGCCTCAATACATCATACCTCCTGCGTTTTCTTTAAAACGACTTGCGCCTTCTACACCCATACAGAGATCCATGGGTGTATCAACACCATCACCCCAAGTATCCTATCCACCTATCAACCCTAAACAAACTCCATCATCAAAGGATTTGTTTGTTGTCACTCCTCTTTCTCCGTGGTTGTTTTCTACTACCATGTCATCTGACCAGCTAAACATAACTTCTACACCGAAGAAGCCACATTTAGTTAAATCTAATTATCAAAACCCCTTGTCTAAGCCACCACCCATACGAACCAACCATACCCAAACATTACCAAAACCCACCCAATCAATAGCCTCATCTTCCTCTGACTTTGACCCGCTCAAAGGATCTTACGCCAAGATCCTTGATATGTTGGTGGAGAATGCGACCATTTCCCTACCCCCACTTAGACCCTATGATCCATCTAAACCTCAACCTATAGGTTATGATGAGTCTAAAATCGTGCTTACCACCGCACACCAGGACATGATGTAGAGGGATGCAAAGCTTTGAAATCCATCCTTCGTCAGTCACCTCTCTCGGATAGAAAGGTTAAGAAAGACAACTTACGAAGGGAGAAACCTTTAGCTTCAATCCCCTCTCCTATACCGCCTGTCCTCACCTCACCAAGAAATATCATTATTGCAACCCCACCTCTCGAAGACAATGACTGGTCCCTACCATCTTCTTCCTCTCGTGTTCACGAGATCAACATGATTAGCATTGCTACTCGAGGGCATAAAACCAATGGGAAAGCTAAAGAAAGCACACCTGCGGCCTCTCTTTCTCCATCCGCCATCCCGATTGCACCACCACCTAAAGTGGTTATTCGTGGACCTGCCTACCCCGTCTCTGATGGAGTTTCCCACCGTACCATGATCAAACAACTTCACCAATCACCTGTAAAAATGACACTGTATGATCTCATTCAAACCTCTGAATCTCATCAACAAGCTCTCGTTGATATCCTTCAAGGTATAGAGGTCTTACCTAATGAAACCTTTCCCATTGCCTCCATCTTAACACCCAACCACGTTGCTTCTCTCACCAAACAAACTACCACTTATGTCTCTGTACAACAAACCGCTCATCGGTTTCTCAAAGATGAAATTGTTGACTTTGATGCAAAAGATCTTGACCCGCTCTTTTCATCTCGGCTTACGCCGGGACATCCGAGTACTTCGTGTTATGATTGACGGGGTGCTTAGCCTAAATATCATCTCTTCCAAAGCCTTCCAACAAATGAATATCCATTCTAGTTGTATGTGTGCCAACCCCACCATGTTACATTCATTCAACGATGTTATTACTTCTACCTTAGGCACCGTGATCCTTAACATTCATGTAGGGCCACGTACTTTACCTGAACTCTTTTATGTCCTTGAGGGAGAATTCCAATACAACATGTTGTTAGGCCACCCTTGGATCTGGGCTATGGGATGTGTTCCTCCACCTTACATAGATGCATAAAATTTGAGTATGAGGGGAAGTCCTACACCGTAAAGATGACCCTCCCCCTTCAAAACCTTGCAGTATGTTATATCTCCCTAATGATGTGCTTGTACCAGTCAAGACACCCATTCATCCAACCCAACCATCTATTTTTACCACACCTCAACCATCCACCTCAACCACACCTACACCTTCAACCAATGAAACCGCCATTTGTAAATACCGCTTCCTTCCCCATGAGACAACATCCCAACCTCAAATCCCTTAGTAGATGTTTTTCAATGCCTTACGCTGGGGGAGTATCACCTATATAATGTTAGCTCTTTCCATACCCCACAGGAGTACGGACAGTTACATGCGCATCCTACCTACGACCGTCGTGTGGGGGAAGTAATCTCCTATGGACCACCTAATTGCCGCACCAACCTAACATATGGGGGTGTCGATACATCCTCTGTCACCCCTGAACCTCCCCTTGGTGTGGTTCCCTTCCAATCTGATTTTCAATATCTAACTAATCATCACTTCACCCTCACCTTCTTGACGCGTTGTGCTTGGAAGGGCTTCGGTTTCGGTCTTTATGAACAAGGCTGACATATGATCATTCCTGTAACTACACGCAAACACAAAGATCGTCATGGTCTTGGATTCTCTAAACCACCTACACCAAAGACACCGCATATCCGTTGTATCAGGAAGATGACGAAGTCACTCCTTCCGAACCATCATCACCCATTTTTCCATCGTCACCCACAAAGTCGATAGACCCTGAATCTGTCCGTCCTACTTTTTTTTTTCATAAACGCTATCTTCCTGGGTCCTCTCACTTATCAGCATGATAATGAAGACCCATCTTCTCTTCCCCTTCTATATCCAGACATGATCGAAGAGGACTCACCTTCAATTAATGTTGTTGAATGCCAGGATGATGACTCCATCCTCACTTACCTTGGTGCGGACGACTCTTATATTCAACGTGCCTTACCATCTGACACTCAAACCATGTTGAATGAGTTGACTATAGAAATCAACATCCACATAGAGGACGATCCTCACATTGTGAAGATCAGACAATCTCTTAACGCATCAGAACAAGCTACCTTTACTACCTTTCTCCGTGCCCGCAACCAAGCTTTCGCTTGGTCCTACGCTGACATGCTGGAATTGATCCTGACATTGCTGTCCATAACATTACCCTAAAACCTGATTCCAAACCAGTTAAACAGAAACTGAGAAAAATACATCCACGCATTGCCCTCTTGGTCAAAGAAGAGCTTCAACGACTCCTTTCTGTTTCCTTCATCTTACCTATTGACTATCCTCAATGGATTTCTAACATCATACCTATTACTAAAGCAACGGGGGGACTTCGGATATGTATGGATTTTTGGGACCTTAACCTCACTTGCCCAAAGGATGACTTCCCCCTCCCAAGTATTGATCAACTTGTTGATCTCACTGCGGGCCATGAGATGCTTTCCCTCATGGATGGCTTCTCGGGATACAATCAAATTTTGGTAGCCCGACCGATCAACATAAAACCACCTTCATAACTCCTTGGGGAACCTTCTGCTATCGTGTCATGCCATTTGGCCTTAAGAATGCTGGTGCGACCTATCAGCGGGATATGACTTACATTTTTCATGACATTATGCACACTATCCTTGAGGATTATGTTGATGATCTTCTTGGCAAATCTAAACATCGCAGTGAACATCTCGATGTTTTAACCATTATTTTTGATCACCTGTTACAATACTATGTTCATCTTCAACCAAAGAAATGTGTCTTTGGTGTCCTTTCAGGAAAAATCCTTGGTTTTATTGTCTCTTTGCGTGGCATCGAGGTCGATCCAGCTAAAGTCAAAGCTATCCTAGAAATGCCCCCACCCACTAACCTCAAACAATTGCATAGTTTGCAGGGCAAACTCCAATCTATCCGGCGTTTCATCTCACAACTCTCGGATCGATGTCAACCTTTCCATCATCTCCTTAAAAAGGACATTGTCTTTCAATGGAGTGAAGAGTGCCACCACACCTTTGAGGCTCTTAAAGCCTATCTCTTGCAGCCACCCATGCTTATCCCACCTCAGGATGATCTTCCTTTCTACCTTTACCTTTCCGCCACCGACCATGTTATAGGAGCCATGCTCACACATCGTGACTCTGAGCATCGAGAACAAGCCGTTTATTACATAAGTCATACTCTGGTGGATTACGAGACTAGGTATACACATGTAGAAAAGTTGTGTCTAGCCCTATCATTCGTGGCCACCAAACTCCGACACTACCTCTTGAATCACAAAACTTTTGTCATCACCAACGCAGACCCCATCCATTATATGTATGCCAAACCTCATCTAAACCAACGCATCGCCCGATGGCTTATGCTCCTCGCCGACCTCGACCTTGAGTTTGTACACCAGAAATCAATCAAAGGACAAACTATCGCAGACCAACTCGCAGAAGCCCCTTTACCTGGGGAACAATTTACCAATTTTACTTTCACTGACGAACTCATTGCCACACTTTCACTCAGTGATGAATCGTATCCAATGACCCTCTTCTTCGATGGATCTAAATGCCAGCGTGGTGGAGGGGCCAAGCATTGTTCTCATTCCTCTTGATGTTGAACCTATGCCTCTTTCATTCGGCTCGATTTCCCCTGCACTAATAATACAGTGGAATACGAGGCCCTTGTTTTGGGTCTCCAGGTTGCATTACACTTAGGTGTAAAGTCTATTAACATTTTTGGTGACTCTCAATTGGTATTCAATCAAGTTATGGGCATCTACCAATGTAAAAATGAGGAACTTCAAAAGTACAAACATTACGTGGATTCACTTTTGACCTTATTTACTCATTATTCTATCCAAACCATTCCCCGCTCAACTAATAAATTTGTGGATACTATGGATTGCTTAGCCTCACAAATTCTGCCTCACCAACTCGACTCGACATATTTGTCTTGGTCCAACAACTCTTTGCCCCATCTTACTCGGCCTCGGATGTTGGTATGATAAATAATGTCTCCACGACTGCGCAGGATACTTGGTATCACCAATTTCATGGCTACCTTATAACCTCCGTTCTCCCACCCGACCTTACTAGTAATAGAAAACATGTTTTTCTTAAAAGTGTTTCTCATTATGTCATCATGGGGGGACTCCTCTATAAATGTGGCTTTGATGGCATCCTCCTTCGATGTCTAACCGTGGAGGTTACCTATACCATCCAACAAGTCCATGACGGTATTTACGGTGGACATTTTAGTGGCCTTACTATGGCTAAAAATGGATCCTTCGCCTAGGCTATTATTGGCCTACTCTTAATAACGACTGCTACGAATATGTTAAGTGTTGTGTTATGTGTCAACAACATGCCAACCTTCAACATACTCCTAGCCATCCACTACAGGTCGCACAAGATCTTTGGCCTTTCTCCCAATGGGGTTTAGACCTTATTGGTGAGATTCACCCACCTTCTTCGCAACATCACTATTGGATAATCACAGCAACCGAATATTACACTAAATGGGTGGAGGCCGTTCCACTCATTTCAACCAAAAAAGAAAAAATTGTAGAATTCATTAACCATCACATTATCTGTCATTTTGGTATTCCTCATCGCCGATAATGAGATAATGGAAAATATTTCAAAAACAAGTTATTACAAAACCTTTGTGACAACTTTGGTATCAAACTTAGCTTCTCATCACCTTACTATCCACAAGCAAATGGTCAAGCTGAATCTTCTAACAATACCCTGACCAAAATTCTCATGAAAGTCGTTAACGATTCTGGAAAAAATTGGCTTGATCACATCCCCTTTTCCCTTTGGGCTTATCGGACTAGCATTCATACCTCCACTAATGCCACCCCATTTTCTTTGGTATATGGTACCGAGGCTGTCTTGCCTCTCGAAATACAAATACCCTCCCTAAGAATATCTCTTCAGGATATTCTCACCAATGATGATTTCCACCAAGAGCGGTTAGCCCAATTGGAGCTTCTTGACGAGCGTCGTCTTACAGCTCTTGACCACCTTCAAATCTATCAAAAGCACATCAAGCGTGCTTATGATAAGTGACTTCATGAGCGTACCTTTAAGGTTGGTGATATTGTCCTAAAAGAGAATCAACATGTAACCAAACTAGAAAAGAGCAAACATAGAAAATTTGCTCCTAATTAGATTGGGCCTTACATTATCACTCATACTTATGGATCAGACACTTACCGTTTAGCTTCGCTTAATAGTAAACCTGAGCCTAAACCCCTTAATGCCTTGCATCTTCGGCCATTCTACTATTGAATTTAGTGTTATATCACTTCTTATCTACCTTGTGCTCGTCCCTTGAGCTCATTTACCACCTCATACACTTTGTTTCATGCATCTCAAAATAGAATCAAGCTCACGTGGTTTGGTCATCACCTCCTCTTAAAGGTGCCTTCCCTTTTTAGTCTGGTCCATGACTTAAAAGTATCAAAATAACATGTTCTCAATTATACACTTATGGGATATTCTTGAGTCAAACTTCCTACAAAACTAGATGCTTCATGCCAAACGGACATCTAGACCTCTAAGTTATACATAGACTGCTCCCTCGAAGGACAACTATGTGCAAAGCCACATCTCCTATTATAAATAGAATGCTCCCCGAAGGACAGCTATACACAAAATCCGCATCTGCTACTATAAATAGACTACTCCCTTGAAGGACAGCTATACAAAGTTAGCCTTTATCAGAAGCTTCTCGCATTTCTCAGCTTCATGAAGAGCTCAAGAACAACAAAATACATATCCCATGTAGACTTCCCACATCGATCAGTCTATATCCAGAAAAATAAAAGTAGTATTCAAAAGCACTTTTGAGTCATGGACTTGTCTATTTAGGTTTGGTTTTCTTTTGTCAGCATAATCACCTTATAACAAATTCTCTGTGCCCTAGCTCTACTAGCCACCTCACCTCACCATTCGTCAAAGCAACAAAACTCAAGGGACGTGACATATATCCGATATATTGTGATTATACAACTCTTTTCACCTATCGACTTCTCGCATATGCAAGGTACCTAGGGATTCAAGCTCATCCTACGTTAATATGTGGTTTGTTTAGCTCTTTTCAACTACGGGACACTTTTACCTCTTTTACTCGAATCTAGGATTATGTGTTGACCTTAATTAGGACATAGTTCCCTCCTACTTGGGTAAGCTAACTTTTGCTTCACCTATACCTACACCAACATCACAAATATCTTACCAACACCAACAACATTACCCTACCAATATCAACATTTTTTTACCAACCAACAAATTGCCTAACCATAACCAAATTGCCTGAATTCACCTCTCCCTGGTCCTAAGGGAGAACTACATCGGTCTAAAGCCCCTCCTTGCTTTGTGCAATGGGCTATGTAGGTAGCACTTAGGAGACATGGGGTCTCCCAAGGTTAGCTCAACCATCCCCTACCATAACCTATCTTGTGTTGTAAATAGAAATATTTTTGTGTATTTCTATTTGATAACATTCATCTTTATCCTTTTTTCCAAACAAACATTCAAAACACAACCATTCTTATTATCATAACTCAAATCAACATACATATTCAGTTTTATTTAGATGTTAAAAAAATACATCTTCTCTATCATCGACACGCATGTCGGCATCCTTATTTATTCTTATACCCCTATGAAATTCAATTAGACCCTTACGCCTCCTCCCGAATCAGGTGGTGATCGTGATCGTCGACGCCACTCACCTAGCCTCTCCATCCTCAAAGGTGCCACTACTATTGGTTCCTCCCACTGATCCGCCAACATCTCCTGTAACATACGAATACGCCCTCTCACGTGGAGGAATATTGCCTCTAGTCTCTCCACTCGTAACTGTGAAACCTCTAACAATCCCGTTGTCTCATTCACCTGTGTTTGAAGCTGGTGAACCAAATCCTGCAGGTGGTCTCTCTCCGCTGTAATCACAGCTATGTCAGGATGATTGGCCCTCTCACGTACACCTCGCAGCTCTGCTACCCACCATAATCTATAAGCCTCTGTCGCTCCCGCATCCATTACCCTGCGATCGGCTGCTATCTCTTCTGGCCCTTCTGGAGGTGTCGGCCGGGAGGTGAGAATGATGCCTCGGCGTTGATCCTCATGTATGGTCTATAAGCCATGGGTATATCCTAAACAAATCCAAATTGTCGCCGCACGTGATCTAGAGGAATCCTCTCGTACTCACCTGGCCTGTGCCCCGTGATCCACCTCAATCGCTCTACACCCCTCAAATCCTCAGCTATGTTCTCTGTCACCATATAGTTCTCGTAAGGCCTCCAACAAATATCCGTAATCGTCACCATCTCCCACATCTACCTATAATACTCGACGTCATCTGTCACGGTTTGGATCTCACCTCTTGCTCTGTCTGGACCCATCATCTGAATCCCAACCTCTGTACTCCTATCTCTCTCCCTGGATTGGTTGGCCTATTGGTCACACACACACAATGTGCTCATAGGCCCAACAATGTAATAAGTATGCACAATCCAGTGTCATCCTGTGATTTCACCTACAGGCCCATAAACCCCTGTATAGCTCCACCAGATATGTGGGTGCCCATGCGAAAGTCACGCTCCTTTCTATCATTTCCCAAATAATACACATCAATGCTTTTGGAAATCTTCCCCCATCTGCCCTTGGTAATGCATAATACCCCACCGCTATCATTAATACCACTGCCAACCTTGTTGCCTCAGGGTGTGCTGCATACATTATACCATAAGTGAATGTCAAACCTCGTTGTGTCAAATCTCGTGCAGCTGAACCAAATACTATTGTTATCACTCCCTGTGTCGCGCTAGGCCCCGCTTGATACACTGGTCTTCCTGTAATTGGGAGCCTCAAAATTCTAAACACATCTTCCAACATCACTTTCATCTCCCCTGTTGGTAGATAGAAGGTATTCTTTTCTGGATTCCATCTCTCAATCAACGCTTGCAACATAGCATGATTGCGTGTGATTCGTGAATAATAGCAGATTCCACTTAACCCCACATGGTTTATCAATGCCCATTCAGCTAGTGTTACATCCGCTCGGATTCGTGACAACAAAGCTAGCACACTATCATTCATCCTCACCCTGCCTCTGCCTGCATACATCAAAACAACACACAACCATTCAATAAATCAAATCCCCAAATGTTTTTTCTCACATTCTGGAATTTCATACACGATGGCGATATCGGTTATAGATAACCGATAGCGATTACCTAACCGATACCGGTTATCTATAACCGATATCGGTCACTGTCAATTCTATACACCCTGCTTACAAACACCATCTATGATAATTATTTGCTCATTTACCCCTCTCTGTACCTACAAACATACCGAAACCCCTGCTTACCTACCCCATAACACTCACCCCATCCGAAACCCATGTCTATCACCTTTTCTTTTTCATCTCTACCCACTTAGCTTCCCTCATCCTATCCATAAAACATGCAAGAATTGAATTACAACCAAAAATTTTACCTCTTGGGAGGCAGTAGCTTGAGGTGGAACCTGTCTTCCCTCTCGTCTCTACCTGCTGGATGCTTCTCCTTGTTCAGCCATGTTCACCACCCTCTTCAATATAACTTTCCTTTCTACCTTCTTAATCTCAGCCCACAATCACTTTACCTGTCTCTTTTCTCCTTATCACTCAATTCTCCCATGCAATTACCTGTATCGTTCAAACAAACAAGCGTCACATCCTGTATTTAACTTGTTGCATGACTCTAAAAATAAGAACTTAAGTTGCCTCCCAAGCTTTTCTATTTTTAGAAAAGCTCATTTTATCATAACCGATATCGGTTACCTAACCGATATCGGTCATATGTCTCCGACATCGGTTAGCTAACCGATATTGGTCACATGTCTCCTTTTGCTTAAACCTAGGTCTTTTCTCTAGTTTTTGCAAATTTTTGGTGGTACCCACCTCTTTTCCCTGCATAATGACATCGTCATCAATATTTGTCATCAGAATCCCATCAACACATATACATATCATCAAAATTTCATCAACATCATCTATATACATTAAATTTCAAAAACCATTGACAAAACACATGAGACATTTTAATATATACATCAACCCAATCATTATACACACCATGTGGATCCAACTCATCATCTATATACATTAAATTTCAAAAACCATTGACAAAACACATGAGACATTTTAATATATACATCAACCCAATCATTATACACACCATGTGGATCAAAATCATCATCTATATATATATCAATGTCAAAATATACAACTTGCCCTGCATGGGGCCTCTGTGATCTAAAAAATACAAAGCTGGCACGCAGGCCGCTATCTCTATCAAAATCTTGACTCGGCTCGCAGGCCGGTCTCTCATATCAAAAATATACTCAGCTCACAGGCCGGTATCAACTATACAAAATGTACTCGGCTCGCAGGCTGGTATCAACTATACAAAATGTACTCGGCTCGCAGGCCGGTATATACAACAAAAATGAATAAATAAATCATATGTGGGCACGCAAGCCTCTATATACATACTCGGTTCGTAGACCGGTGTCTATATCCAATATCAAAACCCATCTCCACTC
Source organism: Taxus wallichiana var. yunnanensis (assembly GCA_018340775.1). Classification (NCBI taxonomy): domain Eukaryota; kingdom Viridiplantae; phylum Streptophyta; class Pinopsida; order Cupressales; family Taxaceae; genus Taxus; species Taxus wallichiana. Next base: position 541,856,647 of record CM031237.1, on the reverse strand, counting down.
CCAGGATGTCTCAGCTCTCTCCACCACCCTCGGCCCCTCCCCCTGCTGGTCTCTGCGCTGGCTCTCGCCTCCTCCCTATCACCAACCCACCGGCTATGGCTGCGGCCCCTGGGATCTCTGGTCTGGGATGTCTCGGCTCTATGTGCTGCATATGGCTGATAGTCATCCCTGGTACCATCGAGAACGTCCTGATAGTACCGGGCCTCCGCTCTTGCCTCCATATAGCGGGCCCGTGCCACCATGGCTTGGGGCCGGTCCCCGACTCCTAATAGCAGTACAGTGGCCCTGCTGCACTGTTTATTACACCCATATGCTGTGGTGGTACACTGTACCTATGCCTGTGGCAATGGTGCTGTGCTGTGGTGGTGCTGTGGCTGTACCAAGGTGCTCGTGGCTATGCTCGAGCTGTGCTGGGCTAATCGCCTCTATAGCACCCTTCTGATCTCTACTGCTACGTGCAGCAGTTGCCTGCCCCTATAATAACTGCACCTATCCTAAGAGTCGGTCCCTCTCCACTATCATAGTCACCAAATCTGGCTGTGCGGGCTGTGCTCTCATAGCTGCTCTCTGACCTACCCACCAAACCAAAAAGGCACCTGTCACTCTGGCATCATCCACTATATCATCATCGGTCTCTCTGCTACCCAATCTGGGTCAACGGGCTGCGGTGCAGGTAGTGGGGCCTCTACATCATCCCTCCGGTACTGTGGGAAGGGAGGTGGCTCATCCTGTCGCAAGCCCAACTGCCATCATACCCTCTCTAGGGGTATCCTCTCATACTCCCTAGGCCTCCATCCAACTATCCAAAAACTATACTAGATCTAGCGCATCTGTGCTCGGGCTCCTCCTTGGGGCTGATGGCCTCTGTAGGGCCTCCATATAATGTCTAGTGTGGTCAAGCCCTCTAACATATGACGGTAGTAGGCCACATCTCATCCTACGAGCACCGCTCGTGGCTAGCCCACGACCCCCAACCACCTCTGAAATCCATATCTATATACTATCTGTGGCCCTGGCTGCTGGGGCAGCCCTACTGGTCGTATACAGATGATATGCTCGTACGCCCAGTAGTGTAACAAAAATGTCAAGCAAATACCAAATCACCTCATACGGCGATAACCCCATAGCTCTTTAGATAGCTACACCAGATACACTGGTGCCCAGGCATAGCATGTATGCTCCTCTACCATCTCATGTAAAACTCCCATCAAAGCCCATGGGAAGTAGCCTCCCTCTGAGTCAGGGAGGGTGAAGCAGGTGATACCAATCATCATCAACATGGCAAGTCGTGTCTCCTGTCGGTGTGCGCGATACATGTTGCCATAAGCAATGCTTCCACGCTGTGATAGGTAATCAATGGGGCTGCATCCCCGAATACATGCAGGATGTTGTCCATCATTGTCTCGCATCCACCTGGAACACTACCTCACCTACGATCGGTAGTCTCAGGATGCGATACACATCCTCTAATGTAATCGTCATCTCTCTAGTAGGGAGATGGAAGACATTGGTTTCCGGATCCCATCTCTCGATGAGGGCAACCATCAGGTTGTGGTCCCTATCCATAGCCTTATACCACCTTTGGACTTTGCCGAGTCCAACCTCTCACATGATGGCCCACTGCACTGTGGACACATGTGGCGCATCCACCTCAATAGAGGGGGCATCCGATCCCGCATCGTGAGCTGCTGGCATGCCTGCAAAAACAACCCACTTCATCAGGCCTACCCTTTACAATAACAACTACCTTAACTCTCTATACCCACTTACCCACCCAACCACAACCCGACTCTACAACACACATCTACACCCACCTATCTTACCCTATATATCTATGATATCCCCTTTACTTATCTCACACCCTACCAACCACCCCGATCTACTCTAGCCATCTAATTATACCCCTGCCACTTTACCACCTCCTACTTCATACCCAACACCTAATCTATCCTACCCAAACCAGCCCCCAACAACCCCATTTCCCCCCACCCCAATCACGTTTCCTATCAACTCTACCCCCTCCCCCTTCACCCCCAAACAAACAAACAAACAAAAAAACACGAAAAATTCTAACAACAAACAAAAACCACAATTCCTACCCACAGCCGACGGTACGGTCACCCTCGACCGCCATCGGTCCCCCCAGGTAAATTCTTGTGTCGATGTCGGTGACCTATGACCGACGCCGGTCTATAACCAAACAATGTATACAAACTATTTTCGTGACCGATGCCGGTCGCCTAGTGACCGACATCGGTCACTGTCCAATTGCGGGGCCGAACCCAAAACGGCCCGCAAAACACCTTTTTACCTATTTCTCCCTATTTACCCACAAGAAAACCCTAAAAACCTACCCACCCTGCCGTTTTGACCTAACTAGCCTACCTACCCACTCCATTTTACAAATTACTTCCATTCATTCATTATTTTATTAAAATTAAGATTCCTACCCAAAACCCACATTTAAGTTAAACTCATTAAATTCACATAGGTAGGAGTTCAGAGCCTACCGGTATGACTACACGTCATCGTGGTGGGATAGGTGGCGGTGGTCTAGCTGGTCTAGCACCTCCTACTCCTCCTGGCTATGCCATGGCTCCAAATCTCCTCAGCTGGGTCCTCAACCAATCAAACTCTACCTCCTACTCGCTGGGGTCTACCAATCACTCACTCCTCCACTTAACTGGTGCCAACTCAGCCCACAAACTCAACAAACTCACTTCACACCTCAGACAGCTAAAATTGGGTGCTCAAATTCACAAAGTGACAATGACATGCCATATTTTTCTTTTTATAGGTTTTGACCTATAACCGATACCGGTTATTTCACGCCCTAGAATACCGGTATCGGTCTTCTAACCGATATCGGTCACACATAACCGATATCGGTTACCAACTTCCTTCCCCTAACTCCCACCCTTATCCACCAATCTCCACTTTTTCCCGCATCACCTACCCCTGGCTTTGCTGACTAGCCTTATTTTGACTTCAATCGGCCCGACCGCCGCAACTTGTCGGCCCGACTCACGGCCGCCACCAACAAATCGGCCCGACCACGCCACCACCAACCATTTGGCCCAACCAACCAGGCCACGGCCGCAACCAACCATTTAGCCCGACCCAAGGCCACCACCAACCATTTGGCCCAACCCAAAGTCCAACCATTTGGCCCATCTTCATATGACCAACCACTCGGGCCGACTTGTTACAACCAACCACTCAAGCCGACCCAAGGCCATGCAACCAACCATTTAGCCTGAGAGGCCACAACCAACCATTTGGCCCAACCCAAGGCGCTTTGATAACCACTCGGGCCCGACCCAAGGCCGCAACCAACCATTGCTCGACCCAAGGCCTGACCAACCATTTGGCCCGACCCATGGCTGCAACCAACCATTTGGCCCAACCCATGGCTGGCCGCAACCAACCATTTGGCCCGACCCAAGGCTGCAACCACCCAATCGGGCCCGACCCAAGGCCACACCCCACCAATCGGACCGACACAAAACCCTCACTCATCAATCGCCTAACCAAGGCTGCACCAATTAATTACCTCACCCAAAACCGCAAATTATAATTTTATCCACCCATCATGTAACTTTTTGTTCTAAATCCGTCTCACCTATTCTTGTTTTAGCATGATTAGGATACTTGACTTGATCATTCGACCACCTTTGCCTAGTGAGACCGTGATATTTATCTCAACCAAACCAACCATTTGAGTAATTCGCCGAACATTCCTAAATGTTCCTGTACCTTACCCGTTATATCCCCGGAGCTACTTCCTATGTCTTGGATACTAGGATTATATCAACCTTGTTTGGATAAACTATCAACCTTTGCCTATGTATTACTTGTTTGCTCTTCAAATCATGTACCAAGTGAGTCGCACTTTCGCATTTCAACGTGTGTCCACTTCTCGCACTTACCCCACCATCTTACCATCATCTCAACACCATTCACCCTTTATCAACCCTATCCCCGATTTCACGTCACCTCAATATGTGATAGATTTGAGGGGGATTACCTATACCCTTAATCGGGAAATCACTTATTATTAATTGTCAATGGCTTTACAAGACAAGCTACACGACAATAAGGTACTAATGTAGACACCAAATTTGTGTCTTACGACACCTGTGCCCCCATCTCATTTTGCAACCTAACCTCACCACCTAAACCTTACACAATTATTTATTAATTACCTTATAATTAATAAATCCACATCTCCAAACCTACCACCTCATTTCGCCACCTCATCATGACCTAGCCCTAACCCTAAACTAACCTAATTAAGACCTATAACTTGGTCTACATCCACACCCATGACTAATTACTCCTCACCCACACCAAAACCAACCTAATAATGACTTGACCAAGCCCATGACTAATCCCTTGGGAGAAAAGGAGGGAAAGTTGGCTATTTTACTAAAAATAGCCCACTTTGACTTAACCAACATAGTTCTACTCGACCACCGTCGGTCACGTAATCGCCATCGGTTCCCTATAAATGACCGCCCCAACCAAAAACAAAGGATCTGGAATTCATTTGAAAGGATCTGGAAATTCATTTGCAAGATAGAGACAAGTGAAGAAAAGAGAAGAGGTTGCAGAGAAGAGCATCGAGCCGAAGACTGCAACTGAGCCACTGGATCACTGCCACCCATATTCAAGCATTCGAAAAGACCGAGGATAGCTTCATATCTCACTTTCGAACACCGGATCATCCCGACTAAGCCTTACTGTCACCACCACATTCCTTGGACCTGAATTTTCATCAAGAACGAGTAAGTAGTGTCTTGTATGTTTCTAAGCACCATTTCTTGAGCCTTTTGATTGATAGTAATTATAAGCTCACTCCTAGATCTACCACCTGCCAACACCCTACACTTAACCGTCATCCATACATCATTGTATTACCCAGAAGATAGTTTTATCACACTATGAGTCTTCCCCGTCATCTCACTATTCCCTCAGCCATCCACCAGGTTTTAGAAAAACCCCACAATCATCCTACAACCAATCTCCATCCGAGAAGCACCTGAGATTCGACCTACCAAATGCGGGTCGGTTATCCCCTACCGGCAGCGGTTCTCTAACCATGGTCAGTTATCCAGTGACCGGCATCGGTCACTGTGACTTATACCCAAAACCTTCCTCTCACCTATTTGTCTCCTAACAACCTCAGATCCAGTCTGGTTTATCCCTGTAACTTGAGTTGAACGTATCAACGACCAGTGACCAAACAAACAACGTGACGTTTTACTATTGGTATTTTAGTCTCTATTGCTTTGTAACGAGGTACCTAAATCATGATTTCACAATAGCTTCTTTATTATCATTTGTGTTAATTCGTATTAAAAGGGGAATTGACCACCTTCGAAAGGAAGTATAATATTTCCTGGGCCCAAGGTAGCTCCCTCTTTTATTGTCTAACTAAAATCGGTGGTCTTGTATTCTTACTTGCGGGTAGTCCTTCCTAGACAAAAAGAATTTCTTCGCAATCGATCTCGATCTCTCTCTACGGTGCACGCGCACACCCTCCTAACACTCAGCTCAAGGTATTCCTCCTAGCCCTAACCCTTATCTGTTTCTCAAGAGAATGAAAAGATAGAAGCAACTCTATTATAGGAATGGAAACATTATGTGCAAAATAGTCTCGTATAGAATATAAAGGGTGTTTCAATAGATACTTCCTTAATTTGTGCATGCGTAGATCATTGACAATGCCTCATGCTCAGTAGTAGTATAGTTTTGTTTTGTTTGGGTTAGCTTCCTACTAGAAAATAAAAGGGGTGGTCAAAAATTCCCTCTCCATGTTGTGCTAATATTGCTCCAATCACCATCCTTGAAGCATCAACATGTACATGGAATGGCTTAACCTAAGAAAGAAAACATAATATGGGTGTAGTGATAAGTTTATTCTTCAACGTATCAAATTCTATTTGCCACGCCTATCCCCAGTGAAATTTACTTTTGTGTTTTAGAAAATTTTCCAATGACATGATGATCTTGGCATACCCCTTAATAAATTTCTAGTAATACCCCATATGCCCAAGGAATCTATGTACCACACACTGGATATTAGGTTCCCTTAGTCCCACAATAATGACAACTTTGGCAGGATCCACTAGCAAGCCTTCCTTACATATGATATGCCCCAAAAGGGTTCTAAATGGAGTAGCAAAAACACATTTCTTAATGTTGAGGGATATCCTCAACTACCGACATCTTTCAAACATCAGCCTTAGATTGTCACAATGATCCCTTACTAATCCATATACCATCTAATCATCAAGTTAGAATTGAATAAACTTATGGATGAAGTCTTGAAATTCCCTGCACCAAAATGCTTGAAAACACGATAGGCATGCTCTTCGGTCCAAAGGGCACGAACATGTAGGAAAATATTCCCCATTCAATGGAAAAATTATCTTTTATTGGTCCTTATTTGCAATTCTAACTCGATGATATCCACGAGAATCCATCTATGAAATAATATATCTCACACCTAGCTACTCCTTATAGGATCTCTGTAGTGAACGAGGTTAGAAATGGGTCAATAACACATACTAAATTTAGATCCCTATAATCAACACAAATCCTTATCCTCCCATCTTTCTTAATGTTTATGACCATTGGAATTATCCATTCGGATTCTTCAACGACCTTAATTATTCTTGATGTGATCACCTTGTTAATCTCCTCCTTAACGTGCGATCGATTTAGATTCATTCGTTAAGTTATCTTCGAATTAGGTGGGCACCTTCCTTTAACTTGAAATTCATCTATCCCAAGGAGTGGTGAAATCCTTTAAGCTCATAGTACCCATGTGGAAATAAATCCCAAATAATTGTGTAATAGATCAATGATCTTTGAAACCTCCTTCGTGTCTAGTAATATCCAATAATATCCTCCATAGGTTTCACCTCCAAACCAATGTTAACCTTCTTCGTTTTTAGGGATTCATGGTAGGCGTGTGCCTATTCATCAACACTATCCATAACCTCACGTGTACCCACAATATGGTTAACATACAAGTTCTCCAAATCTTCATTATCAATCACATAGACCAACTTTCCTTTCTCTTTTTCCATGCATACATGCTCAAGATATATCTCCTCTGATTTTTCCTCATAAAAGTGTTCTTCTAATTCAGGTTCACCAAATGATTCTAGTATTCTATCCTCTACCATGGCACTATCTCCCGTAGTTAGGTTCTTAACAACCTAAAATGACTCATCCACCAACGGGTTAATACTTTGATATTTGAAAGGTTGATGGATATCAATCATCAACTCCTATCAATTTCCTATCTAATGAGTGCATCTCACGAGTGGATGTACCATACACACACATAGCCTTGTAAAGTGGAGTAAAGATTATGCACCCATAAAAAATGTGGAAAGGATTTTGCGGCTTCCATCCATGACTTCTCACATACTTAGACGTGAAACAAGGTAGGTTCCTCCCATGATAATTTTGTATGATAATAGGTACATTACTTTGGAAAAACCTAATAAAGAACTCAATTATCACTTCACATCACTCTAGAAGGTTATTGTGATGGGTTGGCCACCAATGTGTTGTGGTTATGAGAAAGGTATATCAAACCATCATTCTCCTTTTGATCTCACATCTCCACTAGGTCTCCACTTCTCACGAAAACATTAGGGCTGGATCCCTAAAATAACTTGGCAAATTATTTCCTCCTAGATGCTTGACTAAGAGCACATTTGTTACTCGCATCATAGATCCTCTTAAATTCATTCTAACTAACTTATATGTCATGTGCACCCAATTTTCACATGTCACACTAGTTGTATCACTTATAGATTTAGCATCTTCCCACTAAATAATGCCTTCTTTTTAATGATTGCACAACCTCGGGGTCCCCTGATAGTGCACACATAAATTTTGTCTAGGTCTTCTTCTCCTAAAGGCACAATATAGGGAGTTGATTTCCCATTCATAAAAGGAGTGATAATGTGTTCCTCCTTATTTTCAACACTTATATACCCCTTGTTAAAATGTAATTCAACATTTTTCTTATAGCACTGTGGTTGCCCAAGTAATGCTGGAAATTTTTTTACCTCGGCGCTCTAAGACTTCAAAGTCTCCGGTGAAAATTTCCCCTTGGATAGTGATAAAAACATCCTTAAGAGCACCAATGGGCATTTCCTTCATCTTATTATCCATATATAACAAATTTGAAGATGGTTGTAATGGGGGCCTTCCCATTTGATTCCAGGCATCCAGGGTGAGAATATTAAATTTTGTGCTCATGTCAATTAGAATATTACTTAGGAGACATCCATCAAAAAATGCATTCAAGGTAATCTCCTTATCATATTCAAGGTTGTGGGGAGGAAGGTTAGCATGCAAAACCTACCTCTTGTGCTCTCCTCTAGCACTTGGTATCTTATCCCTCAACCATTATCCTAATAGAGGAATGATATTTTCTTAGCCCAACATCTTACACACCTCTCTAAAATCATTTATATATGACTGAGGATCTTCATCACTTTTCTTCAGCTGAAACTTCATAGATTTCTCTTTTAGACGCTGAATTTCCCCTTGAAGACTTCTGATTACATCCATGGTCTCTTGATAAACTTCCTTCATATAGGTAGGGTCTAGATAATTACCATATCACAACTCTTCTCTTATAATTAGTGGTCTCTGCTTTGTTATTTCCCTAGTGTGTGCAACTTCAGCTCATGTCGTCACGAGTACGGAGTTCTAACTCTAACTCACGCACCACCCTTTTCATCCACCGTGATTATTTTTTTCTTTATTCTTACCATCCGGTGCCCATATATTTCTATTGTTTCTAGATCATGTGTTCAAATAGCTTCAAGAACTCCTCATACTTATTTGCTTATTCCCACACCAAGAGAACTATAGTAGGTCAAGACATTTGTACTTGTAATGTTATGCGGACCTGATTATAACAAGTTCCATAAGGGAATCCACCTCTTCTTCCTCCATGATTTCCACATCCTCTAAATCCTCTGCAAAATCCTCTTCCATGAGCTCCTCCATCCGCACATCCTTCATAGTGATGACCATCATCTTCAAAACTATTTTTAATGCTGGTCTGCAGCACACACCAATATCAATGGTATCACATATCTAGTTAATGAATCTACAATCCTTAGTGTCATGAGTAGTAGAGGGGAAAATATTACAATAACAAGACACATTCTTATGGACCACAAGCTGCAACATCAGACACACACCTACTTTCATCATGATCTCTGTGGAAAATCTCACAGTCTACCATCACGTAACGTACCGATCTCTCGAGAAAAACTATCTTTCGCATGGTCCTCTACCTCACAATTTGTGCACCATAGACCATTGTGAGCTTCATGGGATGAGTTTGCGAGATAGCTTCTATAGCTATTTTTCATGGCAAAATCTGAGCTTTAAGAAAAATACTAATATTGATATCCCCACTTCCCACGGTCTCAACGCATAGGGGAAACCTCTAAGGCCTCGTGTGGGTCTATGAAAGTATTATGAGACAACGCTCTCCTGAAGGGTGTTATTAATCCTCCAAAAAACCTTTGAACATGCTAAAAAGGATGAATACATAAGATAATTTTGACAAGAGAGTCTTAAAGAATGTGTCATACTCCTGTACACTCTTTTCCATACCTTGTTGAATCTCCTTCATCGCACTAATGCTCTTATGTTAAAACTTAGGAATATGGAATTTAGCTTAGAGGGCATTACACAACATGGTATAATTTACTATTGTCTAGTGAGGGTCATAATTTTGGTACCAACTATGTGTGTGCCCTTGCAATGTCATTGTAAACTATCTTACCTTACTGTTTCAGGTAGTGATCCCCTTCACACATCATAGCAACACACATTTTTGTATATGCTCTGCAACATCCTCAACACCTTTGTAATATGGAATATGTAAAGAAATTTCAAATAACACTTTGTGAGGTGGTTGAGGCCCTTATCCACCTGATCTAGAACTTGGATTCCCTCCGGTGTTGCCTCCACCACTAGATCCACTAGATCCACTAGTGCCTATTCCTCCTGACCCACTAGCTCCTCCAAATCCTCTAGGTTCACCGGGTCCACTATATCCTACTCCACCTATCCCAACAGATCCACCTCCCATAGCTGGTAAAGGTACTGAATTGGTATCACCTTGTATCCCCATGGTCGCATTAAACTACATGCCAACAATCTATGATATTACACCACTATGAGATGTGTGTCCATGCCACTTCTAGACATGATACCCAACATTTTGCTACCCATACTTTGTCCAAATGTTATACCAGACAATATACCTCCAAACACAAGAAATGATTATGCAACCATGGATGTACCAAATGAAAAATTATACCTCCTAGGTGTTGATTGGTTACTTCCACCAATACCAACTGGGTTAGTAATACTTATCTCTAGATTTGGAAAACTAAGTGCTAAGGGGTTGGTCACTAGGTGGATTCAGATGCACACCGATGAATCTTCTCCTTTCTTCATATGATGAGATCTCTCTAGAATCCAAGGGGGTTTCTCTTCCATGCTTTCTAAGATGTGATAGTGTTGACTACTTAGGTTCCATGTCCTACGCGTGAATCTCAAATCCTTCTCCCAATGTTTACCTCTATAAATCCATCACTCTTAAATATTCATGCTATCTTGCCAACTCCCTCTCTTGAACTTCATTATACTCAATCCACCTCTCATCTCTCTCCATTTCTTCCGCAAGGTCCACCATCCTTCTACCAAGCCATCTTTCATGCCTTAAAACTAGCAGAATTTAACTTGCCATGGGAAAGGATTCCAAACTCAAAGTAATGACCGGGATATTGATAGCTTATGGAATAACATTCAAGAATGATCCTCTAGGATCCCTTAAGAACTCAAAATCAATAATCTCTAGGAAAGAATACGTAGAAATAACATATTCTAAGGTATAACTAGTCAACACTCTACTCCACTCGTGATCAATAACATGGGTCTATGTCAGATAGGCATCATGCAACCACTAATATTCCTCCTAAGTCCAAACATGAGGTCTATAATACCAACTCATCCTTGATGCATATTCTAATATCCATTCATATAACTCTATTGGGAAACAATAGAAGAATGTCTCATAGATTTCATGATACAGGTTCTCCTCCACCCATTTTCATGCATCAAACTTAGGTCTAATCTTGAACCTATGAGGAAACTCAGCCTCCATTTTTGAGCCACACTTCAATACTATCAAGTTAAAGTTCTCTGTCATCACTAATTTCTCTCACAATAGCTTCAAAAGAGGTCCTGGTAAGGAAACCAAGTTGTAGTCATTATTTTACCCTCAATACCTCTTTCTAACCCCAAGCACATTGGCCTAGCATCCAAGTATATGCTAGGCACTCACCCGAGTGTGTGCGGGCACCGAGTCCCTCCTTTCTATGAGATTTGCAGGAGATGTATACCATTAATGAAAGATTATTTGCAAAAACAGAATTACATTCATCTACTTTGAAAGGTAGAAGGTATAACCAACATATCTACACATTAATGCATCACAAAAGCTAAATAACATTGTAAGAAGTACAAGAAATCATATATGAGTCAAGATAAGCCATATAACATGGGGTTTACACCTGTAAGTAGTTTTTATAGAATAGATCCATGTATATTTATTTAACGAGTCTCTGGTAGCCATACTACATTTAAAAGGGGTCATCGTATCAAGTGATATACACTTCTTGAGAGAGACTTAGCTCCTATAATCCTATCGGATCAGAGATCCTAACTATACGCTTCACCATTATTTCCCTTGTTATAGATCCCAGTACCCATACATATGTTTTATGGTATCCCTTACAATCCTCTAGCACTAAGTACTCTAAACCCTAGCACCATGAACTCTAAACCCTTAGCATTTTTGTAGCACTTTGTTACTCTCCTTCTCTTTCTCTGCATTCTCTATGCATTCTCTCTACATTCTCTTTGTTGCCTCTCTATGTGTCTTTGTGTCTCTCTATATATCCTCATGACCTAAACACCTCTTTAAATAGGATCATCGACCACCACCATGACTTCTCTTCTGAGCATATTTCCAAGTGTCGATGTGGTCCTCCATTGGTGAATTTTTATCCTCTTTGGAAACCTTCCACTAACTGTAATGATGTCTCTAGGAATATTCCTTGTATGGAATATCCTTTCTTGACCTCCAAGGTTCCAAGCTAGCACCTTATCCACTCATCACGCCTATTTGGGTCCTCATATTTTTCCTCAAGTGACTCCAAGATTCCGGATATGGCTAAGTCCTTTAAACCCTTGTTTTTCCTCCCACGTGCACCCTAGTTTTACTTAAACCCTTTTTTCCCGCATATTTTTCCTTGAGCGCCCTTCTATCTATTGATCTTGTGTGTATGTGCCTCTTGGTACTTAGCCAATATTTTAGGGTCTAGCACCTAGTTTGATGGATTTTACTACATGATTGTTTATAGGCTCATGGAAGCCCTTTTTCTATGTATGACATTACTTTGATTATACGGACATTTATATGTTTTAGAATTTGATATATGATGATGATTATGATGATGTGCCCTTATATTTTGTCATGTGTATTTTAGATGTATGTGTTGATACTTTCAATGGTGTTGTGTTTTGATTTTTAATTTGGCATGTCAAAAGTATGATCAATGTGTTAAAAATAACAAATGTGACCAAAATAAATAAAGTAAAAGTGGAGTGAAATCCCCACTTATGATATTTTCACGTAATGGGTTTAAGATAATACTTGCACTTGTAGCCTTTCAAAATGTTAAATAAAAACCATCAATAGATAATTTTTAGGTAAATTGCAATGGATTTGGGAAATGTATTTTTCTAGAATAATGGAAGAGAGAAGGGGATCATGTGGATGTATGCCACTATAAGGGAAAATGGTTCTCCTCTTCAATGGATTCATAGAGAATTGATGCCCCATATTTTTATAACTTCTTTTAAAAGAAAATTGATCAATGCGGGAAGCTTTCCTATATGCTTGTATTGTGAAGGTTGATCAATGCGGGAAGCCTTACATATATGAGTAGCCATCCTTCGAGGGTATGGTCTACATTTTTATTATTTTAACTTGAATGGTTGTCCTTCATGGGATCGGTCCATGATTTGATAGGTAGCTATCCTTCGAGGGATCAATCTAATTTTTGATAATTTACATTTCTTGTAAATAGCTATCCTTTGAGGGATCAGTCTATTATAGTGAGATATTTTTAGCATCCAATGGATTTATCTCATTTTGTTAAGTTGAGGGAAGAAGACCCTGATAATCCATTTTAAAGGAGGGGATAAATGCACATGTAACCTACATCCACATGCCCCATGTTTGTGATGTTGGTGGATAGGTGTAGTGATTCTTGTACAACGATAGTTGTTGTTTATAATGGTGGAATGAATAATTTTTTGAATGAAAACTACCATCATGATAGTCAACTACTTAACAATAGAAAGTCTGCAAGTGCAATGCATTTAAGGGTTCCACTTCAGGTTCCCCATCAAGGAAGTGAGGTGATACACTCCTGACCCATATTTATGAGTGATAACATAAGGGCCAATCTAATTAGGGGAAAACTTTCCACGTTTACTCGCTCTAATGTAGTCACGTTTTGATTTTATTTAAGGATGAGATCACCAATGTTAAAGTCACATTCCTTAACATGCTTATTATATGCCCTACTGATACATTGTTGATAGAATTGATGATGTTCAAGAGCTGTTAGGTGTTTTTCGTCCAACAATTCAAGTTGTGCTAGGTGGTCTTGATGATATTCTTCGTCAGGGATAAAATCCTTGAGAGATACGTGTAGTGATGGGATTTGGATTTTGAGAGGAACAATGGCTTCAGAGCCATAAATAAGTGAATAGGGTGTAGCACCCATAGGTGTGTGGATGCTAGTTCGATAAGCCCATAGGGAAAACATGATTTGGATATGTCAGTTTCTTCTGCATCATTTACCAATTTTCATAAGGATCTTGTTAAGTGTTTTGTTGGATGCCTTAGCTTGTCCATTTTCTTGAGGGTAATATGGTGAGGAGAAGCTAAGTTTGATGTTGAAAGTGTTGTAGAGCTCTTTGAATTCCTTATTTTTGAAGGATTTTCCATTTTCTATGACGAGCTTATGTGGGATGCCAAAGCGGCATATAATGTTTTGATATATGAAATTGACAATGGGGCCAAATTTGTTGAGGTCAAAGGGATTGATTTAACCCATTTAGTGAATTATTCTATTGTAGTAATGATTGAGTGATGTTGTTGAGATGATTTTGATTGATTGCGCCAATGAGGTCTAATCCCCATTGAGAAAAAGGCCACAAATATTGTGTAGGTTATAAGGCTTGACTAGGGATATGAATGAGATCGAAATGGAGTTGGCACTTAACACATTTCTTTATGTATGAACAATAGTCTTTAGTGATAGTAGGCCAGTAATACCCTAGCCATATGATACGTTTAGTGATGGTGTTACCACTAAAATGGCCACCACATATGTCGTTGTGGACTTCTTCAATTTTTTTGGTTGACTCATGTGATTTAAGACATCGTAGTAGTATGCCATCAAAAATTCATTTATAAAGGATATTGTCGACACTAAAATTTTCTTCCGTAATTTCTATTTCATTAATGTATGTATTAGGAATAGGATGTTGTTAAGTATAATTAGTAGTAGTGTCCGATAGAAGATAACGACACTGCCAGTACGACGCCACCAATAATGTATAGTACGGTAATAGTCAAAAGTACAATAGGAATGTTGTGGTAAAAAGTAAATATTTGTCGTAAGTGGTCCAGGTAATGTTAAAATGTCAAAGTTTGGGTAATTAGAGAAGTAGGGTCTACATGATTAGGAATTAAAAATATTATATTGGTAATAAGGACAAGGAGTGAGGTCATAAATATTTTGTGTATTTTATTTGTAAAAATTCTAAAAATGTGGAACCCATGTAAAATGATAAGGTTTATCTTATCTTAAAAGATAAGCTTACATGTATAGATAAGAGTTAAGGTATGGAATATGATTCGTCAGAGTGGATTTCTTATCCTATCTTAGAGATAAGATGGATAAGCCTGGAATTTCTATAAATAGAGAGGCCACCCCCCTCATTTAGCATAGAAGGAAGTAGTGAGAAATATTGTAGGAAGTGTGCAAAGGAAGCCATCAGTTTAAAGGTGTGTTGAAGAAGCCATTAAGAGGTGTAATTGTAATTTTCTCCCATAGTCTTGGTGAAAGGCAAGTGAAGTTAATAACACTTAAAGTACCTCATGGGTGAGATTGTAACAATTTCATGTTAATATTATAATTTACTCTGATATTTTAGATTTATCATCATTCCTTCTTATCATAGTCTATGGTATTCTTGTGTTATGTTTGTTGTTGTGTTTCCAGATTACATCCACCAAACTAAAGGCTATGCATTAGTAAATAATCATAGCACGAGGAGTTCCGGTGAAGAATTATCATAGTGCCGGATTGGTGATGACATTTTGGTTTTGTTTTAGGGACCATTCCTCGTTGGTGGATTTTACGGAGAGATATTCCCACTTAGTCAAAAATCATTGGAGGGTAACCTTGTTATTATCGTGCATAGTAGTTACCATAGTAAAGTCATTTTTGCCGTGAATAGTAGTTACCATGGTAAAGTCATTTTTGCTGTGAATAGTATTTGTCCACATAAAGTCACTTTTTACCATGAATAGTATTTACCGCAGTAACTTCACTTTTTACCGTGAATAGTGTTTACCACAGTAAAGTCAGTTTTTACCGCAGTAAGTCAAGTTTTACCATAGTTTACCGTGGTCATTTCTATTTTACTGTAGAAAGGTGTAAAGTCACTTTCTAGTATAGTGATTCCAATTATTTGTGCACATAAGTCTTGTTGATTGTACTTGTGGGTTGGTATTTCACGGTGGTTACTTTTGAAAATGGGAAAGATTCCTGTTTTTTCAGCTCAATCTAATGAAGATGCTTCTTCTTTCATTCAAGAGTTTAAACGATCTTGTATTTGTAATGGCCTCATAAGAAGGGAACAATGGACTGAATTTTTTCCTACCTTTTTGGATGGTTCAACACTTAGGTGGTTTGAAACACTAGGTGATAATGTGAAAAATTCATGGGATTTATTAACTGAAAGTTTTCTTGAAGAATTTGGTGAACAACGAAATATGCGAGATCTCATGATCGATATCACAAAGCTATCCCAAGGAGAGAAGGAGAAGATAAGTGATTATCATGCTCATGTTCTAGAGCTAAGGAGGAAGCTCGATGCCCAGATACGGAAGGAAGGATTAGTGGATGGGTTGATGAATGGTGTGGATAATCTCCTCTGTAAGCACTTCATTCTTGGGATGAAGCCAGAGATCAGACAACGAGTGAAGTATGACTGCCCAGCTGACTACCATTGAACAAGCAAAGGAGATTGTAAGAAGGTAAGAAGAAAGCATGGAAGAGGATCCCAAAGAAATTGTTGCTAAAGTAGAACCTACACCAGCACCTTTGCTCCAGAATCCACAACCACTCTCGGTGAGCACAAATATTTCTCCTAGTACATCTACTGAGTATGAAGATCTACTCAAAAGATGGGTCAGTTAACTATTAATCTTCTTCAAGGAAAATAATTTAGTTCTCGGGAGGAGATAGAAGTCCAAAAAAATATTTTGAAGTTGTATGTTATGGTTGTTATAAAAAGGGTCATTATAAGTATAATTGTCCAGATAGAGCTTCTACATCTGGTAAAGGAGATAATGATAAAGGAAAAGCACCTGTGAATTCTTTTGATGTAGTAGATAAGAGTAGAAATAATGAAGTAGATGTGTTTGTAACAAAAAGAAAGAAAGAAAAAGATAATCAAGATGGAAATGATCCTAAAAGATGAAAGGAGAAACTAGTAAGAAACATAGGAGAAGAAATTTGGGTGTGTAGGATTTTCTCGATTTCACGGGGGCAAGGACCATACTTCATCTTGGAAGATCTGTCCAAAAGGCCTGCAAATATTACATATGGTCAACTCTTGGCTATGTCTTCTGAGAAGAGGCGGGAGTTGTGAAGTGGACTCAATGCTCGACGAAGGAAGGAGGTTGAGGTCCCTGTTTTGGAGGCAGAGGCGGATCCCTATGCTCCCAAGGCGAGGTATTATGTAATGGTATTTCAATTCATGATGTCTTAGTTGATGGAGGTGATGCGATTAATGTAATGACCGAGTCTATAATGAATATGTTGGGTTTAAAATTGATCGCCCTTCAACACTTATGTTAAGGTCATTAAATAAAGGAAAAACTAAACGAGAAGGTGTAGTTTCAAATGTGGCAATATCTGTTATAGGTGTTGTATGTGTGGTAGACTTTCGGGTATGAAAAATGGTACTGTTGCGTACCCAATGCTACTGGGAAGACCATGGCTAAGGAGAGTTCATGCAAGAAACTACTGGAATGAAGGTTTCATGACACTTGGACGTGGTAGAGAGAGGGTGAAGATAAACATGATCCTCGACATCATAAAGCGAGAACACTGTGGATTCAAGTGATGGCGATGATTGGACATCCTCTCGATTACTCTAGTACCGGTGAAGTGGACATCAAGATGAAGAAAGTGAGGTGGATGTTTCAGTCATGGATATCCTTCTAGTCACACCAACTCATGACCCCATAAAATTATCTGAAGAAGAATTTGATGATCGTCTCCAACAAATAAAGATTGGTGATGTTGTGATGGAGAGTGAGAAGGAATCCTACCTCCAGCTCTTTCGAAGGTACATACACATATTCACTTTTGATTACAAGGAACTCCATCAAGTAAGTTGGGTAGAACATTCTATTGAGCTGGTAGATGGTGCTAAGCCCATAAAGTAAATGCCATATAGAATGAATCCTAATTTTTCCAAGACTGTAAAAGAAGAAATAGATAAGTTACTTGATGTAGGATTCATATTTGCTATGGAGAATTCAGAATGGGTTTCTCCCATTGTGATCTCAATAAAAAAGAATGGGAAGCTACGCATTTGTGTTGATTACAGGAAGCTCAATAAGGCAACAAAGAAGGATCATTACCCTCTTCCATTTTTAGATCAGATCTTGGATGAAGTAGTGCTAGGAGTGCTATAGTTTCGTTGATGGATATAGCGGCTACAACCAAGTTTGTATAGAAAATAAAGATCAGTGAAGACCAAATTCACCACTCCTTGGGGAACGTTTTCTTATAGAGTTATGCCTTTTGGATTGTGTAATGCTTCGGCAACATTCCGTTTGATGAATAGGGTGTTGAACCCTACATTGGGACCTTCATCGAGTATTTACGGATGATTTTTACATCTATGGGAGCAAGTTGGACCACCGCACCAAATGGAGATAGCATTTCAAAGGTTAGATGAAGCACAAGCCTTGCTAAACCCTACTTTGTGTCTTTGGATGTTCTAAAGGTGTTTTGTTAGGGCATGTTGTATCCAGAGATGGTATTGGTACTGATCCTGATAAAGTTTCAAAAATCAAAGAGTTACCATTTCCTATGAATAGAAGTAAGTTGAGATCATTTTTAGGCCATGTGGGGTACTATAGAAGGTTCATCAAGAATTTCTCAAAGATTACATAGCCACTAACCCAGTTCTTGAAGAAGGATGTTACTTATGAACCAGGAAATAAGGCGCATGAAGATTTTAGACAAATGAAGGAAGCCCTGGTGTCTTCACCTGTTTTAAAGAATCTAGATTAGAGCAAGACATTCATTGTGTACACTGATGCCTCAGATGCAGCACTAGGAAGTACTTTGAGCCAAAAGGATGAAAATAGGAATGAACATCCAATTTACTTTGGGAGCAGACAAATGAGCAAAGTCTTTGAGGTAAATTATACTGTAACTGAAAAAGAGGCTCTGGCTATCATTTTTGTTGTAAAGAAGTTTAGGAATTACTTGCTAGGGTAAAAATTCCTAGTTGTAACAGATCATCAAGCTCTAAAATATATTGTAAATAAGCCTAACCCATCAGGGAGGATAGCAAGATGGATAATTTTGCTACAAGAATTTGAATTTGATATTATAGATAGGCCGGGAAAGAAGCATGTCAATGCAGATGCACTCTCACGAGCCTATGATGGTTTAGGATCATCTTGTGATGATGATGATTTCCCGATGTAGCATTATTGTCCCTTAACACAATTCCTAGTGAATACATAGATATTTGGAATTATCGAATGAATTCAAGTTTCTGATGGTGCCAATGCAAAGACTAAGAGAAAGATTACTCAAGCAAGTCATCCATATTCTATTCTACATGGAGTATTATTTCAAATAGGACCTACGATGGACAAAGATCAAGAGGGGTTGGATGTGATCAAGGGAAAGGCTGCTAGAAGAATTCCAAATGGTACATGTGGAGGGCACTTCTCTGGACAACTTACAAAGCAAGAAGGATCTTGGATGCGAGTTATCACGGCCCACTCTTTTTAAAGATTGTTATAATTATTGTAAGACATGTGATATTTGTCAAACACATGGTAACCGTAAGACTTCATCAGCTCCATTATGTCCTATTCTTCCACTTGGTCCCTTTGAAAAGTGGGGAATAGACATTGTAGGTCCACTTCCAACTACCTCACGCCAAAATAAGTATATTGTAGCTACCATGATTATTTAACCAAGTGGGTTGAAGCTAGGCCATTGAAAACAACTTCCATGGATGAAGTGGCAAGGTTCATATATGAACGCATTGTCACCAAATTTGGTTGTCCATTAGAAATTGTAATAGATCAAGGAAGCCACTTCATTAATGAGGTGGTAGAAGCCCTAGTCAATAAGTTTTCTATTAAGCACAGGAAGGCAACAACATACAAGCCAAGCACAAATGGACAAGTGGAGCGAACAAATTTTGTGTTGTGTCAAATTCTAGCAAAGATGCAGCCTTGCGGTACATAAATGGGATAAATGATTCATGCAGCATTGTGGGCATATAGGGAAACATCAAAGTCAGCAACATGATACTCCCCATTTCAGTTGGCTTATGGCATTGATCTAGTTCTTCCTATTGAGTTTGATATTCCCATGGTCAGAGTAATGAAAAATGAAAGAATGGATGAAAGTGATTCAGTAAAAGAAAGGTTGGTACATCTTCATTTGTTAGAGGAAATGAGGTAAATAGTAAGGATACAAGCTATAAGAAGAAAATGAAGCAGAAGGAATACTTTGATCAAAAGATCCGGTGGTCTCCATTTCATGTGAATGACTTGGTTCTAGTATATGATTCCAGATACAAAAAAAGAAGACAGAGAAAATTTCTTCCAAAATGGATGGGGCCCTATAAAATAGTAGTTGTGCATGAAAATGGTACGTACTACTTTGGAGGAATTGGATGGCACTCCCATTATGAAATGGGTCAACCACGACAAGTTTAATATTTTCCAAGCACGAGAATAGTCTACTACGAGGACGGAGTAAAAGCTAGGAAGGGGAAGATGTCGACACTAAAATTTTCCTCTCTGTAATTTCTATTTCATTAATGTATGTATTAGGAATAGGATGTTGTTAAGTATAATTAGTAGTAGTGTCCGATAGAATATAACGACAACTGCCAATACGACACCACCAATAATGTATAGTACGGTAATAGTCAAAAGTACAATAGGAATGTTGTGATAAAAGTAAATATTTGTCGTAAGTGGTTAGGTAATGTTAAAATGTCAAAGTTTGGGTAATTAGAGAAGTAGGGTCTACATGATTAGGAATTAGAAATATTATATTGGTAATAAGGACAAGGAGTGAGGTCATAAATATTTTTGTGTATTTTATTTGTAAAAAGTCTAAAAATGTGGAACCCATGTAAAATGATAAGGTTTATCTTATCTTAAAAGATAAGCTTACATGTATAGATAAGAGTTAAGGTATGGAATATGATTCGTCGAGTGGATTTCTTATCCTATCTTAGAGATAAGATGGATAAGCCGGAAGTTCTATAAATAGATAGGCCACCCCCTCATTTAGCATAGAAGGAAGTAGCGAGAAATATTGTAGGAAGTGTGCAAAGGAAGCCATCGGTTTAAAGGTGTGTTGAAGAAGCCATTAAGAGGTGTAATTGTAAATTTTCTCCCATAGTCTTGGTGAAAGGCAAGTGAAGTCAATAACACTTAAAGTACCTCATGGGTGAGATTGTAACAATTTCATGTTAATATTATAATTTATTACGATATTTCAGATTTATCATCATTCCTTCTTATCATAGTCTATGGTACTCTTGTGTTATGTTTGTTGTTGTGTTTCCAGATTACATCCACCAAACTAAAGGTTGTGCATTAGTAAATAATCATAGCACGAGGAGTTCTCGATGAATAATTATCATAGTGCCGGATTAGTGATGACAATACCACCTATGATAACAAAGCGGGTGATGTATTTGGAGAAATGATCATTTAGTAGATTGTGAGAGATTTGATGGGATTTTACACTCAGAAAGGTAATCATGTATCTGTGTGTACCAAAGATCAGGTGAGTTATTGTCAATGATGTTAATGGATGGTAGCTCATTTTGATGTGAAGGATGATCCAAGCATTGAATCACTACAAAAATTTTAGTGTTATGTTTTGATTTTTCTATTTCAAAAGGGACAAGAAACCCCGAGATAAGTTGTGGTGTTTGCAAATCTATTAGAAGATCATGGAATGGATTGAATGGTGTAATGTTCGAATGTGCAAGGAGAAAGTCAACAATGGCCTTATACTTTTGAAGGATCTTTTTTTACAATGATACTCTGCTTTGACTTGACTAATGACAAGTTATGAATCCCCATAGATTTATAGATCATGAACACCTAGGAGAATAGTAGTAGTTAAACCCATGATTAAGGCATCACATTCTGCCATTATTTTAGAGCATTTAAAGTTGAGTTTGAATGAAAAGGGAATGGGAATATTCCATGGTGGTATGATGATGACACTGACTCCCCACCTTCTTGACATTTAACACCATCAAAGAAGAGGGTCATTTTAATTGGGATGAAATATGATTCATAATTGTTAGATTCGTTAATGTTATTGATAGATTCTTCAAGAAATTATTCATGTGGTGGTTGATTATCTAGAAGAGGTGCCTTAGCGAGTTGATCAAAAATGACCTGAACTTTAATAGAATTTTTGGTGTGATTTCAAGATCAAATTTAGTCATAAGCATCAACCATTGAGTTATGCGGTCATTGTGGTAGGGTTTAGTATGCATGGCCTTAAGTGGATTAAAAATAGTGACAACGTATGTTTTGTGGTTGAGGAGATAATATCAAAGTTTAGAAGTAGCAAAGTACAATGCACAACATAATTTTTTAGCTTCAAAGTAGCATGTTTTGTATTCATGGAGGGTGTGACTAATGTAGTACATGACCTATTCATGACCTTGATTATTGCGGTGAGTGAGCATGGCTCATAGGGCATGCTCGAGGTAAATATGTAGAGGTAAAATGGTTCCCCTTCTCAAGGTGGCTTAAGTACAAGAGGTGAAAATAGATACTTTTTTATTTCATCGAAGGATTTCGACAATTAGAATCCCAATGAAACACTATGTCTTTGTAGAGTAGATGGTGAAATGGTTGACATCGATGAAAATTTGTGATATGAAACACTTTATGGACTATAGTTTTCCTTGCAGAGCTACACAATTGTTTGAGATTAGAGGGTGGAGGCATTTCAATGATTGCTCTAAATTTTTCAAGATCGACTTAAATTCCATGAAGTGATATGATAAATCCTTAAATTTTTCCAGTGAGGACACCGGGGAGACATAATTGGATGAGATGGGTGAAGATTGATTCAATAACATTGAGATGATCCTTTCGTGATTTAGAATTCCCAAGGAGATCGTCAACATAATCTTCAACAATTTTATGAATGAGATCATGGAAAATGTATGTCATAGTGCCTTGGTACATTGCCCCAACATTTTTTAGACCGAATATCATAACATGGTAATAAAATGTTCCCGAGGGGTTATAAAGGTAGTTTTTGTTTATCATCGGGGGATAAGGATTTTATTATAACCACAATGTCCATCTATGAGGGAAAGCATTTCATCACCGGTTGTTAGGTCTACGAGTTGATCTAAGTTTGGTAAAGGGAAATCATCTTTTGGAAAAACAAGATTGAGATCCCTAAAGTGTGTGTAGATATGAATTTTTCCTAAACCTTTAGTTACTGGGATGATGTTAGAGACCCATTGTGGATAGTCAATGGATATGATGAAGTTGGTGGATAAAAGGAACTACAATTCTTCCTTGACAATGAGAGATTTATGTGGGTACATATTATAGAGCTTTTGTTTGATTGAATTAGTGTTAGGATATGTGACAATGTTGTGTAAGAAAATGTTGGGATTGATCCTAGGAATATCACTATGTGACTAGGCGAAGGCTTGACAATTTTTTGTTAGGAATACAATAAAATTATTCAATTCTTATGGAATGAGGGATTGGTCGACCTTGACTATGTAAGGGTCTTGAGGTGTTCCTAAGTTAATATCAAGTGTGGATTCATTAAGAAGAGTGGGTGTTTTGGGTGGTAGGGATTTTTGAAGGTAACGATCTTCAGCTCCCATATGAGATAGGATATCTTGGTCATCCTAACATTGAAGGATGTTTATGATTGGTGAGTCTTCTTTAACCATTTTTGGATGAACAAGTGGTAGAGATTTAGTGGAGTGGCTAGATTGATATGCGATTGGTCCTAATGATATAGCATTGATTTTTATTTTAAAATAAGTGGAATAGGTATGAAATCATCTGTGTTTATGGAATATTGAAGGTTTACAGGTGGTGATTGGTTGAGAAATAATTGTGAGGAATTTTGTTTAGATGTATTACCTCCACATACTACAAGAAGGGGGTTCTTATAACCTAGACCAAATTTCTCATGAGGTTTATAGGAATGTAGAACTAGATGATCATGGATCCCTTGTTCATAATGCCCAAGACCAAATCCTTTCCATGCACAGTGATGGAGATACATACAAGTGAATTTTGGATTATCAAGGGATTTGAAATCTAGTGTGAAAGGCATGGTATGATGTGGATTGATAATGTGAGATGGAGGATGGTCACATCCTCCATAGAAAATATTGGTTTTAAGATAAGTGGGACCATAAGAGATAATATCTCCTATGTTAGGGTCATACATGGGTTGTTTGTCGGGATGACCATATGTTTTTGGTGAAGGGATATAGTTGAGCATGACGAGGCAATATTCCCCAAGAGTGAGGTGCTTCACAGCTTTTCCAAGAGAAGAAAATTCTGGTAATTTGGAAGAGGGGATAGAGATGCTAGTAGAAGCTTGGTCAGATGATTTAGGCATGGACAAAGGTATGAGAACATTGTTTGGGAGATACATCATATAATAACCGGTGAATGGATTCGGATCGGGAGGGACGGTGAGCATCGGCTTTAATGTTCATACTGAAAGGTTGAAGGAATGCAATGCATTGTTCATATCTAAGGGCATCCTAGTAACATGTTGTACTAAAAAGAATAACACTGTAGAAGAGTTTGGGTAGAGTTTTAACACTGACCTTGAGTGGAAGTATAATTGTGAGTAACAATGTAGAAGAGTTTGGGTAGAGTTTTAACACTAACCTTGAGTGGAAGTATAATTGTGCCTATAGTAGGTGTGATAGTGCATTAAAAGAGAATAACACAACTGGAGTCTGAGAGATAACAATTTTGGGTAGTTTGATTTGATCAAATGCAAGGGATGATATGATGTTAATGATGGAACCACTATCAATCATGACCCTCTTGATGGATATGTCATTGATTTGAGTAATGATGAAAAGTGGTAGGTCATGATCCTCTAGTCTAAGAGAGGGAATTTCAGATGGTTCAAATGAGATGGTGGTAGATGCTTTTAGGGCACCTAAATAAATTGTGAAATGGGCTAGATCATTTTTGGTACCATGATGGATTGGAGGGCCTCTAACATGGCATGTTTGTGAGTTGGTGAGGTATGTATAAGTTCATAAAGAGACATCCTAATGGGGGATTGGTGTAGTTATTTAATATCTACTTTCTACAATGTGGTGAGTGGAGATGTAGCTTCTTATATCAAGACTTTCCTTTGGATGACACTATTTGATTAGGCTCTTTAGAAGCCAATGAAATGGAGACCTTAATTTTATCATATGGTGCCAATAATTTTAAGGATGAAGGTATAACAACATAGTCTCTATCTTCCTTAGACCCAGATGGCTCTTTGTCATAATTTTGCAAGTGTACGGTGACATGGAAAATATTGACTTGGTGGTAAGGTGATTTAGGGGTAGAATCTTCTAAAGGTATTGAGGTTGATGTCAATGTTGTGTGAGAAGGAATGAAGATCGAACTGCCAATATTTTTAAATTTTTGATGAAAGGCTTTGCAATCCTCTATGGTATGGCCTTGTGTTCTATGGTAATCACAGAAAGTACCAAAGTCATACCGGTGGGCTTCCACTAATAATGATTTGATGGATTGGGAGGTGGTAACACAATGAGTGCTTCTTGTAATAAGTTATCCAAAGTAGTGGCATAATGTCCTTTAGGTACAAATAGCTAGGAATTCATTTTTCTTAGGAGGTGATGAAGTGGGTTGTTTGGAAATAGGTTTTTTACTTGGCAGATGTAGAGTATTTTTAGCTGCATCAAGTGGATGTGGCGGATGTGAAGGATAGTTACGTTATATAGGATTGAAGGGCAAGGATCAGATGTGGATGCCCACTGCGGGGTAATAAATGTGAAATATGAGACTCACTTTGTGGGGGTATGATGTATGTGTTTTACCCATGTAATGATAGCATGATTAACCAGTATGATAAAATAAGATTCATGCGAGAGGATCTAGATTCGGGGGAGATAAGGATGGTTTTTAGGATCCTAATTGATGTTTAATTTGGGAGGTCTCATAGGTCTTAGGTCGACATGAAAAGAGGAATTTCAAAAGTGGGTATGCCTGTTAGATGAAATAATGTATGAAAAGGAGGAGGACAACGAAAGCGATAAGTTTCATCATAATAAGGACTTCTAAATAATTGAACAAAACCATGCTTATTAGGTCCTCTTGATAATTTAGATGAACTGGTGTATTTTTCAAATTCAATTCCAGCAAAGGAGAAGAAGTTTGGATGGTGTGGTCTAAATGATATTTAGATTTCAGATTGTTTACTTTCTGAGAATGGGGATGGACATGTCCTATAGTTATCTTGGATGGGGGTGATTGTGCTAAGAATGTTTCAAGTGGTATCATAATTATATCTGCAAATCTAGGTGGGTGTTGGTGTAGTCATGTCAAAGGGTAAGTGTATGGACTTCGTAGAAAAATACGATTAGGATGTGGGTATATCTTTATAGCAAGCGGTGGTTTGGTAGTTTGATTCTTGCTTAGTCTCAGCGAGTGTAGGTGTGAGAGACATAGGGAGACTTTGAGCGATGCATTGACCGGGGGAGTTTTCTATGTTCATGGTTTCAAAATCATTGAATGTTGGTGTTGATTCCATAGATTCTTTGCTTAGTCTGAGAGGGGAGGAAAGCGATTTTAGAGTGTAACAACGTGACAGAGACATAGGGAGACTTTGAGGCAGCTTAAAATGCATTGATTTGGGGGTGTGTTTGGAGTTTTCTATGTTCATGGTTTCAAAATCATTGAGTGTTGGTGTTGATTCCATAGATTTTTTTCCTTTGCTGATATAATAAAGTGGTTTAAATGGGGGAAGTGATATTTTATTAGACTCGATTTTAGTTATTGTATTAATGGTATGAACAACGTTCATTTATGGTTTCTTGGAGGAAGAGGGTGATTTGTAAAAGGTATTAAAGAATACCCTTAAATATGTCAAGGCCTTGATTCAATTGGGGGTGTGTTTGGATTATCTAAGTGAACTTCACCCTTGTCAATCAAGTCTTAAGACAAAAATATATTATATCACTGCGGAATGTGTGACACATTTTTTGATGTCATGAACATTAATCCTTATATGGTACTTTATGCAAAGTCAATTATCTCAATACCAAATGGGTTTTGAAACTGATATATCGATGGTTTAAATGGGTGGAAGTGATATTTTATTAGATACAAGAAATTTATTACAAACTACACCATAAGTTTCCTTTATGGGTATATAGTTACGTTGTTAATAAAGCATTCATTGGTTATTAATTTTTTACCTTATGAACCCACGAGTGGATTTGACCACAACAATGTTGGTGGATGATTTAGAATTATCTGAGTTGGATGGTGGCTTGGATGGGAACTCCATTTTTGTTTCTTAGGACAAAGTTTTACCCATCCATCTTCTAGGGCTCACAATTCTAACTTACGGGCCATTGTAAAAGCCTTACCAAAAGTTTAGAATGACTAAATATGCGAGTAGATGAAATGTGTTTGGCACATGTGAAATGAAAACTTTAGATTAACTCTGGATGTGGTACTTTATAGGATAGTTGATTGGTTGTGTCCCTTCAACAGGCTACAAAATCAATGATGGATTCATCTTCAAATTGTCTAATGGAATAAAAATCATTAATGGTGATTTCTGAAGCTATGTTTATGGAGAAGTGGTCTAAGAATAGGTGTGTAAGTTCTACAAAAGAGAATAGTGAGTCTTATGGGATGTTTTTGTACCAATCTAAGGCATGACTGAAAAGGGACATGGGAAAGTTCCTCAGCATGAGGTCTTGATCATGAGATATTAGATAGCACACATGATGAAAGGCACGAATGTGTTGTTGGGGATCTTCTTTGCTATAAAACTTAGTAAGTTTTGGAAGCTCCCAGTGAGGTGGATATGGTTTGTATGGTATAGAAGGGTGAATGGGATCATTACAAATATGATCATAAGAGAGTGCATTCTTAGATGTTGATGAAGTGGCTTCTAGGATAGATATATGGCTTAGAAGGGCTTGAAGAGGATCGGATTACGTTGATTGTTGTAGGGATGAGCTAGGTTGATATAAAGACTGATTGGGTTATGAGTACACTTGATACTATTGCGGAATGTTCTATTGGTAGGGGGTGTTCTATTGGGAGATGTTATGTTGGTATGGGATATTATGCTGATAGGGGTTGTTTTACTATGAGACATGGTATGATGGAATATTTTTGATATCTATATTGTTGAGGTATGTGTTGTTGATTTTTTTGGGAAATTTTTTTATGATGAAGGATGTTGCATTGTGGAATGTTATGATGGGATGAGGATCCTTGTTATGAAGTGATAGGTTATGAGGATTGAATATATTGGTATTGTAATGGCATCGATACATGCGTAAGAGGTTGTGAATATGTAGGTGTTTATTGAGAAGACATAGTAAAAGCGGAAAAAGATGGAGGTTTTTTTGGAACACTTTGTTGTGGGATACCATATAGTGGGATGTTCTGTTGAGGTACAAACTTGGGTGTAGATATTAATGGTTGTAAATTTTGTGGTATGTATTGTGAAACATGATGTGTACTAACAATGACACTAGTGTTAACCAATGGTGTTATTGTGGGGATGGACATGGTGTTATTGTGGTGATATTGTGGATGGGAGTAATAACTTGTTGGGAAGACATAACTGTGGAAAGGGAAACAAAACTCAAGGGAGGTGTATGCACATGTGAGGCAATTGGAGGATTGGATAATGAAGTAGTGACATTGTTTAAAGGTGATGTGGATCCTACAGAAGGACCTAAAAAAGATGTGGGTTGTTGAGAAGAGGTGTTTTTCGATGAGATCATGTGAAGGTTGTAGACAAGAGCTGATGAAACCTCAACTTCCTCTGGTTGTTTGATGGAAAATTGTTCATTTAAAGTTTCAAATGGATTTGTAGAGGTGATAAGTTCTTGAGGTTGGCTATTGTTTGATGTTTCAGATTGAATCAAAGTGTATGGATATAACTATTGGACAATAGGGTCTTAATTTTGATCAATAAGGCCCACAATGGCAAAGGATGAATTGTAGGTGTGTTGGATGGATGGAGGCATGAATGGTTATATCTGAACATTTCTTGTTGCTATATAATCATTAAGGGAAATGGGATTTGAATCTAACATTTCCTCAAAAATGGGGTCTCCCCTATTATATAAAGGGAGTTCAGATTCCTTAGGATTGGAAGAAAGGAAGTATTCCTCTTCTTGCAATCCAGTGTAGAGAGGATTTGACTATTATACCAATGTGGGGAATGTGAGAGTTGTTTTCCTATTGTATTGCTATAATTAGCCCCTACTTCATGCCAAGTTTTTTGAGGGTCTGAAAAGGGGTTAGATGTGTATGTTTAATAGTATGGGGGTAGAATGTGCTAAAGTAAAAAATGGGAGATTTTGTTGATATGTAGGTGGGGTGGACATGTTTTGGGATTTGATTATAGGCTTGTTGTCTAGTAAGCACCATAATAAGAAAACACACATAAAACACCCAAAATAAAGGAAAACAAGTGGATGTGTTGTTTTACAAACAAGAAATAACAATCAGAGAGTGATTTTATAGTTATCTTGATTAGTTACAAAAAAATGAAATGTGTAAGATGGCTAATAGGGGTCCTAGGAAGTGGTCATCTAGGGATGGTTTCAAGTGTGTTTAAGGGTGGATTCCTTGATATACCCAAAGGTATGTGAGGCCCAACTCTGTACTATTTCTGGTACGGGCATGGTATTGGGGCCTACCCCCTCACTTCATAGTCCCGTTACGATAAGGGAGTTGGGTGCTGAGCCAATATATACCGACAGACAAGAGATTATACTTAGCCAAACACTTGAGTCAGATTCCCTATTGGGTGATGAAATCCCAATTAATTTCACTTGGGTGGGAAATTTTTAAATGTATTTTATATTTTGATAGTGATTCTAGTTGTGTGTGAGGGAAGAATAAGTGGATGCAACCAATTTCACCTCCCTAATTAAACTATGTGAAGCAAGAAGAATGAGAATGTTTCGTTTTAAGAGCCAAAATGAAATGTCAATTTTGATGAGAACAACCAATCAAGAATGTAAGATAGAAAGTTAAACAAATGGCTTTAAAACTTACATGAGAGCACTCCTTAATTTTAATTTAGCAATTTCCAAATCATTCGCTTAACAAATCCAGAAAATAAAGTTTCAGTAAGAAGCAACTTGCAATCTAATTAAGAGAAGAAGGAAAAAAACAACACTACAGATGGATTATAAAATGTCAATAAAACAACATAAGGGAATCACTGGTGATTAACATTCAATATAAATAGTGCTCAAACTGATAATAAAATGAAGAAATTAACAGGTTCAGGCTCCCACTAGGCATGCCACAATGTCTAGCATGTTATTTTCTTGATTGTTTGAGGAGGGTAACAATTGAGCTTGACCTCAAAATGGAGGGTTTTAGGATACCTATAATGTTGATTTTTTTATTGTGCACCATGTAAAGCAATGGATCAAATCTTCTTTCCCTATAAACAAGCTTACAAAGATCACACTTAAACAAGATAATGTTATTGCTCCAGAAAAATGACTTAATATTTTATTGATGTTTATGATTGTGCTTCTAAGATGAAAATGTGACTATCACTTCTTTAGATTATATGTATACAACTATTATTATTCATGGCTTAAGATCCCTAAATTAAATTACTAGTCTATGTACAAATTTTTAGATATGTTAGAAGCTACATAATCAATTTTTTTCCCTCTCCTGCGATGATGTAAAAACTTGGAATAGAAATATAATCCTCTACAAATAAATCAGAGGATTCTTCTAGGGTATAAAAAAGGTGAGCAAGTGTAGTGTTGGTGTTATATATGCTGATGTGGTTGTCTTCAACTTCAGGTGCTATGTTGAGGTCTTCTGATAAATATAAGCCGGTCTCATAAGCGTACTTGTCTTTGTGTGACACTTTGCATGAATTATTATAGCTTCATTATACGCATCTTAGAATGCTTGATGTATACTGGATACAGCGATTTGTTGTAAGAATATCCTCTATATTGTTGAAGGGCACATTTTAGATTGTGCACAGAGCTCAAGATTATGGAGGAGTTCATATTGTTCCTAGTAGAGTGGATGTTGAATGACAGGAAAAGCACCAATGTTAGCTACAAGGTAATTCCTACCACGTAATTCCATCTAAAAACAACATTTTGGACAAGAAATTAGTAGAAAACAAGAAAAATAAGATATTTTGATCATATTATACAAAAATATGAAAAAGTAAAAGTAACATAGGAATTGCTAGTGATTAAGGTAAATCGTTAGTGATTAAAGAAATCACTAGTGATTATTGTTAGTTTTAACAATTTATTAAAACATAGCTAAGAAAATCAATCAAGATATTGTTTAAGAAAAATTCAGACCGTTGGTGACATGTTATGAATAGATGAACAAATATTACCTACAAATAGTGTCTAAGGTAAGAAAAATGAGTAGATTACCTTGCAAAATGGGTGACTTTAGTGAACAGATGGAAGAAGATGACTGAACAGTGATAGAACACATTTTGAAAAAGGATTCGATGAATCAAGAACAATGTGATGTTGGTGTCAGCTGATGAAGGATGTCTTGATCTCTTCTATGTTGATAATGAAGTGAAACGTACCTACAAAAACATTAAAACTCCTCCATAAAAGGGGTTTGAATACACATATTTATATATCATTGATGCTCGGTCAAATCACCGGTGATTTCGGGATATCCTAACTAAATTAGTTAGGTAGGTGATTTTCCCAATCCCGAACTAGATATGGCATATTTTGAAGTAGTTAAGGTTGGAAGAGGGTAAAAAGTATAGAAAATTTTGGTTAGGATAAGAGGAGTTAGTCGTTTTTTTGGAAATATTTAGTTACTTAATTTTTTTACAAGGTTAGTTAGTTAGGAAGAAGTTAGTGTTTTTTAGGAAGGTGATTTTAGAGGTGGTTAATGAGGTATCATAGTGAGTTGTATTTGTTAATGTAGAGGTGTAAGGGAGGAAATATTTTAACTAATAATTTAAATAATTAATTTATATGTGAGGTACGTGTGAATAATAAATTAACTAAAGGTGATTAAAGAGGGCGTAATATCGTAAATGTGGTGTTTTCGGCCGTGACTACGTTTGAGTCAAGGGATGCAAATTTTTGGTGTCTACACTCTTATGTCACAATTCGAGTGTTAAACCAAGCTCTCATGTTTCATTATGTTCATGTGTATACTAAGTATAATTTTGGTTCCATTACCCCTTAAGGGTTGTTCAAGTGTTAATTTCTAAGGATCCTATCTGAGTATCTATTACTGATACTCATATGATATCACGTAAAATTAGACTAGGTGACACAAGACAATGCAACTAGAAGTTTGTGATACTTTGGCCAAAGTTTTAAGTCATGTATGCCATGAATTTATTCCTGGAGGACATACTCATTGTAAAGAATACTTCTTTCACCCCATTCAAAATTGTTATCTAGATTAGACTTCCTTGACTACTGTCAACCAATCCCAAGTCTATATTTGGCACTAAAATGGGACAACTCACATAAACTAGTGCAAGCTTGAGTTCTATGGTGACTAAGGGTAAGTATACATACTCAAATCATCTTACGTCGATTAGAGTGTGTTTATTCACCCTTAGTCAACTTAAGTTGACATCAACTCTAGGCTATATTCTTGTCACAATTTAGAGCAAAAAAATGACCTGAGATCCCATTTTATGATAGATGTGTTAGAGGAGCTGAGAGGAATATTACGCCATAGTGGTTGCTTCACAATATCCACCTAATGACCTGCATCATTAAGTGGGTACTTTATAGCAGCGAATATGCTATGAAATTCCACTTAGTTCCGATAACTTGAAATTGATATTCTTAACAAGCTTATTAAATCCTTAGTTCTCATCATGTTAATTAGTTTATCTTAATATTATGTGTCATGCCTAAAGGATCAACTAAGTGTGATACGATTAATTCTTAAAATAAGGATCGTAATACACCTTCTTATGAATTGAAGGTTTTCAAATCAAGTTTTCTTTTAGTTTAATGAGTTAACTAATTAATTTCCATTGGACCTTTAAGTATTACCAATCAATCTAAATTAAAGTAAAGAGATTTTTTTAGTCTTATTTAATTAATTTCATCGGTAAGTATAAATCATATTTGTATATATGTTATGTTAGATTGAGAACTTCTTTATCAAATTAACCTCATCTTAACATAACCTTTCTATAATTCCAATTATCTATGCATGGGTTCATATTTTATTATGATCTTATATCAATCATACTTAATTGATATACTTATCAATATAAGTTTAAGATTCATACATTATGTCATTTACATCATAATAGAAAAGTTTCCTTTTCTTCCTCTAAGGAATTATTATTTCATCTATAAATTCACAATGACACACCATGTATAACTCCTACAAGGAAAGTAATGTTATATCATATAACACAATATTACATTATTGCATTCTCAGGTAAGGTTTACCATTTCTTACTAGTATTTTCATATCAGTTTACCATTATCTCTATGGCTTAATGGACTTATATATAGCCCTCTATACAATATACACTTAAATCCAAATGGTTTATAATAATTCATATCCACATTTTATTTAGATACAACTATTAAATCAGTCTTGATCACAATAAGAGGAAAGACTATCTTTCCAATTTCAACATTCGTCAAGTTACTTTAACAAATACACAACTCATTTTATTCTTTCAACCAAAAATATCCTCATACATATTTCAGTTATAAACATCATCATGTTCTAAAATTTACAATAGTATGGCTTAAGGCCATAATTGTTATCAAATAGAATCATTCTTTTAATTGTTATGATTAAAATAAATGCAAATTCTTATAAGTCTTTCTTCTTTCACCTTTCACAAAATCCATCTACAAGATTGTTAGCATGAGTCATTTCACATGAACTGAGCATGATAAGTACTAAATCATTAGAACAACATGCTTCTATTTAACAATTTCATAAAAGGAACACTACTTTTAATGAAATTATTCTAAAGTTCCAAAATTAATAAATTTTTAAAGCATGCAAGATTTAGAACAATAAATGAATCCAAGAAAGAAATTCAATTTAAGTCACATCTAAAATTTAAGTATCCTTATCGATAATAGTTCAATCATCAAGTAAAATTCAAGTCCTTTGTCCCATAAGTCAAAACAAGAATACAAGTGCAATAGGATTTCAGTCATATAATCATATCATTATATATACGAAATATAATACCTTGACCTTTATTTTAATATTTACTTATCTAAGTAAAATACTACAACACACATTAGTAATCAATTGGTATGATAGTCAAATAAGTAGAGTAAGTCATTTACATGGAAGTCATAAAATTCAAATGTTATCCTACTGATATCATATATAACTATAATCGAGTAAATACAACAAGACTAATGGATATCCAAATATCTATTCAATAATAAATATATAACTTGATATATCATTCAAGTTATTTTGCTCTTGATATGTTAACCAAGTCCAAATTACCCACTCGATATTATGATAATACTATCAAATAAGAGTGGTTCATTATGAACCAAATAATAACACATTTAGTATCAAATAGAAGGTTCAAGAGCCACCACTAACTGTTATAAGCTGTTAAAGATGATGTTGAAATGTAACAAAAGAAGGATTGATAACTATACCGAAGTATGGGGATACAATCATATAGTTGACAATAATCAATTAATCGAGGCGATCCACGGGAAATTTGTTACTATCGATCAAATTTTTATATCCAAATCTTATGGAAGATAAAATTTAAGGAATCATAGTCAATGAAGGATGGGATAAAGCACAATCCCAAACAATACAAAATCATTTTCCTTAGAAAGGAAGACATATATTTATTTGTTAAATAATATGGGTCGACATATCGAATCCATTAGATCTACTTGCAATTGTTTAAGATAACGAATTCAAACTCACCTTTGGTTAAGAACCCTAAAAACATATACACGAATAATTCCACAAAATATAGTTCATAAGCATTCCAAACAAGTTACTAACCCTACGACAAATGTAAAAAAACATTGAAAGGAGAATATCCGAGAAATGATATCAATTATGAGTTTGAGACAAGGGTTCATTTTCACATTACATTTAACCTTAGGGATCGATTTGGTGATCCCATTCCAAGTGCATAACCAAATGGTAAAAATGTATGAACATAGAAAAGAATAACTAATAAGGATAATAAATCAAGTGTATACACCAACCCAACAAGGGTGGTTTTAAAATAAAGAAACAATGACTAAAAATTATATAATATGAAATTGAAGTCCCATAATAACAATACCATAAACCTTCTCCCACGTGGATAGGTTCTAATAAACCAAAACATAAATACCCGAATAGGTTTGGACTTGTTTTGAGTTTTAATAATTATCGAAAAAATATTCACACAAATATGGTCAATAAGACCAAATAAAAAATCCTTCACATAGTCAACCATATACCAACAAAACCATTTTTATTTAGTGCCTAACTTGACAAGCAAAAAAATCAAAGATAATATTTTCTTGTGGGTATTCAACCCTGTGAAAAATAACTCTATTCTTAATATGAAATAGATTATTCACAACCAATATTCATATTCCAAGTAAAAAATAATTTAGCTATATCTTTACACAAATCACTCATAGATCCATCTATTGCAAACAAATTTGTTTAAACCTGACTTAAATTAGGTATTTAAAATATAGTAGATTGAAAACTAGGAAAAGTGGAAATAACACAATAACCACAAAACCCGAACTCATAGTAAAAATGGTTTCTATGCGAACCCTAGCCACAGCTTCACGCAATCCTACGAACCCTGAATTTGTTATTCTATGCAAGGATCCACTGGAGCTCCTCATCTAGAAGATGATGATGGGGGCATGAATATGGAGCCTATTTCTTGGGGGATTCACCACAGTCGTGGATTGATCTCACCTTCACTAATAAAGGGAGCTCCATTTTTGTGACTGAACCTCTACCCATGGATGGCGGTACAAACCCTAGCCATTTTCAAGCTCCATCTAGGGGCATTGTTGGGAATATGCCGGGTAATGGATATTTTAAATCCTTCTTTGGAAGTCTCTGTTCGTGGTGAAATTTGGAATAGGGAGCTTTGTCTATTATTCCAACACTAGATAGAGAGAATAGATGCGGATCTCTTGGAACCTCCTTCAAAGATGTTTTAAAAGGCAAGGAATCCTCCATGAAACCTGCAGACATTACCCTATGTATTACATTTGGGGAAGATGTCATTTCATCTGAGATTTACTACAAAGAGCATGCTTTGATTTGTAGATTCGGGGTTTGTGGCCCAGCCTTCTGTTCTTCATGCATGGATCTCTAAGCATTGGACTCCAACTTTAACTAGTAAGATAGACTTATATCCATGTGC
The DNA here is from genome assembly GCA_018340775.1 of Taxus wallichiana var. yunnanensis. Lineage (NCBI taxonomy): Eukaryota > Viridiplantae > Streptophyta > Pinopsida > Cupressales > Taxaceae > Taxus > Taxus wallichiana. The sequence continues at coordinate 541,820,276 of CM031237.1, read as the reverse complement.
TAAAGGCATTTTCATTGTGACTTTCTCTTCAATAGATGATAAAGACATCATTGCTTCCAAGCTCTGGACCTACCAGTCAAAATATTTGGTCATGAAACCCTGGTTCCCATCCTTTAACCCGCACACAAAATCATTCTCATAGAAACCTATTTGGATCAGGCTACCCCATTTATCTCTCGAATTAAGGAGTCATGGTATCGACATCCATTAGCAACACCTTGGGTACTACACTCTATATATATTCTCAAACCAAAATTATATTCATACTACCTATGCTCGATCCTGGTGGAACTTGACAACGATAAAAATTTTCCTACTACTATAGACCTTAGAGTGCAAAATAGAAATTGGTCACAAACTCTTGATTACGAAGGTTTACCTTTCTGGTGTAGGAGGTGTTTTGGATTAGGAAAAACCTATACTACTTGTGGGATGGAAAAACATCAACATGAGAAGCGCAACTGGTGGAAAGACGCACTCCCGGAACACCTAATTTTTATGCTAAAAAGGATCTTGAATCAAAAGCAGATACCATGGTTGAATCCGATTCTACCTTGGAAACCCCTCTATCCGAAACTCAAATTGTTAGTAGCATGAAAAATGCACAAGTTGTTGAGGGCAGCAAGGAAAATAATAAATATATCTCTCAGGATGACAACGTGGTTGCCCCAATTGGAACAAATGTGACTAAGGAAAATAATCCTCCTTTGTCTTCTCCTCCAACTGTGGAGGCTCCTTCAGGTTAGGTAACGGTCAACAAAAAGAAAAAGAAAAATCACCCTGAAGGAGAGCTCTACGCCTAGATGATTTTCTCTATTAGTGTTCGGCTGGGTTACATTATTTCATTTTTCGTGGCTGGATCACAGAGTGTTTCTTTTCCAATGGTGTTGATGTACCATTGTTGTTTGATCGTTGTACATCAGTTGTTTATTTGTTGATGCGTTGTTGGTTGTGGGTTTTTTCTTTGCAGACAGTTTTCTGCAGTTGGTCTTTATTGTTCTATTTGGATTTTGATCTCTTTCTTTGTGCTCAAACTTCCAAATCTAGCTTCTGATCCTTGTTGTACAAGGGTATAGTCCCTTTCAAAAAACTATTTACCAATAATAAAAAAACAAAACCTTGAACTCGAATAAAATTTCATAAGAAAAGCATATTTCTTTTACAAATCAATTACATAGAGAAAAATATCATAATGAGTTAGAGTTTAGCATGCCTAGTAGTTCTCTTGAAACTCCTTTCCAATATTTCCAACCTTCATCATCCTCATTATTTTTATAACGAGAAAACCCACTCTCCTCACCACTATATTCTCCATGCAATGGAGAGTTCATTAATTAAATGAAATCTAACTACCAGTTTGAACAACAAGAGGTTAACATGTAGAGCCATAGAGCTCGATAAAACAATTGAAAAATAGGGAAAAAACCCTATTCATTTCCTCCAAACCATCTCGGTGATTCCCAAGGTGGTTTCCATGCTCAATTTGAGATAATAAATGAAATGGAATTCTCCCAATTCACCTTACAATCCTTCAACCAACCAGTCAAAATTATCAACAATTATTGTTTAAATCAACTTTCACCAAGCGTTATAGTCACCTTGGCCAAAGTGTCTCATCAACTTGGCTAAGTCAGCTTTAAAGGTGGCGGTACTAGTGACCAATTTTGAATTTAATTTTCCAAGTAGTGGATTGATGGCAAGTTCTATTACCCAAATTTATTAAATTCGACTGGGGTTGGTCCTTAGGTTAGGTTACATGTTCCTAGTTAAGTTTATGGATCAAGACCTTACCAGAAATGCATCAACCATAGCTTAGGTTAAGGGTCATTTTAATTAAATAACTAGAGTATATTTAGTTCCATTTAAATAAATAATTTTCACCTTATAATGTATTTATATAGGCTCTTTTAGTACTTAATAATAACATTACCCTTTAAATTCATTGAATCAAAGTAAATAAATCAATAGTAAGTATTCACAAGACATTACAAGACATCTGCGGTGACCTTACATTCATTCAAGCTTTGAACATGGTATTTCAACAACATAGTGAAGTCAATTTAATTTAGAAAATATGATCATAATGACATATCGATCAAAGGCATGCCTTGGATCAATGAAATTGATCAAGGGATGGCCCTTCTTCAAATATAGATGTAATAATCTAAGGGACACAATTCATGTCAAAAATTTAGACAACTTACCTCCGTAATATTCTAATAGATTTGAATTTACTTCATACCGGTAGTTATCATTAAGTGCACTTCAAAATAAACAGTCAAGTGAGAAAAATATGATAATTCAACATAAGTTAAATACTTTTAAAAGCATGATTATCATCAAAATTTTCACAACAATAGATATCTCTTCTACAAACATGACCAACAGTTCAAAGAGTATTCAAACTCAGAACAAGAATCACTTATCAACATTTTCAAACTTCAGTCACAAAAGTTAGCACATATATCAACATGGCGGTAGAGGCATTAGAAATACACTAACCAAGGAAATTCATAAATCACCATTTTTATATTCATATACGATTGCCCAAATTTAGCAATTATCTTGAGATATGAGCATCTAAAAGATGTAGATATTTTACAAGTAATTACAAATTCAAACAAACTAGAGCCATGATGGGAGTAGGCACTTCAAATATGAATGAATTCCTATATTCATATGAATAAGAAATATTAGTAAGAGACACTATTTTCAACCTTGCATCATTAGACCATGAGTTTTCTTACCCCCTAGTATTTTATAAAAATTCGGAGGGAAATGACCTCGAGTGGATGTCATTGATGAAGCCGATATACATGCGAGACCAACTTCATAAGGTTACATATATTAGAGCACTCAAAAGGGTTAGAATACACCAAGTTACATCATAACTTGAGGTATTTACATGGAACTAATTTAATTTTCCCCATGTTTACCTCAACTATCACAAATGATGGGATTTGACAATCAAAACAAAAAATAATAACGAAGAATTCATTTCAAATCCTGATTTTACATTTTTATATAATCCATCGATGCCACCACCATCTAAAATCCCAAAACAATTAAATCATGAATGACCATCCATGATATTAGATCCATTATACATAATTAGGTCAAGGAACCAATTGAGAACATGGATGATGAGATCCTTAATAATATCTTCATCTAAATATTCAATCCTATTGTAAGAATTGGAATGGCCTTAATGATTAGATTGTAAGGGAACCCCTCCATCTCTAAATTATATCTCCTTGGGTCCCCATAATTTATCTAATTATTTATGAAGGGAAAATACCAGCCCTTGGACACATTATATCTTCAATTTTTTCACATTCATGGATACTTGTATCATTCCCAATATACACTTCTACATGGATTCATATTTGTTGGATGCTATATATGGAATCCTCGTATGACCTAAATTTTGTCTACCTTTGAAACCAAAAGGCATTAGGGATTTAAATGAATAATAATTAGAACTTTATGCCCATATATTTAGATCCCACATTGAGGATATATGAAATACTTTCTACCCCAAAATATATAGTTTTTCATGGAGAAATCTATACCAAGACTCTCTATAGATATATTATAAGCTAGAAGGTATATAGGGAATGTATTATTATATCTAGAGTATATTTTAATTATGATTTATGGGCTACTCACTCCACCACTACAAATTCCTTATTGTGGTTTAAATAAGTTTTCGAACAAAAATTTGCCAATGGCATAACAACTACGTGTAAATAAAATAAGTTAAGGACCAATCCTTTCTTACCTTGAAGATTGGATTCGGGAATTTAAGAGATGGTTAGACCTCAAGGATGAACTCTACCCATAGGAATTATCTTAATATTTGAAAGAATCCACAAAGGAATTATGACCTGATGAAAGGGAAAATCAATCTCACTTATGACCATAAGGTAGATGTTAATGACTAGATGTGGATTACCCAATATGATGAAAAGCTCATCCAAATTAGTATACAAGCGATATGAGAAAATCCCAATCCAAAAGTAAAATTAGAAGAGAATTCACAAGAAGAGGCACCTCCATATATCGAAACCAAAAATACATCTCCAAGGTCAAAATTCTCCCACTCCTTCATCCAAGCTAGCTAAATCAGATAATGTTGTATAAGTACAAGATATTACTCTTGAACCATCCACATTAACCTCACTTGTATCCTATGAGGAATATTCATGATAATAGGTACAATAAGACATTGAAATAAATATATAAACCACTCCAAAAGTGGAATCAATTTAGAGGACTCAAATTGAAAAACCTTTTGTAAATATATCCCCACATGAGCCTGAATAAGGGTGGATTGAAAAAATTTGGATTGATTATAGGGAAAGGGTGATTGAATAAACCAAGAGGACCCCAAAATCAAAATTTAATTCAATTTATGGATGTGGACCCTAAGGAGAGTGAAAAAGAAAATAATGACCACCAACCAAGCTCTCATCTACCATGATACTTATGATTAATTTTTCACCTTAACTATTATCATGAAATTACATCACCCTTGAATGGCCTAAGTTTGAGGATGGGGCATTCAAAGTTATAATTTATATAACATCCGGTCATCTCTCAAGATGTGGGACTTGCGGGCTTGAGATGACCCTCTAGAGAAGGTTGGTTCCTACTCCTAAACTACCTACCCACATCTACTCCTAATGTAGGAAAGCAAACTAATCCTAATCTAACCTTCCAAGGGACCAGGGAGAGAGAATGCATGAAATTAAAACCTACACTAACAATGGTGATACACCATAGAAAAGGAGGTTGTTAATCACAATCCCAACTACTTGAAGTAGAGAGAGGTGAGTAATGGAGAGGATGGACAAGATGCATCACAAACCAAAGATGAGATTCACACAGAACACCACTTCAAACCCATTAAACACAGCTCCCAAAACCTGTAATAGACATCAAAAGATATGCATAGTATACCCTACAATGAAGAGAGGCAAGAAGAGACAATAAAATATGCAAAGGATGGACAAGATGCATCAAAAAATAGATTTTATTGCTCCATGAATTTACACAATACATCATTAGTGGGAAAGAGGCAAGAAAATTCCATTATAAAACATGAAGAGGAGGCTTAAGCTCCACATTCAACCCTAGAAGAGAAGAAAGAGAGAGGGAAGGAGGGAAAAATGACCAACTCCTTTACAAATGAGCCCAAGATTACAATTTATAGAATTGAGAGAGAGAGAGAGAGAGAGAGAGAGAGAATGCAGTCCCGAATTTATCTTTTTAACCACTTGCAAGATGTCATAAATGTTCCCAAATGATGATACATGACCGAAGAAGGCACTCCATACTGTCCCATGACTTTGTAGCAATGAAAATGTCTTCCCATGCCTCTTAATTGCACTCCCAACCACCAATAAAATTATTGTTATGAACTAGTCCATTTTCTACAAATTTCTCCATCAAAGTTGCATCAATTCCAAAATTTCTTGGTTTCTATGTGAAGGTCTCTAGATCATGATTCCAATGAGACCAATTTTGCATAAACCCGTCAAGGGATGCAAGCGTTATGATCATTTGAACACTTGTAGTTATTTTGAGATTGTCATACTTGCTTCTTTGGTACGGGATTGGCAATTAATTATTTGGTTGGAAATATCATTTAAATATTTCTCCCTTTATCCTAATTTTTAGTATGGCTTAAAAAATGATTTTACATTGAAAAATATCAGGGCCCTCTATCATTTATTTATCCTTGCTTTAAAATGGGAGGGGTCCTCTTAATATTTTAAAACACTTCAAAGCCATCTCAGCCAGCCGTAGTCTTTCCTTACATTGTTGCAAGCCTTATAACCCCCACCCACTTACCTATCACCAAGTTATCACCTTGGATGTCTATTTCTTGTATTTATTCCCTTGTTCGTTAATCCCACGCTCTGCCTCGTCGGGTGAGAAACTTCTTCGATGCACCTATTGACCCTGCATAGTTCCCACGGGCTCCGTTGACTCCGCATCGGGTCATTGGTTGAGCGAGCCAATGCTTTATGATAGCTTGTTCTGCACGATTTCACCCTTCAACATGGTGGTATGATCCTTTCCATGAGCGTTGTATTTACATTGTTGTAAAATTTGACATTTCTCCTTAAGCTCGAAACTCTCTGCAACTTTACCACTTTTATCATTGAACTAGCTCACTAGTTTGTTCTGAGCGTAACATGGCCTTCTTCTCACAGTTTAATTTTTTCAAACGGCTCGCCAGTTTAAAGGATAACTTGGCCTCGGGGAGATAGATCTCGTCTCGAGATGATTTCTACGTACAACTCGGCGATATTTGATGTAATGGCTCTGCTATGGTCTGAATCAATGCCCCCAAACTGAGCTGTGAACGAGCCAATTTTGTTTGTATTGACATATTGAATAGCCTATCTCGAAGAGATTTTCATGCCCTACTCATGGCTCTATTTGCACTAGTGAACTGGATGTCTCTGATGTAATGACTTTTTTACACCCGTTAGCTCGTTCATCTACACTCGACGCGTCCCTTTTCCGACTAACTCCTATGGCCTCGAAAAGATGGCTCGATCCCTTCCAACTATAACCGCTTAGGGATTGGCTCAAGGAGACTGCTCATGGAACCCCACCATCCATTATGTTGGCTCAACGAGCTCAAATACATGACTCGTCTGGGCCCAGTCGGTAGTTCAATCCTCTTATGAGGGATCAGTCACATGATATGCAATGGATTCCTTTTGAATCGCCTGTGACTAGAAGGAGCTCACTGCCATGAAGCTATGCACTTCTGCAACTCTTACGCAATGCTCAAAATCGAACAATATCTTAACTCCTTCATTTGATTAATGACTCGCTGTATTGTTTGTATTAGCTCGTCGTACATTCATTACCTAAGCCGGTTCGGACATACCCGTGGAATTTTCATGACTTCTGAGTCGTGCTAAGGTTTTGATGGCCCATCCTTTATTCTCGTGGATGGAATACCTCAAAAAATCGGTAGAGATTTTTGCACGTTATTGACCCATCCAAGGCCTACAATTCAAATAACTCCCTCGAATAGCTGGGCCTTTGAAGATTCTCACTCACATGTACAGGATTGTCCACACTTGCACCAACTCGGGCTCCGAAGGGAGCAGATCGGTGTACAAATCTTTGGTCATCTCGGTCCTCTCAACTCAAACCATCTTGGTAGGAATTTTGAGTTAAAGTAACTCGGCCACAATGACATGAGCTTGATCCTCCGTAAATGGCTTGGAGATACTCATACCAACTTGCCCCTTTTCGAAGTAGCTCAGTGCACATTTTTATATGAGCTCGGTTGGCTCTTTATACACACAAGACAATTTTTTAAGGATCCTTCTAGCCTTTTATGATAGTTTGAATACTCTAAGCAAATCAAGATCTGTGTAGAGCGTGAAGGTGTTTTTGGGTAAATTGTCGAATTTTGCCATTTTCTCCACTAGCGAGTCTTTCTACAACTTCCTCACTACAAACTCCCTGTGGTCCAATTGCCCACAGGTTAAAATTGGATAACATTAACTAAGAAAAGGAAAAAGGGGGTATCAAGTAGTTGAATACAAAGAAGGCCCTATTAATTTCATCCAAGCCACTACAAAATCTACAATTGAAATGGTCAAGGGGAAAGAAGTAATAAAATAAGACTTAGAGACCAAAGGAAAGGTTGACATTCCTACAAATATTTCCAATGATGCAGAGAAAACCTTATTATATCTCTTTGGGGTAGTAAAAGAAGGCATTGAAATAAAGAAAATGTAGAATATTTCTTTGGAAAAGAATGAGTTGTCCTCCAAATAATGGATGTGTCTTTTGTAACGAGTGGTCATTAGGAAAATAATGTATTGTTCACATTATTGTAATTATTGTAAAATGAGTAATTACGTAAGTAATTATTCATTAATGTTTAGCCATATATATTGTTATAACCAACAATAGATATGCTATATAATTTGTTACACCCATATTATTATAAATGGGTCACATATTTCCTATTTTGTAGGAGGTAGTTTTCCTACCTCTATGGCTAGATATTAGCTATTGTATTAGAAGGATTTATATATATATATATATATATATATATATATATATATATATATATATATATATATATATATATATATATAGAGTGAAATGAAATAATACATTATGTGTTGGAATCCATTGGTTGAGTTAAAATACATGTTAAATCTCTTGAAATTATTATCATTGGTATCAAAGAATTTTTTATCATGTGCATGTAATAGAGCTATGATTGTCAAATGTAAGCATAACATTTTTTGAGGGGTGGTCGTTTATATATTTCCCTTGTTGTTATTTCAACAAGATAAAAATATTATGAGTGTGTTTCTATTCTTTTAGTTTCATGTATTATGTCATAACAACTCTTGGCTTCCAACGCTTCAATTAAGATATTTGGTGTAAGGGAATTCATGAATTGATCAAATCCATTTTGGTTCGGAACATTGGTGCAATGTCGAAATGAGTTGGAGTGGTCATATCCTAAAAAATAGACATCTCTACATGGAATATTGAATCCCTTGAATCGTTATTTCATTACATACAAATTCATGTTGTTCAATGGGTTTATACTTTTATTTCATTCATGTTTCCGAGATGGTTTATACACTACTATCCATTTGTCCTCTCTATGTTGTCAATTTATTTTTCCTCAATTCATGAATCCTTCTCTTCATATCCTCAAGAAATAACAAGGTATAAATTTGTATTCTTTTATTTTACCAAATAGCTCAAGGTGCGTTGGCACATCACTTAGGCAGACCTAAGCACTCACCCAAAGTATGCAAGGGTATCAGGTCCCTCTTTTATGGCAGCTTTGTAAAGGATTTAACATGATAAACACATATATAATCCAAATCCATAATAACCATTCAAAAGTAAATCATAAAAAATATAGATCACAACCTTAGTGCATGAAGGATTAAACAAAAATTATGATCAAGTTTACGATGCAAGATCCAGAAACATATATGTCAATAATCATTATACAACCACATAGATCCATTATATTAATCACTGCAAAGCACACAAGCTGAACACATACATATGATTATCATCGTAGGTCATACATACCCATAAACAATAAGCATAACCTCAAAAGCATTCACGAGATACTAAATATATATATATATATACACACACACACACACATACATATATATATACATATACATATACATATGTATATATATATATATATATAGATATATATACACACATATACATATACATATACATATACATATATATATATATATATATATATATACATATACATATACATATATATATATATAATCATACACACACACACACACACACACACACACACACACACACACACACACACACACATATAGGAGTGGGGACTTTCCCTTCACCACCTAAGCATCCTCAAAATAGGTTGCATGCCAAGAATAGCTATGCCTTTCGCTACAAGATAAATACAAAAGAATGTAAGATCTTCTAATAATAGATCTCCTATATTCAACTCTTAGTTCAGATCTTATTTTTAGATTAAAAAAAAATACATGTCACTTGATCTTCCACTCATACAAAAATAGCCTTTGCTTAGTCTCCAAGTATTCATGCCTTTACGTGTTTTACACTCAACCCTATTTTTAGCCCATACATACAAAATGGCTAAGTACTTTAACTCATACTTTCCCAGCGTGCCCTTTTCTACTACATTTCTCCACATAGCTACGTTCCCTATGTCCACACACCTTAACCTTATGCGCCTTTAGTACTTAGGTTGTAATTCATCAGCCCAAAATTACCTCACACTTGTTTCATTACGACCCGACAATGGGTAATCATCCCTTATCTCTAAAAATAAAGACTAAGGAATAAATGAATGTTCTGTACATAATGAATGAAAGAATACATGGGTAATTTATCCTTTTGAAGGAAACAATAACTAAGGATATTCACTTTTAATCTCTTCCTCTAACTTGTTCCAATAACCAAGCACCTTATTTATCTTATCAGGGATATCTGCAAGTACTCCTTCCATTTCATCCATAGTCATTTTTAACCTTAGTTCTGTAGTACTCTAAGGAAATTCATGAGACTCAAGATCATCTCATCCATTACATCCATGTGTCGCACTATCGCTTCCCAATCTCCTTTATTCTATCTTTATGAGGGTCTGAGGTGCTGCAAGTGCATCACACTTTTCTACTAATAATGTCAGCCTCTCCTCGTGCCCAAGTGTTTCATCATTATTTGTTGCAAGGACTACATTCTCTTCCACCAAATTCCTTGTCTTGATTATTATCTCAAGATATGTGCATATATTCAACGCCAAATCTTCCTTTTTCATCTCATCTCTCAAGGTCTGAAGCAAAGACTCATAACTTGTTATCCGACACACTATTATTTCGTAGTCCTTTCCACCTACGTTGTAACATCCTTTGGTTTTGGAATCTATACTAGACCCTCATCCAACACCATGTGAACAAGTGTGCACAAATAATGCATATCATACTAGAATCTCTCAGCCACTCTCTCTTCTAAATGTGGCCTTTCCTTCAAACTTTCATCACCGATCTACTTTGCCATGTCAAGTATTATACACACCTTCGCCTCAACTCTCTCCTTTTCCTCTTTTAGGTGCTTAATTTCTACTTATTTATCCTTTTTATCTTCTGAGAAATATTGAATAGTTACCTATTTATCAAATTTTATGCGTGCACAACCTCTGCGAGACACCTTCGTTAATCAATTACTTAATTGTTCATTTGAAACTTGAGTTAACTTGATTGTTGCATGGTGAGAATGCGACACTTTCTTCATCCTACGAGAGACACATGATTTTTCACACACATTATAATAAAGCTCATCCATATGATTATGCATATTTCATGATAGTTTTTATGGGTGCATGTAGTTTCCATCTCGGGATCCATCATCTCCCACCTATATAAGCATTCCTTCGTGGAAGTACTTTCTAACTTTGGCATGAATTATCTTCATTGCATCATCAACATAGCCTAGGTTATTTGTCCTTACCATATATTCCTCCTTGGGTTCATTTTTGTTCTCTCCTACTTTCTCTGTGGTTTAACACCCACATTCTATTGTACTTCTTCTTCTCCATCAGTTTCCTTATTCATGTGTGTAACATGTTCTAATATCTCTGTGTCTCCACTAGTGCAAGTTTCCTCTTCAAGTCCCTACATGCCTATGATTTTTACATCCTCCTCAAACAAAGGCTACTCGCCATCTCTCTCCTCATCCTCTCACACCTCCAGAATAGGTGTGGAAACATCTTCATGTGCACTTCTATGTGAAGAATTTTCTTCGTCACTATCCTTAACCAACATATATCTTCACATTTTCTTTCTTTCTTCCTTGGCCTTATTTACCGGTGTTATGCGTGGTGACCTCCTTAGAGGCTACGAGAGGCTTGTGCCAATATCCACACATATAATCCTTCTACATAATTGTATCCTCTCCAGATTAAGTGCGATCTTGTCATCTTGTTCCTTTTCCCTCTAGGAAATTCTTCAAGACTTCATGTCCTTGTTCTTCCTACCTTGGGGTGTTTGTTCCACTGAAATCCTTGTTCCCAAAGTTTATTTCCCCTTTGGAGGACCTAGTAAATACAATTCCTCTCCTATAATCACTTTTCCATCTTTAAAGTATGGCCTTGGGTACACATACATGCATGCGGGCTCAATCTTCCCTACAACCAAAGTCTCCGGAGTAATATCAATGTTGTTTGTCTCCATTGTCTCCACATACGCCTCCTTGTTGGGCCATACATATGTCTTGCATAGAATATGAATTTATGTGTCTACTTTTTCAACATCAAATATAGAATTACACGCATTGTGTAGCCTATTTACCAGATCCTTGAAATAATGTATAGTAAAATCAAAAGGTAACTTACACCAAGGGATATTTTCTCTCATCTTCATGAAGAATATACCAAGAATAAAATTTTGGTATGCCACAAACTCTATTTATCCATCCAATACAAAGTAGGAATATCGCGTGGTATGTTCCACTCTCCTTCAAATTCCCAGTGTAACCTCCTAAACCATTTCTCATGGTGCTCCTTATAAGTGTTTGAAATGGAACCATGACATGTGTACTTAGAAAAATTCTTCACAAGAGATTTATTTTCCATGGGATACTCTAATTTTTTTCCTTTGGTCCATCGGAAACACCTATTTCACTAAACATAATCAAGAGTTAAATAGCACCCCAGGTTATCTTGTCACCTTTATTAGCCTTGGTTTGCACTTCTGATACTAGACTTTATGCGATGTATCCTTTAATATTCTAATAGGTATTTGTCACCATTTTGTGTGTTGTATGCAGCCAATGCTTATTAACATTTGTCCATATTTTCAAGGTTCTAGTTTGTAGCCAACTAAATGTGCCACTACCCTTGTCACTGAGTCCTCTATGTGTGTGACATAGAATTCTCATCCCCCTTTTGTACTATAATGCGGTGGATGTCACCTCAACCCCATCATCATTTTATAAATAACCTACAATTTCATAACCAGTCGTGCGAGACCCGTGACTTTACCGATCAAATTTTTTGTGATCCTTATCCACCTACCCACAAGGTCAAGAAAATATTTGTGTACACATAACATCAACCACTTTAACAACTGGTCGGGATTACAAAATAATGATAGATAATAAATTTTCATGAATCCTACGCTTTATAATAACATGTGCACCAATGTGTCCAAAACCCTATTCTAATTTGTTGTCCTCCTATTTGTCTTCCTAACAATCTCTGACATTAATATCCTTAATGGTTTTATTAGTCCTGTGATTGAAGTCACTAATCTTGCATTGGGTTATTTTTAATGTCCACGACCTTCCTTCGATGACCTCCACTTCCTCGAGTCTACTTCTCAACAACTAGGGATTTCTAGGTGACATTACTCTTTTCAATTCATAGGTACATTCTACAACTTAAATGTTTCCTCTACTTGATCCTTGCACTCCTCAAAATCAAATCAAAGTCTTCAGTCTTCGTTCCCTAGTTTTCCCTAGCCACGGGTTTTTCTTCTTAAAACCCTAACCACATGAACTGCCTTCGTAAATACTCCCAACTAGATCTCAATAACACTTCTCTCAGAGCTCTAATAATTATGTGCCTAAAAATATCCTAGTTTTCCACTCCATAGATCACTCATCGCACTATACTCTTCGTTGCACTTAACAAATTGATAGCTCAAAGGATGCAAGGTAACAATAACATTACATTCACTGAATTTATAACACATTTTGAAATTCCCCACATTAATTTCTCCTCAACCACCACCATACGTGGCATTAGTTATGCTCCCTCACTCTTTTGTGTATTGTGTCATGTCCTTTCGTGCCTAACTCTTCCATGCCTTAGTCATAACATTCTGGCACATCCACTACTTATTGGCCACATATTTCATATGCACACCTACTTGCATCGAAGTACCTATCCAATGTTCCTCATACCAAGTAGTTTCCAATGCTATAACCTACCTCACGCTATATTGAGCATCCATCCCTCTACATGTGGTCTTTAATCCAAGAAATTTCCTTGAAATTTATTCTCAAACCTATCTCTACTTTGAGCACCTGTAATTTTACAATGCACTTCAATTTAAAACAAGGTACCAATTAATTCTTCTCGATCCACCCCACACTAAAAGTATATGTGGTCCTCCGTGCATGAATTTAATATATTGTAATGTCGATAATTGGTGTGCATATGCACTTTTTACAACAAAACACATAACTAAATTGACAAACCATATCAACATTCAAATGAAACACATATGAAAGGAATGCATTAAAGGAAATATAATCTAATAGAAGTACTACCTTATTACAAACACCAAGAAGACTTATTTATAATAGGGATTTAGCCTACTCCCGTTAAAATAATTGGGAAACTATGTCCCATCCAATGAATATAAGCTGGAAAGAACTTGAATCAATTATATAAGTCACAACATATGGTCCCAACCAATGCACTTATAACTTTCCAGGATGGTGCAAAAATTGAATCATATAGAAGTACCATTTGTCCAACTTTAATCTACTTATTTTTAATGTGCCTATTATCTCATGCCTTCTACCTAGCCTTTTCTATCTTCTGAATCTACCTAGAAATAGTGTGCCTTTCATCCAATTTCATTAGTTTATCAATGTAGTTTTCAAGTGATTTCTCATCATCTATCCCTCCTTTGTGCACAATACGTAAGGAAGGTAAAATAAAATCCATGGGTAGAACAACCTATGTGTCAAACACTAGCTGAAAGGGTGTGGCTTTATTTAAACTCTTGTAGGTTATCATGTATACCCAAAGTACATTAGAGACTTTATCATCCCAGTCTTTCCTTCCAACATCAAAAATATTTTTCAATGTATGTCCCAATATCTTGTTGAAATCCTCAGTAGTGCCATTGGCATGTGGGTGATAGGGTGTTGTCTTATGGTGTGCCACCATAAATTATATCAATAGTATCTTGATAGTCTGATTAAGAAAATGAGTGCCCCTATTACTTGTCAGACTCAGTGGACATCCATACCTATTGATTATTATCTCCCATAGAATCCTTACTTCCGTGTAATCCTTTGTAGGTGCTTCTTCTACCCACCTTATAAGATAAATTATACAAGTTATAATGTAACATGATCTAGTCCAACACATGGGTGGGGAAATATGACCCAAAAAGTAAATTTCCCACTTTTCAAAAGGTTATATGCTATAAATAATCCTTAACAACATTTCATATCTATGCCCAAGCTTTCTAAGGTGCTAACAATGGTCACATGCCTTACAATATTTTGTATACAATCCTTATAAATCATTTCCCACCAAATTCATACCAATAGGATCTTGCGCATGGTAGAATTCCCTACATAATGACCACCTATAATCCCACCATGAGCTTCCTCCATAAAGGTAGTATGCTCATGCTCAAGTACACATCAACACAAAACCTCATCTAGATCTTACTTGTATAAATATCCACTAATTAACATGTAAGGCATGAAATGTATAACAAGTTGTTTCATCTCCAAATCCTTAATCCCTTCAGGATCCACACCAGTATGCAAGAATACAACAATATCATATAAGTTAGAGGGGACATGGTTCAATATGAAAAGTTATACATCTGGTATTGTATCCTCAATGCTCTACATGTCCTCACCTGAGTTAATCCTTGATAAATGATCTAGTCTGAGTTACTCTTACCTAGCTTCACCAATACCTTAAATTCAATTTCCTATAACAAGAGAATCTACCTGTATATGTGCCCTTGAAAAATGGGCTTATTGGCTAGATACTTAACCATGTGATCTGTATAAAATATCAAGGATTCACCAATAAGTATTTCCTAAACTTATACAACAAATAAATTATGGACAATTCTTCACGCTCTGTAGTTATATAATTTTGTTCAGTAGGGGTCAATTTCCTACTTGCAAAATAGATAGGATGGTCAACAATACCCTCTTTAGGTTGTGATAATATTGCACCAATGGAAAATCGAGAGGTGTCCACATGCACATGGAATGGTTTTGTTCATGAGGGAAAACACAGAATATGTGTAGATGTAAGCCTTTCTTGATGTCTCAAATGCGCTCTGTTGCGCTTCACCCCAATGGAACTTTCCCTTACTCTTTAACAATTCCTTCAAGGGCAGAACTATCCTAGCATAATCCTTGATAAAATTCCTGTAATAACTTGTATGCCCCAATAATCCATGCACCTTGCTCTTGTTAGTAGGTTCCTCTAAGCCAAAAAATGATAACAACCTTAACAAGATCTACCAACAAGCCTTCTTTACATATGATATGTCCCAAAAAAAGTTCCAAAGGGTGTAGCAAAGACACACTTCTTGATGTTTAGAGAGATGCTCAACTACTGGAACCTCTCAAACATTAGTCTTAAATTCTCTTAATGATATTTTACTAGCCCATAAATTTTCCAATCATCTAAGTAAAACTGTAAATCTTTATGAATGAAGTCCTAGAATTCTTGCACAACTATGCACAAAAATACTATAGGTGCGTTCTTCAATCCAAAAGGAATTATTGTGTATCCAAAATTTGGTGCATTCTTCAATCCAAAAGGAATTATTGTGTATTTTATTGATCTTTTATCATAACCTACACTTGATGATATATAAAAAAATCCATCGGTGAAAGAGTAGATCTCGTGACCTACAATTCCTTCTAATATCTCCTCTATAAACGATGTAGGAAAGGGATCTATTACATAAGCAACATTAAAATCCATATAATCTACACAGATCCTTATTGTTCCATATTTCTTTAAGCTTATCACCATAGGGCTAACCCACTTCGACTCCTCAATGGGATCAATGATCCAAGATTTCAACATCTTATCAATCTCTTCCTTACCTTGATGTGCAAATTAGGATTCATCCTATAAGGAATTTTCCTAATCGTCGCACACACCTTCCTTTAACTTGATCCTCATCTAACCAAAAGAGTGATGTACCCCTTTCAAATCATGATATTCTCTAGGAAATAAATCTTGGAATTCATGCAAAGTGACTCAATTATTTTTGCAACCTCTGAGTCAAACCAATAATCACTAATGATGGCATCCTTAGGTTATGGATCTTTCCCAATGTTGACCTTCCTAATTTTCATTGGCTCATGATACACACACACCTTCTCATCTACATTTTCCAAGATCTCGCATGTACCCAAATTATGATCAACATACAGATTTTCCACTTCTTCATAATCAATCATGTAAACTAGTTTACCTTTTTCTTTTTCTAGCTAGGTGTGCCCAAGATGTTCTTCATCTATCTCTTCTTCTTTAAATTGTGCCTCTAGATTTTACTCACCTAGTTTTTCTTGAATTAGATCCTCAACCTTTGCATTATCTCCCATATTCAAGTGATTCATAACTGTAAGGCCTCATTCATTAGAGTTTTAGTAGAAAAATAGTTAAAGGTATGAATCATACATGTAGTCAATTCTTACCAATTTCTTGTTTCTCTATTCAACTCTGCATAAACATACCATATGTGTGCACAACCACACAGAGTGAAGTAGAACTTGTGCACCCATAGTGAAGGTGGTAAGGCCTCTTGCCCCTCTGTTTAGAGTCTCTCACACTTTTGAACGTGGTGCGAAGAAGAATCCTTCCCATGAAATTCACATGTCTTGGTAAGTGCATTTCTCCTAAGAAATCTAGTAGAGAAGGTGATTCTCACCTCTCACCACTCTAAAAGACTATCTCTATGTGCATTCCACTAGCACACTACTGTCCTATGTAAGGTATATATAATATATTCCTTCTTTCCACTTGATCTACCCAATGGGCTTCGTAGCACTCATAAATATGTTAAAATTTCCTTCACCAGCGTACCTTGGTATCGATTACTACCTAAACACCTAACACATCATGAACTGCTTATGTAAGAAAATGCACTCTTCCTCCCATGCCCAACCATTTCATAAGTCCATGCACACATTTTCCCAAGCAATGGAACAAAAATGTAGTCTTTTATTTTACCAAACATCCCAAGGCGCATTGGCACATCACTCAAGAAGACCTAAGTGCTCACCCAAAGTGCACAAGGGTACTAGGTCCCTCTTTTATGGTAGATTTGTCAAGGATTTAGCATGATAAACACACATATAATCTAGATCCATAATAACCATTCAAAATTAAAGCATAAACAAATATAGATCACAACCATAGTGCATGAAGGATTAAACATGAGTTACAATCGCATTTATGATGGAAGATCCATAAATAGATATGTCAATAATCATTATCCAACCACAAAAATCAATTGTATTAATCACTACAAAGCATAGAAGCTGAATACATACATATGAGTATCATCATAGGTCATACACCCATAAACCAGCAACATAACCTCACAAGCATTCATGGGATACTAAATCCATGCAAATCAATACATATATATAGGAGTGGGGACTTTCCCTTCACCACCTAAGCATCCTCAAAATAGGTTGCATGCTAAGAATAACTATGCTCTTTTAAAATATAAATACAAAATCATGTAAGATATTCTAATAATAGATCTCCTATAGTTAACTCCTAGTTCAAATCCTATTATTAGCTCAAAACACTACATGTCGCTTGATCTTCCACTCGTCCCAAAATAGCCTTTTCTTAGTCTCCAAGTCTTCATGCCTTTGCGTGCTCTACACTCAACCCTATCTTTAGCCCATCCATACAAAATGGCTAAGTACTTGAACTCATAATTTCCTAGGTGTGCCATTTTCTACTACATTTCCACTTGTACCTATGCGCCCTATGTCCACACACCCCAACCTTATGCACCTTTAGTACTTAGGTTGTAATTCATCAACCTAACCAAATTACACTTAATTATCAAAATATTTTTATAGTAAAGGCACATACCATCTTCCATTCATCTCGAAATGGCACATACGATCTTCCATCCGATGGTAACAAAATAGATCATTAGTAATTTGCATTGGTGTGTTATTCTCATAATAAATTATATCTCTTTTCAAGACTTGAAAGAAATCTAACACATATGATCTCCTGGTCATTTATTTAATGTCCTCAAATCCTGGTGAATAATTATGTGAAATGTTATTTATAGAGTTCTATCATCGCATGAAAATAAGCCTCTCACAATTGACTCGGTGTAGGCTTTCATTAATGTGTATGGTTATCTCTCACTTTTTAAAACATATTCTCTCCCACATCTATTCACAAAAATCCCATCATTAGTATTGTTTGGTTATTTTTTCATACTATTTTTTTTTTAGTTCTTATTTAGGATGTCAATTAGATGCATAGGGATAGAAATGGTTTTAGTCAATTAGAGCTTGAGAAATAATTTCAAAGAGTCTTCACTATGTGTCTTCCACTTGTGCATTCAATTTTAATAGTTTATAAAATATTGGTAAGACAATATGTTATTGTATACGTTCAAATTTGTATATGGTTAAATCTATTGCATGTCTATTTCTAGTAAGTTTTCATAGTTTGGGTGTTAAAATTCAAAGTCTTAAGTTTTTTTTAAATTTCCACCCATTCAATATATGTCTATGTTATCATTAGCTTAGTCCACCAAATTGAAGTATTCATCTAATTTTTTTCATTTATAATATAGTCCTATTTAATTTCAAATTCCATTAGCAAGTTTTTGTCAAGTATTTTTATGTATATTGTCAAAATGTCAAACATTCAAAATAGTGTAAAAAAAATTGCCTTACGGATGCATTTCCAGTGTTAACCGATGTCATAGAAACCATTGATCCTCAAAATCCAAATTCATCAGGTTAGAAATGTCAACTGGAGGATGGAGGCATCGGAGATTGTAGGTAATTTAGTGACCTATCGTAAGTTTCCACGACGGGGCCACACAAATGGTTTGGTGGCATTTTTCAAAGGTGTGTTTTTTTCACTGCGATGTTTTTTAGAGTTCTTTTTGCAATGTATTAGTTTCCTAAATAAGCCCCTTTCCATAATTTTTGGGAAGATTCATGTTTTCATAAAAATCACTTTTGGGGAGCAGGAGAATATTTTGAGGTATAATCAAGGGATGGTTATCCAGTTAGTTCCAAGCTTTTGGATCTTGGAGATTCAAAATTCAGGCACCCAAAGAGGAAGGGATAATTCCTACATAATTTAGCTCGATACTATTCCTTTACAAGGGTAAAGATATCATCTATGGAGTTTTTACCTGGTCTAAGAAGTGCTTTCAGGAGGTGGTTAAACTTATTCGAAATATGGTTTTTCATTTTGTTCACATTAAGGGGGTAAAGATTAGCTATTAATATTGTTCACACTAAGGGGGTGAATTTTAGGAAAATAATGTAGTGTTCACATTATTATTGTAATTATTGTAAAATGAATAATTACATCAATAATTATTCATTAATGGTCAGTCGTATATATTGTTATAACCAATAATATATATATGCTATATAATTTGTTACACTGTATTATTATAAATGGGTCATGTGTTTCCTATTTTGTGGGAGATAGTTTTCTTATGGCTATATAATAACCATTATTTTGGAATATATATATATATATATATATATATATATATATATATATATATATAGAAGAATATATATATACAATACAATGAAATAATATATTGTGTGTTGGACTCTATTGATTAAGTTTAAATCTATGTTAAAGCTCTTGAAATTATTATCATGGTCCAAATCATGATCAAAATTGTAAATGATGGAGTTTTCAAAGACTCCTTAATTCTCAACACAAATGATATTAGAATATATTAAACATATTCCAACTATAAAATTGATACCGTGGAAGATTGGGATGATAATTTAAATAGGATACCTACTCAGCTAGAAAATGTCATCTCAAGAGGCATCCAATTATTTACATAAGCCATAATTCATATGGTCCTAATAGAGAGCTAAGAGAAAATGAAAAAGATTAGTTCACATGACATATATAATAATTTATGACCCACTTACATAAAAAAATCCAAGGAAAATGAGGAAGATGCATCCCAATCCGTTGAGTTAGTATCTACTACTAAGGAGAAGATCCAAAAGTGGTGACCCTCCAAGAAATATTTGGATCAATTGTAAAATCTCATAAAATTGTATTGGATAAAACTCCTAATATTTTCATGAAGTTATATTTGATTTCAAGAAACTTGACATGGGCTATAAGATATGCGGTGATTTCATAAAAACATAAACTCTTGAGACCACCCAACAAGATCAAGCCACTCAAGGATTCAAGCCTACATAGAGCTTGACCTAAACCGGGCCCATTGTAAAGAAAGAGAAATGATAAGTTACTTAGGAATATTCTAAGAGGCATGTTGGGCCATAATTCTATTGTAATCATCCTAATAAGAATCAATTAGGATATTTTTGAAAAATCTAGATGCATAATCATATTTCTTTGATCCTAGGAAGTCATGGTTTGGAAAGGGTAGTGGAAAAAGGCCTCCAAATTTGTACAAGTATAAGTAATTACTCTATTTTCAAAAGGAGGTGAATTATTGATTAATGAATGTGATATGGTTTTTCAATATTTCATACAAGTTGGAATTATTTAATTTCATCTCCATTTTCTATAATGTTCTTTGTGAATTATTATTGACATTAAAATTATTTATATTCTTTGTTTATGATCTTTAAATTTTTCTTATGTAAGTTTAATGAAATGTGATAGTAGTCTTAGTTTATATTAAATACATATTCATTTAAGAAATCTAATTTTTTTTCAATTCATGACTTATCTATTTCCATCACTATTCTAATATCCATTTAATCTTTGCATTAGTAGCATGCTAATCTATGCATGAAGTAAGTTAAGTTCTCATGGTTATTTTGAAAGAACACTATATTAATTTAATTTAAATTTCATGAAACCCGATCATTGCATAACTTATTTCTCCCTATTCTTTTCCATTTTTAGTTTCATTTTGAGTAAACCTTTAAGTTAGAATAAATACTAAGAAATATTTTATAGACAAATGTAGTGAAGAGGTGTAGGTGATTTTATTTAAATTGTATTAAATCTAATTATAGATTAACTATTATAATATGTGATATACAAATGCTAATGTACAGTAAAGACACAAGCAAACTAGAATGTACAATGTGAAACCCTAAGAAAAAGATGGAGATATGAAGAGTTAGCTTATTTATGAGTAGACTGGAAGTGATCTAGGTGGGTAATATTCTAAAACATGAGGTAAACAATTTTGTTAATGCTCCTAGAAATTATGGAACTCGGGAATGGTACAGACAAGGGAACATATAGGAGGGAAGGGGTGCTTGGGCACACTTGGTGATTGGATTTAGGTGTTGGTGGCCATGAAAATACTTAGGATCTAATTTATTTTATGTCACAAGAGTTTTTTTGTTGGTTCTTTTCTGTCACTTGATATTCAATCATTGGTCATTGAAGGTACCTGTAACGTGCAAAACAAGATATATACCTACACAAGTCCACAAACCACATCAAATCTAACAAAAAGATATAGAATGTGGACTCAGAATGACCTCGACAATCACCCAAAGAGTAAAATTACTGTAAAGTACTACACTACAAATCAAAACCTATGTAGTTCTATGTGAATTTCTTTGATATGATGCCCTAGGATGCCCTTGTACAAGTTACACTAGATAATGGGATAGATCTAGAATGATCTAGATGTAACCATGTGGGATGGAATAGAATAAACTTCCCCTCCTATGTTGTGTATGTATAAGTGATGCACCCCTTATCCCTTGAGTGAGTGTGTTATATTGATGCCTTTGATGATTTTATGCCTTTTGGATGCAAACTTATGTGATAGTAAGTCTGCTAGTGCTTGGTCCCGATTTTTAGAAGTAACTAAGTATATATATGATTTCCTTGTTTAAATTTCATAACTGATAACTAGAAGGTTGAACCATAAGTGAAGAAGATTCCCAAAAGATAAAAGAGACCCAAAAAGAGTGAGTAAAGGTAAGAAAGGGTCAAGAGCACCCATATAAGGACATAAGTGCCTAGGAATTGGTGTCCTAACTAGGTGTTATTGTATGAATTCATAAAATATAAATAACTCATATTTCTTTAGGTTTGTAGGATGTGTAAGACTAAAAAGATAGTAAGAAATAAAGAAAAAGAGACCAAAGATAGTTATCAACCACTAGTTTTATTTCTTAGGAATTTTTATACACTAGTATGATTTAGGACCTATAAATGTACCCAAGTGCATGATTTTGTGTCTACATTTTCCCCACTTTATGTTGTTGAGTGAATATTTGATAACATAAAGTATATAGAAGATGCATACCTTATGATCTTGTAGAGAAGAGTGTAGGTGATATCTTGCGAGTGGAAGTGTAAAGCATAGAGTGATCACAAAGTGAAGTGTTGAGACTAAGAAAGGGAAGTGGACCCTAGGGGTAAAGAATATGCATTGTAGCATGTTGTGTAGCTTATTTGAGGTGCTCTAACTGCATATTAAGGACATATCTACAAAAGAAGAGAGAAAAAGTAGTCAAAGTGTTGTATATGATAGATCAAAGTAATATGTGTATAAGTATGTAAATATCATAAAAGTGTATACAAGGAAAGTGTACACATGATATGTAAGATACAAAAGTGTCTCATTGATTGAAGTTAATGATTTTAATCCTAAAGGTGAGGATTTTGGGATATCTCATGCTAATAGCTAGTTTTTGGGTGATCTCATGTCGAGACAAAGTGTTTTGGGATATCTCATGCCAAGTACACATTTTTTGGGTGATTTCATGCCAAGAGTGAGTTTTGGGGAGAGAGGTCTAGTTTTACTCTCCTTTCATGACTCTGTCTAATAAGAACCACTACTGATGGTATGTCTCGATTTGTTCTGTTTTTCCCGATTTGTTCTAATTAGTTCCAAATTATTCCGATTTTACCTATCGTAGGAGATAAAATACATTATGTAATCGGAGGCCGGTGCTTTCTAGTGTAGAACTAATTTTCAAATTGTTGGAGATTATTCGATATGATAAATTGGTTATTTCTACCCCTAGGACATTGAAACCTAGGGAGGAAACAAGCGCCTGACGTTACTATTTGATATCAAGTGCTAGTTTCAGTTCTATTTGTGAGGTCCAAGTCTATTTATGGACCATTCTATAATTATGTTCTTGTGTTGACTCTATACTATGTTGTGTTGTAGTGCATCTCCGAGATGCTATAGGGGTGAATTTTTCATCCAATAGATACCCCCTCATTTGGGGTGAATGTGATGATAAAAGGATAATGTGGCCCAAAGGAGAGGAAAAACACGATATAGATATCTGAATTGAATACCTATAAGGGGTAGAGGATTTTTATGATAGAAATCAAAGCACATGCAAAAAAATGTGGGATAGTTACAAGTATTACTATAAAATCTAACATGCAAGAGAATAAAATGTAACAAGCAAGTAGTACAACAAGATGGAATGTGAAAAGTGGTTTTCACACATGGGACATCACTCATAATATCATAAGACAATCAAAGACAAAATAGCCAAAAGTATACAATGATCAAATAAGACACATGTCATATCGACAAACAATAGTAAATAAATAAATAGCAATGGAAATCCAGTAGTGATAGATAGCCATGGTTGTATATATCCTCTAAGGAACAAACTACACATGAAGCACCCATTATCATGTTGAAGTATAAATAATATGTCAAGGCATGTATATATCAATGGAAAGTAAGTTCTAGTAAGAATAAGTAATGAACAATAAAACAATAGACCTTGTAATGTGTGAGAGTAGTAAAAGTAGATTCCCAAGGAGCCTCAAAGCAGGACTAGCAAGGGATTTAGTCTTGAGAATCATGCATCATGAAAGGATATGTAAGAGATTTGCATTTACATCTAGAGACCAAGTGAATGTGCATATGTATATATATGGAAATATACTGACATACTAATAATCCGTCTAACATGGAAAACAAAGTGTAACATGTAAATAAAATAATCTAACAAGAGTAGATGCAACCAAGATATGTAAATATTGTGATGGTGTGATGACATGGTATGTAAGGTGTGAAGATGGAAGGATATTCATTTCCCTATAGTGGATGTGTATGAAACAAGTTTCATTTATAAAAACCCCTCAATAGTTAAGAATGAACCATAAAACAAGAGTGTGTCATCGGGAAATGAGTGTGTTGTGCAAATAATGCTAAAAACATATGTCATGAAGTACAAAGCATGAAGTGTGTAATGTAATGTTCACTAATGTAGTGTTCCCTCAACATTCAAGTGTGAACTATAGCACGAGAGTGCATCATAGGTTAATGATGATACAATGTGTGTATCACACGAGTGTAGGAGTTATGAGAAATATTTAGACATGAGGCATGAAGCGTGAAGTGTAATAGTGGACACTAGAGAGAATTGATAGTGATGGGAGTGGGGAGAAAGCATGATTCCTTCCCAAGCATGTAAGGGATAAAAGGCTATTCAATGATAGTGAAGAGTGAGGGCCCTCTACCCGATATCTGAGGAGACAAAGGCATGTGATGATGCTATAATATCTAGAGACCAAGTGAATGTGCATATGTATATATATGGAAATATACCGACATACTAATAATCCGTCTAACATGGAAAACAAAGTGTAACATGTAAATAAAATAATCTAACAAGAGTAGATGCAACCAAGATATGTAAATATTGTGATGGTGTGATGACATGGTATGTAAGGTGTGAAGATGGAAGGATATTCATTTCCCTCTAGTGGATGTGTATGAAACAAGTTTCATTTATAAAACCCCCTCAATAGTTAAGAATGAACCATAAAACAAGAGTGTGTCATCGTGAAATGAGTGTGTTGTGCAAATAGATGCTAAAAACATATGTCATGAAGTACAAAGCATGAAGTGTGTAATGTAATGTTCACTAATGTAGTGTTCCCTCAACATTCAAGTGTGAATCTGAGTAGCACGAGAGTGCACCATAGGTTAATGATGATACAATGTGTGTATCACACAGGTGTAGGAGTTATGAGAAATATTTAGACATGAGGCATGAAGCGTGAAGTGTAATAGTGGACACTAGAGAGAATTGATAGTGATGGGAGTGGGGAGAAAGCATGATTCCTTCCCAAGCATGTAAGGGATAAAAGGCTATTCAATGATAGTGAAGAGTGAGGGCCCTCTACCCGATATTTGAGGAGACAAAGGCATGTGATGATGCTATAATATTTGTGGTGTAGGAAAGTAACTATGTGCACATCAAGGAGACTGTGTGGTGAAGGAGGTGGTGAAAACATGTAGGAATAAGTTTCTTAAGGAGGGGAATTAGGGCAACAAGGTGGGATAATGTATTCTTTGAGGATGAAAAGGTCATGTGAATAGAAGAACTAAGTGTAGAAGAAGCTTTAAACTTGAGAGGAATGAGAATCCTATATTTCCTAACGGGTGTATAGATATCATCAAAATTGGGATGAGGTAATGGTGTACATGGTGGAACACCTTTGAAAGTAACAAATTATTTATTACATGGATGAACTTGAGACATAAATGATGCGTGGAAGGGATGGTTTGGGTAGCAAAGTTAAGATATTCATAAGATCATATCACAAACTTTGATTGAATATGTAACAACAAATGGTAAAAACATCGTAAGGGGACCAAATTTACTGGAAGCTTGACGTAACTAAAAGAATTAAGAACTACAAATATGACACTATAAAATGGATATTTGATAGCAAGGAGGAGTGAACGGAGCATACATTGGTAGGAGCCAATGGATAGATCACAATATTATTGATGGTATAGGAACCAATAGAAGTATTGATACGTAAGGAATAAAAATAGAATGTAGCATGATAATATTGATCCTAGAACGTAATGAATGATGGTGGTTCACCAACATGAGGAACAAGGAAATCAAAAGGCCTCGATGAAGTAAGATGCATAACACGATATGTATGGTTCGTAGAAGGATCGCTAGTTTTCTTGTCATGCTTGGGAAAATGGTCATTAATTTTTTTATCTTTTTATTATAATTGAATTACGTAGCAGTAGATGGATCAAGGAGCTCGAATGCATTATTTTCATTGAGATATTGAATAATATGTTTGAGCTTAAATAAGCGATCGTAGAGTTCCCAATGCATTGGTCATAGTCACATATTTCATTTTCATCATAGTTGTGGTGATGGGGCGAGACATATCAAGATTGAGTGGTGGTGGAAGATTAATAAGATTACTTTCGATAAGTTGTAGAAATAAAAACCGAGGGGTGTAGGGTAATTCAAGTAAAAGTGTACTTTGGAGTTTGTAATTGGAGCTTGTTAGGTGTAGAAACAACATTAATAGTGGCCTTTTCTTCAGTGGGATTAGGATATGGTTTGAAAGTAGATATAGCTTGAAACTGATTAGAGGATGAGGATGAAGCATTATCATAGTATTTAAATTTTCCCATAGATAAAATTTTTCCTTCATGTAATTTGAGTGTATGGAATAATTGATCAAAGGAGGGAGAGGTCTCAAAGATAACACTCTCTTGAAGTGGAGGTAAGAGACTTTGAATAATAATATCATACAATTTAGAATTAGCTAGTACATTTGTTATCTTAGCAACATTTTTCTTATAATGCAAAACATATTCAATTAGACGCTCATTAGATCCTTCTTTGATTTGATAAATTTACACATAATATATTTTGGCACTAATATTGATAGAAAAATGTCCATGGAAAGCATTGGCTAAATATGTAAAATAAATTACCCAGGGAACATGTAGGTCATAAAACCAACGCATAACATGATATTGTAAAATTCTAGGAAATATCTTAACTAATAATGTATGGTCATCTGCATAGTCAAGACATGCCACATGGAAATTCGAATATACTCTTCAAGGTAACCATGGAAATTGAATGTGGGTAACTTAGGTGTAATAAAGTTAGGAGGAAGTGGATAAGTAGAATTGGTGGGTGCAAAAGGGGTGTGAAGGGGTAATGAGGAATCAAGAGATGGAGAGGAACGTGAAGTAACTTGTTGTAGTTTATGTATTTGAATTTTCAGATCCTAGTATAAAGAAACTAGGTTATGAGTTCCTGAAGAGGAACTAGGTTGTGTATTAGATGTATTGGGAGTAATAAATAGAGAAATAGTCATAGAAATGGAATTAGGAATGTTAAGGGGTTGCTTAGAGGCCATGGAATCCAAGGAGGATCCTGGAAGAGGGAAAAAATAAGCATCTCAATAATTTTAAGCACCAAGTAAAGAATTGAGAAGATGTGTAATATGCAAAGGGTTTGGTGTGTAATGCTTGACTAAAATTGGTGAGCTTGTCTAGTTGTTCTTGATCAAAACTAGTAATCTCATCATATGAGTGTTCACTACCAGAAGCTTAAATGTTCTTGAGAGGGATTTTTTTGAGTTAAGAAAGAGGTTGGAAGATTTATCCATGAATTGAGAGGATTTAAGGCTAGATGGAGGAAGCTCAATGTGCTCAAAGGTACCAAAATGACCACTGCGGGTGATGGGCATAAAAAGAAGGAAGGTAGGTTTTGATTGAGTGGGTTCACTAAATGATTTAATTTAAATTGTATTAAGTATAGTTACAGGGCAGCTAGTATAATAAGTTATATAAAAATGCTAATGTACATTACAGACACAAGAAAACTAACATGTATAATGTGAACCCCTAAACAAGAGAGGGAGATAGGAATTATTAGCTGATTTATGATAATATTTCTCGGTTAGGATTGTGAAAAGGATTTTGATCATCCAATTACTTCCCATTTTTTACATATATATATTTGAATATATCATTTTTTTGTAGTTTATGATTTTTTTTGCACTTAGGAAAAGATTCCTTTGTCACAAAAAATTGTTGGTGAGAAAAATTCTTAGGAAAATATGTTCCACCAACGTTCATGGGGATACACCCCTAGAGTCAATGTAAAAATCTAAATTTTGGGTGAGAAAAATTCGAGGATCACACAAAGTGGAAAAAATCAGAAGGGAGTGTCTCCAACTTTGAGGAGAAAGGGGGAACGTTAATAAATATTACTTCATGAGGATACACAGATTAGTTTAACATCCAATATGCATTGAATATTACAACTCCCATTATTAAATGTAACTAATCCATATTCCAATAGAGAAAAAATGAAAGACCTTTCATATTCCATTAATTAATTATTTCTATATTATTATTTTGAGAAAATAATTTTTACAAATTTAAAATAGGTCACTTAATTATTTGAATATTTTGAGTAAAAATACAATGATGAAGCATAACGAATAATTAGAATTGTAAGAGTAGGTATTTACCTTAGCTCATGTTCACCTAGGTACTTTATTTACCTTTATTGTATTTATCCTCACCCACTTATGTGTGTGGATGTTTCTTTTATCTTATTTATATATTAGGAGATATTATCTAGTTGTTAGGTATAGTTCTTTCCTTGATCTATGATATTGATTAGATTCTTGATGTCTAGTTCTCTCCTAAATCTATGGTCTTGACTAGTTCTTTGATGACTAGTTATTTCCTTGATTTATGGCTTGATCTACGACCTTGACTGGTTCTTAGATTGTTATTCCTTGCCTATTTAAGCAAGGTCCATTCTCAATGTATTGCATTGAGTTCCATTATAATATATGATATTGTTGCTCATTTTTTTGCAAAGGTTTTATGTAAAACTATTTTGGTAAATTATTTTCATCTTATTGATCGTGGTGTTTGATTAGCATTTGTGTTCTTGGCTTGGTACAATCTGGTTATCGTTCCTTTCATGGTATCAGAGTAGGAGATTGTTGTTGACATCTGTCTGTAAGTTTTATTTTGTAAATAAATTCTTTGTATATTCATATATTTGGGATTTGGTCATATTTTGTTCTTTATGTGTAGTTTTATGAAAAACAGAGGCTTCCATGAGATCCGAAAGGTGTGTTAATCCTAAGATCGAATGTAAACTCAGCCATTTCTATAGGAAGACAATTTTTAGGTTCTTTTTGTTGTTGCATAGAAGAATATTGGTTCACCTTAGGATTCGTACCGACCCGTAAATGAAAACGCAGGATTCTTTTTTGGGTATGTTGGGTTTCACAGGATCTACACATGGTAATTTATTTTACGGCATAGCTATTTGGTTTGTGTGTAGGATGTTTTTCAGATCTTTCCTTTTTTGGCAGGGGGTCCACAGAGATGTAGTGCACGTTTTATGTTATTTCTAGAAAATCCATGAGTTGTTATTTTTGGCAAATGAAGGTCACTAGTTACACAAAGTCTAGAAATAGCCCCAAAATAGTAAGTTTTGTAAACACCCATTAAAATCCTTAGCCCTTGGATATATGGTATGGTCATATGAGAGCTTAAAGCTTGTGATTCCTACTAGTAGGTGTTTACCTTGAGCCCCCTTTAATTTTATTTGTGTGGTGAAGGCAACAACAATTTATTTTGTTTTAGTGGTAACTAAAATAAATAACAAAGCAAAATATTAAAAAATTTGTAACTTTTGATCGGTAACTCGGTTTTGAGTGTCGTTTTTTACAAAAGTGCTTGTTTTTTCGTGCTCTTTCCATTGGAAATATTTATTTTGAGACTTGCACTATAATTATAAAGTTCCAAATATGGAAGAGTGTTGTAATCAATTGTGGATGCAATTTCGGCTGAGCCCGACGTCCTAAACTTCTAGGAGTTGCATTTTGTATCTATCATGGATTCTGAGAATGATATGCTTTTCTCTGAAGTGTGTGGACTTCAAGAGGATATTGTAAAAATTTTGGAAGAAAATAGATCACTCAAGAAGTGAAATTCTCTTCTATAATCACTCATTCATGATAAGGATACAATAATCCACTCCCTGCAACAACACCTTACTAACCTACAACATCACCATGATATTGTTGACAACCATATCCATGCTCCTAGTCCACTCAGTAGCTATTGATCCTGTACCCACTAACATTGATACTGTTAGTCTTTGAGCATGTTCCTCTCTTGATGCTTCTAAACCTGTGAGGCTTCATTACTACATGCTCTTCCATATTTGTGCCTATTACGATTACCATATGTTGTGTATCCTATTTTCGCTCAACTACATGGCCTTTTTGAGAAGCATACTAATGAGGGTCGTCAATCCTCGCCATTAAAAATGTCAATCTAGGTTGGTGTCCGAAGGCTGTATGCATTAAGAGAAGAAGATCTTGGAAAGAAACTCCTTTAAACACAAACCAAACTTGCATAAAATAAATCACACTTGTGGAAATTAAAAGGCACACTTGCAGAAATAAAGTTTG
Source organism: Taxus wallichiana var. yunnanensis (assembly GCA_018340775.1). Taxonomy (NCBI): domain Eukaryota; kingdom Viridiplantae; phylum Streptophyta; class Pinopsida; order Cupressales; family Taxaceae; genus Taxus; species Taxus wallichiana. The sequence goes on along the minus strand of CM031237.1, from coordinate 541,789,480 downwards.
CATGAAAGAAACACACTTGCATGAATTGAAATGCACACTTGCAGAAATAAAGGCACACTTGCATAAATTGAAATTTCTAAATTGAAAATAAAGGAAAGAGGAAAGGACACCTATAGGTTCACAAAAGAAATTACATAACATAAAAAAAAATTAGAAATTTACAACAAAAGGAAAACTATAGAAATAAAGAAATTACATAACATAAAAAAATAGAAATTTAAAACAAAAGGAAAAATGCAGAAATAAAGAAATAAACATTAACACATTGATCCATCTTCCTTGGAATGAGTGGCCAGCTCATTCCTTGGAAGAGGATTTAATTCATACTTTTAATTCAGAACTTGTAGAAAAACTTTACTTCTAAAGATTGGAAAGAACAGATCTTGATTACTTGGGAAAAGAAATTACATATCTAAGTGTGGAAGGTTGCATTTATAATTTATGCATCCAACCAACTCCTTATTTTAGGAAATACAATCTGATCTTATCTTTATTCCAATCCTAACAACTAAGATCTCCATCTCCACAAAATATGGAGAGAGATATATTATTGAAGTCAAATCTTATCTCACTTATTTTAGGAAGATTTGCTCCCAAATATTCTCCTTGATTTTCGGTAACAAGAATCATAATGATTTTATTCCTCTACATTATTGGAAGGAGGATTTTCCTCAAAATATTATTTTGACCAAATACCTTTCTCAGATTTTCCATTTGACTTTGTTGTTTTTGATTGTGGAACTTTTGACGCTTGTCAAATATACTTTTTCCTCGGACTGCAGTTCACTAAAAGTTAGATTTCTCTTGATTGGTAAAACTTGTAGCAAATCTGAATGAATTTTTGTTAAACACATTGCTATGAACAAAAACCTCTCTCAGATTTTCCATTTTAATTTTTCTGTTTCTGTTTATGGAACTTTTAGTGCTCGTCTAATACACGTTTCCTCGAACTGTAGCTCACTAAAAGTTATATCTATCTTCATTGGTAAAACATGTAACAAATATGAATGAGGTTTTTGTTAAAAAAATTCTATGAACAAAAACCTCTCTCAGATTTTCCATTTGAATTTTTTGTTTTTGTTTATGGAACTTTTAGTGCTCGTCTAATACACGTTTCCTCGAACTGCACTCACTAAAAGTTAGATCTCTCTTCATTGGTAAAAATTGTAGAAAATCTGAATGAGGTTTTTGTTAAACACATTTCTATGAATAAAAATCTCTCATATTTCCCATTGGAATCTCTGAGCTTTCACAATCCCTCTAAAACTGTCATTTCATTGATGTAAGTTCTGAAATTAAAGCTGTCATTCCTTTTATGCAAGTTTCAAAACTAAATATGTAAGTTCCATAACTAAATCTGATTTGTCCATGAATTGAAAGTTCAAAAATAACTGTCATTCAATTGATACAAGTTTTGAAACTAAATCTATGAGTTCTAGAACTAAACCTGCAAGTTCTAGAACTAACTCTATGAGTTCTAGAACTAACTCTGCGAGTTTCGCAGCTAACTCAAAACAACTATAACTTTTGCATGCGATCTTGGATTGAGATGATTATTTTTGAACTTGCATAATTTTTCAAGAGGAATCTGAATATGAAATTAGATTTGATTTTAAATGTACTATTCATGATCAATTCCAATTTTCCCAATACTAGCATTATCTTTCCTTTATGTCCTGCATACACAAGACTTTACATCTTTTCCCAAATAATCAATAGGATTAGTCAAAAAAATAGATTTAAAAATATTTATAAAGAATGAACAAAATATATATCCTATATTCTATCTTAAGAAAACTATAAGTTCCTAGATTAGATTTAAATCCACTTTCAAAGGTAACTTGGAAGGACAAAATAATGGTAATTTATGGCCAATTTATGGCCTCATCACGTACTCACTACCTTCGGTTCTTGCATGATCCATTTTATGGGTTTCACTGGCGAAGATATTGGCAGAAACTCATAGGGTATTATTTCCCCTCTTCCACATGTTAAGTGGAATTCTTGCCATGACATTGTTTTTCATGTAGATACTTCATTGGGATCACACATTGATAGAGCTCCTTTGTTCACTCGACTCTTTTTGAGGATCATGAGCAACACATGAGTTCTACATCTTCACTCAAGCTTGAGAAACCTGAGATTTTAGCTGTCAAACATGATCAACCTAACACACATTTTGATGTTCTTTTTCATGCACTCACTTTGTGCATTTTGTGCCAATTCATATGCAAGCATCTTCTTCATCCATCCGTGTTGATTTGGGGTGGATATCTAATCACTCGTGGAGGTGACATAGGCATTCGTTGAGAGGACTCTATAGGCATGGCTCCTCCACCATTCATCCTCTTACTCCACTTTTTATACCTTTTGCATTGTGATGCTTCTTGTTTTGAGCATTTTTCTTTAGCAGGTGTAGTGTATCTCTCTTATTTGTTGAGAGATTTTGTATCTGTATTTTCGACACTTTTGGCATGTTGACAGTATCTCTTGTGGGGGATCTATTTTGGTGAAGTCCAGTGTTATTTTGTCAGTGTTTGAGTAGTTTATTTTAGGAAACTCATATAGATTTGTAGCATCACTCCACCCATTCAGTAGTATGGGAGGGTGTGGTGTTGATCCTGCTTCTTCAGGTTTTGTGTCCTTTCCTTGTTAAATTAGTTTTTCTTAGAACATGACACTCGGAGTTTGTGTCCTTACCTTGTTACTTTGGTTATTGTTCTCGATCATGGAACACCTATTTATAGCAGTTGATCAAATTATGTTTGGTGTTTTTTTACACTTTCGATATCACTCTGTTGACAATATCCTTGTATGGAGCTGTTTCTAGTGAAACCCAGTGTCGCTTTTTTTTGAGTTTTATGATCAAACAGTGAATTCATACCATAGTGCACACCAAAATTCTTCAAAGCATTGTATGATTTTTTTGAGCCGAGCTTCTTAGGATGCCCTGGGTGGGTATTTACTCTCTTTACTTTGTTGTTCTTGGTTTTGGGTACCTTGTAGTGTGCCTTTTTCCTAGTTATTGTACATGAGTACCTCATCGTGCCTAGTTGTTGGGACTCATACTATGGAAATGCCACATCTATGGTGTTAGAGTAGGTATTTACCTTAGCTCATGTTCACCTAGGTACTTTATTTACCTTTATTGTATTTATCCTCACCCACTTATGTGTGTGGATGTTTCTTTTATCTTATTTAGATATTAGGAGATATTATCTAGTTGTTAGGTATAGTTCTTTCCTTGATCTATGGTATTGAATAGATCCTTGATGTCTAGTTCTCTCCTAAATCTATGGTCTTGACTAGTTCTTTTGATGACTAGTTATTTCCTTGATTTATGGCTTGATCTACGACCTTGACTGGTTCTTAGATTGTTATTCCTTTCTTATTTAAGCAAGGCCCATTCTCAATGTATTGCATTGAGTTCTATTATAATATATGATATTATTGGTCATTTGTTTGCAAAGGCTTTAGGTAAAGCTATTCTGGTGAATTACTTTCATCTTATTGATCATGGTGTTTGATAAGCATCTGTGTTCTTGGCTTGGTACAATCTGGTTATCTTTCCTTTCAAGAATGGAGAGAGAAAGAAGAGTGGGAAAGAGAGGAAGAGGGAAGGGATGAGGGAAAACAATCCTTGCAATGAAATACTTTCCATGATGGGATATACCAAGAAATTTAGCAACTTTTGAGGGCATGATGTTGTCGAGGCACCGAGTTAATGATGAAATTGTTTAGCTTGTACTTGTTGACTAGAAAGTCAATGTATAATGGATCAACCTTCATATATGTGAAGGGTGTGGAAGTGAGGAAATTCAAAGATGGAGTTAATTAGAATGCACATGGTGGTTCTTTAGTGGAGGTATCTTTAGAAATAGGGCTACTACCTTTGACATGTTGAATGAGTTTCTCTAATTTTTTAGGATGAGTTCTTAAGTATTCGAATGCAGACATTTGGATCTTGGAATTTTTAAAATGGTCAATGATATCTAAGGATGAAGAGGTGGTGGGAAAATCATGGGTTATGGAAGCATTAACATAGATGTTTTTAGAAATTGATTTTCCAAGAGAAAGCAGAAGAGGCCTTACTTGAAGAGATAGAAGGATTCTTGGTCGGGTGGATTCATGCTTCTTCTTAGTTTTCCTTGTTGAAGTATACTTTGATGATCCTCCTTTCGTTGTTATTTTTCTTAGAGTCTCCATTGGAGGATTCAATTTCTTAGTTTGGGTAGTGGAAGAGGATCCTTTTTTCTCCTTTTGGGGTTAGTGAATAATACATATGAGTAACTATCATTGGGCTCCTCATCATCAAGTGTGCATTTACAAAACCCAATCCTAGCATATTCAATTTCTCCTTCCTCTTTCTATTCAAATCTTTCTTCTTCGTCTTCCTCATAGATCCCGTACATTGCGTTGACTGGTGGGGCTTCCAAGGAGAGCCTTTGAGGTGCTCCTATGATATGAGAGAGTTGTTTCTTCATGGAAAACATATCATTATCCATTTTGTGAATCATGGAATCAATGGTTATTGAACTTGAAATTTGACCTTTCGTTTACCATGGGGATTATTTACCTTACTAGACAAGATTATATCATCATATATTTCAATAGCATAATCTTGTGCTTCTTTCAAATCTCTAGGTTGAGATATTCTCAGGAAGAACCCAACTTCTGGTTGCATAACACTGATAAAGAATCTTTTCAGATTATTGTCAGAAGGCATGACATCTTCAGGAATCCTTTTGATTGTCCAGTTATACCTAGCTATGAAGTCTCTCATAGATTATGTAGATTCCTTCTTCATTTGTAGTAGTTGAACTAAGAGATCCTAACAATCTTTTGTAGTTTTATATTTGGCTTCAAATTTGGTTCTTATATCATTCCAACAAGTGATAGACCTTACTGGTAAGAAATAGAACCATTCAACTACCTTTTCTTGCAAAGATTCCACGAAAATCTAACATATATATCTTCATGTTCGACACCCAACACACCACATGCGGTGATGAAAGCTACTACGTGTTATTCAAGAAGTTATTTTTCACCACCTTTTAATTTTGGAAGGTTGTTGTAAGAGCACGTTAGAAGATCATGAAGAGGAGGTGCAAGAGAAAGTGGACCTAAGTATTCCTTCCCCATGGAACAATGGGTTGTGGTATTTTTCTTTCTTTGTCCACCATGGTATTTTTCACTTTAGTTGCTTCTTTTTCAACTCTTGAAAAGTGCAGATTTCTCAATTAGGATTACAAAGAGGCTTTTGATCATCCAAGTACTTCCCTTTTTTTTTTGATTATATATATATATATATATATATATTTAATATGTCATTTTTTGTATTTTATGATTTTTGGGTAGAGATTCCTTTTTGGGTGCACTTAGGAATATTTATCCCTAGTAGAGTCACCAAAAATTATTAGTGAGAATTTTTTGGGAGGAAAAATCTGGTGTCTCCACCAACGTTCATAGGGCTGCACCCCTTTGAATTGAATGGTACAACTCCCATTATTGAATGTAACTAATCCTAATCCTAATATAAATGTTTTGGGTGGCCAAATTGGTCGAGGATCACACAGGGACACTCCACTGAACCTGTGGAAAAGTGCTTGTATGGGGTACAAGGGAGTAAGTTACAACATTGAGGAGAAAGGGGGAAACTAGTTAAGGAATATTACTACCATGAGTAGATTGTAGAGCTTCACACCCAGTAACCGGAGTATTTCAACATCCAATATAGAAGAAAGAAACAATGAAGTGGTTAGTGAGAAAAACAAAACCCACATAAAAAATGTTTTTTAGGCTCATTCATCAAAGATTCAAAGATCTCTTTGATCATCATGCTTAAAAAGTGCATACAAGAGGTAAATAGAGGAAAAAATGAGGAAGAGAAATAGAAGAAGTGTAGCTATCATAATTCAAAGATTCAATCAATACAGTAATCCATAAGTGTAGCTTTTATTCCATGTGTGGTGATTAATACAAATCTTTAATCAAGCTATCATAATTCACAATGCTACATAGTAGGAGTTCTTCAAATTTTAGAATCCCTTGGAATGGGGAATCCATCCCAATTTATATAATTTTAATTGACCTTTCCCCTCCCTCACATGAATATTCATTTCCATATTCCACTTGTGACCTTTCATTTTCCATTAATTAAGTATTTCTCTTATAATTTTGAGAAAATAATTTTTACAAATTTAAAATAGGTCACTTAAGTGAATAGGATAAAATACAATGATGAAACATAACAAAGAATTAGAATGGAGAGAGAAAGAAGAGAGGGAAAGAGAGGAAGAGGGAAGGGATGGAGGGAAAACATTCCTTGCAACAAACTACTTTCCATAATGGATGTCTTGTTCTATAATATGAGATGATCATTCCAAACCATGAAAACTGCCATCTCTTCATGATTGATCACACCTGAGAAACTAGACCAACCTGTGCACTTGAAATTCATGTTTCCTTGACACTTACTACATTTGGAAGGGACAACTTACTATATTTAGTAAGTTTCAAAGTTTTCCTCTTTGACCCCAAATGGTGATATCGACATGAATGATTATCCCTCTATGTCCCATTGTGCCAAACTTTCCCTTTGAGAATAACTTGCTATTTTTAGTAAGTACCCATGGGGAAACTTACTATTTTTGGTAAGTGTACAAGTTAGCTTTTCCCAACCTCAACCGACTATGGTATCTTGAATTATTTCTTCTTATTGTGTTCCTCTCACCTTCTAGACCAAGCTCGGCTATTTATAACAGGGCTTGATGTCGAATCAGCACACTTCGAGTGTACGCAACACGATGGGTTGAGACTCTCAAGATGATTGCATAACATGGAGCTTTTCCCACGTGTGGGACATTGTGAAAATGGAAAATCTCTCCGGATGAAGGCGAGTTCATATTCCTCTGTTCGGATGCACACGTAGAAAATGCAGAGAGGTTTACAAAAACCTAATCTAACTTGCCAAGGAGAGAGGGTAAGAAAATGCATAAAATAAAACCTAAACTACAAAGGTGATGCATCGAGGAATGAGGAACACTTGTCTTGCCAAAAAAAAAAACATGAGACCATTAAAATGCAATGCAAGATCATGCACTGATAGCGATTCACAAAGTGAAATATCAGGGGGATGCAAATGAATACAGAGAGGGTTGAGAATCATCCACAGACATGCATTAATTTTCTCCAAAGATTGATACAACACACTGCAAAATGCCAAGAGGCAAGGTTGCATTACAGTTTCAAATGGGAGGTTTTAACTCCACAAGTTCACCTGCCAAAGAGAAGAAGGGAGGGGCAAAACAGAAATGTCTAACCTTTAGAAAGAAGCCCTCCTTACAATTTATAGGAGGAAAAAGAGAGGGAGAAGAGAGGAATTCAAAATCTGCCCCAACCACCTCCACAATGCACTTAACTCATCTCATAATGATGGTAGGTGAGAACCCCAGTGAACCCAAAAGTGGCAAACTGTATTTTGCATTTTTAATAATTTTTCTCACCCAATTAAATATATCTAGTTTTAGTTAGATAGAGGACCTGTAAGCTTTCCGAAAAGTCCAACCTTGCATGAATCGAGCTCCCAATAAAAAGTTATGGCGTCTAAATATCTGCGCCTGGGTTGCTTCTGTTAGCGCTCAAAATGTTGCACCTCCTGAAGGTGCGCCATAGGCGCATCCGTGTGTGTGTCAACATCCTATTACATGTGCGAAGGCACAACCTTTTTTCTGTCGACACCCGTGTCATGCGCCATTTCCGTGCGCCAAGGGCATCCTTTTTCTCGTCGACACTCCGTGTCATGCGCCAAGGGCGCATCTCGCTTTGCTCTGTCGACACTTCATGTCATGCACCATTTCCATGTGCCAAGGTGCATCCTTTACCTTGTCGACATCCATTTCTGTGCGCCACTTCGTGTGCCTTAGCATATACATTTTAGTGTCAACACTCATTGTCATGTGCCATTTCCGTGCGCCAAGGGCGCATCCTTTACCCTGTCGACACTCATTTCTATGCGCCACTTCTATGCGCCAAGGGCGCATCCTTTACCCTATCGACACTCTGTGTCATGCACCATTTCTGTGCGCCAAGGGTGCATAAATTTCGGGATTTGAGCTTCTTTGATTTCCGTATTCTTTTGCTTGTCTATATCTACCTGGGGAAAGATATATACAACAATTTGGTGACTCAATGGGATTACCTGCCTGCTAGGTAGAAGATCAGTGGCCTTTTAGCAATCCATTGGGCATGGAGTCATAAGCAATAACTTGAAACCAACCTGATATCTGATCCCGAACCTGATATTGCAACTCCTTCTTCGAGAGCATGCTGAACTGTAGAAAACAACCTGAGAGCAACAAAACCTGTGCCGGAGCACTTAGGGAAACAGAAACCTAACTACAACAAGACAATGTGCATACGCACTTAGAGGAATTGAAATCTAGGCTAATATTTACAAGGGTAAACCTTTTCCTTTTAGTAGCAATGTTTAAGATGGATTCCGTTAACCGGAATCGGGAATTCTTCTCCATCCAATGTAGACAATTGGAAGGCATTACTACTTTTACATCCCGTGACCATGTAGGGGCCACTCCAAATGGCATCAAACTTGGAATGCCTTCCTGGTTTTGCCCGATCTGCATCCCATTTCAGAACTAAGTCCCCTTCCTTGAAGGTCCTTGCTCTTGCTTTCTTATCAAACCATCTTTTTACTAAGGCCTGATCTTTCTCAATTGTTTGAACTGCATGTTCTCTAATTTCTTCCAATTCCATCAACTCTGCATACCTAGCCTCCATTGGTTCGAACTCAGCCAACTCCAACTGCTTCATGAACTCCAATGTAGGTAGTTCTAATGATATAGGCAATACTGCCTCTTTTCCATAGACCAACTTGTAAGGGGAATTACCTGTAGACCTCTTTGGTGTTATTCTATCAGCCCATAATGCTGATTTTAGCTTGTATGCCATGTTCTTTGATTTTGTTAGAGTCCTCCCGATGATTCTTAGAAAATTTTTGTTCGTGGACTCTACCTGTCCATTACCCTGTGGGTAATAATTTGAAGAGGTGCTCAAAAAGATTCCATTCTTGACAGCCCATTCTGTAATCTTGGAACCTATAAATGCCAATGCATTGTCTGATATGATAGTGGCCGGCACACCGAACCTGGTCACTATTCCTTCATAAAAGTCTAGTATGTTAGACTCATTTGCTTCCTTGAGTGCTACTACTTCAGTCCACTTGGTGAAATAGTCCGTTGCCGTGAGAATCCACTTGTGGCCTTGGCTTGAGTTTGGATTGATGACCCCAATGAAATCCAATCCCCATTGCATAAATGGTTGGTCAACCAAGATTGGGTGCAATGGAAGCGCTGCTAGTCTTTCTTTGCCTTTGAAGAGTGCACATTTCTTGCACTTTCTTATCCATGTATAGCAGTCACTGAAGACTGTCGGCCAATAATACCCTGCCTTCATTATCTTGAGAGCTGTTACTCGTGGGGTGAAATGTCCTCCAGAATCTCTATCGTGAAAATCTCGTAACACCCTTTTAATTTGATTTGTCCCAATGCACCTCAATAGAACTCCATTGATGTCTTTCTTAAACAAAACACCATCAACAAGCACATATGGAATGGCTTGTAATCTAAAGTATCTCCTCTTTGCTTTGCTCATTTCTGGGGGGTATAGGCCTGTCTGTAGGAAGTGTATCACATTTTGAGTCCAACATGGAGTGGGCACATCATCATTTTCCTATTCTTGACCATCTTGTAGTACCAAGACAGCCTCTTTTCATTACCCGCTTCGACTTGTTGACTCAAGGCTAGCTGCTCACATAGTTCCTTTCCATGTACTAGCTTAGTGACCTTAATTTCGATGTCATATTCCATGACACGAGTTATCCATCCCGCACATTTCTCATTAGATCCTTGTTTAGAAGGAAGTCCCTGACTCCCGCATAAGAGACCAATAATTGGATCTTGTTGTTTGAGACTAGGTGCTTGAATTTCTTTAAGCTCCTGATTACTGCAAGGACATGCTTTTCAATGAATGAGTACCTTGTTTCGTATTCCTCTAGACCTTGACTAAAGAAAGAAACTGGTTGTTCTAATCCCTCTTTGTTTTGCTGAACCAGGATTGCAGAAATTGTGTCTCCACCACCGAAGGCATATAACATGAATTCCTTGGAGAAGTCTAGATTGACGAGAGTCGGAGCTTGAGATATAGCCTCTTTTATTGCCTCAAAACTTGCCTTGCCTTCAGATGTCCACTTAAATGCCATACTCTTCTTTAACATCAGCGTTATTGGCTTCACAAGAGCAGCAAAATTTGGAACAAATCTGTGGACAAAATTGATCCTTCCCAAGAAGCTTTGAAGAGCCTTCTTGTGACTTGGCAATGGCAATGCTCGAATTGCTTCAACTCTTTCTGGGTCAATCGTCAACCCTTCCTTTGAAACAATATGGCCTAGAAGTTTTCCCTCGTGAGCCAAAAATATGCATTTTTTGGGATTCAATGATACCCCAAATCTTCTACACCTCTGAAATACTTGCCTCAAATGACAGAGGTGATCCACTGCATTTTTTGAGAATACAGTGATGTCATCAAGATATATTAGAACTATTTTATTGATCAACCCCTTGAATGCCATATCCATTGCCCTTTGGAAGGTGGCTCCAGCATTTGATAGCCCAAATGGCATTTTCTTGTAGGCATAGGTCCCCATTTGGTGGTGAAAGCCGTCTTGAATTGGTCATCTTCTTTCACCATCACTGATTGTACCTCGAGTAGCCATCTAGGAGAGAGAATCTCTCTGAACCGGATACTACTTGCAATATTTGTTCCATTGAAGGAAGTGGGTAATGGTCTTTGAGAGATGCCCTATTTAGGTCTTGGAAATCCACACACAACCTGATTTCTCCACTCTTCTTCCTGACCGGAACTAAGTTTGCAACCCAGCTTGAGTGCTTGATCGGGAATATACTGCTTGCCTCTATTAGCTTATTTAGCTCTTTCTTCATTAGAGGTTCAATGTGAGGGTTGACTGGTCTCTTTTTCTGCCTGATGGGCTTAGCATCTAGATCCAATTCTATGGTATGTTGTGCCAAATTTGGATCGAATCCTCTTAAGTCTTCATAGCTCCAAGCGAAGACATCTAGAAATTCTTGGAAAAGTTGTATGAAATCTGATTTCTCCTGCTCAGTGGCCACTTTACCAATTTGAAGAGTTTTGCCTTCCCCAACTGGAATTGGCCCTGAATCTTCTCTCTTGACCTGTATGTTAGCCTTTTCCTTATGAAACTGGTCGTTAGGGTTGAAGATAGACTCCAATGTTACTAAACCCTTAGGAAGCTTGTTTGTCCGTAGCTGCACTACTTGATCCCCATACTGCTGCTCTAATCTGTCCTGATTTCTAGCTGAGAATTCAGCCTCTTCTTGTAAGAAATTGACAATCTGTTGATCGTTCTCAAACACCTGCCAGCTTGTGTTATTATCTGGAACTGCTGGCCTCACAATCACATGGATATGTGGCTGTGTTTTTCCCCTTCTGATGTTGTCAACCACATCAAACATTGCTCCAACTGCTGTGAGCCTATCTGTGACTTCATTTTTCTTCCTAGGTATGGACACAATGTTGAAAGCTTTGAAATCCTCAATGAGGTCCCATACCCTATTCTTGTAGCTCTTCAGCAAGTTGTTCTTTGTAGCATGTTGTCCCCTAACTTGGTTGATGATTAGCTCGCTATCTCCAAACACCTGCAAGTTCTTTATGCCCCTTTTCCTGGCCCAATGAATTCCATGAATCAATGCTTCGTATTCAGCCGTGTTGTTTGAACAGGAAAACTGGAAATGAAAAGCTGAAAAATATTTGATGTCTTGTGGTGAAATCAACATTGCACCACCTCCAGCACCTTGTCTGCTTCTCGAACCATCGAAAAATAATTTCCAAACTTTGTTTTCATCCTTTTGTTTAGGCTGAATGATGTCGGGAATGGGTGAATTTTCTTTGTGTATACAATACACGCCCAATTCAGATTCTTCAATTTCCTTGTATGGGTAAAATTCATGACTCTTGTTTGCCCATTCATCCAAAGTTAAATCAGGAATTCCCTCGACCTTAGTACTGCTTTCTAGATCACTTGAACACTCCTAATCAAAAGATGAGCAATTTGCATTGATAGGACTTGGTACATGAGGCTCAATATGGAAATTGGCAATTGGTTTCGACCGATTGTTGCTTTGGCTCCATACCTTGTCCTAAAATCATGTGTGACCAATCTGAGATAAATATCTATCGATTTTTGCACGGTGAAGTCTCTTGATAGACACAACACAAAGAGTTGCGGAAGGTCAATCATAGACACATACATCTTGAGAACTGTAACATTAGGATAGGAATGTAGTGTTAGGCTTAACCCCTTGATGACTCCAATAGTTCCTACTGCTGTTCCATCTAGCTGTACTACTCCTTTCAGCACTGGCTCATATTTCAAACCAGTTGATCCGCTATTTGCTTTGGTATCACTGAACTACTTGCTCCTGAATCTATCATGCAGTTGTGTACCAAGTGGTTTCCAACAACCAATGACACATAGAATGGTGGAGGCTTCAAATTCTTGCTTGTCTGGCACCCATCCTGTTGTATTGTATTAGTGAGAACTTTCTCATGTCCCTGGTTTGATACATTTGTGGCGAGACCAATTAGCCTGGCTTGACTTGCAATAAATCTCGTTTTCCTAGGATCGTAAGTGATTCCCACATGGAAATGTTCACATGTGTCTTCTTCATTTGATCGATGATGTTGAAAGGGGATGAATTGTCCTTTGTTGTCCCTTACTTGTGCAACCTTTTCGGAGCTTGAACAGTGCATGTGTTGCTACAATAGGTACCTTAGGTTGATTTTGCACATTTGGAGCTGCGTTTGGTCTATTTTGAACCCTTGTTGTGTAGGAGGGACTAAGAAACAATGGATTACATGGTTGTTCCTCTCCTATATTTCTCTTCTTTGAACGTGCGTTGGTAGCCACGCCTTGAAAAGGATGTTGGTTAACTCCACAGAAGTCTTCCATTTGCCAATTGGCAATGTGGTTTCATTGAGGTCCTTCTTACTTGTTGCATTTCTTGCTGTTGATTCTCCTAGCTTGGTTCTTGAGGAACACCAATGGTTTGCACCATCAAGGCTGATTTAGTGCACCATTGAAACATGCCTTGACTGATTGTGAGGTAGATTGCAAGGGTAACACCGGCCGTACTCCCGTGCCATGTTATTTTGTGTCGGGACCAAAGCTCTTGAGGACGCTATTGCATTTGGATCATACTGGTCGAAATGGCCTGGCACTTGAGGTTGTCCTTGGTTTTGGTTTTGATTTACAGCTGAGGTGGTGGTCTATTTTGTTGGTATGGGGGCTAGCTTGCAACGTGCTTAAGGTCGATATGGTCTAGCACTTTGAGCTTGTTGTCTTTTGATAGTCACTAGCTCATTTCCAAGGTTCTGCAGATTGTTTCATGACCTCCTATGCAATTCCTTTGAAGTATTTGAAGAAGTTGATGCCTCATTATTGCTTTGATTTCTAGGAGTTGGAATGGGATTCAACTTGGTGCTTGACTAGTTGTAGGATTCCCCATATCCAGGATAAAGAGGCATTGGTGGCCTTGGTGCATGCTTTCAGCTTAGATCAAATAGTTCTCTGCCTCGATAGCCGTGTCGTAGGCTCCCGATAGCGTTGTCCCTCCCATTGATTGGATCATCATGGCTATGTCTGAATTTATAGCCTTTAAGAAATAAAGGAATGCTCCTTCGGCGGTTGGTCTAACGGCTATCGGAATCCTGTCCCATGTCCGTTGGAATCTAAATTTGAAATCTATCATTTGTTCATTAGGAGCCCTTTTGATTGTTGTCATCTATTCCAATAAAGATAAATTGTCCGCCCTCTCCCCAAATTGGTTGCAAAGAGCTGAACAAAGTTGGTTCCAATTCGTAATAGACCCTGCTGCTAGGCTCCTAAACCATTGTAAGGCCTTACCTTTGAAAGATGAAGCCAACAACTTGACTGCAACATCCATTTCATTTATTTTGTGGATTGCACATGCATTAACAATATCCTGGATGTGATCAATAGGAGTAGTATGATTTTCTCCTGTAAAATAGGGTATATTCTTTAGTGCTGCAACTGGAATTTGATTATGAGCATTTAGGGAAAGTGGACTACTACTCGTGAAATTGACAAGGGATTCGGTGATAGATGTGCCATTATGATTGGCCTAAGAATCCTAGTCGATGCGAGAAAAGGTCTACCAGGTGGAGGTGTAGACATAATCCTATTAGGTGGAGATGGTGATCTTTGTGGTCTTCTTCCTCTCCTTCCTCTGCCTGGTGAAAGTTGAAAGTGGAAAAATAGCCCCTCTTCTCGAGTATTGGACCTCGTTTGAATTCTTCTCATATGCCCGGGCAACTTTTTTGCACGCATTACATCGTTGAATTCTATCCCCTTTGGAGTCACCAGATGTGTTAGAAAGTGAGCCTCAAAAGGCTAGATTTCGCTTGAGTTACACACCAAACCTGACAATATTTAAAAAAAAGAATTTTGAAAGACTCGTATTTTTGATATTTTAGAGTTTGGAATTTGATTTGGAATGACAGTCCAAAAACCCAAAAATGCCAGACTTCCAAAACTTGAAATCCAAAAAAAAAACCATGAAATTTTGAAAGTCAAAATATCAAAAATCTAAGAATAGCCTTTTGAATATAATCCCTTGATCTATCAATGGTGAAATTTTGACTTGTTTTGAGAAAGTTAAGCCCTTGAAAATTGTTTTCAAAGATCAGCCTGAGAAGGTGAAAATATGAAATTGTAAAAGCTGCAATTTTTTAAGTCTGAATTTCTTGAAAGTTTCCTTCAAATCTGTGGAATGACCTCTTGGTCCCACTCGGCATGCCAAAACTATTGATGTCGAATCGCAACACCCCTGAATGTCTGCAACACGATGGGTTGAGACTCTCAGTACGATTGCATAACATGGAGCTTTTCCCAAGTGTGGGACATTGCAAAATGGAAAAGCTCTCCGGATGAAGGCCGGTTCCTATTCCTCTGTTTAGATGCACACGTAGAAAATGCAGAGGGTTTAAAAAACCTAATCTAACTTGCCAAGGAGACAGGGTAAGAAAATGCATAAAATAAAACCTAAACTACAAAGGTGATGCACCGAGGAATGAAGAACACTGTCTTGCCAAATAAACATAGACCATTAAAATGCAATGCAAGATCATGCACAGATAGCCAGATTCACAGTGAAAGATCAGGGGGATGCAAATGAATACAGAGAGGGTTGAGAATCATCCACAGACATGCATTAATTTTCTCCAAAGATTGATACAACACACTGCAAAATGCCAAGAGGCAAGGTTGCATTACAGTTTCAAATGGGAGGTTTTAACTCCACAAGTTCACCTGCCAAAGAGAAGAAGGGAGGGGCAAAACAGAAATGTCCAACCTTTAGAAAGAAGCCCCTCCTTACAATTTATAGGAGGAAAAAGAGAGGGAGAAGAGAGGAATTTGAAATCTGCCCCAACCACCTCCAGAATGCACTTAACTCATCTCATAATGATGGTAGGTGAGAACCCCAGTGAACCCAAAAGTGGCGAACTGTATTTTGCATTTTTAAGAATTTTTTCTCACCCAATTAAATATATCTAGTCGTAGTTGGATAGAGGACCTGTAAGCTTTCCGAAAAGTCCAACCTTGCATGAATCTGAGCTCCCAGTCAAAAGTTATGGCCGTCTGAATATCTACGCTAGGGGCTGCTTCCTATCAGCGCTCAAAATGTTGCGCCTCCTGAAGGTGCGCCATAGGCGCATCCGTGTGTGTGTCGACATCCTCTTACATGCACCAAGGAACAACCTTTTCTTTATCGACACTCTGTGTCATGTACCATTTCTGTGCACTAAGGGCGCATCCTTTTCTCTATCGACACTCTGTGTCATGTGCCATTTATGTGTGCCAAGGGTGCATCCTTTGCCCTGTCGACACTCCGTGTCATGCGCCATTTCTGTGTGCCAAGGGTGCATCCTTTACCCGATCGACATCCATTTCTATGTGCCACTTCTCTGTGCCTTGGCACATACATTTTAGTGTCAACACTCATTGTCATGCGCCATTTCCGTGCGCCAAGGGCACATCCTTTACCCTTCGACACTCATTTACGTGCGCCACCACGTGCACCAAGGGCACATCCTTTACCCTGTCAACACTCCATGTCATGTGCCACTTCTGTGTGCCAAGGGCACATAAATGTTAGGGATTTGAGCTTCTTTGATTTCCGTATTCTTCTACTTGTCTATATCTACCTGGGGGAAAGATATATACAACAGCTATCTTCTTGAAAAATATTCCATAAAAGAGGGACCTAGTATCCTTGTGTGTTTCGAGTGAGCATTCAGTTCTAGCTGAGTGATGTGCTAGTGTGTCTTGGGCTATTGCACGTAAAACAAGACTACATTTTCATTCCATTGTCAGGATCTCTTTTTCATTTATTTTATAGGATGTTGAATGATGAAGACGTACCCATTGAATTTGGATAGTATTGAAGTGTGGTTAGAAAATTTAGAGGAAGAGTATGCTCTTAGATTTAGCATTGGACCTGATTTTGATGTATGCGCATGGGTTGAATAGAATTGGTATCACAAGCTCTATGAGACATTTTTTTGTCTGTTTTCCCATATATTTGTATGAGTGGCTGGTAGCTTATGCATTGAAGAGAAATTGGAGGTTTCGATCACTTTTTGGACATAGGAATAATTCTAGGCTTTGCATGATGTTGATTTGACTTGGAAACGTGTTATAGATTATTGGAGTAGTGTCTTGAATATCTATATTTTGGATTACATAGTTTCTACTTATTCCTATCCAAAGTTTGTTGAGTTCTAGTTCTTGCATGAACCTAGAGGATTGTATTTTCACGGTATCCCTTTAGTGATTAAGATCTTGATTGTGACCCTAGATTTGGAACAACGTCCTATGGCTAGCTAAACCCCACCATGCACATGGGAAGGAGTAGGTGTGGTGAAAGATGGAAGACCTAGTGGCAGAAAGGAAAAGAGAAGAAAGGAAGATTAAGTTTAATGAGGTGCGCAAGAGGGATTTAGAGAAGTAATGCGAAGTTTTGGAATGAATGGCATTGTGGAGAGAGATGGCTCATGAAGGATTTGGAGCTCACGTAGAGGACATGGAGCTAAAGCATCTAGAACTCCCCCATTTGGGTAAGCATGGTAGAGAACCCTCTTTGACCTCAGATGAAAGCATGCTGGTAGAAATTGTAAGGACCACGGACATGAATTTGATCCCTCCTAGAAACCTAGCCCTTGCACTTGATTTTCTAGTTTCTACGAAAGTCATCTAGTAAGAAATCTAGTGTGGGTAGTAGAGTAATGACAAATAAATTTAATTTGCAATCAAGTTCATGATTTAATCAGGTAGCTTATTCATCTATGGCAATGTAATTATCATATGTGTTATTTGGGGGTCCAGTTGGAGGTATATTTTTTGCACGTCATCAACATAGAACATGGGCACATAAAACATTGGAATCATGTCTATTAGTAGCATAACTTCATAGACTGCGGGGGTTCAGTTTAGCACAACTATTGGAACACAAGGTAGTGTATACTCTATTTCATTTCCTACTATAGGGGATTGGGGGATCACATGGTTTGAGATCTAGCGGATCTAGTGGTTCTAGAGGTGGAGGAAACACAAGAGGTAGTACAGGTTCTAGATCTGGTGGGCATGGTACCCACCAACCCCAGTAAGTCTATTTAGAGATATGTCTTCATCTCCCAGAATACAAATGAATTTAAGATGCAACTGAGAACATGCATATGTGTGAAATAATATGGTGTGTAACAGAATTATAGCTTCAGTGTAAGGAAAGTCATTTTGTAACTAATTTACAATGGGTGCACATAGTTGGTACATGAAATATGATCCGAACCAGACTTGTGTAGTCTATACCGCACTATGTGATGCTTTCTTAGAAGAATTTAACATACCATAGTTTGAGAAGAAGATCATCGGTGTCTTTGAAGGACATCAAATAGGGCATGACTAAGAGTGTAAAAGAGTATGATGCTTCCTTTAAAACTTTATTGTCAAAGTTTTCTTTTGATATCCACCCAAGTCAACATGCTCAATTGTTTTTTGGAGGTTTTACCACACATTTAGAAGGGGGATCTCACATAATACATTTACAGATCCGCACAAGGATTTATAAGCCACTCTATGCACTGAGGAAGTTAGGATCATAGAAACTAGAGTTAGCACACTCTTGGAAGCTTAGATTGTGTCTATGGAAAAATAGTTGGAGAAGTTATTAGCTAATTCAGCTAATGAGACACACAGTGGAATTTGGTGCACATATTATAAAGTAGAAGTGCATACTAAGGATAGCTATCCTTGGAAATAGAGCATGCCATGTTGTTGGACTATGATATTTTTCACTTGAATCATACATACTTTAAGTAGGTTCCCACCACTACAATGTGTGATGAGGAAGAACATGTCATGTTACTCCAATATTTGGGTCTACCACTCATGGTATTATGAATTACATGTTGATTGATCAGATTCATGATGCCATTGATATTGGTGTACACCAAAACACTATTGAAAATAATTCCAAGGAGCAAGGTAGGTATCATGATCATGGTCACAATGAATGACACTACGATGGAGGTTAAGGTAGAGGCGAGAGGATACCATGGAGGATTCGAGAGGCTAAAGTAGTGGTGGTGGAAGAAGTGAATTTCCATGAGGAACAGGTTATACATGAAGACCCCTAGTATATACAAGGGAAAATTCCCTCATAATATCATTTTTTATTTTTGTGGAAAGAACCACAATTATGAGGAATGCCCAGACTTGTATGAACATATGATAAAGAAGCACAAAGCAGGATAAGGGTGTGGAATGGTTAGATTAGAACACATTGTGGAAGATTAGTGGATGCCAAAGTTAGCACCTAATCCTGAGTTAGTACTTGTGTTAGTCACTACATGTGATGAGGCTGCACACACGAGGGAATTTCTAAAGTAGAAACCTATTATTACAAAAAAGGAGGTTTTGCAAGAAAATTATTCAGGACCCTACGCATCAAAAGGAATTTTATCAAGAAACCATGAAAGTTATTATAATCTTGCAGGGTGAGATACAATGCTTAAAGGAGCAGTCATAGAAGATAGAGTAGGAAAAATAAGTTGAGCTTCCTCAAAAGGATGTTGATGATTTGAAGGAGGTTTTTAAGTTGCTATGAGAAGAGAACATCATTCCTTTTTGGGAGAATGGCTAAAGGGGAAATGTTACGGAGTGGAGTTGAGTGCAGAACAAAAATTTTACATGCTAACCTACCTCCTCACAGTCTTGATTATGACAAAGAGATCACTCTAAATGTAGTTGATGGATGGATGTTGAGTAATATTTTTATTGATACAGGTGCATAAGTGAATGTACTCACTTTGGATGTGTGGAATCAAATGGGGAGGCCACCATTACAACCATCTTAAAATGTGTTTTTATGGTAAACAAGACTAAATCCATGCCCATTGGAGTCTTGAAGGATGCTACTATTACTATACAAGGGGCCAAGTTTTTGGATAATTTAAAGTCTTGGCACCTACAGAGGTAGACATTTTTTCAACATTGCTTGGGCACCCTTAGTGTTATGAGAATAATGTTGATCTACGCTTCAATAAAGGATACATCCTTTTTAGAACAAGGAATAGTGCATCATTATTCCTTTAATGGATGGGAAAGATGCACCTTATGTTGAAATTTTGAGCATAGAGGACTTAAACAAAATTTATGCGCACACCATTCAAGATCCTTAGGTGCTTACACAATCAAAGGAAGAAGCTATTAAATGGAATGATGCACACTCTATGAGTGACACAACCAACATTTCTTATGATAACTAGGTGCACAGGACTTATTAAATAATTGGTTGTGAGATGATAAGTGTAGTTACATACATAAGTTGACCACGTCATGTTAGGAATTTGGGAAATAACCAACTACCAAGGTACAATGGTGAAGGAAATCCTAAAGTATTTTTACACACTATGAAATCCAAGTGGATACATTAAGTGGAAAGAAGGAATAGTTTGGTATATATCTTATGTGGGAAATATACGTGCTAGTGGATGGTACATAGAGATGGTATTTTAGAGTGCAAGAAGTGAGAATCACCTTCTCTACTAGATTTATTCAGAGAAATGCACCTTACCAAGACACGTGAATTCCATGGGAAGGATTCTCAACACCATGTTTAGTAGTGTGAGAGACTCTAGAAAGAGGGGCAAGAGGCCCTACCTCCTTTACTATGGGTACACAAGTTCTACTATAATTTGTGAGGATGTGCACGTGCATGGTATGTTTATGCAAAGTTAAATAGAGAAATAGGAAATTGGAAAGAAATGACTACATGTATGATTAAGACTTTTGACTATTTCTCTACTAAACCTCCACTGAATGAGGCATTAAAAATTATGAAGCACTTGAGTATGGGAGATAGTACAAAGGATGAGGAGCTTATTTAAGATTTACTAGGTGAGTAAGATCTAGAGACACATTTTGAAGAAGAAGAGACAGAATGAGAACAACTTGGGCACACTAGCCTAGAAAAAGTGAAAGGTAAGATGGTATCTGTGATTGATGATGAAGAAGTGGAGAATATGAATTTTGAACACAATGAGGGTATGCGTGAGGTTTTAGATAGTGTGGGTGATAAGGTGCACCTGTATTATGAGCCTATGAAAAATAAGGTGGTCAAAATTGGGACAAATGCTGAACCTAGGGAGGCCATCATCAGGGATTATTGGTATTACTATGAGGTTGTAAAGATAATTGAGTTGTTGCATGACTTCCAAGACTTATTACCTAGAGCCTATTATGAGTTGAAAGGGGTACATCACTCTGAGTGTGATGAGGATCAAGCTGAAGGAAACCGCATGCCTGGTTAGGAAGAGACATTACATGATGAATCCTAATCTACGCATTAAGGTAAAGGAAAAAATTGATAAGATGATGAATTATGGAATAATTGAGCCCATTGAGAAGTCAGAGTGGGTTATCCGTATGGTGATAAGTATAAAGAAATATGGAAGAATAAGAATTTGTGTGGATTATAGAGAGTTTAATGCTACATGTGTGATAGATCCCTTTCCCATACCTTTTTCTTGAAGAGATCTTCAAAGGTGTTGCATGGTGTGAGATATAATCCTTCACTAATGGATTTTTTAGATATCATCAACTACAGATTTCTAAAGAGGATCAAGAGAAGACAACTTTTACCATAGAATGGGGAAGTTTTGCATACATAGTTATGCCTTTTGGATTGAATAATGCACTAATAGTCTTTTCACACATTATTTCTCAAGCATTTTAGGACTTCATTCATAATTTTTATAGGTTTACTTGGATGATTGGACATTGTATGGGCTAGTGAAATATCATTGTGATAATTTAAGGCTTATGTTTGAGAGGTACCAATAGTTGATCATGTCCTTAAACATTAAGAATTGTGTTTTTACTACACCCTTTGGAACTTTGTTGGGACATATTATCTATAAAGAAGGCTTGTTGGTAGACCTTGCTAAGGTTGTTGTTATTTTGGGATTAGAGGAACCTACTAATCAGAGTGAGGTACATGGAATCTTGGGTCATATAAGATGTTACATGAATTTTATCAAATGTTATGCCAAGATTGCCATGCCTTTGGAAGAATTGTTAAAGATTAAAGGCAAGTTCCATTGGGGTGAAGTGCAATAGTGCATGTTTGAGACATTGAAGGAAAGGCTTACTACAACACCTATTCTATGCTTTCCTTCATGGACCAAACCTTTTCATGTGCATGTGGACACCTCTGGCATGGCCATTAGAATGGTATTATCCCAGCTTGGTGAAGGTATTGTTTATCATCCTATTTGTTTTACAAGCAAGAAGTTAACAACGATTGAATATAATTATACAAATACAGAGTGTGAAGCCTTGTCCATGATTTACACACTGCATAAGTTTAGACAATACTTATTGGCTACACCATTTTTATTTTATACAAATCACATAACACTTAAGTATTTGGTGAAAAATCCCATTTGTAGGGGCCATATGTCGTTGGATTTTGTTGTTTCAGGAATTTGATTTTATAGTGGTGGTTAAGTCGGAAAGAGAAATTCTAGACTAGATCATTTATCAAGAATTAACTTAGGTGAGGATGCATATATCATTAAGAACACAATTATATATGCACATCTATTTAGATTAAATTACTCACCCTATGAATTTAAAGATATTGTCTTCTTTTTACATCTTGGTGTGGCGCTTGAGCAGATGAAGAGTTTGGAGAAGAAGTAACTTTCCATATGCGTCACGCCTTACATGTTGAACAGTGGAGATTTATACAAACTAGGTTGGGATGAAGTTTTGTGCCAATGTGTACTTGAGCATGAGTGCACAGCCATTATGGAGGAATCTCATGTCAGTATTTCAAAAGGACATTATGCAAGAGATGCTACCACGCGTAATATTTTATTGGCTGGTTTGTTGTGAAAACACTATATAAGGATTGTAAAGAATATTATAAAGCATGTGACCATTTTCAACACCTTGGAAATCACAGTCGTATAGGAGAAATGCCTTTGAGGCCTATTGTTAATGTAAAACCTTTTAAAAAACAAGCAAACAATGTTTTGGGTCCTATTTCCCCACCCACGCATAGGACTGGATCGCGCTACATTATAACTTGTACAAATTATCTTATAAGGTGGGAAGAAGCGGTGCCTATAAAGGATTGCACAACAGCTACATCAACAAGGTTTCTGTGGGAAAACATTATCAGTAGGTATGGATGCCCATTAATTTTTACAAGTGATAGGGGCACTCACTTTCTTAATGAGACCATTAGGATATTATTGGCATAATTTATGGTGGAACACCATAAAACAACACCCTATCACCCTTAGGAAAATAGAACTGTTGAGGATTTCAACAAGATATTGAGACATACATTGACTAAAATTTTTATTTTGGAAGGAAAGAATGGGATGATAAAGTCTTTGTTGTACTTTGGGCATATAGAAAAACTTATAAAATATTGAATAAAGAAACACCCTTTTAGTTGGTGTTTGGAGCGGAGGGTGTTTTTCCCATGGAATTCATGTTAACTTCTCTGCGTAGTGTGTGCACATGAGATTTAATTGATGAGAAAGCACTTGAAGAGAATATTTACAAACTGATGTAGTTGGATGAAAGGCATGATATATCATGGAGGAGTCATAAGACAGAAAAGGCCGAGTCAAAAGGCATGACATGATATAAAAATAAAGGATAAAAATCTTGAAGTTAGACAAATTGTTCTTCTTTATGATTCTAAGTTCTTGCGCCACATTGAAAAGCTAAAATTTAATTGGTTAGGACCATATATTGTGACTTACATACTTGATTCAGGAACTTTCTAGTTAGAGGCGAGTGGATGGGACATGATTTCTTGGTTATTTCAAAGAGAGTAGGTGAAGCCCTACTATGAATAAGTCTTCGTGGTGTTTTAATAAGGAAATATTTCCATTATATTATATTTCCTTTATATGTGTTTCCTTCATTGTTGCTATTATTTTTCAATTTAGTTTAGTGTTTTGTGTAATAAGCCCACTTGTGTGTCAGAAGATGATTACTATCTATTGAATTCATGCACAGAGGATCATACATACTTTTAGTGTAGGTGGAGTGTATATAAGATAAATGGATCAAGTTTGAACATTCTATAGAATATGGGTATGCATAGTGAAATATTATACATGTGCTTAAAGTAATGGTGTGGATAAAGAAATAGTGCTCATAAATAAAGACCACATGTGAATGAATGGATGCACAATGTAACTTGAGGTAGGATTCTAGAGGGAAACTACTTTGTGGAATACATAGTGGATATGTAATTCAATTCATGTATGTATATAAAATGAGGTCTATGGCCAAAAATTAGTAAGCACGTGAGAAGGATATGAATGGGGCACATAAAAACTAGTGCGGAAAAAGGGAAGAAAATGACAATTTAATGTTGAGTATGATTGTAGGTGGAGAGAAATAAATGCAAAATTTTTGATTAAGGTTATAAAAGGTGGTGTTGTGAAATAATTTTTACCTTGCAAGTGAGAAGTATTCGAGAGAGTTGAAGATTAAACTAAGAGTGAGTGTGTGAGAAGTGCAAAGATTTGTGCTACGAAAATAAACTAGATAGATTTGAGAAAAATATTGATTTTTCACTCCATTGGAGAAGGTGTTTGAGTGACATAAAGGCATGCGGGGAGAAGAATCGGTAGTTAGGGTTCAAGTTTGAGCTAGGGCATGCATAGTTTGAGCTAGGGCATGTGAATTTTGAGGTAGGGCATGCGGATTTGGAGTTGTAGAGCTTGAATCAATTTCAAAAATGCATCTTTATAGATATTATGGCACCAGATTGATCACTTGGAGTGGGTACAAGGGGTATAAGGTAGAGGAAGTCAAAGTATAAGTTGAAGACACCCTCGAGAGGTTTTTTCAGAGATGCAGTATCTAAAAGGGGTTTATATGGTCCGTAATTAGGAATCACATGTTTGACGCTGCAAATTAAGTGATTATAACCATAGAACCAAAGATAAAAAAGATGAATTGGACAAGTTGTTGGTGGTAAAGACAACACTGAGAATAAAGAATGATATGGATGTGTATGATGATGCGGGGAAAAGTTGTTAACAAATGTAGGAGTTTTGTAACTATATGAACTTCCTTATTTTGGAAAACTAGAAAATCTATATCAGTGGTTGATGAGCAGATTCCATGAGGATTCTTCTATTTTGTTGGGTGATGAATGAGGCTTACCACACCCCTAATTGGGAAATTTATTGGACTTGGGAGTTTGGGTATTGATTTAGGAAATTACCTCTCTCACAAGGAGGAAATAGAAGTGACGAGGAAGACATTGAGTTACATGAAAGGATGGAATGGATGGATATCCCAAAGTTACAAAAGTACCCAATTATTTAGGTGGTAGCACACCTACTTACTAAGTTGAATAATCAAGAGCGTTGGTCGCAGGTGAACAAGGCATGGTTACACGTGACAAAGAAGATAACAAAATAATTTATTTACAATTTGATTGGTTTCATTATAGAGACTATTATTGAAGAGGCGCACCAAGGTGAGAAAATAAGTTTCGACGTTATCCTTCTAGAAATTGGTGTTCTCGATGGGCCAAAGGATAAGTTATGGCAATACCCAGAAGATAAGAAATATCTTGCAGAGAGATTTGCAAAGTACACATGTGATGGATCCATGAGTGGAGCCTACAAGTAAAGAATAGAACTTTGGTATGAGCACTTGTACATTGCATTTGAGCATGAATGGAGAATACCCAAGGATATTCCTTTGGTATTGGAAAAATAGCTACAATTTTTAATTTACCAACACTTTTACATAACGTGTTTTGGTTTAAAGGATGGAAAGTGGAGCCCATGGTGTAAGCTCCCTATGCCTTCGCCATGTGTTACTTTCAAGAATATGTACATAGGTTCTCAAATGTGTGAAGGTTGATGTTCAATGTAGATAAGGTGGATTGTGACTACCATACACTCAGGAAGACCTATGTCTATCTAGGTAGGTTTGCATATATTGAGCAGATGATTTTAGATAATATTAACATAAATTCTATGAGCTTGGAAATCAGGAAGATTGGAGTGGATAAGGTATATATCTACCTTAATCCCAAGTTAGAAAATGGAAAATACGTAGAAAATGAGTTAAAGCTACCCGAGGCACCCAAGGGAAAGCATACTGTGGGCACACTACAAGATGAAGAAGACACTTTTCCCCTTGGAGAAGAAGAAGAAGAAGAAAAGGATCTTAAGGAAGACAATGGTGAGGCTGGAGCATGGGGCAATGAAAAACCCATTGTAGGAGAGAAAAGAGAGTACGAGGTGACCCCTCCATTGCAAAAAGAAGATGAAGTGGTGGAAACAGGAGCTATGGAGCTAGATATAGAAAATGGAGTTGAGGACCCATAGTAAAAAGGGTGTTGAGAAGAACAAAAACTCAAGGTGCGGGATATTCACATCCACTAAGGAGGTCATCTAGGATTTCTCCTATGAAGGAAAAACCATATAAGAAAATAAGGCATGGGTATGTTCCTAGGAAGGATAGAGAGAAGATAAATCTTTGGAAAGCATGATGAGGACTTCAATAAACACTTAGGATGCAAAAGATCCTCAGAAAGGGGAATTGAAATATGAAACAAAGGAGTTTAAGGAGAAAGAGATGACAATTATACTTTGTTGGCATAGAAAAAAGTGAAGATAAGGGTGAACCTCTGGTGAGCCAACTAATGGAGGGTGAAAATTGGATTCAAGTGTCCATGTTCCAAAAAGTAAGTTCTCGGTAAAGGGAAGGAGGAAGAAACTTATGAGACTCCAGAAATTGGGTATGTTAATGACCCAACCAAGATCATACACATGAGGTTCCAAAGCACTTTGGAGCCCAAGTACTGTATGGTTGTTGATGGATGCAAATATGGGGACCACTTGCACACGGAAGAAATTATCATGGAGCATGCAGAATCACATGGATGAGCTTGATTTTTATGTGTGTGAATAATCATGTGTTTCATACAAGATGAAGAAAGTGCCACATTCGTGCCATGTAACAATTAAGTCTACTATGATTTCGAGATGAGTTGGTGAGCAACACATTAATAAAGGTATTTGCAGAGGTTGCACATAAAAACATAGATAAAGTGGAAACTATTCAGGTGCTATTGGATGATAAGAAGGAAAAAGATACTAAAATCAAGCATAAAAGAGAAGGAAAAATTTGAGGTGAAGGTGGATGTATTGGTAAGTATGGTGGAACAAATTGGGGATGAAATTTTTAAGGTAAGGCCGCACTTGGAAGAGAAAGTGCCAGAAAAGTTCCCATCTATGATGCATTATTTGCACACCCTTGTTCAGTTAGTAATGGAGGAAGGTTTGGTGTTCATGCCAAAACTAAAGGATGTTGCAGCATAGACAGAGAAGGTAAAGGAAAATATTACGTGCAAAATTACAAGTTATGAATCTATACTACAGACCTTGAAGGATGAACTGAAAAAGGAAGATTTGGCCTTGAATATGTGCACATCACTTGACGTAATAATAAAGACAAGGACTATGGAAGAAGAGGATGAGGTCCTTAAGGAAGCAAAGAATGAAGCACTTGGGCATGAGGAGAGGCTCACATTGGTAGAAGAAAAGCGCGATGCACTTGCAGCAGCCTATGTCACTCACAAGGAAAGAGTAAAGAAGATTGGAAAACTCATCACATGGCAGATGGATGTGATGGAAGGGATGGTCTCAAGCATGGCCAATGTTCTCAGGGTGTTGCAAAATGAAGGTGAGAACATGACCTTAGATGAGATGGATGGATTTCTTATAGACATCCTAGACAAAACTAATAAAGTATTGAGTGAGTGGAATGAATTAGAAGCAGAGGTTAAAGATGAATATCCAGAATTAATTCTATCTACGAAGTGTAGGGCACCCAAGTATTCTTTCATTCCTTATTCTATGTTCATGGAGAGATAATTTATGATTACCCATTTTCGGGGACAATAATGAAGCAAGTGTGGGGTAATGTTGGGATGATGAAATGTAGCCTAAGTATTGAAGGCACATAAGGATTAGGTGCGCGGAAAAATGGCACATATGTGCACACAGAGGAATAGTGGAATAGGGTGCATGCAAGAAAGTTTGGAATTAGGAGTTAGCCATTTTTCAGTGTGAGGTTGATTATAGACATGGAGTGTAGAGCACACAACAATATGAATACTTGTGGAGCACGTAAAGGCTATTTCATAGAAGTATAAGATCAAGCAACATGCACAATTTTAGAGCTATTAAT
Source organism: Taxus wallichiana var. yunnanensis (assembly GCA_018340775.1). NCBI lineage: Eukaryota > Viridiplantae > Streptophyta > Pinopsida > Cupressales > Taxaceae > Taxus > Taxus wallichiana. The sequence continues at coordinate 541,761,537 of CM031237.1, read as the reverse complement.
AGGATTAGACTACAATCATATTATTATATAATCTATTAATAATGAGCTTGCATGCTTTTTTATTTATCATGTAAGGGCACATGGCTATTCTTAGCATGCAGTCTATTTTGAGGGTGCTTAGGTGGTGAAGGGAAATTCCCCACTACCTATAAATATGTATTGATTTGCATGGTTTAGGGATCCATGTTTTAGTAGAGTTATGTTGCGGGTTTATGAGTGTGTGTAACTTATGGTGACTATGTTATGTATGTATGAAGCTTCTGTGTTTTACAACAATTAATATAATGGATATTTGTGGTTGGATATTGATTGTTGATATATCTGTGATTGGTTCATGCATGGTAAACTTAATCTTGATTATTGTATGAGTAAAATTACATATGGTTAAGATCTAGATCTAGTTTATGTTCAAAACTATACTTAATTGTCAGTTATGCATTTATAGTATTTGTATATGATCATGTTAACACTGGACAAACTGCCATAAAAGAGGAACTGCAAATCTTGTTACACACTTTGGTGAGTGCTCGATTCTAGCTGAGTGATGTGCCAACACACCTTGGGATATTGTGTGTAAAAAATTACTACATATATCCTTTGTTAATCGGATCCTAAAGAAAATTTTAGAATGAATGAATTTTTTTGATGTTGTGACCTTTGACCCTATGGTATTTACAATAGTCATTATCTTTATACCAAGAGGGTTTGGAAATAGAAGTGTTGATAGGATGGATGGGTGGAAGAGAGATCATATTAGTGGAAAGGATTTTATCTAAGTGCATAATACAAGTATCTCAAATAGGGGTATAGTTGCATTGAGGACGGAAACATTTTGTGGTTAAGCATTCCTTCGGAATTGATTTGACGACTATGGCATTGGCTAACAATTTGGGTTTATCTTTAATAGAATATGGTTTGGATGGGAAATTTGATTTTGGTTTCTTTGGTCTAAGTTTGACTCTTCCTTCTTCAAGAGCACAAATTTCAAGTTTATGGGCCATAACAAAGGATTCATCAAATATTTGAAATGATTGGATTTGGAGTGTGGAAGAAATATGTTTTGCACATGAACAGGAAAATAATTTGATTAATTTTGTTTGTGGGAGAGAGAATGATAATTGATTGATTATACCCCTCTAGAGCAGGCTACAAATTTGGAAATAGATTCATCCTCAAATTGTTTAATATCATATAAGTTTGTGATGGTAATTTTATAGGTGATATTTATCGAGAAATGTTTAAGAAATAGCTGGGTGAGTTGTGTGAATGAAAAGAGGGAATATTGTGGAATGCTATTATACCAATCTAAAGTAGGTCCTACCAAGGACATCGGGAACATTCTTAGCATAAGGTCTTGGTCATGAGATATAAGGTAACAAATATGATGAAAGGATCATATGATTTTTTGGGGGTCTTCCTTGCTATATAATATGAGGAATTTGGGAAGTTCCCAGTGATTAGGGTAAGCTTTATACAAAGTACAAAGGGGTGAATATTTTCATTACATATTTGTTCATATTCTAGTGTAGTCTTCAGACCCATTGAGGAAGATTTAAAGATGGATATGTAATTCATTAAGGCATGAAGAGGTTCGTTCTATGGTTTTTTCTATGCGCTTGATGGAGAAATACTTGGTTGATTAAATGAAAATTGATTAGATTTCTAATATGATTGATATTTATGTGGCATGTTTTGTTGGAAGAGAATGTTTGTAGGAGTATTATAATTGGATTGTAATACTAGAGGTTGTGATGGTTGTATATATTGGTATTGAGGAGGAATGTATATATTAAAAGGAGGTAATGATAATTGGGGTATGCATTGAAAAGGAATAGATGTGTGGATAATGGGTTCGAATATTGAGATAATTGTTAAAAGGGGATGGAAGTGAAAATAAGTGGTTAAGAGGGTTGTGGGATGTTTTGGAGAGGGATATATGCATGAATAAGGTTATGGGATAGTTGTGGTGAGGTTTGGGAGGAAGTAAAAACTATGATGGTAAAGGTATGTGTTGTGATATGAGTGGGGTTGAAGACTATTGAATCTAGGTGAGTACTGGAAACAACATTGGTATTGATTAAAGGTGTAGATGTGGGAATAAACATAGTATTTTTTAAAAGGGTGGTAAGGTTTTTGGGATGGAAGTGGTTGTGGTACACTAATAGTGACAATGTCCGAACTTACAAGAAGTGTTTGAATGATAGAGGAAGCTGGAGGGGTTTGTGTAGATCGAGAGGTGTTTGTATCATTTTGAGGTGGTGTGCATCCATTCGAGGGGTAAGTTTGGTGAGTGATCATGTCTTGTGAATAAATCTCATTAAGGTGGAAGGTAACCATGGGGAACTAAGACATGATAATAGATATTTCTGGTCGATTTCTAGTAGGATAGGAATATATTTGTTGGATGACAAGTTCGTGGTTTGGATCGATGAGATGGGAAAAACCACATGAAGGATCAGGTGTATAAGGTATCGGTTCAGAAAATGATGATTGAATATGAAAAACCATAGCAACAAGATATGCATTAATATCCATAGGGTTTGAATCTAATATTTCTAAAAAATAAAGGATCTCCACTATTGAAAAACTAGGGACTGAGAGGATTGGGTATCTCAGATGAAGTGGATTGACTACTAGGTGAATGTGGTTATTCCTTCTCTTTAGGTAAGAGTGATGTAGCATTTTTTTTCATGAAATGAATGCTAGGAATTCTGAAGATGTGTTTGTGTGTTATCAATGGAATGTGAAATATAATCTATCATGTTTTATGGATTTTTAGGATGGGGTGTTGATAAAAGTTCTTGACGTTGATCAATGAGTCATTGGGATTCATCTAGTTGGGTTTGGGCTTATTGTAAGGTTTGATGGTATTGTGGTGTGGATTGTTGGAATGGACTAGACATGTTTTCTGAAGTATGGATACAAGATTGTTGTCTTGTAAGTACCATAATGACAAACAAACAATCACCTAAAAAATGAAAATAAATCTAGATTGGTTAATTATAAAAAAAAAAACAAGTAACACAAAAGGATTTGATTATAATGATTAATTTATAAATATGGAATGTGTAAAATGGATGATAAGGTCTAGGAAATGTCCTTCTATGGATGGTTTCAGGAATGTTTAAGGTTGGAGTCCTCCATATACTCAAGGGTACATGAGGCCCAAATCTGTGTTAGCTACATTGTGGGGCACGATATTGGGGCCTACCCCTTAACTTTACGATTCCACATCGATAAGGGAGTCAAGTGCTTAGCCAATATACTGAAAACTAGTTGTTTATAATCATCCATAACATCGATTTAGTTTCCCTATTGGGTGATGAAATCCCAATAGTTATCACCTGGGTAGGAGTGTTTGATGTAAATTTGATGTTTGATGTGGTTTGGTTGTGTGTGAGGGAAGATTATGTGAATGCAATAAATTAATCCTTTAATTAATCTATGTGATAAATCAATATGCAAGGTTCTTTTTAAATTCTAAAATAATGATTTACTTTGATGAGGAAAAACAATGAAATGTGATGTGGAAAAGTAAAAAGAAGGGGAAAGGACTCACCTTAGAATTGCTTCATTTTAATTTTTAAAAACTTTTTGATTTTTTTAGCAATGAAATAATGCAACAAGCTAAAAGAAACCAGAGAAAAAACCTATAAATTTTTTATTAGAAGACAAAACAATAAAATAAAATGATGTTAGGAGTTATTTGACTAAGTAATCAAAAGCGATCCTGAAATATCATCAATTGATTAAGTTAGCGATTTGACTTTGGATTGCTAGTGATTACAAAATATAATTCCAAAAGTGAATAAAATTAATTTTAATAAAGGAAAAGAGGGACTATATGCCCAAGCTGGGCATGCCAAAATGTTCAGAGATGTTTTTAATTTCCTATTTTAAATTAATGAAGTGAACTAATAAAAAAACTAACCTCAGACGATGCGGGGTTTACCGATACCCATAAATATGGATGTTAAAGATGATATTGTTTGAAGTTGATCAAGTATGGATGAATGTAGGTCCTCATTTATTGCAAATTAAGCTAAACTCAAAGAAATGAAACAAAAGGATTAGATAAATGGTTAGGCAAGCTTCTTGGCAAAGGCCGATCCCAGGAATCCAAAGGGACTTCCTTAGAGGATGTCAGCTCTCTTTTAGACAATTAAGTAATGTTGACCTAAAACCTTGACAAGATTGTGAGGATTTGGAAATTCGACCTTAGTTAAGGATGTACTCAAGAAATACACCACATCTAATTTAAGAACATAAATATAAAGGAAAGCATATAATAAATTTCATCCCAAACTCCAGTCTTTATTTATTTATCAATAATAATTACATCATTCTCAAGTACATGCATAATCTCTCATTCTATTTGATCTATCTCAACTCTCATACAAAGTTTCTCAAAATGGAACTCACACATATATTTCTTGTGACACACCCTTATATAAAAGGTTAATTACAATAAATATACAAAACTCAATACATTCCAAAAGTCACTTCCTTTTACTCGTACTCTATCATCTTACGTAACATACTAGTTTGATTTGTCTTCATTCCATGTGTAGTCATTTACTTACCCTTAATACTTATTTCTAACCCTGTGTGCACCAACCTATCACCCGGTGGGCACTAGGCACTCACCCGAGGTATGGGTAGGCACCGAGCCCCTATATTATGTGAGATTTGTGAGAAGGTTCGCCATTAATGAAGGAATAATTACAAAAGAAGAAGTACATTCACATACTTAAAAGGTAGAAGATGCAACTAATAGATCTACACATTTATGCATCACGAAGCTAAATTAAATTTTAATAAGTATAATAAACTAGATCTGAACCATGATAAGTCATATAACACAAGGTTTTACACCCATAAAGAAGTTATATAGAATGAATCATATATATATATTTGTTTAAAAGAGTTATACTAGCCACATTACAGTCAAAAAGGGTCATCTCAGACCATATATATTAAATGATAGAGACTTATCTCCTACAAACTTTCCTGATATGAGACCCTAACTATACTTTTTCCCATTTTATCCCTTGTTACAGATCCCAATACCCATACATATGCTTATGGCATCCCTTACAACCCTCTAGCACTAAGTTCTCTAAACCCTAGCATTACTACAACACTTTGTTACTCTATGAATTTTCTATGTGAGTGTCATATCTATCTCTCTCTCTCTCTGTCTCTAGCCTAAGCATTTCTTTATATAAGATCAACACCCACCACCATGCCTTCTCTAAGCATAGATTGTGTGTCAAGTGTCAATGTGGTCCTCCATAGGTGAATGCTTATCCCTTTGCAAACCCTCCACTCTTTGTAATGATGTCTTTTGGAATATTCCCTATGGGGAATATCCTTTTCTTGACCTCCAAGGTTCTAGGCTAGTACCTTATCCACTCATCACGCATAGTTAGATCCTCATGTTTTTCCTCAAGTACCTTTAGAATTCCAAATATGGATAATTCCTTTAAACTCATGCTTTTCCTCCCTCGTGTGCCTTAGTTTCACATAAACCATTATTAAATCCCCTCATCTTATGCACTTTCCGAGTGGCCTTCTTCTCACTGTCCTACACATGCGCACACCTCTTGGTACCTAGCAGTATTTAGGGTCTAACACCACAGCTTGATGTCGGCTTCCGTGGGTTGTTTCCAATTTTACATGGATTTTTCTAGTCTCCGTGACTTTCTCCATATCTCATGGCTTTACCTAGTTCTCACAAATTTCTTAGTTATGTGCAACTTCTTCCTTTATCCCACAACTTACCTTTTCCCTTCGTGGTTGGCTCTATCTCTTCATGGATATCTCCATAGTTTGTGATTTACTCTTTTGTTCATGGTTTATCCCAAACTTGATGAAGAACCACATCACAACATCATCTTTGATAAATTGTTACTTTGATTCCATTTCCTCTTGACATTGTAAATGTTGACATGTGATTTGTCTTAGGAAGGTGTATTCTTTTGACTGTTGGAAATCATGTTTGCAATGGATAAATTATTACTGTACAAGGATTCATTTTGTTGTGATTTTGTTTACTTGAAATTGAAGTCATTCTTCTTTGTGTTCTGAAAGGTTGTGAACCTATATTGTTGTTTTCATACTTATCTTATGTTAACAACAAAACCTTGGATCAATTCCATTGATCCAAGGTATGCTGCTCAATTTAATCTCACCCTGTTTGTTCAAAACTTCTCATTCCACATGGTTTGAAGTATTTTCTATCTCCCTGTATGGATGCGTGAAACTCTTTTCCTTCACCAAGATGTCGTTTTGTCAGTCCTTTCCTTTGGTCATGGATCACATTGAGCCAAGTATTGTTTACCATTTCTCTATCCATGAGAAATAATTTGTAATTTGGGCGTGAATTTGGGGTTTCCCCTTCCTTCTATTTTTCCATAGTCATGTTTTCCCTGTCAATTTTTGTCCCAACATCCATGGAAACATGGTCCTTTCTGATTGGATGTGGCCCGGTGGGTCTTTTTGGTGAAACTTGTCACTTTTGTCACATTTGTAAAAATGCCAAATTGGCCCCATAACCCCGATAGTATCTAATTGGCTATTTCAATAATATGAAGCGGCGGTAGGGAAAATTTATTACTTTGACCCGAAGAAGGACATGTGGCCATTTTTCAAGATAAAAGTGGGGAGGAGGGTCACCAAAGGATTTTGAAGATTTTTTTTTTTTGTGAAAAAGGGGCAAAGTTATAAAATTGATCCACAACTCCGTGGGGATAAATTAATGTCACATGTTTGATTCATCTTTGAAAATTCAAAGCGATGGGAGGCGGGATGATGGAGCACTTTGGAGTTTTTAAGCTTTGTTTTGAAATGAAGAAAAAGTATAAAAGTGAGCCGCGACTCCATTGGGGCCCACATCAAAAGTTAGAAGTGGAGAGGTGGGTCGCCAAGAGCATTTTGAAGATTTTGGCCCGCTTCAACTCAAATATTTTCCACATGGAGGGCTTGTGCTCATTTGAGGATTCACCTCTCGGTTTGACCTTTGGAGTTGTGACCAAGGAGACATGTGGCGTCCGGTGCGGCTTTGTCAAACCATGGACACGTTCTCATTTGGCCCCTTTCTATACTTAGACTTCTCAAGACAACATTCTAAGGCCTAAGACATGTGGAGGGCCGTGCCTATTTGGGGACCTACCCCTAGAATTTACTTTTGAAAGATTTCACGAAGGGACACGTGGAGGTTTCTGTTGGATCTTCCCATACTTAGACTTTTTCAAGTGTCCAGTGTAACTTTGTTAGACCCTAGACACGTGGAAGGCCCCTCGCTTGTTTGGGATTCCTTTTTGAGCTTCATACCAAAAAGGCACCAATGAGACACGTGGAATATTTTGCTAGCCCTACCCATACTTATAATTTTCAATGCCGAGGAAACTTTCTTGGACCCTAGGCACGTGGCACCTTCGCTAGTCCTTAAACTCTTTCAACAACTTTTTCGAGATGAGACACGTGGTGATCCCATGCTTGTTTGGGGTCTCACTTTTGGGAACCATATAAAAGTGTGTCAAAGACACATGGAGGCTTCCACTGGATCCTTTTATCGAGACTTTTCAAAGGCCGAGGAAAATTTCTTGGGCCCAAGGCACGTGGAGAGCTTGTGCTCATTTGAGGTCCCGCCTCTAAACTTCATCTTTGAAGTTTTGTGCCAACAACACATGGAAGCTTCCATTGGGCCTTCCCATACTCTAAATTTTTAGCAGCAATCGGTGTAACTCTCTAGGTTTCGAACATGTGGAGGGCCCACGCTCATTTGGGAACTACCTCTAGACTTCACCTTTGTAGTTGCGCCAAGGAAACACGTGGAGGTTTTTCCTTGGCTCCTCTTTGCACTTGGCCGACTCTCGGAATCACAACGTAGGTATGTGGTATAATCCATGCGAGGACACTCATTTCTGAGAGGCATGAATGCAAGTATCCATGAGGGCACTCATTTCTCAAGGTGTATTCTCGAGGGTGAAAAGGATTGCTTGTCAGATCCAACCATATGGAGCCACCTATGAATTATTAAAAAGGGGATTTCTTGCATGAAAGAATAAAATAATGATTAGAAGACTATCAAAAATTATGATATGGCATCCTAGTCATGGTTGAGGTCTGAGAAATGTGATCAGTTCATGATTTATCCACTTGGTAGCTTTTGGGTGTAAATTTGTTAAACATCACTTTCTGGAAAAAATTGTAACAAATAAAGGATTCCTCAAATATTATTCTTTTGGGGGGAAATTTGGGATGAGTGAGCAAGTGAAATTGTATAAATGTAATGAGAATACTCTTGCAAATGGTTGGAGGTTAACTTTTTTGAGAAATTTTGAGAGAAACCATTTTCCCGAGAGACCGTCGAGAGACCAGTTCATTTTTTCTATGTCTTTGGATTCAATCACATCAAGGTGGTTGCAAGTGTACAACCATTGATAAGCTCTAAGATTGTTTAAGAAACTTTCCCTTGTTGATGAATCTGATGAACCTTGAATGACTCTGTGTTGATCATGTGCATTATTGTGTTTGATTTTATTTTCAGAATGTTTTCAAATAGTTTTTCTTGTTCCTATTGCAATCTTATGTTAAAATCTCTCTAAGTCACACAAGATCTCATCCATGTGTTAGTATTGTGGCATTTGCAATTTCATTATGAGAAGAGCCTTCATCTGGTAATGAAATAAACAATTTAAAATCACTTTACTCTCACTATGTTGATAAAGATTATTTGTAAGCCTATGAGTGTATCTTAGGCATGATGAACTAGGGATTTCTAGCATTTAATTGAGTCTTTAGCATGAGCCTTTGTGTTGAATTCTCAAAGAGTGTGTGAAACCATGTTCATCTCTGGGCCTCCATTGATGCACACCTTCTAGTTGAAGGAATATCTTGGCTATTCTAAAGCATTTTATCTATGAGTTTTCCAATTTTGTAAAGGCTCTCAAAGATCTGGTATAATCCACTCTATCTTTCTTAACTTCCCACCAATAAATTTCTCAAACAACGAATCCTACACGAACACCCCTATTGTTTGTACTGTGTACCCACAAATGAACAAATTCCATTTCCAAAGTATGCAGGGACAATCAAGATTCATTTATTGTCTTTAGTAACCAAACCTTTATCTAGGAAACATCTCCACTCTCTAGTGTGACAACTCGTGAGAGTTAGATTGTGTTGTATTGATCATATTTCCTCAAGGTTCTCATTAAAATTGTGCAAGAAGGGTCTCTTGATGTCCTTCACCAACATGGGTTATAGAACGGGTCCTCTCACCTGGTTGAAGGCACAACCTAAAGTAGTGGGGTAGATCAAACCCTCAGTGAGGTGCTATCCACTTCTCCAATGCCCGAGTGATAAAGAGCTAGAAGAATCTCATCCCGGCTACAAAATGACTCATATCATGTATTCTCATCATCTATCTCTAAGCATCTAAGCTTCTTGGATTATTTAGTTTTGATGAACCTACTCGGCCCCATAGGAGAATCAGTTTGGATACCATTTGGAGGATTATTTGAACAACCTACAACAACACCTAAAGTGGCACCATGGGGATTATTTTGGGGAATATTTTTTTACAACAAAGTGGCACACATATTTTTACAAATACATACACATACGACCCTAGTAATGTTTCTTGCATGATTTAAGTACAAATACATTGTTTAAACATCATCCTTTGTTGAGATCTATAATATTTGTGCAAGATTACATGTGCATTGTGTAGTATTTCCAATTTCTAGTGGTTATTGCACTAAATTTGCATCAATAGTGATAAATTTGGGTAAAGGAAGGTTAGATGTTAAGATTTGTAGAAATTAAGCATTGATAGACACTTGGTAAGTTACTTATAGTGCATCTGCACAACTAAGGTGAAAATCCTTAGTGGCGACTCCATGTTGAATTGAAATTTTAATGATTACTAGTGCCTTAACCTGTGTCAAGTGAGATCTATCACTAATCTATGCAAAATCTGGAAGGAAGAAGATATATCTTCACTAGGGACCCTACTAGAAAGTTATTTCTAAAACTGGGAAAAGAAAATTAGAAGGAAAACAAGTCTAGAAAGTTGTTGGAGATCAAGAATCAAAAAAGGAGATATCATTCTGAAGGGTGATCAATTTGTGGTTGAATATTACCATATGTCTTCAAGTGATTTTGAACAGGTAATATTTATATAAATTTGAATTCTCCAACTAGAGAGGGGCCATCATTTGTATTTGAAAAGTGTGCTTCTCTATTTTCCCCTGTTTCTTCCAAGGTTGATAGGGTTTTCCAAGAAGTTGAGTCATTAGAGAATATCTATTTTAAAATCTATATTCTATGCTCCAAAGACCCCTCATTCCCTATCATTTTGTTTCTCCTGTAAATTCACCACCTCAAGGCAATATGGCCCAACCTCCACCTAGACCTCCATTTTTTGTCAACACTTTTGGACCTATAGATTTCAGAGGTATGGATGGATATCCTAATATAGTGCCACAAGATGTCAGAAATAGGTTGCCAAAATTTCAAGGGAATAATGCCATCACTGGTGACCACCATTTAAAACTCTTTTCAATATGATGGAAGATTTTGAAATTGAGTTTGAAGACGTGTATATAAAATTGTTTATTCATACTCTTGAGGAGGATGCACGTGACTGGTACAAGGCTTTACCAGATAATTCAATAGATTCATGGACTGAGATGAAAAATTCCTTTAGATTGCAATATGGGGATAAGACAGATCCCAAGTTCCTTTTATCTGAATTTGAAAATATAAAGAAAAATCCAAATGAATTTGTCCATGATTTCAATACTAGGTTCAATAAGACCTTGAATAGGCTACCTGTAATCCTAAGGCCAAGTGATGTTTCCTGTTTGATAAAATATTCTGATGCTTTTGATAAAAAGGTTCTTATTACTTGAGAGATAAGAACCGGGAACATTGAGGATAGGATTTCACCATGGCCTTACAAATAGAAAATAACATCAAAGTAGTTGGAAAGCCTCCTAAGAGGGAAGGTGTTAAGTTGATCAATCCTGAAAAGCCTCAGTCAAGAAAAGGTTATGGATCTGGAAGAGGTTGTAAAAACTTTGGTTGGAGCAGTTAAAGAGATATCCTATAAACTAGCCAGAGAACAGAAAAAGGGATAGGACAAATTTCCTAGGGTCAGCACAAGCCACATGGTTAGGAGAGATCTATGAAATCATCCCAGAGGTGATCATAGACTAGATGACAGAGGAAAGGGCTCATGGGATCAAGAAATAAAAAAGCCTCAACCTAGGGAGAATAGATTGGTTCTTGATCCTTTGACTATGTCAGGGTTACTACTATGGAGGAGGCCAATGTTATTGAGTGGTGTGATAGGTGTTTCTTACCACACTCCCCATGTGATGTAGATCAAGAAGTTGAGGAAGTAGATGATGATGAGATGTATGATGATGTGTGCATGATGGAATGCCCCTGCAAACTCATGGCAGGGGGAAACCTCAACTGAATTGATAAGTGCTAGAACTATTTGAAAGATTTATAGGATTGTGTTCATCGGGTATTACCTCTTCCTCCTATTAATACTTTTGAAATTGATATGGTGCAAGCATTTGATCTACCTAATCATGATTTTGAATACTTAAGGGCTTTGATGATTAAAAAGTATGATGGAGGGATCCCTTCCGAAGAGGACAGAAACTATTGATGAATGAATGTAGTAGTTACTCAAGAGAAAGAATATAACACCAGAAGTAAGGTTTTCAAAGGGGAGGGCCACAAACCAAGCCAAAAGTTCCAATTCTTACCAATCCCAAAGGACCCCTAAGAAAGATACATCTGGAAAAGGCCTAATTACCCCAAATAAAACCTATGCTCTGCCCATGCCCAAGACTCTGAAAACTCCTATATTATCAGATGAAGTTGTGAATCTCCCTTCTAACACTACCCTACCCAAATATGTTCCTTGTGACATAGCCCAAATCTTGAGTCAGATCAAGGTTATTGTTCCCATTGTTGAATTACTTATAATCCATGAGCATATGGAAAAGGGCATTTGAATATTTGGGATTTAAGAAGAAAAAATTACTCAAGGAAAAAGTGTTAAAAATATAGAGGTTCCTCCTATTATTGTAGAATCAAAAATACCACAAGCATTGGAGGAACTGGGTGAATCATCGAGGTATATTTGGGAACTTCTTTGGTTGAATCTCAACTTAATGTGGATCCATTTTTTACCACTTTGATTATTAAAGATAGGTTGGTACATAACTGCATGTTTGATTCAGGAGCCTCATGTAATGTAATGCCTCTTGAGGTCATGAATGAGTTAAATATCAAGGTAACAACTTTTGGGAAATGTACTTGCTATGGATTCAAGAGAAGTGCTAGTAGTTGGGTATGTCAAGGGATTAGTAGTGCAGTTGGTAGCTTTTCCAGGAAAATGCTTAACCATGAATGTGGTTATTATGGATTGTCCTGCCAAATGGGGGATGTTATTATCTAGAAAAGTGGGAAGCTAGTGTGGGTGGAAGTGTGAAAATGGACATGTCTTATGTAACCATACCAATTGAGGGGAAACCTTGTGAAGTTTTATAGTGAAGAAAATGTTATATCTCATTGAGGACCCTAACAATGCTTCTTATGAAGTATTGTATGTAGACATTGATGTTGACAAATTTGTGGGTTATGCTAACTTTAAGGAGCATAAGATTGATGAGTGAAAGTATCCCGAGTAGATTGGTTCTCCCTGGACTCTGATGTTTGATGGGGTTTGTTCTAGATATGGTAAAGGCACAAAAGATAAACCTCAAAAATATGGTGAGGTAGCAACTTGGATAGAGAAGGAAAACAAGCATATATCCAGTTGTTAAAAAGTATCAAGACTTCTTGGCTTGGTCATACTTAGAATGGCAGGCACTTGAAACATCTCCTTGATTGATTTCTCATAATCAAGGCATGCATCATTTATACAGTGTATAGTCTTTTGTTTTTGTTTATTTTTTCTTTTTTTTGTTTGGTTTTCCCTGGTCCTTAGTGACTAGTTTTTGTTGGTTTCTTAGTTCATTCTTGGGGGATTGGTTGTTTTTCTACTTTGCAAGCTTGTTCTTGACTCCATTTCCCAATGGATTTTTGGCACATGGTCTGTTGTTATTTTCTTGCACACTGCAGGAGTGCCCATCCCGAGTTAGAGCCTGATGTTGGTGCTCAATTTAATCTCACCCTGTTTGTTCAAAATTTCTCAGTCCGCATGGTTTGAAGTATTTTATTTCTCCTGTATGGATGTGTGAAATATTTTCTCCTTCATTTGGTTGCCATTTTTCAGTCCTTTCCTTTGGTCATGGATCACGTTGAGCTAGGTATTGTTTACCATTTCTTTGTCCATGAGAAAGAATTTGTAATTTGGGTGTGAATTGGGGTTTCCCCTTCCTTCTATTTTTCCACAGTCATGTTTTCCCTATCAAATTTTGTCCCAACATCCATGGAAATGTGGTCCTTTTTAATTGGATGTGGCCGGTGGGTCTTTTTGGTGAAACTTGTCACTTTTGTTACATTTGTAAAAAATGCCAAATTGGTCCCCACGGCCCCGATAGTATCTAATTGGCTATTCAAAAAATATGAAGCGGAAGGAAAATTTCTTACTTTGACCCGAAGAAGGACACATGGCCATTTTTCAAGTTAAAAGTGGGGAGGTGGGTCATTGAGGCATTTTGAAGATTTTTTCCTTTTTGTGAAAAGGAGAAAAGTTATAAATGATCCGCAACTCCGTAGGGGAAAATTAATGTCACATGTTTGAGTCATCTTTGAAAATTCAAAGTGGGGAGGTGGGTCGGCAGAGCACTTTGGAGTTTTTAAGCTCTATTTTGAAATGAAGAAAAAGTATAAAAGTGAGCCACAACTTCGTTGGGGCCCACATCAAAAGTTAGAAGCGAGAGAGGTGGGTTGCCAAAGCATTTTGAAGATTTTGGCCCGCTTCAACTCAAATATTTTCCATGTGGAGGGCTGCACTCATTTGAGGATTTACCTCTCGGTTTGACCTTTGGAGTTGCACCAAGGAGACATGTGGAGGCTTCCACTGGATCTTCCCATACTTAGATTTTCTCATGCAACTTTTAAGGCCTAGGACATGTGGAGGGCCCATGCCTATTTGGGACCTGCCCTGAACTTTACTTTTAAAAGAGTGCCAAGGGACAGTGGAGGTTTTTTTGGACTTTTTCTTCCCATACTTGCTGTTTGACTTAGAATTTTTGTGGAAGGTTTCCAAGCTTGTTCATGTAGTCCTTTTTTTGACTTTCATACAAAAACACGAGGACAGGAGATTCCCTACCCATACTTAGACTTTTCAATGGACATGTGGGAAAATTTCTCTTAAACTTTTCTAGGCACTTTGGCACCTTCCACCTTCCGCTGGTCCTTAAACTCTTTCAACAACTTTGTCGAGCTGAGACACGTGGTGAGCCACACTTGTTTGAGGTCTCTACTTTTGGGCACCATATCAAAAAGTGCACCGAAGAGACATGTGGAGGATTCTGCTAGCTCTCTTTATATTGAGACTTTTTCAAAGGCCGAGGAAACTTTCTTGGGCCCAGGGCACGTGGAGAGCCTGCGCTTGTTTGAGGTCTCACCTCTAAACTTCATCTTTGAAGTTGTGCCAAACAGACACATGGAAGCTTCCATTGGGCCTTCCCATACTCTAAATTTTCAGCAACAGTGCAACTCTCTAGGGTTTGAACATGTGGAGGGCCCGCGCTCATTTGGGAACCTACCTCTGGACTTCACCTTTGTAGTTGTGCAAGGAAACACGTGGAGGTTTCCATTGGCTCCTCTTTGCACTTGGCCGACTCAGACTCATAGTGTAGGTATGTGGTATAATCCATGTGAGGACACTCATTTTTGAGAGGCACGAATGTAGGTATCCATGTGAGGGCACTCATTTCTCAAGGTGTATTCTCAAGGGTGAAAAGGATTGCTTGTCAGATCAGCCATATGGAGCCACCTGAATTATTAAAAAGGGGATTTCTTGCATGAAAGAATAAAAGAATGATTAGAAGGACTATCAAAAATTATGATATGGCATCCCAGTCATGGTTGAGGGTCTGAGAAATGTGATCAATTCATGATTTATCCACCTGGCAGCTTTTGGGTGTAAATTTGTTAAACATCACTTTCTGGAACAAACTTGTAACAAACAAAGGATTCCTCGAATATTCTTCTTTTGGGGGAAATTTGGGATGAGTGAGTGAGTGAAATTGTATAAATGCAATGAGAATACTCTTGCAAATGGTTAGAGGTTAATTTTTTTGAGAAATTTTGAGAGAAACCATTTTCCCGAGAGACCATCTGAGAGACCAGTTCATTTTCCTATGTCTTTGGATTCAATCACGTCAAGGTGGTTGCAAGTGTACAACCATTGATAAGCTCTGAGATTGTTTAAGAAAATTTCCCTATTGATGAATCTAATGAACTTTGAATGACTCTATGTTGATCATGTGCATTATTGTGTCTCTTTTTTTTTGAATGTTTTCAAATAGTTTTTCTTGTTCCTATTGCAATCTTATGTTAAAATATCTCTGAGTCACACAAGATCTGTCCATGTGTTAGTATTATGGCATTTGTAATTTCATTATGAGAAGAGCCTTCATCTGGTAATGAAATAAACAATTTAAAATCACTTTACTCTCACTATGTTGATAAAGATTATTTGTAAGCCTATGAGTGTATCTTAGGCGTGATGAACCAGGATTTCTAGCATTTAATTGAGTCTTTAGCATGATCCTTTGTGTTGAATTCTTGAAGAGTGTGTGAAACCATGCATCTCTAGGCCTCCATTGATGCACACCTTCTAGTTGAAGGAATATCTTTGCTATTCTAAATCATTCTATCTATGATTTTTCCAATTTTGTAAAGGCTCTCAAAGATCTAGTATAATCCACTCTATCTTTCTTAACTTCCCACCAATAAATTTCTCAAACAATGAATCCTACACGAACCACCCTTATTTGTATTGTGTACCCACAAATGAAAAATTTGATTTCCAAAGTATGCATGGGATCAATCGGGACTCATTCATTTATTGTCTTTAGTAACCTGAAACTTTGTCCAAGAAACATCTCCACTCTCTAGTGTGACAACTCGTGAGAGTTAGATTGTGATGAATATTTTCAAAGTTCTCATTCATCAGAAACATCTTGATGTCATTCACCGACTCTCACCCTAGTTGAAGGAACAACCTAAAGTAGTGGGGGTAGATCAAAGAGTTGAGGTGTTATCCACTTCTCCAACACCCAAGTGACAAAGAGATATTGATCATCATTTCCTAAAAAAACTCATATCATGAGCCATCTATCTCTAAGCATCCTCCTAGTTTCGTGATGATACTTAGCCCCACGGGAGAATAAATTTGGATACCAATAGGTTCTAAACTAAAGTAATTTAGGTCTACCTAATACCTATTACTGAACTACTAAGGTTTATGTCTTAACCTATGTTGACATGTTTTAATTATGGAAAAGTTTGGAATAACCTAAGGTAAATACTATTTACCTAGACTAAGGTTGAATCCTAATCTAATGTCAATCTAACCTAAACTAATACTAAGCTAAAGGGGAACCTAAGGGGTTGCATGGAAAATGGTGAGTCGGTGGTGACGATTTCTAAGGCATTAATGTGATTTGATTTTGAATTTAATGAACTCTGAGTTGCCATTTTTGGTGGAGGCATGGGAAGCTAGAAGGATGCTTTGTTGACATCATCTCTAAATTTTTAATGCATGCAAGCCAATTTAAGATGGCGGTGGCATGGATAGTTAGGCATGAGAGTTGGTTGTCCTTGCATTTATGAACCTCAGTCATGGTGAAGAAACTACCTTGGAAGACATGTAAGTAGATTTTGGAGGGGTTGTTTGGTCATTTTCTCTTTGTTATTTTTGCTCTACATGGAGGTTATGGGTTCTTCAAACCAGTAGTTCTATTTCCTATCCTTTTTATTTTTGGAACCTCTAAGATATTTTTGATCTAGTGGAAGTAAAAGAGGCATTATGAAGTTTGGAATTTTTGACATCATTGGAAAAAAGGAAAATATTGTGGAGGATTGGCTGAAAATCTTACGCAAATCAATAGGAAGCTCTATCAGGCATGATAGGATCTATCCATTAAGTTGTTCTTCTTTTTCCTAAATGTCTTCATTAAAACAACTTTGCTCTTGGAAAAAATGGGTTTTTATATATGATGTGTACTTTGATTTATGCTTGTATTTTGTCATCTTTGTTTATGCTTACTTGAGGAGATATGATGAGGGTTTATTTCTTCACTGTTTATACCCTAAACTGGTTACTCTTTGAGGAGATATGATGTGGGTTTGTTTCTTTCTTGGAAGAATGTAAGATGAGTGACATATTTTGTAGTTATTCGAAGTTGTTTTCGATTCTTCTTACTCTGTTTGATACTTGATGTTATGGTTGTTAGGAATATTTTTTTTAAGGATTCAATCTTGTTGGAAATAATAGTAAACAAGTTTACTTCTTCTGAGCTTTTACATTTGAGTTTTGAACCTATGTTGAACTATGCGGAAGTGGTTACTCTGATTTCACATTTTGCAGATTTTGTTCTTACTTGGAAATAATAGTGAACAATTTTACTTCTTCTGAGCTATAAATATTTTGAATTTGAGAACGTTTTTTGATTGCTAAGAGAGGATCTCATTTCTGATTTTCTCTCCCTTGCTTGAAATTTAATAAAACATTATTTAGATTATTCAAGAAATTTTGTGATGACATGGTTATTTCTCACACCTACATGTTATGAAATGGTTGTTAATGGATTTTTTGTTTGATAAAAAGGATGATAAGTACCTACTGTCATGATTATTGGAAAGGCTTACTGTTTGTTTTATGTATCCTTTCTGAGGTGGGGGTTTGTGCTTCAATACCCTTATTAGTTCATATATTTTAATTTACTAGTTCCTTGCATTCTAGATGATGTTTATAGGATACTGATGTGTTAGGATATCTAAGAAGAACTATGAAATAGTTTAGTTTAGGTTATTTTAAGGAATTGAGATGGAATGTTAAAGTTTTTCTCTTCTCTTCTGAGCTCATCTTTGAACTTATGATTTGGAGTCATGTCTTTTTGTTGTTTCTCGTGTGGATGAACCTAGGTCGGGTTCTATCCTTCTTGACTGTAGCTTGTACCATTGATTCTAGGAGTTAGAAATATGGGTTTTCTTGACTATAGATAGTAGCTATTAAATCTTGAATTAAATTTCTTATTTTAAACCATTAAGGTTTAGGTAGACTTTTGTATATTGACACCTGAAAAGAAATTGTGCTTGTATAAGAATAAATTATCTTCTCTCTTGCTTGGAAAATTGAGGAAATATAGGGACTAATGATGTTAACGTGGGATGAATTACATTGTTTTTTTGCTATGGCTACTTTATGTATAGTTGATAATTGAAATCTTCCGTATAACTCTTTTGGTCATAGTTTCCGCACTACTATGGAAATTCTAGTTGTATCTTGAGGGAACCTTATCTTGATCTTTGAATTTCATGTTGTCATAGTCATATATATTGAATCCTTACTAATTAGTTTTAAGTTTTCAATGTTGGATAGAGTTGAAAGATCCCTTAATTGTATATATCTTTGTTATTTATTCAGATATGTATTTCATTCCTTAGAAAAGGATAATGAGATATTATTTCATCCTTGATTGATAAAACCTCTCTCTCTTTCTTTTTGAGTTAAGTTAATCATCGTTGTTTTCTTTGAAATCTAAAGGAAATTATATTCTTTCCTGTCTTTCCCTTGAGTTGTGGAATGCAATGTTATTTCCCATCAAACTCTGAGGGAAGTTTTGAGTTGTTTTTCTCTCTCTCTCTCTATTCATCTTCTTTCCTCATCTGTATTACTCTTTTCTAAGGATCTGACTGGTTCAGTTATACTACTTAATAGGATTGTAGAGTGAGTAGTTGGGAGATAATCCTTTAATTCTTCTCCTTGACTTGTGTTGATTGGAATCTAGTTTTGGTAATGTGTGACCAATTCCTGGAGTAAGTAAATGAATAAATATTTATCCTATTCTAACATGTTGAGGCTTAACCTAAAACTTAGGCTATAGTTTGGGCTTGGAGTTTGGATGTAGTACCTTAAATAGGAATCTCTTCTTAAAAAAAGATGTTAATGGCTCATCCTAAAATATTTCATGAAGTTTGAATTAGCTTGGCAGTAGATGTTTTATGATGGAACATGTTAATGTTGAGTATGATGGATCTTTGCTTCTTAAAAATAACTCTATTTTTGGGAAATATTAGAGTTAGTGTCTTCCTTTAGAAATAGATTGAATGTAGAAAAAGTAAACTATAAATACCTATAGTAAGAATGAGATAAGTAATTATGATGAAATATTACTTATCTAATATAATTTCTTATGAAATCAATGGCTGAAGAATGTTAGTTATATCACGATATTTACTAAATATTAATGTGGTTGATCATTTTGTTCTTTCATTTATGATTGTTATTTTATGATGTATCTATCTATATTGCTTTACTATTTCATAAAAAAGAGTTCTTTTTATGAAATAGTTAGTTGAAAGCACATCATTTTAATGCTTAGCACTTATCATGCTCAGTTTAATGAACTGACCCGTGCTAGCAATTTTTGCAGATGGACTTCGTAAGTGATAAAAGAAGACAAGTTCTTTATGATGCTTCTTATGTTTACCTAAAGATGGTATTTTATGAGGAACTATGATTCACTATTGAAATGTATTTGTAAGAGGAAAAGTTGTATTTCTTAATTGGGCTTATTAATGTTGTTTGACCTGAAAGATGTCTGAAATGATTGGACTTGTAAAATGTGTATTTCACTTGATGAATGGAAAAATATTGAGAGTTACTTGTACTTGATGTGTCATTCTCCTTGTGCATTATGTGAAGGGAATTTGTAATCTTATCTTTATTTTCTCATATTATTATCTGTATGGAATCTTTTTAGTTTGACTTAAATAAGTTAGATGGAAGGGAATTAGATACACTATCCCTTTATTGAAATGCAACTTATTAAGTTGGCATGCATAGATGTTCTTTTAACTAAGTCACCATGGTTTATTAAAAGATGTTAATGAAAGTGCAAATTATTATGATGTCTTGTATAATGTAAAAGGGTACAAGAACCCTAATTCATAATAGGAAAGAGGAAGGTGAACTTCCTCTTGACCAATACCTTCATAGGTATAAAACAAGTGAAAGGTAAATATGAACATTTATTAATTAGACTTCATCTCAATGAAGTCTAATATAATGGAACCTATTTTGGAACTTAAACAAAGCTAAGAATGATAGGGTATAATAAGTGAATCTTATTATAGTTTTTTGTTTTTGTTTTAATTAACTGAACCCTAAAGTAAGAAGTTGGTGATTAAAAAGCATTCATGATGTTTCTACAAAACATTAACAACTCAATTGCAGATGTCAACCTTTAAGGTTAAAGAATTTAGGGTTCAACAGGGTTGTTGTAATTAAATCTTAATTAAGAAAAATAATTGAATAAATCACTTCTTGCTTGGGTATGTACATCGAGATGGTTGATTCAGATGGATGTTGACACATGCCAACTGTATAATTTTTATTATGAATACTAGGGTCTTCACGAGGATACAATGTTGCAGTTGACATGTTGCAACACCCAAAAAAATTAGACCAACTAGATCAACATAATCTTGGACTTGATATTAGTTTTACTCTAGGTTAGGATATGAGCATGATTTAGTATATGGAGTAACTCATGATGACTTAGGATAACTAGACACATGCAATTGACTTAGGTCGATTGAGTATGTCTAAGTACCCTTAGTCACCATGAGTGGTTCTCTATACCAAACTATGTTACTAACCTAGGTTAGGGCTAAACCTTGAACAAGTGGACTGACAGGAGTTAGTGAAGACCATTCTAGATAAAAGATGATGTTTGGTGAAGGACGTGTTCCTTTAGATGAGTATGTCATCTAGGAATATAAACATAAATAATATGTTAAAATCTTTGGCAAAAGTATTGCAAGTTGTTGGTTGCGTTGTTATGTTTCACCTAGTTTAAGAAACGATATTTCAAATGAATATTGGTAAAAATATTAAGATAGGTCTCTTAAACATAATAAATCAATACCCATAGTAGGGTAAGAGAACCAAGTATACTTAATATACAATACATTGAGTTAACATGAATTACCGGCTAGAAATCGAGTCATGAAATGAGATATCGGTATTTCACCGAGACATTTATAGTTGTATATGGTTATATGTTATGAGATTGATTGGCATGGAATGTGTAGTCTAAATTATGATTATTTAGAATAGATAACATTCTATATATATAAAAAAAATTCCTTGTTTTTAAAGTCTTAAAATGAGAATGTTACATCTTAGCATCGAGTTGAAGGTTGCAGCTCTGGACCTATTGTGTCATAATATGATAAAACTTAAATTTTCTTGTTAAAGAAAATGGTTAGAATAAGAGGAAATTCTACAAATAACCCACCACCTGGTGGAGAAGATACTTGCCCAAAAATTGATGAGATCCATTCTACCCTATTGGACACAAGAGATCATTTGGTTGTACTTGAACAAAAGTAATTAGCAATGAGGAGGAGGAATAAGATGTTGGTAATAACAATCAGCCGCCTCTTTGAACAAAAATAAAGTTAGAAATATGGGCACTAATAACAATAACACAACTAATGCACTGATTAGCCTAATTTTGAGGGCACTACATTATCCTAAAAATAAAAAGGCAAGGTTGGCAGCTAAACTCACTAATGATATAAAAATGATAATTCCACCTAAATTTGATGGCACTACATTAGGAGATGGATATGAGAATTGGCTCAATGATATGGAGAGGTAATTTGCAATAAGGAACTTCGAGAGGAAACTAAGACAATATGAGGAGCATATCAGCTTTTCATATGAAGCATCCTCATGGTGGGACAACCGTAAAAATCTGAGTTAAACATTGATGAAACAAATATTACTTGGGATCAATTTTAAAGTTATTTTAGGCAATGATGGCTACCAAAACTTTATTATGATTAGAAAATGACTGAATTTCAAAACTTATCTAAAGGAAAAATAACTGTAATAGAGTACTGGGAGAAGTTTACTAAACTCCTTAAGTATGTGCCTTAGTATCAAACTGACGAGAAGTTCATGATAAATTTTTTTATAATGGGGTTAAATCCCATTATAGGTGGAGAGGTGGATGTTCATAGCCCAACCACTATGGAAGGGGTAGTTGAAAAATCCATAAGGCAGGAACAGAAATTGAAAGTAATCTCTACCCATAAAGAGGAAATTAGAAAGAAAATTCCAAACTCTTCATCATTTCTTGCACCTAAGAAGGGACCATGGAAGAAGTTTGGTATGAAAAATAATTTTGTAATAGATAACAACAAGAAAAAAACAACAAATAAACATGTTTCTAATGTACGAAATAACTTTTTCAAGAATAATAATAATAGACAAAGTCCTATGGAGGTCAGAATGATAACTTTAAGGCTAGAAATAAATTTGAGCCTAAAAAGGGACCTGTAGGAGGTTGTTACAATTGTGGCAAGGATCATTACACAAATTAATGTCCTTTGAAGAAGGATGACCATAATCAACAGCACAAGATACATGCTGCAGGTGACTAATAAGCAAGATGAAAAGTAAATCACACCCATAGAGGTTCCAGGTAAGTTATTTGGAATACCTGTAACTATTCTTTTGATCTTTGGAGCTACTCAATGTTGTATTTCTACTAAATTAACTTCAAAATTAAAAAAAAAAAGATGGAAAAATAGATAAATCATGGGATGTACATTATGGGAATAATGTTGTACACACAATTAGTATGTGTCTTTTGGAGAAGTCCTTGACTTGCCTAGTTTTTCCACTGAGGTTGACCTTTATGTTGCTCCTTTAGGGTCTTATGATGTAATCATAGGTGTTAATTGGCTAGTGGAGCATAAGGAAAAGGTTGAATATTTTGAAAAACATATTAGTTGTTTGGATGATCTGTAGAAAATAATAGACATTCAGGGTGTTAAACGTGAGATTTTGAGTTAGGAAATTGTTAGCTATGCAACTTAAAAAGGCCAAAAACAAAGGTTGCACCTTGTATGTAGTATTTTTTTGAAAAACAAAAGAAAGTAGTGACTCCATGGAAAGATATTCATTGTTACAAAACTTTAGTGATGTGTTTCCATAAGATTTACTAGGTCTTCCACCCAAATGGGAGTTTGAATTCACTATTGAGATCAAACCGGGAACCGAGCCTATTTCCAAGGCACCTTATAGAATGACTACTATTGAGTTGATAGAGCTTAAGGCACAGTTACAAGAAATTTTGTCTAAAGGTTTGATTAGACGAGTGTCTCACCTTGGGGGAATCGGTAATCTTTGTGAAAAATAAATATGGAACACTTAGATTGTGTATCGATTATAGGATGTTAAATAAAGAAACAATTAAGAACATATATCCACTTCCTAGAATTGATGATTTGTTTGATCAGATGCGTGGTGCATCAATGTATTCTAAAATAGATCTTTGATTTAGATATCATTAGTTACAAATAAAAGATGAAGACATTCATAAAATAGCTTTAGAACTAGGTATGGGCATTATGAATTCACAGTCTTACCATTTGGATTAACAAATGCACCTGTAACTTTTATGAATTTGATGAATAATATTTTTCAAGAATACTTGGACAAGTTTGTGCTCGTATTCTTGGATGATATTCTCATATACTCTAAAATCATTGAAGAACACCATGAGCATTTGAAGATAGTTTTGGAAATCTTGAGAAAGAGATGGTTGTATGGTAAGTTGTCTAAATGTTCTTTCTATGACACGAAAGTGCACTATTTGGATCATGTTATAAGAAATAATCCCTCCAAGATTGTAGCTATAATTGAGTGGCCTTCACCTAAAAATGTACATGAACTTAGAATCTTCATGCGTCTTACTAGTTACTATAGGAAGTTTGTTAAAGACTTCTCCAAAGTTATTGCACCAATAACTTCATTATAGAAGAAAGAAAAGAAATTTATTTGGAATGAAAAATGTGAATTTTCTTTTAAGACTCTAAAGGATTAGTTAACTTCAACACCTATTTTGGTTATACCTGATCCTAATGGAGACTTTACTATTGTAACAAATGCATCTGGGGAAGCTCGTGGAGGTATCCTATTGCAAAATGATCATGTCATAGCTTATGAAAGTATAAAAACCAAGTTACATGAACTAAATTATGCTCTGCATGACCTAGAGCTTGCTACCATTGTTCATGCACTCCAAGTATGGAGGCATTATCTTCTTGGTAGACCTTTTGAACTAAAAACTGATCATCTTGGGTTGAAGTATATTTTTACTCAGCCAAATATGAATGTAAGACAATGAAGATGGTTAGAATTTCTATCTCAACACAATTTTGACATAAGTTATATTAAAGGAAAAGAAAATAGAGTAGTAGATGTTCTAAGTCGTAGGAAGCACATTTATGCTCTTATAAAGTTGAGAACTCAATTTAAACATGAGGTAAAAAGCATTATAGAATTTGATTCTTATTTCAACAAGTAAAGGCAACACTTGCTGCAGATCCAAATGATGTGAGATAGAAAGGTTTTCACTTTGATAATGAAGGAATCTTGCAATTTGAAAATAGGGTATACCTACCTTTGTTAAATGATTTAAGAAAGAAATTATTAGCTGAATTTCACAATTCACCTTTTTCTAGACACCCTGGCATTATGAAAATGCTTGCTAATATAAAACAACAATATTTCTGGAAAGGGATGAAAAAGGATGTGATTGAGTTTGTGACACACTGTTTAGAATGTCAACGTGTTAAAGCTAAGCATATGCATCCAATTGGTTTATTATATCCTCACAACATACCATAGTATAAATGGCAAGTGATAAGCATGGATTTTTTTCAAGGGTTGCCTATGTCAAGAAGTAAACATGATGTTATTCTTGTGGTTGTTGATAAAATAACAAAGGTATCTCATTTTATTGTTGGTAATCTTAAGGATGATTCACCTATTTTAGCAAAAAGATTCATGCATGAAATTTTTAGATTACATGGAGTACCTGAGTTGATCATATCTGATAGAGACCCAAGGATGACATCTAGATTTTGGCAAACACTTAATTTAGCTCTAGGACTAATTTGAATTTCAGTTATGCATATCATCAGAAGAAATGGATGGATGATCGAAAGAGTTAATCAAATTTTAGAGGATATGTTACGAATGTATTGCATGGATCACCATTATAAATGGGAAGAGTACCTTCAATTAGTTGATTTTTCGTATAATAACACATATCATGCCTCTTTGAAAATGGAACCTTTTGAATCATTATGTGGAAGGAAATGTAGAACCCCTATTAATTGGGACAACATTGAGGATAGAGAGGTAATTGGGCTTGAAATCCTTTCGGAAATAGAACAACAAGTTAAAATGATTCGTGAACGCTTGAAAGAATCTGCAAGTAGAAAAAATAGTTATGCTTACTTAAAGTGGGTTGATAAGAAATTTGAACTTGGTGAGAAGGTATTTTACGGGTTAAACCGAAAAAGAGTTCTATAACTTTTGGCAAGGCTACCAAGTTATCACCTCGTTATGTGGGACCCTTTGAAATTATTGAAGTAATCAACCCTGTAGCTTATCATTTAGCTTTACCTCCTGCTTTATCATGAATGCATGATGTTTTCCATATTTCTCTACTTAAGAAATATGTTTCAGATTTATCACATGTGTTAAATTGGAATTCCTTGCAGGTCCAAGACCCAGAATAATCATGGTTAAACCCATATGAGTGCTGGAAACTCACCAGTTACACTTAAGAAATATGAAATAAGCCAATGTAAGGTCCAATGGGATCAATTTAATGAAGAGAGTGCAACCTGGGAAAATATTGAAGATATGAAAACTTGCTTTTTCTATACTTGTTTGAACAGAATTGATTCTGTTGACTGATAAAATTTTAATATTTTATTCATGATATGTCAATAAATCTGCCAGTCTTGGGTAGACATTACATTAATTAAAAATGGACAACTACTTTAATGCTGATTATGGAATTTTAAAATCTAGTTTTGTTTTGAACATATGAATGGAAGTATAATAATTTGATTTGTCCTTGATGCAAATTGTTTGACTAAGTTAATCATCGGGACGATGATTCTTTTTAGGAGGGAAGTATGTAACATCTTTGACAAATATTTACTTTGATTCCATTTCCTCTTGACATTGCAAACATTGACATGTGATTTGTCTTAGGAAGGTGTATTATTTTGACTATGTTGGAAATCATGTTTGCAATGGATAAATTATTATTGTATAGGATTCATTTTGTTGTGATTCTGTTTACTTGAAATTGAATTCATTCTTCTCTATGTTTTGAAAGGTTGTGAACCTGTATTGTTGTTTTCATACTTATCTTATGTTAACAACAAAACCTTGGATCAATTCCATTGATCCAAGGTATGCTTCAATTCTTCTTTATTAAACATCTTGATAAACTGGCATTATGAAATAGAAGTTAATGTGGGTCCTTCTTTTAGTACCCTTGCTTTGTAACTTGCTATAAATAATGAGCTTGGACCTTCTTGTTAAATATTTTTATAAGACACTGAAAAATGTAAGTGGATTAAAGGCCTATTATGGGACTATTAAGGTGAATACCTTAACCTTAGTTGTAATGTTCTATCCTATGTGGATTCTAATATAAGGTAATTTGGGTCTACCTAATACCTATTACTGAACTACTAAGGTTTATGTCTTAACCTATGTTGACATGTTTTAATTATGGAAAATTTTGGAATAACCTAAGGTAAATACTATTTACCTAGACTAAGGTTTAATCCTAATATAATGTCAATCTAACCTAAGCTAATACTAAGCCAAAGAGGAACCTAGAGGGTTGCATGGAAAATGGTGAGTCGGTGGCGATGGTTTCTAAGGCATTAATGTGATTTGATTTTGAATTTAATGAACTCTGAGCTGCCAATTTTGGTGGAGGCATGGGAAGCTAGAAGGATGCTTAGTTGACATCATCTCTAAATTTGTAATGCATGCAAAAATTGAATTAGAGTTCACCAATTTCAGATGGCGGGGCGTGGAGAGTTAGGCGGGAGAGTTGGTTGTCCTTGCATTTATGAACCTCAGTCATGGCGAAGAAACCACCTTGGAAGACATGCAAGTAGATTTTGGAGGGGTTGTTTGGTCATTTGCTCTTTGTAATTTTTGCTCTACATGGAGGTTATGGGTTCTTTGAACCAACAAAGTGCTATTTCCTATCCCTTCGTTATTTTGGCAACCTCGATCTATTTTTGATGTAGTGGAAGTAAAGAGGCATTATGAAGTTTGGAATTGTTGATGTCATTTGGAAAAAGGAAAATATTGTGGAGGCTTGGCTGGAAATCTTATAAATCGATAGGAAGCTCTATCAGGCATGATAGGCTCTATCCATTAATTTGTTCTTCTTTTTCCTAAATGTCTTCATTAAAAAACTTTTCTCTTGGAAACAAATGGGTTTTTATATATGATGCGTATTTTGATTTATGCTTGTATTTTTTGTCACTGTTTATACCTACCTGGTTACTGCTTGAGGAGATATGATGTGGGTTTGTTTCTTTGTTGGAAGAATGTAAGATGAGTGACATCTTTTGTAGTTATTCAAAGTTGTTTTCAATTCTTGTTACTCTTGTTTGATACTTGATGTTATGGTTGTTAGGAATCTTTGTTTTGAGGATTCAATCTTGTTGGAAATAACAGTAAACAAGTTTACTTCTTCTGAGATTTTACGTTTGAGTTTTGAACCTCTGTTGAACTATGGAAGTGGTTACTTTGATTTCATGTTTCAGGGATTTTGTTCTTTCTTGGAAATAATAGTGAACAAGTTTACTTCTTCTAAGCTTTAAACGTTTTGAATCTGAGAACCTTGTTGGATTGCTAAGAGAGGATCTCATTTCTGATTTTCTCTCCCTTGCTCGAAATTTAATAAAACATGATTTAGATTCTTCAGAAATTTGGTGATGACAATAAGATTATTGCTCACACCTACATGTTATGAAATGGTTGTTAATGACTTTTCTATTTCATAAAAAAGATGATAAGTACCTTCCGTCATGATTTTTGGAAAGGCTTACTATGTGTTTTATGTATCCTTTATGAGGTGGGGTTTTTTCTTCAAGAGTTACCCTTATCGGTTCATTTGTTTTAATTTACTAGTTCCTTACATTCTAGATGATGTTCACATGATACTAATGTGTTGGGATATCTAAGAGGAACTACGAAATAGTTTAGTTTAGGTTATTTTATGGAATTAGGATGGAATGTTATAGTTTTCTCTTTTCTTTAGAGCTCGTCTTTGAACTTGAGTTGGAGTCATGTTGTTTTGTTGTTTCTCTTGTGGTTGACCTTGGGTTAGGTTCTTTCCTTGACTTGTAGCTTGTACCATTGATTATAGGAGTTAGAAATATGGGTTGGCTTGACTATAGATAGTGGTTATTAAATATTGAATTGATTTCTTAGTTTAAACCATCAAGGGTTGGGTAGGTTTTGGGTACATTGACACCTGAAAAGAAATTGTGGTTATATAAGAATAAATTATCTTCTCTCTTGCTTGGGAAAATTTAGGAAATATAGGGACTAAAGTTGTTAATGTGGGATGAATTACATTGTTCTTTTATTGTTGTTTCTTTATGTATAGTTTATAACTGAAATCATCCGTATAACTCTTTTGGTCATAGTTTCACACTCTATGGAAATTCAGTTGTATCTTGAGGGAACCTTATCTTGATCTCTCGACTTGTATGTCATAGTCGTATATCTCGAAGCCTTACTACTTAGTTTTAAGTTTTCAATGTTGGGTAGAGTTGAAATATCCCTTAATCATATCTCTTTGTTATTTATTTAGATATTTATTTCTTTCCTTAGAAAAGGAAAATGAGATCTTCTTTCATCCTTGATTAATAAAATCTCTCTCTCTCTCTCTTTTTGAGTTAAGGTATTCATCGTTGTTTTCTTGAAATCCAAAGGAAATTATATTTTGTCCTCTCTCTCCTATAAGTTTTGGAATGTAATGTTGTTTCCCCTCTCTAAGAGAAGTTTTGAGTCTTTCTCTCTCTCTCTATTTATTTTCTTTCCTCATATGTATTACTATTTCCTAAGGAACCGACTAGTTCAATTTTACTTACTTAATAGGATTGCAGAGTGATTAGGTGGGAGATAATCCTTTAATTCTTCTCCTCGACTTGTGTTTATTTCAATCTATTTTTGGTAATGTGTGACCAATTCCTGGAGCAAGTATATGAATAAATATTTATCCTATTCTAAACTATTGAGGCTTAACCTAAAACTTAGGCTATAGTTTGGGATTGGAGTTTTGATGTAGTACCTTAAATAGGAATCTCTTCTTAAAAAAAGATGTTAATGGCTCATCCTAAAATCTTTCATGAAGTTTGAATTATCTTAGTAGTAGATGTTTTATGATGGAACATGTTAATGCTGAGTATGATGGATCTTTGCTTCTTAAAAATAACTCTATTTTTTGGGAAATATTAGAGTTAGTGTCTTCCTTTGGAAATAGATTGAATGAAGCAAGAAATAAACTATAAATACCTATAGTAAGAATGAGATAAGTAATTAGGATGAAATATTACTTATCTAATATAATTTCTTATGAAATCAATGGCTAAAGAATGTTGATTATATCATGATCTTTACTAAATGTTAATGTGGTTAATCATTTTGTTATTTCATTTATGATTGTTATTTTATGATGTATCTATGTATATTTCTTTACTATTTAATATAAATAGAGTTCTTTTTATGAAACATTTAGTTGAAAGCACATAATTTTAATGCTTAGCACTTATCATGCCCATTCAATGAACTAACCCTGCTAGAAATTTTTGTAGATGGACTTCGTAAGTGATAAAATAAGACAATTCTTTATGATTCTTCTTATGTTTACCTAAAACCTTGTATTTTATGAGGAACTAAGATTCACTATTGAAATGTATTTGCAAGAGGAAAAGTTGTATTTCCTAATTTGGCTAATTAATGTTGTTTGACTTGAAAGATGTCTGAAATGATTGGACTTGTAAAATGTGTATTTCACTTGATGAATGGAAAAAGATTAAGATTTACTTATACTTGATGTGTCATTCTCCTTGTGCATTATGTGAAGGGAATTTTCAATCTTATTTATATTTTCTCATATTCTTATCTCGTATGGAATCCTTTTCAGTTTGACTTAAATAACTTAGATGGAATGGAATTAGATACACTATCCCTTTATTGAAATGTAACTTATTAAGTTGGCATGCATAAATGTTCTTTTAACTAAGTCACTATGGTTTATTAAAAGATGTTAATGAAAGTGCAAATTAATTATGATGTCTTGTATAATGTAAAAGGGTACAAGAACCCTAATTCATAACAAGAAAGAGGAAGGTGAACTTCCTCTTGATCAATACCTTCATAGGTATAAAAAAATGAAAGGTAAATATGAACATTTATTAATTAGACTTCATCTCAATGAATTCTAATATAATGGAACTTTTTTGGAACTTAAACATGCTAAGAATGATAGGGTATAATAAGTGAATCTTATTATAGTTTGTTTTTTCTATTTTAATTAACTGAACCCTAAAGTAAGAAGTTGGTGATTAAAAAGTATTCATGATGTTTTTGCAAAACATTAACAACTCAACTATGGATGTCAACCTTTAAGGTTAAAGAATTTAGGGTTCAGCAGGGTTGTTGTAATTAAATCTTAATTAAGAAAAATAATTGAGTAAATCACTTCTTGCTTGGGTATGTACATCGAGATGGGTGATTTAATTGGATGTTGACACACACCAATTATAGAATTGTACCTTTGTGAAGACTAGGGTCTTCATGAGGATACAATGTTGTAGTTGACATGTTGTAACACCCATCAAAATTAGACCAACTAGATCTACATAAACTTGGACTTGATCTTAGTTATACTCTAGGTCAGGATAGGAGCATGATTTAGTATAGGGAGTAACTCATGACAACTTAGGATAACTAGACACATGCAATTGACTTAGGTCGATTGAGTATGTCTAAGTACCCTTAGTCACCACGAGTGGTTCTCTATACCAAACTATGTTGCTAACCTAGGGTAGGGCTAAACCTTGAACAAGTGGACTGATAGGAGTCAGTGAAGACCATTCTAGATAAAAATGAAGTGGGGTGAAGGATGTATTCCATTAGATGAGTATGTCATCTAGGAATATAAACATAAAAATATGTGGAAATATTTGGCCAAAGTATCACAAGTTGTTGGTTGTGTTTTCCTATGTCACCTAGTTTAAGAAACGAGATTTCAGATGAATATTGGTAATAAATATTCAGATAGGTCTCTTAAACAGAATACTTCAATACCCAGAATAGGGTAAGAGAACCAAGTATACTTAGTATACAATACATTGAGTTAACATGAGAGATCGGTAGTTCACCGAGACATTTACAACTACATATGGTTATCTATTATGAGATTGATTGACATGGAATGTGTGTTATAAATTATGATTATTTATATAAGAGAAAATTACCTATATATAAAAATATTCCCTTGTTTCTAAAGTCTTAAAATGGGAATGTTATAATCACCCCGCTAAAAATTTGTCTTGTCCTCGAGACAATAAAAGATGAAAAACTCTCTTCTTTCCACCAAAATGATTATGTAAAATATCTTATGTAGGCATCAACCACTAGAAGTTATACATCTAGCATAAGGAAGTATTCCCTCACTTGACTCACCCAAAATTTGGATTCGTGGGAAACTAACTAATAGAGGCATCAACCTCCCCAGAAACTTAGAAATCAATCATAAGGAAGAGTTCCTTCACTCAAATCACCAAACTTAGTTTATGGGACACCTAGGCCTCTAATCCTTTATGGCATACATTGCTTCATATATTTCGTAATTTGATAAGTAATATTATTTTTCACCTAATATATCCATTATTGGAGTTGTATAATTTCTTGAATTAGTGGAACTATGTTTGATGGGGCAGGATGTGCATGCACCTTATTCCATATAGTTAGTGCATGTGTATTTTCTTATTTCATTCTAATAAAGGCTTTGTCCAAGGTACCACTACATTCTTACATATCATATATTTTATTTGTTCACACTCTCTACTGGTTTTGGTATTTTTCAATGAGTTATGCTAATTTCCTCTACTAAATTTCATCTCGTATCTTTGGAAATATCATACTTTGTGGTATCCTTGTGTATCTCTTTCCATAAATTTTCCATTTCCATATTATCTTCGTCATTCATGCTCATATATCCAATGGTGTATGTATAATATATGATGACGTTGTTCAACTCTATTTCTAGCTTAGTTACTGTGGTTTGTAGTTCACTTCTTCTCTTTTGATTCTCCAATTTGTGAGGTTTAATAATTTATAGTTTGTGCTCTTCAATTATGTTTTTGTGGATTATATATTTTTCTACTTCCAAATCTATGTGGTGCTCTCTTAAGATTTCACTTACTACATTTTCTATGGTCGCTTCTATTGATAGATTAGGATCAATCTTGATATGTGGCTTATCTATTTTGATGGCGAAGTGTATCTTTTTCATGGCTTATTTGAGATTGATGTACCTTTTCATCCAATCCTACGTAGCACTTTGTTCTAGTAATTGGCTACAGGTAGACTTTTGTAACGGAGTTAGCTTCTCTAAGTGAACCTTGTAACCCTCCGTAGTTTTTTCAATAACTCCTTATTGTAATTGGATTGATTGTTCCTATTTTATCTTTTGTAGAACTTTCTTGATTTTTGCTAATGAATATCTAGGTGCATGTGAAGTCACTATATTGGTGGAGGAGGATGTTTGAAAGATCTACTTTGTTTGTCTTTCTTTCTCCTCCTCCTTTTCCTCCTTTTTTGTTGTTCTTATTTTTGTTTCTTTCCTCTTTCTTCTTCTCCTTATGTTCTTTCTCTTTCTTAGTTGCTTCTTCTTTCTCTTGCTTTCTTGTGCCTCTTTGTCATTTTTTATTTGTTCGTCATCCCGCTTTCATGCTGCATCTTCTTAGGATTCCTTCTCTCTCTCCTTTCTTTCTTCTTCTTCTTTCTTTTTTTGTTCTTCCATCATCCTTTCTTTGTCTTTTCTCTATTTTTCTAAGGCTTCTTCTTGTTCCTTTTTCTCCTTCTCTTCTATTTTTTTCTTTCTACCTCTTCTTTTTCCTTCTTCTCTATTTCCTCTTGTTCCTTCTTTTTATGCTCTATTTTTCTTTCGTTGTCTTTCTGCAGACTTTCAATTCTATTTTCTATTTTTATTTCTTAGCTATCTTTTAAATCACTTCTATTTATTTTGTTTTTCTCCCTCATCTTTTTGTGTTCGTATTTTCTTTTGTTTATCCACTTCCACAACTTTATGTTTTTCCTCTTCAATATGTTTCTTCTTCTTTTCTTCTTCTACTACTACCTCTATAGGTTTTGATGCTTTATTTTCCATTTCCTTTCTTATTTTGATCAATTGTTATTTTCTTCTTCTACTACTGCCTCTGTAGGTTTTGATGCTTTATTTTCCCTTTCCTTTCTTGTTTTGATCAATAACCCAATAATTTCTTCAACCTATTTGAACCTATGTTGTTCCTTGGCAATATTTTTCTTCTTACTCTTTAATTGTGATCTTTCTTGTTGAAGATCCTTTAGGTGGCTTGTCTCCTCTGCTTCAATTTGTTCTTGTATCTCCTTTATTAGTTCATCTAGGAGTAACCTCATGATATCTTCAAGGACGAAGCCAAATTTTTCTAAATAGTAGACTATTTCTTCAACTATTGCCATATGTTCTCTTCTTGTGATGGCGTCATACTCTTGTTCTAGCTGAGAAATGTCTCCTAGAGATAGGAATTTTTGATAGTATCTATATGCTATTTTTGTGAGATGTGTTTCTACCCACAACTCGCCTCTTTTGAAATATGTGGTGCTCCTTGTTCTTGTGGGTGTATGGGTGATGGAGTATCTTCTTCTTTCTCTTCTTCTTTTAACCCCGAAATTTCTTTTATGTCTTCATATTCTTCTTCTTATTTTCCTATGTTTATGGTGGCATGTTTTAAATTCATTTTTCTGATATGTCTTTCTATCATTTAGTAATGGGTCTTACAATAGTAGGGGATTTCTTTATTTTATATGTCTTGGGTACTCCTCCACTTGTTTCTGGTTTTCTAGATTGTGTTGAATATTTTTGCCTATATTCTTCAAAGGTTTCTTCAATAACTTCATCAAAGCTAGGGAGGGTAGGTTTCGAGGATCCATTGGGTATGCTTGTAATGCTTGAATGGATGTGGCTACTAGTTCATCTGAAGCTTCATAGGGAAATGGTGGTACTTGGTTGGTACAGGGAACTAGTGGCTTGATAAAGGTATAGTCAATATCCGAATAAACATAACCTCTTACTCGTATTTTGCCACAACTTGTTATGTTATTCTAGATCTATTTGCAACTATCTCCCTAATTTTATCTATCCATCTAATGAGTGAGGTTATTTGGGTGATTGCATCCATTATTTTCATATGTTCCCAGATTTTCTCCACTACAGGGGTATCCATCTTCCAATCAACTAGTTCTTCTTTTTGGGGGAGTGTTCTTGTAAAATACATTGCCAAACATAGTAATATAGACCCATAACAAAAGGTGTGTTTTCCTTATTTAATTCTCCTTACATTCTCATGAAATTATCTTGCTAGTAATTTTACTAAGTTATATTTAGAGTGGGTCATAACCATATCTAATGCAATTTGGGAACTCACCCCATGGGCACCATCCTCTCTATTAGTATGATAAATTTTCAAACAAATGGATTTGGCAGCATACCTCAAAGTAGGGTTTGAAATATTAGATATTTGGATTCTTCGTTTACATGTTGTGACACCTATTGCCTTCATTATATCCTTCACTAGGACCTTATTGTTTTTTAATGCAAACCATCATGTTGCCTATAACCCAATAACCCTAGCCATCACTTCCATGTTGATTTGGTATGGTTGATCCAAATAAAGCATTTGATTATGTAGACGACTGAGAAGAATTTTAATTTCCCTATTTTTCCTAGGAAAATAAAAAAATTCTACTCCATGCATCGAGTTTTAATTCCCTGATAACTTTCAAATTTTTTTATACTCCCCTTGGTGAGTATATGAATTTGTAACTACCAGTAATGCCCTACCTACTTCAAGTATGGTGTGATTGTATTCAGAAATGGGAGAATGGATATACCTCTAGAGGTCGCGTGTGCATGTGACTTTGAAAGGAATATGTGAAAATGCTCCCTCTGGGTCGTGCATGTTTACTTTCATGGAGTGATTCAAATATTTTGGCCTTGGAAGTTCTATTTGTGTGACCTTGATTGGAGTATCCATGTATTCTTCTCAATTTGCCCTAGTTTTTTCATAAGTTCTCTTTTCGTACTTGATGTTTTTGCTCAATCTTATGTTTTAGCTTTATTGCCTTATCTTATTGTAATTAAATGCCTTTGAAATAATATTTCTTTTATCTACCCCATTTATTGCAATTTTTTTGGAATTTGTTTTGTTCTCACTGTGGATTGTATCCCACATAGTTTGTGTGTTTTGTATTTTCTTTTCTTTAGCAGATTTTTTCTACGTCTTGCAACTTTTCTTTCGTTACACGATTATCTATATAGTTTACGGTTTTTCCTTCATTTTGTGGATACTTTATTATATTCCTTTATTTCATGACTATTCATTATGTTATTTCATGGTTTTACACTTTCCTTCTGTTGGCAATTTTCTTCTTTCTTTGTATTACGGTCTTATCCTTTTCCTCTTTTTCAGATTTTCTATTTTCTTCTTACCATGGGTTTATGCTCCCTTCTTTCCACAATTTTCTTAGTTCCTTCTTTCCATGACTTTTTCTTTGTTCCTTCTTTCCATGGATTTTTATTTTTATTTTCCTTTATTGCATGGGTATTCTCTCTCCATGAATTTATCTTCTCTTTATTGAATAGGTATTTTTCCTCCACGACATCTTCCTTTCCTTCACAGATTTTATTATTTCTCATTACGGGGCTATCCTTCCTTCATGGCTTCTTATTTATATTCGTAACAATATTTATAAGGGTAGAGATGCCTTTTCAGTTTTTCATCCTACCCCTTGACCTACCCACCAAATTTCTAGTTTTCAAATATGTCGATGTTCTTTTTATTACATGGGTATATATCCTCTGTGGTTTTTTTCTTCCTCCTTCTCTTTCTTTCTATAAGGGTAGAGATTCCCTTTCAGGTTTTCATCCTACCCCTTGACCTACCCACCGAGTTGTTAATTTTTACATAGGTTGGTATATTTATTTATTTATTTTATGTATTGCTTCTTAAGTCACAAGTATTTTGAGTCTTGCTCCATTCACATATCCAGGAGTTATTTCAATTGCAAGGTTTGTAGTTTTACTTCTCGAAAGGAAATATTTCCTTAATGATATATGGCCCTATCCATCTTACCTTCAACTTTCCTAGGTGCTTATACTTGCTATCATACAAGAGTATTTGGTATCCCATATCAAAATTTTCCCTCTTAATGTGGCGTTCATGCCACACCTTCTATCTTCTTTTATCCCGAGTCTAATTATATGCAGATGTGAACCTTTTTTCATCTAAATTTTCTAGTTCTATCAACCTCTCATGGAGTGAATCATCTTTAGTCATCCTGAATGCCACTGTAATCCTCAAACTTGGAAGTAAAAACTCTATGGGGACCACAACTTCTATTCCATAAACTAATCTGAATGGGGAGTATTTTGTAATCCTTTTATAGGTTGTGTGGTATGCACATAGAGTTATGAGTATCTCCAAATCCTAATCTATAGTTTGTAAAGAACAAATTTTTGTTAATACCTTCTCCAATACCTTGTTGAATACCTATGTTGTTCCATTTTCTTGGGGATGGTATGGAGTGATTCTATTGTGGTTGATCATAAAACCACTCAATAGCTCTTGGATAGTTACATTCACAAAATTTTTACCTTGGTCACTGGTGATGCTCAAAGGACACCCAAACCTTGTAATGATGTTCTCATATATGAATCTGGTAGCTATTTTTGTAGTAAATTATTTTATGTGGATCGCACCCATATTTTTAAGTATTCTTTCCTAATTATTATAAATCTTTCTTGAGAATGTTTAGTGGTTAGTTTTATAGGTCCGATGAAATCAATGGCCCATTTTTGAATGGAGCTAAAGCCAAAACAAATCTTAGTGGCCTCTCATATCTTGCATTGGGTTTCCTACTCTCTGACATATGTCACATGTCCTAGCATGTTTGTGTGCATATTTAAAAATTGTAGGCCACCATAGACCAACCATCATTACTTTTATTGTTATCTACTCTCCTCCATTATGACCACCCACTATGCCTTCATGTGCTTCAATCAAGATATTATTCCTCTCATGCTCCAAAGCTACTCTTCTAAGGACATCATCTTGTCCCTTTTTATATAACTTCCCTTGAATCAACATAAATGGAAATGATCTACTTAGAAAATTTTTTTTCTACTACTGGGTATAGTTACTTGGGAATTCTCATGTATGCAACAGTTGTGCAATTTCATCAAACTCTTTGGGTATGGCTTCAATCTGAATAAATGAGCACCAAGAAAGTCATCATCTATGGGCCCCTCATATTCTCCATTTTTAATTCTTGATAAATATTCTAGACCATTATTTAATTTCCCTATTTTTACTACCATGGAGAAATCAAATTCATGGAAAAGCATGATCCATATACATATTATCCCTTGCAATACTGGTCTATTCAATAGATACTTTAAGGTATCATGATTAGTATAAAATACAAAGGAGGTGGCTAATAAGTATTGTCTATATTTCATCAAGGCATAAACCATACTTAGTGCTTCCCTTTCTATTGTTGTATAATTTCTTTCTACCTTAGCCAACTTCCTACTAGA
Organism: Taxus wallichiana var. yunnanensis; assembly: GCA_018340775.1. Lineage (NCBI taxonomy): Eukaryota > Viridiplantae > Streptophyta > Pinopsida > Cupressales > Taxaceae > Taxus > Taxus wallichiana. The sequence goes on along the minus strand of CM031237.1, from coordinate 541,723,534 downwards.
AAATGTTATAGGATGATCCATCTTATCTCTAGGATGTGTCAATACAGCTCCAATTACTATCCCAGATGCATCCACATGAACATGGAAGGGTACCTTCCAATCAGGGAAAATCAAGATGGGTGCATGTAAAATTTTATCTTTTAGTATTTCAAATGCATCCACACATTCTTTAGACCAAGGGATTTGTTTGTTTGTTCTCTTCTTTAATAATTCTTCTAGTGGGGCACTTATCTCTACGTAGTTTCTAATAAACTTTTTGTGATAACCTGTGTAACCAAGAATTGTTCACACCTCTTTCTGTGTTTTTGGTGGTGGTAGATTAACAATCACAGAATTTTTTAATGGATCAATCAATAGACATTCTTTACAAATTATATGTTTGAGTAATGTACCAAAAGGAGTCAAGAAGACACATTTATTCAAATTACGGGAGATATGTAAGGCTCTGCATCTTTGAAACATCATCGTTAATAATTTTATATGGTTCTTTAGCAGTCCATAAACTATCCAGTCATCAAGATAGACCTCTAGGAAATCATGAATGAAATATTTAAATGCGTTAATCATGATTCTACTAAACACTACTAGTGCGTTCTTAAGCCCAAATGACATAACCGTGTACATAAATGACCCCTATTTTGTGGAAAATTAGTTTTACTCTGGTCCTCTAGGGAAATTTTTACTTAGTAGTAACCAGAGAAACCATCTGTAAATGAATATACTTCTCTACCAGCCACATTTTCTAATACTTATTCTGTAAAAGGGGTTGGGAATGGATCATGCACACATGATTTATTTAACTCCATGTAGTCTACACACACACGGATCTCTCTAGTATTCTTATTTTGAATCACCATGGGAATGATCCATTTTGAGTCATCAATGGGTTTAATAATCCCAACATTTAACATTTTGTCAATTTCGACTTTACCTTCACCTTCAAATTAGGATTCAATCTATATGGTCTCTTCTTTATTGGCTTGAATCCATCCTTAATTTGAATTTTCATTTTCCCTACCTCCTCTTTGATTCCCTTTAACTCTTTGAAGTCCTTAGGAAAAATATCTTGGAACTCTTGTAGTAATTATACTACTTTAGCCACTTCTTCCTCCAACCAATAGTCTCCAATTTTGGAAAACTTCTCATCTCCATTTGTCCCAATGTTCTCATTTCTAATTTTTAAGGGCTGATAATAATAATTTTTCTCCTTTATATTTTTTCTCCACTACTATTCTTTCATCCTCTATCACCTTATATCTTAAATTCTCTAGTTTTTCCTCTTTGTCTTGTTTTTTGACAGTGAAGCATCATGCCATTTCTGGAATCTTCTTCAAATTTTCTTGTGGCTTTAGAATCTCAATTTTTTTTTCTACTCCTCATCATAATTTTGTTTTATTACTTCATTTTTTGTCAAAAATAGGAAAGTGTGAATTTTTTTAGGGCCCTTAAAACATTAAAATCCATGTCCCAAAGATTGAAAGTATGACAAAAGTCTTTAATTATCTGATCCCAATCTATGGTTTCTTGTATGATTTCCTTATGTGAATACCAAGATTGTGGTATGGGCCCTAGGGTCCATATGAACAATTGAATCCATAGGAAAAGAGAAATTTCCTCGTATATTCATCAATGTTGTTCAAAAACTTGAATATGCTTCTACGGATTAGTTTTACATGTGTATTTAGGAATCACAACATAGTAGCCTTCTCTCTCCATGTATCTAGCTTTTAGAAATGTTGTTACTAATATCTAGTGAGTTACATTATGCTTAGGTGTCACCCACCAAATTACAAATTTATAGTTAGGTATCATCTAATGCCTCCATTCTTGCCTTCTCATTAGGAAATATCCTTTCCATGATTTTAATGTACCCTTCTAGATCCCCAAATCTTGAATATTTTGGCAAGGTTTGGTGGGATGTCTCATGGCTTAACATGTACATTCTTTTAGTTGGAAGCTATTTTACCTCTTCTTCTTCCGTGAAAAATCAATCTCGAGTTGGCATATAAATATCACTTTCTTCTTCCTCCTATGCAGAATAGTATTCCTCCTCTTCTTCAAATGTGTCTTTGGTAGGTGTAAAAATGTCACCCACAGTATTATAGTTGTATTCTATTGTGATAACTCTAGGTGGTATGCATCTTATGTAGTTTAACGTTTGAGTTACGGAATCTGAAAACCTATGTATCCAACCTTCTACCACATTATTTAAAATTTTGGTGGCATCTTCTGATTTAACTGAAATCTCACCATCCAAGTTTGGTTTAAATTATTTGTCAATGCTAGAGAATTTGTTTAATATGTACACTCCTTGTATTTCATCAAAATCTTCACCTTTTGTGTCATGCCATACTTCCTCTACCCATGCGGCACTCATTCTTGCATGTAATGGTACATGAACACATATACCATTTACATTTAGTGTCACTTCTTCTTCTTAAGAGTTTAGTATTCCATTATAGTCTACGAACCATTCCAGGGCTAGAATGGCATTGTATGAAGGATTATCAACCACATTCTCTACTACTTTAAATTTTACCATCTTTTTTATCCCCATGAAGTTTACTACCACATTCTTTAGTATGTCGAGTGGTTGTCTTGATGATCCATCCGCTAACCCGATAAAGTATCTTGCGGGTTCTAATGTAGGCCTCCCAAGCATCTCCCATGTAGTTTTAGACATCATATTGACATCTACACCAAGATCAAGTAGTACTTTGGTAATGGTGGTGTCAAAGATATCCACCTCTAAGTAAATGGTAGACTTGTGCCATGTTTGTTGAGTATGAAATATGTTTCTTTTCTTCTTATTGTTTCCTCCTTAAATCCTTAGGACATGAAGAGCCATTTATTAGTTGTTCTTTACTATACTACATTATCATCTATAACATTTATTGTTATCCAAATCCACCCCCAAGGTTGATTTGATAACATACATCAGAATTCTTGAGTCCTAAGCAAATGGATGGATTCAGGACAAAAATCATGTTTCTAGGGTCCCCTCAGAAAATTTTCTAACTCTCCTGTCTAGGTTGAAGAGAGAAAGCTCTGAGAAAATGTGAAAAAGTTGCAGAAAATAAGCTTGGGCCAGGAAAAATTGTGAAAATCGGCTAAGTCCTTATCCTAGGAACAGTTGGGACATTCGGATCACCAAGGAGCGGTTCGGCGAAATGCCTCCAGGTGGCCCGTGAAGCACAAAGACAAGTGGAACAAATGTACGCGAAGGGCGCGAACCAGCCAGTTCGGCCGAAAAGGAAAATTTTAGCACAGGGACAATCGGGCCGTCGGGACGTGAGGGATGCGGAAAGCCGGTTCGGCCAAAGGAGAAGAAAATTGACTAACTGCTTAGGACATTTGGGCCTTGAGGATGCGTAAACCGCTGGATCGGCCAAAATGGAGAACTTTATACTAAGAAGTTGGGACATCTGGGCCGTGAGGATGTGAAGGATGCGAAAAGGTGAAGCGGCCGAGAGCAAAGGAAGCCATTTCGGGCGGTTCGGAAGAATTTTTCCATGCAAAGAGCTTTGGGACATTTGGGACAAATGGACGCAAAGGACGTGAACCGGCCGGTTCGGCCGAAATGGGAAACTTCAGCACAAGGACAAGTGGGACAAAGGGATGCGTGAAGGACGTGAAAAGGCGAAGTGACCGAGAGCAAAGGAAGCCATTTCGGGTGGTTGGAAGAATTTTCCCGCGTAGCACTAGGACATCCTGGACAAAAAGACACGAAGGGCGTGAAAAGCCGGAAAACCCGTGGACCAACCAAATCATGACACGTGTCACAAGGAGGAAAGTCCAAAAGTCAAAAGGCAAGGTTTCAAGCAAAATGACCGAGCCAATAAAAGGAGGACACGTGTCAACAAAGTAGAGAAGGAGAGAGAATCATGCGACCAATCAATGCATGCCACGTGTCATCCAGTGGCAAAGTGTGGGAAGAAATTTAAAAATCGTTTTCACTTTTGTGCCCTAGATCTTGGATCAACATATCTTTCGATCCGAGGTTGGATTTACACGTTATTTATATCAACGGAAAGATCATGAAATTATCTACATGATTCGGGGTTATTCTCGAGTTTTGGTGAAGTCAGAGAGAGAAAATCGAGAAAGCAGCTCGACGCGTGTTCATGGCGAAGCGACATTTCAAATGACTGATTTAATGCGTAGAATGGGTCACATTCTCCTATATTCCAGTCAAAATGATAGGGATATGGCTTTGTAAGGTTCCCCATGCCTTTTTAATGCACTGCGATCACGGAGGGATGGGCTCCCATGCTTTTGTATGTTTTTTGTCCCTGGGCTCGACCCATGTAATGTAAAAGCGATTTGGCTCATTTACAAGGGGAACATTTCTTTGGATAGAAAGCTTCTTCTTTCACCTGTAACAAGTGATTTTTGCAAGTATCAGACCTCTTCTAAAATTGTAACAGGTTTTCTACCTTTTTGATGTTGTAATACAAGGGTTTTGACAATGGAAATGACAATACATGCTTTGATCAGTTTTCAGTCCTCTGTTTGTGTTGCTTGTTTCATTTCAGACCTCTGATTACATCTTATCAGCTTGTGCATGATGTTTTATGTTGCATTTTATGATCTGTGTCTATCTGCAAAATAAGAAGTGTTCACCACTCCTCCTTTGGTGTATCACCTGTTAGTTTAGTTTCATTTTTGCACTTTCTATCTCTGTCTCCTTGGATTTTAGAGTAGGATTAGGTTTCAAACCTCTGTAGTTTTACAAAAATATAGATCTAGATCAGAGGAGTTTGAGGAACCAGCCTCTAATATGGAGATTCCTCTCTCAGTTTCACAAGTCCCCACACTTGGAGAGAGGTTTCCATGTTGTGCAATCACAATGGATGCTAGAGTGATCAACCTAGAAGCCTGATCTACATCCAGGGGTGTTGTGAGTTTGTAATAATAGTTTTGACACGCTCGGTGGGACAAAGGGTCTCATTTTTATTGTAGTAGGGTTGATGTGCATCTACTGCAATCTTATTGCTTAAAAAAGCTATTGTTTGTATATCTGCGACTCAAGGGGAAGAATCAAATGGTTCCAAGCTCGGACTTGAAAACTCATGAGAAGAATCACCACAAGGTCAAGAGTTGGAGAAGAAGAAGTCTTTGTTTGAATACCGCAACTATCTCGAGAAGAAGGCAAAGAGGAAGAAGGATTCAAAGGTCTCCATCTCCACCAAACAAAACTCTCTCAACTCCTCCACTGGTAGACCTTTCATTTAGTCAAAAGGGTTTTAAGACCAATAGAATGGCTCGAGAACAATCCCTACGTCAACTTCACAGGCAATGACCCACTCGCTCTCAATGCACAACATCCAGTTCCTATTGGCCTTGAAGAACATTCCGTACTTCACCGGAGAAAATTAGACTACTCAGGTGATCATGTTAAAGATATTGCTAACCTTTGTGCAATTCATGAAATCAATGAAATGCAAGTGGGTACATCAAGTTACTAACATCTTCCTTGAGGGAAAAGCATTACAATGGTTTAGGAGCCTTGGAGCTGGTTCTATCACAAACTGGAATCAGGTTTGTGTATTGCACTTCACGAGTAATTTGGAGAGAAGGGAGACAACTTGTCTCTTTTGGAGCAGTGACAACTATCAAGAGAGCCCCAATGAGTAGTTATGACTTCAACTTCAGATTTCAAAGGTCTTGGGATAGGATTCCCGGTGGCATTAGGCCAATGTGCAGAAGGTTCTTTTCTATATTACCTTAAAGCTTTGAATTTTGATATTTCTATGTTAATTCAATCTATGGGAGGCACAACCTTACCTACTGCTTATAGCATTGCCATTAGAGCCGAAAACTATCTTATTCAAGCTGGTAAACTGGCTCCTAGGCCTCCCATGCCCTTGTATCCAAACTTAGAAAATCCAAGCACTAGTCAAGCACCCACTTTGGCTCCTATTCCCACCCCTAGAAATCAAAGTTCAAGTGAAACTTCTACTTCATCCTCTAGTGCTTCAAATGAACTCCAAGAGGTCATGAAACAGTTGCAAAATTTGGGAAATGAGCTGGTTACTATCAAAAGATAGCAAGCTCAAAGTGCTAGACCATATCAGCCTCAAGCGCAATACCAGGCTAGGCCCCCATACCAACAAAATAGGTCACCAAATCAGGCTGCAAATCAAAATCAAAGCCAAGTAAGGCCTCCTGCCAATAGACCATTCCAGCCCTATAATCCAAATGCCATATCTGCCTCTAAGGCATTAGTGCCAACCGAACAACATTGCTCAGGAATATGATTGGTGCTTTCCATGCAATGAGCCTCATAACCAATCCATGTGTTTCAATGGTGCTCTCAATCAAGCACTAATGGTGACAACTACTGGTGTGGAAGGTGAGGGAAGTCAAGGAAATAGTCAACAACAAGAAACATTCCAACAGCAATCAGCCCCAAATGACACCACATTGGTGAACTGGCAAGCAGAAGATTTCTGTGGCATGAATCAAGCAGTTTCTCAAGGTGTTGCAGCCAACACAAGGTCAAAAAGGAGAAATTTGGGTGAAGAACATCCATTAGCCCCAACCAATCCACAACCTTCCATGGCTCCAAAAATGATTGGCAAGCAAAGTCTGGTTTCAAATGCACAAGGGCAGCCAAGAACAGCCCCTAGGCCAACTCAAATGCCAGCTGTTGCTGCCCATGTGCAAGGAACAAATGTGCAAGCCAAGGGACAACAAAAGGATACTTCATCCCCATTCAGTATCATTAAACAGATGAAGAAGACTAACATCAATATATCAATGTGGGAATCCCTATCCATCCCAGGCCAGAGAGATCTGCTGCAAGCTGCCATGAAGGACTGGCCAATTTCAAATCAGTGGGTTCATATGCAAGACAAGGTACTCACAAATGCTGTAAACTGAAGGAAATCATGGAAGACAACAAGGTAAAATGTTGAAGCCCCCTCCTTTCTATGTTTCATTAATCATTGGGGATAAACTAGTACACAATTGCATGATTGATTCCGGGGCAAGTAGCTCAGTGATGCCCAAGCAAATAGCTGATCAGCTAGGTCTCCAATATGAAGTAATATCTAAAGGGGTAGTATAATTGGATGGGACAGCAGTAGAAACCATGGGAGTAATTAAAGGTTTGAATCTTACCTTGCATACATGCCCCAACGTTACCGTTTTACAAGATGTGTCAGTGATAGATTTGCCACCACTCTTTGCCCTATGTTTATCAAGGGATTTCACAGCCAAAATTGGAGGCTACTTATCTGCTGATTGGTCACACATGTTGTTCAGAACAAGATATGGTACTAAGGTCACAATCAGATCCGAACCAATTGCAAAATTTCATATTGAGCCTCATACTCCAAGCCAAATCAATGCCAACTGTTCAACATTTGATCAAGAAGATCACCCTAGCACTGATGAAGCTGACACTAAGGTTGGAAGTATCCCAGATTTGACTCTTGATGAATGGGCAAGCAAAGTACATGCCTTTGATCCTTATCAAGAAATAGAAGAATCTGAGCTAGGGGTTTATTATTTACATGAAGAAGATCAACCTCTCCCCAACATCACCAAGCTAGATCATAAGGACAAGAATGAAGTATGGCAGCTATTCTTTGATGGATCAAGGAGTAGACAAGGTGCGGGAGGAGGAGCTATGCTCATTTCACCGTAAGGTATAAGGTATTACTCACCTTCCATTTCCAATTTTCTTGTTCAAACAACATAGCTGAGTATGAAGCCTTAATTCATGGACTGCATTGGGCAATGAAGAAAGGCATCAGGAATTTATAAGTATTTGGTGATAGTGAGCTGGTCGTAAACCAAGTCAAAGGAAAAATCCTACCAAAAATGACTGATGAAGAACTACAAGAATAGGATATGGGACCTCATTGAGAGATTTTGAAGCTTCAACATCAACATCATGTCCATACCTCCCAGGAAGAAAATGAATTCTGCAGATAGGCTCGCTAGTTAGAGCAATGTTTGATGTATTGACAACATCAAAAGGGAAAAGCACACCACATATCCATGTGATTGTGAGGTATATTCGGTATATAATATAAAGTATTTAAGTGTTTGAGAACGATCAACATATCAAATCTAATTTTTGAAAGAAGAGGCTGAATTCTCAACTAGGAATCGGGACATACTAGAGTAGCATAATAATATATGGGGGTCAAGTAGTGCAATTTTTACAAGAAGAAAATAAGCTTCCCTAAGGGTTTAGTAACATTGGAGCTTCTAAGGGTTTTCAACCCTAATGACCAGTTCTATAAGAAAAGGCTAACATACGAGTCAAGAGAGAAGATTAGAGCCAATTCCGGTTGGGGAAGGCAAAACACTTCAAATTGGTAAAGTGGCCACTGAGCAGGAGAAATCAGATTTCATACAACTTTGCCAAGAATTTCCAGATGTCTTTGCTTGGAGCTATGAAGACTTGAGAGGATTCAATCCGAATTTGGCACAACATACCATAGAATTGGATCCAAATGCTAAGCCCATCAGGTAGAAGCAGAGACCTGTTAACCCTCACATTGAGCCTCTAATGAAGAAAGAGCTAAATAAGCTAATAGAGGCAAGCATTATATTCCCGATCAAGCACTCAAGCTAGGTTGCTAACTTGGTTCCGGTCAGGAAGAAGAGTGGAGAAATCAGGTTGTGTGTGGACTTCCGAGACCTCAATAGGGCATCTCTCAAAGATCATTACCCGCTTCCTTCAATGGAACAAATATTGCAAGTAGTATCCGGTTCAGAGAGATTCTCTCTCCTAGATGGCTACTCAGGGTATAATCAGGTGATGGTGAAAGAAGAGGACCAGTTCAAGATGGCTTTCACCACCAAATGGGGGACCTATGCCTACAAGAAGATGCCATTTGGGCTATCAAATGCTGGGGCCACTTTCCAAAGGGCAATGGATATGGCATTCAAGGGGTTAATCAATAAAATAGTTTTGATATATCTTGATGATATCACTGTCTTCTCAAAGAATGCAGCAGACCATCTCTTTCACCTCAGGCAAGTGTTTCAGAGGTGTAGAAAGTTTGGGGTGTCTTTGAATCCCAAAAAATGCATATTCCTGGCTCATGAGGGGAAACTTCTAGGCCATATTGTCTCAAAAAAGGGACTGGCAATTGATCCAGAGAGAGTTGAAGCCATAAGAGCACTACCATTGCCAAGTCACAAGAAGGCTCTTCAAAGCTTCTTGGGAAGGATCAATTTTTTCCGTAGGTTTATCCCAGATTTTGCAGCCCTTGTCAAGCCCATCACCAAAATGTTAAAGAAGAGCATGGATTTTAAGTGGACAAGCAGAAGGCAAGGAGAGCTTCGAAGTAATCAAAGAAGCTATCTCTCAAGCACCAACTCTCATCAACCCATACTTCTCCAAGGATTTCATCCTCTATGCATTTGGAGGTGATGACACTATCTCTGCCATTCTAGTACAAAGAACAAAGATAATGATGAGCAGCCAATTGCCTTTTTCAGCCAGAGCCTAGATGACTGCGAGGTGAGGTACTCTTTTATTGAAAAGCATGTACTTGCAAAGAATCAGAAGCTTGAAGAAATTCAAGCATTTAGTCTCAAACAACAAGGTCCAGTTGCTGGTCTCACATGCTGGAGTTAAGGACTTCCTCCTCAACAAGGATTTGAATGAGAAAAGGGCAGATTGGATCACCTGTGTCATGGAATATGACATTAATATCAAGATCACCAAGCTGGTAAGAGGGAAAGGACTGAGTGAGCAGCTGGTTTTGGGGAAGCAAAAAGAAGTATGCAACAAAGAAGAAACTGTTTTGACAGTCCAGGACAGCCATGAGCCAAGTGGCAATCATGAAGAAGACAATGCTTCCCCCACTCCTTGCTGGACCCAAGATATTATGCACTTCCTAGGCACAGGCCTATGCCCTCCAGAGATGAAAAAGACCCGGAGGAGACACTTAGATTGCAGGGCTGTCTCGTATGCCATTGTTGATGGAGTTTTGTTCAAGAAAGATGTTAATGGAGTGCTTGCTTTAAGATGCATTAACATAGGCAGATTCAAAGGGTATTAGAAGAGTTTCATGGTGGACCAATGGTGGCCATTTCACACCAAGAGTGATAGCTCTAAAAATCATGAAGGCTGGTTATTATTGGCCTAAAATCTTGATGATTGCTATGCATGGATCAAGAGGTGTAAGAATTGTGCATTCTTCACAGGAAAAGAGAGACTTTTGCCCTTCCATTGCATCCAATCTCAGTTGACCAGCCATTCATGCAATGGGGTTTGGACTTCATTGGAGTCATTAATCCCAATTCAAGCCAAGGGCACAAATGGATTTTGACAGCCACAGACTACTTCACCAAATGGACAGAAGTAGTAGCACTCAAAGAGGCGAATGAGTCTAACATCTTAGACTTTTATGAGGGGATAACAACCAGATTTGGTGTACCTACTACAATAATCTCTGATAATGCATTGGCATTCATTGGATCTAGGGTGACTGAGTGGGCTGTCAAGAACGGTATTTACCTAAGCACTTCATCGAACTATTACCCTCAGGGTAATGGCCAGGCCGAGTCTACAAACAAGAATTTGTTGAGGATCATTAGGAGGACTCTTGATGAGAATCAGAGGTCTTGGCATACCAAGCTAAAATCAGCCTTATGGGCTGATAGGATCACTCCCAAAAGATCCACAGGTAACTCTCCATTCAGGCTTGTCTATGGAAGAGAGGCAATCTTGCCCATGTCACTTGAGTTGCCAACGTTGGAACTCATGAAGCAGCTGGAGTTGCTGGAATTTGAGCCCATGGAGGTGAGGTATGCAGAGTTGATGGAGCTGCAAGAGATCAGAAATCAGGCATCCCAAGCAATGGAAAAGGATCAAGCTGTGATCAAGAAGACCTTTGATAGAAAGGCCAAAGATAGATCTTTTCAAGTTGGAGATCTAGTGTTGAAATGGGATGTGGATAGAGAAAAACCGGGAAGGCATTCAAAATTTGATGCCATTTGGAGTGGTCCATACGTGGTCATAAAGTGCAAGAACAACAATGCTTTCCAATTAGCCTCACTGGAGGGTGAAGAACTATAGATTCTAGTCAATGGAATCTATCTCAAGTGTTGCTTCTAGAGGGAAGTTCACTACCTCTGTAAATATTAGATTATATTTTCTTTCCTCCAAGTGCTTGTGCACATTGTTTTGCTGTAGGTTAGTTTTATTTTCCCTAAGTGCTTTGGCATAGCTTGCTGTCCATGGAGATGTTTTGTAGTCCTTGCTTTCATCAGGTGACATTCCATCTTCCTCCTTGCACATTCTGAGTCAGTTGAGGTTCTAAACAGAATATTTGATGACTCCATGCCCAATGGACTACTTCAGGCAACTGGTATCTTCTACCTAGCAGGTAGGTATCCCCGCTGAGTCACCAAATTGTTATCCAAATCCACCCCCAGGGTTGATTTGATAACATACATCAGAATTCTCGAGTCCCAGGCAAATGGATGGATTCAGGGCAAAAATCATGTTTCTAGGGTCCCCTCAGAAATTTTTCTAACTCTCCTATCCAGGTTGAAGAGAGAAAGCTCTGAGAAAATGTGAAAAAGTTGTAGAAAATAAGCTTGGGCCAGGAAAAATTGTGAAAATCGGCTAAGTCCTTGTCCTAGGAATAGTTGGGACATTCGGATCACCAAGGAGCGGTTCGGCCGAAACGGCCTAAGGCGGTCCGCAACACAAAGACAAGTGGAACAAATGTACGCGAAGGCGCAAACCATCTAGATTAGGCCGAAAAGGAAAATTTTAGCACAGGGACAATCGGGCCGTCGGGACGCGGAAAGCGGTTCGGTAAGGATAAGAAAATCGGACTAAGCTCGCTGGGACATTTGGGCCTTGAGGACGCGAACCGCCCGGATCGGCCAAAATGGAGAACTTTCATACTAAGTAGTTGGGACATCTGGGCCACGAGGATGCAAAGGACGTGAAAAGGCAAAGTGACCGAGAGTAAAGGAAGCCATTTCAGGTGCAGTTCGGAAGAATTTTTCCCGTGCAAAGACCGTGGACATTTGGGACAAATGGACACGAAAGGGCGTGAACCAGGCCGGTTTGGCCGAAACGGGAAACTTCAGCACAAGGACAAGTGGGACAAAGGGATGCGAAGGACGTGAAAAGGTGTGAAGCGGCCAAGCAAAGGAATCCATTTCATGCGGTTGAGAATCATTTGTCCCACAGCTTTGACTAGGACATCCGGGACAAAAAGATGCGAAGGGTGCGAAAAGCCGGCAAACCCGCGAGACCAACCAAATCATGACACGTGTCACAAGGAGGAAAGTCCAAAAGTCAAAAGGTGAGGTTTCAAGCACTGACCAAGCCAATAAAAGGAGGACATGTGTCCAACAAAGCAAAGAAGGAGAGAGAATCACGCGTGACCAATCAATGCATGCCACGTGTCATCCAGGTGGCAAAGCGCGGGAAGAAATTTAAAAATCCGTTTTCACCTGTTTTGTGCCCTAGATCTTCAGATCAACATATCTTTCGATCCAGAGCTCAGATTTACACGTTCTTTATATCAACGGAAAGATCATGAAATTATCTACGTGATTCTATAGCTAATCTCGAGTTTTGGTGTATTTTGGAGAGAGAAAATTGAGAAACAGCTCTGACACGTGTTCATGGCCAGAAGTGACATTTCAAAGAACAGATTTGTCAAGAATGGGTCGCATTCTCTTGTATTCCGGTCAAAATGATAGGGTATGGCTTTGTAAGGTTCCCATGCCATTTTAATGCACATGTAGTCTAGAGGGATGGGCTCCCATGCTTTTGTACATTTTCTGTCCCCTAGGCTCAACCCATGCAATGTAAAAGCCAGATTTGGCTCATTTTCTGAAGGGGGAACATTTCTTTGGATAGCAAGCTTCTTCTTTCACCTGTAACAAGAGATTTTTGCAAGTATCAGACCTCTTCTAAAATTGTAACAGGTTTTTGCCTTTTTGATGTTGTAATACAAGGGTTTTGATAGTGGAAATGACAATACAGGCTCTGTGATCAGTTTTCAGTCCTCTGTTTGTGTTGCTTGTTTCATTTCAGACCTCTGATTACATCTTATCAGCTTGTGCATGATGTTTTTATGTTGCATTTTATGATCTATGTCTATCTGCAGAAAAATAAGTGTTCACCACTCCTCCTTTGGTGTATCACCTGTTAGTTTAGTTTCATTTTTGCACTTTCTATCTCTGTCTCCTTGGATTTTAGAGTAGGATTAGGTTTCAAACCTCTGTAGTTTTACAAAAATATAGATCTAAATCAGAGGAGTTTGAGGAACCAGCCTCTAATCTGGAGATTCCTCTCTTAGTTTCACAAGTCCCCACACTTGGAGAGAGGTTTCCATGTTGTGCAATCACACTGGATGCTAGAGTGATCAACCTAGAAGCCTGATCTACATCCAGGGGTGCTGTGAGTTTGCAACAACATTTATTTAAAAAATACAAAAAAATCAAACATTCCTAACTATCTAAAGTGTAAAATGAAGAACAACATAAAGTAATAAATGTACAAAAGAGTGTCAAGCTAAAATGATATTCATATATATCCATCAATGTTTTAGTACAATGCCGGCAAACCAAAGTACAATTGTATTCAAATCCTTAATCATGATCTAAAAATACAATATATATATATATATATATACACACACACCAAAATGGGACTAAGAAATAAAGTAACTCAACCTATCCATCCCTTCAAGAACCCAGAGAAGAAGCATGTCAAGGATCCTAATACGACTCTATGATAGGGCCTACTAAGTCCAACATGATAAATTCTATGTATCAAATGATGGGATTTTCCATGGGAGTTCCCGTGAGAATGACCATCAGATCATCCATGATAATGTCGACTAGAATATTTATTGCCATTAACCCCACCGTGAGTAGGTTGTTCCCCTCTCAACATCTCTGGTAGTCAAAAACCTACATCCTAAACACTATATTATTTGTTTGTATCCATAAAATCTCTTGTTTTGTGTGCTAGGAAGTTGTAAAAATGTTCGTATGATGGTGACATGTGTTTTTAGTCTTGGGTCTACTAAAAGTGCCTCTCATGTCAAACTATAAGAAATGGTGAACAATTTCATATTAGTTTGTATGATAAGCTCTCACCACTTTGTAATAGTAGCTAAAAACAAATGCACACACTAATGAATTAGAAAAATGAAACAAAACTTAATAACATATAAAAAGTAACTCTAATTTAGGAAGTAGGAGAAAGATATAATCATATTTAATCACTAGGATCTCCCTCGATCCAGTCAAGATCTACGGCCTCCTCTTCTTCCTCAACAAATTCCTCCTCTTCCTTTATATACTCCTCCTATGCCTCGACTACCTCCTCCTCCTCTCCACTACCATTCCAATCACTATTTGACCTATCCTCTAATCTATATCCTATCTCCACCTCCTCCTTCTCCTCAATCCCTATAAGTTTCTTTCAAATCAGTAAAATTACAGGTAACACAACTCCTCTAATTTCCTTTCTAGGTATGACTCACGGGTATTCTAATCGGTACTTTGGGAATGTAATTTTCCATCTCATCCTCCTCATCTAGTTGACTCTCACCTCTTAGGTACCGATAAATACCATTTATACCATAGGAAAGGCATTAATATATATCTATCCAAACTACGAGGCACCCATGTCAATGGGTAAGTATCTTTGTACCCACTACGATCAATCAAATAAGTGGTGGTTATGCATGCATCCAATGTAATCCCGTTCTCTCCTAAAAATCCTAACATAAAAAGGTCCACATTTGACACCATATCTACTATAGTTAAGGTAATTTCTTCCTACATGGGGAACTAATAAGCTCCATATCCACCCACCTTACCACCTTTATGCTAGTTAGATCACCAATCCCAATACCTATCAAATAAGGGATCACCCTCACGTATACCCATGACATCATGAGTGTAGGATGCCCGGGTGATTTGGACCTATACGTAACTAACCATTAAAAAACATGATAAGTAGTATCTAATATGACCTATCACCATGAAAACACTTAGCCATGTTTCTCCATACTCTACACAATCATTACCCATAAGAATAGAAATTTGTGCCCACCCTTATCTATAATCAAATGAAAGGAAAGTATACCAATAATGGCCTTATGTAGAGTAGGGATAAGGGCTACCTCTACTAAATTCAGTCTCACACCCTACTTGGCACTCATATAGAGTTCTCCTACATCTCTCAAATATGGAAACCATTTACAAGCCTCAATTAATGAACTAGATCTTTTCAACACTAGCCTTCTTGATCCGTAAAATGGTAAAAAAAAATCTCATCCAATGGATCCTTATAGAAATATTATTTTGATACTGATTTTAACTATGAAAATAAAATCAACTCAAGAAAATGAAATGTAATAAACAATGCACACTACACATGGTTGATAACGGAGTTCAGAAATTTCCTACGTCTTGGAGTTTATTAATTAAAGAGTTTATTCATTATAAGTTTCCAATCTTAAGTATAGAATAAGAACTTCCAATACTATAATGAATTTTATGTTTCACCATGAACTCACTACCAATTAGTCAATCAAAAATATTAGAGCTCAAATTTACACACTTCCCCAAGTCATAGACAACATGGCACCATCTCCAAGTTATGAGACTAAAATTGAGACAAACATCTAGAGAATTTTGACTTCCTCTACCTATTCCTAATGCTAAAATACTCATATGAAATGGAATGCAATCACCCTAACACTAACCTACAATTTCAAGTGACCAGGGAGAGAGAAAGATGCATGAATTAAAATCTTAACTACGGGAAGTGATAACACCAAGAATAAGGGTTGAGATATTTCTAGTGAGTGAAAATATAAAGAGAATGCAGTAGGAGAGGGTAGAAAAAAGTGTCATAGTCCACAACAAAATTCAAACCTCCACTTTTTTGGAGCACAACAAATTTGAGTCTTGCAAGAAGAACAAAATATGCAAAATATACCTTAAAATGTAATTAAAGGCAAGAAATGTAAGATAACTTGAGCTAGGGAGGAAAATTCACAAACACAAATTTTATTGCTCAAAAGGATGCACAATCCATTACAAAGTAGACACAAGGAAATAATTATTTGTAGAATGCACAAATTTGAGGCTTGGAACTCACAAGTTCTAGAACAATTTTGATAGAGTTCCTTTACAATTAGGAGAAAATCCCCTAAAACTCGAGGGGTTTTATATATATATATAGGAAAATTTCCTCACCTACCATGCATTAAATTCTTGATAGGTAGTTGAGCTAAAAAAACTACTTCCATTAATTCTCAGCTTGCAAGTGATGTTTCTTCAATCTTCTTATTGCATACATTTTCCTCTCGGATGGTAGAATTTCATTACCCAATTGACCGATTGCATAGAATCCTTGATATCATTCAAAAGTAAGTTTTTCTCCTATTGACCAGTACCCTATTCCCTGTACATCATTCTCTTGTTTTGACTAACTATATGAATGAAACTGACAAATAGCATGTTTCACTACCGACACCTTACTCATCATTCACCCAAACATTTCCAAAATATTTTGTTGCTCAGTAGCGTAAAATTCATTGTCATCTAGTAGCACGAAAAATTCTGCTGGTTCTCTTATTGTCAATCAACTGGTTCTCATTATTTCCTTCTTACTACCGGTTTGTAGTGCCAAAAATTCTACCATTCGGTAACATTTGAAGTTCTACCAGCCAATAACATTTAAAATGCTACTTGATGGTAACATTTAAAATGCTACCGGTGCTCACTTCCATCTCTGTGACCCACCATCATTCTATCATCGATGTCCTACTACTAGTCGATAGCATATTAAATACTATCATCTAGTAGTATCCATACCTACTCTTTGGCGGGAAATTTTTTTCTCGTGCCCAATTCAACACGACCCATCACAAATTGGTTATTGATGCTAAATTTGACTTTCATCTACATGTCACATGCCCAAATCCAAATTTTGAATTGGTTATCTAAATTTTCGGGGTGTGGAAATTTGGGATAACATTTTAGCAACCTCTAGGGGACATCTGCTTGCTAAATGAAGGGATCAATTTCCTTGAAGCATCCATTGGGGGCATAGAGCAGTATGAAAACTAAAACTAATATGAAATTGAAATTTTTACCCCTTAATTTGTTTAAATTAAAGTATGGACTTGACTCTTTAACTTATTAATATGATAATTGATCATCCCATCGAAAGATCTTTCCTAAAAAACAGGAAAGTTCAATAGAAAAATGGCACAACTATGTACAAACATGAAAAGGTCATACACACTCCAAATGAAACATACGAGTTTTCTCAAGAACCTATTACAAAAGTAACCTTCACTACCAACAGAATGATGTGCTACAAGAACTTAGATAAATTAAAAATATAATCTAATATGTATAATGATGGAAGATAATATATCTTAATTATAATTCTTAAGATAAATCCCATTGACTTGGATTGGTAGTGCTCCTCCATTAAGATCAATGAGATCAAAATAATTTTATTCTTTACAAGCAAGAATAATATATGGACCACTCCAAATTGCATTAAATTTGGAGTGTATCCCTAGTTTGGCTCTGTCAGCATCCCACTTTAAGACCAAATCACCACCTTGAACATTTGAAACCTAGCCTTTTTATCAAACCACTATTTGGTTGACTCTTTATAATTCTCTAATCTGATCATTATAGAATTCCTTAGCTCCTAAGGCTCCACCAATTCTACAATCCTTATCTCTCTTCGATCTTCCCTTTCAAATTCTAATTGTTGGGCTAACTCAAGTGAAGGCAATTCCAATGAAAGAGGAAACCTTACTTACTTTCCATAAACCAGCTTATACGGTGAAGAGCCAATTGTCTTTTTCAATTTAATCGTATTAGCCCAAAGAGAATTCCTTACCTTCGTATGCCATTTCCTTTGATTGAAATACATTTCCATCTTCATAATTATAATCAGGTTCTTGTTAGTATAATCCACCAAACCATTACGTTGAGGGTAATATTTGGAAGAATTTTTCCAATAAACATCGAGACTAAGAGCCTAGTCAAAATATTTAGATCCTAGAAAAGCCTTTGCATTATCATAAATTATGGTTTATGGGACACTAAAAATTGTGAAAATATCTTTAAGGAAGTCCAAAATAACTGATTCAATTGCTTCCTTTAATGAAAAATCCTTGGTCCACCCGGTAAAATAATCTATAATCTGTTAGGACCCATTTATGGCCAACACTTGACAGAGGATTGATCATGCCAATAAACTATATATGAGAAAAAGGCTAATCTACTTGAATTAGATGCAATGGAAGAGTTGTCAACCTCTTCTTGTTGGTGAAGAAAACACATTCCTTGCATATTTGACCCATTTATGACAATCAACAAATAATGTGGAACATAAATAACCCACTCTTATAATTTTCAATATTATGGCTTTGGCTGAAAAATTACCACTAGATAAGCCACCATGAAATTATGTCAACAATTTTTCTGCTTGCTCTCCTTCAATACACCTACGTAAAATCCCATCAATTTTTCTTTAGAACAAAATTCCATCCACCAAGGCATATGGAATGGATTGCAACCTTAGTTTCCTTCTTGTTATTTTTCTCAAACCATGAGCGTATGTACCTACGGATAAAAATGACCAAATTACCCATCCAACTGTGATTACTAATTGCCTCTTCTCCATCTTGCTAAACTTCAACATCATTTGGAAGTTCTTAAACCATTAAGGAAGCTTCTTGTTCTTCATGAGCATTAGTAACAAGATGCTCAAATAATCATCTTCCTCTTACCAATTTGGTGGCCTTTATAGTAACATTAAATTCCATAATTTTAGTTATCCATCCAGATATTTTCTCATTAATATATTCACCCATAATAAAATATCTCACATTAGAATGTGAGACCATAACCCTAATGTGATTGGTGTATAATGTAACTCCTATAACATGGTTGATATCTATGATGACTTCTATTTTTGGAAGTTGTAAATGTTGATATGTGATTCTTGTCTTAAGACGGTGTACTCTTATGAACTATGAAATCATGTTTGTTGTAGATAATATGTTATCTGTTGAAATAGGTACAATTATGCCATGTTTATGCTGAATAGAAAATGAAGTAATTCATCTCTTCTTATTTTGAATAATTCACTACTTGGGAAATAAGAAATTGATTCAGTTAAACTAATTCATGAGTCTTTGTTGCACTCAAATTTGTGCTTCAGTTTTCATAATTTTTGGATGCAAAACAACAATACCTTGGATCAATTTCATTAATCCAAGGTATGCTTCTAATTCATGACCTTGTGGTCATATTGACCAAGCTAGATAGGTCAAAGGATCTCTGAACTCTGACTATCTTGAAGTCACGAGTGATCTCTACTGATCCTGCTTTGTAAGAGATATTGAATGGTTTTATGATCCTTTTGTTAGTAATTTGTATGATACAATTCTTTCTATAAACAAAGGAACCTAATTAAATTTATGTTCCTAAAATTGTAACCCTATCCTAAATTTGTAACCTATCCTAAATTTACTATGTTTTTTTATTAATGTGTGATGTTAATAATTAAAGGACCTAAGACTAAAACCTTAGACTTAGACCTAAGGACCTAAGTTAATTCTAAACTAATGTTGAACCTAACCTAATGTTTTACTAACCTAAAAGGGGCCTAAGGGATGACATGCAAAGGGGAAGGTCGGTGGCATCAATCTCTAGAAATTTATGAGGAATTAATTCAGTCTTATCTCTTTGATGTTTCCAAATTTGGTGAATGCATGAAGAAAGATAGGGGGTTGAGTTGGCACCTCCGCCAAAGTGATTGTTGCATGGAAATTTAAATTTAGATCTAGCCAAACATAAGTTGGTGGTGGCGGGAGAAGTTGAAGGAATGTCAGTCCTGTTTGGCAATTAATATTTTTGGAAATGGTGAAAAACCACCTAGGAAGAAGGAAGATGGAAAAAGGGTTGGTTTCAGTTTTTTTTGGTCATTTGGTCTTTTCAATCTTTAGCTCTACATGTGGTTTTTTCTCTTTGAACCCACAGTTCAAATCCTTACATGTGTTTTACCTTGCATAACAGTGAAAGTGAAGAAAATACCACTAAGAAACTATAAGAAGAAGGAGAAGAAGGTTTTGAGGAGTTTTTGGCATTTTGTGGAAAGGAATCGTAGCTATGCTTGAAGAATTTTGTGAAAAAGTGAAGACATGAGATCTATCAAGCATGATAGGCCCTATCCATTAAGTCTTTTTATTTTTCTTAAATGCTTCATAAAAAAAATATGCTCTTTGTGGAAATCTTCTGGTTTTGATTTTATGATTGATTATTTTTGCTTCATTGATTTGATTTGTTTCTTCATATACTACTCATTCTTCATTGTTGAAAAAAAACATGCAAGTGTGAGTTGTGACTATAATGCTAGTTTTCTTGTAATTCAGACCTTCTTGCTATGGAAACAAGTTCATGTGATTTTATGACTGATTGAAAACTTATGTGGAGGTTTTAAATTATTTTAACAATTACATAGATTGTGGAAATATGTAGATCTTAACTTGCGTATGTTAGTTTACTTTGTTGTCACCAAAAACCTAACTAACGGGAGTATCCATTTTGGCATTCCTCCATTGTTTAGGTTAATGTGGGTTCTTTGTTTTGGGTAGTTTCCTTGATAATTGAAGTATAGACATTTCTTTTATTCAACTTATTTTGTGACTATATTTTCTTTTTGAGTGGAATACCCAGTTCTTGTTTAAATATGGAAAATTCTTATGGGTATTATAGCAAGTCTTTACTCTTTTCATTGAAATTGTACATGAATGAATGTCTAGGAAAGTTGATTATGTTCTATGGTGTATTTTTGTATTATCTTAAACCCATTTTGGGATTTTGGTTTCCTGTTAAGATCTTTTCATCTTGGAAATTTTTCACCTAAGGTTAACTATTGATGAACTCTTGATTGAAAGGAATTTTTGAATGAGTTACCTGTCTTCTTGTTGATAGTTACAAATTATTTTTTAGACCCATTTCAGATTAGGTTTGATTGTTCTCCTTCCCTCCATCACTAATTTTCTTAGAACTGAATCGATTCTTTTATCAATAAGTTGAATCGTGTATGGTGATTTTTCTTTTATGGAAGAAGGATAGACTACTCTACTCTTTAGATGTCAATGGTTTCTATCCTTCACTTGGTTCATGGTGGTTATCCAACCCTAAGTTTTAATGGTGTTTTAGGTTTGTGATTATTGATCTTTTTGGGACATTCAAATTTGTTCCTTCCTTTCTCTAAAGGAGTCTTTCCTTTTTGTTTTGTCCATGTTTGCATGGAGTGGTTGATTAGCTTGTGAAATGGGGAATGGTTGTGGCTTCCTCCTTACCATTCTTGAAAACCTTATCAATTTTGTATAAAGGGAGGTTTTGTCAATTTATTGTTGCTCTTGATGAGTTTCTTCCATTATTGGAGTTTGGGAAACTAGATCTGCATGGTGTATATATGTCTACCTTTCACTATAAATATTTTCTTTCTCAAATATTTAAGTTACTTTGATGTCTTAAGAGACAGTGGTATCGAGGAGTTTTTAAGAACATCCCTTATTTGAATGGAGATTGTTTCAATTTTGAATCATTGTTACATTATCTTTATATTCATTCCATTTGAATGAATTCAAAATTTTGATAAATTGGAACCGATATTGTACTTGTATTGTTTTGATCTTTTAGTTCCCTGCTCTTTACTAGAAATAAGAACTAGGATTGAGATGGGAAGTACCCAAAGTTAGTTTATGTTCCCTGTTATGAATTAATGAACCTTCGATTCTTTGATGTCTTAAGGTTACATGATGATATTAGGATTTTTATGTTTGATTTAAGAGTTGAATATGAATGTAGGACTGCGTGAATGTGAACCTTACATTACTTTGATTGTTTATATTGATTAAGTTATCCTTACCTAGGTATTTTGACTCATTTGTGATCAATACAATCCTTAAGAACTAGGGTGCTCTGAGATAGAATGATATGTAACTAGAATGTAATGCTTATTTGTTGTCAAACAATTTAGATAGTTTTATATATATCTTGTATTACTTCTTGAAAAGTTAAAACTGGTTATTTGGAGGAACTTAATTTGGATACATGAATGAGAAGGTAAAGTTAGGAAGAAATAAGAAGTTATTTTCTTTAAGTTTGTTATTTTATTTCTAGCATGTTGATAAGATTTTTATGATGAAAATTTAAGGTTGATATGCTGATTAAATGAATCTTATTTACACATTAGAAAATTTGAACCTTTCTCTCCTTCTTGGTTGTAATATTTTAAGGAAAAATATTTTTGTTTTATGGTTGAGTTTTCAGAACTATTTCATAAACAATAGGGTTCTTTTAATGAAACAACTAGTTAAAAGCACAACATTTTTAATGCTATAGTGATTATCATGC
Source organism: Taxus wallichiana var. yunnanensis (assembly GCA_018340775.1). Taxonomy (NCBI): domain Eukaryota; kingdom Viridiplantae; phylum Streptophyta; class Pinopsida; order Cupressales; family Taxaceae; genus Taxus; species Taxus wallichiana. The sequence continues at coordinate 541,701,106 of CM031237.1, read as the reverse complement.
TCAGTTCAAATGAAATGACTCGTGCTAACAATTTTGCAGATGGATTTCATAAAAGATGAAAGGAGAAAGACATATAGAAAGTTACATCTATTTTACTAAATAAATTGTATCTTTATTATGATGATTATGTAGCGTCATTACTTGAGATGTACTATATGTCGAAAAGAAAGTTGTAACAAAAACTAATTTTTTTATCATTGTTATGGCACTTTGTAATCTACGAGATACTTCTAGATTTAGTGAATGTATTACTCCTCTTTGATGAATAAATTATGTGATGTATGTTAAAATATACTTTATTGTAATATTTTTTTTTGTCATGAATTGGGATGTATTATTAAGTATTATCTAAAATGTAGGAGGAAAATTTATATACTTAAGTGTTATGGGACTAGTTTGGGGATCTAAAAAATTAGTTGGTTATTATCACATAAAAGAGATGAAACTAATAAGTTGAAACTCTTAAATAAGATCCTTAGAACAATGGAAAGGAATCATGATCGAATTATATAGATATATATATATATATATATATATATATATATATATATATGTATATATATATATATATATATATATATATAATATATATATATATATATTTATATATATATATATACATATATATATATATATATATATGAAATCTTGATGTATTTGGAACTTATCAAATCAATTTTTCATAAATGGACATTAATCCATAATGTAGCAAAAAGAATAATCCAATTGAAATCAATCATGGAGTCTTGGATTAAGATCTCGTTAAAGTGTTATGAATATAATAAGTGAGGTTTAATGTGTACTTCCTTTAGTAGATTTCCTTAATCAAAATTTATAATGCTTAGAAATAAATTAAATGGAATTTAGACTTCATCTCCATGAAGTCTAAAATAAAGGGTTTATAAGGAACTTATTTAAGCTAGGGCTGAAATAAGTAAGGAATTAATTAACACACTTTCTTAACTTCAAGATCAATCATGTTATGATATAATGGAAGATGTTTTGTTTAAAGAAAAATTTAAACATGTAACATAATGGTTACGAAGCATATTTTACTTGCATACCTACCTCACATGTAATTTTAACTTGTAACCTTATAGGTTAAATGATGCTAGATGAATCTTTAAGTGTTGTTGTAATTAATCTTAAAGACAATGATCAATGGGTTAATAAACTCATAATCTAAGGTATGCTAGTCCAGTTAAAGAAAATAAGTTGGATGTTGGCACACATCAACTATAGTGTAGTACCTTTATAATGACAGGGGTCATTACATGATACTATGATGCAGTTGATATCTCTCGACACCGCACTTAGTTTATTTAACCTGATTGACATAAATGTAAGAATGGATCATGGCTCTATCCTATAAAGGGATAGGAACATGTCCTAGTGTCGAGGTCAAATACTAATGACTTAGGATAAATATACACATCCAATGGATTTACGTTGATTAAGTATGTTTATGTACCCTTAGTCACAATGAGTAGTCTTCCACATAAGTTTATGTTTCTACCCTTATCTAATATGAAACCTTGAAACATATTGGACTGAAAAACATTAGGAAAGACCACTCTAGATAATAGAACAAGTGTGGTGAGGGAGTTATTCCATTTGATGAGTATGTCGTCAAGAAATGTAAGCATGATAAACATGTTTAAAAACTTTGGCCAAAGTATCGCAAGTTGTTGGTTGCATTGTCCTATGTCACCTAGTTTAAGAATTGAGATTTCAAATGAATATCGAAAATATATATTTAGATAGGTCTCTTAGACAAAAACTTGGGCACCCCTAAAAGAGTAAAAGAACCAAGTATATGTTATATACACATTATTGAGTTAACATGAGAAATTGGTTTATTACTGAGTCATGAAATGAGAGATCGGTGTTTCACCAAGTCATTACAACTACATATGGTTTTATATTATGAGATGGATTGGAATTGGAATGTGTGTTCTAAATTATGTTAATTTAGAATAGAGAACATTATGTATGATAAAAAAATTCCTTGTTCTAAAGTCTTAAAATGGGAATGTTACATCTCGGTATCAGAGTTGAAAGTTTCATCTCTTTGACCTATTGAGTCCATAATCTGATGAAAAATTAATTTTCTTGTTAACAAAAAATTGTTAGAACAAGGGGAGATGCTGAAAATAACCCACCTCTAAGTGGAGAAGTAGCTAACGCAAAAAAATTGACGAGATACTTGCTTTACCCTGTTGGACATAAGAGTTCATCTTGTTTTACTTGAACACCAAGTTATGGGTAATGAGTAGGAAGAAGATGTTGATAATAAAAATTAGCCACCTCCTGTGGACAATGCCAATGTTGAAAATTTGGGCATTGATAATAATAATGTTGTAAATGCTAATGCAAATGTACCCAATCAACTTGAAAATAAAAAGGAAAGATTAACAACTAAACTCACAAATGATATAAAAAGGATAAGTCCACCCAATTTTGATGGCACTACACTAGGGGATGGACCTAAGAACTGGCTCAATGAAATGGAGAAGTATTTTACAATAAGGAACTTCTCATAGGAAACTAAAGCAGTATGGGGAGCTTATCAGCTTTCCCATGAGGCATCTCTCCTGGTGGGACAGCCATAAGGATGAACTAAACATTGATGAAAAAAACATCACTTGGGATCAATTTAAGAATTATTTTAGGCAACGTTAGCTACCAAAACTTTATTATGATCAGAAGATGATAGAATTTTAAAACTTAACTCAGGGAAATTTAACTATTACATGAATAATGGGAGAGGTTTACTCAACTTCTTAAGTACGTACCTCAGTATCAAACTGACGAGAAGTTTAGGATATGAAAATTCATTATGGGATTAAACCCTATCATAGGGGGTGAGGTAGATGTTCAAAACCCAACCACCATGGAAGGGGTTGTAGAAAAAAGGGCATTCGGTAGGAATAGAAATTGAAAACAATTTTGCCCATAAGGAAGAAAACATAAAGAAAATTCCTACTTCTTCATCTCTTGCACTTAAAAGGGGGCATGTAAGAAGTTCAACACCAAAAATAATTTTTTTGCTTATAAGAGTAAGAAAAAAAAACAAATAAGCCTGTTTCAAATGTTGAAACAATTTCACAAAGAACAATAATAATGGACTGAAGTCCTATGGAGGACACAACAACAACTTCAAGGTAGGAAATAAATTTAAGAATAAGAGAGGACCTATAGGAATATGCTAAAAATGTGGAAAAATAATTATGCAAATCAATGCCCTCTAAGGAAGGATGACAATAATCAACAACATAAGATACATGTTTTAGTAGCTGATAAATAAGTTGAAAAACGAGTTATGCCTATAGAAGTTCTTGTTAAATTATTGGTATGCTTCTCACTATAATTTTTGACACTAGAGCTATTTAATTCTTTATTTCTAGTAAATTAGATGCTAAACTAGAAATAAAATTTGGAAAAATGGAAAAATCTTGGGTTGTACATTATGGAAATAATGTTGTCCACACAGTTAGTAAGTGTCTTTTTGGAGCAGTTCTTGAATTACCTAGTTTTTCCACTGAAGTTGATATTTATGTTTCTCCTTTGGGGTCTTATGATGTAATAATAGGTGTTAACTAGATTGTTAAACATAAAGAAAAAGTAGATTGTTTTGAAAAACACATTAGTTGTCTTGATGATCTGTAGAAAACAATCAGACATTCAAGGGATAAAACAAGAAATTTTAGTTAGGAAACTGTCATCTATGCAACTTAAAAGGACCAAAAATAAAGGTTGCACCTTGTATGCAGTAAAATTTTTGAAACAACTGAAGGGGATAGTGATTTCTTGGAAAAATATCCATTGTTAAGAGATTTCATGATGTGTTTTCGGAAGAACTACCCGGTCTTCCCTGCCCAAATGGGAGTTTGACTTCACAATTGAAATCAAACTAGGAATTGAGCCTATTTCCAAGGCACCATATCAAATGAATACCATTGAATTGGTAGATATTAAGGCATAATTACAAGAATTGTTGTCTAAAGGTTTGATAAGACCGAGTGTCTCACCTTAGGGAGCACTAGTAATTTTTGTGAAAAAGAAAGATGGAACACTTAGACTGTGTATTGATTATAGGATGTTAAACAAAGCAACAATAAAAATAGATATCCACTTCCTAGAATTGATGATCTATTTGATCAGATGCGTGGTGCATCAATATATTCTAAGATAGATCTTCATTTTGGGTATCATCAATTAAGAATCAAAGATGAAGATATTCATAAAATAACCTTTAGGAAAATGTATGGAAACTATGAATTTATAGTTTTAACTTTCTTTGACAAATGCACCTGAAAATTTTATCAATTTAATGAATAATATATTTCAAGAATACTTGGACAAGTTTATACTTGTATTTTTGGACGATATTCTTATCTACTCTGTAAAAGCATTGATGATAATCATGAGCATTTGAAAACAATAATTGAAATATTAAGAAAAAGAAGATTGTATGGCAAGCTATCAAAATGTTCCTTCTATGAAACAAAAGTACACTACCTAGGACATGTCATAAGTAAATATGGAATAGTAATTGATCCATCAAAGATTATTGAATAACCGAGTGTCTTGTACCAAAGAATGTACATGAATTCAGAAGCTTCATGGGTTTTTTGGTTACTATAGAAAATTTGTTAAGGAATTTTCAAAAGTCATTGCACTGATAACTTCATTACAAAAGAAAGATAATAAATTTGTGTGGAGTGAAAAATGTGAATCAACATTTAAAACTCTTAAGGATCAATTAACATCTGCACCTATTTTGGTTGTACCTGATCCAAATGGAAACTTTATGGTAGTTACAGATGCTTCCAGAGAAGGAATCAGAGGTATTCTGTTACAAAATGAACATGTTATAGCATATGAGAGCAGAAAACTCAAGTTACATGAGTTGAATTATGCTCCCCATGACCTAGAGCTTGTTGTCATAGTTCATGCACTTCAAGTATGGAGACATTATCTTTTAGGAAGAAATTTTTAATTAAAGACTTTATTTTTAACTTAGCGAGAATTCTACCAGTTTTAGGTAGGTACTATATTCATTAGTATTGGAACAACTATTTTAATGCTGTAATAAATTATCAAAATTGGAAATTCTTAAATTTGGTATTTTTGTGAACTTATGGATGAAAGAACTATAATTATGATTATTTTTCTTATTGAGAATGTGGACTAAGTTAATCATCGGGATGATGATGCTTTTTAGGAGGGAGGTATGTAACACCTCTAACATGGTTGATATCTATGATGAATTTTGTATTGGAAGTTGCAAACGTTGATATGTGATTCTTGTCTTAAAATGGTGTACTCATATGAACTATGAAATCATGTTTACTGTAGATAATATGTTATCTATTGAAATATGTATAATTATGCCATGTTTATGCTGAATAGAAAATGAAATAATTCATCTCTTCTTATTCTAAATAATTCACTACTTGGGAAATAAGAAATTGATTCAATTAAACTAATTCATGATTTTTTATTGCACTTAAATTTGTGCTTCAGTTTTCATAATTTTTGGATGCAAAATAGAAATACCTTGGATCAATTTCATTGATCCAAGGTATGCTTCTAATTCATGACTTTGTGGTCATATTGATCAATCTGGATAGGTCAAATGATCTCTAAACTCGACTGTCTTAAAGAAATGAGTGATCTTTGTAGTCCCTTGCTTTGTAAGTAATCTTGGATGGTTTTTTGATCAAATTTTTGGTAAGTTGTATGATACTGATTCTTTCTTAAAAAAGGAACCTAATTAAATTTATGTTCCTAAAATGGTAACCCTATCCTAAAGTTGTAACCTATCCTAAGTTACTATGTTCTTTTATTAATGTGTGATGTTAATAATTAAAGGACCTAAGACTAAAACCTTAGACTTAGACCTAAATACCTAAGTCAATTCATAAATAAATTGTTGAACCTAACCTAATGTTTGGATAACGTAAAAGGGGCCTAAGGAATGACATGTAAAGGGGAATTTTGGTGGCATCAATCTCTAGAAATTTATGAGGAATTAATATGGTCTTATCTCTTTGATGTTGCCAAATTTGGCAAATGCATGAAGAAAGATAGGGGTTGAGTTGGCACCTCTACCAAATTTATTGTTACATGGAAATTTAAATTTAGATCTAGCCAAAAAAATTTTGTGGTGACAGGAGAATTTGAAGGAGTATTAGTGTTGTTTAGCAATAAATATTTTTGGAAATGGAAAAAACCACCTAGGAAGAAGGAAGATGGAAAAAGGGTTGGTTTCGGTTTTGTTTTGGTCATTTGGTCTTTTCAAGATTTAGCTCTACATGTGGTTTTTTCTCTTCGAACCCACAATTCATATCCTTGCATGTGTTTTTCCTTGCATGGAGGTGAAAGTGAATAAAATACCACTAAAAACTATAAAAATAAGGAGAAGAAGGTTGTGAGGGTTTTTGGCGTTTCATGAAAAGGAATCAAAGATTTGATTGAAGAATTTATGTGAAAAAGTGAATACGGGAGCTCTATTAAGCATGATATTCCCTATGGATTAAGTCTTTCACTTTTAATTAAATGCTTCATAAAAAAACTTTTCTCTTTGTGGAATTATTTTGGTTCTAATTTTAATATTGATTATTCTTGTTTCATTGATTTGTTTTGTTTTTATAGATGCTATTGGTTCTTCATTGTTGAAAACAAAATCTAGAAGTTTGAGCTATGACAAGTAATGCTAGCTTGCTTGTTATTCATACCTTATTGCTATGGAAACAAGTTCATGTGGTTTTCTAACTGATTGAAAACATATGTAGAGGTTTTAAATTCTTTTAACAGTTGTTTTGGCTGTGGAAATCTATAGATCTTAACCTACATGTCACTTTACTTTTGTTGTCAAGGAAACTTAGCTAGAAGGAGTCTCCATTTTGGCATTACGCCATTGTTCAAGTTAATGTGAGTTCTTCATTTTGGGAATTTTCCTTGATAATTTAAGTAGAGACATTTATTCTATTTAACTTGGTTCATGACCGTATTTTCTTTCTAAGTGGAATACCCAACTCTTTTTTAAATATGGAAAACTATTATTGGGTATTGTAGCAAGTATTTTTCTCTTTTCGTTGAAAGTGTATAAGAATGAATGTATGGGAAAGTTATTTATGTTATGTGGTGTATTTTTGTATTCTATTAAACCCACTTTGGGCTTTTGGTTTCATGTTGAGATATTTTCATTTTGGAAAGTTTTCGCATAAGGTTAACTATTGATGAACTCTTGACTAAAAGGAATTTTTGAATGAGTTACATGTCTTCTTGTTGATATTTGCAAATAATATTTGAGACCCATTTCATATTAGGTTTGATTGTTATCCTTACCTCCATCATTGAGTTTCTTATAACTGAATCGATTATGTTATCAATTAGTTGAATCATGTTTGGTGATTTTACTTTAATGGAAGGACATACTTCTCTACTCTTTGGATGTTAAGGGTTTTTTTTCTTCACTTTGTTCATGGTGGTTATCCAACCCTAAGGTCTAATAGTGTTTAAAGTTTGTGATTGTGTATATTTTTAGGACATTCAAATTTGTTCCTTATTTTCTCTGAAGGAGTCTGTTTCCTTTTGTTTTATCCATGTTTGCATGGAGTGACTTTTTAGCTTGTGAAATGGGGAATGGTTATGGATTCCTCCATACCTTGATTAAACGCCTTATTGATTTTATATAAAGGGAGGTTTTTTCAATTTATTGTATCTCTTGATGAATTTCTTCATTTATTGGAGTTTGGAAAACTAGATCTGCATGGTGTATATACGTCTACCTTTCTATGACTATTTTCTTTCTTAATCTTTAAGTTACTTTGATGTATTAAGAGAAAGTGGTACTCAATAGTTTTTGAGAACATCCTTTATTTGAATGGAGTCTGTTTCAATTTTGCATCATTATTACATACTATTTATATTCATTCCATTCAGATGAACTCAAACTTTTGATAAACTGGAAACAATATTGTACTTATATTGTTTTGATATTTTAGTTCCCTATTATTTACTAGAAATAAGAATGAGGATTAAGCTGAGAAGTAACCAAAGTTAATTCATGATCCCTCATTGTGAATTAATGAACCTTTAGTTGCTGATGTCTTAAGGATTACATGATGATATTAGGATTTGTATGTTTGAGTTAGGAGTTGGATATGAATGCATGATTGAGTGAATGTGAACCTTAAATTACTTTGACTATTTATATTGATTAAGTTATCCTTACCTAGGGTATTTTGACTCATTCGTGATCAATAAAATCCTTAGGCACTAGAATGATCCTGAGATAGAATGATGTGTAACTAGAATGTAATACTTATTTTTTGTCCAAGCAATTTAGATAGTTTTATATATATCATGAATTATTGTTTGAAAAGTTAAAACAGTTATTTGGAGGAACTTAATTTAGATACATGAATGAGAAGGTAAAGTTAGGAATAAATAAGAAGTTCCTTTCTTTAATTCTGTTGTTTCATATTTAGCATGTTGAAAAGAGTTTTATGATGAAAAGTTAGGGTTGATATGCTGATTAAATGAATCTTTTACAACTTAGAAACTTTAAACCTTCTCTCTTTCTTGGTTGTAATATTTTAAGGAAATATATTTATATTTTACATTTGTGTTTTCAGAATTGTTTCATAAACAATAGGGTTCTTTTTATGAAATACTTAGTTAAAAGCACAACATTTTAATGTTATAGTGCTTATCATGCTCAGTTCAAATGAACTGACTCATGCTAATAATTTTGTAGATGGATTTCATAAAAGATGAAAGGAGAAAGACATATAGAAAGTTACATATGTTTTACTAAAGAAATTATATCTTTATTATGATGGTTATGTAACATCATTACTTGATATGTACTTTGTTGGAAAAGAAAGTTGTAACAAAAATTAGTTTTGTATTGTTGTTATGAAACTTTGTAATCTACGAGATACTACGGATTCAATGAATGTATTAATCCTATTTGATGATCAAATGATGTGATGTTTGTTAAATTTTACTTTATTATAAGAAATTCTTTGTTATGAATTGGGATGTATTATTAAATTATCTTAAATGGAGGAGGGAAATTTTTATACTTAAGTGCTATGGGAATGGTTTGGGGATATAAAAAATTAGTTGGTTGTTATCACATAAAAGAGATGAAACTAATAAGTTGACAATCTTAAATAATATCCTTAGAAAAATGGAAAGGAATCATGATTGAATTATATAAATATATATATTTATGAACTCTTGATGTATTTGGAACTTACAAAATCAGTTTTCGTAAATGGACATTATTCCATAATATAGGAAAAAGAATAATCCAATCAAAATCAATCATGGAGTCATGGATTAAGATATCCTTAAAGTGTTATGAATATAATAAGTGAGTGGTTTGATGTGTACTTAAGAAGATTTCCTTAATCAAAATTTGTAATGTTTAGAAAGAAATTAAATGAATTTAGACTTCCTCTCCATGAAGTCTAAAATAAAGGGCTTATAAGGAACTTATTTAAGCTAGGGATGAAATAAGTAATTAATTAATTAACACACTTTATTAACTTCTAGATCAATCTTGTCATGTTATCATGTAAGATGTTTTGTTTAAAGAAAACTTAAGCATGTAACATAATGGTTAGGAAGTAGATTTTACCTACATACCTACCTCACATGTAATTTCAACTTGTAACCTTATAGGTTAAATGATCTAGATGAATATTTAAGCATTTCTGTAATTAATCTTAAAGATAATGATCAATGGGTTAATAAACTCATAATCTAAGGTAGGCTAGTCCAGTTGAGGAAACTCAGTTGGATGTTGGCACACATCAAATGCAATGATGTAAACGTTTGTAATGACAAGAGTCATTACATGATACTATGATGCGGTTTATATATCTCAACATGCCACTTAGTTTGTTTAAATTGATTTACATAAATGTAAGAATGAATCACTATTCTATCCTATTCATGGATCAAACATGTCCTAGTGTCGAGGTCAACTCTTGTTGACTTAGGATAACTAGACACACATAATTGATTTACGACGATTGAGTATGTCTATGTAACCTTAGTCACCATGAGTAGTCATCCACACTAGTGCATGTTGATGCCCTTCTCTTGTATGAAACTTTGAAATAGATTGGACTCAAAAAGTTAGGAAAGACCACTCTAAATAATAGAACAAGTGTGATTAGGGACTTATTCCATTTGATGCGTATGTTGTCAAGGAATGTAAACATGATAAACATGTTTAAAAACTTTGGCCAAAGTATCGTAAATTGCTAGTTGCATTGTCCTATGTCACTGGTATAAGAAGTCATATTTTAAATGAATATTGGTAACATATATTTAGATAGGTGTCTTAGACAGAACACTTGGGTACCCTAAAATGGTAAAAGAACCAAGTATATGTTATATACACATTATCAAGTTAATTTGAGAGATCGGTTTATTACCGATTCATGAAATGAGAGATAGGTGTTTTTCTGAGTCATTACGGCTACATATGGTTTTATGTTATGAGATGGATTGGCATTGGAATTGGAATGTGTGTTCTAAATTATGCTAATTTAGAATAGAGAACATTATGTATGATAAAAAAATTCCTTGTTCTAAATTCTTAAAATGGGAATGTTACATCTTTGTATTAGTGCTAAAGGTTGTAGCTCTTGGACCTATTTAGTCCATAATTTGATGAAAACTTAATTTTCTTGTTAACATAAAATGGTTAGAACAAAGGGATTTGCTGCAAATAACCCACCTCTAGGTGGAGAAGTAGCTACCACAAAAAAATTGACTAGATCATTTCTTCCCTATTGGACACAAGATATCATATGGTTGTACTTGAAAAACAGGTTATGGGTAATGAGGAGGAAGAAGAACCTAGTAATAATAATCAGCTACCTCACGTGGACAATGCCAATGTTGGAAATTTGGGCGTTGATAATAATAATGCTGCAAATGCTAATGCAAATGTACCCAAATCACTGAAAAACAAAAAAGGAAAGATTAATAGTTGAACTTACAAATGATATAAAAAGGATAAGTCCACCAAATTTTGATGGCACTACACTTGGGGATGGACCTGAGAATTGGCTCAACAAAACAAAGAAGTACTTTACAATATGGGAAGCTTATCAACTTTCCCATGAGACATATTCCTGGTGGGACAACCATAAGGATGAACTAAAAATTGATGAAACAAACATCACTTGGGATCAATTTAAGAATTATTTTAGGTAACGTTGGCTGCCAAAACTTTATTATGATCAGAAGATGACTAAATTTCAAAACTTAGTTCAAGGAAATTTAAGCTGTTATAGAATACGAGGAGAGGTTTACTCAACTTCTTAAGTACGTACCTCGAGTATCAAAGGCGGTGATGAGAAGTTCAAGATATGAAAATTTATTATGGAATTAAACCCTATCATAGGAGGTGAGGTAGATGTTCATATCCCAACCACCATGGAAGGGGTTGTAGAAAAGGCCATTCGATAGGAACAGAAATTGAAAGCAATTTCTTCCCATAAGGAAGAAAACATAAAGAAAATTCCTACTTCTTCTTCATCTCTTACACCCAAAAAGGGGGCATGTAAGAAGTTCGGCACCAAAAATAATTCTTTTGCTCATAATAGTATGGAAAAATCAGAAAATAAGTCTTTTTCAAATGTTGAGAACAATTTTGCAAAGAACAATAATAATGGACAGAAGTCCTATGGAGGATAAAACAACAATTTAATGCAAGAAATAAATTTGAGACTAAGAGAGGATGCATGCGGGGCTACTAAAAATGTGGCAAGGATCATTATGCAAATCAATGCCCTCTAAGGAAGGATGAAAACAATCAACAACATAATATACATGCTGCAGTAGTTGATAAACAAGGTGAAATGCAAGTTATGCCTATAGAAGTTCCAGTAAATTATTTGTATGCATGTCACTATAATTTTTGACGGTGGAAGCTACTAAATGTTTTATTTATACTAAATTATCTACTAAACTAAAAAGAAAAATTGGAAAAATGGAAAAATATTGGGCTTTACATTAAGCAAATTGTTATCCAAATAACTCTACTAGTTATTTAGATAACTTATATTTTCATTATGACTCTGATGTTTCACATTTCAGGTTGCACACACTCAAGATTATTCTTTTAAACACCTTGGCACAAATGCAATTCCTCTGCACACCCTTGCGCACCTTCCTACTCCTTTTTGCATTCTTCTATCTCCTTCCATTTTCCCTCGTGCACCTTCCTCCTACACACCCACTTTCTCTCCTATCCCGTCGTGCACTCCTTGCATGCACCTCTGCAGACTTACCTTCCAATCAGCTAAGTCCTTGACATTCCTCTTGCACACTTACCTAGACTTAGTTCTTTCACACATCCTCTTTTATTTCTTCCTCCACACACCTTCCTTTAGTTGAATGCCCACCGTTGTTTTCATACTTGCCTTCTATAATTATGCCTTCCTCTCGTGCATACTCCTCTACACCTCCCCTCTGTTTCCATTTCGTGTGCTTGCTCCTCATCTCCCCGCATGCATAGTGCATGCCCCTCTTCACCTCTTTCTTCCACTTCTCCCTTGCACTTGCATTATGCGTATTCATTTTCCTTCCATGTGTCAACCCGATGCTCCTTCAAAGGAAAAATCCTAAGCGGGCTTCTAAATGAGCACGAAGCCTCCACACATCTAGTTTCATAAAAGGATAGGGTCAAGGTTGAATAGTCAAAGCATTGAGACATGCCAGTGGAGGGTGCCAAGTGTCAACATGGTGCTAATTTAAGAGCAAAATTGGGGAGGTTTCCAAAAAGTGCCGTGCTATTTCGTGTCCCTGGTCAGATATATGACCCTATCGAGAAAAAGACTTAACCAAAACATGAAGAAACTAAGTGAGCCATGAAAGAAGCCACATGTTATCTTGGAACAACTTCAAAAGAAAAATACAAAGGCTGCCCTCAGACATGCGCACCACCCTTCACGTGTCTAGTTTCAAAAGGGGGCCCATTTTGGTGGCTGGTTCCCAAAATTTTGTACGGACCCAATCCAAATTTCAAATAAGCATATATTTTGACTCAGTGCTCAAAATCTCACAAATATGGCACTGTTGGAAAGATCTCGGCCTCATATATGCCTTGGAGATCTAAAACTTTAATTTTGGAGAGGTTAGGTGGGAAAAAATAAAGAAACATCTTTATTCCATTAATACAGGATCTATTTGCCCCCAACAACCATATTGGATTTGATCGATCCACCATTCCTCCTCCTTCAAGGAAATGAACAAGTAATTGATGCGAGACATGATAGATTTTCAGGCATTTATCATTGGTTGTTGGTGGTTGAAGATTTGAATCTGATTTTCCCTTTCTTTCTTGCTTCTCTTTTCTCCTTATTCTTCTATAAATAGCAAAGTTCGCTTTGTAAAAAATACCTTCTTATTGTAACAACACCATGCCAAAATGGTGGCTGAATTCCTATGGGTATTAGATCTTGGTGTGGTCTCTGTAATGTTTTTCGCACCCTGTCGTGAATGTAAATGATTGTTCATCCCTTATGAAATAAAATCATGTTTTGTGGAAATCTTATCTTCCCTCTCTCATTTTCATTACATCTCACCTCTCTGTTTACATTTTCTAGCATGTTGTGTGTACTCCTCTACTTGTAGTCCCCATGTTCATGTGTTGCATGTGCTAGAAGGATGAGCCCGTGTGTTGATCTGTGGTGCACGTCATCCGCCCTCTTCTCTCGCACCGCTCTATTTTCTTCACCACTCATGGAGAGAGATCGACCCTTTCCTTATGGTGCTATCACCTTCCTTATCTTAGGATTTCCCCTTTCTACACATCCTTCTATCCCTGGTCCCTTGGCATGTTTATTCTAGGATTTGCTTTCAACATTAGGATTAGCAGTAATGTTAGAGGTAAGTAAAGGAACTAGCCTTCTCTGGAGATCCGTCCCAAGCACATAAGGTACCACTACTTGGGGATGGTTCCATTGTTGTCTCAGATAACTTGGACCCTTTTGAGATCTAAGACGTAGGTATATGTTTGAGAAACCAACAGAAATAATGTTTTCCACATAGTTAGTAAGTGTCTTTTTGGAGCGAGTTATTGAATTACCTAGTTTTTCCACTAAAGATGATCTTTATGTTTCTCATTTGGGGTCTTATGATGTAATAATGGGTGTTAACTAGTTTTCTCAAGATAAATAAAAATTATATTGTTTTGAAAAACATACTATTTATCTTGACGATCTATAGAAAACATCAGAAATTCGGTGATATAATGATAAATTTCAGCTAGAAACTATCATATATGCAAATTAAAAGTTCCAAAAAAAAGGCTCCACCTTGTATGCAGTAAAAATTTCTAAAACAACTTAAGGGGATAGTGATTTCTTGGAAAAATATCCATTGTTAAGATATTTCAGTGATATGTTTCTGGAAGAACTACCCAGTCTTCCACCCAAATGGAAGTTTGACTTCATGATTGAAATCAAACAAAGAACTGATCCTATCTCCAAGGCACCATATAAAATGACTACCATTGAACTAGTAGAGCTTAAGGCATAGTTACAAGAGTTATTGTCTAAAGTTTTGATAAGACTAAGTGTCTCACCTTGGGGAGCACCGGTAATTTTATGAAAAGAGCGATGAACACTTAGACTATGTATTGATTATAGGATGTTAAACAAAGGAACAATGAAAAATAGATATCGACTTCCTAGAATTGATGATCTGTTTGATCATATGCAAGGTGCATCCGTATCTACTAAGATAGATCTTCCTTACAGGTATCATCAATTAAGAATCAAAGATGAATATATTCATAAAACATCCTTTAGGACAAGGTATAAACACTATGAATTTACATTTTTACCTTTCGGTTCAACAAATACAACTAAATTTTTTTATGAATTTAATGAATAATATCTTTCAAGAGTACTTGGACAAGATTGTACTTATATTCTTGGATGATATTCTTTTCTACTTTAAAATAATTGATGATCATCACGATCATTTGAATATAGTACTTGAAATATTAAGAAAAAGAATATTGTATGGAAAGTTGTCCAAATGTTCTTTCTATGAAACAAAATTGCACTACCTAGGACATGTCATAAGTAAAGATGGAATAACAGTTCATCCATCAAAGATTGTTGTAATAAGCGAGTGGCTACACTAAAGAATGTACATGAAGTCATAAGCTTCATGGTTATGGTTGGTTACTTATAGAAATTTTTTTAAGGAGTTTTAAAAATTTGTTTCACCAATAACTTCAACTGTGAAAAGAAAGATAAGAAATTTTTCTCAAGTGAAATATGTGAATCAACATTTAAAACTCTTAGGGATAAATTAACATATGCACCTACTTTGGTAATACCTAGTCAAAATGGAAACTTTATGGTAGTTACTGAGATGTTTCCGAAGAAGGACCGAGAGGTATTATGTAACAAAATGAATATGTTATAACATATGAGAGTAGAAAACTCAAGTTACATGAGTTGAATTATGCTCCCCATGACCTAGAGCTTGTTTTCATAGTTCATGCACTTCAAGTATGGAGACATTATATTTTAGGAAAAATTTTGAATTAAAGAATTTTTTTAACTTATCAATAATTATGCCGTTTTGGGTAGGTACTATATTCATCAAGTATTGGAACAACTATTTTAATGTTGTAACAAATTATGAAAATTGGAAATTCTCAAATCTCGTATCTATTTCTCAACTAAAGGATGAAAGAACTATAATTATAATTACTTTTCTTATTGAGAATGTACACTAAGTTAATCATCGGGATGATGATGATTTTTAGGAGGGAGGTATGTAACACCTCTAACATGGTTGATATCTATGATGACTTCTGTTTTGGAAGTTGTAAACATTGATATGTGATTCTTGTCTTAAGACGGTGTACTCTTATGAACTATGAAATCATGTTTGTTGTGGATAATAGGTTATCTACTAAATAGGTACAATTCTACCATGTTTATGTTGAATAGAAAATGAAGTAATTCATCTCTTCTTATGTTGAATAATTCACTACTTGGGAAATAAGAAATTGATTCAGTTAAACTAATTCATGAGTCTTTGTTGCACTCAAATTTGTGCTTTAATTTTCATAATTTTTGATGCAGAATAACAATACCTTGGATCAATTTCATTGATCCAAGGTATGCTTCTAATTCATGACCTTGTGGTCATATTGCTTAAGTTGGATAGGTTAAATGATCTCGAACTCGAGTGTCTTGATGTCATGAGTGATCTCTACTGATCCCCTGCTTTGTAAGTGATCTTGGATGGTTTTTTGATCATTTTATTAGTAAGTTGTATGATACAATTCTTTCTTTAAACAAAGGAACCTAATTAAATGTATGTTCCTAAAATGGTAACCCTATTGTAAAGTTGTAACTTATCCTAAAGTTACTATGTTATTTTATTAATTTTTGATGTTAATAATTAAAGGACCTAAGACTAAAACATTAGAGTTAGACCTAAAGACCTAAGTTAATTCCTAAACAAATGCTAAACCTAACCTAATGTTTTTCTAACCTAAAAGGGGCCTAAGGGATGACATGTAAAGGGGAATTTTGGTGGCATCAATCTCTAGAAATTTATGAGGAATTAATTTGGTCTTATCTCTTTGATGTTTCTAAACTTGGTGAATACATGAAGGAAGATAGGGTGTTGAGTTTGCACCTCTGCCAAATTGATTGTTACATGGAAATTTAAAATTAGATCTAGCTAAACAAAATTTGGAGGTGGTGGGATAATTTGAAGGACTATCAGTCCTATTTGGCAATTAATATTTTTTGAAATGGCAAAAAAATGCCTCGAAAGAAGGAATATGGAAAAAAGGGTTAGTTTCGGTTTTGTTTTGGTCATTTCATATTTTTTGAGCTTTAGCTATACATGTGGTTTTTTTCTTCAAAACCATAGTTTGAATCCTTGCATGTTTTTTTCCTTGCATAATGGTGAAAGTGAAGAAAATACCATTAAGAAACTATAAGAAGAAGGAGAAGAAGGTTTTGAGGAGTTTTTGGTGTTTTGTGGAAAAGAATTGAAGCTCTACTTGAAGAATTTATGTGAAAAATTGAAGACAGGATCTCTATTAGGCATGATAGGCCCTATCCATTAAGTCTTTTTATTTTACTTAAGTGCTTCATAAAAAAAACTTTTCTCTTTGTGGAAATATTCTGGTTCTAATTTTATGATTGATTATTCTTTCTTCATTGATGTGTTTTGTTTCTTTAGATGCTACTGGTTCTTCATTGTTGAAAACAAAATCTGGAAGTGTGATTTGTGATTTTGTAATGTTATGTTCCTTGTAATTCAGACCTTCTTTCTATGGAAACAAGTTCATGTGGTTCTCTAATTGATTAAAAACTTATGTAGAGGATTTTAATTATTTTAACGATTGCATGTCTCATGGAAATTTGTAGATCTTAACTTACATGTCATTTTACTTGTTGTCGAGGAAACCTAGCTAGAAGGATTCTCCATTATCACATTACATCATTGTTTAGGTTAACATGGGTTCTTCTTTTGGGTAGTTTCCTTGATAATTGAAGTAGAGAACTTTGTTATGTTCAACTTGGTTCGTGATTGTATTTTATTTCGAGTGGAATACCCATTTCTTGTTTAAATATGGAAAACTCTTATTGGGTATTATAGCAAGTCTTTTCTCTTTTCATTGAAATTATATAGGAATGAATGTCCGAGAGAAAGTTGATTCTATTTTTGTTGTATTTTTTATTATATTAAACCCACTTTGGGATTTTGGTTTCCTGTTCAGATCTTTTCATCTTGGAAAGTTTTTGCATAAGGTTAAGCTGTTGATGAACTCTTAACTAAAAATAATTTTTCATATGAGTTACCTCTCTTCTTGTTGATGGTTGAAAATTCTTTTTAGACCCATTTCAGATTAGGTCTTATTGTTCTCCTTCCCTCCATCATGATTTTCTTAAAAGCTGAATCAATTATTTTATCAATCAGTTGAATAGTGTTTGGTGATTTTTTTTATGGAATAACGAAAACTACTGTACTCTTTGTATGTTAAGGGTTTCTAGTCTTCACTTGGTTCTTGGTGGTTATCCAACCACGAGTTTTAATGGGTTTTGGATTTTTGATTATCGATCTTTTTGGGACTTTCAAATTTGTTCCTTCTTTTCTCTCAAGGAGTTAGTTTCCTTTTTTCATCCATGTTTGCATGGAGTGGTTTTTTAGCTTTTGAAATGAAGAATGGTTGTGGCTTCCTCCTTACCATGCTTAAAATCCTTCTCAATTTTGTATAAAGGGAGGTTTTTAAATTTACTATAGCTCTTGATGAGTTTCTTCCTTTGTTGGATTTTGGGAAACTATATCTGCGCAAGGTGTATATCTATCTACCTTTCATTGTAACTATTTTCTTTCTCAAATATTTTAGTTACTTTGATGTCTTAAGAGATATTGGTACTGAAGATTTTTTTAGAACATCCCTTATTGGAATGGATTTTGTTTCAATCTTGAATCATTGTTATATTCTCTTTATATTCATTCCATTCGGATGAAATCAAACTTTTGATAAACTAGAAATGATATTGTACTTGTATTGTTTTGATAATTTATTTCCCTGTTATTTACTAGAAATAAGAATGAGGATTGAGCTTGTAAATACCCAAATTTAGTTCATGTTCCCTCATTTTGAATTAATGAACCTTCATTTTTGATGTCTTAAGGTTACATGATGATATTAAGATT
Organism: Taxus wallichiana var. yunnanensis; assembly: GCA_018340775.1. Taxonomy (NCBI): domain Eukaryota; kingdom Viridiplantae; phylum Streptophyta; class Pinopsida; order Cupressales; family Taxaceae; genus Taxus; species Taxus wallichiana. The sequence continues at coordinate 541,682,353 of CM031237.1, read as the reverse complement.
TGTATGTCTAAGTTAGGAGTTAGATATGAATGTAGGACTAAGTGAATTTGAACCCTAAATTACTTTGATAATTTATATTAATTAAGTTATCCTTATCTAAGGTATTTTGACTCATTTTTGATCTATTAATTCCTTAGGCACTAGGATGTTCTGAGATAGAATTATATGTAACTAGAATGTAATGCTTATTTGTTGTCCAAGAAATTTAGATAGTTTTAAATATATCTTGTATTATAGCTTCAAAAGTTAAAATTGGTTGTTTGGAGCAACTTAATTTGGATACATGAATGAGAAGGTGAAGTTAGGAAGAAATAAGAAGTTCCTTTCTTTAATTCTATTGTTTTATTTCAGCATGTTGAAAAGAGTTTTATGATGAAAATTTAGGGTTGATATGCTGATTAATTGAACCTTATTTACACATTAGAAACTTTAAACCTTTCTCTCCTTCTTGGTTGTAATATTTTAAGGATTTTTTTTTGTTTCATAGTTTTGTTTACGAATTGTTTCATAAACAAAAGGGTTATTTTTATGAAAAAGTTAGTTAAAAGAACAAAGTTTTAATGCTATATTGTTTATCATGATCGAGTTCAAATAAACGGACTCGTGCTTAAAATTTTGCTGATGGATTTCATAAAAGATGATGGTAACATATTTTTACTAAAAATTGCATCTTTATTATGATGGTTATGTAGCATAATTATTTGATATGTACTTTTTGGAAAAGAAAGTTGTAACAAAACTAGTTTTTTCTTTGCTAGTATGACATTTTGTAACCTCCGAGATACTACGGATTTAGTGAATGTATTAATGCTCTTTGCTGAATAAATTATGTGAAGTTTGTTAAAGTTTACTTTATTGTAATACCATATTTTTCATGAATTGGGATGTATTATTAAGTATTATCTTAAATGTAGGAGGGTAGTTTTTATACTTAAGTGTTATGGGACTGGTTTTGGGATTTGAAAAATTAGTTAGTTATTATCACATAAAAGAGATGCAAGTAATAATTTGACACCCTTAAATAATATCCTTAGAACAATGGAAAGAACTCATGATTGAATTATATATATATATATATATATGTATGTATGTATGTATGTATGTATGTATGTATGTATGTATGAACTCTTGATGTATTTGGAACTTATGAAATTGATTTTCATAAATGGACATTAGTCCATAATATAGGAAAAAGAATAATCCAATTGAAATTAATCATGGAGTCATGACTTAAGATCTCGTTAAAGTGTTATGAATATAATAATAGCGGCGGTTTAATGTGTACTTCCTTTAGCATAATTCCTTAATCAAAATTTTGAATGCTTAGAAATAAATTAAATGAATTTAGAATTCTTCTCCATGAAGTATAAAATAAAGGGTTTATAAGGAACTTATTTAAGCTAGGGCTGAAATAAGTAAGGAATTAATTAACACACTTTCATAACTTCAAGATCAATCATGTCATGATATAATGCAAGATGTTTTGTTTAAAGAAAAACTTAAACATGTAATTAAATGGTTAGGAAGCATATTTTACCTACATACCTACCTCACATGTAATTTCAACTTGTAACCTTATAGGTTAAATGATCTAGATGAATCTTTAAGTGTTGTTGTAATTAATATTAAAGAAAATGATCAATGGGTTAATAAACTCATAATCTAAGGTATGCTAGTCTAGTTGAGGAAAATTAGTTGGATGTTGGCACACATCAACTATAGTGTAGTACCTTTGTAATGATAGGGGTCATTACAGGATACTATGATGCAGTTGATATGTCTCAACACCCCACTTAGTTTTTTAACTTGATTGACATAAATGTAAGAATGGATCATAGTTTCATCCTATACGAGGATAAGAACATATCCTATTGTTGAGGTTAACTCTTGTTGACATTGGATAACTAGACATACCCAATCGATTTATGTCGATTGAGTATGTCTATATACCATTAGTAGCCATGAGTAGTCATCAACACTAGTGCATGTTGTTTCCTTGTCTAGTATGAAACCTTGAAATAGATTAGACTTACAAAAGTCTAGAAAGACCACTCTAGATAAGAGATTAAGTTTGGTGAGGGACTTCTTCCATTTAATGAGTACTCCATCAAGGAATGTAAGAATGATAAACATGTTTTAAAACTTTGGCGAATTATCGCAATTTGTTGATTGCATTGTCCTATGTCACTTGGTCTAAGAAGATGGATTTCAAATGAATATCGGTAACAAATATTCAGATAGGTCTCTTATACTGAGAACACTTGGGTACCCTTAAAAGGGTAAAAGAACCAAGTATATGTTGTATAAACATTATTGAGTTAACATGAGAGATCAATTTAATACCAAGTCATGAAATGAGAGATCGTTGTTTCACTAAGTCATTCTATTTGCATATGGTTTTCTATTATTAGATGGATTCGCATTCGAATGTATGTTCTAAATTATGCTAATTTAGAATAAAAGAACATTATGTATGATAAAAAAATTCCTTGCTTTAATGTCTCAAAATGGGAATGTTACATACAAAATACTCTTGAACTTCTTAAGAGCCCTCATCATAGAAATAATTCAATTTTCAATATGACTATACTTAAGCTCATAATCTTTTGATTTTTGTATGAAAAATTCCATCGACTACTCCATACCCTGATCATTTTGTTATGTTAAAACATCAAAAACAATAACATCAGCTCCATAAGCATATATTATAAATTCCTTACCATAGTTAGGATTTATTAGTGTAAGAGCCTAGGAAATCTCTCGCTTGATTTTATGAAAACTTTCCATCTCCTCGGTTTTCCATCCGAAGGTTGAATTCTTTGAGCATTAAAGTGCAGATTGACCAACCTTGAAAAATTAAAAATATATATCCTAAAAAAATTAATCTTTCTAATAAATGATTTCAAGGATTGTTTATTAGTTGCAAAGAGAGAGAGAAAGAACAACTAAAATTCTATCTAGATCAATAGTAATGTCATCCTTTAAAAAAATATGCCCCAAAATCTTACCCCTAGGGACTGAAAAATTACTCTTTTTGGGGTTAAGAGGCACCTAAACTATATACATATCTAAAATACCTTCTCAAGTGGCTAATTTGATCCTTTCTCTACTTTGAGAAGATAGTAATATCTTCCAAGTACACAAGGATAAACTCATTGATATAACCTTTGAAATCAATATCCATTTCTTTCTTAAATGTGGCACCTACATTTGAAAAACTAAAAGACATATTTTGATAAGAAAATGTACCCCACTTGGTTGTAAATGCAGCAATAAATTGATCTTCTTCCCTTGTCATGATTTGATTAAAACCTAAATACCCATCTAGTATGGAGAACCCTTTTCACCTACAAACATTTGTAAACTATGCTCCATAGAAGGAAAAGGGTAGTGGTCCTTTAGGGAATCCTTATTCAAATAACATAAATCAACAAAAAAACTAATTTTCCCATTATTCTTTTGGACCAAGGTAAGATTATCCACTGATGTAGAGTATTTGATTAGAAATATTATTTTTTCCTTAATAAGTTCAGATAACTCCTTCCTCGTGAGGGGCTCTATTTTGGGGTTGTCCGGTCTTTGTTTTTTCATAGCCAGTTTGACAATGGATTCCAGATACATGGAATGTTGCATGATTCATTGATTAAACCCCCTTAAATATTCATAATCCCAAGAAAAGATATCACTTAAATTTTTACACAAGGAAATGAAGGATTGTTTGTCATTATAACCACATACCTTGTCTAGTAAAAGCTCATTTCCTTGTGTGATAATAAGCTGGTGGAAGTCTTATTTATTTTCTACCAAATTCTTTTCAACCCCTTTAAAATCATAATCGGGGCCAAAAATATGCTCCAATGTGACCAGTCCCTTTGGAAATTTGATCACCATAAATGCTCTCCAAATCAAATTATATATTGCAAGAAAAATCAGCCTCATTTTGGATAAAATAAATAATATGTTCATCATTGTAAAACACCTGAAACTTGGTTTCATTTTCCAGAATGGATGGTCTAACCACCATATTAATGTGTTGCACATTCCCTTAATCAAATCCTCAGTAGGTGAGAATTGTGATCCAAGGGTTACCATTTACTAGGCCTCCTTATTCATCTTCTAGGCACCACCTGTAAATTTAAAAGCATGAAATATCTCCAACATGTCTTAAACTCTATGCGTATAAGATTTCAATAGCTTATTCTTCGTGGCACATTTCCCTCTTGGTTAATGAATGTCCAAATCTGTGTCCCCAAAAATCTGCACTTTGTCCCTAAAAATCTACAACATTTTTACATTCTTCTTCTCAGCAATCAATAGACCATGGATCAATGCCTCATAATCCACTACATTATTAGAACATGTAAACTACAACCTATGGGAAAAGAAAAAAAATCTCATTCATGGGATAAATAAGCATAGCACCTCCCCCAGGTCCATTTCTTCTTCTTGAACTGCCAAAGAACATTTTCCATAACCAAAAAAATTATTTTTCTTATTTTAGCATCTTTGGGAAACACAAATTTTCTTCAAGGAAACAGTAAGTACTAAGACCAATTTCTGTAGTCTCTTTTTACCACTCGCTTTACAAAAAAACCCCAAACGTGTCAACATATCATCTAGATTGGTCTAGAAGCTCACCTGAGGCACGCATAGGTGCCAAGCCCCTCATTTATGTGATATGTATGAGAATGATCACCCTTGGTAAGGGATTTCTTGCATAAACATGGAATGAACATACCCATTCTAGAAATTGAGATAAAGAACTAGTCCTAGTCTAATGCATCACAACATGGTATAACATGATAAACTAAATGAAAGTAGAATCAAACCATGAATAATATCAAGAAACTCATAACACACATATGAACATAAGGGAAATGTACAAATCAAGATCCATCACATGAGTTCTTGAAACTCTTCATTATATTCATTAATCAAATACAGTAGCCAAGATTACATTAAAATTGGTTTCATCTCTAGGAGCGTTCATAGTAGCAGAACTTTTATACATTACAGAGCTCACCATTAGACATTACACAATACCTCTATATTTTTATTGTTCTCTTCCTCACATACATCCACTCACGAGACTAACTTACCTCCATCTTAACACTACTTAAAAACCATCCATATGAAGAACAAGAAGGAATATTCTCTTAACCGCTCATCATTACCTACGAAATCTTGAAGGAATCCTCTCATGATTTCTCTACCACTACCCAGGAATATGCTAGATGTTGTCATGCATTTCCCTCAATCGAGTGCCTTTAGCATGTATGTTCCATCTAATCCTTAACAACCTCAACTCCTTATCCTTTCATGATAACCATATTGATGCCTTGGAATATCCTTTCCTTGAGCCGTAAGTCTCCATAGCTTATCCACATATATATCTAGTCACTTTTCTGTTCACTCCCTATGCACATCTTTTCCTATTGTCCAAAACTCACTAAGTCCCAAATCCATCTTGTTTAGGTGTGAGCCTTCGCGCCTCTCCAAGAAGTACTTCTTCATGTGCCTTTATGCCCTACTTCCATACACAACAAGGCTTCATGCATTAGGTACTTAGTTATTTTAGGGGTCCAACATAAACCCACACTAAACTGGTTGCCACCTTGGTAGTCCTTTGTGCTCCCTAAACAAAAACTTATCAACCCAAATCTTCCAAAGAAATAATGCTACTCTAAATAATAAAGAATAGTTGTTGGGAAAGAATCTGAATAAATAATTAAAGGATAGAGGAATATGTTATTCAACTAATTTAAGGAGTTCGGGGAACTCCACATCTATCTCATCCTTCAACATTTCCCAAGAATTTAATTCTAATATGACCTTTCTTAATGCTTCTCCTATGACACTAGGCACCTAGTCTAGGAGGATATCTTCCACATTCCCATTCAACGCGTTGATAGCCACCCCAAATCTGTGTGAGACACCTTCAAACTCATACATTCATTCATTGATGGAGTCTTGGAGTTCATTGATTCTGAATTCTAGCTTCTCATGCTTTGTCTTGATTTTCTCCTTCTGAGCCGTGGTGTTAATGACCAAGCTGTGCATGCTCCACCTTATTTGTAGGGATGGTATCCTATAAAAAATTGAGGATTCCTCCTCCTCTGCTACCCACATGTTGATAATTAGATCACATTTTCTACAGCTATTGAAGCCCCTATCTACTAGTATATTTGTTTCCTTGAGTTGGGAGAGAAATTCTTCCACTCAATGATCGAGCTTTAATAATGACCTGTTCTCTTATTTTTCCTTTGTGATCTTTGAAAATTTGGGGCATGTGTCATCCTTGATGTTAATGAGTAAAATACCCTTGAGGTCCTCAAGGTAATCCATTACATCCCTATAATCGGTCATGTCTTGGCTTACCAATGTTAGACATTGTCTTATAATTCTCTTTAAGAGGGTTGCCATCTCGGTAGTATACCTCCTTGGTTCGTGCTTGTTCATCCTTTATTCCTTGGAATAATTTTTCTACTTCCTTTTCCTTCTCTTTCTTTTCCATGACCAAGGTCTTAATAGTGGCTCCTGCATCCAAGCTGAACTAAATCACCTCTATGGACATCTTCTGCAATGCATTACATTCCTACTTGTCTATTATGTGGTTAGGATTCACCACATTATATGTATCTCCTTCCTTCTTATTCAAATGAATGGTCTTGATCACATGATCATTGACCTTGAACTCAAGTTCCTTGGAGTGGCATTGCATGTTCCAAATGAGCATCTTACTAGTCACAGGAACACCCCTGTCTTGGTCCATCAAATTTAAATAATGCAACTTTTCACGGTGGGAGGGTAGCCTATAACCTTACACACAACACCTTCATGGGTCATCCATGAAGTCCATATGTGGGGACATAGGGGTCCACTTTTTCCTCTTTTCCTTGCGATTGGTCCTTTCACTTCTTTGATCCTGGGGTAAATCCTTTATCCTTATTTATAGTGGATTCCCCTTTATCTCCTCTTCCTAGGATAATAGATACGTGTGTTGGGAGGCCTCACACACTGCTGGACATTTCTTTAGTTTAAAAAATTTCTCAATCCCTTTCTCATGTGCCTCACCCTCAACCCTAGCTCTAGCTTTGGCTTCCTACTCCTCAAGTTCTACCTCTAACTCCACCTTGAAGGTGGCATTGTCCTCCTCTTCTCCTTCCTCTAATCTGTAGAGGAGCTCGATGCATATTTTGTTTTCCACTTTTTTCTTCAGGATCCTCCTCTTGCCTCCCTTCCTCATGCTTTAGAAATGAGGCCTTAGTGCTACCTTACAAAGTGCTAGCACCCTTGCTCCCATTCTAAGGTGTGTAGTAATTCCTCTTTTTAGAAGTATATAAGTTTCCCTCATCCCATTCCTATTCTTCTTCCTCTTATTTGTGCGTTTATTTCAAGGGAGGGATTGGTGTCTCCCATGGCTTTGGAAAGGGAGATTCTATAACCTCTACCTCAATCCCCCCTTGTGTTTTAGGGCACAACTACATGAACACCAGATGGACATATCCCTTAATGGTAATGCTAACTTGAGGGTGTAAGTCTAGAAAATATGGCTCCAAAAATTCCATATAAGCAAGTCAAGTGCCAAATTTTTATATTACGCACAATGTGTGGACATAAACATCCATTTTTCCACATTGAAAACTAACTTCTATGTGTCCTTTATCCATTTGATGGTGCATTTAAAATATTTTTAAGTAAATGTGAAGGGGATTTTGCACCATGGCCCCATCTCCCCCTTGGCTATTATAAATTTTTCTAGACCAAAATTTTGTGTACCAAAAACTTTACTGGTCCTTAAGAACTTTTGATAACTCGTGGCGATGCACCACTTGTTATCAAAAGCTTCACACAATTTCTTAAACCACATGTTCATCCAAGCCTTGTAAATAATCGAGATGGTCTCATCGGAGGTGAACTTTACAAATTGGACTACATGGGATGCGTGTGCGGTTGGGAGAACACAAATGCTCCCAATTGGTCCATATGGGACACTAATTTCACACAACATGATCAATAGTAGGATGGAGCCCCATGTGATCTTTTCTCTTACCTTGTTCTACACTCACACTTTCTCAATAATTACCTTTGTGGTGAACCTGTAAAGTTATAATGTGCCTACTTGGACACTCTGTAGGCCACGTATAAGAACCTCTTGTTAATTTTTGTCCATATCTCTACGATGCATATAATCGTAGCTAATGAGTTGGGATGAAACTCTCAACACTGGGTCTAGGAGATATGTAATTACTTGTGCCCTACCTCCCTTCTCTTAGTTTAATTTCTTTGTCATCTCCTCAATCTTAGCAGTGACACATAAATCAAGTTCCATGTCCTTGCTAGTGTTTTTCTAGCCTGTAATTGTCCTAATTAAGTGGAATGTTATCCTCATCCTTTTCCCTATAAAATAAAAGAAGTCCTCTTACACCTGCAACATTAACCACTTGAATAATGAGGTGGGTTTCATAAATAAAGACAGCTCCCACAGCTCCAAGACTCTAGTCTTCTACAATTCCTTCTGTACTGAGTCATCAACCCTAGGGTTTTTATCTTGTCTATTATCAGAGTGTCTGAAACCAATTATGTGCTCATCTACTTCTCATTTTCACCGATTATGTGGTTATACTTGCTGATTTTGAATTTGTATAGCTTTGAGATCAACTTTTATGCCTTGATAACTCCAGGGGGGTACTACATTTCAAAGTAAATTTCCATGGGATCCTCCTTTTCCACCACTGGTCTCTTTGTATGGGCCTTCTTTGGTTTCATCTTCCTCCTCCTTTCCTTCATGCCCTAGGTGATCTTAATGTCTCCTACATCTTCCCAAACTTGATAAATTCCATGCTTCGTCTCATGCTGACCCCTTCATGCCCTTTTGTCTCATTTCTCCTCTTGTTTGCTCCATATGATTACTCCATAGATTCCAAAAATCACATTGGTATGTGACAAGTTCCTCACTCTCTTTGCAAAACCCTCATTGCACTTTGAGCTCGTTAGCACACAAATAAATTCTATAAGGAAAAGTAGTCAAAATGACTACCATTACCCTTCTATTTATACTTTTCTAATAACTTAAAGTTCTTCAGAGCACGTGTCTCAACATTTATTTTTAATAGAGTAATTTATTTTACTCAACTTAACTTTCACGACTTCCCTTTGCATGCCATAGCTATAAACTTATGGTGCTCTAACACTACTTCGTTACCTGGACCTCATTTGTGTGCGTCACGATGCCAAACTACATAACCTCTGTGCTGACTACCAAGTAGTTTCCTATGGTGTTGCCTACCTTATGTTATACTGCGCAATATTTCTCCTCTTCATGTTCTTCAAACTTCTCTCAACACACCTTTATAACCGCCCAAATCCAAACACCTTAATCCACTGTACCACCCATTATTCTATCTTCAGAATGAGTTTCCCAATAGTCCCTTGTCAAAGGAATTTGTTTAAACATATCCAAGAATATCTACCAATCCACCCCACACAAAAATGCATGTGTGGTCCTCTGTGTATAGAACCACTTCTAATGTAATTAGCTATTGGTGCACCAATGCTGAACAAAAAAATGAAAAAATGATGAAAAAGGAAACAACCGAAAGGGGAAAGCATTAAGGGAAACCTAATCTAATCGAGTAATATTTCCTTATTTTATAGAAACATAGAAGCCTTATTTATATTAGGGCTTCATCCTACTCCCATTGAAATATCATGACAACCTTGTCCCATCTAGCACTTACAACTAACATGTGCCTAAATCAAGGATGTAAGACACAATGTATGACCCTAACCAATAGACTTTGAGCTTCCCAGGATGGCGTAGAAACTTAGAATCATATAATAGAACCATCTTCCCAACCTCAAATTATTTATTCTTAATGTGATGATCATGCCATGCTTTTTGTCTCACTTTCTCAGTCTTTTGAATCCATATAGCAAGTGATCACCTTTCATCCAACTACATTAACTTATCCATGTGCTCTTGTAATACTTGTTCATTGGCCAATCCTCCTACATGCACAATACGTAGAGAGGGTAGCATAAATTCTACTAGTAAAATGACTTTTGTGCCAAACACCAATTAAAATAGTATGGCTTTATTCAATCTCCTGTAGTGTAACATTCCCAATTTAAGACTTTAGAAATAAGGGAATTTTATTATACATAATGTTCTCTATTCTAAATAAACATAAATTAGAACACACATTCCATGACAATCAATCTCATAACAGATAACCATATGTAGTTGTAAATGACTCGGTGAGCTACCTGATCTCTCATTTCATGACTTGATTAAATACGATTTCTCATGTTACTTAAGTATTGAATACTTTAGGTATACTAAGTATAATTGGTTCTCTTACCCTGTTGCTCGGTATCTTGAGTGTCTGTTTAAGAAACCTATCTAAATATTTGCTACCAATATTCATCTAAAATTACATTCCTTAAACTAGGTGACATAAGACAACACAACTAGTAGTTTGTGATACTTTGGCCAAATATTTCAAACATATTGTTCATATTACTATTCCTAGAAGACATACTTGTTTGAGCAGAATACATACTTCACCCCACTCCTCTGTTATCTAGAATGGTCTTTCTTGACTTGATCAGCCCACTTGTCAAGGTTTGACCCTAACGAGGTTAGTGATATAATTAAGAATAGGGAGTCACTTGCGATGACCATGTGTATATAAACATACCCTATTGACCTAATTTGATAGGATGTGCCTAATTATCCTAAATCATTATGATTCATTTCCTATGCTAGATTATAATTCTAAACTTTCCTAGAGAGAAACTAAGTTTAAGTCTAAGTTTGGGTAGGTCTAGATGAACCAATGTTTAAGGGTGTTGCAACAAGTCACCTGCTGACCATGTATCCTTGTGAAGACCCAAGTCTTCAAAAAGGTACAAATATGCGATTGGCATGTGCCAACATCCGACACAACCACTTCATCTCAATGTACAAACCTAAGAGATCATTTCCATTTAATTAGTTTAGGATTAGGATTCAGATTAAGTAACTTTACATAACCATAGTTCCAACAACCTTAAAGGTTTCCATCCCCATTTGAGTTGGTCAAATAAAACCGAACTTCAAAGACTAATGATTGCTTTATATTCAATTAAATTTTTGCTTAACATTTAATTAATTAAAAACAACATCAATATAAATCAAATGATCTAATTAATGTGTCTCAACCATTGAGGAATGTGTAAGAATCAAAACGAGGTTCTGATATAAAATAATTCTTACCTATGAAGTCTAAATGTCCATTGAACCCGCATATCATTATTTTATTTTGCATCCTCTTTATAAGAGGAGAACCTTCCTTATTATGGTTAAGTATTAGGGTTTATTATAACCATATTCAATTTACACATCATGACATTATAGCAACATGTTCATAACATCATAATCCACCATTCAAGATTTAAGGAACATTTATACATACAACTTAGTAAGTTGCATTAAAGTAAGGGAATTTGTCTAGTTATCCGGACAATTTACTAATATCAAGAATAAGGATCAATCAGATCTAATAACAATATCAAGGATAAGATTACAAATTTTTCCTTCTTATTATGAGCAAGAGAATAGACTTAACCATGTTTAAGTAACCTAAGTCTTTCCAATTCATCGAAATAAAATACGCAACTTACAAAACTATGAATTGCTGAAATATTTCATGTCAATAGCATCAAGATCATTTAGATTACAACTTTTCTTCCTTCAATGCAATTCAATAATAACTCATAATTTCTCTATAATGGTATAGACTTTAATTCAACCAATACATCATAAAATTTATTACCTTCCTTTATCACTTACGAAGTCCATCTACAAAAATTGCTAGGGACGAGTCACTTTAATGAACTTGAGTATGATAAGCACTAAGCATTAAAATGAAATACTTTCAACTAAATGTTTAATTAAACCAACTATGATTTAATGAAATAGTGTGGTCAAGCAAACAAATAAATCATAGTAATAACAACCTTAAAAGAAGAACAATTAATCTTGTAAATAACATTAAAATAAATGACATGATGTAATCTACAAACTAAAACATGTTATCAGATAAATACTATTCCTTCCAATACATTTATCCATCTCCAATAAAAGTACGTTCTAATTATTTCCTTCACAAATCAACTTAATTTAGAAATACAAATGCAAATAAGTGTCTCACAAATCCGATGTGGCTACCTAATCCCAAATGCAAGGCATAGCCTAATATATCAAGTTATACCAAATATTCACATTAAGATAGAATTTACTCAATTTACTGACATCTCACATTTTCCTTCTATCTCAAATATTACAAGCCTTAACACTAGTCAAGAGAACAAACAATAGTATGATGACTTCACAAGACATTAAGGTAGTAGAGTAACTGATCCAATAAATTAATGTACGGATTTACCCAGGAAGAAGCATGAATGAAATGAACAGAGAGGAATTTCTAAATAATTGATTACCACAATCCCATACATAACTTCAAAGAAGATAACACAACCTGAAACATCCTATAATTTCTAAAGATAGTGGTGGGCTTCTCCTTAAGGATAGAAGAAGAAGGAGTCAAAGCCAAGATCATAAGGGACTCCAACATCTTAACATACATGACAAAGGTAGCAAAAGACAACGTAGGTCTTGATACTTCCCATACTCCTTAAAAGAGAAAACACATAGAAGAAGAGACCAACATAATATGCGATTGATTTGATGTAATAGAATTGAACATGATTTCTCTTCATAGACATCTAATGACCAAGACATTAAACTAGATCAAAAGTATATGTAATGAAAAAATTGTAAAATTCCATGTGGCACTTACACCCCAGCAGTCACTCAAGGATGTTAAAATTTCAATCAAGGTCCCCATTCGACCGATTCCTCCAATAATAAAAACAAAACAATCAGCTAGAAAGACTCTAAAATGAGTCCTCACAGAGGGAAATAAATGCATTAAATGAAAAGAAAGATAAGGTTCCTTCACGATTCCATTCCAAGAAGATACAACCCCATATCGACATAGCTTATCTACCAAAGATACAACTTATCAAAAATTAATTCCCACCAACCTCATTCAAATATCAAAGAATGGAAGAATTTTGAAGACTCCTTATTCGAACTAATTTTGATAGTTCAAAATCAAGAAAGCGAAAACCACAAGTTTCGAGGATCATCCTAAATGTGCACGATATCCCAATCAGGATTTTTTTAACAAATTTCCCGAGAAAGATACTCGAGAGGTCAATCCCGGTTCAAATATAGTTAAACAAAAACCAACAACATCTACTTTGATAGCAAGTAACAGAGCAAAGAAAACTCAACATAGCTACTAGGATGCCCCAGCATCAACTATGATAAAGTCAACCCTCAACACGTCCCCAACCAACAAGATCTCCCCTATAACTTTTAGATCAGTCCTCGAGATATTTTAAGAAACAAAGTATGCATAAAGATCAGAATAAAGACTTCTAACATGGGAATCCCAAGCTTGAATGCCTCAAAAACATAGTTCCTAGGAAACGAATAATCCAAAGTTTCCTAAGAAGGAATGGATTTGAGTACCCAGTTTAAACTGAAAGTTTAAAAAGTAATAAACCTTCAATCTTGTTTCTATACACGGAGATTCCAAAAAGAAAACAAAGATTCCAAACATTACCAAACTACCAGCTTCTATCGTAGATTGAATATGAAGAATAGATAAAGTATACAGAGAGTTCAAGAAGAAGGCACACATTACTATTCAATAAAAAAATTTGAGCTCACACAACTCAGAATCCAATCACACAGATTCCTACAATTCCAACATGAGAATTATAACTTCCAGAACACCAAGAAGCTACAATGAAGGTATACTTTTACATTCTGTAACCCAAGCTAAAGATTTATTCAAAATTGAAAGACACGTGTCATTTCTATAACCCATTTTTGAACAGATAAGCAAGAATCACACATGTACTCCATTACTTATATCACCACAAGATTTAAGGTGAAATTCAACAACAAATAAATAGGAAAGGAATACAATGACTTCCTTTTCCAACAAAGATTCCATATCAAAGAAAACAAAATTATTCAATCAAGGAAACCAAATAACCATCTTAGAAATAAAAAACCTAATTATCTCAAGAGAGAAAATTTATTTTAATGAAGACACTAAGAGAAAAGAAGAGAAACTTAATGGATAGATCCTATCATGCCTGATAGTGCTTGTTTGTTCAAAGAAGATTTCTAGCTGAGCCTTCATAACTCCTTATTCTCCAAATGAAATCAACAACCAAAAACTTCTTCCTCAAATGCCTCGTATACTTCCATTGGATCAAAAATAATCCAAGAGAGTAAAAATAATGACAAACTGAAAGTAGAACTACTAGTTCAATGAACCAAATAGCCCCATGCGGAGCAAAATTTAGAATGCATGAAAGATCAAAAACTCCCAAAAATCCACTTGCTTGGTTTCCAAGGTGGTTTTTTTCCAAAATGATGAAAATTAATGTCATTAATTCCCAGGTCTCCCACCTAAATCTCCATGCCACTACCATCTGAAATTGATAATTCAAATTTCAAAAATAACATGCATAGTTAAATTTAGAGATGGTGCAGCTAGGATCCCCTCCAAATTCGATGTCATTTGTCAAACTAATAGTACATAATGATATTAAATTCAAAATCAAATCAAATAAAAGACTTGGGAACCGTCACCATCCCTCAATTTTCCATAGGACCCCTTAGGTCCCCTTCTATCCGTACATTAGTTTAGGATAGATATCTAAGCTTAGGGTATGACCTTAGTTTAGTTTAGAAAATATTTACCTTAGGTTATTTTCCACCTTAGGATAGGTCATTCTTTATACTAATGTAGCATTAGGTAATAGGTTAGAAATATCCTTATTATCACCTTTGGTTGTTTTCAAATCCCTAACTTAGAAAAAATGTAACTTAGGTTAGGTTGCAACAAGATTAGCGTAGGCATAGACATAAGGTAGGTCTAGTTTACCTTAGGTTAGAATCTTGTTAGGATAGATCTTATAGATCTAGGACTTAGGCTTTAATCCTCAATAGTCTGAAGTAGGCCTCTTTCCAACTTACGTCATTCAACGTTCGGGAGGAGTTGACAAGAAGATCTCGAGCACACAACTTTCAAGAGAAAGTAGAGCATGAACTTAGGAAGATCAATGAAATTATTATCCTAGAAAGGCTCAGTCTTTTATTTCCTTCAAACTCTAAATGTTATTTTTCCATACAAAGTAAGAAGAATTTAAAACATGTGTTGGATCAATGGAATTGATCCAAGGTCTCATTATTATATAGAGATAAATTTGCAAACCACTTTACTAGTTTACAACCTCCAACAAAATGGATTCCTTACAAGAAACAATATTTCAATAATTGAATCCACAAAAGAAATAATTTATCCATGGCAAGCATAATTTCAATGGTCAAAATAACAACCCTTCTTAGGACAAATCACATGTCAAAGCTTGTATTGCAAAGAGGAGAAGTTAACGGTTTATCATAGGTGTTATATGTAGGTTGTTCAATATGTCCATAACACAACCGAGGCTTTTTCATCCCAATCTTGGTCAATGAGTGACTTAGTATCTTGTTGAATGCCTCAAATATTCCATTAGCTTTGTGGGTGATAAGCTGGTAGTCTTATGATGACCCACCATGAATTCTTCCAATAAGATCATAACTATCTCATTCAACAAATGTGTACCTCTATCACTAGTAAAACTCAAAGGGTAACCATACCCACGGATTGTATTTTCCCATAATAATCTCTTATTGTTGTGTCACATGATTGCAATCCCTTGTAGGCATTACCTCTTCCCACCATGTTAATTAATTAGTACAGGTAATTATATAGTGCCAACCAGTCCTCCACATAGAAGGTGAAATAGGGGTTACAAAGTCAATCACCCACTTCTCAAATGGCTCAGTGCTAGCTATCAGCCTTAATGAAAATTCATCTCTTCTTCCTAGATTTCCAAGGTGTTGGCATTGATCAAAAAATTTTAGAACTTGATAAAATCTTGGTAAATCAATTCCCACCATAGACTTGCTAGTAGGATCTTCCATGCGGTGGCATTTCTTGCATAGTGTCCTCTTGTAATTCCACCATGTGCTTCCTCCATGATTACAATGCACTCATGCTTTAGCACACAACATCACAAGATCTCATCATGGCCTAGCTTGTATAAGTCTCCACCAATCAACATGTAAGGTGTGACATGTATAGCTAATTTGTTTTCATTCAAAATTATTCATTCCCTCCGACACCACACCCATTTTGAGAAACACAACAATATCTTCCAAGTCATAGGTCATGTGCTATAATTTAAACAACTGTGAATCTAACTGTACCATTCCCAATTTAAGACTTTACAAACAAGGGAATGTTTTTATATACATAATTTTCTCTGTTCTAAATAATCATAACTTAGAACACACATTCCATGCCAATCAATCTCATAACAAATAACCATATGCAGTTGTAAATGACTCGGTGAACTACCGATCTCTCATTTCATGACTCGATTAACAACCAATCTCTCATGTTACTTAAGTATTGAATACTTTATGTATACCAAGTATACTTGGTTCTCTTACCCTGTTCTAGGTATTGAGTGTTCTATTTAAGAAACCTATCTAAATATTTGTTACCAATATTCATCTGAAATCACATTCCTTAAACTAGGTGACATAGGACAATGCAACTAGTAGCTTGCGATACTTTGGCCAAATATTTCCAACATACTATTCATGTTACTATTCCTAGATGACATACTCGTCTAAATGGAATATGTCCTTCACCCCACTCTCTGTTATCTAGAATGGTCTTCACCAACTTCAGTCAGTCCACTTGTCCAAGGTTTGACCCTAACGCAGGTTAGTGATATAATTTAGAATAGGGAGTCACTCGCGATGACCTAGGGTATATAGACATACCCTATCAACCTAATTCGATTGGATGTGTCTAGTTATCCTAAATCATTGTGAGTCATTTCCTATGCTAGATCATAACTCTAAACTGTCCTAGAGAGAAACTAAGTTCAAGTCCAAGTTTGGGTAGGTCTAGATGAACCAATGTTGAAGGGTGTTGCAACATGTCAACTGCAACCATGTATCCTTATGAAGACCCAAGTCTTCACAAAGGTACATATCTATAGTTGGCATGTGCCAACATCTTGCGAAAACCACTTCATCTCGACATACACACCTCAAGAGATCATTTCCACTTAATTAGTTTAGGATTAAGATTCAGATTAAAGCAACCTTATATAACGCTAAATCAACAACCTTAAGGGTTCTCATCCCCACTTGATTTGGTTAACTAATACAGAAATTCAAAGAATAATGATGGATTTATGTTCAATTAACTTTTTTCTTAACATTTAATTAATTGAAAATAACATCAACATCTATCAAATGATCAAATTAATGTGTCTCAACCATTCAAGGAATGTATAAGAACCAAAATAGGTTCCGATATAAAAGACTTCATACCTATGAAGTCTAAATGGTTATCAAACCCGTATATCATTAGTTTAATTTGCATCCTTTTTAGAAGAGGAGAACCTTCCTCAATATGGTTAAGTATTAGGGTTTATTATACCCATATCCAATTTACACATCCAGACATTATAGCAACATGTTCATAACATCATAATAAACCATTCAAGATTAGGTAAGGAACATTAATACATACAACTTAGTAAGTTGCATTAAAGTAAGGGAATTTGTACTAACTCCCCATTTATCTAGACAATTTATTGATATTAGGAATATGGATCTAACTAGATACAATAACAACATTAAGGATAAGATTACATATTTTTCCTTCTTATTATGAGCAAGAGAATAGACTTAATCATGTTTAAGTAACCTCAATCTTTCCAATTCATCGAAATAAAATACACAACTTACAAAACTATGCATTGCTGACATATTTCATGTCAACAACATCAAAATCTTTTAGATTACAAATTTTCTTCCTTCAATATATTTCAATAATAACTCAAAATTTCTCTACAATGGTCTAGACTTTTAATTCAACCAATACATCATAACATTTACTGCATTCCCTTATCACTTACAAAGTTCATCTGCAAAATTTTCTAGCATGGGTTAGTTCATTAAATCGAGCATGATAAGCACTAATAATTAAAATGAAATTCTTTCAACTAACTATTTCATTAAACCAACTCTGCTTTAATGAAACAACGTGGTCAAGTAGACAAATAAATCATAGTAATAACAACCTTAAAGAAGAACAATTAATATTTTAAATAACATTCGAAGAAATGACATGATGTAATCTACAAACTAAAACATGTTATCGATAAATAATTCCTTCCAATACATTTATCCATCTCCAATAAAAGTACTTTCTAATTATTTCCTTCACAAATCAACTTAATTTATAAATACAAATGAAAATAAGTGTCTCACAAATCCGATGTGGCATCCATGATCCCAAATGCAAGGCATAACCTAATTTATCAAGTTAGATCAAATATCAACATTAAGATAGAATTTACTCAATGTACAACATCTCACATTTCCTTCTATCTCAAATATTAAAATCCTTACCACTAGTCAAGAGAACAAGCAAGTAGCAATGACGACTACTCAAGACATTAAGGATAGTAGAGAAATTGATCCAAATAAATCAATGACCATATTTACCCAAAAGAAGTATGACTGAGATGAAACAAGAGGGAAATTCCTACATAATTTGGTTAGCCTAAATCCTTGTACACCACTTCAGAGAAGATAATACAACCCAAAACATCCTATTATTTCCAAAGATAGTGGTTAGGATTCACCTTAAAGATCGAAGAAGAAGGAGTTAAAATCAAAGATTAGAAATGAACTCCAACGTCTTCACATATAGGATAAAGGTCACAAAAGACAATGTAGGCCTTTAATACTTCCCAAATTCCTTAAAAGAGAAAATACACAGAATAAGAGATTAACAGAATGTGTGATTGTTGTAATAAAACATAATTGAACATGTTTTCCCTTCATAGACAACCAATGATTGAGACATTAAACTAGATCAAAATGAGATGCAATGAAAAAATTACAAAACACCATGCAAGAACTTATAGTCCTAATAGTCAATTAAGGATGTTTAAATTTTAGTTAAGGTCAACAGTCTAACCAATTCCTCCAATGATAGAAACAAAACAATTAGCAACACAGGACTCTAAAATGATTCCTCACAGAGGTGAAAGACATACATTTTATGAAAAGACAGAGGAGCTTCCTTCATGATTCTATTCCAAGAAGATACAACCCAAGATTGACATAGCTTAGCTACAGGCATACAACTTATCAACAAATTAATTCCCTCTAATCTCGTTCAAAGATCAAAGAATGGAAGAATCTTGAAGACTCCTTATTCATAACCAATTTCGATAGTTCAAAATCAAGAAATGACAACCACAAGTTTAAGGATCATCCTTAATGTCCCGATATCCCAATCAGAAGGTTTTAATAAGTTTCCCAAGCAAGATACTCAGAGGTCAATCCAGTTCAAAGATAGTTAAACAAAAACCAACAACATCTACTTCGACAGAAAGTACATAGCAAAGAAAACTCAACAGAGCTATAAGGATGACCCAACATCGACTCCGACAAAGCCGGCCCTCAACACATCCCCAACCAACAATCTCTCCCTTTGTAACTTTTAGTTTAGTACTTGAGATATTTTAAGAAACACAATATTTATAAAAGTTCAGAATAAAGACTTCTAACATGGGAATCCCAAGCTCAAATGTCTAAAAAATAAAGTTCCCAAGAAATGAATAATCCAAAGTTTCCTAAGAAGGACCAAATTTGAGTACCCGGTTTAAACTGACAATTTTAAAAAGTAATAAAACCTTCAATCTTGTTCTATACAAGGAGATTCTAAAAAGAAAACAGAGATTCCAAACATTACAAAACTACAAGCTTCCATCGCATATTGAATCTGAAGAACAGATAGAGTATACAGAGAGTTCAAGAAGAAGGAACACATTACTATTTCAATAAAAAAATTTGAGCTCACACAACTCAGAATCCAATCATGCATATTCCTACAATTCCAACAGAGAATTATAACTTCCACAAAACCAAGAAGCTACAACGAAGGTATACTTTTACATTCTGCAACCCAAGCTAAAGCTTGGTTTAAAACTTAAAGACACATATCATTTCCATAACCCATTTTCAAACAGATAAGCAATAATCACACATGTACTTCATTACTTATATCACCACAATATTTAAGGTGAAATTCAACAACAAATAACCAAGAAAGCAATACAATGACTTCCTTTCCAAGAAGAGATTCCTCAATCAAGGAACACATAATTATTCAAGCAAGGAAACCAAATAACCATCACAGAAATAAAAACCCAATTATCTCAAGAGAGCAAAGTTGTTTTAAAGAATACACTTAGAGCAAAGAATAAGAGTAGCTTAATGGATAGAACCTATCATGCTTGATAGTGCTTCTATCTATTTGAAGAAGATTTCAGTGAGCCTTCACAACTCCTCTTCTTGAAAAAATCAAAACTAGAAACTTCTTCCTCAAATGCCTCATATACTTCCATTGGATCAAAAATAGTCCAAGAGAGTTAAAAATAGTAACAAATAGAAAGTAGAACTGCTGGTTTGAAGAACCAAATAGCTCCATGTAGAGAAAAAATAATAATGCATGAAATACCAAACAACTCCCAACAAATCCACTCGCATGGTTTCCAAGGTAGTTTTCTCACCAAAAATGATGACAATTAATGTCATTAATTCCCAATCTCCCACCTAAATCTCCATGCCACCGCCATCCAAAATTGGCGAGTCCAATTTCAAAAAGAACATGCATAGTTAAATTTAGAGATGGTGCCAGCTAGGATCACCTCCAAATTCCATGCCTCTGTCAAACTAATAGTACATAATGATCTTAAATTAAAAAAATAAATCAAATAAAAGACTTAGGAAACTTCATCATCCCTCAACTTGTCATATGACCCCTTACGTCTCCTTTTATGCTCACATTAGTTTAGGATAGATATCTTAGCTTAGGGTATGACCTTAGGTTAGTTTAGAAAATATTTACCTTAGGTTATTTGCCACCTTAAGATAGGTCATTATTTCTACTAATGTAGTATTAGGTAATAGGTTAGAAATATCCCTATTATCACCTTAGGTTGTTTTCAAATCCCTAACTTAGAAAACATGCAACTTAGGTTAGGATGAACAAGATTAGAGTAGGCATAGATATACGGTAGATCTAATTTACCTTAGGTTAGAATCCCGTTAGGATAGATCTTATAGATCTAGGACTTAGGCTTTACCCTCAATAGTCTTGAAGTAGGCCTCTTTCCAACTTATGTCATTCAATGTTCTGGAGAAGTTGACAAGAAGATCTGAGCACACAACTTCCAGCAGAATGCATAGCATGAACTTTCAAGAAGATCAATGAAATTTTAATCCTACAAAGGCTCAGTCCTTTATTTCCTTCAACCTCTGAATGTCAGTTTTCCATACAGATCAAGTAAGAAGAATTAAAACATACCTTGGATCAATGGAATTGATCCAAGGTCTCATTATTATATAGAGATAAATTTACAAACAACTTTACCAATTTACAACCTCAAACAAAATGGATTCCTTGTAAGCAACAATATTTCAGCAATTAAATCCAAGAAAAGAAATAATTTATCCATGGCAAGCATGATTTCAACAATCAAAAGAATACACCTTCTTTGGACAAATCACATGTCAACGCTTGCATTGCAAAGAGGAGAAGTTAAAAAATTATCATAAATGTTACATACTTCCCTCCTAAAAAGAATCATCATCCAGATGATTAACTTATTTAAACAAAATTAAATCAAGGACAATCCATTTATTATCTTTCTTTTCACATGATAAAACATTTTTGGATTTAAAATATTTTCAAAATCAGCATTTACGTAGCTATTTATTTCAAATAATGAAATATCTGTCCAAAAGTGGAAGATTTATTGTCATAAAAGGATAAAATCACAAATTTTATCAGTCAATAGAATCAATTCTATCCAAATAAATATGGAAAAGTAGTTTTCATATCTTCCAGATTTTCCCAAGTTGCACTATCCTCATTAAACTGGTCCCATTGGACCTTAAATTGACTTATTTCAAAATTTATTAAGTGCAACTGATGAGTTTCCAGCACTCGTATAGGCTTAACCTCAATTAGTTATGGGTCTTGGACTGCAATAAATTCGATTTAATACATGTGATAAATCTAAAACATATTTCTTAAACAAAGAAATATGGAAAACATCATGCATTCATGACAAAGCAGGATGTAATTCTAAACGATAAGCTACAAGGTTGATTATTTCTACAATTTCAAAGGGTCCCACATAATGAGGTGATAACTTGGAAACCTTGCCAAAAGTTATAGAACTCTTTTTCGGTTTAACCGAAGAAATACCTTCTCACCAAGTTCAAATTTCCTATCAACCCACTTCAAGTCAGCATAACTCTTTTTCCTATTTGTTGCTTCTTTCAAGCGTTCATGAATCATTTTAACTTGTTGTTCCATGTTTGTAAGGATTTTGGGTCTAATTACCTCCCTATCCTCAATGTTGTCCCAAATCATAGGGTTCGCATTTCCTTCCGTATAATGCTTTGAAAGGTTCCATCTTTAGAGATGTCCGATCTGTGTTATTGTATGTAAACTCAATAAATGGAAGGTACTCTTCCCATTTATACTGCTGATCCATAGAATACATTCTTAACATATCTTCTAAAACTTGATTAACTCTTTCAGTTTTTCCATCCATTTCTAGATGGTATGCAAACTGAAATTCATCTTAGTTCCTAAATCTACGTTAAGTGTTTGCCAAAACCTTGAAGTCATTCTTGGATCTCTATCAAATATGATTAATTCAAGTACTCCTTGTAATCTGAAAATCTCATGAAAAAACTTTTTCTAAAACAAGTGAATCATCCTTAAGATTACCAACAATAAAGTGTGCTACTTTGGTTAGTTTATCAACAACAACCAGAATAACATCATGCTTATTTCTTGACATAGGTAACCCTTGTACAAAATCCATGCTTATCAATTTCCATTTGTATTGCGGTATGTTGTGAGGATAAAATAAACTAGTTGGATGCATATGTTCAACTTTAACATGTTGAAATTCTAAGCAATGTGTCACAAACTCAATTACATCCTTTTTCATCCCCTTCCAGAAATATTGTTGTTTTATATTAGCAAACATCTTTGTGATACCAGGTGTCCAAAAAAGGTGAATTGTGAAATTAAACTAATAATTTCTTTCTTAAATCCTTTAGCAAAGGTACGTAAACCCCATTTTCAAATCATAATATCCCTTCATTATCAAAGTGAAAACCTTTATATCTCTCATCATTTGGATCTCCAGTAAGTGTTGTTCTTACTTGCTGAAAATAAGTATCAAATTCCATAACACTCTTTGCTTCATCTTTGAACTGAGTTCTCACTATTATAAGAGTAGAAATGTGCTTCCTATGACTTAGAGCATCAACTACCCTATTCTCCTTACCTTTAATGTAACTTATGTCAAAGTCATATTGAGATAAAAAATCTAACCATCTTTGTTGTCTTGCATTCAGATTTGGCTAAGTAAAAATATACTTCAGTCCAAGATGATCAGTTTTTAATTCAAAAGGTTTACCAAGCAGGTAATGCCTCCAAACTTGAAGTGCATGAATAATGGTAACAAGCTCTAGATCATGTGGAGCATAATTCAGCTCATGTAACTTAAGTTTTCTACTTTCGTAAGCTATGACATGATCATTTTGTAACAAAATACCTCCAAGACCTTCCTCGAATGCATCTATTACCATAGTAAAGTCTCCATTAGGGTCAGGTATAACTAAAATAGGTGTTGAAGTTAACTGATCCTTCAAATTTTTAAATGCAGATTCACATTTCTCATTCCACACAAATTTCTTATCCTTTTTCTGCAAAGAAGTTATGGGTGCAACAATTTTAGAGAAATCTTTAACAAATTTCCTATAGTAACCAACAAGACCCATGAAGCTTCTACCTTCATGTACATTCTTTGGTGCATGCCATAGTAATAGCTAAAATTTTAGAATGATCTACAATTATTCCATTTTTTCTTATAACATGACCCAAATAGTGCACTTCGTGTTCATAGAAAGAACATTTAGACAACTTACCAAATAACATTTTTTTCTCAAGATTTCCAAGACTATATTCAAATGCTCATGGTCTTCTTTAATACTTTTAGAGTATATGAGAATATCATCCAAGAATACAAGAAAAAAATTTGTCCAAGTATTCTTGAAAAATATTGTTCATTAAATTCATAAAATTTGCGGGTGCATTTGTTAATCCAAAAGGTAAAATTGTGAACTCATAATGCCCATACCTTGATCTAAAACTATTTTATGAATCTCCTCATCCTTAATTCATAACTGATGATATCCCGATCAAAGATATATCTTAGAATTTACCAATGCTCCACTCATTTGATCAAATAAATCATCAATTCTATGAAGTGGATATCTATTTTTAATTGTTTCTTTGTTTAACATTATGTAATCAATACACAACCTAAGTGTTCCATCTTTCTTTTCACAACAATTATTGGTGCTCCCAAGGTGAAAGAATCATTCTAATCAATCCTTTAGAAAAAATTATTGCAACCATGCCTTAAGCTATACCAATTCAATAATATTCATCCGATAAGGTGCCTAGAAATAGGTTCAGTTCCAGGTTGATTTCAATTGTGAAGTCAAATTCCCTTTTGGGTGGAAGACCTAGTAATTCCTTTGGAAACACATCACTATAATTTCATAACAGTAGGTCACATTCTAAGAGATCACTATTTTATTTAGTAGATTCTAGAAAATTTATTGTATACAAGATACAACCCTTATTTCTGGCCTTTTAAAGTTGCATAGCCGACAATTTCCTAACTAAAATTTCACGCTTCACACCCTAAATCTCTATTGTTTTCTATAGGTCATCTAAATAACTAATATATTTTTCAAAATAGTCCACTTTTGATTTATGCTTAGTAGCCAATTAACATCTATGATTACATCATAAGACCCCAGAGGAACAACATAAAGATCAACACGTGGAAAAACTAGGTAAGTCAAGGATCGATCCAAAAGACACATACTAATTGTATGAATTGCATTATCCCCATAATGTACCATCCATGATTTATCCATTTTTATAGCTTTTAGTTTAAATTTTGATGTTACTTTACTAGAAATAAAGCATTCAATAGCTCCCGTATAAAAAATAATAGTTATAGGTATGTCAAATAACTTACCGGAACTTTTATGGGTGTCACTTACTTTTCAGATTGTTTGTAAGCTATCGTGCAACATGTATCTTGTGCTCTTGGTTACGATCATCCTTTTCAAATGACATTGGTTTGCATAATGATCCTAGTCACAATTTTAATAGCCTTCTACATGACCATTTTTAGGCTCAAATTTTTTTCATAGCCTTAAAGTTATCATTCGACCTCCATAGGACTTCTATCCATTATTATTGTTCTTAACAAAGTTATTGCGTACATTATTAGCGACAAGCTTATTCATTGTTGTTTTCTTATTTTTATCGGTAGAGAACTTAATTTTCATACCAATCTTCTTCCATGGTCATTTCTTAGGTGCTAGAGATGATGAAGAGGAGTTGGGAAACTTTCATTCTTACTTCCTCCTTATGAGTAGAAATTTCCTTTAATTTTTGTTCCTGCCTTGTGGATTTTTCAACAACCCCTTCCATAAGTGGTTAGGTTGTGAACATATACCTCTCTCCCTATAATGGGATTCAATCCCATGATAAACTTGTTTATCCTGAAATTCTCATCAGTTTTATACTGAGGTACATACTTAAGGAATTTAGTAAACCACTCCCAATACTCTATTACCATTAATTTTCCTTGGGTTAAGTTCTGAAACTCATTCATTTTCTAATCATAGTAAATTTGTGGAAGCAATCATTTCCTAAAATAACTTTTAAATTGATCCCAAGTAATATTAGTTTCATCAATGTTTAACTCATCCTTATAGCGGATTTCCCACCATGAAGATGCTTCATGGGATAGCTGATATGATCCCCATATTGTCTTTTTTTTTCTCTGAGAAGTTCCTTATTACAAAGTACTTCTCCATTTCAATGATCCAACTCTCAACTCCATCTCCTAATGTGGTTCCATCAAACATAGGTGGACTTATCATTTTTATATCATTAGTGAGTTCAAATTTGTCAGTCTTTCCTTTTTATTTTTTGGCTGATCTGACATGTTAACATTGTTATTATCAACACCCAAATTACCCAAATTGGTGTTGTTCGCGAGGAGGTGGTTGATTGTTATTACAACATCTTCTTCATCCTCATTTCTCATTAGTTATTGTTCAAGTACAGTTAAACGATCTCTTATGTCCAATAAGACAGTAAGGATCTCATCGAGTTTTTGGGTAGTTGTTGCTTCTCCACTAGGTGGTGGGTTGTTTGCAACATTTCCTCTTGTCCTAACCATTTTTTGTTAACAAGAAAATTTAAGTTTTATCAGATTATGGACACAATAGGTCCAAGATATGTAAACCTCACTCTGATACAAATATTTAACATTCCCAATATAAGACTTTAGAAACAAGGGAATTTTTTTCTTTACATAATGTTCTCTATTCTAAATAATCATAACTTAGAACACACATTCCATTCCAATCAATCTCATAACACATAACCATATGCAATTATAACAGAATCGGTGAGCTATCGATATCTCATTTCATGACTTGATTAACAACCGATCTCTCATGTTACTTAAGTATTAAATAATTTATGTATACAAAGTATACTTGGTTCTCTTACCTTGTTCTCGGTACTGAGTGTTATGTTTAAGAAACCTATCTAAATATTTGTTACCAATATTCATCTGAAATCACATTCCTTAAACTAGGTGACATAGGACAACGCAACCAACAACTTATGATACTTTGGCAAAATATTTCCAACATATTGTTCATGTTACTATTCCTAGATGACATACTCATCTAAACAGAATACATCCTTCACCCCACTCCTCTGTTATTTCGAATGGTCTTCACCAACATCAGTCAGTCCACTTGTCCAAGATTTGATCCTAACGTAGGTTAGTGATATAATTTAGAATAGGGAGTCACTCGTGATGACCTAGGGTATAGAGACATACCCTATCGACCTAGGTCGATTGGATGTACCTAGTTATTCTAAATAATTGTGAGTCATTTCCTATGCTAGATCATAACTCTAAACTATCCTAGAGAGAAACTAAGTTCAAGTAGAAGTTTGGGTAGGTCTAGATGAACCAATGCTGAAGGGTGTTGCAACATCTCAACTGTAACCTTGTATCCTTGTGAAGACCTAAGTCTTCATAAAGGTACAGATCTGCAGTTGGCATGTGACAACATCCGACAGAACCACTTCATCTTGACGTACACACCTCAAGAGATCATTTCCAATTAATTAGTTTAGGATTAAGATTCAGATTAAAACAACCTTATATAACCCTAAATCCAACAACCTTAAGGGTTTTCATCACCATTTGAGTTGGATAACTAATACGGAATTTCAAAGACTAATGATTACTTTATGTTCAATTAAATTTTTGCTTAACGTTTAATTAATTGAAAACAACATCAACATCTATCAAATGATCAAATTAATGTGTCTCAACCATTCAAGGAATGTATTAGAACCAAAATACGTTCCATTATAAAAGACTTCATAGCTATGAAGTCTAAATGGTTATCAAACCCGTATATCATTAGTTTGATTTGCATCCTTTTTAAGAGGAGAACCTTCCTCAATATGGTTAAGTATTAGGGTTTATTATACCCATATCCAATTTACACATCCAAACATTATAGAAAACACGTTCATAACATCATAATCAACCATTCAATATTTGGTAAGGAACATTAATACATACAACTTAGTAAGTTGCATTAAACTAAGGGAATTTGTACTAACTCCCCATTTATCAAGACAATTTACTGATATCAGGAATAAGGATCCAATCAGATGCAATAACAACATCAAGGATAAGATTACAAATTTTTCCTTCTTACTATGAGCAAGAGAATAAACTTAATCATGTTTAAGTAACCTAGTCTTTCCAATTCATCAAAATAAAATACACAAATTACAAAACTATGCATTACTGACATATTTCATGTCAACAACATCAAGATCTTTTAGATTACAACTTTTCTTCCTTTAATACATTTCAATAATAACTCATAATTTCTCTATAATGGTCTAGAATTTTAATTCAACCAATACATCATAAAATTTATTGCCTTCCTTTATCACTTACGAAGTCCATATGCAAAAATTTCTAGCACGGGTTAGTTCATTGAATTGAGCATGATAAACACTAAGCATTAAAATGAAATGCTTTCAACTAACTATTTCATTAAACCAACTTTACTTTAATGAAACAATGTGGTCAAGCAGACAAATAAATCATAACAATAACAACCTTAAAAGAAGAACAATTGATCTTTTAAATAACATTCAAATAAATGTCATGATGTAATATATAATCTAAAACATGTTATCAGATAAATACCATTCCATCCAATACATTTATCCATCTCTAATAAAAGTACTTTCTAGTTATTTCCTTCACAAATCATCTTAATTTAGAAATAAAAATGCAAAGAAGTGTCTCAAAAATCCGATGTGGCATCCTAATCCCAATTGTAAGGCATAGCCTAATTTATCAAGTTAGATCAAATATCAACATTAAGATAAAATTTACTCAATTTACAACATCTCACATTTCCCTTCTATCTCAAATATTAAAATCCTTAACACTAGTCAAGAGAACAAGCAAGTAGCAATGATGACTACTCAAGACATTAAGGATAGTAGAGAAACTAATCCAAATAAATCAATGACCAGATTTACCCAAAAGAAGTATGACTGAGATGAAATAGTAGGAACTTCCTAAATAATTTGGTTAGCCCAAATCCCATACACAACTTCAGAGAAGAGAATACAACCCAAAACATCCTATTATTTCCAAAGAAAGTGGTCAAGATTCACCTTAAAGACTGAAGAAGAAGGATTCAAAATCCAAGATCAGAAAGGAACTCCAACATCTTAACATAGGGGATGAAGGTCACAAAATACAATGTAGGCCTTCAATACTTCCCAAACTTCTTAAAATATAAAATGCATAGAAGAAGAGATCAATAGAATGTGTGATTGCTGTGATAGAACAAAATTGAATGTGATTTCCCTTCATAGACAACCAATGAATGAAAAATTAAACAAGATCAAAAGGAGATGTAATGAAAAAATTTCAAAATTCCATGTGGGCACTTACAGTCCCAACAGTCACTCAAGGATGTTAAAATTTCATTTAAGGTCCACAGTCTGACTAATTCCTCCAATGATAGAAACAAAATAATTAGCGAGATAGACTCTAAAATGAGTCGTCATAGACGTGAAAGACATACATTATATGAAAAGAAAGAGGAGGTTCCTTCATGATTCTATTACAAGAAGATACAACCCCAAATTGACATAGCTTAGCTACATGAATACAACTTATCAAAAAATTAATTCCCTCCAATCTCATTCAAAGATAAAAGAATGGAAGAATCACATACGTATCAAGTAAGAAGAATTAAAACATACCTTGGATCAATGGAATTGATCCAAGGTCTCATTATTATATAGAGATAAATTTTGAACAACTTTACCAGTTTACAACCTCAAACAAAATGGATTATTTGCAAGTAACAATATTTCAGCAATTGAATCCAAGAAAAGAAATAATTTATCCATGGTAAGCATGATTTCATCACCAAAAGAATACAACTTCTTGGGAAAATCACATGTCAATGCTTGCATTGCAAAGAGGAAAATTTAATAGTTTATCATAAGTGTTACATCGACATTATATCCTCAATTCTCTATGCATCCTCTCTTGAGTCAATGCTTGATAAATGACAAGGTCCCAAATTACTCTTACTCAGTTTCACAACAACTGTAAAATAAAACTCTTGAAACAACATGACCCACCTGCATATGTGCCCTTATAAAATGGGCTTGTTTACCAAATAATTCAATTCCATGTTGTCCATGTAGAATATAAAAGGTTTTTCTAGAAGATACTGCCTAAACTTGTGAAGTGCATAGATCATCAACAATGCTTCATGCTCGGTAGTAGTATAGTTCCTCTCTACCAGTGGTTAACTTTCTACTTATGAAAAAAGAGGGTGATCAGCTATTACCTCACTCGTATATACAAACACTACTCCAATTTCCATCCCTGAAGCATCAACATGCACATGAAATGGTTTGTCCTAAGAAGGAAAGTGTAATAAGGGTGCAATAATAAGTCTATTCTTTAATGTATTAAATGTCATTTCTATGTCTCTCCCAAAGTGAAATTTAGTTTTTGCTTTAGCGAGTTCTTCTAATGGCACAATGATCTTGGAATATCCTTTAATAAATATTTGGTAGTACCAAGTATTTATAAGGAATCCACACACCACACTCTGGCTGGTAGGTTCCCCCACTCCCAAAATAATGGCAACTTGCGTAGGATCCACCAAGAATCCTTCCTTACATATGATATGCCCCAATAGGGTTCTAAATGGAGTAGTGAAAAACATTTATTAATGTTGAGGGATATCTTTAACTATAAAAATCTTTCAAACATCATCCTTGTATTATCACCATGGTCCCTCACTAAACCATATATTGTCCAATCATCCAGGTAGACTTGTAGAAAATTTTGGATGAAGTATTGAAATGCATGCACCACAATGCGTGAAAACATAGTAGGCACGTTCTTCAGTCCAAAAGGCATGACTGTGTAAGAAAAAATTCCCCATTCAGTGATGAAATTTTTCTTTTGTTGGTCCTCCTTTACAATTCTAACCTAATGATATCCTGAGAATCAATCTATGAAAGAATAGATTTCGTGCCTAGCTACTCCTTCCAGGATCTCCTCTGTAAAGGGGGTTGGAAAAGGGTTAGTGACACATACCACATTCAAATATTAGTAATCAATGCAAATCCTTATCCATCCATACTTCTTAATGTTGATGAGAATTAGACTTATCCATTCTAATTCTTCAACAATGTCAATGATGCCTGATGTGATTATCTTGTCAATATCCTCCTAGACTTTGACACAAATATTTAGATTCATTCGATAAGGTCTCTTCCAAAATAGGCACGTTCCCTCCTCCTTAGTTTGATCCACATATCCCCTAAAGATTGGTGAACTCCTTAAGATCATGGTACCCATCATTTCACCAGATTTCTTAGATTTTTAGAAGTACTTGATGAAACAGATAAGGTAAAGGTGGTAAGAGGAATACCTGGTTTGAGATGGTTGAAGGTTGTATGTGCGCATATCTGAATTTTGAATCAAAGTGATTGTGAGACCTTCCTTTTGGATAGGAGGAACTACCTATATAAGAACCAAAACAAGACCACAAAAGAGAGTTAAATGATATATGTAGTGGACTGCCTAGCATGTGCTAGATCCTGGAAGTGTGATACTTCCTAGATGGTCACACCCCATTGTTTAAACAATTCAATGCTGAAATAAAGTAAATATTTTCCTACTGTAGTTTAATATGATTTAGGCATCTCATACAAATGCAATAGGCTAGATCTAATCTAACAAGATAGGCTAGAAGGAGATCCAGAGGTCAAATAGGTTGGTTATAGGTGAATTTGAGCTAACAGGCTAGGTTAGATATAGATCTGAAGGTCAAATAGGTGTTCAGGTAGGTATAGGCTAGGAACAATGAGGTCAGGTTGAATGTGAGTCACAAATAGGTTGTTGTTTTGGCAGAGATCAGGGAAAATAGAGACCAACCATGGTTCTACAAAATTGATGATGGTCTTACCATAACTAGTGATGGTTAGAGAGAACCAATGACAGTCAGTCGAGGAACTGGTAAAATCACACAGTCTAAGTTTTGGGAGTTTTGGGGAAAAGTGGAGTTGGTGGAAGGTAGGGATTGATCATAGAGGGGGTGTAAATATGTTGCAAAGGTTTGAGATTACTGAAGAGGTCAGATAGATAATTGGGAAAGGTATTAAGATGATTGGGTATAGAAGGTGGTCAGTTATAAGAAAGAGGGAATGGACAGAGGGTAAAATACTAGGTTCCTTTACCACAAAGACTACAACTGATGATAAGAAAATGAAATAGATGGAAGGAGGATACTTACTCTTTTGTGAGGTATAGGCCTAAAGAATAATGAAGAAAGTTATTGCATTGGAGAATGTTGGGAAGAAAGCCTCACTGTTGTGCTAGTGTATTTGATTGCCTTTATTGATCACCAATCAATCTTTGTTTTGTTGTCATGTCTAAAGAGATCGAATCCAAGATCAGAAGTTTTCTCACAAAACCAACCCGTATTACAAAGCTGTAGATGGGGCTAAATAGGCCATTTGGTCCATTTTGGTATAACCAGCATTGGTTTAGGGAAACTGACATCGGTTTAGGTAAACCGACGTTGGTTTGGGTGAGATATCTCGGGTTGTTCAAAAGTTGCCTAGGAAGTTGTTCCGCCATTTGATAAGGGTCTCTTCCTTTCTCGGGATGAAAACCGACCTTAGGAGGCTTTTAAATGTGAGGTGAGGGGATGGGTATAATGTTAGGTTTTATTTAGGACATTGGTTTAGGGTTTAGGTTAATGGGTCAAATGATGGGGGTGGTTAGGTGAGGGCATTTAATAAAGGCAATTGTATTGAATAGGTGTATGAGGGTAGTGAATTAATTTAATGTAAATAATTAAATTAATATGTGTGTGGGTAAAAGGTCATTAACTTAATTAAAATAATTAAATTAATATGTATGGAGATAAATGGCATTAATTTAATTAAAGTGTGTGGTGTGTAGGAGGTAGGTGGTAAGGTGTTGAGGATGAGGAAATGATTATAGGGTTGTGGTAGGGGACCAAGGTGATTATGACACGATTTCGGTGTCTACATTTTTCCCCTTCTTATTGCATAGCTTGTATTGGTAAGTGACGTGAACAAGAATAGAGTGTGGTTGCCCCAAGTGGGAATGAGGGTGATCCCCCTCAAACTAGGAACTGATGAGGTGGCAAAGCACATCGGTGAGTGGTTTGATAAAAGTGGATGTGAAGAAGAATAGTGAAAAAATGGGGAAAGGAGTAAAGGGTAAATCAGCATATAGGTAAATAGGTAAATGGGCCAAGGTCAAAGGTAGTGGCAGTTGAACACACACACACATATAAACTGTGACACGGTACCAGGTTGAAGAGCTTGCAAAATCTACATCGTCTAAGGTTGATAGGTTTATCCAAACAAGGTTGAAGTGATTCCAGTATCCAAGGTATAGGATGTGTCAGAAACACAATGTAGGTTAGGGGTAGGAACATTTAGGTATGTTCCAGTACACCAAAGGTAGGGTCAGGATAAATGGTCACGACAATAGGCTAGGTAAAGTCATTAGGTCAAACAACATAGGTAACGGTGTCACAAGGTATAGCGAGCACATTGGTTCAAAGGTCACAAAATATTTTCGGGTCCAGGTAGATAGGTCACAACATGGGTAAGGCCGAGGTAGGGGTGAAATAAGGAGATGCCAATCAGTTAACAAGGTGAGGTTAAAGAAGGTGGAGGGCCAGAGAAGAAGGTAAAGTGGTCCAGGTAGGTGTAGGGGAGGAAAAAGAAAAAGGAGGTAAGGAAAATGAGGTCAATGTGAGGGAAATGAGTAGGTAGGGTAACCGACAGTGGTTGGGATGAACCGATGATGGTGGAGCCGATGGCGGTTGGCTAGGCGTAAGACTAAAATTGATCAAGGGTGAACCGACGTCGGTTGAGTCGTAGGGTATAAAAAGTGGAAAACCACATTTTAAAATTCATTTGTGCATTGTTAAGGAGAAGAAGAGGACAAAAAGAGAGCAAAGAGGAAGAAGTCAAAAGAGTATGGTAGAGAGATTGGTTGGTGAGCCACATAGGCGAGATTGAGTGGGCGAGAGGTGGGGCCACGAGATCGGATCGAGCGAGGTGATTGGTGGAGAGAGTGGAGGTCATTTGAGGATGGTGGAGGCCGGAGAGGGATCGGGAGGAGTGGCATGAAGGCTAAAGGTTCCACCACGATGGTAGCAGCGGGATCAGGTAGGAGTTAAACCTTTGTGATTGATTTGTGAGTTAATTTGGTAAAAATATGAAAAATGTGAAAAATGGGGGTTTTTGGGGGAAAGAATTTCAAAATGGGAAAAATAGAGGGCAATGGGAATGAGGAAGGGTAGGGGGTAGAGAAAAAGGGTAATGTAGGAACAATGAGGGGTGTAAGGAAGGATTTGGGTGGGTAGAATGATTAGGAAGGGAAAAAATAGGGTTGGGAAGTTAGGGGGGGGCAGGATAGTGACCGACGTCGGTCGACTTGTGGCCGATGTCGGTGGGTAGTGACTGTACTACCACAAGAATAGGGATTGGTGTTGGTCAAAGGCTGATCATGGTTGGTCAAAGGATACGTGGTCGTGTGGAGATAACCGGGGTCGGTTAATCCTAAGTGTAAATTGGGATAAAAAAGGGAAGAGAGTAAGGGTAGGGTGGGAAAGAAGTTAGGTGAGAGGGGAAGGGTTTAGGGTGAGAAAGTAGGGTAGGTGGGTAAGGGTTGAGGGTGGTTTCAGGTGAGGGTAGGGTAGATAGTTTCGGGTGGATGGGTTTGGGTAGGTGTGGGTGAGGTTAGGGTGATAGGTGAGGGTTAGGGTTGATAGGTTGATAGGTAGTTAGATAGGTCCGGGTAGATGGGTTTGGATAGGTAGGTTTGGGTGGATGGGTTTGGGTAGGTTTGGGTGAGGGTTAGGTAGATAGGTTCGGGTAGATAGGTAGGGTAGATAGGTTCGGGTAGATGGGTTTGGGTAGGTAGGTTTAGGTGGATGGGTTTGGGTGAGGGTTAGGGTAGATAGGTTTGGGTGGATGGTTTTGGGTAGGTTTGGGTGAGGGTTAGGTTAGATAGGTTTGGGTGGATGGGTTTGGGTAGGTTTGGGTGAGTGACAAGGCCAATGGGATGGGGGTGGGGAAAGAGATTAGGTTAGGATGTGGGGTAAAAATAAGGTAAGTTGGGAAGGTGGACTAATATATTACTTTTGTGGGATGCAGGCCCAAGACGAGCTGCGGATGAGGGCCCAGGTGCTGCCCTTGTTATTGATAGTACGGGTGATCACGACATAGGCAAAGTGGTAGCATGTGGCAGAGGTGGGATTGATAGGTGTGCAACGCTACCAACATGTATTCTAGGAGGTGAGTCTTATGGTTTCCCTCATCGATAGATGGAACTCAAAAAGTAACACCATCCATTTCACGACGGTGAGATGACGGTCACCATAGAGGACATCTACAAGATCTTGCGGTTGCCCTTATTGGGGACCCAAGTTTATTCCATCTCTTCAAAGATGTTTAAGGAGCTACTAGCACTCATTTTTGGTGAGGGTGTGGTAGATCTGATGTTCTATAGTGCTAGCCTAAGCTATGGAGTGATGTATAGAGCTCATCCAAAGGAGATGAGGTTAGTGGTACTCATGATGGAGGTAGTGTGCTACTTCACACTGCTAGATGCGAGGGGTGATTCTCGAGGTCATTGATGGAATTTCTCCATGATATGATGATACAAAGAGACACATTTGCATGGGCACCTACATTGTTGATGCAGGTGTATAGAGATCTATGGGTGTATGGGAGACTGCGCAGAGATTCAACATCGATGCGTCATATTACTACATTTTTGGGATTACGAGCACATTGTTTGTGTTCAACCAGTGGGGATGCCCTGTAGATGCATTCCCATGGAGAGTTTTGAGAGTGGGGTATAGGTGGTGGGTACCGGCCATGGGAGAGGCCCAAGGAGCCAGAGCTACCCATGATGTAGCGCAAACTACGAGGATATTATTGGAGGGGTTGTCCAAGGTGGACATCATTTGGAGGTCATATGTGGGCTTCCCTTCATATAGACAGATGGCCACGGAGCTAGCTAGGCTATAGATACATTTGTGGATAGAGGGGAGGAGAGTGGGAGAGCATGAGTGGATACCCATAGAGTGGGTTAGATGCTAGTTTGGATTGGTCCAGGGTGTACCACCTCCATTCCCTCAGTACCGGAGAGATGATGTGGAGAGACCTATGTCTCCACCACAACCCACAATGTTGACTGGGTAGGAGGAGCAACCAGTAGATGTACAAATTGATGATGTTGGGGTTGCAGATGGGTATAGGAAGTGATGGGTGGCACAACTGAGACTCGTACCACCGAGGCCGGGGGTATGTGACTTAGCCACTATCACAATACAGAGGGACACTCTACAAGGGAAGGTGGCTACTTTGGTGATGCATCTTGGGATCATGCAAGGGCAGCTGACAGGTATAGAGGCACATGTTGCCATATTACAGGCCTAGATAGTGATGTCAGTAGGCTCAAAGTAGGGGTAGGAAAGGTACCTGCATAGGTGGTGGCAGGGGGAGATGGAGATGGAGATGAGGTAGGCAGAGATGGAGGGGAGATATCTTCTCTACAGTGTAGTGTAATCTTTATAGGGTGAGTGGCCTAGCACAACAAGGGTAGGTTATGGGTCTACAGGGCTAGCTAACAGTAAGACATGCACATGCATAGATTCTAGGGCCGACTTAGGCTCTAGTACCAACATAGGGCTCAGTGCAGGTTCAAGGATAGGGTCCCATTGTACAGGTACCCATGCAAGTAGCAAGACCCATGGCACCTCCATAGACAGTGCCCATGGCTAGGTTTAGAGATGCCCTAGGAGAGGCATGGTATTACCAAGATCATTAGTTTGTTGTCGGGCTAGATGTGTCCTCCCATGCTGAGTACAAAGCACAACAGCCTCCGGTGAGAGGAATAGATCTCATACTCACAATGTGGAGAGTACAGGGGGCTAGTGAACCCAAGGATAGGGTCGTGGTGAGGTCACTAGTGTGCAGAGGCTAGCCCCAGGTGAGGGGCCATCAGTAGGAGGTGAGGTAGGTGTCGGGCTCTAGATAGGTGCGGTAGAGGGGTCTGGAGAGACACAGGCACAGGAAGCATTCCCGACATCAAATGGGGAGATGATTGACCTACTATGGACCGGCCTGTGTGCCAAGTCATTTTTGTATGTATGATATATGAGACCGGCTTGCATGCCAAGGATATTTTGTATTTATTACTATGTTACACATGATATCGGCTGTGTGCCAAAGATTTTTTTATTGATTCATTCATTATTTTTGTATATATGAGACCGGCCTGTGTGTCGATGACATTTTGTATTATATATCGGCCTGCGTGTGCTGAAATTTTGAGATGATGGCCATGAGGAGACATGCATGTATTTTGAGATACACAGTTATTGATTTATATGATGAGATTCATGGTATTTGGTGATGTGTTAATGTGTTGATGAGATATTGGTTTATGGCTTGTGTTAGATGAGATATGGATTTGTTACTTTGTATTAGATGAGATATGGGTTTGTTACTTTGTATTAGATGAGATATGGGTTTGTTGGTTTGATGATGGAAATTAGGTGAGTTAGGCATGATGGAGTCAGGTCAGTTTAGGCATGGATCGAGTCAGGTTGGTTAGGCATGGTTGAGTTAGATTGGTTAGGCATGGATTGAGTCAGGTTGTTAGGCATGGATGGAGAGTTCTTTAGGCATGGATCGAGTTAGGCATGGCATGGATTGAGTTGTGATAGGCATGGATTAAGTCGGGTGGTTTAGGCATGGATGTAGTTAGGTTGGTTTAGGCATGGTAGAGTTATGGATGTTAGGCATGGATGTTCAGTATTTTGAGAACAAATGGCAATATAAATGCATGAGATGGTGTAAAATGTGGAAAATGCTGGTTATGTATGAAAATGTGAAATAATATAAGTGGTAAAAGTCATGTGTTATATGGTATAGATGTCAAGGTTTTTGATATGAATAGGAAATCAGGTAAAGGGGGAAAATGGTTAGGGTAAAGAATGACCGAGATAAACTTCCATGGCCCCATTCCTGGAAGTGTTGCCTACATAGTCCCAATAAAAAGGGACCTCAGACCAATGTAGTTCTCCCATAAGCGAGGGAAGAATATGAGAAGATAGAAGAATAGGTAGTGAGGTTGATAACTAGGTTGGATTCGAGGTCATAGGTATGATTAGGTCAAGGTCGATTAGGTTAGGTGTAATATACGGTGATTTTAGGTTGATAGGTAGTGTTGATTCCAGGTCATAGGTATAATTAGGTTGAGGGCATTGATGTTGGGGTTGAGAACAAGTAGATAGGTAAAAGTGATTTTAGATTGATTGAGGGAGAAGAAAATCCCAAAAGATAGGTGTTAAGGTTCTAGTCTTATATAGGAAGATAAAAAGGTAATGAAGAAGAGAAAAGATAAGAGGGGGCAAGAAAGCCACCCAATTGGCAAGGATCAAATGTATGAAACACATCTACAGATAGGCTAGTGAACGTAAGACCCTAAAGACATTGCATGATTGATTACTCCAAAGGTGAAGAATAGTCACAGAATCACCAAATGTCATAGGTTCAATAGGTCCCTTGAGGCATAATTGAAAAGACAACGGGTAAGGAGGTGAAGGTAATTGGGTCATAAAATGGGAAATAGAATTCCTTGGGCAATAGAGCCAAGATCACAATAGGCAAGTCCATGACGAAAAAGATTATTTTTCTTTTTCTTTTCTTTTTTGACTTTTTAGATAGACTGATTGATGTGGGAAGTCTATATGGGAGGGATATATGTCTCCTTGAGGTCTTTGCAAAGCTGATCGATGTGGGAAGCTTCTAAATTTTTATTTTTGAGAAAATAGTCCTCTTTTTGGAAAGACTATGTAGATAGTTGCAAGATTTTTATAGCTGTCCTTCAAGGGAGTAGTCTACTTATAGAGATAATTAAAGGAAGAAGATGTCCTTCTAAGGGATTCATCTATTATATTAGAATTTTGACTCAAGGAGTTGATCCCTTATATTGGAAGATGTCCTTCTGAGGGATTCATCTCTCTTTTTTTTTTTTAAATTCATGGACGAGACTATAACGAAGCAATTGGTTCTTGTTGAAAAGGAAAGGGTGAATGACCATGGGATCTCATCTAAAAGAAGATGAAAAGTATCCATGAGAATCATGCCATGTGTAGAGCTGTGGTGCACATATTTAAGATAAGGCAAAAGGGTGACGGGTAATCACATGATTCTTGTTTAGTTGTTGGAGATGAGGTGTGGAAAAGAAAAAGGTAAATGGCACTCAAGGGATGAGCATGAACTAGATAAATAGTGATGTAGGACTAGAAGTCAATAGTAGAATGGTCAAAGATGCAAGGCATTAAGGGGCTTAGGTTTAGGCTTACCATCAAGTGAAGACAAGCAATAAGCACCTGATCCATAGTCATGGGTCATGATGTATGGTCCAAGCCAATTAGGAGTAAATTTTCCCCATTTTATTTTTTCTACTTTGGTTACGTGTTGATTTTCCTTGAGGATGAGATCACCAACCTTGAAGGTGTGTTCATGGACACATTTTTCATAGGCATGCTTGATGCATTTTGGTAGACTTGGAGATGGTCGAGGGCATGAAGATGACGTTCATCTAATAACTCAAGTTGTGCTAAATGGTCTTGGCAAAAGTCATCATCAGTAAGCATATCTTGAAGAGAGATATAGAGAGATGGGATCTAGACTTTGAGAGGCAAAACAACCTTGGTACCATAGACTAGAGAAAATGGGGTAGCAGCAGTGGAAGTATGAATACTAGTACGGTATGCCCAAAGAGTGAAAGTAATGTTGTATGCTAATCCTTCCAAGTGTCATTAACCACTTTCATGAGAATTTTGTTTAGGGTTTTGTTGGTGGATTCAGCTTGGCCATTAGTTTGTGGGTAATATGGTGAGGAGAAGCTTAGCTAGATGCTAAAGGCATCACAAAGTTTTGTAGAGTTTTTTTTTGAATTGTTTTCCATTATCAGTGATAAGGTGATGTGGAACACCGAAGTGACAAATAATGTGATGATTGATGAACTCACATATTTTCTTAGCTTTAGTAGAGATGAGGGGTATGGCTTCAACCCATTTGGTGTAATATTTGGTAGTGGTGATGATCCATTGATGTCTTAGGGAAGAGTGGGGATTGATCTCTCGACAAGATCCAAACCCCATTA
This sequence comes from Taxus wallichiana var. yunnanensis, assembly GCA_018340775.1. Classification (NCBI taxonomy): domain Eukaryota; kingdom Viridiplantae; phylum Streptophyta; class Pinopsida; order Cupressales; family Taxaceae; genus Taxus; species Taxus wallichiana. Next base: position 541,642,117 of record CM031237.1, on the reverse strand, counting down.
AGAGAAGGGCCAAAGGTCACAAGCGACCTGTAAGGCATGACTAGGTGTGTGATGAAGGTTGGCATGTTGTTGGAATTTTACACAATGCTTAATGTAGTCACAACAATCATGATTGAGGTTTGGCCAATAATAGCCTAGGTGAAGAATGCGTTTAGCAACAGCAAGGCCACTGAAGAGACCTCCATATATGTCATCGTGAACTTATTTAATGGTATAGAGGATTTCAAAGTGGTGAGGCATCATAAGAGAATATTGTCAAAACCTCTTTTATAGAGACAACCACCCATGATGACATAATGAAAGGCCTTTTTGAGAAAGGTGCATTTTCCATTATGTGTGAAATTAGGAGGCAATATAGAAAGGGAAAGGTAGTTTGCAAGTTGCTTATACCAAAGGTCTTGTGTGTCTAGTGAGGCAGTTCGGACAAGGTTAACACAAAAATATTTATAAGAAGGTATCGTATGTGTTTTATGGTAACAAATATATTTGAATCGGCAGGTGAAGTGGGTATTTGGGAAGCAAGGCGAGGCCATGGTATCCGTGAATTTATTCTTTGGATCACGAAATTGTTTGAATTTTATAATGGTCAAAGGTAGTCAACATGATGCCAACGTAACATTTTACTCTTGAAGTATTTCATTATGATACTGATAAACACCATTGACTTGGTTTACTACTAGTTGAGAATCACCAAAGATATTAATGGACTTAACCTCTAAGGTATAAGTAGTCATGAGACCCAATACGAGTGCTTCTATTCAGTGATATTATTTGTGCACTCGAAGTCGAGTTTGAATGACAAGGGCATGGGTTCACCATCAATAGGAATGAGGATAATGTCTGCACCACCCCCACACTGACATTTGGAACCATCAAAGAATAAGGTCATTTGGTAAGGTTCATCATCTAAAGAGAGGTTAGTAATGGATTCATCAGGGAAATCAAAATTTGGAGATTGATTCCCAAAAAGAGGCACATCAGCGAGCTAGTCAAAGCAATGACCTTGGCCTTGATAGATTTTTGATGGATGAATTCTAGGTCTAGGTCATCATAGAGGATGAGCCAATGTGCAACACATTGATTTTGGTAAGGTTTAGCATACATGAACTATAGGGGGTCAGTGTTGGTCACAACATAGGATTTTTGGTTGAGTAGGTAATGGTGAAGTTTGGTGGTGACAAAAACTAAGGCTAAGCAAATTTTTTAGAGTGAAAGTATTGGGTTTCGTAATCCAGAAGGGTATGACTTATATAATAAACTGCATACTCCCTATGTTGTTCATCATGATGAGCGAGCATAGCCCCTAAGGAGTGATCAAGAAAAATATGTATAGGTAGAAGGGTTTTTTGTCTTTAGGTGGAATGAGTACGGGTGGTTGGAGAAGGTATTGTTTTAAGGCCTCAAAAGCGTTGTGGTAGTCGTCATCCCATTTGAAAGAGATATCCTTTTTGAGAAGGTGATGAAATCATTGACACCGATTAGATAATTATGAAATGAAATGGTGAATGGATTGTAATTTACCTTACAGGCTACATAGTTGTTTAAGGTTAGTGGGTAGAGGCATTTCAAGGATGGCCTTTACTTTAGTAGGGTCAACTTCTATTCCATGTAAGGAAATGATAAATCCTAGGAGCTTTCCTGAGAGAACCGTGAAGAAAAACTTTTTAGGCTAAAGGCGGACACAATACTTAATGAGGTGGTAAAATATGGTTTCAAGGATAGTGAGATGCTCATCCCGACATTTAGATTTAGCCAAGAGATCATCCATGTAATCTTCCAATATGTGATGCATGATATCATGGAAGATGTAGTTCATAGCCCACTGATAGGTGGCACCAACATTTTAAGGCCGAAAGGCATGACTAGATAGCGAGTAAGATCCCCAAGGGGTAATGAATGTGGCTTTGTGTTAATCCTCTAGGGCGAGAAAGATTTTGTTATAAATTGAGAAACCATCCATAAGTGATAGCATCTCATGGCTAATGGTAAGGTCAACCAACTGGTCAATGCAGGCAGAGGAAAATCATCTTTTGGGCAAGCAAGGTTGAGATCATGGAAATTGGTGTAAATGTAAAGTCCCCCTATCACCTTAGTGACGGGGATGATGTTATGAATACATTGGGGTAGTCGATGGGTAAGATGAAGGAAACTGAGAGAAGGCGTTGAAGTTATTCTTTGACAAGAAGAGAAATACGAGGGTGCATTTTCCTCAAATTTTGTTTTATGGGTTTGGCATTAGGAATGGTTACAATATTATGAACCATGATAGTGGAATCAAAGCCGGGCATGTCAAAGATAGGACCAAGTAAAAGCATGGCTATGATTTTTAAGAAAATAAGTGAGGGCTTCTTATTCAACAAAGCATCCAGAGATTGGCCAATCTTGAGAATGTGGGGGTCATCCTGAGTGTGGATGTTGACTTCGATAGTTGATTCATTCAACATTGTTTGTATCTCGAAAAGTAACAAATGGTGAATATAAGATTCTTTAGCACTAAGATAGATGAGTGTGGATTCATCATCCTAACCTTAAATGACATTAATAGGAGTATCATCCCCTATCATGTTAGGATACAAGAAAGGAAGAGAGGAAGGAGCCTTGCCATCGCGGTGATAGGTTAGAGGCCCCAAGGAAATGGTATTTATGGAAAAAAAGGTATGAGGAATAGATTCAGGATCTATCAACTCCGTTGGTGAAGGTGGGTAGGTGAAGAAGGTGGAGAGGGGTTAATGTCTTCAACAAGTTCAATATGGGGCTTTTGTTAGGTAGTAGGGTAAAATCGATTCCACTATGATCATTTTGTTTACACGTGGTACACAAAATAATGGTGTGATGACCTTGCTCATAGAGGCCAAATCTGAAACCCTTCTGACACGGTGGTGTAGCAAAGTGTGAGAAAAGTGGTGGTTGGTAAGTGACTGAAGGTTAGTTGAAAAAGGTCGGGTTTGTGATGGTGGTTTGGGTGTGTAAGTGGAAATGTCAAATCCCCCATAGGTAATATGGGTATGAAGGTGGGGAGGACCATAAAGGAGACACTCGCCTATGCGGTGATCATAGTGAGGATGTTGGTGAAGGTTTCCATACTCTTGTGGAGTAAGGAATGTATTGACATATGCAGAAGCCGATACTCCCCATAGTGAGGCATTGGAAAAAACCCTCCAAGGGATCACTTGGTTGATATATTGGTGGATGGAATGGAGGAAGCATTAGAATCTAGATTGCAAAGAGGTGTCGGCTATTTGGGAAGCTGATGTGTGATTGGTAGAAGTGACAACAAAGAGTGGTGGGAATAGAATATTTAGGTGAAGGTGAGTTGTCAGAACAACACTGGTGGATGAGGTCATCTCGTGAAGAAGATGTAGGGGGGAGGTAGATGCCTTAATGGGTACAAGGACATCATTGGGCTAGTAAAGCATGTTACAAGTTTTGAAAGGTGATGGGTCAACTAGAATCATATAGAACATCCTTCATGTTTGAACTTTACACATCGGTGCAAATTAGAAGGAACACAACCCATGGCATGAATCCAAGGTCTACCAAGAAAAATTATATTTAAACCCCCTTCCAACACATATAACAACTTGGGAATAGTACGGGGACCCACACAAACGTGGAGGATGATAGTGCTGAGTGTAGAGGTAATAGCATCATTGAATGAATGCAACATTAGTGGATGTTTATGCATGCAGTTGTTAGGTATGCGCATTTTTTTGAATGCGTGAGAGGAGATGATGTTAATGCTAGTGCCCCCATCGATCATAACACATCAGATGCATATATTATCGATATGGATGGAGATGAAAAGTGTAGGATCTGGGTCATCAGTTTAGTGGGGGACAATTTTGTCATCCGAGAAACTAAGGATAACAACTTGGTGAACTCGGGTGGAGGTGCTGAGGTAGAAGGCTATTTAGTAAGAGAAGCGACATGATGAGGTGTGATAATAGATGCTATAGGTGTGGTGTCATTAGGTAAAACCTCAATATATTGAAGGACCTCCATGAGAGCTTGACGATGTGACTCAAGGTTTGGATGAGGTTGTATAATGACATTTTAAGGGGAGATTGATGTAATTTTTGAGCATGGTGTGATGTGTGACACCATTAGAAATGGGAAACGTGGGGCCATAAATAGTTATTTTAGGTATGGGTGTAGAGGGTATGTTGGGTATAAGGTTGGTTAGTGGGTCGCTTGCTTTTACTTTTCCTTCTCGCGCACATGTAGTGACATGTACCATGTTGATTTGAGGGAAGTTGGCAAATGGAGAAGGTGTAGGGTAAGTGGTGTAATGACATGATGGGAAAAAACCTACTGGAGGAGAAAACCCTATGAGGTGAGTTGGGTGTAATGAAATTTAGGTGGTGGCATGGCAAGTTATCTGATGTGAACCATGTTAATTTCAAATTTTGGGGGTGGCTCTAGGAGTTGTGAGGGTGGAGGTTGTGGTATAGGTGTAGGAGGAAGATGTGAAGAAGGTGGTGAGGGTGAAATAGGTCCATCATCCAGGAGGTCATCGTCATCAAAATTGGGGTCAAAAGGACATAATTGAATGAGGGTAGCCTTTAGACCCTTACAGTTCTCAACATCATGTCCTGGCACACGATGGTAAGCACAAATTTTAGTATCATCAAACCCTTCTAGCTTAGGTTTAAGAGGGTCGTAAGGTCTAAGAGGAGGGAGAGTGATAGCAGAGCTTTCTAGGAGGTTAACCAAGATGGTGGCATATGATCCCACCAGTGGATCACAATGCGAAGTAAAATTAGGTTTGGTTGGAAGATTGGGTAGTTGTGGTGGTAGTTGAGGTGATGCAGTCTTGGGTTTGGGTTGTACTTTCTTTGATGTAGGTGTAGCAACAAAAAGAGGGGTAGGTTTAACCACCTCTTTGGAAATTAATAGTTTTTTCGATTGTTGGTGTTTTTTCTTAGGTAGAGGTGTAGGGGGAGCACATGATGTAGATGGCAAGGCAGATGGTGGGAGAGGATGAGTGACCTAAGGGGACAACTGAGGTGTAGCAATAGGTGTTGGTCAAGGTTGAGAGGGAGGGAGGTACATGGAAGGTGGAAGAAAATGTCATGGGTAGTGAAGGAGGTATAGAAGGTAATGGTGGTATAGGAGGCAAAGAAGTTATAGATGGTGATGAAGGACGTAAGGTTTGCCTAGGTAGAGCTATAGGTTGTGGTAAAGGGGTCAAGGGAATTTTAGGTTTACCCCTGGAGAGGGTATATTTTTTTAAGGTAGAGGGGTGAGGTCCCAAGATGGATGGTAAGGGTGAAGGTGATAAAGGTGTAGTTGGTGAGGTCGGTGCATGCAGATTAGAAGGTTGGGTTTTTCATTTTGTTGAGGGACAAGTATATGGGTAGATGTGGCCAAGTTTATCCTGGTGAGAAGGATGTGCAAGGTTTGATGTGGGTGTGACCCCTAGAACACTAGTAGGTTTAGATACAAGAGATGGTGTTGGAACACATCAGCTAGTAGGTAGAGAGGTGGGTATAGATGAGGATGATGCAGTAGAAGATGTATCGAGAGTTATGTTCATGTGTAGTTTGGGTTGTTGAAACTTCTTTAGATAAATGGTAGAGGTGTCAGTGGAAGATGATTGCATTTGGGTCGAGACTGGGAGTAAGAGACGCCCCCAAAGTGAAGCCCTATCAACATAGTCCAGGTGGTCACCAAACGTGAGAATGACACTATGGTAGATGAGGTAGATGTGGAGCGAGTGGTGATTCCTGTAAAATATGTCTAAGAAACAAGGAGAAACTAGCTTTGTCCTCTGTAGGCAAGAGAGCCAAAAGTAGGTCCGCAGGATCTTGGGTAGCTGATGGAGAATGGTCACCGAGTGGTAACGAAAAATCTATTGGATCCTGAATAGGTGGAGAAGGTGATGGGTACTCCTTTGTGGGTGGAAGAGGTACAATTGGTAGTGGTTCACTAGGTAGGGAAGATGAAGGGGAAATGATATCGGTGCTAATGAGAGACTCCTCCGTAGGTGTACGGGGAGGTGAAGGGATTTCCTCTATGGGTAGAGGAACAAATAAAGTAGGTTCTTGTGTGGGTAGAGGATTTTGGGCTAGGATTTCCTTGATGGAGGGGATAGAAGATATTTGGGAATCAAGTGGTAAGTTGGTAAAGATAACATGTACCTCTCATGTATTACTTTCGTTGTGTGAGGCATCACTAGTTTGATCATTAGATGGGGAATGGTTTCTTGAATATATGAAGGTCTTGATTGGTAGGTGCATTAGGGTTATCCAAGACTAACTCACCACTCTCGAGCATTCCCTAAACAATGTTTTTAAAGGTGATACAATTGTTTTCACTATGACAATTTACCGGTGATAGTTCAATAAACATTTTCCTTGTACCAACCTAGTACCAAAAGTATGTGGTTTGATGGAGGGTGAACATCAGCTTTAATAAGATTTCTAAAATAGATGAATACCAATTGAGGTATATTTGTTTTTTGTTCGCATTGGAAGTTTTGGGACCTGGTGACATATTCATTTGATTTGGATGAATAATCCTACCATCCGAGGTTTCGAGGAAGAGGAAGTATGGTGTGATTTAAATGAGGAGTTTTTGTTTCGTAATTGTATCTTCTTCTCTTCGATGGTGTGAATTTCAAGTTTACATGCTAAGGTGAAATCCTCATCAAATGTTCGAAAGGTTTACACCTATAAGGTAGGTGAGATATGTCTAGCATAGGCTCGTGTGAAGATATCTATGAGTTTAGTTTGTGGTAATTGGAAAGTGAGTTGGTTGATTAGGCTACACCAATGAGTGACAAAATATATGATAGATTCATCGTCATATTGACGCGTAGGAGTAAAGATCTGTCATGGTAACCTTCTTGACGATGTTAATCAAAAAATGATCAAGAAGGCTTGGGCTATTTGGTTGAATGAGAAGATGGAATGTCTAGGTAATCCACTATACCAGTCCAATGCTGGACCAATTAGGGACATGGGAAAGGTTTACAAAAGCAAAGCATCATCATGGGAAATTAAGTAACACCCATGTTTGAAAGATCGCAAAAGCTGTTGCGGGTCTTCCTTACTGTTAAAGTGGTTAAACTTAGGAATCTCCTAGTGTACGGGATATTGGTGAATGGGAATGGATGGGTGAATAGGCTCATTAAAAATCTCATCATAGGTGAGAGAATTGTTGGAGCCAAAAACATATGCTTCTAATGTCTTCATATTGTCCATCATTAACTTGATAAAGTCATTGCTAGGTTGTGAAGTTTGGGTACCCCTCGGAACAAAAGGAGGTTATTGTTGGACATATGAAGAATATGACATCCCAGAGTATGGTGGTGTCGAATAAGGAGGAAGGAATTGAGAGGTGGACATCGAGGGTATATACGTGGACTAAATGACTGATGAAACAAGAGGTGGCTAGTAGTAGGTATGTGAAGTTGGGACACTCATAATGACCCCAGTAGAGATGGGAGGTAGAGATTGGGGAATAAAAAGGACAAAATTTTGAAATGGGGTAGAGGTTAATGACACTAAGGGTGGTAGCATTACAACTTGTATATATGAGACAACAGTGTGGATGATGTTATGTTTTGGGTGGTGGAGATCTGGGTGCAGTAGAGGTGGTGGATGCGGCGGTTGAAGTTGGCATGAGACCTATTTTGTGACACAATTGGGGATAAAATGGGTGAGGTCACTATGGTAGGAGGTGGAGCCAAGGTGGAAGTGATCATTAGGGATGGAGATAAGGATATGGGCATGCCATAGATCAATTTACCCGAGGCATCTCGAGTGGAGGCATGGGTGAGGTAGTGGCTCAAAGTAGCGGGATTCTGATCTAGGAGTCGTGCAAACTCCATGTCACTTGTAGGAATGGTGATAGGTTGATTAGGATCCATGGATGATGAGATGGAAGGTGGCGAAGGACTAGGTGATGAAGGGCTAGGTGGGAGCGGTAGTCGACTAGTGTGAAATACGAGGGCACTTGCCTGACTACGGGTTAGCACCATGTGGATAGGAACTGATTTGGCGAGACTGTATTATGTTTGAATGGCACATAACACAATAGAACTAGGAAAAAATTCAATGGTGAATGAATTAGGTCGGGTGAGCTATAAAATAGCACAGGGTGACCGATGCCGGTTCAGGTAAACCGATGCTGGTGAGTTTTAACCGGTGTTAGTTACTGTGAAACTAATAGTATATTAAATGATGGTCCTAGAGTGACAATTTTTACACATGATGAGACATAAGGTGACTGTGATTGAAGTAACGACAATATGGAAGGTGATAGGATCCTTTTACAACTTAGAAAGTGAAATAGGTGTCTTTTGGATAGGTATCCAAGAAGACTTCAAACCGACGCTAGTTGGGTTAAACCGATGCCGGTTAAAGGTAACCATAGCTGGTTACTGTGAAATTGAAACAAAGAATAAGAAAGATGGTTGTGATTTAAAAATATGGTGTTGAATCAAACCCAAAAGTCTAAGAATGATGTAGATGTGGTCAGGAACACTCGAGACAAAGTCGAATATAGAAACTATGATTAGGAGTGTGCAAGGAAAGAAAAAAATGAGGGAAAGATGTCACCTCAAAACGTAAATCAAGTAGAACACTAAGAAAGAACGTTCCTAGAGTGCCTATTCTATTACATTTGTTCAACTTATGCTATTTGTATGGACTGATTGTTATGAATAGAATAATAGAATTTCTTGGTGAGGAAGGCTTCCTACGAAGAAATAATTCTAAAGGGTGAGGTTTTAGGAATGTTATGGTAGGGGCGGGCTTTGCTCTAAAGTATGACTTGATAGAGCAGCGAGTTGGGTGCCCACTATACCGTGATCGTGTGATCACCTACAGCTTCTTCCAGGTAGGATGTTGTTTAAGAATGTATGTATTTTGAATTTTTGTGTGGTTTGGTAAGACTCAAAGAAAGAGAAAAGGATAGAAGTGATTTTCTACGATTCATTTGTCAACCATCAGCTGGTCATGACTTCCAATGTATAGGTTGCCCTCAATTAATGTGAGCTAATGAGTTAAATCAAAATGGAATGCACTTGTTTTAAACCCAAATCGAAAGCATGATATTTGATGACAACAATAGATGAATAGGAAGAGGGATGCTCTTTCACTAAAATGTAGAAAACAAGAATAAGAAGGTTCGTTTTAAATACACTAAAAGAAATGTGTCTTTGGAGAAAATATAAAGAAGAGAATGTTACCAAGGAGAAGGTATTAAAGTGAATGCTATTAGAAGGGAAAAACACACACAATTTTTCACCTAGGAATGAAGAAAGATTCAAGGAACCCGAATGGGTCCCACCAGAGCATGCCAAAATGTTCCACCCGATTTCTTAGTTTTCTGAGAAGTACTTGATGAAACAGATAAGGTAAAGGTGGTAAGAGGAATACCTGGTTTGAGATGGTTGAAGGTTGTATGCGTGCGTATCTAAATTCTGAATCAAAGTGATTGTGAGACCTTCCTTTTGGCTAGGAGGAACTACCTATATAAGAACCAAAACAAGACCACAAAAGAGAGTTAAATGATATATGCAGTGGACTGCCTAGCATGTGCTAGATCCTGGAAGTGCGATACTTCCTAGATGGTTGTCAATCCACTGTTTAAAACAATTCAATGCTGAAATAAAGTAAATATTTTCCTACTATAGTTTAATATGATTTAGGCATCTCATACAAATAGATGTAATAGGCTAGAAGGAGATCCAGAGGTCAAATAGGTTGGTTATAGGTGAATCTGAGCTAACAGGCTAGGCTAGATACAAATCTAAAGGTCAAATAGGTGTTTAGGTAGGTATAGGCCAAGAATAATGAGGTTAGGTTGAATGTGAGTCACAAACAGGTTGCTATTTGGGTAGAGATTAGGGAAAATAGAGACCGACCATGGTTCTACAAAACTAATGACAGTCTTCCATGTAATCGATGACGGTTAGAGAGAACCGATGACGGTCAGGTCGGGGACTAGTCAAATCACACAGTTTAAGTTTTGGGAGTTTTGGGGAAAAAGTGGAGTTGGTGGAAGGTAGGGATTGATCACAGAGGGGGTGTAAATATGTTGTGAAGGTCTGAGATTACTGAAGAGGTCAGATAGATAATTGGGCAAGGTATTAAGATGATTGGGTATAGAAGGTGGTTGTAGCTGGAAAGAGGGAATGGACAGAGGGTAAAAGACTAGGTTCCTTTACCACAAAGACTACAGATGATGAGAAGAAAATGAAATAGATGGAAGGAGGATACTTACTCTTCTGTGAGGTACAGGTCTAAAGAATAATGAAGAAGTTGTTGCATTGGAGAATGTTGGGAAGAAATCCTCACTATTGTGCTAGTGTATTTGATTGCATTTGTTTATCACCAATAAATCTTCATTACATTTGTCGTAATGCAGAGAGATTAAATCCAAGATCAGAAGTTTTCTCACAAAACCAACCCATATTACAAATCTGTATATGGGGCTAAATAGGCCATTTGGTCCATTCCAAGATACAACTAGCATTGGTTTAGGGGAAACCAACATCGGTTTAGGGTAAATTGACGTTGGTTTGGGTGAGATATCTTGGGTTGTTCAAAATTTTCCTAGGAAGTTGTTCCACCATTTGATAAGGGTCTCTTCCTTTCTTGGGACAAAAACCGACCTTAGGAGGCTTTTAAATGTGAGGTGAGGGCATGGATATAGCATTAGGATTTATTTAGGACATTGGTTTAGGTTTAGGTTAATGGGTAAAATGATGGGGGTGGTTAGGTGAGCATAATTTAATAAAGGAAATTGTATTGAATAGGTGTATGAGGGTAGTGAATTGATTTAATGTAAATAATTAAATTAATATGTATGGAGATAAATGGAATTAATTTAATTAAAGTAATTAAATTAAAATGTGTGGGGTACAAGAGGTAGGTGGTAAGGTGTTGAGGATGAGGAAATGATTTAAGGGTTGTGGTAGGGGACCAAGGTGAGTATGAAACAATTTCGTTGTCTACACCCACATGGAAATAAATCCATAAAATCATGCAAATGGATCAATGATATTTGAAACCTCCTTCTCTGACTAGTAGTCCCTGATAGTAGCCTCCTTAGGTTCCACCTCCAAACCAATGTTAACCTTCTTGGTTTTTAGGTGATCATTGTAGGCACACATTTTCTCATCAACACTATTCATAACCTCACACATACCCATAGTATGGTTAACATCCAAGTTTTCCACCTCTTCACCATTGATCACATAGACCAAACTTTCCTTTCTCTTTTTCCATGCATACGTGCTCAAGGTTTTTATCCTCTTATTCTTCCTCATTAAAGTGTGCTTCTAAGCCAAGTTCACCCAATAATTCCAGTATTCTATCCTCCACCATGGCACTATCTCCCATAGTTAGGATATTGAAAACATGTAGCGCCTTATCCACCAATGGATTACTACTCTGATATTTGAAAGCTTGAAGGAGATCAGTTGTCAAATTCTATCAATTTCTTGTCTGATGGCACATCTCTGAGTGAATTTACCATGTGCGTGTGTAACCTTGTAAGGTGGATTAAATATTATTCACCCATAAAGAAGGTGGCAAGGATTATTTTCCTTCCATCCACGCCTTCTCACATGCTTGGACATGAAACGAGGAAGGTTTCTTCCCATGATAATCTTTTATGATAGTAGGTGCATTTCTCCAGATAAACCTAATAGAGAACGTGATTCTCACTTCACACCACTCTAGAAGGTTATTGGAATGGGTTTCCCACCAGCATTCTATGGTCCTGAGCAATGTATAACTAAGCATCCTTCTCCTTTTGATCTCACATCTCCACTAGGTATCTATTTCTCACAAGAAAACGTCAGTGGTTGGCTCTCCCAAAGATAACATGGAAACTTCTTTTCCTAGGTTCTTGAATGAGTGCACCTTTTTTACTCTCGTCATAGAGCCTCTTAAATTCCTTCTAAATAACTCATGTCCTATGTGCCCATTGTCACATGCTACACTAGTGGTATTGTTTACACATTGAACATCTTCCCATTGAATAACCCCTTCCATTAGATGCACAACTTTAGGGTCTATGATAGTGCACACATATATTCTATCTATATATCCTTCTTCCAAGGGTTTAGAACAGGGAACCGAATTTCCATGGTCAATGAGATGATAAACGCATTCCTCCTTGTTCTCAAAAATTGTATACCCCTTATTGAAACATAAGTCATCAATGTTCTTATAGCACTGTGGGGTGCCCAAGTAACACTAGAAAATTTTCCTCATCAACAAGCATAAATACTTAGAAGTCTCTAGTGAATTTCTCACCTTGGATAGTGATAGCAGTAATCCTTCAAAAATCCAATGGGCATTACCTTTGTCTTGTTTTCCATATACAACACATTCAAAGATGGTTGTAATGGGGGCCTTCCCATTTGATTCCACATGTCCAAGGTGAGAACATTAACTTCTACACCCATGTCAATTAGGATATTGCTCAAGATCCATCCATCAACCATGACATTCAGGGTAATTTCCTTATCATAGTCAATGCTATGAGGAGGAAAATTAGCATGTAAAACCTACCTTTCACACTTTTCTCCAGCGCTTGGTACTTTCTCTCTTAACCACTCTCCTAGTAAGGGGATGATATTTTATTGCCTCAACATCTTACATACCTCCTTGACATCATCTAGATCCTTCTATGGGGTCTTAGAATTCTTCTTTTCTCTAGCTACAATGACTTATCCTTCGTGCACTGTTTCTCTCCTTATAGTCTCGAATCAAATCCATAGTCTCTTGATAAACTTCTGGTCCGGATACTTCCCATGCACCACCTCTTCTCTTATGGCCATTGGTATTTGATTTGGTATTTCCTTGGTGTGTGTAGCCTCAATTCACATTATCACCAATATAGGTTCTGATTTTGAGTCACGTGCCACCCTTGGCATCCACTGAGAGTATGCTTTCTTCATGCTTACCATCCTAGCACCCTTGTATTTTTATTGTTGTTGGCTGATGTGTTCAAATAACTTCGGGAACTCATCTTAATTTTTTTCTTCCCACACTAAGAGAAGTGTAATAGGTCAGGAAATTTGTGTTTATAATGCTTTATGGACCCACAATTAGAACAAGTTCCATGAGGGAATTCTCTTCTTCCACCTCCATAATTTCTACGACCTCCGAATCCTCCACAAAAGCCTCTTCCATGAGATCCTCCATCCATGTTCCCTTCAGTAGTGACAATCATCATCCTTGGAATTATGTGCAACACTGTCCAGCACACACCAATATCAATAGAATCATATATCTGGTTAATCAATCTATAATCCTTGGTGTCATGAGTAGTAGAGGTGCAAATATTGCAATAGTAAGACACATTCTTTCGGATCCTGCGTTGTTGTAGTGGACACCTACTTACATCATGATCTCTGTGGAAAATCTCACAAAGTCCGCCATCATGGTTTATATTGATCTCGAGGAAAATTATCCTTCGTATGCCCCTCTACCTCACAATTTGTGCACCATAGGCCACTGTGAGTCTCATGTGTCAAGTTCATAGATAGCTTCTCCAATTGCTTTTCCATGGTAGCAATATGAGCTTCAAGAAAAATGGACTAACACCGGTATCCATGCTTCTCATAGCCTCAACACATAGGGCAACCTCCAAGGCCTCACGTGGGTCTATGAAAGTCTTATGTGATAACACTCTCCTAAAGGGCATTATTAATCCTCCAACAAACCATTAAACATGCTGAGAAGGATGAATATAATAAGATAATTTTGACAAGAGAGTCTTAAAGCGTGCATCATACTCATGCACACTCTTTTCCATACCTTGTTAAATGTCCTTCAATGTGATAATGATATTTTATTCAAACTCAGGAATATGGAATTTAGCTAAGAAGGTATTATGCAGTGCAATATAATCTACTATTGTCTAGTAGGGTTCACACTTCCGATACCAACTATATGGGTGCCCTTGCAACATCATTGCAAACTAGCTTGCCTTCCATTCTAGGATAGTGATCCCCTTCATGCACCATAGAAACTCACATTTGTGTATATGCTTTGTAACATCCTCAAAACCTTTGTAATCTAATAGATGCAAATAAATTTCAAAGAGCTCTTGTTGAGGTAGTTGAGGTCCTTGTCTACCTTATCTAGAACCTGGATTCCCCACAATGTTGCCTCTACCCCTAACTCCACTAGATCCACCAGTGTTTGTTCCTCCTAACCCACCAGATCCTCCAGATCCACCAGGTATGATAGTTCCTACTCCACCCGACCCATTAGATCCTCCTATAGATGGAAATGATCCTTAAGTGGTCACACCTTGTGTCCCCTTTGTTGTGCTTAAAAACTATGTGCCAATAGTCTATGATATTTCACCACTACTAGATGTGTTTCCACACCACTTTCAAACGTGATACCCAAGATTTAATACCCGTAATTTTCCCAAAAATTATACCAAATATATACCTCCAAAGACAAGAAATGATTATGTAGCCATGGATGTACCAAATGAAATATTATACCTCTTAGGTGTTGATCGGTTACTTCCACCAATACCAACAAGGTTAGTAATACTTATCTCTAGATTTGGAAAAATAAGCACCAAGGGTGGGTCACATGTGGATTCAGATGCACACCAAAGGCTCTTCTTCTTTCTTCATATGAAAAGATCCCTCTAAAACATGTTGGTCATCAAACTTACACCTGTGTCTAGGAAATTGAAGAACTGAGTCATTTTTGACAAAATGGAACTATCCCCAAGTTATGTGACCTTCAGCGCTTAGGATGGATCTTCTGAGAAGGATGGTTCCTCTATATAATTCTACCACTATTGCTAATCCTAGTCTGAAAGGGAAAACTAATATAAGAATGCCAAGGGACAAGAGATATAAGGATAACATGAAAGGAAACTACACTAAAAGGTGATAACACCAGAAAAAGAGGGATGAACACTATTTGTTCTAATAAAAAATCAAGGGAAGTGCATGGAATAAGGCTAGGCACATGTAGCATAACTGAAATGTATTTACTAGATAAGTTTCATGGAACACAACTAGAAAAGTGATTACAAGGGACATAGGATGACAAAACAATCACACAATGTGAAAGAAAGGAAATAAGAAAGAATACAAACAAGCTTAGGAAAAAGAATAGTCAAAAATTATACTTATATTACTTCCAAAAATGCTCGAGAACTCTTACAATGGTGAAAATGTCGATATCCACATGCACGAGCCGAGATCAAGAAGTCATTCATTGGCTAGTTACTAGTATTTGGCACCCTACTAACGTGCTTGATAGGTTTCATGTTGCACACTCATGTATGAAAATATGGCATGAAATGGAAGGTGCAAAGGAGAGCACAAAGATAATGCATGTGGAAGAATGATGTGAAGGAAGAAGGCAGAAGGTAGGTGCGCGTAACGTGTGAGGGGAAATGAGGTAAACCGGTGGGTGGAGAATGCATTGTCAAGGCACAATTATTACAAGGTAATCATTGATGGCACGAGGAAGGGGCATGCATGGATACCAAGGACAAAAATTTTTAAGCAAGTTCTAAGCGTGCACATAGGATGGATGTAATATTGAGAGGAAAGTGGAAGTGCGGGGAATGCACGCAAGGGGAATATAGAAAAATGAGGAAAAAGAAAAGGAAGGGAAAAGGGGGGAGCATGCAAGGGCACATGAGGAAAATAAGGAGGTTTGCAAGGAAATGCAACCAAGGGAATGTGCCAAGTGAAATTAAATGTGTGTAACCTTGCAATGAAGAGAACAAAGCCAGAAAGTGTATACAAGTTACCCAAATAACTAGGAGATTTATTAGGATAACATTTTTGGTGACTTTCGGGGCCATCTTCATGCTAAATGAAGGAGATCAATAGACTGAAGCATCCATTGGGCATGGAGTTTGTTATGTAATCATGAAATTCTAATCCATAGTTTTGAATAACTACCCCTAAAGTTACTTGAAGGATCATGGCTTCACTCTATTCCAAATCCCGCCAACTACTGGAAATTGTCGACATCCTAGAAGCAAAAAAGAAGAACACATGTAGGGAACACATGAGAAGAAAGAAATATGTACAAAAAAACAAATTTACATGCAGTGCACTTGGAGGAATTGAAACTACTCTAATATATATATAAAATGATGTAGAAAACTTAATGGAAGGGTTTGAGATATATTGCATTTACTGGGATTTGTAGTGCACCTCCATCAAGATGAAATAACTCAAAAGAGGTAGCCTCTTTACACGAACTAATGATATATGGGCCACTTCAAAGTGCATCAAACTTTGAATTACACCCTATTTTATCTTTGTTATCATCCCACTTCAAGACCAAGTCCCCAAATTTGAAATTTTAGGCCGGCCTTTCTATTAAACCACTTTTTTGTTGTTTGTTGATGATGTTCTAGCTTGATCATGACAAATTTCCTTGACTCTTTAAGATTAACCAACACTACCATTCTTATTCATCTTTGGTGCGTGCCTTTTAATTACAATTTTAGGAAAACGCCAATGATTTCAACTCTAGCATTAAAGGAATGGTAGCCTCCTTTCCATATACAATCTTGTAAGGCAAAGTTCCTATTGATTTTTTGATTGTGATTCTATCTGCCCAAAGCACACATGAGACCTTTGTATGCCACTACTTTTGGCTAATGTTCATTGTGCACTTCATGATCCTAATCAAGTTTTTGTTTATTGAATCTACCAAACCATTTCCTTGGGGGTAATAGTTGGAAGAAGTCTTCAGATAGATACCCAAATTTAGAGCCCAATCAGTAATTTTAGTTTCAAGGAAGAGGTTTGCATTATCGGAGATAGTGGTTTGAGGAATTCAAAATTTATGACTAAACCCTTGAGAAATTCAAGGATGACTGACTTGGTTGATTCCTTTAGTGTGAAAACTTATGTCCATCTAGTGAAGTAGTCTATAGCTATCAACACTCACTTGTATCTAGCACTTGAAGGTGGATTGATCATGCCTATGAAATTGAGACCCCATTGCGTAAAATGGTGATCTACTTAGAATGGTCGGAGGGGAAGCACTGCCAATATTTTATTTCCTACAAATAAAGCACATTCCTTGTATTTTGTGACCCACTTGTGTGCATCTACAAACAGAGTAGGACAAAATATTCCTACCATTATGATCTTCATCACTGTAGTTTTGGTAGAAAAGTGCCCACTAAAAACCACCATGGAATTGTACTAACACTTTTTCAGTTTATGCGTTGTTGATACACCTTAACAACACACCATCAAGATTTTTCTTGAAGAGAAGTCCATCAATCAAAACTTAAGGGATAGATTTGAACCTCAGATGTCTTATCTTTACCTTTTTAAGTTAGTAGGGTATGCACCCTTAGAAAGGAATGTGATCATGTCCTTCATGCATTCGCATGCACCAGATCCTTATTCTACTCAATTTCTATGCACGAGGGACCCTTATCCGTAGAAACAATGAAGTCTTAGGCTCATTCTTTGTATCCTCAAAATTTGCTTGCAGAGTGTACTACCTCTTACCAATTTTGTGGATTTGATATTCACATCATATTCCATGATTTTTTCACCCATCATGCTCTCTTTTCATTCATGTCTACTCCCATGATGAATTCTTTGTGAGTAAAAGTGAGATACTAACACCTTGATATGATTTGTGACAAGCATACTTTTAAATTTCTTGAGTGTGTGCATGATGGCGAGGACATGCTTATACATGTGACTATATTTTAATTCATAATCCTTTAATGTCTAGCTAAAGAAAGCCACTAGTTTTTCTAGCCCTTATTCATTTCCTTGTGTTAAGATAGCAACAACACTCACATCAGTGCTATAAGTATAAAGGATAAAATAATTTGAATAATTTGGGTTGATGAGTGATGATGCACAAGAAATTTCTTTCTTGATCTTGTAATAAGCTTTATCTTCCTTCTCTTTTCCATCTAAAGGTTATGTCCTTCTTGAGCATCAGGGTGATGGGCCTTACCAGTCCTATAAAGTTAGGAATGAAAAGACTAACAAAATTAATCTTACCAAGGAAGGAACACAAGGCCTTTTTGTGAGTTGACAAGGAAAGAGCTAGGATGGTTAAAATGCACTCATGATCAATTGTGGTGTAATCCTTCAAAACCACATGGACCAAAATCTTGTTCGCGCCACTATAAAATTGCACTTCTTGGGGTTAAGAGATACCCCATACCTTTTTGCACATCTCAAAGACTTTTTTAGGTGTACCATATGATCCATGCTCTACTTTGAGAAGACTATAATGTCATCGAGGAAAACCAAGATAAAATCATTGATGTAACCTTTGAAGGAAATGCCAATGGCACGTTGAAATATTGTGCCTACATTTTGATGACTAAAGGACATTTTTGGTATGCATATGTTCCCATTTGGTTGTAAACATTGTTTTGAATTGATCTTCTTCCTTGACTAGGATCTGATTGAAACTTGAATACCCATCAAACATTGAGAATATTTACACATTGCCATAGTCAACAGAATTTTCTCCATTGAAGGAAAAGGATAACGATCATTTAAATATGCCTTTTTCAAATATTTGAAATCAAAAAAGAGTCTAATTTCACCATTATTCTTATGCACCAGAACTATATTCACAACCCAAGTAGAGAAATTGATGGGAAAAATTATCTTCACCTTAATGAGTTTGGATAATTCCTTTCTCATTAGGGCTCTATCCTCGGGATTTCTTGGTCATTGCTTTTGTCTCGATGGGATTGATACTAAGATCAAGGTTAATGGAGTGTTGAGTAAAATTGGATCAAAACCTTTGAGGTCTTCATACTCCCATGAGAAGATATCATCGTATTTTTGAAAGAGAGAGATGAAAGCCTATTTTTCATTATGCACACAAGATTTACTAAGAAGTAATCATTTTCCACGTGTAATAGTCACTGGGAGAAATCATCTTATGCAGAGTGCATATACTTTTCTTCGCCCTTAAACTCATCATTAGGAAATTTTTTTCTCTAAGGTGACTAGTGCTTTAGGAATATTATTTGACTTCAATTGAATTATTTGGTCACCATAGCTGTTATGCAAATTAGATTCATTACTTGATAAGAGATCTTCTTCATTTTGAATGAACTGGACAATCTCCATGTCACTATCAAACACTTCCAAGATGGTGTTGTTTTCTAGAATGGATGGTATGATCGCCATCTTAATGTGTTGAGTGTTTCCCTTGAAAATGTCCTAAGATAGAGAGAAATGCAAACCAAGCATGGCCATTTGATCAGCTTCCTTATTAATTTTTCGTGGAACCACCTATATATTTAGAACATCAAAGCTCTCAAGGAGGTCCCAAACTTTGTTTTTATAAGCTTTGAAAAACTTATTCTTTTCCTAGAACTTGTTAGTGACTTTGTGGATAACCAATTCAGTATCTCCAAAGATTTGTAGCACCTTAATATTCTTCTTTTCAGCAATAAGTAGACCATGGACCGGTACCTCATACTATCGCCGCATTGTTTGGAACATGTAAACTGTAATCTATGAGTGAAGAATAATTTCTCATCCTTAGGGGAAATGAGAATGAATCCTCCTCCCATACCATTTTTTCTTTTGGATCCATCAAAGTATAACTTCCATAGACCAAGGTTATCTTCCCTTTACTTAAGTGTTCATGGCAACATAACTTCTTCTTCATACATGCATTAGGTACAAAGCCTAATTTCATAAGCTTTCAGTTCTTCACCATAAGGGTCAAATGTATGGTTCCTCTCTGCTCACTCATTAAATATTAGATCATGAATAGGTGGTGGAAGAGGCTTCTCTTCAGAACTAAAGCTTGTTCCTCTTCGATCAAGCAACTGTCTTGGAGAGGGGATGGGACATATAACTCTACATGATAGGAAAATATTGGCTTAGCTTGTATAATAAAATGGGTACCATACCTTATCTTGAGTAACATATGGGTCTAATCAAGACAAATAACCACCTACTTTACTAATAATTTTTATGAAAAACATAAGGAAAATAGAGGGGGTAAGTCAATGATTGAAACATCTTGAGTTATTTTTAGATTTGAACATGCACGAGGGTTTTCTCAAGATCCTTGATGATTCCTAGGGTAGTGACAGTTGAAACCTCAAGTTGTAGGACTCTCTATTGTCAAGGGGATATACTTAAGTCTTAATACATCGCCAATATTCTTAGGCATGATAAAAGTACTCAAACTTGAGTCAATCATGTAGTTATGGACAAGATGTTTTCCTATGATCAAGGACATATGAAAAGGTGGGGTTTTAACAACTTTACTTATTTGATTCTCCTCTTCTTGGTAGATGTTGATAGAAATGCACTGCTTCTACATATCTGGATTAGTGTGCAAGAGATGCACCCGAGCTTTATGTAATAAGTTACACTAGGATGGAATGGTCAGGGAATGCCACATTCTAACATTTATGTTTTTCCTATTCATTTGGTCTAAAATGCTAAATGGAAAACCCATTGAATTTCAAATTTGAGGAACAAAAAAATAATTAATTGGTTTCTCAAGTAAAGAGGTAGGAACCTTAAGTAGTGCAGAGGATTGACCTACAAAAAGAGGGGCATGCGCCACTTCTAGAGGAGATTTACATGGGACCTCTTGTGTAGGTACTTCAGAGCATTTATTACTGGATATCGTAGATACTTTATTTTAGTTTTGAGGGTTTTCCGGTGTTCTTGGAATTATGACCTACACGCCAGATTTGAGCATTCTCTTCTTGTATCTTGTGTTGTCTATAACTTAGGTGCATGGGATTCTTATGTCCTCAACAAATTGTTTTATTGCAAAAATGTGTTCAAGACTAAAGAACATCAAATTTACCTTTGGGAAGCTTCTAAATTTTCTTTGTTATTTTCTTTGGGTGTAATCATTGAAGGTTCACAGGTGGAAGCATTCTTAATGATGTAGGCCTATGCATATGCAACATTAGCTCAATAATATTGGCTATGAGCCATATTGTAAAGAAATCACCATTCGACTCTTGCACCATGTTGTTCTAGATTGGGACAAGTCCCGACTTATGTGGGTGTGGGAAGAGGTTTTATAGGAGGGATAAATTGCAAAGGAAACTGAATATTAGCATGATATCTATCATTCTACTAGTTTTATCAAGTGCCTTTGATTCCCATGTTGATTCCACCAAGGCTGGTTGCTCTAGCCTTGTGCCTAATTAGAATCGCTTCATTAGGATTACACATGTTGTTTCTCCAATGATAAGACCTTTTGGATACTTTTCTAATCAGGGACATAAATTCATCATCTTATTTTTATTGTGCAGGGGTAAGATGTAGATGCAACAAATTACACACTCTACACTAGAACTAGAGAAATAGAAGGCTAGGGTGCTGGAAACATCTTTGGGAACAAGGGTACATGAGGCACGGGTGCCAACTTTCCAACTCCGAATAATATTGTCTTCCCTTATTACAATGTTGTATGCAAGCAAGCTCCTACCTCCCATGGATTGAATCATGATTGAAATGTCACTATTCAAATCCCTTAGATAGTATAAGAAAGCATGCTAGGTTGTAGGCCTTACCAATTAAGGAAATTTTTCCCAAGTCTTCGGAATCTAACATTGAAACCAATCATCTACTCATTAGGTGTGCATTTTTTTGTGGTTAGCTGCTCCACAAGTGATAAATGATTTGATTTATCTTCAAATTAATTAAAAATAGTTTTTCTAAGCTCATCCCAGGTAGCAATAGATGCAAGTCTTAGGTCATGGTACCATTGGAGTGCTTTACCTTTAAAATAGGGTGCAAACAACCTAACAAAATATCATCATGTTTAATCAAATTGACAGAGCATACATTGGCCACATCTTGAATGTGTTCAATAGTGGGTGACTTGATTTTCTCCTATGAATTATGGAATACTTTGAGTGGATTCCACCTTGGAGGATGATGAGGATGTTGGAGCACCATCACAGGGGCATGTTGGTCTATTTTGGGGAGGAGTAGAGTGCATGCGGTGCATCTCTGGAGATGGGGATGCATGTGTGGAAGATATAATGCATGTGTTTTAAGGTGAAACGTAGAGGTATTAAAAGGATCCTTCAACTATAGCAATCTGTCTTGTATGAAATCTTCTCATAAAAGGCACTAGAAACTATAAAATAGGAGCTCTAGAAATGTTGGGTATAGCATTTTTACACCCACCAAGAACAAGGGAATCCCATGTGTGCTAGCCTATCACCCAGCGGGCGCTGGGTGCTCACCCGAGTCATACGTAGGGGCTGAGTCTCTCGTTTATGTGAGTTAAGTGGGAAATCATCATCTATGATAGGAACTTAAAAAGAGTGAGTGGACACAAGACATACATTCATCATAGATCTTAGAATGGATTCTAGATCAATGCAGTCATTCCAAACAAAAGGATACTTAACAATTTATAGAACTAAACTGAAAAGGAAATGTATAGGAGTTTATATTCATTCATATAACACATATGAAATAGAACTACATAGATATATGTATAAACCAGAGTCTATTATATTTATATTCCATCATATCGACAACCTCATCACATGCATTAGATCCATTATAGAATATCATAGTATGGTAGACTAAAGTCATACATCATAACTGGATTAGAGTCCTCCTAAACATGAAAGGAAAATTTAATACCCAAACCCTTGATACATCCTTTCCCTATAGGTCATCTACCCAACCCAATAGATTTCCTCACAGCATTTCTATAGAGCTCCACTCTCTATTGATCTATATCTCAATTCCTCTATGGGAACTTATATTTATAGGCCTCTTGAACTACCAACCCACCTTTTTGAGGCTTCAGATCCATCACTAAGTTTCCAAATGTGGTCCTCCATGGGAGCATGCTCCTCCAGGCCTGAGCTCTCCACTCCTTTCCATGATGGTCTTCTAGAAGCTTCCATCACAAGGCATATTCCTTCCTAGGCCAACCTATCACTAGGTGACACCTTATCCACTCCACATGTACAGTTGGGTCATGCTTTTCACATGTCCTACCTGATATGCCAAATATGGATAAGTCCCAAAATCCTACTTTGCCTTGCGCACACACTACTTGTTCTATTAAACCCTCCTAGAACCCTGTCCTACATGCTTTCTCCTTGCATCCCTTCTTTAACAAGGCCTTGTGCACCCATGTGCCTTCTTGTACTTAGCCAATAAATCAGGGTCCCAACATCACCCCACACTACGCCTATTCTCTACCTATGGGAACATGTCTTCAATGAATAAAGAATTACAACAGATTCTAGAAGAAATAATGATTTGGAAAATAATAAGGGAAAGAAGAATTGGGAAAGATGAAAGAATGGGGAAGTGTTGTTACTGCTGCAATAGGAGAGGAAAATATTTCTTCAATTCAGCCTCCAACTTATTCTAGGCATCAACTTCATTTTGTGCTCTTTGGCAGAGGTCACTGACTAGGGTGCTTACCTCATCAAAACCTAGTCCATCTCCTTGAGTATTCATTACCTCAACCACCCCTTCAGTTGCTTGCACATCCTCAAGCACATCCATCCCCTTGTGATTTGTGGGTACAACCCTTTCAGCCGGTTCTTGACTGAACCTCATAGGACTTCAATGGCTTTAGACTTCTTCTCAACCTTGGCTAAGATCCTATCCCACTCCACTCTGTTCCCTTTGTTCTTCTCTTGGAATTATTTGAGCTCTGCCTCATGAGTGGCAACAAGAATTCTTACCACTCTATCCTTGTCTACATAGTTGTCATATGCGGCCTCAATAGCTTTGGTAGAAATTTTTACATCAGCAAGGACCTTGTTGTACTCGGCAATGATTGCTACAACCTTCAGTTTGTCTTCCCTTTCCAGTGCGCTGATACTTCTTCCATAGACTCTAAGGCTAGTGGCTACCTCTCCATGGTGAGGATACGTGTTAAGTCTTCTAGGCACTCTAGGGAAGATCCATACTTTTGTGAAGGTGGTGCTAGGTCCAGATGCTTCAAAACAATGGCATATGTGATGGATTCTACCTTCTTGTATACCTCACGCACCCTTTCCTTCTCTTCCCTTAGTTCACACTTTAGTCTGCATGCTAATTAGTTCCTCCTACTTTAAGTCCTTGGTCCTTTCTTCGAGCTCTTCTTCCTTCTTCTCTAGCTCTTCCTCTAGGAATTTTACCCTGTCATTCCTCCCAAATAACCTAGCTTCTAGTTTAATCGAGACCTTGTTTAGTGTATTGTAGAGACTGTTCATCCAAAATTTGTTGAGCACTCACCAAGGGGTTGTCTCCTTTGAGATCTCTATCATAGTCATTATTGCTCCTTAGCTTACTTCAAACTCAAGCTCATCAAGGTGGGACTCAAATGCCCATGAAATCATTTTCCTTGTCTCGTGGGTATGCACCTTCCACATCAAATGATGTCATGGCCAGGAGCTGCTCTATTGGAATAGTGCCTTGGAAACACGTGTGCAACACCTTGTTTGGATCATCAACATAACCCATCCTTGGTCTCTAGATCTCCATGTGCCTTCCTCCTATGTGCATTCCCTTAGGAATAGTTACCGTCAGACTGGGGCCTCCTATGCTACCATGATCTTTTCCCATGCTTTCTTCTTTATCTTCATTCATAACTATTTCAGCACTGCACTCCAACTCTTGTTCTACCAAGGCTTCAATGATTTTCACCACTTCTTTTTCTACCACCTCATTTATCTGCTCCTGCGTGGGGCTTGGAGTCTAATTTTTGTACTCACTTCTTCACTTCCTCCCTTATCTTGGGCACCTTCCTCCTCTTGGCTACCCTTCCTCCGTATGAAGAGAAACTCATTTTCCTCTTCTCTGCCCTCTTCCTCTAAATCATGCACACTGAAAACAAGTGGTTCTTGGGCCCCTTCAGGTTCATCTTCTTCGTCATCATCCCTTTCACCCCTATAGGCCTCTAAACTCTCTCTATGTCCTCTGACTCAGCCTACTCCATCACCTTTTGTTTCTTCCTAACTAGGGATTCTAGTATGGGAGATTCAGATCTTTCTTCCTCCTCTGGTGACTTCTCCTTTGTGATAGGATTTTCTTGTTCTAGTGCCTTTTCTCTAACTGGAGACTTCTTCTGTGCATGTAAATGCTTGTCCTAGCACTTGTCTCTGGTGCGCCCACTATTGGCGTATTTTGGACACTTGGTGCCTCTTTCCCTTAACCTCTTCTTTTTCTTTCTTTGTTAGCATGGGATTCCTTCTTCCCATGGGGTCTTCGGGATGGAGAAATCACATTCTAGGTATGTGCCCTTCTCAAACTTTGGCCTTATGCATAGATATACATGCACCACGTTCCTTCTTGCAATTGGAAAAGTCAAAGGCTTTGTCATCTAGACCTTGTGGGAGACATACCCCTCCACGTATGCATGCTTATTGGGGTAAATGAGATGTCTGCGTAGCTCCCTGTGGTCTTGATCCACCTCACTAAGGTCAAACCTTAGTATTTTTGCCTCTGTAAACCGGTTTACCCCTACTTGGAAATATAAGGTTGTGAAAGAGAATGGGAGTTTACACCATGGGATCATGGTTTCATCCACCAGCTTGAATCTTCCAATGTAAAAGTTGGTACACTACAAATTTAGCTTCTCCCTTTGTAAGTGTAGGAAATTTCTCTAGGATCCTCCACTCTACCCTGAATGCATCCCTTAAGCACTTATACCATTTCTCAAGATGCACCTTATGAATGGACATCATGTTGTCGCAAGTTTACTTTGTGAATACTTTTAAGAGTGATGGATCCTCTTGGGTACTCCCAAATATCTTTGTCTACCCCATTAGGCACTTCGATCTCTGAAAACATGATGGTCAAGAGGACAATGCAAAAGAGTATCTTGTCACCTTTCGTGCGCCATCGATAATCTTAATCGTGATGTACATGGATAAGTTGTAGATGGTGCCTTATGATATCCTTCTACAAACATTTAACTATGAATTATTCACTTATGTCCACCTCTCTTGGTTGTTTAACTTGGTCACCAAGTGCATGGATATTTTCATCACGTGTCTGTGATGTCCGTGATATAAAAGTACCGTGACCCCTTATTATAAGTGTATGTGGTCACTATTTCTTTGATGGCTTCCTTGTCACTCAAGTCATCATCTATACTTTCTCCTTCATAGATGAGGCCTATGAATTTTGAAATCAGCTGAGGATTTATGCGCATCTTGTGCCCTGTGAAGTAAAAGTGATCCTCATGTACGTGCAACATTAACCATTGATAGAGGTAATCAAGTTTTCCAAAATAAGGCAACTCATAGAGTTGCAATAATCCCACCTTCTCCAACTTCACTTTTACCTCATCGCTATAAATAGGCAAACCCTCTGGTGTCCTTTTGTTTTTGGGCTAACCAACTCTAGCACCTTTTCCTTTTTCGTCATTTTTGTGTGATCATTGTAATATCTTATAGCCATTTTTCCATAAATGGGACACCCATTCCATCTCGAGAAAAACCCCATCTGGGTACGCATTTTGACGTACTATTATTCATTTGTACTTGTGGAGATTCTAGTTGTTTTCCCTCCTTTGCCCTTGCCCTTGAATTTTCCCTTTCCTTTGGGCTTCTTAGGTGATGTAGTTGGTTTCTTAGGTGCCATGGTTTAGGTTATCTTAGCACTTAAACTTCTCTTACTTGCTCTACTTTTATACCTCCTCTAGTCCTAGATCTCAAACTTGTGAAGAAACCCTTTTCAACCTATGCCCTAGCTGCCAAACCCTAACTGGAATATCCTCTTTCACAAGAAAATGCTTATCCACAACTCTTTTTCTCTATGCCCATGAAATTCTTTTCTTCTAGTTTGTAGATCAAATCTAGTCACTCACGGTTAAATTTCTCAATTTTTATTCACACAGATCAACTCAGAAACCTAGTTCACAAGATCTCTTCTTTCTTCATATTTGCAAATGTTGATAATGAAGTGCTCGACCTTCTTCAATTTATAGTTTTTCCAAATTTTTAGCATTAAATCTACTTCACCTGACCACCATACTTTAACACTTATTACAGATTTTTCCACTAAGCCGGACTCTAGCGCCCTCACTCACACACCCATCCTTGCACAAATACTCATATAACCTTCGCACACACAAATAATCTATCCGATAGAAGGGTCTTATGCACGCATTACTCGCACCGAAGGTACTTCTTCCATCCTAAAGATTTTTGCTCTTGCCTATGTCGTGTTGTTTTTACACTTATTTCTCCCTTGTATGTGGAACCAAAATGTAGCCTTATCTTGATACCAACCATCCTCGTTCACCTTTTCTCCTATGTGCTTTCTTCCACAGGGCCATTCAACCGGGATTTCCAATGCAATCCTTCCTGGAACTTCACACTTTACACTTTCCTTCACATTATTCCACCCCACACTAAAACTATGTGCGGTCCTCTGTGCATTCACAACCTGTAAAAAGTATCGAGGTTACCATCACCCAAGGAGAAACAAAAAACAAAAACAAGAAAGGGAAACACAAGAAAATAAAAATGCATTAAAGGAAATCCTAAACTATCTGGCAATACTACCTTATTACAAACACTAAGAAGACTTATTTATAGTAGAACTTTAGCCTACTCCCATTGAAGTGTCCTAGAAATCTCATCCCATCAAGTGCTTGTAATTTGTACGTGCCTGAATCAAGGATGTATAAGATGATGTAGGAACCCAACCAATCAACTTATAACTTCCCAGGATGGCGCATAAACTTGGAATCATATAGTAGCAACATTCACCCAACCTCAAAATTTTTGTTCTTAATGTGATGATCATTCCATGACTTTTGTTTTTCTTTTTCATCTTCTAGCTCCACCTAGTGAGTTATCATCTTTCATCTAATTACATTAACTTGTCAATTCTTTCTTCCAACACTTGTTCATCGGCAAAACCTCTTGCGTGCACTATACACAACAATGGTAACATGAATTCAATTAGTAGGAAATCCTTCCTGCCAAACACCAATTGAAACAGTGTGGCCTTATTTAACGTCTTGTAGGTTGTCCTATATGCCCATAGAACTGCTGATACTTTTTCATCCTAATCCTTCCTACCAACATCACAAATTTTGGTTAGGGTATGACTTAGTATTTTGTTAAATGCCTCCGCAGTTCCATTTTCTTATGGATGGTAAGGGTAGTCTTGTGATGATCCACCATGAGTTTCATTAACAAAATCATCACTGTCTCATTTAAGAAATGTGTACCCTTGTCACTAGTCAAACTCAAAGGGAATCCATACCTTGTAATAATGTTTTCCCATAGGAACCTTGCTGCAGTAGCTATTGTACAATCCTTAGTAGGTGTTGCTTCTACCCACCTTGTCAAGTAATCTATGCAAGTGATTATATAACATGACCTAGTCCTATGTGCGGCTGGTGCAATAGGGCCTACAAAGTCTATAGCCCACTTTTTGAATGGCTGGTGCTGGGAATAGGGCACAAAGGCATTTCATCTCTTTGCCTTGGTTTTCCAATGCACTGATAATGGTCACACGCCTTGCAATATTCCTTGCAGTATTTTAATAGGGTTTCCCACCATAATCTAGCTATTAATATCTCACGTGCGGTGGCCTCACCTACATAGTGTACACACGCACTACCTCCTGTGTGCCTCTTCTATTATGGCTAGATCTTATGTTCTAGCACACACCAGTGTAGAATCTCATATCATCCTAATTTGTATAAATCCCCACTAATCAACATGTAGGGCATGAAGTGTATAGCTAACTAATTTTTATCCAATGCCTTCATTCCTTTCGATGCTACACTGCCTTGAGAAATATTGCAATACATTCTAAGTCTCGAGGGTGTGCCATAACCTAAATAGTTGTACATTAGGCATGGTATCCTCAATGCTTTGCACGTCCTCCCCTGAATCGATTCTAGAAAAATGATCAGTGTATGAATTACTTTTTCCTATTTTGACAACCACCGTGAACTCAAATTCTTGTAACAACAATACCCACCGACATATGCACCCTTGTAGAATGGGATTGTTCACTAAATATTTCAATGCCATATGGTCAATGTAAAATATAAAAGGGGTTACTAAGAGATACTTCGTGAAATTGTGAAGCACGTAGATCATTTATAATGCCTCACTCTAAGTTGTAGTATAATTTTGGTTGGTGGTATCAACTTCTACCTTGCAAAGCATAAAGGATGATCAAAATCCCTTCACCAGGATATGTAAGTACTGCTCCAATGGTGGTTCCTAAGGAAACAACATGAACATGGAAGGGCTTATCCCAAGAGGGGAATCATAGTATGGGCATGGTGATAAGCATATCCTTTAAAGTGTCAAATTCCTTCGTTGCACCTCTCCTCAAAAGAAAAAACTCTTGTGTCTAAGTAACTCTTCTAAAGGTGCAAGTGATCTTGGCATATCCTTGATGAACGTCCTAGTAACATGTGTGTCCAAGGAATCCACGTAATACACTTTGATTTAGTAGGCTCCTCCAATCTCACAATTATTGAAACTTTGGCACAATCTACTAGTAAGCCCTCCTTACATATGATGAGCCCCAATAATGTTCCAAATGGGGTAACAAAGACAAATTTCTTAATGTTGAGGGATATCCTCAACTCACAACACCTTTCAAACATCAACCTTAAGTTATCACAATGGTCCTTCACTAACCCATACACTGTTCAATTATCTAGGTGCACTTGAAGAAATTTGTGGATGAAGTATTGGAATGCCTGTACCACTATGCACGAGAACACAGAAGGTGTATTCTTCAACCCAAAAGGTATGACCGTATAAGAAAAAAATTTAGCACTTGGTGGTGAAAATTTTCTTCTCTTGATCTTCATTGGCAATCTAAACTTGGTGGTACTCGAAAATCCATACGTAAAGGAATAGAATTCACCTAGCCACTCCCTCCAAAATTTCTTTAGTAAATGGGGTTGGGAAAGGATCAATGACACATACTACATTTAAGTCCTTGTAATCAACACAAATCCTTATCCTCCCATCCTTCTTGATACTAATCACCATTGGAATTATCCATTCTGACTCTTTCACAAGATCAATGATAATTGATGCTATCATTTTTCTATCTCCTCCTTGACCTTTATGCGTAAGTTGGGATTCATTCGTTATGGCCTCTTCCTGATTAGGCACGCACCTTCCTTCAGCTTTATCCTCATCTCCCCAAATAATGGTGGATGCCTTTAAGCTCATGGTACCTGTGTGGGAAAAATCTTGGAATTCACATAATAGATCAATGATTTTAGAGACTTCTTTCTCTGACCAATAGCCTCTAATGATTACCTCCTTGTGTTCTACTTCTGATCCGAGGTTAACTTTTTTTGTCTTTAAAGGTTTATGGTAGGTGTGTACCTATTCATTAGCACTATCTATGACCTCACGCATCCCTACATAATGGTTAACATCCAAGCTTTCCACTTCTTCCCCATCAATAACATACACCATATTCCCCTTTTATTTTTCTATACATGTGTGCTCAAGCTATATCTCTTCTTTTTCTTCTTCCTCAAAGCACGCCTCTAGGCCAGGTTCACCTAGAAATTCTTGTATTCTGTCTTCCACCATAGTACTATCCCCTATTGTAAGGCACTTGACTACCTACAACACCTTATGTACTGATGGCTTTGTACTTTGATACTTGAATGTTTGAATGAGATCATCTACCAATTCTTTCCAATTACCAGTTTGACGACGCATCTCCAAGTGGATATACCACATGTGCGCACAACCTTGCAGGTGGATTACAACTTGTGAACCCATAATGAAGGTGGTAATTCTTTTGTGCTTCCCATCTAGGCTATCTCACATGATTATATATGGAGGAAGTAATCACTTTACCATGGTAGTCTTTTATAACCATGGGCATGTTGCTCTCTGCAAAACCTTATAGAGAAGACTATTCTCACCTCATGCCATTCCAAGAGGTTATCCCAATGTGTCACCCACTAGTGCGTAGTAGTTTTGAGTAGGTGTAGTTAAAATTTTCCTCCTTTCCTTCTCCTTTCTCGAATGGGCCTCTATTTCTCTCAATATATCTTCTAGATTAGCCCCTCCTGAGTAACTTGGTAGTTTTCTTCCTCCAGGCACTAGACTATATGCACTTTTTCACTCCTTACACACCTAATGATTTATTAATTACCTTATAATTAATAAATCCACATCTCCAAACCCGCCACCTCATCTCGCCACCTCACCATGACCTAGCCCTAACCCTAAACCAACCTAATTAAGACCTATGACTTGGTCCAGACCCACACCCATGACTCATCACCCCTCACCCGCACCAAAACGAGCCTAATAATGACTTGACCAAGCCCACAACTGATCCCTCGGGAGAAAAGGAGGGAAAGATGGTTGTTTTACTAAAAATAGCCACTTTGACCTAACCGACATCGGTTCCTACTCGACCGCCGTCGGTTACGTAACCGCCATCGGTTCCCTGTTAATGACCTCCCCCAACCAAAAAGAAAGGATCCGGAATTCATTTGGGTAGGAGAAAGAGAAGTGAAACAAGTAGAAGAGGTTGCAGAGAGAAGAGCATCGAGCCGAAGACTGCAACTGAGCAATTGGATCACTGTCACCCTCATTCAAGCATTGGAAAAGACTGAGGATAGCTTCATCAGCTTGCTTTCCAATACCGGATCATCCCAACTAAGCCTTACTATCGCCACCACATTCCTTGGACCTGTATCTTCATCAGGAACCAGTAAGTATTATCTTGTAGTTCTTTGTTATCATTTTGCTTTAATTCATATTAAATGGGGAACTGACCACCTTCGAAAGGAAGTCTAATATTTCCTGGGCCTAAGGTAGTTCCCTCACCTATTGTCTAACTAAGATCTGGTGGTCTTGTATTCTTACTTATAGGTAGTCCTTCCCAGACAAAAAGGAGTTCTTCACAATCGATCTGATCTCTCTACGGTACGCGCACACCTTCCCAACATTCAACAGGTATTCCTCCTAGCCCTAACCCTTATCTGTTTCTCAAGAGAATGAAAGGATAGAAGCAACTCTATTCCGGAAAGAAATTCTGTGTGAAACATTTTGGCACGCCCGGTGGGACCCATTTCGGGTTTCTTTCTTTCTTGCTTGCTTTCATATAGGGAGCATACTTGTTGTTTCTTTCTTCTAAATATTCACAAAATATTTTGTCATTTTGGTAAAAGAATTTGTCTTTCTTTAGAATCTTTGCATTAGTGAAAGTCATCTTCTTTGCTTCATCGAATATCATTTTTGATTTGGGTTTAAAACACGTACATCACATTCTTGCTTGTTTTTTTAATTCTAGTGAACATAGATTAAGTAATAGGTCGTACACGTGGGGGTGATATCCATGGTATTGATGAGAAATTAATCTTACTCTCACTGCACAACACATACCAAATCACATCATAATCAACACAACAGCTCAAACATCCCCCCTTCCCGCGGTATTCCTCCGCCCGATTGAGGTAGCCTTATGAGCCAAAACAAACTTGACATCTCCCTTAGGTCTCTTGTTTAGGATTGACATCATCTGGCGTCTAAGGCATAAGCCCAAAGTGATTAAAACTAATCCTAGGGTTAGTCTATTGATTTGCTTGTGCATCTTGCTTGTTTTTAGTTCTGTTTCTCTGTCATACACTGTTTCAGTGATCACTTCAAGACAGTTTGGTAGGTATATTAAGCATTGTTATCCCCAAACCAGCAGCTTCTTACATCCTCTCTTTGCTTTCACAGTGACCGACACCGGTCCCATACTACCGACATCGGTTAACTGACCGACGCCGGTTACATTTTGACCGACATCGGTTATCTGACCGATATCGGTTACTGTGTTTAACAGTTCTTGACACACCAACAACCTATCAATTCCAACATTTTGTTGTTGTTTTCATTCCGGATTGATTAAATCCCTGTTGTGTCCTCTTTTCCATGGTTGTTATCACCCGGAAACAAGCAAGCAACCATGGTTTCACATGCCTGTTCCGTGCCTTTCCTGAGTCACCCCCTTCACATCCTATGGGGAATCCTACGGATACCAGCAATTTTCCCAAGATCCCTGTAGGAGATAAGGAATTTGCCAAATTTTTGGATGCTAATCCTAGCGCCGTACAATATTATTTGTCTCATACCCCTGACCGTGCACCCGATGGTCAGCTCCTCGTTGGTATGCCTATTAGTATCACCACTCACTTAGCCCCTTCCCCACCTAATAACTCCGCCTTACCATCTTCATCCTTAGCCCCGTCTCCCAGCTCAGTAGCTTCGGTGGTTCATACTGCACCGATTGGTTTTCCTCTAGGTTAACTGGGACCCCACATATCACTACCGTCCACTGCCCCTACCTCATCTCTCTCGCAGGTTGCCTCTTTCATCACTTGCTCTCTGCCACCTATACACATGAGCTTTCCCTCACAAGTTCCGCCCACCTTTTCATTTCCACAAATTCATCCGGTGGCCTCAACCTCTTATATAGGACACCCTTATTCGGCTGCCCCAACACATTCATCACCATTATCTTATCAACATTCAATCCCACCATTGTCTAGTAGCGGCTCTTGGACCAATCCTCCTCTGTTTACAATGACAACACCATCATCTAACCCAACCAATGATTTAATCAAACAGATGATGGACAAGATGCAAAATCTTGAGGCTTCTGTTTCAGGAAGTCGTAACACCCTGACATATGAGCAAGTTTGTTGGGAGCCTATTCATCCTTCTGTCCCCCTTCATACATATCCTCCTCAATGGGAATTACCAAAATTTACTCACTTTAATAGTAAGGAGGACCCTCAACAACACTTGCGATCGTTCAGACATGCCTGCTATCTGATTGCTCATGACGATGCCTTACTACTCCGTACCTTTCCCATGTCCTTATCAGGACCTGCCTTGGAGTGGTATAGTGCTTTAACCCAGCATTCAATCTTCTCCTTTAACCAGTTAGCCCAATCTTTCTTGGATCACTTCTCCATCAATATTGCCAAGAAAGTATCCATTACCGACCTCTATGCCATCCGACAATTTGAAGACGAGTCTATTGCAGATTTCATTGGACGATGGCGGGGCCTCATCAACCAACTTACTTACGCCTTACCTCAGGCCGAGCTCATCGAACTCTTTACGCGGGCCTGTGCTAAACACATTTCTCCCACCCTCCAAATTCAAACTTTCCGCACCTTTGATGAGGCCTTTACTATGGCTCGGAAACTAGAGATTCGAGCCTTAGAGGAAGAGAAATTGAGGTTACGCAACAAAAGCTCAAATTTCCGGACCCAAGACTCTACCACCAAACCCAACACCACCAATTCTCACACATCGGCTGCTTCAAAATCAAAGGGTGCCGTACACGCTGTGATGGTCAAATCTCAAGCACTGTCTAATACCCAGCCGAAAGCCACCTATAAGTATAAAGCCGAGCCCATCAACTATACTCCCTTGGGAGAAACTTATGGTGTGATCTTAGACAAATTGCTTAAAGCAGGAGCTATCACCTTGCCTCCTGTTAAACCTCACTCCGGGTTTGATTCCACCCACGCTATTCCTTCTTGGTATAAAGAAAATGACTTCTGTAACTTCCATCGCGTGAAGGGACACAGTCACGAAAACTGCAAGATGTTGAAAAACATAGTGCAGGAAATGGTTGATGCAGGGGATATAACTCTCGATAATCCTAATGCCCCCGCTAATCAAAATTTAAAAATCTTCAACAAACCATTTCCAAACCATGCATCTAACAGTAACACAAATCAAGACACCTCAGCCGAGGAGAAGAGTGTGCATGAGATCCATGCGATTTTCAACTCCCAACCCAGGGCTTCCATTGAGGAAATTCTGAATCAAGCTTCTTCACCAACGCAGGGATTTTCACCCC
This sequence comes from Taxus wallichiana var. yunnanensis, assembly GCA_018340775.1. Taxonomy (NCBI): domain Eukaryota; kingdom Viridiplantae; phylum Streptophyta; class Pinopsida; order Cupressales; family Taxaceae; genus Taxus; species Taxus wallichiana. Next base: position 541,607,304 of record CM031237.1, on the reverse strand, counting down.
CTTCTCCTTCATCAGGACAAGAGGATAGTCCCGCTATTCCTTTACCTATAAAGGAATTAACCACCCAGAGTTCTCTTCTCACAAATGAACCTTCTTACACCACATCCCTGCAAGATTGTGAGTGGATGTTATCTAACTTATCTATTTCCCAAACATCTCCTTCCACCACTCTTGCTGCAACAGAAGAAGGCTTGCCACTTTTTCTGTCACCCTTAGAGGAGAAACCCCTTGAGCCTACATCACCAAACTCCTCAATCATAATGGATCCCCTCAAACATGCCCTCCTACCTATTAGTTCTTCATCACCTAAATCTTTCCAGTGACCGGTTGACCTCTTAGTACCCATTGATACGGTGCCTCATTTACCCCCTGTATCACACCCACAGTGGACCGGAATCACAACCCATCTCTCTTCCATACCAAAGTTCCTGTTCACACGTGAAGAGTGTCATCCCTCAGAAGATAGATGAGCCTTATGGGAGCGCTTGAGTACACCCTGCTCTACTCAAATGCAGATGACTAATCCAGACACCTCTACCATATACCCGAGGTGTTTACAAAAGCTCAAAATGCCTATGTCCTCACCTTCACCCCCCTCATCTCTATCAAATCCCTCAGCCATCTCTATCAACCTAACCAAGCCTTCCCTTATGCTTGGGACTTCACCAATTCCTAGCCTGACACACCCACCTAAACGTTTAGATTTATCCAAAAATAATGCCATCAATCCACCTAGGAGACAGACCCAATCTCCTCGAGTCCAATCTATACCTCTTCCACAACTAAAACCCTCACCCCCGATCACACCGATACAACAGGCTCAGCTTCAGCCTTCACCATCACACCTACCTTCTATATTAGGGCCTCACCCCTCCACCTTGCCACAATACACCTTGCCTCCCACATCTTCTTTAACACGACCTATACCTTTTGCACCCCTACAGACACTCACGGGCGTATCAACACCATCGCCCCAAGTATCGCCTACCTACCAACCCTAAGCAAACTCGATCATCGAAGGACTTGTTTGTTATCGCTCCTCTTTCCCCGTGGTTGTTTCCTGCCACCACGTCAGCTGGGGCCTCATCATCTAACCAGCTAAACATAACTTCTGTGTAGAAGAAACCACGCCTAGTTAAAACCACTCATCAAAATCCCTTGCCTAAATCACCACCTGTATGAACCACTCGCACCCAACCCTTACCAAAACAATCAAAAATCTCACCCACTCAATCAACAGCCTCATCTTCATCTGAATTTGACCCACTCAAAGGATCTTACTCCAAGATCCTTGATATGTTGGTAGGGGATGCGACCATTTCCCTACCCCCGCTCAGACTCTATGATCCATCTAAACCTCGACCTATAGGTTATGATGAATCTAAAATCTGTGCTTACCATCACACACCAGGACACGATGTAGAAGGATGCAAAGCTTTGAAAGCCATCCTTCACAGTCACCTATCTCGGATAGACAGCCTAAGAAAGACAATTTATGGAGAGAGAAGCCCTTAGCTTCGATTCCTTCTCCTATACCACCTGTCCCCACCTCACCAAAATCTATCATCATTGCAACCCCACCTCTTGAGAACAATGACTTATCCCCGCCATCCTCCTCCTCTCGTATTCATGAGATCAACATGATTAACATTGCTACTCGAGGTCAGAAAAACAATGGAAAAGCTAAAGAAAGCACACCTGCGGCCTCTCTTTCTCCTTCTGCCATCCCGATCACACCACCACCAAAAGTGGTCATTCGTGGACCTGCCTATCCCATCTCTGATGGAGTTTCCCACCGCACCATGATCAAACAACTTCACCAATCTCCTGTCAAAATGACACTCTATGATCTCATTCAAACATCTGAATCGCATCGACAAGCTTTAATTGAGATCCTTCAAGGGATAGAGGTCCTACCTAATGAAACCTTTCCCGTCGCTTCCATTTTAACACCCAACCACGTCGCTTCTCTCACCAAACAACCTACCTCCACAACCACTTCTATCCCTGTACAACAAGCCAGCTGCTGTCAGTTTTTCTGAAGAAGAAATTGTCGTCTTTGGTGCAGAAGATCCTGATCCCGCTCTTTTCATCTCGGCTTACATCGGGACATCCGGTACGTCGTGTTATGATCGACGGGGTGCTAGCCTAAACATCATCTCTTCCAAAGCCTTCCAACAGATGAATATCCCTCCTAGCTGCATGTGTGCCAACCCCACCATGTTGCGTTCATTCAACGATGCTATTACTTCTACCTTAGGCACCGTGATCCTTAACATTCGTGTAGGGCCACGTACCTTACCCGAACTCTTCTATGTCCTTGAGGGAGAATTCCAATACAACATATTGTTAGGCCGCCCTTGGATCGGGCTATGGGATGCGTTCCCTCCACCTTACATAGATGCATCAAATTCGAGTATGAGGGGAAGTCATACACCGTCAAAGCTGACGCTTCCCCCTTCAAAACCTGCAATATGTTATATCACCCTAATGATGTGCTTGTACCAATCAAGGCACCCATTGATCCAGCCCAACCATCTACTTCAACCACGCCTCCACCATCCACCTTAACCACACTCACACCTTCAACCAATGAACCCACCACCGCGAATACCACTTCCTTCCCCGCGGACAACATCCCAACTTCAGACCCCTTGGTAGATGTTTTTCAACACCTTACGCTAGGGGAATACCACCTATACAACGTTAGCACCTTTCATACCCCACAGGAGTATGGATAGTTACATGCACATCCTACCTACGACCGTCGTGTGGGGGAGGTGATCTCCTACGGACCACCTAATTGCCGCACCAACCTAACATATGGGGGTGTTGACACATCCTCTGTCACCCCTGAACCTCCCCTTGGTGTGGTTCCCTTCCAATCTGATTTTGATATCTAACCAACCGTCGTTTTTCCCTCACCTTCCTGACGACGTTGTGCTTGGAAGGGTTTTGGTTTTGGTCTTTATGAACAAGGCCGACACACGATCATTCCCGTAACTACCCGCAAACACAAAGATCATCGTGGTCTTGGATTTTTTGAACCACCTACACCGAAGAAACCTCATGTCAATTGTATCCAGGAAAACAACGAAGTCACCCCTTCCGAACCATCATCGCCCATTTTTCCATCTTCACCCACAGAGTCGATAGACCCGGAATCTATCCCTCCTAACTTTTTTTTTTTTTTTTCGTGAATGCTATCTTCCTGGGTCCTCTCACTTATCAACGCGATAGTGAAGACCCATCTTCTCTCCCCCTTTTGTATCTAGATATGATTGAAGAAGATTCACCTTCAATTAATGTTGTGGAGTGCCAGGATGATGACTCCATCCTCACCTACCTTGGTGCGGATGACTCTTATATTCAACGTGCCTTACCATCTGACACCCAAACTATGTTGAATGAATCGACTATAGAAATCAACATCCACACGGAGGACGATCCTCACATTGTAAAGATCGGACAATCTCTTGACGCATTAGAACAAGCCGCCTTCACTACCTTCCTCCATGCCCGCAATCAAGCTTTTGCTTGGTCCTACGCCGACATGCCAGGAATCGATCCTGACATTGCTGTCCATAACATCACTCTGAAACTAGACTCTAAACCAGTTAAACAAAAACTGAGAAAAATGCATCCACGCATTGCCCTCTTGGTGAAAGAAGAGCTTCAACGCCTTCCTTTTTGTTTCTTTCATCTTACCTATTGACTATCCGCAATGGATTTCTAATGTCGTACCTATCACTAAAGTGATGGGGGACTTTGGATATGCATGGATTTTTGGGACCTTAACCTCGCTTGCCCAAAGGATGACTTCCCCTTACCTAGCATTGATCAACTTGTTGATCTCATCGCGGCCATGAGATGCTTTCTCTCATGGATGGCTTCTCGGGATACAATCAAATTTTGGTAGCCCCGACCGATCAACATAAAACCACCTTCATTACCCCCTGGGGGACCTTCTGCTATCGTGTCATGCCATTCGGCCTTAAGAATGCTGGTGTGACCTATCAGCGAGCTATGACTTATATTTTCCATGACATTATGCACACTATCCTCGAGGATTATGTCGATGATCTTCTTGGAAAATCCAAACATCGCAGTGAACATCTCGATGTTTTAACCATTATTTTCGATCACCTGTTACAATACTGTGTTCATCTTCAACCAAAGAAATGTGTCTTTGGCATCCTTTCGGGAAAACTCCTTGGCTTTATCATCTCTTTGCGTGGCATTGAGGTCGACCCAGCTAAAGTCAAAGCAATCCTAGAAATGCCCCCACCCACTAACCTCAAACAATTACGTAGTTTGCAAGGAAAACTCCAATCTATCCGGCGTTTCATTTCACAACTCTCGGACCGATGTCAACCTTTCCATCATCTCCTTAAAAAGACATTGTCTTTCAATGGAGCGAGGAATGCCACCAAGCCTTTGAGGCTCTTAAAGCTTATCTCTTGCAGCCACCCGTGCTTATCCCACCTCAGGACGATCGCCCTTTCTACCTTTACCTTTCTACCACCGACCATGTTGTAGGAGCCATGCTCACACATCGTGACTCTGAGCATCGAGAACAAGTAGTTTATTACATAAGCCGTACTCTTGTGGATTACGAGACTAGGTATACACACGTAGAAAAGTTGTGCCTAGCCCTATCATTTGTGGCCACCAAACTCCGACATTACCTCCTGAATCACAAAACTTTTGTCATCACCAACGCTGACCCCATACATTATATGTACGCCAAACCTCATCTAAACCAACGCATCACCCGATGGCTTATGCTACTCACCGACCTCGACCTTGAGTTTGTACACCAAAAATCAGTCAAAGGACAAACTATCGCAGACCAACTCATGGAAGCCCCTTTACCTGGGGAACAATTTACCAATTTTACTTTCCCTGATGAGCTCATCGCAACTCTTTCACTCAGTGATGTGTCGTATCCAATGACCCTCTTCTTCGATGGATCTAAATGCCAGCGTGGTGGAGGGGTAGGCATTGTTCTCATTCCTCTTGAAGGTGAACCTATGCCTCTTTCATTCAGGCTCGATTTCCCCTGCACTAACAACACAACGGAATACGAGGCCCTTGTTTTGGGTCTCCATGTTGCGTTACACTTAGGTGTGAAGTCTATTAATATTTTCGGTGACTCTCAATTGGTAGTAAATCAAGTTACTGGCATCTACCAATGTAAAAATGAGGAACTTCAAAAGTACAAACATTACGTGGATTCACTTTTGACCTTATTTTCTCATTATTCTATTCAAACCATTCCCCGCTCAACTAATAAATTTGCAGATACTATGGCTTGCTTGGCCTCACAAATTCCAGCCTCACCAACTGACTCAGACATATTTGTCTTGGTCCAACAACTCTTTGCCCCATCTTACTTAGTTCCGGATGTTTGTATGGTAAATAATGTATCTGCTGATTCACAGGATACCTGGTATCACCAATTTCACGACTACCTTACAACCTCTGTTCTACCACCTGACCTTACTAGTAATGGCAAACGTGCTTTTCTTAAAAGTGTTTCTCATTATGTCATCATGGGGGGACTCCTCTATAAACGTGGCTTCGATGGTATCCTCCTTCATCTATCTAACCGGCGCTGAAGTCGCTCATACCACCCAACAAATCCATGACGGACTTTGTGGCGGGCACTTTAGTGGCCTCGCCATGGCCAAGCGGATCCTTCGCCTAGGATATTATTGGCCTACTCTCAATAAAGATTGCTGTGAATATGTTAAGCATTGTGTTATGTGTCAACAACATGCCAACCTTCAACATACTCCTAGCCACCCGTTACAGGTCGCACGAGATCTTTGGCCTTTCTCACAATGGGGTTTAGACCTTATTGGCGAGATTCACCCAGCCTTCTTCGCAGCATCACCATTGGATCATCACGGCAACCGAATATTACACTAAATGGGTGGAAGCCATTCCACTCATTTCAACCAAAAAAGAAAAAATCGTTGAGTTCATCAATCATCACATTATCTGTCGTTTTGGTGTTCCTCATCGCCTGATAACAGATAATGGAAAATCTTTCAAAAATAAGTTGTTACAAGACCTTTGTGACAACTTTGGTATCAAACTTAGCTTCTCATCACCCTACTATCCACAAGCAAATGGACAAGCCGAATCTTCTAACAAAACCTTAATCAAAATTCTCATGAAAGTCATTAACAATTTTGGAAAAAACTGGCATGATCACATCCCCTTTGCCCTTTGGGCTTATCGTACCAGCATTCATACTTCTACTAATGCCACACCATTCTCTCTAGTGTATGGTACCGAGGCTATCTTGCCTCTCGAAATACAAATCCCTTCTCTCAGAATATCTCTTCAGGATATTCTCGCCAATGATGACTTCCGCCAAGAGCGGTTAGCCCAATTAGAGCTTCTTGACGAGCATCATCTTACAGCTCTTGACCACCTGCAAATTTATCAAAAGTGCATTAAGTGTGCTTATGATAAGTGAATTCATGAGTGTACCTTTAAGATTGGTGATCTTGTCCTCAAAGAGAATCAACATGTAACCAAACTAGAAAAGAGCAAACATGGAAAATTTGCTCCTAATTGGATTGGGCCTTACATTATCACTCACACCTATGGATCAGGTACTTATCATTTAGCTTCGCTTAATGGTAAACCCGAGCCTGAACCCCTTAATGCCTTGCATCTCCGACCATTCTACTATTGAATTTAGTGTTACATCACTTCTTATCTACCTTGCGCTCATCCCTTGAGCTCATTTACCACCTCATACACCTTGTTTCGTGCATCTCAAAATGGAATCAAGCTCACATGGTCTGATCATCACCTCTTCTTAAAGATGCCTTCCCTTTTTAGTCTGGTCCATGACTTAAAAGTATCAAAATAACAAGTTCTCAATTATATGATTCTGGGATATTCTTGAGTCAAACTTCCTGCAAAACTAGATGCTTCATGTCAAAAATGGACATCTAGACCTCTAAGCTATAAACTAGACTGTTCCCTCGAAGGACAGCTATGTGCAAAGCCGCATCTGTTATTATACACTAGACTGCTCCCTCGAAGGACAACTATGTGCAAAGCCGCATCATGCTACTATAAGTAGACTGCTCCCTTGAAGGACAGCTATACAAAGTCAGCCTCTATCAGAAGCTTCTCGCATTGATCAGCTTCGTGAAGACCTCAAGAAACAACAAAATGCATATCCCATATAGACTTCCCACATCGATCAGTCTATATCCAGAAAAATAAAAGTAGTATTCAAAAGCACTTTTGAGTCATGGACTCATCTATTTAGGTTTGGATCTATTTCGTCAGAATAATCACCTTATAACAAGTCCTCTACGCCCCAGTTATACCATCCACCTCACCTCACCATTCTTCACAATAACAAAACTCAAGGGACGTGACGTATATCCGATATATTGTGATTATACAACTCTTTTCACCTATCGACTTCTCACCTATGCAAGGTACCTAGAGATTCAAGCTCATCCTATGATAATACGTGATTTGTTTAGCTCTTTCCAACTATGGGACATTTTTGCCTCTTTTACCCGAATCTAGGATTATATGTTGACCTTAATCAGGACACGGTTCCCTAATGCTTGGGTAAGCTAACCCTCACTTCACCTATAACCACATCAACACCAACAACATTACTCTACCAACATCAAACTTTTACCAACCAACAAATTGCCTAACCACAACCAAATTGCCTAAATTCACCTCTCCCTGGTCCTAAGGGAGAACTACATCGGTCTGAGGCCCCTCCTTGCTTTATGCAATGGGCTATGTAGGTAGCACTTAGGAGACATGGGGTCTCCCAAGGTTAGCTCGACCATCCCCTACCATAACCTATCATGTGTTGTGTTTTGCTTAAAAATATAAATGTTTTCACATATTTATATTGATAACACTCACTTTTGTCCTTTATTAATCCAAACATTCAAAACACAACCATTTCTTATTATTATCATCAACTCAAAATCAACATACATATTCAGTTTTATTTAGATGTTAAACAAATACATCTTCTCTATCATCGACACGCAGGTCGGTTTCCTCATTTATTCTTCTACCCCTATAAAATTCACGTCGGCCCCCGCGCCTCATCCCGAACTAGGTAGTGATGGTGATCATCGACGCCGCTCACCTGGCCTCTCCACCCTCAAAGGGGCCACTACTATTGGATCCTCCCACTGATCCACCAATCTCTCCTGTAACATACGAATACGCCCTCTCACGTGGAGGAATCTTGCCTCTAGCCTCTCCACTCATGACTGCGAAACCTCTAACAATCTCGTTGTCTCATTCACCTGTGTTTGAAGCTGGTGAACTAAACCCTGCAGGCGGTCTCTCTCGTTGTAATCATAGCTATGTCAGGATGATCGGCCCTCTCACGTGTACCTCGCAGCTCTGCTACCCACCATAATCTATAAGACTCTGTCACTCCTGCATCCATTACCTGTGATCAGCTGCTGTCTCCTCTGGTCCTTCTGGAAGTGTCGGTCATGGTGGTGAGAGGGGTGCCTCGGCGTCGATCCTCCTATATGGTCTATGAGCCATGGGTATATCCTGAACAAATCCAAATTGTCACCGCACGTGATCTAGAGGAATCCTCTCGTACTCACCTGGCCTGTGTCCCGCGATCCACCTTAATCACTCTACACCCCTCAAATCCTCGGCTATTTTTATCACCATGTAGTTCCCATACACGGATCTCCTAATGAATATCCGTAATCGTCACCATCTCCCACATCTACCTATAATACTCGCATCATCTATCATGGTTTCGGCTCTTGCCTCTTTGCGTCATGTGGACCCATCAATCCGAATCCCAACCTTTGCATTCTACCTCTCTCTCCTTCTCCTCGACTGGATTAGTACCCTATTGGTCGCACACACACAATGTGCTCATAAGCCCAACAATGTAATACGTATGCACAATCCATACGGTGTAGTCCTATGATTTCACACTGCATGCCCATAAACCCTGGTGCCCATATATAGCGGTGTGCTCCCAAATCTCATAATACTCCAAGTGCCCATGTGAAAGTAATGCTAACCTATCATCTATCTCACGAATAATACACATCAATGATTTCAAAATCTCCCTCCTCCACTCAACTAGTGCCAACTCAGCCCACAAACTCAACAAAATCAATTCAACACTCAGACAAGCAAACGGTTGGCACTCAAATTGACAATGTGAAAATGACACGCCATATTTTTTCTTTTTATAGGTTTTGACCTCTAACCGATATCGGTTATGGCGCGCCCTAGAAAACCGATATCGGTCATCTAACCGATAGCGGTCATAACTAACCGATATCGGTTACCTGCCTAGTTTACCCTAACTCCTGTCCTTCTCCACCGAACTCTATTTTTCACCACATCGCCTACCCCCGGCCTTTGCTAAATAGCCTTATTTTGAATTCATGGGCCCAACCCAAGGCCGTAACCACTCAATTGGCCGACCCAAGGCCACAACCAATCACTTGGCCCAACCCAAGGCCGCAACAAACCAACCGGCCCGACCCAAGGCCGCAACAAACCAACCTGGCCCGACCCAAGGCCACATCCAATCACTTGGCCCGACCCAAGGCCACAACAAACCAATCGGCCCAACCCAAGGCCACAACAAACCAACTGGCCCGACCCAAGGCCACAACCAACCACTTGCTGACCGACCAAGGCGCATCAACCACGCCCGACCTAAGGCACATAACAAACCAACCGGCCCGACCCAAGGCCGCATCCAATCACTTGGCCCAATCCAAGGCCGCAACAAATCAATCGGCCCGACCCAAGGCAAACCTGAAACGCAACAAACCAACCAAGGGCCCGACCCAAGGCCACAACCAACCAATCACCGACCCATGGCCGCACTAATTAAGTACCTCGACCGAAGCCCACAAATTATGATTCTATCCACCCATAATGTTGTTTGTTTCAATCGAGCTCACCTGTTCATGTTTTAGCATGACTAGGATACTTGAATTGATCAGCCAACCAGCTTTGCTTAGACCGAGACCATGACGTTTATCTCAACCAAACCAACCATTTGGTACTGCCGAACATGCCTAAATGTTCGGTACCTTACCCATTATATCCCCTGGAGCTACTTCCTATGCCTTGGATACCAGGATTATATCAACCTTGTTTGGATAAACTATCGACCTTTGCCTATGAATTGCTTTTTGCTCTTCAATTCGTGTACCCTAGTCGCACTACTGCATTTCAACATGTGTCTACCTCCTTGAACTTACCCCACCATCTTACCATCATCTCATCATAATTCACCCTTTATCAACCCTATCCCTGATTTCACGTCGCCTCAATCTGTGATAGATTTGAGGGGGATTACCTATACCCTTAACTGGGGCAACCACTTTTTATTTTTGTCAGTGCAGCTTTAAAATACAAGCTACACGACAACAAGGGGCAAATGTAGACACCAAATTTGGGTCTTACGATGCCCTTTACCCCGTATCTCATCCCACAACCTAACCCTACCTCACCACCTAAAACCTTACACACCTAATGATTTATTAATTACCTTATAATTAATAAATCCACATCTCCAAACCCACCACCTCATCTCGCCACCTCACCATGACCTAGCCCTAACCCTAAACCAACCTAATTAAGACCTATGACTTGGTCAGACCCACATCCATGACTCATCACCCCTCACCCGCACCAAAACGAGCCAAATAATGACTTGACCAAGCCCACAACTGATCCCTCGGGAGAAAAGGAGGGAAAGATGGTTATTTTACTAAAAATAGCCACTTTGACCTAACCGACATCGGTTCCTACTCGACCACCATCGGTTACGTAACCGCCATCGGTTCCCTGTTAATGACCTCCCCCAACCAAAAAGAGGATCAGAATTCATTTGGGTAGGGAAAGAGAAGTGAAACAAGCAGAAGAGGTTGCAGAGAAGAGCATCGAGCCGAAGACTGCAACTGAGCAACTGGATCGTTGTCACCCTCATTCAAGCATTGGAAAATACTGAGGATAGCTTCATCAGCTCACTTTCCAATACCAGATCATCCCAACTAAGCCTTACTATCACCACCACATTCCTTGGACCTGTATCTTCATCAGGAACCAGTAAGTATTATCTTGTAGTTCTTTGTTATCATTTTTCTTTAATTCATATCAAATGGGGAACTGACCACCTTCGAAAGGAAGTCTAATATTTCCTGGGCCTAAGGTAGTTCCCTCACCTATTGTCTAACTAAGATCTGGTGGTCTTGTATTCTTATTTACAGGTAGTCCTTCCCAGACAAAAAGGAGTTCTTCAATGAGGATATTTCTCAAGAGCCATCCATCAAAAATTGTATTCGATTAATTTATTTTTCATACTCAAGGTTGTGTGGAGAAAGGTTTGCATGTAAAACCTATCTTTCACACTCTACTCTAGCGCATGGTACCTTCTCCCTTAGCCATTCTCCCACAAAGGTAATAATATTCTCTTGCCTTAACATTTTACATACTTCTTTGACCTCATCCAGGTCACTTCTTGGAACCTCGTTACCCTTCCACTGCCCCACCTGCCTCAATTTCTCCTTGAGACATGGTATCTCCCCTTGTAAACTCATAATCATGTCTATAGTCTCCCGGTATACTTATTTCTGATGGGCTGGGTCCGGGTACTTTCCATGTGATACCTCCTCTCTAGAAACTAATGTCCTTGGTCAGGACATGTCCTTCGCACATGCGGCCTCCTGCACACATTATCACCTTTATAATTTCTAGATCTAACTCACATGCCACTCTTAGCATCCATTATGAATAGGACCTTTTATGCTCACCATAGCAACAACATTATCTTTCGATGCTCTTTGGTTCATATGCTCATAGAGTTCTAGGAACTCTTCATACTTGTTCTTCTTCCGCACTACGAGAATTGTAATAGATAAAGAAAATATCCTTTATAATGCTCTCGTAGATCAAAATTATAACATGTTCCCCATGGGAACTCAATTCTTCCTCCTCCACGGTTTTCACAACCCTAAAATCCTCCATGAGAATTCTTCCACACATGCCTCCATCATCGTGTGCTCATCATAACAATGGTCATCACCCTTAGAACTCTTTGGTAAGGTTGGTGCGGCACACACCATGATCAATGGCCTCATGGATCTAGTCAATAATCATACAATCCTTAGTATCATGGGTTATAGAGGTGTAGATATTATAGTAGCAAGATACATTCTTCTAAATTATGTGTTGCAACAAGGGACATTTGCTCACATCATGGTCCCCATGACAAATCTCATAATCCATGTTATGACACATATACTATCTTTCGGGGAAACTATCATTGGGATGCCTCTCTACTTCATAATCCATACACCACATTCCACTGTGAGTATCATGAGATGATTTTGTAGATAAATTTTCTAGTTTCTAACCATAACAGTGATTTGAGATTCTAGGAATGGGCTCACACCAATATCAACACTTACAACAACTTTAGCATGCAGAGTAAATTGTAATGCCTCGCGCGGGTATGTGAAAGTATTATCAGATAAATCTCTTCTAAATGGTGTTATCAACCCTCCAAAAATTCATTAAACATGTTGTGAATGGTGAATGTCATATGAAAATTTTGACAAGAGATTCTTAAACCACGTATCATACTCCCGCACACTCTCTACCATTCCCTGTTGAATCTCCTTGAGGGTGTTGATGCTCTTCTGTTCAAACTTAGGGATGTGGAATTTTACTAGGAAGGAATTTTTAGTGCACTGTAATCTACCACCATCTAATGGGGGTCATACTTCCTATACCATGTGCACTGTGCCCTTGCAATTTCATTTCAAATTGATTAGCCTTCTAGTCCGGGGTTGTGATCCCCTTCACACACCATAGAAATTCACACTTGTGAACATGCTCCACAACATCCTCTATGCCCTGGTAGTCTGGAAAGTGTAAAGACATTTCAAAGATTACTTGAGGAGGTGGTTGAGGCCCCTGTCCTCTGGTCTAGATCCTTGGTTTCCTCTGGTGTTTCCTCCACCAGATCAACTGGATCCACTAGGTCTTGTGCCTCTTGATCCACTAGTTCCACCTCTAGATCCTCATGTGACCAATAATGGGCGTAAAGTGGTCACACCTATCATCCTCAATGTCCTATTGAATTGTGTGTCAATGGTTCATGAGATCATTCTACTACCATATGTATGCCCTGCGCCACTCCCCGATGTGTTACCTAAACCTTGCGTATTTTCTCCTTATCTAAAAATTCCTCCAAACACTAGAATAGAGTGTGCAACCATAGAAGTTCCAAATGAAACATTATACCTCCTGAGTGTTGATTGGTCACTCCCACCAATACCAACTATGTTATCAACACTCCTCTGATTTGGAAAACCCAACACCAAGGTTTGGCCACTAGGTGGGTTCAGATGCATGCCAACAAATCTTATCTCTCCACACGACAAAATCTCATTAGAAGCTGAAGGGGTCTCTCTCTTGCACTTTGCCGAGATGGGGTAGCACAGACTACTCAGGTTCCACATCCTCTGTGTGAACCTCAACTCCTTCCCATAATGTCTACCTCCATAGATCCATCACACTTGTAACCTCATGTTGTCTAACAATCTCATTTTCATTCACTTCACTATACTTGAGTCGTCTCTCCTCTCTTTCTTTCTTAGTCATAATTCCTACCATCTTCCTCCACCCTAGCTTCCTTTTCTAACACTTAGGAATGTTTAGCTAGCCATCAAAAATGCCCCTAAACTCAAGGTAAGGATCAAAATCTTCATTGCTAAAGGAATAATACGTAGAAATGATCCTCTAGATCTCACGAAACTCAAACTCAGATACTTTTTGACAATAATATGTAGAAATAGCATATTCTAGAATGTATCTAGCCTATAATCCTTTCCACCAATGGTTCATAGCATGAATCCATGTTCGATCGTATCTTGTAACCTCTGGTACTCTTCTTGGGTCCATGTGCATGATCTATAACACCATCTTGATCTTGATGCATATGTTGAGAGCCATTCATATATCTCTACTGGAAAGCAACAGAAAAAAGTTTCATACAACTCATGGTCGAGGTTATCTTCTATCCATATGCGTGCATCAAACTTAGGCCCAATGTTGAATCTCTAAGCAAATTTTTCCTTCATGGTCTTGAACCATGATTCAATAATTTCTAGAGTTAGGCGTTCTGTCATCACTCATTGCACAGATCATGATGTATGCTATTTCCCACTATAATTTCAAAAAGAGGTCCCAGCAATGGAACCAAGATGTAATCATTTTTATAACCACCAAGAACAAGGGAATCCCATGTGCACTGGCCTATCACCCAATGGGTTCGAGTCTCTCTTTTTTTCGTTAGTTAAGTGGGAAAGCATCATCTATGATAATAACTTAAAAAGAGTGAGTGGAAACAAGACATACATTCATCATAGAGCTCATAACGACTTATAGAGCAATGCATTCATTCCAGATAAAAGGATACTTAACAATTTATAGAACATAATTGAAAAGGAAATGTATAGGATTTTATATTCATTCATATAACACATATGAAATAAAACTACATAGATATATGTATAAAATAGAGTCTATTATATTTATATTCCATCATATTTGACAACCTCATCACATGCATTAGATCCATTATAGAATATCATAATATGGCAGACTGAAGTCATACATCATAACTAGATTAGAGTCCTCCTAAACATGAAAGGAAAATTTCATACCCAAACCCTTGATACATCCTTCCCCTATAGGTCATCTACCCAACCCAATAGAGTTCCTCACAGCATTTTTGTAGAGCTCCACTCTCTATTGATCTATATCTCAATTCCTCTATGGGTGCTTGTATTTATAGGCCTCTTGAACTACCAACCCACCTTTTTGAGGCTTCATATTTGTCGCCAAGTGTCCAAATGTGGTCCTCCATTAGAGCATGCTTCTTTTGGCCGAGCTCTCCACTCCTTGTCATGAAGGTATTCTAGAAGCTTCCATCGCTAGGCATATTCCTTCCTAGGAAAATCTGTCACTACTAGGTCGACACCTTATCCACTCCACATACGCAGTCAGGTCATGCTTTTCACTTGGCCTACCTGATATGGAAAATATGGCTAAGTCCCAAAATATTACTTTTTTCCTTACGCGTGTGCACTACTTGTTCTATTAAACCCTCTTAGAACCCTGTCCTGAGCACTTTCCCTTTACGCGCCTTTCTTTAACAAGGCCTTGCGTACCCACGTGCCTTCTTTTACTTAGCCAATAAATCAGGGTCCCAACATTGGGAGTCACTAGATGTGTTGAAATAATCCTTGAAAGGATGAAATACTAAGTCCACAAACTAGAACTTTGAAATATGAAATTTAATCTTTCACTACTCATCCCACCGGGTGTGCAAAAACTATTGGTCATCAAACTTGCACCTGTGTCTCTGACCTAGAAGAACCGATTCATTTGTGACAAGAATGGAACCATCCCCAAGTTATGGGACCTTTTGCAGTTGATACGGGTCTCTCTGGAGAAGGCCAGTTCCTCTATCTATTTATACTGCTAAACTTAGTGTTGAAAGGGAAAACTAAGATAAAAATACCAAGGGATAAGGGATAGGAGGATAATATGAAAGGAAACTACACTAAAATGTGATAGCACTAGAAAAAGAGGGATGAACACTATTTGTTCTAAATGAAATTGAAGGGAAGTGTGTAGATGTAAGCTAAACACGTGTAACACAACTAAAATGCATTTACTAGATTATTTTCATGGAACACAACTAGAAAAGGGATTGCAAGGGATGTAGAATGACACAAAAAACACATAATGTGAAAGAAAGGAAAGAAGAAATAATACAAACACGCTTAGGATAGATAATAGTCACAAAATGATGCATCTATTACTTTCAAAATGCATAGAACTATTTATAATGATCATAGATGTTGATATCCACATGCATGAGCTAGATTTAGAGGTCTGCGACTCAAAATATAGAAAATATGAAGTCCTTAGCAAAGTGTGTAAGGATTCAAAATATCCAACATTAACAATGAGCCTAGCTCTTAAATTTATAGATGAATCCATGGAAGAAGAAGAAAGGAGGGAAAACATGAATTTGAAATATTACCACCAAAAATAAGTATTCAATGCTTGTAAATCTTCCTGCAAATCTATCAAATATGTTTCCCCAAGTCTATTTGGCATGTTGGAGAAGGAAGGAGGGAGGATCATATCAAATTGGGTGGTTGTAGCAATCAAATTTTCTAATTAATGCCTAGAAAGACATTTTCCCATTTCTCACCTACGAGATATACCAAGAATTTTAATTTGAATGTCTAGCACTATAGCCTATGTCAGTAGCTATTGGTTGAGACAAGGCATGTGCCAATCAAATCTTTATAGTAAAATATATTTAGAAGTTTGTTAGAAGATTTTAGATCCATTTGGGTATGCAAGAAATCAGCCAACTTTTCATTTAATTTGTCCTTTCACCACGTGTCATTCATTTGCATGTTTTTAGGATTGACACGCTAGTAGAATACTTGATAGGTTATGTGTTACACACTCAATCATGAAAAAATGACGTGGAAAAAAGGTGCAAAGGAGAGAAAAAGATAATGCACATAGAAGAATGAGGTGTGGGAAGAGGGTAGAAGGAAGGGCGTAATGTATGCACGAAATGAGGTAAACTAGAGAGCGGAGAAAGCATTTTCAAGGCACAATTATTACAAGGTAATATGTGATGGTGCGAGGAAGGAGCATACGAGGATATCAAGGAAAACTAATTTTGGAGCAAGTGCTAGGAGTGCATACGGATGATGGATGCAATGTTGAGTGGAAAGTGGAAGCATAGGGAATGTGAACAAGGGAAAGATGGAACAAATAGAAAAGGAAAAGAAAGGGAAGAATGGGAAGCACTTAAGGGCCCATAAGGAAATATGACTAAGGGAATTTGCCAAGTGAACTTGAATGCGTATAACCTTACAACGAAGAACTCAAATGCAGAAAGTGTATACAAGTTACCCAAATAACTCAAAGATTTATTTGGATAACGAGTTTTGGTGACTTTAGAGGCCATGAAATCAGTGAGATCCTGAAGCATCCATTAGGCATGGAGTGTCTTTATGTAATCATGAAATTCTAATCTACAATTTTGAATAACTACCCCTGAGTTACTTGAAGGATCACTTCTTGACTCTATTCGAATCTTGCAAACTGTTGAAAATTCTTTGGCATCTTGGAATTAAAAGAAGAGCACACACATGAAGAACACGAGAAGAAATAACTATGTACAAAAAAACAAATGTGCACTTGACACACTTAGAGGAATTGAAACTACTCTAATACATATAAAATGATGCAACAAACTTAATAGAAGTGTAGACACCAAATTTGTGTCTTACGACACCCTGTACCCCATATCTCGTCCCACAACCTAACCCTACCTCACCACCTAAACCTTACACACTTAATTATTTATTAATTACCTTATAATTAATAAATCTACATCTCCAACCCTGCCACCTCACCTCGCCACCTCATCATGACCTAGCCCTAACCCTAAACCAACCTAATTAAGACCTATGACTTGGTCCAGACCCACACCCATGACTCATCACCCCTCACCCACACCAAAACAAGCCTAATAATGACTTGACCAAGCCCACAACTGATCCCTCGAGAGAAAAGGAGGGAAAGATGGCTATTTTACTAAAAATAGCCACTTTGAACTTCGATATCAGTTCCTACTCGACCGCCATCGGTTACATAACCGCCATCGGTTCCTATAAATGACCTCCCCCAACCAAAAAGAAAGGATCCGGAATTCATTTGGCAAGAGAGAGAGAAGTGAAACAAGTAGAAGAGGTTGTAGAGAAGAGGATCGAGCCCAAGACTATAACTGAGCAACTAGATCACTGTCACACTCGTCAAGCATTGGAAAAAAAGGTTGAAGATAGCTTCATAAAACTCGCTTTCCAATCTTTGGATCATCCCAACTAATCCTTAATGTTGCCACCACATTCCTTGGACTTGTATCTTCATCAGGAACTAGTAAGTAGTATCTTGTATGTTTCTAAACACCATTTCTTGAACTTTTAATTCATAATAATTATAAGCTCGATCTAGATCTACCACCGTGACACTCTGAACCTAACTTTCATTCATCAACCCCAACATTTGCCCCAAATATAGTTTTCTCACTCTCTGAGTTTTCTCCATCACCCTACTACCCCCCCAAATCATTTATTAACCCTATAAACACCATAACCACCTTACAACTGACTTCCATTCAAAACCCCTAAATCACCGCCCCTACCGATATCGGTCATCTTCTACCGGTATTGGTGTTATAACCGCAGCTAGTTATCTAGTGACCAGCATCGGTCACTGTGACTTATACCAAAACCAACCTTTCCCTTATTTACCCCCAAACAATCTCATATCATTGAAAATGGGTCAATCCTTGTAACTTGATCGAATGCATCAATAACCAATGACCAAACAAACATCATGACATTTTATTAGTAGTAGTTTAGTCTCTAATGATTTTTAACGAGGTACCTAAATCATGATTTTGCAATAGCTTCTTTGTTATCATTTGCATTAATTCATGTTAAAAGGGAACTCGACCACATTTGAAAGGAAGTCTAATATTTCCTTGGCCCAAGGTAGTTCCCTCACTTATTGTCTAACTAAGATCTAGTAGTCTTATATTCTTTGCATTTGGGTAGTCCTTCCGAGACAAAAAGGATTTCTTCACAATCGATCTGATCTCTCTATGGCACGTGCACACCTTCCCAACACTCAACAAGTATTCCTCCTAGCCCTAACCCCCTTATCTATTTCTCAAGAAAATTAAAGGATAGAAATAACTCTATTCGGGAACAAAAGTCGTGTGAAGCAGGAAGGGTTTGAGATAGATCCCATTTATTGGGATTTTCAGCGTGCCTCCATCAAGATGAACTAACTCAAGAGATTAAACCTCTTTGCATGAACTAATGATATATGGTCCACTCCAAAGTGCATCAAAATTTTAATGGCACCTGTTTTAGCTCATCGACATCTCATTTAAAGATCAAGTCCACAAATTTAAAATTTTGAGGCCTGCTTTGGGAAAATTTCTTTCAAACCACCTTTTCATTATTTGTTGATGTTGTTCTAGCTTGATCATGGGAGAGTTCCTTGACTCTTCAACATTAACCAACTCTTCCATTTTGATTTCTCTTTGAGTCTCATGCCTTTGAATTCCAAGCTCATTTGGGAAAGCGCCAAGGAGTTTAACTCTAGTGTTAAAGGAATCATAGCCTCCTTGACATAGAAAAACTTGTAAGGTGAAGTTCCTATTGATTTTTTAATTGTGATTCTATCTTCCCAAAGCATGCATCAGACCTTTGTATGCATCTTCTTTAAGCTAATGTTCATTGTATGCTTCATGATCCTAATAAGGTTTTTGTTTGTTGACTCTTCCAAACCATTTCCCTGGGGTTAATAGTTAGAAGAAGTCTTGAGATAGATTCCCATATTTAGAACCCAATCAAGTAATTTTAGTGTCAAGGAAGGCTTTTACATTATCAAAGATATTGGTTTTAGGAATGCCAAACCTTGTGACTAAACCCTCGTCAAGTCAAGAATGGTGACTTAGTTAATTCCTTAAGTATGAAAGCTTCGTTTTATCCGGTGAAGTAGTCCATAGTCTGTCAACATCCAATTGTTTCAGCCTTGAAGGTGGATTGATAATGCCTATGAAGTGGAGACCCCATTGTGAAAAAGGATGATGCACTTAGATTGGACGAAGGGGAAGTGCTGCCAATATTTTATTTGTAAAGAAAGTGCATTCCTTGCATTTTGACCACTTGTGTGCATCTTCAAACATAGTAGGCCAAAATATTTTGTCATTATGATCTTCATCGATGTAGTTTTGTTTGAAAAGTGTCCACCAGATAATCCATCATGGAATTCTCTGTCAACACTTTTTTATTTTACGCATCATTCATACACCTTAACAACATGCTATCAATATTTTTCTTGAAGAGAAATACGTACATCAAAAAATAAGGTATATATTGTAATCTCAGATTTATTGTCTTTTCCTTATTTAAGCTAGGAGGGTATGGACCCTAGAAAGGAATGTGATCATGTCCGTCATCCATTCATGTGTGCTAGGATGTGTATTCTTTTCAAGTTTTGTGCATGGGAGATTGTCATCTAGAAATAATGAAGTCTCAGGCTCATTTTGCGTATCCTCAAAAATTTTCTTACGGAGCGTGCAAACTCTTACGAGTTTTGTGGCTTTGATAGTCACATAATATTCCATGATTTTGGTCACTGTCATGTTATGTTTTCACTAATATTTTCTCCCATGATGAATTCTATGACAAAAGAGTGGTAGTCTAACACCTTGATATGATTTTTGGCAAGCATACTTTTGAATTTCGAGTATGCGCATGATGGTGAGGACCTACTTCTCCATGTGACTGTATTTTAATTCATAATCCTTCAGTGTCTAGCTAAATAAATCCATTGGTTATTCCATCCCTTGCTTTTTTTCTTGTGTTAGGAAAGTAGCAACACTTACATCAACGCCATAAGCATAAAGGATAAAATCCTTTGAATAATTCAAGTTGATGTGTGATGTGCACAAGGAACTTATTTATTGATCTTGTTGAAGCTTTCTCTTCCTTCCTATTGTCCATTTAAAGGCTATTTCCTTTTTGAGAATCAAGGTAATGGACCTTACTAGTTCCAAAATGTTATGAATAAAACTCCTAACAAAATTAATCTTACCGAGGAAGGACTACAAGGAATTTTTGTGTGCTAGTAGGGAAAGAGCTAGGATGGCTGAAACATTCTCGGGATCAATTGAAATGTCATCCTTCATAACCACATGGCCCAAAATATTTCCCCATGCCATTGAAAAATTTCACTTCTTGGGGTTAAGAGATACCCCATACTTTCTGCACCTCTCAAATACTTTCTCTAGGTGTGTCATATGATCCACTCTTTGCTTTGAGAAGACTATAATTTCATTGAGGTAAACCAAGATAAACTTGTTGATGTAACTTTGAAGGAAATGTCCATGGCATGTTGAAATGTTGCACCTGCATTTGACAAATTGAAGGTCATATTCTGGTATGCATATGTTCCCCAGTTGGTTGTAAATTTTTTTTGAATTGATCCTCTTCCTTGACTAGGATCTTATTGAAACTTGAATACACATCTAACATTGAGAATATTTGCATGTCAGCCACAGTTTGTGAATCTGCTCCATTGAAGGAAAAGGATAATGATCCTTTAGAGATGCCTTGTTGAAATCTCTGAAATCAACACAGAGTTTGATTTCACCATTTTTCTTGGGAATCATAACTAGATTTACAACCCAAGTAGAGTACATGATGGGAAAAATTATCTTCTCCTTAATGAGTTTGGATAATTCCTTTCTCATGAGGGGATTTATTCTTGGATTGATTGGTCATTACTTTTTTCTGATGAGTTTGATACCAAAATCAAGGTCAATAGAGTGCTGAGAAACACTTGGATCAAAAACTTTGATGTCTTCATACTCCCATGAGAAGATATCAATGTTTTTTGTGAGGGAGAGATGAAGGCTTGTTATTCTTTATGTGTGTAAGCTTTATTGAGAATCAATTCGATTCTATGCACAATAGTGACTTGGGAGAAATCTTCTTACATGAAATGCATATACTTTTCTTTACCCTTAAACTCATAATCAGGGCCAAAAATTTTCTCTAAGGTGACCAGCCCTTTAGGAAGCTTATTTTACTTCAATTTAATTATTTGGTCACCATAGCTATTATGTAAATTAGCTTGCATACTTGATAAGAATTATGATTCATTTTGAATGAACTAGACAATCTACACCTCACTTTGTTAAAAACTTTCTAGCTGGTGTTGTTTTCTAGAATGGATGGTTTGATCACTATCTTAATGTGTTGAGTGTTTCCTTGACAAATTACTCAAGCATGAGAGAACTATGAACCAAGCATGGCCATTTGATCAGATTCCTTATTCATTTTACATGAACCACCTATATATTTATAGCATCAAAGCTCTCAAGGAGGTCTCAAACTCTATGTTTATAATCTTTGAGAAGCTTATTCTTTTCTAACACTTGTTGGTGATTTGGTGGATAACCAATTCTCATATCTCTAAATATCTGAAACACCTTAATCTTCTTCTTTCCATAAATAAGTAGACCATGCACTAGTGCCTCATACTCTGCCACATTGTTGGAACATGTAAACTACAATCTTTGCGTGAAGAATAATTTCTCATCCTTAATGGAAATGAGAATGAATCCTTCTCCTACATCATTTCGTATTTGGATCCATCAAAGTATAACTTCCATAGACCACGGTTCTCCTCCCTTTTCTTGAGTGCATGTGGAGCATAGATTCTTCTTTAAGAATGTAGTAGGTACCAAGCCCAGTTTCATAAGCTTCTAGTTCTTCAACATATGGGTAAAATTTATGGTGTCTCTCTTCCCACTCATCAAGTAGTAGATCAAGAATAGAAGGTGGAAGATTTTCTCTTCGGGAACTAAATTTTGTTCCTCTTGGATCAAGTAGTTCACTTAGAGAGGGGATATGGCATATTACTCTACATGATAGGAAAATATTGGCTCATTTTTATGGTAAACTAGGTACTATACCTTGTCTTGAGTAACATATGGGTCTAATAGAAGACAAGTAACCACCCACTTTAGTAGTAAAGTCTCTTGACAAACTTAAGGAAAACAGAGGGGGAAAGTCAATGATTGACACATCTTGAGTTATTGTTAAATTTGGACATACATGGAGGGTTATCTCAAGATCCTTGATGATTCCTAGGGTAGTAATAGTTGAACCATTGAGTTGTAGGACTCCTCTTGTCAAGGGGTTATACTTAAGTGCTAAGACATCAGCAATCTTCTTAGGCATGATGAATTACTAGTACCTAAGTCAATCATGTAGTTATAGATAATATGTTTTCTTATGATAAAAAACATATAAAAGGGTGGGGTTTTAAAAACTTTACTTATTTTCTTCTCCTCTTCTTAGCAGATGTTGATAGAAGCATGTGGCTTCTACATAGCTAGATCAGTGCATGGGAGATGCATCAGGGCTTCATATAATAAGTCGTGATGGGATGGAATGGTCAAGGAATCCCACATTATAACATTTATGTTTATCCTTTTCATCTGGTCCACAATGCTTAATGGAAAACCCATTGAATTTTGAATTTGAGGAACAACAAAATCCTTGATTGGTTACTAAAGTATAGAGGCATGAACCTTATCTAGCATAGAGGTTTGACCTACCAAAGGAGGGCATGCGCCACTTCTGTAGGAGCTTTGCATGGGACCTCTTGTGTAGGGACTTGATTTCTTTTATTATTGGATGTCTTAGTTGCTTCCTTTTTCTTTTGAGGGTTTTCTACATTCACGGCATTATGACTTGTACACTAGATTTGAGCATTCTCTTCTTGTATCTTGTGTTGTTCACAACTTGGGCACGTGGTATTTTTATGTCCTCAACATCTTGGTTGATTGGATAAAAGTATTTAGTACCAAAGAACATCAAATTTTCCTCTGGATAAGCTTCGACTTTTCTTAGTTATCTTCTTTTGGTGCACATGGTTAAGGTTCACAACTAGAAGCATTTTGAATCATGTAGGCTTGCATGTACACACAAAATTAGCAAGGTAATACTTTTATGAGGCATATTGCATGGAAATAACCATTCAGACTCTTGCTCCATTTTTTCTAGAGTCGGGACAAGTTCTCGACTTGTGCTTGGCATTGGAACAAAGTTGTGCAGAAGGGATATGTTCCAAAGGAAAGTGTGCATTAACATGTCATCTGTGATTACGTTGGTTTTTTCCATACCTTTGATTCCCATACCGATTTCACGCCAAGGTTGAATGCTTTTTCCTTGTGCTTGATTGGAACTTCTTATGTAGGAATGTGCATGCTACTTCTCCAATGATATGACCTTGTTGGATAAGTTTCTAATCAGGGCCTTCAATTCATCATCTTATTTTTGTTGTGCGGGAGTAAGATGTAGATATAACCTGATTGTGTGCTCTACACTGGATTTGGATAAATAGAAAGGCTGGGGTGTTGGAAACATCTATGGGAACAAGGGCATATAAGGCTTGTGTGCCAACTTACTAGGATGAATAAGACTATTTTCTACCCTTATTTCAATGTTTGTGCAAGCAGGTAAGGTACTACCTCTCATGGATTAAATCATGACTAAAATGTCATTATTCAAAACCCTTAGATCATAAAATAAATAATGTTGCAATGTCAACCTTACCGGTTGAGTAATTATGTCCCAAATATTCTAGAATTTGATATTGAAATAAGTCATCTTCTTGTTGGGAATGCACTTTGTTGTGGTCAATTGCTCCACCAGTGAAAAATGATCTGATTTATCTTCAAAGTAATTACAAAGAGTTGTTCAAGATCATCCTAGGTAGAAATAGATGCAGGTCTTAGGACAATGTACCATTGGATTACTTTATCGTTAAAAGAGGTCTGCAAGCAACTTTGTGACAGCAACATCATCATGTTCAATCAAATAGACAAAGCATACATTGGCCACATCTTGAATGTGTTCAACATGGGTGACTTGATTTTATCCTGTGAAGCAAAGGTGATTAAGGGAGAATATTGGTGTCAAAATCTTTATAAAAACACGTAAAATGATAAGAGCATAGAAAAAACTAAGGTAAGATGCAACAATAACTTGGCTTAATGCGCAGAGGAAGATTGACATTAGTGCTATGAGATTGCATAAGAATCTATCATTGATGAAGTTTTACGTGCTAGAAGGTTGTTGGAGTTTCATGCATGTTTACGTGTGAATGGAAAGTGCTAGACAAAATGTGTGGGAGGAGAGCATTGGAAAAAACCAACTTTAATGAGATTGTATGGTGGGAGATGGCATGGGAGTTAATATAGGAAAAATAAAAAAGCTATAAATAGAATTTGGGGTGATTTATTATTTTTACCTTGGGTTGTTGTTGAAGAGGTCTTGCAAACTAAGGCATCCTTGAAAAATAATTTGTGAGTATTTGCATGTGACGTGGAGAATTTGGTGGATTTGTGAACTCGAGTGGAATGGAGTACACGGGTGTGCACAAGAGGAAATTTTTTTGTGGATTCCCATGAGGATCTACACTTTGTCTTGCAGAAGGAGAGTTTTCTAGGTTAGGGTTTGTAGAGCTAGGGCACGAGTTTTGGAGAAATTTTACGAGAAGGAGTGGAGTTGAGGAATAGAGTAGTGTTGAATCAATATGTAAGGAAGAAGGTAATAGTACTTGACAAGAGAAATTACATCAATAAAGGGATTTAATGTTTCACCAAAGAAGGGAAAGGGCAAGGGCAAAGGAAAACCCTTCATATCGAGAAGTGGTATGTAGAGATACAATATGTAGATAACATTTGAATGATGATAGAATGGGTTTCTCATGTGTGCAAGATGGTTATTAGTGATTATAACCATAGGAAAAATACCATAGAGAAGGAGATGGTGTTGGAGCTAGTTCACCCAACTAGAGAGAGAACATAGGATGACAAACCTGTGTATGATGATTCTGTGAAGACCACATTAGAGAAGGATGGAATTTTACAACTCTATGAGTTTCCATATTTTAGAAAACCTAAAAGGTTATACCAGTGGTTGATGTCACATGTGCATGAGGACTATTTTTACTTTGTAGGAAGGAGAATGCACTTAACTACTTAGTTGATCTCTAGATACACTGGGCTTATCTACACTAGAGAATCACTGGAGGATGACTTGGGTGACAAGGATGTTGTTAAGGAAACAACCATAGAATATGAATACAAGAAGGGTTCGTACTACTTTGATATCACCAAGATCACTAAACCATAAATTAAGATTAATGGTACCTACTCACTAAGTTGAATGGACAAGAGCGGTGGACACAAGTGGACAAGAGGTGGTTATACATTTGCAAGAAAATTTCGAAGGAACAATCTACAACCTCTTGGCCTTCATTGTGGAGGAGATCATATATTCCGCACCTGAAAAGGATAATATCATATATGGTAATGTCCTTCTTACCATTTTGTATTCTTATATTGGAGTTCGATGGTAAAATTTGAATAGCTATGTATGGGAATACCCTGATGAAAACCCTTCCCGTTAAGAGGTTCAAATCATACACTTGTGATACAATGATTTCTCCATATAAAGCACACTTGGAGAAGTGGTACAAGTCAATGTGTAATGCATTTGGGGTAGAATGGAGAATCCTTCAACAACTTCCATCCTTAGTGGATGGTGAGGCTGAGTTAACAGTATACCATCACTTCTAAATAGGCATATTCACTTTGACAGATGGAACAAAAAGCCCATGGTGTAAGCTACCATTTTACTTCAAAGTGTATTACTTTCAAAGCATGGTTAATAGGTTCAAGGAGGACAAAAAGATCATATTTGATGTAAGTGGGGTAGATCGGGATCACCAAACATTGTGTTGAACCTTAGTGTATCTTAAGAAGTAGGCATGTATGGAGAAGTATGTCTCTCACGAGGTACATATGGTAAAATATGTGTCAATATCTATTACAAGAAAGATAGTAGAAAGGGTTTATGTACACCTAAGGCCCAAGTTCAAAAAAAAAAGTTTTGTATGTTGAAAGGATGTATCCATCCCAGAAGACCCCACCGGAAGAAATAAGGTGGTGCCAAAGAAGAGAGAAAGGGAAGAAACTTCAGCAAGTAGGGCACCAACAGTAGAGCGTACATGATTCAAACCATGGAAGGATAGAAGTCGGCACGAACAAAAGTACTTAAACTCGGAGGAAGAAATCCCCATGAAGGAAAATTCACCTAAGAAGGAAATGTCTCCTATGATAGAGGAGTCACCAGTGAAGAAGAAGCAAAAGATGGCACAAATTTCAGACTCTGAGGAGACAGAAATCATTTAGGGTGATGAATCCAAGGAGGAAAATGAATAACAGGGGGAAGGTGAAGATCCCCATGTGTACAATGTACATGAATTTTGCTGAAGAACAAAATGATTATGAGGAGGGCACTCATAATTTAGGATGAAGTGAAGAATAAGTAGGGACGAATGCACAAAAGACCCCACACTTTTCCAGAGGATATTTGGAGGATACTGTGGAAAAGGAAGTGGAAAACATCATACAAAACTTGGTGGAGCATGAGGTGGAGCACAACATTGAAGAAATATTGAGAGAGGCAGAAGAGATCATGGACAAGGAGAAGAGTCTAGCGGTTATCTTCCCAAAGGCGAGTACACACCGGTGGCAAGAGAATGATAGCTACGTAAGGACACGTGACTTATATCAATGACCATAATAAGGTCCTACACGCATGCTTCTAGAGCACAGTTCCCACAGACCAACTCTTTTGTTGGTCATCTTTTGAGAAAGATAGTTCATACATGTGCACAAGGAAGATGTTGTCATGGAATTTTGAGTCCCATGTTGATGAGCCCGAGTTTGAAGTTGGTGTGGATGTAGTAATAGAGACACAGAACCCCAATGAGGTGAATCCTATCATGAATACTCGGAGGCTAAGCGATGAAATTTCTATAATGTGCTCAAAAAGGTATCGATAGAGGTGGAGGCATGGTTATTAAGAAGGAATAAAAGAATCATAGCCTTGGAGGAAGAATTAGAGGAAAAGAATAATGAAATAATAGAGAGAGACATGGAAATAAAAGGGAAGGAGTCCATAATTGCACAGTTGAAGGATGAGTTGAGAGAGGAGAAGGAAAATATGCATGAATCTTACTTATAGAAGGAAGTGACTATCTCGAGACTCTATCATTTTAGCATGCCCAGATTTGGCCCCTCCTGAGTAGACGTATGAGTCATCTTTCCTCTACATGGAGGATTTGACATGCTTGATTAAATTGGAGAAGCAAATATTTGTGCTAAATTTGGCAGAGGAATTTTTAGAAAGAAAAAAATAACAAGAGAAGTTAAAGGTTGTGGATACCATTACTCGGTACTCTAAGCTCCTTGCCTCTTTAAAAACTATGGCATACATGGAAATATTTATCTATGAAAAATGTGGAGAAAAAGAAAAAGTGGAAAGTGTATTATTAATTATCCATGAGGTGGATCTAAAGGATTTCTAGAAGAAGAACAAGGGTAACATGAAAGAGCAAGAAAAAAATCATATGGAAGTCAAGAAAAATTCGAGAGGCGATCGAAGGCCTAAGGGTATCAATTAAAAATAAAGTAAAGTAATTATATCCCAGTGTCGTGTGATGGATGGATGTCTTGAGCTAACTTAGCAAGAAGATGGAGAAAAATTTTGATACATTGAAGGCTAAGTGTGAATATTTATCATTTGATGAAGTTAGCACACAACTTGATATGGGATTTTATTTTATACAAGCGTATAGTGAGGTGGATGCCTAGAATAAAATTGAAGCATCCTTGAACAAAGACTTCCCATGAACCATCATATGAAATAACTTCTATGAATCCAAGTAATGAGTAAAATTATTTTGTTATTTGGTGCAAGATAGGTATAGATTATGTAATTCCTCTACCATGACTTATATCTTAACCAACTTGTTTAATTAAAATTTTCAAATGTTGATATATGATAAACGGGGTTATGAGACAATGTAACTTTTTGAAATGTTGGTCATGTTTTCCTCAAGTGGTATGTTTTATCTTCTAAAAACTGGAAGGTAAACATGTTTTGAATGGATTTTTAAATTTTGCATGAACTCATCATACTAAGATGGAAATAACTTCTATGAATCCAAGTAATGAGCAAGATTAACACGAGTCTTTGGATTCATTCGTAAGTTATTTTTGCTTATACTAAGCAATTTATAAAGCAAGGAATTTACTAGAAGTTATAACTAAACTAATCGGGAAGTTGGCAAGGAATAATGGAGGCCTCTTATTTAAGTATAATGCAAACTTATTACATTTATCCCTAATTTTCTTCTATAAATGAAATATTCATACTTATGGTAAAATTGAAATGATCCAAGTCATGCCTATCATCGTAATGTGGATTTTTTTTTAATGGTACTTGTTTTTTTTTTTGTCATCAAAGTATAAAACCCATTGATCTTAAGTGATCATTTTGAATGTTCTCTTAGGGCATAACTAAACTATCCTAGTTGATCTAATACATTTATGGGAACCTAACTATATTAATTTACCTAAGCTAAAGTGGGTTATGGAAAGCATGATATCCAGGACCTAATCCCTAAACTATTAATAAGAATAAATTTAATTCTTAAGCTGAAATGCTATGGTTTTATTTTAGGACACATCACCACAAAAAGTGGCATCGATCCTAACCTAGAAGTAACTCAAGGTTAGCATTGATGGAAAGTTTGGGTTTGAATTAGGATGTGGCACCATTCCAAAGGTGTCTTGGGATTTTACATGGTTCATTTAATGTTTTTTACAACTTGAAATATACAAGACCTATACAGATAATTTTTACATTTCGAGACTTGGTCTTGATGGAATGTGTGTTATTTTTGCCCAGGCTGCCTGCTCCGTGGAAACGATACAGCAATTATAGCAAGCAACAAAATTTACCTTTCTAGGAAGTTATAACTAAACTAATTGGGAAGTTCAAAATTGGGAATAATGGAGGCCTCTAACCTAGTCCAGAATCACATTGATTAATCTTGACCTATTTTGAGAAAAAAATCCCCTTCCGCATTGGAATCATTAAAATGGTTTGGTGGAAACTTAAGATAAGCCTTAAAATTGGTTTAGTCTTGCATTTTGATTTTTCGAGCTCAATGGATCTACATTTATTTTTTCCATTTTTCAAACTATTAGTTTGATTCTATTACAAATTTAAGTTTGGCATCTTTGCATACGAACATGGTCCATTCAAAACTAATGGAAAAACTTATGGTGAAAACATACAGTACCATAAAATCACCAAAGTCATTGGAGAGGAAAATGGGGATTTTTCTTTGTTTCTGGAGTTCAGAGGTTTTGATTGGATTTTTGGGTGGAAATCTTTCTCTAGAATTTTGTACAATAATTGGAAGCTTTGAAAAAGAGTTAGAGAGAACTACCAAGCTTGATAAGCTCTAACTCATTATGATATTTTTCTATATTTATCAATTTTCATGAAAATAATTCTTCTCATCTTCTGAAATTGAAATCTAAGTGATTTTTGGTGTGGAAATGTTGTTGGGTTGATCATTCTGTATATTCATCTTCTAGACTTAAATTTCAGGTTTTGGGTTTATCAGAAATCTTAGTTTCTCTTCTATATTCATGAGTAAAAATGTATGTATTCATTGTTTGGTTGAAGTGACTCTGTTTTGCATTATGAATGGTTTATTTAAATGATATTACTTCTACCCATATGACTGGGTTGTATTAATGATTGCATGTTATAATTTCGATTTGTTATTTTGTTTGGTGTTGAAAAAATTGCTCGAAAAGTAGAACTGGGTTTGGTGTGGTTGGGTCTTTTAAAAGTTTCACAAAGAAATAGTTCCAGTCTATTATTTCGGTCCTTAAGACCATATTGACTTGAATCTAGTTCGGGGTTGGGGATACTTGAATCATTTTGAAACCCAATTTGGGTGTGCATTATCTATGACTATTTTCCAATATCTGTTGAAGAAGGGAAAACATTTCTAAGGAATGAGGGAAATTTTATTTGTCTCTTCTTCAGTTGAGTCAACTATATCATTTTCTTGAAATAATTCATTAAGGAACAACATAGTTCTCTTTTTCAGTCGATTGTCTTCACTTCTGAGTTGTCTCATTTGTAAAACAAAATTTCTTCCTTCTTGGTAGTTTACTTAGTATTGGGTAAGAAAATCACCTTCAGGATACATTATTTTTATGTTGTTGATTGATCATGATTTGCAACTTACCTTAATTCTATAATAGATTGCATTAAGGTAGAAAAAAAAATCCCCTTTTTGGATCTTATAACGTCATGACGATTAACATTGAAGATTTAGATCGTATTGGGTGTTTGGTTTGTTACTATTGAAGTACTAAAATTCTCTTCAAGATCTATTTTCCTGTAATTGATACAAGTTTCTACCGTCGAACCTTTGTTAATTTGTTATTGTTTAACAATAGATATTTAGACTCCTTATTGGGCTCAGTTGGAAGACTAGGTAGTTTTAGTGATTTAATTCATGACATCCATATGAGGTGAGTTCTTTCTTGATTGAAATATATCACTTGATTTGTCAAGAAGGATCCGTGTGATCCTTAGTTTTTATGAAGCCATGCTTACTTTCAATATTGGTTATAGACCAAGGCATTGGTGATAGATCTAATTTTTACAAGAGGATGTCAATGACCTCCTAGGATAGTATAGCATCTTTGAATGTGTTTTGCAATGGTTATCCAAAGGGTAGTCAAAAGGTTTAAGATTTGAGGTAAATGTATTTCAATGGTATTTGTTACTTGTTTTAGTGAAACTCTATAGTTATGTAGAATCAACATAAATACTTCAAGAGAATGAAATGTATGTGTTATCCAAATGTGCCCCCTGCTCATTTTGTGGCTAACTCCCTTTCATTCTTTCCTTCTATTGTGCCTCAGTCATAAATTTTTACTTTTTAGGCACTCAAAACCTTTTGGAAATGACACCATTGGATAGAGCTCTTTCTCAAATTTCTAGAAAGGTAAAGATTTCCTCCTAACTCCATGTATTTTTCAAGTTATGGCTCGGTGGAGTTTTTGTGGGAAATTTTCCCTTGCAAGGTCATGACCAATCATAACTCACCACGTGTCCAGTCAAAAATATCAAAGCGATCCGATTTTGGCCTATTTTTTGCCCTAAAACTTCAAATCGCCATAACTTTCGATCCAAAGCTCATATTTTCACGTTCTTTATATCAATGGAAAGATGGTGAAATGCTCTATAAGATTCCATGGTCAATTTTGAATTTTGGTTTAGTTTGGAGGGAGAAAATAAAAAAACACTTCTGGTACGTGCCCATGGATAGAACTGACATTTCAACAACCAATTTTAATGCAAAATGGGTCGCATTCTTCTCCAACATGGTCAAAAATGTCAGGGCATGGGTTTGTAAGGACCTCCATGCTATTTTTAATGCATTTTGGTCAATGGGGAATGGCTCCCATGTTTTTTCACGTTTTCTCTCTCTTGGGCTCGACCCATGCACTGTAAAAGCGGATTTGGCTCATTTTTCAAAGGGGGAACACTTTTTTGCACAAAAAGCTTCTATTTTCACTTTCAACAAGTGATTTTGGAAAGTATCAGACCTTCCAGGGATTGTAATAGGTTTTTCTACCTCTTTGGTGTTGGAATACAAGGATTTTGATGTTGAAAATCACAATGCAGGCTCTGTGAATGCTTTCAGTCCTTTGTATGTGTTGTTTGCTTCATTTCAAACCCTTGTTTATAGCTTATCAACCTGTGCATGATGTTTTATGTTGTAATTTCTGATTTGTGTCAATTTTCATGAGCAAGAAGTGCTCACCACTCCTTTGGTGTATCACCCTTATCAGTTTAGTTTTAATTTTTACATTTCTTATCCCTGTCTCCTTGCAAATTAAGATAAAATTAGGATCTAAACCTCTGCAGTTGTGCAAATAATAGATATGATCAGAGGAGTTTGAGGAACCAGCCTCTAATCTAGAGATTCCTCTCTCATTTTACAAGTCCCACACTTGGAGAGAGGTTTCAATGTTGTGCAATCACACTGGATGCCTGAAACATCAACTTAGAAACCTGATTTGCATCCAAGGGTGCTGCTGATTTGCAACAACAATTTTGGCACGCCGGTGGGACCTTAGAGGTATTCTACTTCATCTTTTACATGTTGGTGTGTTCTGTGAAGATTTCAGCCTTTGGAGGCACTTACAAACACATCTCGTGACTCCATCGATCATAAACCCATTTCTGAAGTTGCAGACTGTTTTTTCATCCATTTCCATCCATTATTCTTTCCATCTCTTTCATTCTTTTCCATTCCATGAAGTTGTGCAATCATGACTTCATTTCCATCATGGAACTCACATTTTACAAAAAGCAACAATGTTTCCCACCTCCAACATGTTTTTAAATCCTCCAAATCAACATTTTAAACAAATTCAAAATCAGCATACATACCCATATGAGCATTGATGCCAAAATCAGTTTGGATATGGAGCTTTCCAAGAGCAAGCATGTGCATACAATGAAGACAATCAGATGCAAGATGCTGGTCTATTGGAGAAAATCCAAAGATGTAGGTAAACATGGTGCAATTCAGGGCTCAAGCACAAATGAAAGCATTTGGAATCGGTTGTGGAGCACCACTGTCCATGGTGGGACCTTTCCCAAGGCATTACAACCCTCAAGAGAAGTTTGACTTCATGATTGCAATGCTGCCATTGCTTGCAAAGTGGATTGTAGGAATAGAGGTGTATGAGAGGAGTATTTAGTAACCTTGTCAATGGGTAAGCACACCATCTCATGCCTTTTCTTTTCCTCTTTCCCAATCTGTTTTATCTCAAGAGTGTCAAGTTTTAAACTCTCCATCTCGTTGTCCCAAGTGTTGAATCATTTCTCCACCCCTAGTCTTCCACCTCATTTCAATTCTTCTGTCCTTTTCCATTCCAAACAGTCATCCCCTCCACAAGAGCTACATGAAACACCCTCCTCCAAAGAAACAAGAGGTTTTACCTCCTCCACCACCACAAAATTTGTTTTTGCAAAAATCAGTCATGAAGGACAACAAAAGAGAAGCCAAACAAGGATGAAGAAATTCAAATTTTGAAGAGTTGGGCTCTTAAATTTGGGATGAAGAAGATCCTTTGCTTGATGAAACCTTGAGAAGAGGTTGGAGTTACTGAGAACAAATGGTGGTCGGGACTGATTTTGTTGCAGCAGAAGAAGAGCAAAAAGGAGTTGCAGATCAGCAATCAATTTGTTTCAAATATAGTGTCCATGTTGGCACCCTATTTGAAGGAAATTCTGATCCAATTCAAATTGCAAAAATCAGTCATGAGGACGGGAAGAGGAAGGAGAAGCTGCTCCGAATCCAAAAGAAGAGGAGTACATTCCAGGATGTGGGGAGAAAAGTGCAGATCTAAAGGCTTTGAGCACAAAGTAGGTTATAGAAGAACCTTCAGTTCTTCTCTCTACTTCATCTCTCTCAAGTTCTAGTACTAAAGAAGAGTTTGATCCCTCAAACTCAATGTTGGAGGATGAAATAAACCATGGTGATCAAGTTGCAGATCAAGAGAACGCCATGGGAGAGGTTGAACATTTGCAGTAGGACAGCAATGAGGCAGTTTACCTGTCTGATTTGGAGGATTGTTTTGATGAAGAAGAACCGGTTGATTTTCCACCATTCTCTCTTTCATCATCCATCTTCCAAACACAAGAGCCTGCTATCATGGAGGAAAGTATTCATTTGTAGCAGCCTGCATCTTATAGAAGCTCTTTGGAACCAAGATTGGAAGATTTTAATCTTTCATGTCCTTCATTGGAGGAAGAGAAAGGGCGAAGGGTTCTACCATTGCTTCCACACCATCCATTCAAGGTCTAGATGAGAAATCCATTCTTGGAGTTGAAAATCAGAATTATGGGCATACTCAACGGATAAGACCTTGCCCAATTAGGTATTTGGATTCATTGGAGCCAAAGGAGAAGCTCTACAACTAGTCATGCTTGCTTCTAAGCATGAGGATGAGCTGCAAAGTTCAAGGATCAGTTGTCATACCTCTCCAATCCAAATGCAGAGCAACTAAAAGAGGTATTGGATTTTTTTAGTTGACACCTTGCTAATTTGGGTAGAAGACCGACTTCTTGTTGATTTTCCACTCATCTAATCAGCCATACTCAGCTCCAAATCATTTGCATGGCTACCAATTTTGAAGAAAGGAAGCTATTTTGCACAACCAGTTGCAGGGTTCATTTAGCTCACCTTTGCTTCCAGTTAGAGTAGAGTAGGTAGGTTTGCTTTCAGTAGAAGAAGTGCTTGTGCACACTCTGCATGTTCCATTTGGAGCATGTATGATTTTCAGTTTGTACATAGTTTTGGTGCTGCTGGTTTCACTCTTGCACAGTTCGTTTTGATGGCATTTTGGTGGGAACAACTCCATGTCCAGTGGGATTCAAGCGGTTCAGAGGGAAGTTTTCAAAGTTTAGATCAGTTTTCAGGCTACTACTCATGACTCCATGCCTAATGGATTTCTTCGAACTCACGATCATTCATCCAAGCAGGTAGATGACCCTCTACGAGTCACTAAAATTGTTATAAAAATGTGCCCCTACTCATTTTGTGGCTAACTCCCTTTCATTCTTTCCTTCTATTGTGCCTCAGTCATAAATTTTTACTTTTTAGGCACTCAAAACCTTCTGGAAATGACACCATTGGATAGAGCTCTTTCTCAACTTTCTAGAAAGGTAAAGATTTCCTCCTAACTCCACATATTTTTCAGTTATGGCTTCAGCGAGTTTTGTGTGGGAATTTTCCCTTGCAAGGTCTCCATGACCAATCAGAACTCACCACGTGTCAAAGGTTAAAAATATCAAAGCGATCCGATTTTGGCCTATTTTTGCACTAAAACTTCAAATCGCCATAACTTTCGATCCGAACTCATATTTTCACGTTCTTTGTATTAATGGAAAGTGGTGAAATTCTATGCAAGATTCGATGGTCAATTTTGAATTTTGGTTCGGTTTGGAGGAGAAAATCAAAAACAATTCTGGTACATGCCCATGGATAGAACTAACGTTTCAACAACTAATTTTAATGCAAAATGGGTGCATTCTTCTCAACATGGTCAAAAATGTTAGGGCATAGGTTTGTAAGGACCTCCATGCTCTGTTTTTAATGCATTTTTTCAATGGGAATGGCTCCCACATTTTTTCACGTTTTCTCTCTCTAGGCTCAACCCATGCACCTTTGTAAAAGCCGGATTTGGCTCATTTTTCAAAAGGGGAACACTTTTTTACATGAAAGCTTCATTTTCACTTTCAACAAGTGATTTTGGCAAGTATCAGACCTTCCAAGGATTGTAACAGGTTTTTCTACCTCTTTGGTGTTGGAATACAAGGATTTTGATGTTGAAAATCACAATGCAGGCTCTGTGAATGCTTTCAGTCCTTTGTATGTGTTGTTTGCTTCATTTCAAACCCTTGTTTACTGACTTATCAACTTTGTGCATGATATTTTATGTTGTAATTTCTGATTTGTGTCAATTTACATGAGCAAGAAGTGCTCACCACTCCTTTGGTGTATCACCCTTATTAGTTTAGTTTTAATTTTTGCATTTCTTATCCCTGTCTCCTTGCAAATTAAGATAAAATTAGGATCTGAACCTCTGCAGTTGTGCAAATAATAGATCGATTGGAGGATTTTGAGGAACCAACCTCTAATCTAGAGATTCCTCTCTCATTTTACAAGTCCCACACTTGGAGATAGGTTTCAATGTTATGCAATCATCTTGGATGCCTGAAACATCAACTTAGAAACCTGATTTGCATCCGGGGTCTTTGTTGATTTGCAACAATAGTTTTGGCACGCCCGGTGGGACCATAGAGGTCTTCCACTTCATATTTTGTAGGTTGGTGTGTTCCTGTGAATATTTTAGCCTTTGGAGGCACTTGCAAACACATCTGGTGACTCCATCTAATCAGCAACCCATTTCTGAAGTTGCAGACCTATTTTTCATCCATTTCCATCCATTATTCTTTCCATCTCTTTCATTCTTTTCCATTCCATGAAGTTGTGCAATCATGACTTCATTTCCATCATGGAACTCACATTTACAATAGAAACAATGTTTCCCACCTCAACATGTTTTTAAATCCTCTAAATTAGCATTTTGAACAAATTCAAAATCAGCATACATACCCATATGAGCAGCAATGCCAAAATCAGTTTGGCTATGGAGCTTTCCCAGAGCAAGTGTGTGCATACAATGAAGACAATCAGATATAAGATGCTGGTCTGTTGGAGAAAATCTAAAAGATGGAGGTAAACATGGTGCAATCTAGGGCTCAAGCACAAATGAAAGCATTTGGAATCGGTTGTGGAGCACCCTATCCATGGGTGGGACCTTTCCCAAGGATTACTGACCCTCGAGAAGCTTGGCTTCATGATTGCAACACCTGCCATTGCTTCCAAAGTGGATTGAAGGAATATAGGTATATGAGAGGAGTATTCAACAACCTTGTCAACGGGTAAGCACACCATCTCATGCCTTTTTTTTTCTCTTTCCCAATTTGTTTTATCTCGGCGGTGTCAAGTTTTAAACTCTCCATCTGTTGTCCCAGTGTTGAATCCATTTCTCCACCCCTAGTCTTCCATCTCATCTCAATTCTTTGTCCTTTTCCCTTCCAAATAGTCATCCCTTCCACAAGATCTAAATGAAACACCCTCTCCTCCAAAGAAACAAGAGGTTTTACCTCCTCCACCACCACAAAAAATTGCAAAAATCAGTCATGAAGGACAACAAAAAGAGAAGCCAAACAAGGATGAAGAAATTCAAATTTTGAAGAGTTGGGCTCTTAAAGTTGGGATGAAGAAGATCCCTTTCTTGATGAAACCTTTAGAAGAGGTTGGAGTTACTGAGAACAAATGGTGGTCGGGACTGATTTTGTTGAAGCGAGAAGAAGAGCAAAAGGAGTTACGAGATCAGCAATCAATTTGTTGAGAATATAGTGTCCATGTTGGCACCCTATTTGAAGGAAATTCTGATCAATTCAAATTGCAAAAATCAGTCATGAGGGACAGCAAGAGGAAGGAGAAGCTGCTCCAAATCCAAAAGAAGAGTAGTACATTCCAGGTTGTGGGGAGAAAAGTGCAGATCAAAGGCTTTGAGCACAAAGTAGGTTATAGAAGAACCTTCGAGTTCTTCTCTCTACTTCATCTCTCTCAAGTTCTAATCTTGAAGAAGAGTTTGATCCCTCAAACTCAATCTTTGGAGGATGAAAGAAACCATGGTGATCAAGTTGGAGATAAAGAGAACACCATGGGAGAGGTTGAACATTTGCAGCGGGACAGCAATGAGGCGGTTTTCACCACTGATTTGGAGGACTGTTTTGATGAAGAAGAAGCTGGTTGATTTTCCACCATTCTCTCTTTCATCATCCATCTTCCAAACACAAGAGCTCTTTGTCATGGAGGAGAGTATTCATTTTCAATAGCCTACATCTTATAGAAGCTCTTTGGAACCAAGATTGGAAGATTTTAATCTTTCATGTCCTTCATTGGAGGAAGAGAAAGAGGCGAAGGGTTCTACCATTGCTTCCACACCATCCATTCAAGGTCTAGAAGAGAACTCCATTCTTGGAGTTGAAAATCAGAATTATGGGCATACTCAACGGATCGGACCTTACCCAATCAGGTATTTGGCTTCATTAGAGCCAAAGGAGAAGCCTGACAGTCATGCTTGCTTTAAGCATGAGGATGAGCTGTAAAGTTCGAGGATCAGTTGTCATACCTCTCAGATCTAAATGCGAGCAACTAAAAGAGGTATTGGATTTGTTTTTAGTTGACACCTTGCTAATTTGGGTAGAAGACCAACTTCTTGTTGATTTTCCACTCATCAATCAGCCATACTCAGCTCGAATCATTTGCATGGTTGCCAATTTTGAAGAAAGGAAGCTATTTTACACAACCAGTTGTAGGGTTCATTTAGCTCACCTTTGCTTCCAGTTAGAGTAGAGTAGGTAGGTTTGCTTTCAATAGAAGAAGTGCTTGTGCACACTCTGCATGTTCCATTTGGAGCATGTATGATTTTCATTTTGTACATAGTTTTGGTGCTGCTGGTTTCACTCTTGCACAGTTCGTTTTGATGGCATTTTGGTGGGAAAAACTCCATGTCCAGTGGGATTCAAGCGGTTCGAGAGGAAGTTTTCAAAGTTCAGATCATTTTCAGGCTACTACTCATGACTCCATGCCCAATGGATTGCTTGAACTCTTGATCATTCATCCAATAGGAAGATGACCCCCGAGTCGCTAAAATTGTTATCCAAATGTGCCCCCTACTTATTTTGTGGCTAACTCCCTTTCATTCTTTCCTTCTATTGTGCCTCAGTCATAAATTTTTACTTTTTAGGCATTCAAAACCTTTTGGAAATGACACCATTGGATAGAGCTCTTTCTCAGCTTTCTAGAAAGGTAAAGATTTCCTCCTAACTCCATGTATTTTTCAAGTTATGGCTCAGCGGAGTTTTTGTGGGAAATTTTCCCTTGCAAGGTCCATGACCAATCGGAACTCGCCACGTGTCAGGTCGAAAATATCAAAGTGATATGATTTTGGCTGTTTTTCCCTAAAACTTCAAATCGCCATAACTTTCGATCGAACTTAGATTTTCCGTTCTTTATATCAATGGAAAGCTGGTGAAATTCTCTACAAGATTCCATGGTCAATTTTGAATTTTGGTTTTATTTTGGAGGAATAAAATCAAAAAATGATTCTGCAGTACATGCCCATGGGCCAGGCGACGTTTCAACAACTAATTTTAATGCAAAATGGGTCGCATTCTTCTCAACATGGTCAAAAATGTTAGGGCATGGGTTTGTAAGGACCTCCATGATATTTTTAATGCATTTTGTTAATGGGAATGGCTCCCACATTTTTCACGTTTTCTCTCTCTAGGCTCGACCCATTACCTTTGTAAAAGCGGATTTGGCTCATTTTTCAAAGGCGGGAACACTTTTTTGCATAGCAAGCTTCGGTTTTCACTTTGACAAGTGATTTTGGCAAGTATCAAACCTTTGAGGGGATTGTAACAAGTTTTTCTACCTCTTTGGTGTTGGAATACAAGGATTTTGATGTTGAAAATCACAATGCAGGCTCTGTGAATGCTTTCAGTCCTTTGTATGTGTTGTTTGCTTCATTTCAAACCCTTGTTTACAGCTTATCAACCTATGCATGATGTTTTATGTTGTAATTTCTGATTTGTGTCAATTTTCATGAGCAAGAAGTGCTCACCACTCCTTTGGTGTATCACCCTTATCAATTTAGTTTTAATTTTTACATTTCTTATCCCTGTCTCCTTGCAAATTAAGATAAAATTAGGATCTAAACCTCTGCAGTTGTGCAAATAATAGATCTGATCAGAGGAGTTTGAGGAACCAGCCTCTAATCTGGAGATTCCTCTCTCATTTTACAAGTCCCACACTTGGAGAGAGGTTTTAATGTTGTGCAATCACACTAGATGCCTGAAACATCAACTTACAAACCTGATTTGCATCCGAGGGTGCTGCTGATTTGCAAAAACGGTTTTTTGGCACACCGGTGGGACCTTAGAGGTCTTCCACTTCATCTTTTGTAGGTTGGTGTGTTCTGTGAATATTTCAGCCTTTGGAGGCACTTGCAAACACACCTAGTGACTCCATCGATCAGCAACCCATTTCTGAAGTTGCGAGACCTATTTTTCATCCATTTGCATCCATTATTCTTTCCATCTCTTTCATTCTTTTCCATTCCATGAAGTTGTGCAATCATGACTTCATTTCCATCATAAAACTCACATTTACAACAGCAACAAGTTTCCCACCTCAACATGTTTTTAAATCCTCCAAATCAGCATTTTGAACAAATTCAAAATCAGCATACATACCCATATGAGCAGCAATGCCAAAATTAGTTTGGCTATGGAGCTTTCAAAGCGCAGGGTGTGCATACAATGAAGAAAATCAGATGCAAGATGCTGGTCTATTGGAGAAAATCCAAAAGATGGAGGTAAACATGGTGTAATCCAGGGCTCAAGCACAAATGAAAGCATTTGGAATCGGTTGTGGAGCACCCTGTCCATGGGTGGGACCTTTCCCAAGGCATTAAAGCCCTCAAAATAAGCTTTACTTCATGATTGCAAACACTGCTATTTCTTGCAAAGTGGATTGAAGGAATAGAGGTATATGAGAGTAGTATTCAACAACCTTGTCAATGGGTAAGCACACCATCTCATGCCTTTTCTTTTCCTCTTTCCCAATTTGTTTTATCTCAGCGAGTGTCAAGTTTTAAACTCTCCATCTGCTGTCCCAGTGTTGAATCCATTTCTCCACCCCCTAGTCTTCCACCTCATCTCAATTCTTGTCCTTTTCCCTTCCAAAAGTCATCCCTTCCACAAGAGCTAAATGCAACACCCTCTCCTCCAAAGAAACAAGAGGTTTTACCTCCTCCACCACCACAAAAAAGTGCAAAAATCAATCATGAAAGGAAAGCGCAAAAGAGAAGCCAAACAAGGATGAAGAAATTCAAATTTTGAAGAGTTGGGCTCTTAAATTTGGGATGAAGAAAATCCCTTTGCTTGATGAAACCTTGAGAAGAGGTTGGAATTATAGAACAAATAGTGGTCGGGACTGATTTTTTGCAGCGGAAGAAGAGCAAAAAGTAGTTGCGGATCAACAATCAATTTGTTCGAGAATATAGTGTCCATGTTGGCACCTATTTGAAGGAAATTCTGATCAATTCAAATTGCAAAAATCAGACATGAGGACGAAAAGAGGAAGGAGAAGTTGCTCCAAATCCAAAAGAAGAGTAGTACATTCCAGGTGTGGGGAGAAAAGTGCAGATCAAAGGCTTTGAGCACAAAGCGAGGTTATAGAAGAACCTTCGAGTTCTTCTCTCTACTTCATGTCTCTCAAGTTCTAGTCTTGAAGAAGAGTTTGATCCCTCAAACTCAATCTTTGGAGGATGAAAGAAACCATGGTGATCAAGTTGCGAGATAAAGAGAACACCATGGGAGAGGTTGAACATTTGCAGTAGAGGACAACAATGAGGCAGTTTACCATCGATTTGGAGGATTGTTTTGATGAAGAAGAACCGGTTGAGTTTCCACCATTCTCTCTTTCATCATCCATCTTCCAAACACAAGAGCTCATTGTCATGGAGGAAAGTATTCATTTGCAGCAACTGCATCTTATAGAAGCTCTTTGGAACCAAGATTTGAAGATTTTAATCTTTCATGTCCTTCATTAGAGGAAGAGAAAGCGGAAGGGTTCTACCATTGCTTCCACACCATCCATTCAAGGTCTAGAAGAGAAATCCATTCTTGGAGTTGAAAATCAGAATTATGGGCATACACGATGGATTAGAACTTTCCCAATTAGGTATTTGGCTTCATTGGAGCCAAAGGAGAAGCTATAACTAGTCATGCTTGCTTCTAAGCATGAGGATGAGTATAAAGTTCAAGGATCAGGTTGTCATACCTCTCGATCCAAATGCAGAGCAACTAAAAGAGGTATTGGATTTGTTTTTAGTTGACACCTTGCTAATTTGGGTAGAAGACCATCTTCTTGTTGATTTTCCACTCATCTAATCAGCCATACTCAGCTCCAAATCATTTGCATGGCTACCAATTTTGAAGAAAGGAAGCTATTTTGCACAACCAGTTATAGGGTTCATTTAGCTCACCTTTGCTTTGAGTTAGAGTAGAGTAGGTAGGTTTGCTTTCAGTAGAAGAAGTGCTTGTGCACACTCTGCATGTTCCATTTGGAGCATGTATGATTTTTAGTTTGTACATAGTTTTGGTGCTCTTAGTTTCGCTCTTGCATAGTTTGTTTTGATGGCATTTTGGTGGGAACAACTCCCTTTCGGTGTGATTCAAGCGGTTGGAGGAAGTTTTCAAAGTTTGAGATCATTTTTCAGGCTACTACTCATGACTCCATGCCCAATGGATTGCTTGAACTCTTGTTCATTCATCCAAGTAGGCGAGATGACCCCTACGAGTCGCTTAAAATTTTTATCAAATGTGCCCCCTGCTCATTTTGTGGCTAATCCCCTTCATTCTTTCCTTTTATTGTGCCTCGAGTCATAAATTTTTACTTTTTAGGCACTCAAAACCTTCGGAAATGACACCATTGGATAGAGCTCTTTCGATTTCTAGAAAGGTAAATATTTCCTCCTAACTCCATGTATTTTTCAAGTTATGGCTCGGTGGAGTTTTGTGGGAAATTATCCCTTACAAGGTCCATGACCAATCGAACTCGCCATGTGTCCCAGTCAAAAATATCAAAGCAATCTAATTTTGGCCTATTTTTGCCCTAAAACTTCAAATCGCTATAACTTTCGATCCAGAGCTTGGATTTTCGCATTCTTTATATCAATGGAAAGCTGGTGAAATGTTCTACAAGATTCCATGGTCAATTTTGAATTTTGGTTCAGTTTGGAGGGATAAAATCAAAAATGATTCTTGAACGTGCCCATGAATGTACAGACTGATGTTTCAACAACTAATTTTAATGCAAAATGGGTTGCATTCTTCTCCAACATGGTCAAAAATGTCAAGGCATGGGTTTGTAAGGACCTCTATGCTGTTTTTAATGCATTTTGGTCAATGGGAATGGCTCCACATTTTTCATGTTTTCTCTCTCTGGGCTCGACCCATACCTTTGTAAAAGCGGAGTTGGGTCATTTTTCAAAGGGAACACGTTTTTGCATAGCAAGCT
The DNA here is from genome assembly GCA_018340775.1 of Taxus wallichiana var. yunnanensis. Lineage (NCBI taxonomy): Eukaryota > Viridiplantae > Streptophyta > Pinopsida > Cupressales > Taxaceae > Taxus > Taxus wallichiana. Next base: position 541,563,897 of record CM031237.1, on the reverse strand, counting down.
CATTTTCACTTTCAACAAGTGATTTTGGCAAGTATCGAGACCTTCCAAGGATTGTAACGAGTTATTCTACCTCTTTGGTGTTGGAATACATGGATTTTGATGTTGAAAATCACAATACGGAGCTCTGTGAATGCTTTGAGTCCTTTGTATGTGTTGTTTGCTTCATTTCAAACCCTTATTTACAGCTTATCAACTTTGTGCATGATGTTTTATGTTGTAATTTCTGATTTGTGTCAATTTTCATGAGCAAGAAGTGCTCACCACTCCTTTGGTGTATCACCCTTATTAGTTTAGTTTTAATTTTTGCATTTCTTATCCCTGTCTCCTTGCAAATTAAGATAAAATTAGGATCTGAACCTCTGTAGTTGTGCTTAATAATAGATCTGATCGGAGGAGTTTGAGGAACCAGCCTCTAATTTGGAGATTCCTCTCTCATTTTACAAGTCGCACACTTGGAGAGAGGTTTTGATGTTGTGCAATCACACTAGATGCGAAACATCAACTTACAAACCTGATTTGCATCTAGGGTGCTCTTGATTTGCAACAACATTTTTGCACGCTTTCGGTGGGACCTTAGAGGTCTTCTACTTCATCTTTTATAGGTTGGTGTGTTCTGTGAAGATTTTAGCCTTTGGAGGCACTTGCATGAACACATCATCGGTGACTCCATCTAATCAACAACCCATTTGAAGTTCTGAGACACTGTTTTTCATCCATTTCCATCCATTATTCTTTCCATCTCTTTCATTCTTTTCCATTCCGTGAAGTTGTGCAATCATGACTTCATTTCCATCATGGAACTAACATTTACAACAGCAGCAATGTTTCCTACCTCCAACATGTTTTTAAAATCCTCCAAATCAGCATTTTAAACAAATTCAAAAGCAGCATACATACCCATATGAGCAGCAATGCCAAAATCAGTTTGGCTATGGAGCTTTCAAGAGCAAGGGTGTGCATACAATGAAGACAATCAGATTCAAGATGCTGGTCTCTTGGAGAAAATCCAAAAGATGGAGGTAAACATGGTGCAATCTAGGTCTCAAGCACAAATGAAAGCATTTGGAATCAGTTTTGGAGCACCTTGTCCATGGGTGGGACCTTTCCCAAGGCATTATAGCCCTCAAGAGAAGCTTGACTTCATGATAGCAACGCTGCCATTGCTTGCAAAGTGGCTTGAAGGAATATAGGTATATGAGAGGAGTATTCAACAACCTTGTCAATGAGTAAGCACACCATCTCATGCATTTTCTTTTCCTCTTTCCCAATCTATTTTATCTCGGCGAGTGTCAAGTTTTAAACTCTCCATCTGTTATACCAAGAGTTGAATCCATTTCTCCACCTCCTAGTCTTCCACCTCATTTCAATTCTTCTGTCCTTTTCCATTCCAAATAGTCATCCCCTCCACAAGAGCTAAATGAAACACCCTCTCCTCAAAAGAAACAAGAGGTTTTACCTCCCCCACCACGAATTTTTTTTTGCAAAAATCAGTCATGAAGGACAGCGAAAAGAGAAGCCAAACAAGGATGAAGAAATTCAAATTTTGAAGAGTTGGGCTCTTAAATTTGGGATGAAGAAGATCCTTTGTTGATGAAACCTTCGAGAAGAGGTTGGAGTTACTGAGAAAAAATGGTGGTGGGACTGATTTTGTTGCAGCGAGAAGAAGAGAAAAAAGGAGTTGCGGATCAGCAATCAATTTGTTTAGAATATAGTGTCCATGTTGGCACCCTATTTGAAGGAAATTCTGATCCAATTCAAATTACAAAAATCAGTCATGAGGGACAGCAAGAGGAAGGAGAAGCTGCTCCAAATCTAAAATAAGAGGAGTACATTCCAGTTATGGGGAGAAAAGTGTAGATCAAAGGCTTTGAGCACAAAGTAGGTTATAGAAGAACCTTGAGTTCTTCTCTCTACTTCATCTCTCTCAAGTTCTAGTCTTGAAGAAGAGTTTGATCCCTTAAACTCAATCTTTGGAGGATGAAAGAAACCATGGTGATCAAGTTGCGAGATCAAGAGAATGCCATGGGAGAGGTTGAACATTTGCAGGGACAACAATGAGGTAGTTTACCCGTCGATTTGGAGGACTGTTTTGATGAAGAAGAACCGGTTGAGTTTCCACCATTCTCTCTTTCATCATCCATCTTCCAAACACAAGAGCCTACTATCATAGAAAAGAATATTAATTTACAGCAACCGCATCTTATAGAAGCTCTTTGGAACCAAGATTGGAAGATTTTAATCTTTCATGTCCTTCATTGGAGGAAGAGAAAGGGCAGAAGGGTTCTACCATTGCTTCCACACCAT